>OX392522.1:0-2440000 GCA_947623375.1 Apotomis capreana
TACCGCGCCCAACAGCCACCAACAAACAGTAATAAAATTTATAATAGACTTTCGAATCTTTTGATGATTCGGAGAAGAAACCTGTCATAAATCTTTACAAACAATATGGACCCAACAAACAAATTAAAAAATCAACGAGTTTAGTTCAGCCTACTACAAATACACGTTAGTACAAGTTACAAAGTTTATTCAGGTATTTTTTTAAGCATCTATTCAAGAACATAATATTTGACGAAATAAATAAATATGCAAAACTAGAACTCGTATTTTTAACTTACAGCTTAAATAAGTTAGTATAGTTTTGAAGCAGTTATTACTGTATAAAATACCGCATTACTATTGTAAGATTAGATTCGTATTATCCTTATGCTACAGGCAATATTTTTACATAGAACTTCCTCCTTTTTGAAGTCGGTTATTACAAAAAAGAGATGAAAGTAACATTGAGTACGTACTCAAATTTATGCAAGGTTAGGTTAGGTTAGAACAGCGTTCTTAAGACCAAAACAACTGTACTGTGCTCGTAGCTAGTTTTAAGTAGGTAAGTAAATAAAGCAGTTCTTCAAAATTAAGTTTTCGAAGTTAGGTGATAAGTTAGAAGTAATGTTAAGTTGAACAAGATAAAATATATAAATAGAACAACGTTCGAAATGCAGCATATGTAGTGAGTAACAAAATACATACTTTGAAGTAAGGCTACCTGAAGTTAAGTAGTCAGTTAACGTATCCTGCGTTAGCTGGGCGTAGTCCTGTAGCTTAGGTTAGGTTAGGTTAGAATTGTGATCTAGCATAGGTTAGCTTAGATTAGTGATACGTACACCGTAGCACACATCACGTAGTAAGAAACCTTGGAGTAAAGAGACGATGTGAGACAGGCTGGGTTGAAACAGCGATTCCAATAAGAACCAAGGTGGCGGACCTAGTCTGATAGTTTAGGTATGAGATGTTTAGGTATTTGTCCAGCTTTACCTAAAGAATGTTCTTAAAAGATGTATACCGTTTGGAAAGGAAGTTGTAGGCAGTTGAAGCCAAAGAGAAATATAAAAGAGGGAAACAATAGTAGACCGTAATAAAAGTGAGCTCGGCGTCCGAGAGGGCAATAAAACCCGAGCTCGGGTAGACAATAGAAAAGGGTCGATGGGTCGGGGAAGGTGTTGCATTGTTAGCGTAGGGCGTTCTGTAAGTCCTGACAGAGCTGTCTGAGCGTCCTGGGACCTATTCCAAACGCTCCAAGTAGGGGGCTATTTGTTTTTTTTTTTTTTTTTTTTTTTTTTTTTTTTTTTTTTTTTTAGGTTTCGTGGTCCGCCAAATCCGCCCTGGATGCCGCCCATCAGGCCCGTCCGCCCCGTATCGTAGTATCGGCGAATCCCTACTACTGAGGTCGTACGTCACTAAGAGAGAAATTCAAGGAAACAAACATTCTCACCGTAGCATCTCAATACATTCTTGAGAATATCATGTATGTGCGGAAAAATCTCCATGAATTCAAGCTCAACAGTGACATTCACCACTACAATACGAGAAGTAAGGACAAGCTCGCAATACCTGCCCACCGTCTCCGTAAGGTTAGCTCGTCGTTCGTGGGGAACTGTGTACGCTTCTACAATAAAATACCTATTGATGTAGTAAAATTGCCCTGTAGCAAATTTAAAGCGCAAATAAAACGTCACTTATTGAATAAAGCTTATTATACTGTTAATGACTTTCTAAACGACAGTGATGCCTTTAAGCCAGTAGTTTAGTGTTGTGTGTCAATAGTAAATTTTTAAATAAGCATTATTTTGGTGGGTAATTTTTATGTAACATGAGAGCACAATTTGTTGTTTCTCACCGGGCAAATAGTATTAGTCAAGTATGCCCGGCAGCTTGAGCATGTCATGCTCGCTTAAAGGTCTTTGCTTACGGTGGCGTCGTTGATCGGGTCGCAGCCTTCCCTATAATATGGTTGAGGGAGGCGATGGCTGAGATATGCGTCATACTCGTGAACGGGTGCCGTTTGTGGGGTCCGGTCTGTTCATGCTAGCAAGGGCCAAATTAAATATGTAGCAACCGCATACTAGTGTTAAATTAAGCAAACGTGAGAAACTTCACCTGTACTCGATTGAAGTTATTCAATGTTGATTTTATCTTTTTGAACTCTTAGAGACTGTATACATCTCTAAGAAACAGCTTAGTGTAGTATGACACTCAGAGACTTTATACATCTCTGAGGAAATTAAATCATTTTAAAATATTTTATTGCATGTTATGACGCCTAGAGACCATATACTCGTACATCTCTAAGAATTTTAGGTTTAATAATTATTTTCTAAATTATTCACGTTGACGCCTAGAGACCTTATACATCTCTATGGAATTAAATTAATTAAGTAATTATATTTTATTGCATGTTGTGACACCCAGAGACTTTATACATCTCTGGGTATATTTAATATTTTAAATTTATTAAATTTTTATTTTATTTGGAGTATCTATACATCTCCTTTACGTGTACCCAGTGTAATTAGTTATAACACAACTGTATCATGTAATTGTTTTAAGTATTATTTACGAAAAAATGACTTACTGTTGAGTTTCTTTCGGCTTTCTTCTCAACAGCGGTCTCCTCTTGCGAAATGCCGGTAGATTCACAATCTGACTTGTAAAAGTGCCCCTGTGGCCTACTTACTGAATAAATTATTTCATTTCATTTCATTTCATTTCACGTAGGCTTTCAGTTCGTCACATATGTCTTAACTTTTGGGTTGTTCTTTAATACGTACACCTTTATTTAATCACAATGACATTAACGTTTAGAACGTCAGTGGTAACTAAGCACTCAAATACGTACGTCAGCAGCCAGGGTGCCACAAGTTGCTAAGCAGTTGTTATTTCAAAGGTAACTAAGCATAGGTAAACGTTTTATGATTAACTTTTAAAAATATTGCTGCAAGTGTTTGTCATATGCTCAAAAAAAGTAAAATTGTAATTTACTTTGAAAACCCCCTAAACAGCCAATCACGACGTTTGTGAATGGAGGTTTATAGCCATTTTCAGTGATAGGTATACAAACTTTTTGGTGCGTGAAAATAACCTCAAAATTACAACCGCTCAAAAATTCAAGATTTTATTTAATGAAACACGATTAATTATTACGAATACGAATGTAATTTTATCATGCATGGTCCATAAGTCCATATTAGTCTTAAATAAAATAGTTTTCAAGTTTGAATCTGTTGGCTAAATATGCAAGCATTTAAAGCGTCACTTTACAAAAAAAAGAAAAAACCACGGAACATTTCTTTTTTTCTATTAGAATTTTGAATGGAATGAGTAGATGTCCATTACTTGTATTAAGCTTGAATTGTAATCACCAATTAGACCGATTAACTGTGTCACTTTATAAATTACGGACAAAATATCTAATCATCATCTTCCAATGAAGAAGAATAAAGCTGAAGGCTATATAGAGGAGTCAATCCAAAATAAACACAATATCTATCGAAGGCTATACTATATTTGTGCAGCCCGGCTAACCCAACGACGGCAATTTAATTAAGAAGTTATGTTTTGTTATCTTATGTTCAATAAATATTACGTTCTGTTTTCGTTGATTAGCTTGTAAGAAATATGATACTTTACTAGTTGTTATGAATAAATAAACTGTAGGTTAAGTAGGATAGGCTAAGGAATTAAATAATTATCTTGATTGCATTTCATTTCCCCATAGTATAGCTTAGTACTTGGATAAGTACTAAGTTATAACGATTAGATCCTAACAGCGCGACGACATCCCACAGACTGACGGGCGTCAGAGGGGAGGTAGCGCGAAAGGTATATCAAAAAGGTTGGGAGGCGAGGAAGCCACGCCCCGCTCCCACCCGCGCCCCGCTGACGCCTGCGCAGGTCGTTTCCTAGTCGAAATTAGGATCTAATCTAGTGTTTATTTAGTGTTTACCAATTGGAATCTCATTAGAATAGTATTAGGTATAAGGTATAATTGTTATTGTATAAGATTTATTAGTGTTCTTTAGTGTTTAAGTCCTGATTGTGTAATGTAAACAAAATTAATAATAATAAAGTGTTGTGGCAGGAGAGGGGGAGGCACGGATTGAAATAAAAGGCGATACATTGCGCCGTACTGGCATTATTCGATCCAGCAAGCTACAAGTGCTAAGAAGAAATCCCTGCCCAACTCTCTCCCCGGCTTTGAAGACTCAAGAAGTGTTTCATTACTAGAAGAAACCCCTGCCCGTCAGTACAGCGTTGTCCGTCAATCCAACGCTTGTACCAGTCAATCCAACGTAAACAAACCAGTCATAGGTGCGTCAGGCACATCATGGTCCTTCGGAAGCCGAATCAAGAAAGAAAATTCAAGAAAGAATATTCAAGAAAGAAAATTCAAGAGAGAAAATTCAACATGCCCGTTACAAGATCGCAAGGCAAGGGTCGGTCTCTGATCTCGCTACTAGCAGGATCGGAAACTACCTCGCCGGGAGAGAGCTCTGGGCAGGGGGACTCCGCGACGGCGAACACACGAACGTCGGTCACGGGAGACACGGCGGACCAAACAACCGCCACGTCCACCACGACCACGACCACCGCCGCCACTACTACGCCGTCAAAGCAAGCTTGCCCCGCCGCTCCGCCATCGGTGATGACCACGAAGACGACGTCAAGCCGCCGCGTGCTACGCATCGCCCAAGCCAAAGAAGAGGTCCTACGCATCAAGCTGGAACTCGCCCAAGCACGCATCGCCGTCCTCGAAGCAGAAAATAGCGACAACGACGACGGAGCCACAGTTCTATCCGCCCAATCCAACAGGCGGGTGGATGAATGGCTCGACTCCAGTCAGCAGCACATACTGGCATTAACAGAGGTGCCACACAACGAAGAAGAGCAAGAACCACAGCCAGCCACGGTTCATCGAGACGCACCGCGCAACACCACAGTCGACGCCGGGCAGGGCCCCCCGCTCCCCGCGGACCCCTTGCCGCCCGCCGTCGCCCCCCCCGCCCCCGCCGCTGCCACCGCCGGGTGGACCGGGAGGGGAAACGCGCCGCTCTCCGCCGCCGCTCCGCCGTTCGAACAAGCGCAGCCAGCGCAGCCCTACGCGCAGCCAGCGCAGCCCTACGTGCAGCCAGCACAGCCCTACGCGCAGCCAGCGCAGCCCTACTATGAAGCAAGAAATGCACCGCCGTGCTACAACAGCGAGAACATCAACACAGAAAAGGCCATCGTCGCAGCGAATCAAGTCAACCTATCCGAGTTGGCGTCCGCCATAGCCGTCGCTGCGCGTGCCGGCCACACATCTCGCTACCACGCCGAACTGCCGTCGTTTAGCGGTTCACATGAAGAATGGCTGTCGTTCAAGGCCGCCTATGAAGAAACGAAGTCAACGTACACCGAGGCAGAAAACGTATCAAGACTACGAAGATGCCTGAAAGGGAAAGCCAAAGAAGCCGTCGAGAACCTACTCATCTACCACGGCCGCTGTGAAGAAATAATCAAGACACTAGAATCAAGATTCGGGCGTCCTGACTCCATCGCCCTCAACGAGCTCGCACGCCTACGGGCACTGCCGCGGCTGACCGACGGACCGCGCGACATCTGCTCATTCGCCTGTCGCGTGGCCAACACAATAGCCACACTGCGAGCCCTCGACCGAAGTCAGTACCTCTACAGCCCCGAGACGATGAAGGCGGTCACAGACAAGCTCACGCCTGCACAACGGTACCGCTGGTACGACTACGCCGCCTCTCATCCGAACAATGAACCCGAATTAATCAAGATTTCATCATTTCTTCAACGCGAAGCCGAATACTGCGCGCCGTACGCCCCGCCCGAGAACTATGACGTCACGGGGCAACCGCAGCAAGCAAGAAGAGTACACAAGGCGTTCGCCGCCATAGAAAAGCCGCCTGCGAAATGTTCCTGTTGCAACGCCGATAGTCACCGAATAGAAAAATGTCCTAAGTACATCGCCGAGTCGATCGACGAACGTTGGAAAATAGCTAAAAAACAGCGGCTATGTTTCCGATGCCTACGCTTCAAGAACAAGACGCATTTCTGCAAACGCGAGAAGTGCGAACAAGACGGCTGCGAATACTTCCATCATCGTCTACTTCATTATACCAAGCCGAAGGGGACCGCCATTGAAGCCGTCACGTCGACGTGGACACCCCGCAGCCCCCGCGCCTACCTCAAGTTAGTACCAATAACAGTGCGCGGACCGGCGGGAGCTGAACCCACACTCGCCCTGCTGGACGACGGATCGACGGTCACACTCATCGACGAAGACATCGCACGAAGAGTGGGTCTAGACGGGCCGAACGAACCCCTACACATCGAAGCTATCGCAAATCAAAAGGTGAATGCCGCCAAGTCACGCCGAGTGACACTACACATACGGGGCGCGGCGTTGTTGTTGATGGGTAGCAGTAAAATTAGTGCAGTTAATAAGTAATCATTTATGTAAGTAATTTATAAGTGGTAGCACACGAAAATGTTTGTGAGCGCTTTATCCGCCAACAAACTGTCCTCAGTTTGGCGGAATATAAATGTTTTACATACCACATAAGTTATTTTTGTGATAAATAAATTAAAAAAAAAAAAAAAAATGAAGAGGAGGTGAAAATACGTGCACGCACCATGAACAGTCTGCAGTTGTCGTCGCAAGCCATATCCGACGACGACATCGACGCCTGCGAGCACCTACACGACATACGAGAGCACCTGAAATATGAAGACCAAGAACCCCGTGTACTCATCGGCCAAGACAACTGGGACCTGCTTGTAACAAGGGAGATGCGCCGAGGCAACCCCGGCCAACCGGTCGCCTCACTCACGCCGCTCGGTTGGGTACTACACGGCACTAACTCGCGACTTGCCTGCCGCCGCGTCGAAACGTCGAACCCCATCGTGCAACACGAAGACGACATCGACAAACAACTCGCCGAGTACTTCGCCATAGAGAATCTACTCATCGAGCTGAAACGCCCGCAAAACGATCTCGAACAACAAGCACTTACTTAGTTAGTCCAGTCAACGCGGCATACTCCAATGGGCAACTACGAAGTCCCGCTACTGTGGAAAAAAGAAGACATGAAAATGCCAGACAACTATGAAAATACACTCAAGCGTCTTCACAACATTGAACACAAGCTGGACAAGAATGAAGCCTTCAAAAAAAGATATAATGAAGAAATGGAAGCATTCGTCAACAAAGGCTACGCCGAGCCTGCGCCGCCTACGAAAAATAAGAAGATATGGTACTTACCTCACTTCGCCGTACTTAACCCCATGAAGCCGAACAAAGTACGCATCGTCCACGACGCCGCCGCCAAGACGAGAGGCCTATGCCTCAACGACTGCCTACTCACCGGTCCCGATTTGCTGCAAGCTCTCCCCGGGGTATTGATGCGCTTCCGCCAACATCCCGTTGCCGTTGGAGCCGACATAGCCGAGATGTTCATGCAAGTAAAAGTAAGAGAAGAGGACCGGGACGCGCTTCGCTATCTCTGGCGCGGCGACCGTCGTGACGACACGCCACCACAAGAGTACCGTATGACGTCATTAATTTTCGGAGCTACGTGTTCGCCGTCGATTGCCATATACGTCAAGAACATTAATGCAGAATCACATAGAAGCACGCACCCTGAAGCCGCCGATGCGATAATCAAGAATCACTACGTTGACGATTACTTGCAAAGCTTTAAGAGCGAGGAGGACGCCATTCGAATAGCCAGCGATGTACGTGACATACATACACGTGCACACTACAACCTGCGTCAATGGACATCGAATGCGCCCGCCGTACTACGGGCTCTCGCGTGCGAACAAGGCGACAACACACACGTCGAGCTGAGCAAGACAGAAATGAAGAACGAACGAGTACTGGGCCAAGTCTGGAAGCCGATGACCGACGAAATCGCCTTCAACCGCCGCCGATTGCCGCCGAATAGCCTCGACGTGTGCTGCCCTACGAAGCGTCAACTGTTGAAAATAATGATGTCCGTCTTCGACCCGCTCGGTCTCGCCTCACCCGTCAGCATTCAAGCCAAGAAGATACTGCAAGAAGTATGGCGCCGCGGGACAGGATGGGACGAAAACATCGACGCCGATCTCGGCGAACAATGGGCGCAATGGACGACGCAACTGAAGGCTCTACGAGACGTCGCGATCCCGAGATGCTACCCGCAGTACAGCTCGGCACACACACGCGAGCTGCACACATTCGTGGACGCGAGCAGCACTGCATACACCTGCGCACTATATTGGCGGGTGATAACCGACGACGGCCGTGTACACGTCACACTCATCACGGCGAAGGCGAAGGTCGCACCGCTCAAGCTGACATCGATACCGCGGCTCGAACTGCAAGCTGCGGCAATGGGCAGTCGCATGGCCGCCGCCGTCATCGACGAACACGACTACAAGCCGAACAAAAGGGTGTTCTGGACGGACAGCCGCACCGTGCTCGCCTGGCTGCGCACCGGGTCGCGCGCCTACAAGCCATTCGTCGCACACAGAATAGCGGCTATAGAAGACACAACGGCAGTAAGCGAATGGCGTTGGGTACCTACCAAACTCAACGTGGCCGACGAAGCAACCCGCCAAGCGCCCGCCGACTTCAACGCGACACACAGATGGTTCACCGGGCCCGCCTTCTTGCTCGACGACCCGTCAACATGGCCAGTCGAACAAGCGCAGCCGCACGACGTCAACACGGACGAAGAGAGAGCCGTACGCGTCGAAAAATGTAACGTCGTGACAACGTCGACGTGGTTCCCACCGGCCGGCAGATTTTCCAAATGGGAGCGTCTACTGCGCACAATAGGCAGAGTGCTGCAATTCATAGCACTATGCCGCCCCCATCGAGCCAAGACGCTGTATAAAAGAACAAAGAAAAACAAGCAGGCGGATGAAGATTGGCGCACGGTGGCGAAGCGGCCTGCAACTCGCCCAACAACGCGCCCGGCAGAACCCCGTCATACAAAATACCTAACGCTCGACGCAACGTACCTAATAGAAGCCGAAAATCTAATAGTACGAGAGGTGCAACGCGCTGCATTCGCCGAGGAGGTCATCGCCCTACGACGGGGCCGCCCCCCTACCCCGCACAGCCGACTCCGCACACTGGCCGTTGAACTCGTCAATGACGTCATCATCGTGAAGACACGCATCGACGAAGCAGCGGGAATAACGGAACGAACAAAGAAGCCGGCGGTACTCGACGGCAACCACCCGGCGACGAAGCTGTACATCGACTACGTGCATAGAAAATTGCATCACAGCGGCGTAGATGCAGTCGTAAACGAGTGCAAGCAACAATACTGCATACTTCGTTTGCGCACCGTCGCACGCGGAGTACTACATCGATGTCTGCCCTGTCAACGAAGAAAAGCGCGGCCGACTGTACCGCCAACGGGAAATCATCCACGCACACGCCTCGCGCACCACGAGCGGCCATACAAGTACACCGGCCTCGACTTGTTCGGCCCGCTTACCGTCACCGTCGGACGCGGCACGCAGAAGAGATACGTGGCGCTGTTCACGTGCCTGACTGTACGCGCCATACACCTGGAAGTCGTACCAAGCCTGAGTGGGGACTCTGCGGTGATGGCCCTGCGACGTTTCATCGCGCGACGAGGCTGCCCGACGGAGATATGGTCGGATCACGGGACGAACTTTCACGCCGCGGATAACGAGATACAACGAGCCGCCGCCGAAGCAGCTGCAGCATGCCAAGAGGAGGCGTCGCAACGACAGATACGCTGGCGCTACATTCCCCCGGGCGCCCCGTTCATGGGCGGGGGTGGGAGCGCATGGTGCGCGCCGCCAAGGACAGCCTCTATGTCGTGCTCAAGGACAAGGCCCCCAGTGAAGAAGTGCTGACCACGCTGCTCGCCGAGGTGGAGTTCACGGTGAATAACAGGCCGCTGACACACGTATCAGTCGACCCAGAAGAACCTGAAGCCCTGACCCCAAACCACTTCCTCATCGGAGGCGCCGGACGCACGCCGCTACCAGGGACCTACAACGACGCTGACGTCGCCGGGCGCGCCACATGGCGTACCAGCCAACGCCTGGCCGACCACTTCTGGACGAGATGGATCCGGGAGTATCTGCCCAGCCTTCAAAACCGGCGGGAGCCCTATGGACACGGTCGGCCCATCGAGGTTGGCGACATCGTTATGGTGGCCGACGGCAACTTGCCCCGCAACACTTGGCCGCTCGGCCGAGTCACCGCTGCGTACCCGGGCCCCGACGGCGTCACGAGAGTAGTCGACGTGCTGACCAAAGGGAAGGTGATGCGACGAGCAACGAAGAAACTGGTGATCCTGCCCACGAGCTCAGCCGACCTGCACCTAGAAGATACGCAACACTCCGGGGAGTGATGCGCGGCGGGAGTGATGTGCAGCCCGGCTAACCCAACGACGGCAAATTAATTAAGAAGTTATGTTTTGTTTTGTTATCTTATGTTCAATAAATATTACGTTCTGTTTTCGTTGATTAGCTTGTAAGAAATATGATACTTTACTAGTTGTTATGAATAAATAAACTGTAGGTTAAGTAGGATAGGCTAAGGAATTAAATAATTATCTTGATTGCATTTCATTTCCCCATAGTATAGCTTAGTACTTGGATAAGTACTAAGTTATAACGATTAGATCCTAACAGCGCGACGACATCCCACAGACTGACGGGCGTCAGAGGGGAGGTAGCGCGAAAGGTATATCAAAAAGGTTGGGAGGCGAGGAAGCCACGCCCCGCTCCCACCCGCGCCCCGCTGACGCCTGCGCAGCTCGTTTCCTAGTCGAAATTAGGATCTAATCTAGTGTTTATTTAGTGTTTACCAATTGGAATCTCATTAGAATAGTATTAGGTATAAGGTATAATTGTTATTGTATAAGATTTATTAGTGTTCTTTAGTGTTTAAGTCCTGATTGTGTAATGTAAACAAAATTAATAATAATAAAGTGTTGTGGCAGGAGAGGGGGAGGCACGGATTGAAATAAAAGGCGATACATTGCGCCGTACCGGCATTATTCGATCCAGCAAGCTACAAGTGCTAAGAAGAAATCCCTGCCCAACTCTCTCCCCGGCTTTGAAGACTCAAGAAGTGTTTCATTACTAGAAGAAACCCCTGCCCGTCAGTACAGCGTTGTCCGTCAATCCAACGCTTGTACCAGTCAATCCAACGTAAACAAACCAGTCATAGGTGCGTCAGGCACAATATTGAAGGAATTAAAATATCCTCAAAGCAAAAATCACAACCAACATTTGACCCACGCCCATCAACATCGCGGGTTGAGAATGAGCCTAATGAAATGACCATCGGCAACCTTTTTGAGAAAAGGTCTACGTCTCTACTATACCTACTCTCCATTCTCTCCAACTTTTACTTCGACTTCGAGTGAAAATATTGAACATACTTCTCAATTACAAACCATGCCGACCCAGCTTAGTTTAAAGGGGAAAACTATACATTTAAATGTAAAGAATTGTACAAATTGCCCTTTAAATTTTTCTGAGGTTAGATTAACGGCTGTACTACGTAATTGTAAGAAACTTTGTTATAATAAATATCGTAATTTTATATTGAAATTCGTTTATTTTCCTCGCATTCAAAGTGAAAAGTAGAGTGTTTAACGCGAGACTAAACAACCATAATGACACTCGAAGTATTAGCCACCCTCGCTTAGCTCGGCTTGTGCGTGTGCGTGTGTGTGTATGAAGTTCAGGTTTTTTAAGTTCAGTTGGCCCATATAGAGAAGTGCTTCGACATCGTCGTATCTTAGAGATTTTAACCGAGCTTTTTAGGGATTTAGGGCGGCGATTGAGAGAGAGGGGCAACGATCCTCGCTCTGGGTCATGGTTGTTGTTTAGTCTTCATTGACATTCAGCGGGGCAATGCTGCTAGCATAATGGGAACTTTTGGGATTTAAGAGATTAACTGACTTTAACTTGACTTAGATAACTTTTATGAATACTGTGAATGTAATAAGCTACGGCTAGCGGTTAATAAATGCATGCAAATAACATTTACAAAGAATAATAAAAGAGTAATCAACTATAATTACAGTATAGGAAGTACTGAAATAAAAAAGGTTCAAACAGTTCGGGATCTCGGTGTAATATTCGATGAAAAGTTGCACTTTAATGAACATGTTGAAAAAATCGTTCGGAAGGCACATCAGATGTTAGGATTCGTGATCAGGTCATCTACGGTATTTAAAAAACCAGACACATACCTATTACTATATGGGCCCTGTAACATAAGCAAAAAATTAAAACATAGACTTTACTCGTTAAACTGAACAACATTTATTCAGCAACTTAAAAAAAAAGACAATTTTCAAAATTTTATTATTTCAAACAAATTAAATAGTATTTTCAATGTATGTCGTCCAACGTTGACATTCCCTGAGCATTGACATAGCTGTCACTCTACTAATGTCGGACATTTCGCAATACATTGCTTCTTTGTCTAAACTTTATTTTACAAAATGTCATTTAATACACGTTATTTTCAGAAGTTGCTTAACAAATGTTGTTTAGTTTCAAGGGACGAATCTATGTTTTAATTTTTTGCTCCTGTTACAGGGCCCACCCTTTATAAAGCTTTAGTAAGACCACATTTAGAATATGCATCAGTGATATGATGGAACCCGTTATATGCCAAATATTCTAACTGTATTGAGATGGTGCAAAAGAAATTTTTAAGAAATATGCATAAAAGATTGACAGGAGAAAAAATGACATAAGTATACAGATTTACTGAAACATTACAAAATCTCATCACTACTAGTACGGCGTAAAATGTCCGATGCGGTAGCGCTATACAACATCTGTCGGTCAGAGTATGACAGCAGTGAACTTACTGGAGCTCGTGCAGTTTAGGGTGCCGACACGCCGCGCGCGCGCGACGCGCGCCGAGGACCTCTTCGCCGCCGTGCCCACGAGCGCCGGCAACGCCGGGGTGCGCGCGCCTATACGTCGCATTTTGTCACGCTTACAACAAGTCCCTCGTCTCGGTTGATATTTTTAACACATCACGTAACCGGTTTAAAAAACAATTACTCAATGTTATTACTGACTAACTTTCAAACTCCATGACTTTTATCTGTATGCAAAGTTTTACCTTATTCGTACCTGATAAGCAGGCCGTTTCAATCTCTTTTTTTTTTTTTTTCTCTGCAACATACCTACCTACTGTTTATTAACATACAGTAAGTAAGTGTAGTTAGGAAATATATAAATACATAGAGAGCAATAAATATAAGAATGTATGTCTTAGTGAGAACTGTTGAGGAGCTAGATACATGTTTAGTATATAATTTTATAATTAAGTTGTTTCTTATGTATATCTATCTCTGTTTGTTCTCCAAATAAATAAAATAAAGTTTTCCTTGACGAGGCGTGTTGCGGATTTATTTCATGTCATTTGATTCTGACGAAGCTTGTTGCGGATATACTTTGTGAATTGCATGCATTATTTTTAATTGACGAAGCATGTGGTGGATTTTTTTTTTGTTCATAAGTGTCGGTTTTATTATCAATAAAAAATTTTAATCGGTTTTAACCATTCGTGTATGGTTTGTTTACATTTATACAATTGTTGAGGGAAAATATTTAGTGTCCTATTGATTTTATTGTACAGTCGAGCCGATATTGAGTAAAAATGGAACTTTGAAAACCGACATTTGCTGGGAGGAATCTTAGCAACATTAAACTTTTTTCTTCCACGGAGTACGAGTGGGTCATATCGTAAGGTCTTATGTACTTTAAGTGCCGTCAATAATATAAATAATTTTCTCACTGAAAGAATATATTTGATTTAATAGTTTTTTTGACGCAATATGTCTTAAATTTTTAAATATCCAAATGTTTTTCCTAATTCTGCTGTTTACGTATTCTATATGCGAATGCCACGAAAGGTCTTGGTCTATCATAACTCCGAGATATTTGTTAGAATTAAGTTTTTCTATCCCGGTACAGCTACAATTGGTCAGAGTATTTCGACTACAGGCATGTATTTTTAAGTTTTGATTAGTCGGTGGCTGGGTACTTTTAGTTTAGTAAAGCAAATATAGTAGGTTTTTGATCAATGTGTTTAGCGTGAGTAGGTTACAGTGGAGCCATTTATTTACTTTACGTAGACCAGTTTCAGCCTTCTCATAAACGCTATCCCAGGAATTTCCATTGAAAACAATCACCGTATCATCTGCGTAAGACAAAACCCGTCCGTGATTAATGTGCATGTTAGTCAAATCATTGATATATATGAGAAATAGCGTAGGACCCAGCACCGATCCTTGGGGGACACCAAATGAGATTTGTTTCATTTGTTATTAAAATATTTTAACCCTGTAGAACTAAAATAAAAATGAAATTCAAGGAAAACAACAGGAAGTAATTTAGTAGTAGTAAATGTAAAAAAATAAAGCGTCCGTTCCGTATAATAAATTAACACAAATGCAGCAGGACCTAATATGATCAAAATAATTTCCATGGTTTTATAGATATTTGGAGCTCTCGTTCAAAAATTAGAGGGATGACATACAATTTTCTAGACTTTCAAAGCGATTATTTCAAGCAAAGAGAAGAGGGAATACAAAAGGACACATTTTTTGACATAAATAGGCGTAAAAAACACAAAAAATCAATTAAAATTAAAGTCATGAATCTTACCTTTTTCTTAATATAAAGCCTTGTTTCCTTGGGCAGCGCAAGCCACCGCTGTTGGTATTGCCGTTTTCGTGTGACATTTTTGGATGTGAGGTGGTTCTTCAGCTGCAGACCGGCCGCCATGCGCGCCACCTGGCTGTTGCCGCCCTGTGCCAGCACATCTGACAGCATCTTGATGAATGGCGTGAAGTTTGTGACTGCTGCATGGTCAAGGTACTTTTCTGCGGCTTCCAACTCATTTCGATCTAAAAATTTCAAAAAACAGGCAAATATGTCAAATTAAATCAGGGTTAAGATGTCCCTGATTCACCCTAAAGCTTATCAAGTGAGGTTAATAACCGACTGACTAAATAAATTTTCCATGGGAGCTTATTATTAGAGATCAAAGTATTAACGCGCACAAAGCAGTAACTTTCCAACTGTTGACTAACAGCATGTTTCCTTTGCAAAGAGATGAGGAATTTACAAACTAGAAGTTTCTATTCTAGAATGAATACATATTTACAATCTGAAAGGAAGAATTTTGTAACCGCATAGGTAAACGTCAGACCGCATTTTCAATAATACGAAGTCAGATATCCGCAATGGTTGTGTTCATTGTGTGCCAGGCAAAATTAGGCGATAACAGTCGGTTGACATTACGAAGATATGCTCTTCATATTGTAAGAAGATGATTACTTACCAGGGTATGTTGTCTGTTCCAATATATTTTTTAGTTCGGCGGCGGTTTGCATGGGTTCGGTATATGTTCTAATAAAGAAAATAAAATAAAATAAAAAATAAAATGTAACTAAACCGGCGTGACGTGATATAAATCAAATACAAAACAAAAATTTAAAATTGACATGACAATTTTTCTTCTAAATGAGCATTTCTCAAAAAGTTTGTACATTTCTCGGATTGTCGTAACAAAGAAAAAATATCACATTTTAATGATTTTGTTGTTGCTTATTATTTAACTGTTATGTAAGGATTCAGTTTATTAATTTTTGACAGAGATTAGATCGGTAATTTTAACTGTAAAGTTTATTTAATTGAGCCGAGGCAATCAAAATTTCCGGTTTTGTTACTTTCATTCAAACGGGAAATAAAATAAACACATACGAATTACATTGAATTTATTTATTAGTTAACATAGTAATAACCAATACGCGTATATTTTTTCATAAAAATTGCTTACTATATTCCGATAAGTTAAAGATATAATGGTAACTACTCTTGTACGTTACCATTTAGTCAAAACTCAGGTTTGAAATTACAATATCACGCGTATTAAATTGAGTTATTTAAAATATCTTTGAAGAACCATTTATTAGACCATCTAAATTATATTTTAAACATGTATTAAATGTATGTTATTAAACAAATAATTAACAAAAAACAACAAAAACCTCTAATATTTTCAAGGGACAGTAACAATAATAGGAACCTTAGTAACAAAATCGGAACTATTAAGCATAGTGTACAATTAGTACACTTACAATATTAATTAGATGCTTAACAACTCACTTTAATAGTAATTACATTTCTTACTATATCATTATGTTTGTATCACAAAAAAATAATCATACAGATTAATTAGTGCTTAAATAATGTGCCAATTCAAGCAGAATCGACATGAGATCTTCTGTTATTATTCAAGAGTATTGTTTATAGGAACAATACAATAAATCACAAAATGCAGTTTTGACTACTTGTAGACGTGATCAGATCACAATAAAGAATCCAAATAATAATAAAATTAAACATCAAAAAGTACAGTAAAATCAGAGTATTACAGTACCTACACGGCAATCTTTTTAAGTTAGTATAGAAATGACCATATTAAATGAGCGTTATGAAGTCTGGTTTTATTACTTTAAATTTGGCCCAATATTTAAATGTATTTTTATTCTGAGTATAATAAGTAGGGCATCACAAAACAAAATACAACAAAAAAAACTTACAAGGCCACTTTTTTTTAGTGCTCCATACATTAGGAACTTTTTTCTGGAGTAATCTGGAGGCAATAAAACGGAAATATAAAAATAAATAACAATATTGTATCCATTAATGACACTAAATGGCACCTTTTTTCAACTGTGCCCGTTAGAAATTAAAAAAGAAAAAAAATGACCCACCCTAATAAATATGCAATCTGGGGCTTAACGAATTACCGCCTGTGGTTTGTCTAAAGTTTTACGTCTTGCCTTGGCCGGGATGTGGGATTTTCGTCCCGCGAAGCGGGAGTAAATGCCGCTTTACGGTCAAGGGTGACGTAAGTGGTTTTATTTAACAATTAATATTTACAATTACCAATGATAATAAACATATCGTTTGTACAGTATAAAAATAAAACGTAAAAAAAGCCTCATTTTTTTCTTCAGCTAGAAAAGAAATCAATAATATTATTTAACTCAAAATCAGAAACTTTTGCTTTATAATATATGTTTTTATTAAACTTGAAAATATATTTATTAATTTTTTTAAAGAGAAATATAATATATATTGTATTACGTCATTCTCTATAGTCTATACTACTCCTTAGACTTTCTTTTTTGTTACCTTCACTTCCTAGTCATACGAAACGATTCAAAAGTAACAAAAAAGAAAGTAACGAAGTGATGCTCGGACGTTTTAAAAAATATTTTAACCGAATTTAATGAA
Source organism: Apotomis capreana (assembly GCA_947623375.1). Taxonomy (NCBI): domain Eukaryota; kingdom Metazoa; phylum Arthropoda; class Insecta; order Lepidoptera; family Tortricidae; genus Apotomis; species Apotomis capreana. The sequence continues at coordinate 17,320 of OX392522.1, forward strand.
TAACTCGAATATTGTATGTACTGTATCTTAGTCGTAATAATATGATTAAGTGATGAGTTGAAACAAAACTGAAGAAAAAGTGAAACTTACCAAGTTATCCCGTAACAAACAAGGAGTTCAAATTTTCGGTTGCCACCAACGGCGAGCGTGTTTCTACCGCTGCGTTTGATAGACTGTCAACATGCCAAGATGGCCACTCTTAAAAATATCCCTAGTGTTACCACTTTCCTATAAAACTACAATTGAATTAACAAAACCCCAGAATTCTATGAAAATAGCGTAACAAACACCGGAAACAAAATTGGAACTTTTTCTAGGACAAATTATTATCTTTTATTATAAATATATACGTTAAATAACGACAACAATACTTATTTTTTATGAATTCTGAGATATCTCTTTTGTAATGAAACATAACACTCAACCCGAAACACTAAGTTTTGTTACAGAAAATCGATAATTTAACTACAATTTTGTTAAGGGGACATTTGCATTGCCATACAAATGAGACCTACCAAATATTTTAAAATATTTTTATAAAATTATATTATGCATTATGATTTCAGAGAATAATATTATCTTAGAGATACTTAACTTATTTTTAAGTTTTCAAGGTCAGATTATATTAGATATCGTCTCGGCGACATCTGCCTTGACCTTTTAGTGTGCCTCCCAATTTATCAGTGCCTCCAGTGAAGAACGGAATAAGACGAGTTATTCCCTTTGGATTTTATTGCACCATTGGAATCAGCTCGTCAAACTACATAACATATCAAAAGGACGTATCTCTAGCTGTCTCCTAACCTAGTTTTTTCGATGAGCTAAAGGGTATAAGTCGAGGTTCAAAAAGGTATAAGTTACTCTTATTTTGCATTGCAGACGTTAACAAGGGAATAAATGATGTCGAGCCAAAATTACGCATGAACCCAAGGAAATATTTACACTTATATTTTTGAATTTGGACATAAACACATCTATGCCATGATTCTAACATGAGCATAAAGGAATAACTCGTTTAGTGCCACCGGACCAAGTAGCGCCATTTTGACATAAACACATTTATGTAATTTTTCTAACATGCTCATAAAGGAATAACTCGTTTAGTGCCACCGGACCAAGTAACGCCATAGGACAGTTTCGCTACCAATACCGTCTTGCTATTGGTCTATTTGCGTACCGCAGTTATTTCATTAATTAACCTTTGTAGTTTTAATAAAACCCCCCTCTCGATTTTAATTTTTTTTAAGTTATAAAAGCCTTAAACTCAATGGATGAAAGAAAGTGGCAACAGTTTTACCAGTGAGAAGAAATTGTAGTGGAAAAAAGTTTTCTACTACAATTTCCACATAGCAGATGTATATTTTGTACTATAGCTTTCACTTCTAGCTGTTTTTACATAGCACCTTTATGCATGTCACAGTCGCAAATGTGTATTATTTTAATTTTTTTGAGAAGAAAGAAAGTGTTATGTTGAAATTAAATCACATTATCATTTTTATAACGTTTATTTATGCGGGTACTTGCGTTAACTGGGTGTTAGTTTTTGATGAAAATGTGACTAATTCATTGAAACTGGGCTAAGTTTTACTTATTTACATGCAAACTTTAACCATGAATGAAGTTATTCAAATTAATTATCTTTAAAATATACTTATATTGCGTTGTATTTCTCCTGTATGTTTTAGTTATGAGGTGCCCAATAAAGAGAACGTACTCATGTATGGTATTGTATTGTACCTATATAATTATACATTCAACATATTATTACTGACATTGTCATGTATATTTCAATATCCTATCGAATCAGTTACAGTTTCTACTTAACTTTAGTTTTCTGACATGACTCTTTCATCCACTATTGAATTGTGAATAAATATTTAACAAACTTTTAAATCTCACTGCATTATCTGAGTAACGTGAACAGGACAGGATGATACTTATGTTGTATTTTTAAACTCAAAAATATACAAGTGGTAAGAAAGTTGAAAATTTTGTAAATTAATCCATCGAGAAAAGTATGGTGTCTATTTACTTTATTATAATTAATTCATCAGTCTGGACTTTGTCAACGACTCGTTATTTTCATTCTATTCGTGAAGTGTTTTATTAAGAGGATAGTTTATAAAAGTGGGCTAAGCTTGACGAAAAAAACAATAACAAACGGAATAATGATGGAGGAGGTATTAACACGTTCTTTATTAAAAGTTTTTATTAATATTTACATATTGTATGTTAAAAAATATTTCAAGGAAGATTTAATTCACTTTCCGAGGACTTGAGCTGAAATAAGGTTTACATATACTTACATAACATACATAGTTTCAACTCAAGTCCTCGAAAATTTTAATACAATAAGCATGGACCTGATCTGATGATGGGGCCAGAGATGGTGGGCATAGGCAAAACTCTATAATAAAATAACGCAATCCTACTGAGTTTGGGCTTCTTAAATTCGTCTCGGTACTTGATGAATTCCAAAGAAAAATGTACGCTTTTAATTAAAAGGCATGGAAGATATGAAAATCTTCTTAGTATAACTTTAACAGACATTATCCGAAATTCCGTTACTGATATGTGTTGAGAAATCGGAGGATCTAAATAGAGCTGTTGCCATTCATTGACAGTGAGTGCAATGATATTTATGTTGATATTGATATATTTGATAATAGTAATAAACGAGAATTATTTATTTCATCAATGTTTTCTTATGATCATTCTATTACACAGCCACATTTGACTCCTTAGGTAGTCAATTTCAAACTTGATAAGTCGTGTAATATCTAAAGTACCATATTAAAAATTGGTATAAGTCGTTTCGTTTCGTTTATGCACGTCTTTCACATAGGTATAAGTCGTACTTTTTTCGTTTATGCACGTCGTTCACAATGGTATAAGTCGTGTTCATCTTTTATGCACGTCGTTCATAAGGGCATAAGTCGTTTAATTGCTAAAAAATCGCAAAAATTGGTCCATATAAATTGAGTTATGTCCTTAAATATTCGTGAACAAAAGGCATAACTACAAAAAAACCTGAAAAAAACATATTTACAGGGCCAAATTATTAGTTCTTTATTCATAAAACGAATGCGTAACACCATAGCTTGTATGAAAATGCTTAAAAAGTGAAAGTTCTAAATATCTTCTATTAAAAAATAGTTTTTTGTCTCTCCTGAAAAGTGCCGTTTTTGAGTTATTCCCTTATTCACTGGAGGCACTGTTATTACAAGCTTCGAACCGGCCCGGACAAAGACGTAAAGTAAATGTACAAACTTTTTGAGAAATGCTCAAATACAAAAATAAAATCAGTCATAGATACGAAACTCTTGCTAGTTTCACGTCGCTACTAGTGCTGCCCCAAGCGGGCGTGCTCTCAACTAATGGATGTTGTATAACTACAACCCGTGTATATAGCTTGTATAGGTGCCTACACGCAGTTAAAAAAATTAAGGATGGAAACTGATTTATGTGGTATTTTGTGTAAATGCGTATGCTTTTAACGCATTTGACACAGAAAACCACATAAATCAGTTATTTTTTATAGTGATAAGGAAAAAATAAAACAAATCAAATGCTGGTTTTTAGGGTTCCGTAGCCAAATGGCAAAAAACGGAACCCTTATAGATTCGTCATGTCTGTCTGTCTGTCTGTCTGTCTGTCCGTCTGTCCGTCCGTATGTCACAGCCATTTTTTTCCGAAACTATAAGAGCTATACTGTTGAAACTTGGTAGGTAGATGTATTCTGTGAACCGCATTAAGATTTTGATTCAAAAATAAAAAAATAATAATAAATATTGGGGGCTCCCCATACTTAGAACTGAAACTCAAAAAATTTTTTTTCATCAAACACATACGTGTGGGGTATCTATGGATAGGTCTTCAAAAATGATATCGAGGTTTCTAAAACATTTTTTTTCTAAACCGAATAGTTTGCGTGACAGACGCTTCCAAAGTGGAAAAAAGTTGGTCCCCCCCCCTCTAACTTCTAAAATAAGAAAATGAAAAATCTAAAAAAAACATATGATGTACATTACTATAAAAACTACCAACGAAAATTGTTTTGAACGAGATCTAGTAGGTAGTTTTTTTTTTAATACCAAATACCTGACTTTGCACCTAATTTATATGGGGCGCTATACATACCAGGTGCAAACTTAACTTAAACACTTAGGGATGGAAAGTGTTTGTACGGAACCCTCGGTGCGCGAGTCCGACTCGCACTTGGCCGGTTTTTTTTGTATATTATTCGTCATAAGTAACATCAGTGAAGTTTACCCTTATATTTTTATATTTACACGTAGTGCTCGTTGCCATCACTATCCATGACGAGAACCTCGTGAACACAAACTCAGCAAACGGGCGTTAAAAATTGCACATATTGATACCCATGTATTTATTCACACGAAGGCGGTTTTAAAGCGCGCCCCTTTTTTATCGAGCACTGAGCAAAGCGTTGGACGTAAGACGAATTGAGCTTACGGAACTCCAACGTCGGAAATTTAACGCACTTTGGAAAAGCGCTCGTGCGAATGTAGCCTGAGGCTCTCACTAGATGCTGAATGGCGAGTCACACATGCCTTCGGTAGCACAATTGCGCTTATGTCTAGACATAAATCTTTCGTTCTCTACTACGAAAGTGTCACAGATGCCTTACCTACTTATACCGGGACATAAACACGATCGTGCTAGCTGCTCTGAATAATATCAAGCTAGGTACATGTCATATACGAGTATATCCTAAAGCCAATTTTTCACATGATAGATTAAGCTCCAATGGGGGTTTCGTTTGCAAAATACACAGACCACATTCTGACTTCTGATGCGTGTTGTGGTGGTCCCAGGCTGCGATATGACTGATGTTCCCGGTGACCGTTGTGGTCGGCCAGGGAGGTATGACGTTATCATTTTTTTGTATGAGATGTTGAAATTTAGGTTTAAAGATCTTTATTTCTCATAAGAATACATGAATATTCACTTACATGAGAATCTTAACATGCAACTAGGTATTTTAATTGGTGAGCGCACACTTATAAGTAAAAATATAATATAATACAATACGCACACTTAAAACCAAATACAATAAATTTCTTGTTTTGAAACCTATCATGTGACTTGCCTGCTTGAGGTTGCTTCCCTATCATTATGTATGAGTATATTACAAGTTATTTGACATATATTTTAGCTCAAAATAGTACATTTCGAAAATTGTTTTTTTAGTTTTTTTCATGCAAGCAGCTTTAAGGCAATAATGTGAAATATATTTGAACTCAACTCACAAAGCCCTTTTAATTGATGTGTCACATCACATGATAGGTTTCAAAACAAGAAATTTCGAAGTCCCATACAAAAAAATGATGCCGTCATGCCTCCCTGGCTGACCACAGAGGCGACTGGCAACATCGGTCATGTCGTAGCCTGGAATCGCTGCAGCAAATGAAATCCGATGATCAGCAGCTGATGAAACGTCATCAGTGCGACACGCTGACAGTTTAATCTCTGTACAGACTGAAGTTCCAAAAATATCCACATAATTTTTAGATTGCCAACTTAAAATTTCTGAAATGTTTATGTACATGCGTCATACGATTAAATAATAGACAGAACTTGAAGTATTATTTTAAGTAATGAAAACAATAAATTTGCTTTGCTAATCCGCGACACAATAACGTGCAAACAATCAGTGCCAACCTGCGCTTATAGGCTTGCAGTATATTCTAGTATCTATATTATGACTATAAAGAAATATTACTTGAAATAATAATGGATTGAATCAGGCGTTGCTTTGCGGACCTCCATATTAAAATTGCTTTGCTAATCCGCGCATTCGATGGCGGATCGCCGCCCAGTCAACATCTCCAACATCTCCTGATGATGCCTCGTAGAGAGGCGAAACACTTGTCGAGTTATTGCGCTTTTGGCGGTGGCTTTGGCGTATTTTTCAATAATTATCATGCAATTTCATGCATTTAATGGTCCCACAAATGGAAAAAACAAATGCGCAAATAAATATGAAAAACCACCGTCAAAAGCACAATAACCCACCTAGATATAAATAGTTTTTGAGAAATACGCGTTCGAAGATTTTCTCCTTCTAGCCCTTTGGTATTTAGTGACTTACATGACCCCTGGTAATTTAAAAAAAAACAGCTAGTTATTTCTACTTACTGAATCAATTATTACCGACTTGCTAGTGACAGGTTTAGTGATAATATGTCACTAGCAAGTTGGTCACAATTGATTCAGTAGGTAGAAATAACCATCTGTTTTTTAAAATTACCTGGGGTCAAAGTCACTGAATACCAAAGGGCCCTGCTAGAAGGTCAAAATCTTCGAACGCGTATTTCTCAAAAACTATTTATATTTACGGTGTAGTGAAAAGTTATTTGGAAGGTAGAAATAAGAGGCTCCATGAATAGTAATTCATTTAGTCTGTAAACTTACAATTAACAAAGGGCCCCGCTGGCACAGAATTTTTTTTTTTTACATTAATTTGCAAAGGTAGAAATTTAAAAGTACATAAATCGAGAGGTAGAAATATATACCAACTCGATTATATAGGACTTAAACCATAATTACATGGGGTCCCGCTGCATATACGTATATGAATATACTGCAAGCCTATGGGACTGCTCCGCATCGTCTAGAAAGTGGCCTTACAATGCTTAAAATATAAATTTGTGACACTGAACAGGAAAAGGTCCCATTGTTCGGCCAACCATAAATAATTCGGTGAATAGAGACTAAAGTACTATGTGTGACCTTACAAACGGTCCGGTAGTTTTGAATTTTTTATATGTTGTCTAGAATGGTTAGTCAGTGTTTAAAATGCAAAATGCACAATTCCTCCCCCTCCGCGCCCGCCGCCATTTTGAAAAAACCGGCACGTTCTTCATATTTTTGCTCATATCTTCCTTTAGGAGCATTTTAGGTAGAAGAAAGCTGTGACAATGTTATAGAGAGTTAAATTAACTACATTCTCCATTTTATACTTTGTTTCTAGGACAGATAGTTACGGAGATATACACATTTAAAAAAACGTAAAAAATGGCAAATTCCAACTCAAAAACAATCTTCTGGATTATATCTTCGTTTAGGAGCATTTTAGCTAGAACAGTGCTTGGGCAATGTTCTAGAGAATTCAATTTACTATAATTTACATTTCAAATTTTGATTCAAGGACGGTTAGTTACGGAGATATGCACATAAAAAAAACTGGAAAAATCTAATTTTCAAGAAATTTCTAAAGTCTTGGTTTAGGACGCTGTCATTCAGTAACGGACTAGTCTAGGACAAATTAAAACATGTTGGAAATATAATTGCTTATAAAACTCATGTCACTTTTTACATACATTTTCGGAAAATGTGACTTTATTTTTTACATATCTCCGTAATTATCTGTCCTAGAAACAAAATCTGAAATTTAAATTATAGCAAATTTAATTCTCTACAACATTGGTCAAGCACTGTTCTAGCTAAAATGCTCCTAAACGAAGATATAATCCAGAAGATTGTGAAGTGAGTGCTACACTTTCCGAGGCGCAATATGGATTCCGAGCAGCACGTAGCACAACTGGAAACCTCCTGCATCTTATGACGCTATTAGTTCCGGCCTTGGACGCTGGTAAACAAGTCGATGTAGCATATTTTGATTTTCGGAAGGCGTTCGATACGGTGGATAACGACATTCTGCTCACAAAGTTTGCGAAGGCCGGTCGCACGCCACATACTCTAGAATTTTTTGCTAGCTATATGCGAGATAGGCAACAGTATGTGGATTGTGCGGGCAGCAAATCTCAGCCATACTATGTATGGTCAGGGGTGAGTCAGGGCAGCAATTTAGGGCCGTTAGGGTTCGTTCTTATGATCAACGATCTACCAGATGTGGTGATGGATTCTACGTGCCTGTTATTCGCTGACGACTTAAAGCTGGTTCGAATGATAAGCGATACCTCGGATTGTCACAAGCTGCAGGATGACATCGATAGAGTGGTGCAATGGAGTGTACTGAATAAGCTGTACTTTAACGAGGCTAAATGTACAGTAATTTCGTTCAGCCGTGGGCGAAATCCAATGCACCATCAGTACGACGTCGGTGGAAAGCCAATGCAGCGAGTAACGGAGGTACGTGATCTCGGAGTTCGCCTAACAGTCAATTTATCATTCCGTGATCACATAATTTCCATATGCAAAAAAGCATTTCGAAACCTCGGTTTTGTGCTACGACAAACCAAGGATTTCACAAACATTTCGGCAATAAAAGCCGTATATGAGGCTATCGTAAAGAGCCACCTCGAACGTGACGCTGCAATCTGGAGTCCGAGCGAAACGAAATACAAGTTTATGTTGGAACGTATACAAAACAAGTATGTTAGATTTGTTTACTTGAAGCTGTATGGTGTGTATCCTGGATATCCTTTGTTGTATCCAACCCTCTTCGTGCTGGGAATGGTGGGATACCATAAGCTAGAAGTGAGACGGGAGCTGACCCTTGCTTCATATGTAGTCAGAGTGCTGAGGGGTGAGTTGTGCAACCCCGGGGTGGCGAACGTGCCGGACCGGTTCGTGTGGCGCCGCCGCCGGCCGCCGCTGCTGGCCGTGCCCGCCGCTCGCACGAGACTGCTGCGAGACGCGCCGCTAACGAGGGCTATTCTCACAATAAATAAGGTGTCGCTTACGCTGGATATATTTACGTGCTCCCTGAACGATTTTACAAAGGCCACTATGTTTGTACTGTGTAACAATTAATAGATTGTATAAGTGTAGTACCTATAGGTACTAATATTCACTAGTCTATCGCATTAGGTAATGACCTGTAATGATAGATTTAAGTTTGTGAATGAATAAATAAATAAATATTTTTTTTTACGTTTTTTTAAATGTGCGTATCTCCGTAACTATCTGTCCTAGAAACAAAATATAAAATGGAGAATGTAGTAAATTTATTTCTCTATAACATTGTTACAGCTTTCTTCTAGCTAAAATGCTCCTAGAGGAAGATATGACGAAAAATATGAAGAACGTGCCGGTTTTTTCAATATGGCGGCGTGCGCGGAGGGGGAGGGGGAAATGTGCATTTTGCATTTTAAACACTGACTAACCATCCTAGACAACATATAAAAAATTCAAAACTACCGGACCGTTTGTAAGGTCAAACTCTTTTATTTACTGAATTAAAAGACGCGTTGACAGATTATTGGTGATAAATGCAAGCAAATTTCGTCTTTATGGTAAACCGTACAATGGAACCTTTTACTAAAAACTGACACATTTACTTCCTAACCTTATGTTTTAAAAAATAATTATGTGCGGCCTGCTTCATAGTATCTTCCTGGTCCCAAAAGGACGTTTTACCTGAAATAATATCATTTATTTCGCGGCACCAATTGTTGACGAAAAACATTATACTTTTTTTTAAGATAAATTTCGATAGTTCTTCGCTATGTTCTACGCACGTCAGGAACGAAAAATTTAAATTTATAGTTGCGATCAATGCTATATATTCACTTAGCCTCCTTTTATGGAAGGAAGACTTTAAAACTTCGATCGTAATATTTTCGATTTGACAAAAGATGTCAAAAACCGGTCTTGTTGGATACAAAAGCCAAGTTTTATCTTGCCTGTATTCTTTAATTTTTATATATTCGTGAAAATCTTGCAAGGTCTCGCTTTCCAAGTCACACTTACATGTACTGCAACCTTTACATATTTTCCTTTTCGATAATTTTACTAGCCACCCGCTGCAATATGCTACTGCTGCGGATTTCTCTTTTTGCGTTCGGATTAAATTGTCTATATCTATGGCTTCTATAATTAAATGTGCATTGTCTACTGTCATTTCTTCTTCGTCGGGAACCACTATTTTCTCAGTTAAGAAAAATTTTAACGACTGAAGACAATGACTTTCGTCTTCCTCGCAATTAGAGCCCACGGAATGAGGTGAGGTTAAATTATTTATGAGCAGGGCCTTATATGAATTTACAAATGAGTATGAACTCGGCATAATGTTCCTCAAACCGTGAGCCCTAATTGCACCAAAAAATTTTTCCATAGGGTCCTGGTTGAAATTCCGCAGCAGCAGTGAATTTAAGCCAAGTGAATGCAAATGCTTGGTGAAGGCCTGGAAATCTTCAATACTTTTGATCCAACTTGTTATTGACGGGACAACGGTTTTTAATCCACTTTTTGTCACGTATTTCATAGTTTTTAATATTTTCAGGCTTTTAAACCATAGTTTGTGGTGTGGAGATCTAGGTGTCACCGCGCTTCTATACACCTTTCCTCTTGTAGGCTCGCTGTAGCTGCCATTGACCGAATCGAACAGCTTATCAAAGAAAAGCAGGATGTCTGCCGTGTCGAGACTATCTTTCGGAAGGTGCCCAATACCTGAAATTGCCATAAAAGTTAGGTTAGGATAGTTATTTTTATTCTTATAAATAATGACACAAAGGTAAATTAATAAAGAAAAATTGAATGCGATCTACTACAATCGAAGCGGGGTTTGAACCCGCGACCTCTGCGTTACCGGCGCATTGCTCTCCCAACTGAGCTATTCGATCGCTAAACCTTAGACCCTCGGGCTAGTAGTGATTGTTTAAAATTGGAGGTCATATATGCTGTTATGGCCGCAACCAACTTAAAAATCCGTGACACGGATTTTATTTATTTATTTATTTTAAACTTTATTGCACAAAAGAAAAACTTAACGTACAAAAGGCGAACTTAATGCCATGCGGCATTCTCTACCAGTCAACCTTAGGGCAAAGCAGAGAAATTGTAGGCGGTGCATCAAACAACATAATTATAATTACACATAATTAAAATACTCATACTATTATAGCTACATACATATAGATAATAAACATACATATATATAAATAAATACATACGGATTCGGACCAACGTAGAAATAAGTTTTTGACAAAAATTTCATTTTAGTGGCAATCTTTTCTAGCGCACAAGACAACGGCAGTTCAATTTCCATACCAATACCAAATCCGTTTTAATAATAATAGTTCAGCTGTATGATTTTCTGCATTGTGACCAATTACTTGTTACCCATATTTTTTTAGAATTAAGAACTTTTAAAATTGATTTCTTAATCAGTCATTTATCGGAAAACAGCCTGAATGAAATAATGTCAATTCCAATCTAATCATCACTAGGCAAAGCAAGCCAGATATACATATATATATATAACTTAAAAGGAGGATTCGACAAGCTGATGTAAACAAATAGTTAATAATAAATGATTTTGATTTTGATTTTGATTTTGATATATATATATATATAAGTAAATATTCAAATATTTTACAAACCTGCCATGTATCCCATGCTAACACCAACGTTTTCACTGAATACTTGTGTGCAGAATTTCACTTTCATCTTGGGAATAAGATTTGGTGACACATGTTGAGCAGTTAGCTTGTTCACTAGACGTACTCCTTTATAGCCTGGGCCTCGTCGGTAGAGTGCCTCTAAATGTGCCCATTTCGCTTTTCTTGTTTTGCCCTCCATCACATACTCCAAATCCTTCGTTAGTAAATTATTGCGGATTCCCTTCATGACGTGCGGCGGGTCATATATCGGGTATATTTTCTTATTTTCAATTTCGAAGAATCCTCCTTTGTACTCCTGATTGTCCCTCAAGTATTTCTCCTGCGTGTCCTTCAGCAGAAGATTGACTGCCGCCGTATTGGTAGCACCTTGGTCACATATTGTGCTTATGACGTTGAGACCCGCTTCAGTTACTTTTTTGATTACAAGGGCAATTTGCCTCTTCAGGTCGATCGTTTTAGTTGTACCTGAGCAAAAGGTAAAAGCGACGGGATGCTTATACTTTTTAATCACGCCTCGTATCATGAAAACTAATACATGATTACTAAATTCTTGTACTCTTGTAGTCCCGTTGTCTACCAATCCATAAATTGTGTCTTTAGTTTTATCAAAGCACACATGAGGCGATAATGCCATCTCGTCGAACATTATAGCACAAAACTTATGATGACTGGGCATATTTTGTACTCGTTTTTTAAGGTTTTCAAAAATTATTTCATTAATTCCTGGTAATAAATGAACTTTTTGAAGGATTTTGTCTAGCGTTCTTCGTTTAGGTAGAATGCAGATCTTCCCAAGCAAACGGTATGCTTTAGGACAAGGCTTGTAGACAGACAAAGCAAAGATTTTCTCCTCCAAAGAAAACCGACGACCTCGTGGTCTTTTCCCAAACTGGCTTACTTGCATTTTGAAAAAGGTTTGTGCAGCTGGAGACATTTGTTTTTGTGCCAGTTGGAAAGCTTCTGTTTTCATCACCTTGTTTGCCAACATTAATTTAGTTTTAAATACATTTCTTGATTGTTGACATCTCCTCAATGTGGCTCTAGTTGATGCTAGGGTGTCTCTCAACTCACGTTCTGCTTTTGACATTGGTTTCGAACGTAACTGCACCTTTGGTCCTGAAACATAACATATAAATTGATATTAGTCGAATGTTTAAACTTCATCGTGTAAAAACCGCAATCTTTATTCCTGTGGATAAGTATTTATTTCGTCAAATATAAAAAAAAAATTGGGCAAGTGCGAGTCCGACTCGCGCATGAAGGGTTCCGTACCATAAAACAAGTTTGTTGTATGGGAGCCCCTTAAATATTTATTTTATTTTATTTTTAGTATTTGTTGTTATAGCGGCAATAGAAAATACATCATCTGTGAAAATTTAAACTGTTAGCTATCTCCAGCCAGCAGTATATAGCCAGCGAAGTCTCGGTAATAGGGTCCCGCTTTTACCCTTTGGGTACGGAACCTTAAAAATTACAATAAAAAATAAAAACTACTAAATTACCAGGGCTTGTAACCGTTAACCTTTATCCATACTAATTAACTGGTTAGAGGTTTCGGTTAATCGATATTAACATTGACTTTTTTGTCCTTTGTGACTTTAATTTCCTAGATCTGGATCAATAAATACTGTATTATTATTATAATAAATACTGACCTAAAAGTAGAAACCATAAAATGTCTGTATTTACGGAGCTATTTCAAAAATTAAATTAACCGGTTAGAAGCCCTGTAAATTACCACTAAATTCCTGTTCAATCCTTATTCTTTACAAGCTGTTACCCGCGGCTTCGCCCGCCAGGTCAAAGGAAATATTAACATCATAATGAATATGAGATGTTTTATCGTGGTAAAAAGTAGCCTATGTCACACACAAAAATCATAAAATTAAATCGCTCCGTTGCGACGTGAAAGAAGGATAAACAAACACATTTATAATGTTGTTTTCTAATTTTTGTATAGATATTTGTACTTGGTTTCTCGGAAACGGCTCTAACGATTTGATGAAATTTGTCATTTAGGCATAGTTTGGGCATAAAAGTTGATTCAAGTAGATTTCATCCTTGAAATATCGTCCATCCACGCAGCGAAGATACGATAGATTTCACCGGAAGACCAGCGCTGGTTCCCGGGCCAGCATTTATGCTGAGGTGTGACCTTTTCGTGGCATAGACAACAACGATTTTATTTTATTTCTAATATTTGCTGTCCACTTTGTGTATAACTTTGTGTAACTTTGGGGGAGGCCTTTGTCCAGCAGTGGACGTCTATAGGCTGATATGATGATGATGATGATGATGACTGTGTATGTTAACAAATAAATTTTTATTCTATTCTATTCTATGCAAAGCTCGGTCACCCAAGTACTTTAATCAAACCTACCATGGATTGGAGCTCTGGAGGCAGATGGTTGTGCTCTAGAGGTAGACGGTTGCACTCTTAAAGCTTCAATAGATGCAGCTTGCGCATTTGGAATCTCGGGTACATTTTGGTACATCGGCATTGGACGTGAAGAAACTGGCAAACCTAAAAAATATACAAAATTATCTTTTCAGTCTTACAAAATATATATCAGTTCTATTTAAGATTTAAATTAAATATATGATTATACATATATAAAATTACTAGCTGTGCCCCGCGGTGTTACCCGCCACGGGAACACTAAATTTATTCGGGATGAAAAGTATCCTATGTCCTTCCCCGGGACTGAAACTATCTATATACCAAATTTCATCTAAATCGGTTCAGCGGTTTAAGCGTGAAGAGGTAACAGACAAACAGACAGACAGACACACTTTCGCATTTATAATATTAAAGTATGGATATATGACAGGCATAGTGACTTGGACTGGTCTTTTCCAATATTTTGACCAAAAAGTTGAGACATTGTTAGTTCATGCTTAATCATTCAAGGTGATGAAGTGAAACAAGTTCCGTGCCACAATGGAAAACATTCCTAGCATTCAATTTAATTACTTGAGTTAACACTTTTACGACCAGACAAAAATTTTAACCCTAACCCAGAAACTGTTAGAGCCCGCTAGGTGGGCGCAAGCCTACCCCTGAAACCGAAAGAGCCGATGGGCGCTTTTATAGCAACAATCTGCCTGGCAAGCTGGGCCAGCAATCGAGCAAAAGTTACGACATTGGCATGGCAGGCAAGTTGTTGTTGGTTGTGAAAGTGTTAAGCTATGCAATTTTTTGTTTCTCACCCTTATACAACAGTAAGTTAAATTACCTGGTAAATGCAGAGATGGAATGGCCAACTTTGTTAGTCTCTGATTGGGAAATGTGTATCTCTCTTCAAAATGCCGATGACATATGCGACGATATTTAAATATGACCGCATTTTCTTAACAAACAATGTCGCCACCAATTCTCATCACCCATGTTCGAAATCTTTCGATTTCATCAGGCCTGCTTGGGTCCGGGAAGCCATGCAAAGGCACACCTAAGAGCATAAAAGCATTAGGTATTAGATAGGCATGTGGAAATAATTAGAGATGAGAGATGAAATGAGAGATCATATGGAGAGAATTCAGTCAGGAATGTTCCAAATAAAAATATTGGAATTGAATTGAACTATATCTCAGATACCCATTACAAAAAACCCACCCACAAGCAAATTATTTTAATTATTATAAGTTTAAAGGTTGTATGTACAACTTTTATAATAAATTTATGAAACACGTCTCATTTATTTTAATGTGGGTACACCACATTTTTTTTTAAGACTAATACAAAGATCAAAGCCTAAAGAAAAATGTGTCGATCTTTGCATTGTTTTATTTGAAATCAAGAGTAGCTCAGAGTTGGTAGCTCTTTTTCATTTTTTCTTTAGGCTTTGATCTTTGTATTAAAGGCTGTTCAATACAAGATTAAACATGAATGGTAATCTTTATAATGTATAACTGTCTTTTTGCCTCCTGGCAACTTTAGTACAAATAAATCTTGCTTGTATCAACGTGCTCTGCGATGCGGGCACAAAAATAATTAATTTGTATAGTTTATTCCATAAATAAACGCTTAAAATTAATTACTCTGTTTCATTTATTGAACAGAGCAAGTGGTCCTTCGATAAAAACAGTAAAATACGCAGTGAAGTATATTCGCGAGTGCAAAAGTGGTCGGCGGCGGACATTTTCATCTCGTACGCGATCCGAAAAAACTACGCGATTACTTCGAATTCACGAGAAATCAATATTTCTCAATCGTAAGGCCGTGCATTACGATCATAGCAGTGGATTCAGTTCAATCTGTGAAGGAGAGAAGTCTACTTTCTCAAAAATAAGCAGCGCGAGAGTCGGCGTGCCCACGTGACTGGAAATAAAATTTGTCCGATCTGCATCAGGGTGTGCATTTTTGACTCAAAACAAAGTGCCTGCGAGAGGCTAAGGGTCTCAGGATCATCAAGAAACAACATTCGAAGAAGAAATACAGTCGCAACACAAAGGCGGCAAATTCAAAATTCGGCGACTAAGCTACGTTGTTGCAACTCGATAGTAGTGTTGAACGGCAAGTGGCAGCACAAGCGGAGCGACAAAAACTGAACTGAACGCGGTTTGGAAGCGGGTTCGAGCATTATCTGTGTACCGATCGCCCAGATGTCAAAGTCACAGCTGTCAAGAGAAGTTCGTATCGAATTCGCGGTGTTGTAGAAATAAAATAAACAAAGTGCGTGCTGTGTGTTAGTTTATAAGAGCGGATGTGCGGTTAATAAGTGTATAAGTGCGTTGCGAGATTAACAATGACGGACAACGGCTCTCTACCTCTTTTACGTTTACGTACAAAACGGGGATACCTCAAAGGAACAATCACGCGCATTGAAACTTTCGTGAACGATCTGGTGAGTGTATCGCCTGCCGATACGGCGGTTTTGGAAGCGCGGAGGAGCCGGCTCGTGAGTACTTTTAAAGATTACGAGGACATTAACGTCGAAATATCGTTATTAGATCCGGAAGATGCGGAACAAATTGATACGGTTGAGTCGGTCAAAGTATTATAAACTTTTAGCAAAGTTAAATGAATATTTGAAGACTTGTTCTTCCAGTGAAAATGTACACAATAGTAGCAATGTGTCTATGTCAAAGCTACCAAACATTGAAATCTCAACATTTGATGGCAGAGATTTCACTCAATTTAAGCCATTCATGGATCTATTTACAGCTCTCATTGATAAAAACAAATCATTGTCAGATATTCAGAAATTGTTTTACCTCCGAAAGTATTTGTTAGGAGAGGCCTTGTCAGTGATTGTGAATTTACCAATGGTCAATGAGTCTTATCCTGAGGCATTAATTCTGCTAAAGAAACGCTTTGACAATAAAGCTCGACTGATATCTAACCACATCAATCATCTTCTGGACTTACCTCCATTGCAAAAAGGCACAGCTAGCTCTATTAGGGCATTTATTTCAGAAGTGCAGCAACAAATACATGCACTCAAAAATCTTGAACAGCCCACAAAACAATGGGACATGTTATTGATCTCTATATTGAGTCGCAAGTTGGACTCGTACACATGTAGGGCATATCATCTCGACAGAGAGAACCCTGACAATTTACCAACAATGGATGAATTTATTTCATATTTGGAAAAGCGCGCAATCGCGTTAGAGGATAGTCCCGCATTAAAAAGCACTTCATATGAGGCTGCTCGGGGCAAATCCAGTCCGTTCAAAGTTAGCAATGTTGTTGCCCAAGATACATCCAAACAAATAGCATGCATTTATTGCAATAAAAATCATCCCATCTATTTGTGCCCAACGTTTCAAACAGCTGCCATAGGGGACCGGATTGAGTTTGCAAAATCTAAACAATTATGTAATGTGTGCCTTAAGCCTCATAAAAATAAATGTAAATTTAATTTTAGATGCAAAATTTGCAAACTCAATCACAATACCCTCATGCATGAGGAATGTCCAAAGGAGGAAGTTGTTGGTAACCTATGCAACCAGAAATCAAGGGGAAATATTTTGCTTCCTACCATCAAGGTAAAACTCACTGACATATATGGACAGGATGTATATGTTAAAGCTCTGGTTGACACCGGGAGCCAAGCTTCTCTCGTACAAGAGGCTCTTGTCCATAAATTAAAATTGCCTCAATTAAAAACAAATACAAATATAATAGGTATTTGCAATAATCCCAATAAGCTTGATAGGTACACTAATATTGTGTTGCACACTTGTAATGATGTGCAGCTGCCAGTTTCTTGTCACATTGTTGACACAATCACATCAAAGCTTCCACAACAGTATATTGACATATCCAAAGTAACGCTGCCTAAAAGTGTCAAGCTCGCTGATCCTGAATTTTATGTCCCTTCTGAGATTCAGCTATTATTGGGTGCAGATTTCTATTTTAAAATAATACAGAATGGTCAAATAAATTTGAACAATGGTCTTGTGCTACAAAATACTTTGTTTGGGTACATAGTAGGTGGTAGCTTGTCATTCACCGCTACTCAAGTACAGACCAATAATAATATGGTGACAAATTTTGTTATCCAAGATACAAAAGAAAACTTAACTGAAGTCATGAATAAGTTCTGGCTTGCAGAGAAAATCCCTGAAAAAGCAGAGGTCACCTCGGAATGTCAACAAGCTGAAGATATTTTTCAAAAAACTACACAGCTGACTGAAAAAAGATTTTATGTTGACATTCCTCTTAAGGTTCCCATGGATCAATTAAATCTGGGAGATTCATTCTCAATTGCTCTTCAGAGATTTTACTCTTTAGAAAATAAATTCAAAAGTCGCCCTGAATATTTTCAGCAATATAAAAAATTTATTGACCAGTATGTCGAGTTGGGACATGCCAAGATTGTTGACATTGGTGATTATGATGTAAAAAATGATCCCGTCTATTTTCTAACGCACCATGGTGTCCACAATGAGCACAGTAAGACAACCAAATTAAGAGTGGTTTTTAATGGAAGCCAGAAAACTAAAAACGGAGTCTCTCTTAATGACAAGATGTATAATGGACCCACAGTGCAAAGTGAATTGTTTGACATACTTACCCTGTTTAGGACTTACCGGTATACATTGATGTGTGACATAGAGAAAATGTTTAGGCAGGTATATTTAAATAAAAGTCAAGTGGGATTGATAAATATTTTATGGAGGGATGACCCTAAAAAGCCTGTTGTTTGCCTACAACTTCAGACCGTCACATACGGCTTGAAAGCTTCAACTTTCCTCAGCACCAGGTGCCTGGTCGAACTTGCAATGCGGTTCCATGATGAGTATCCTCTTGCTTCCGAGGCCATCATGAAGAATACTTATGTTGATGATGTCATCACTGGCTGTGAGGATCTGAAGCAAATGGTTAACCTGAAAAAAGAACTTATAAATCTACTGGATTTAGGGGGATTTAAGCTCCACAAATGGTGTTCAAATAATGAGAGTATCCTTGATGACATACCTGGGGACCAAAAATATTTTGAGGAATTGGAATTAGGTAGAGATAATATTATAAAAACCCTTGGTGTCAAATATAATATAAATTTGGATTTATTTACATTCCATAGTCCAGAATGTGATCAAAGTGATTTAAATACAAAGAGGAAAATATTAAGTTTCATAGGGAAAACGTTTGATCCGCTCGGATTAATCGGCCCAATAATAGTAAAAGCAAAACTTTTCATGCAAGAGTTATGGTCCTTAAAAATAGATTGGGACTCTATATTACCTCAGAGCCAACTACAAGACTGGGAATTATTCTTAAAAAATTTGCAGGAAATGGGTACTATTTCCACCCCGAGAGGTGTGCTGGGAGGTGATATGGAATCCACAGAACTTGTAGGATACTGTGATGCATCCTTAAAAGCCATTGGATGCTGTGTGTACTTGCGAGTCATTTACAAAGATGGTACTGTTAAAGTCCATTTATTGTGCTCAAAGTCAAGAGTAGCTCCGATGAGCAAGACTTTAACAATTCCAAACCTTGAATTAAATAGTGCAGTACTGCTTGCTGAAGTTGTAAATAGAGTTCAAAACATATTACAGTCAAGATTTCCACTGAAAACAACTTTGTATTCAGATTCTCAGATAGTTCTGTCATGGCTTAACTCAAGTAATCTTAAAAGTGGAAAATATGTATTAAAAAGGGTAGCTCAGATTAAAAATTTGACATCAGGATGTACATGGGCGTATGTCAGGAGTACAGAAAATCCTTCAGATTTATTATCGAGAGGTATAGCGCCCCAAAAATAAAAAAATAACACTTTGTGGTGGCATGGTCCACAGTATCTCTCTGATCCAATGTATCAGCACAAAGAAAATGAGTTCTACTTCAAAATAAATTCTGAAACCGTACCAGAGACCTTGCACGAAGAGGCAGCTGCCAATGTTGGTAGCATTGATCATACAAAAAATTCAAATATATTTGACACATTCTCGGACTTGACAAAATTGCAAAGAGTTTTAGCATGGGTATTGAGATTCGTAAATAATTGCAGATCAAATGACAAAATTAATGGTTCACTATCAACAAAAGAGTTAAAAAATTCATTGAAGTATATCATTAAGCATGCACAAAATACTAATTTTGCAACAGAAATTCAGAATTTAAAGTCTGACAAGCCAATTAAATCAAATCTTAGCAGTTTACATCCTTTCCTGGATGGAGAGTCAATTTTAAGAGTAGGAGGACGTTTACAAAACGCTCCCAATTGTTCCTTTGACAAAAAACACCCAATAATATTGCCAAAGTCTTCTAATATCACGGACATGATTATCCGAAAAGAACATCTACGACTTTTACATGTAGGAGCTAAATTAGTTCTGAGCTCGCTGTCTCAGCGTTATTGGTTGATTAACGGAATACGAGAAGTCAAAAAGATAACAATTAAATGTATAAAATGTTTCAGAGTTAAATCTACAGTTGCTAAGCAGCTAATGGGGTCTTTACCCTCTCCAAGAGTAACACCTACTAGGCCATTTTTAGTTACTGGGGTAGATTTCTGTGGTCCATTTAACATCAAAATTGCCAGAATTAGAAGGCCATTAATTAAGAAAGGCTATGTTGCACTTTTTGTCTGCTTTTGCACAAAGGCAATTCATGTCGAACTTGTCAGCGATATGACCACTGAGGCATTCTTGGCGTGTCTACAACGTTTCGTGTCCCGGAGAGGATACCCATCACAAATTTATTGTGACAATGCAAAAACGTTCAAGGGAGCCGATAATTTTATAAAAGAGTTAAATAAATTACATTCTTCGAAGACTAACAAAGACTCCATTGAAGGTTTTTGCACCCAAAATGAGGTGGAATTTAAATACATACCTAGCTATTCACCAGAATTTGGTGGCTTGTGGGAGGCAGGTGTTAAAAGTTTCAAGTACCATGTAAAACGTGTGATTGGGACCATTAGTTTGACATTTGAAGAATTTGACACGGTGATAACCCAAATAGAAGCAATTTTAAATTCGCGTCCTTTGCTTCCCATGAGCTCAGATGTATCAGACTTTAAATATTTAACTCCTGGGCATTTCTTGATACAAGCGCCTCTGACAAGCTATCCTGAAAAAGATCTAAGTGATAAAAATGTAAATAGATTAAGACTTTGGGATGTATGTACAAAATTAAAGCAAGAGTTTTGGAAAGTCTGGTCCAATGACTACTTAAACCAGCTTCAAAACAGACCCAAATGGAAGTATGATAATGTTAATTTAAAAGTAGGTGATTTAGTTATTGTGAGACTTAATAATGTCCCCTCATTAAGTTGGCCCATGGCTAGAATTGTAAAAACTTACCCCGGGCCGGATGGTAAAGTCAGAGTAGCGGACATTAAGATGGGTCACAATGGAAAAATCTATAACAGGTCTTATAATAAGTTATGTCCACTTCCTTTTGAAAACTAAATTGTAATAACATCTGTAAATTTAATCAAAATAAATATATAATTATAAAGGGTCACAATAAAAATAATTGTTAAGAATTTAAATTCAATCTGTAATTCTTTATAATTTGTTAATTCATCAGTTTAGTTAAAAAATATAGTAAATTCTGTATAATTCATGAATACACTTAATAACATAGTATAATAAATAAATAAAAATGTACTTACCTTAGATAAATTACCTTGGCCCCGCCCAACTATGTTCAATACAAGATTAAACATGAATGGTAATCTTTATAATGTATAACTGTCTTTTTGCCTCCTGGCAACTTTAGTACAAATAAATCTTGCTTGTATCAACGTGCTCTGCGATGCGGGCACAAAAATAATTAATTTGTATAGTTTATTCCATAAATAAACGCTTAAAATTAATTACTCTGTTTCATTTATTGAACAAAGGCTTTAAAAAAAATAATTGTGGTGTACCCATAGCTGGGCACCGTTAATCAAATAGTTAACTTCGTTTGTCGTGATTTCAATAAAATGTATGTGAATTTTGTGTAAAAAAGGAATAAAGAAAATAAAGTTTATTATGATAATTTAATTAATTTGTTTCTCGTTCATTTTAATGTTGATGATATATTTGGGTAATATTTTCTGTATACCAGCAACATTGGGGACTTTCTAATGACGATGGGGAAAAATGTTATAAAAAGGGTAGTTCTTCTTTTGCGTGTCCTCTCTTGTGATTGAGACTCGGTGGTGAACAGAAGTAAATACGTGTGTACTAGTACCAGGATCAGAAATTCATTTTAATTCAGAAGTGAGCATTATCCACAAAAGCCCACAGCGAAGCACGTAAGTTATAATCTTAAATATTTTTATCCTTTTGTTGAAATATTATTTTTCAATATCTTCGTTGAATTTCTAAGAATATCCATTTAAACGAATTTGTTTTTCCAATGTTCGACCAGAGTAGTGTTAATCATTGAATACTAATCACCGTAATTACCACCGTAAATTAAATGGGAAAGTATAATTTCGAAACGAGGGTATATGTATAAAGATGTTAAGTGATATTTTAATTCAAGCAATTTCAATATATCGTTACTTAAATACTATGCGACATTGATTTTTAAATCACCAATACTGACAATTTAAAATTTTTGATTTGTTTTCAAGGTCTGCTAATATTACACTTAATCCATAACCTATACACAACTATTACGATGACTAATCCACATAATTGCTTTATGGCTACGAACTATCGACATATTTGATGCATATATGTATATGAACAAGTTCCTTTCTTTAAAATAACTTATTACGAAAGTATTAGGTGAACGACAATAAATTGTGCCGCGGAAAATGTTGGAGTGTATAAACAAAGAGTCATCGATAATATTTTATATTTTTTTTATACAAAGGAATAACTCGTATAGGTAACTTGATACGTATTTTTACTACGTTAGTTAAATGAACATTTTAAGCAAGAAAATTATTTTCTACATGTTTCTTTTATCATTCGTATTATGCGCCTACCCGCACAATAATAATAATAATATATATATAAGAATAATGATGAAAGTTGTTCGTTCGGACTTTACTGTAAGTATGTGATGGGACATGGGACACTAGTTGAAACCAAGTGTGAACCAGTACAATACTACTTTCTAGGGACGTTTTTTTTGAGTATATAATAAAGACGTGTCCTTTGCTTCCTTCGTAGAATCTAAGAAATAAATTATATGTGAATCCAGATTGATTTTGCTCAAAGTACGACGTGAAACCAGGTGTGTTTCTTAGCTGCTGGCTATGTATGCCGATGCTGTTGAGATTTATTTTACCTAGTATGAAATCAGGTGTATTTCGTAGCTACAGGCTATGTATGCCAATGCTGTTAAGATTTATGGTATGAAATCAGGTGTATCTCTTAGCTGCAGGCTATGTATGCCGATGCTATTGAGATTTATTTTACCTAGTATGGAATCAGGTGTATTTCATAGCTACAGGCTATGTATGCCAATGCTGTTAAGATTTATAGTATGAAATCAGGTGTATCTCTTAGCTGCAGGCTATGTATGCCGATGCTATTGAGATTTATTTTACCTAGTATGGAATCAGGTGTATTTCATAGCTACAGGCTATGTATGCCAATGCTGTTAAGATTTATAGTATGAAATCAGGTGTATCTCTTAGCTGCAGGCTATGTATGCCGATGCTATTGAGATTTATTTTACCTAGTATGGAATCAGGTGTATTTCTTAGCTGCAGGCTATGTACGCCGATGCTATTGAGATTTATTTTACCTAGTATGAAACCATGTTTGTTTCTTAGCTGCAGGCTATGTATGCCGATGCTATCGTGATTTAATTTACCTAGTATGAAACCAAGTGTGTTTCTACACTATAAGCTATGTATGCCGATGGTTTTCGGATTGATTTCGAATTGGTTTCGGATTGGTTTCGGATTGATTTTACGTATATCACAAAACTATGTATTGACTAGGGGCTTCGTATGCCCATGTTATTCAGGATGATCCTACATATAGTATGAAACCATATTATGTGCTACTAAGGTTATGTATGCCAATGTTATTATTATAGAATATATAGAGCAAAACTGAGTGTGTTTCTGCCACTAAACGCTAAGTGTACCATGGTTGTGCAAATAGGCGATACCTATACTTTAATTAAACAGATGGCCTACATAGATAAATTTTAGCGTTGGAATATCATTCAAGTCGAGTTGTTCATGCTAATATAAACATATAGAAAGCAGAAACGAAATTATCAGTTATTTCCGAGCAAACTTAATTATTTTAATGTCAGATCTAATGTTGAGGACTCTATGCATTTTTATTCTCCTGTACGCTATGTAGTCAACAACGTTTCAATGATTCCTCTAAACTACACCCATTGGACTAATAACAAATAAGTAGTTTGTGCTAGTGGAGTTACGATGACGAGGTTTTACTATAAACGTTCTATAAAATGTTCGACAGTATTAGTTTGAGATAGTTATTTACCGTAGATTTATGGTTGTTACAGTGATTATCAAACAAAAATGGGGAAGGATAGAGATAAGGAAACTGAGGAGAACAGGGCTAAGAGAAAGACTAGAAAAAGAATTAGACGAATATCCTCATAGTCTGAAGAAGATGCTGTACAACCACAACCAAAGCAAGCAAGATTGACGGAAGCCAGTTCAACTGATTGCATGTCCATTGCAGAAGTACTCAAGTTAATTAATTCAATGAAAGGAGATAGTAGACATGGGTCTCTTTTAGGCAGCAATCAAATGAACAATGTCGTTCCAGAATTCGACCCCAATAATAGAGCTCAAGACATAGAAGCCTGGATTAAGAAAGTGAACGAGTGCTCATCTATCTATGGTTGGGACGAAAAACAGACGATACATTTTTCTTTGCTGAAACTGGTAGGATTAGCAAAACGATGGTACGAGGGACTTCCAACAGTAGTGCATACTTGGAGCGAGTGGCAGGATATACTTAGGAAGGCTTTCCCGAGTGAAGAGAACTACGGACGTTTACTTCAGGAAATGTTAGCTCGAACCTCACGACCGAATGAGAGTCTTAGAGAGTATTTCTATGAAAAAATCGCGCTGATCAATAGGTGTGAGATTGTAGGCAAAAAGGCGGTTCATTGCGTTATCCACGGTATTAGTGACAGAACAACGCAGAATGGTGCACAAGCTTTAAATTGTCAAAATCCAGAAGACTTGCTAACCTTTCTCAATACGCAGAGGACATATGAGCGTGAGCGATTTAATAACGATAGTAGGGTCAGAGATAGAAGTACCACGATTGAGAATAGATATGATAGGCAGGGGTTTGCAACTTCGGCACCGTCAACATCCAACGAGAGTGGAGTGACATGTTTTAATTGCCGTACTAAAGGACATTCTTTTAGTAGGTGTCCGAAGCCAATAATACATTGTCAAAAATGCAATAGGGTTGGACATAATAATGAGAACTGTAAATTGACTCCATTGAATGTGAAAGCAGAAAGCAAAGTTAGTTCTGTTGGCAACAGTGAATCCAAGGTGCTAAAGATCTGTACGCAAAATTTAGCGAATGATAAACACATTACTGTTAACGGTACGGATAACATGGTCGCGTTCGTAGATTTCGGAAGCGAATGTAGCCTAATGCGGAGTACGGAAGCTCAGCGCTTAGCACTCGATAAAGACTTTAGCATGTTGCCCGTTATTAGGGGGTTTGGCAATTCCACAATAACGCCGTTGTATAAGTCTAGTATAAATTTAAAACTTGATGATATAAATACCGATCTGGACGTGCTGATAGTTGGCGACGAATATATGCAGACCTCTTTACTTGTAGGTCAAGACTTCACCGAATTGCCATCTGTCTCAGTTTAAAAGATAGTAACCGGCTGACGTTTTATGCAAGTCCTGCGAACCCTAATGACGAGGTAGATAAATCTTTTAGCTTATTGACACAAGACGAAAATGTGTTAGAGGGTACTACTGCGGTTGCGGTCTATACAGAAAATGAATCTTATTCCGGAGATGTTTACATAGAAGGATACAACTGTAGCGAGATAGGTAGGGAATATCATCTACATCAAGGAGTTTATCGAATCAAGGACGGAAGGGGCTTTGTAGTCGCGACAAATTTATCAGACACACCTATAAAATTAGAACCGAATCTCCTTAAAGCAAGATGCACAGCGTTTGTCGAGAAAGAAGCTAAATTTGTAAACAACATTGGCAAGAGTGACGTGACTCCCAAGCCCCTTGACGAGTCAGACATTAATGTCGGACAAGCAGCGGACGACGAACACTTAGATAGACTATGCACACTTTTACAAACATACCGCGATTGTTTTGCATCGAATTTAAGCGAAATCGGATGCACGTCGGATGTCGTAATACAAATAGACTTGACAGATGAAAAATCTATCGTTTATCGTCCCTATCGATTATCTTTTGCAGAAAGAGAGCAAGTACGTGAAATAGTTGACGATCTATTGCAAAACAAAAAGAAATACATTAGTGTTATTGCTGCAGATCGATTAAGATCGTGGATTCACATAAAGGCATTGGAAGTCGAAAGTTCTAGTGAATATGATAGTGATGATAACATTCCGTTGTCTACCCTGGCTATGAAAAAGCGTATGACACTAAAATAATGTTCGATTTAGTCCCCATTAAATTTATACTTATAATTATATCTAGTGTCTTTTGCGATCGCGAATAAGTTGACTAAATATTTAGCGATAAGCGCTCAAACAAACATATTCAGTCTTTGTTAATTTAACATTTAAATCCAATTAATCTTGTTAAAATCTATTTTTTGTGCTATTTAATAGTATTTGTTGTTAATGTGTACTATACCCAATTGGGTAGTTACTCTTACGAGCATTATCTGACGTTATTGCGTTTTGATTGGGATGTAACTACGTTCTTTAATTATTTATTAATTCGATTATATTGATATTGATTCGTAGTAACTATACTCTCAGGCTATTTAACGTCTTTATTATTATAATTAAATAACAAAATAAATAAATATTAAGGGACAATCATACACAAATCGACCTAGTCCCAAACTAAGCAAAGCTTGTACTATGGGTACTAGACGACGATATACATAATATATAAATACATATATAGATAACATCCATGACCCAAGAACAAATATTTGCCCCGGCCGGGATTCAAACCCGGGACCGCCGACTCAGTAGGCAGGTGTCTACCAACCGAGCCAAACGCGTCGTCAAAGAGTGGTCTAAGAATGTCGTGATTATTATTTTTATATGTATTTTGTAGTGCACCAGGAGGTTGCACAAGTCGGATGGCCGAATGTCGTGATTTCAATAAAATGTATGTGAATTTTGTGTAAAAAAGGAATAAAGAAAATAAAGTTTATTATGATAATTTAATTAATTTGTTTCTCGTTCATTTTAATGTTGATGATATATTTGGGTAATATTTTCTGTATACCAGCAACATTGGGGACTTTCTAATGACGATGGGGAAAAATGTTATAAAAAGGGTAGTTCTTCTTTTGCGTGTCCTCTCTTGTGATTGAGACTCGGTGGTGAACAGAAGTAAATACGTGTGTACTAGTACCAGGATCAGAAATTCATTTTACGTTAATCGTTAATCCGCTACAAATAAAGTTAGCTTCGTTAAACGTTAAAGCGTTACATTTCGGAAGAATTAACGCAAGTTAACGTTAATCGTTAATCCGTTAATATGTGTAAAATTGCATTTTTAGGGTTCCGTAGTCAACTAGGAACCCTTATAGTTTCACCATGTCCGTCTGTCCGTCCGTCCGTCCGCGGCTTAGCTCCGTGATCATTAGTACTAGAAAGCTGAAATTTATAATATAATATTTTTTAAAAAATTTAAAGAATATATTTTCAATAATAATATTCTAACATAGTTACTAATATTACAGTGCAAATAAACTAGGAAATAAAATGTATTTTAAACTTGGGTAACTTTTTCTTAAAAGGTGGCAATACCATACAAAGTTGGTGAGGTGACGTTTTACTCCGTCGTTTGTATTTGCAAATTTTCAAAGATTGTGAAGTTCTGGCAAAGTTCTCATTTGGTGTTTTCTGGCTACCGTGCACGCGCTTTTGTGTTTTGTACGTTTGTTCCTTAGTTCACCGCATATATCTGTGTTTAATTTGTGTCGAGTTGAGTCTTCCTAGTGCTCCTCCATTAATTACCACGCATTGGATATATGAACTTTGTGATTTGTGTCGAGTTGAGCTCCGGTTCCTTCACAAATTACCACACCACAATGGCACCGCGCCGATGCTGTGTGCCTTCCTGTACAGCGATTCAAGGAGAGGGTAAGTAAAGTTTCAATTAAAAAGTTGCGTTTATGTTTTAACTTCCACTCGTTTCACGCCCGCCCACGGCGTCCACCGTTTCACGACCCCGCGCCTTCACGTAGATTTTGATGCTTCTGAACAAGCAGTAAGGGCCTCCACTAACGTGCGCGGTTGGACGCAGCGAGTGCACGCTTATTGCAAAATAATTTAAGCTGCGGTGACGGATTTTTACTTAAGTATACGTTTTTAACCACAGGCGTGCACCTGCGCATGGTAACGAAGGCCCTAAATTCTGTTAGTGGGTTTATACACACACTCAAGTAGCAGTGACTGTACGTACAACTTATATAATAAATTTATGAAACGTGTCTCATTTATTTTAATGTGGGTACACCCATAGCTGGGCATTAACTCGTTAATCCGTTAATCGTTAATTAACGAAGTTAACATATTGATTAACGTATTAACTTTTAAGTTAACTTTTAGAAATGTTAACCAACACGTTAACTTCCGTTAAATATGCAGAAGTCCGTTAATCGTTAATCCAATGCCTACTATTTACCGCACGGCACCGCGGCGCGGCGTGAAAAACAGGTTCAGACAAGTATGAAACGACAAGTGCCGGGTGGCGCGTGGCAGCGAGTGAAACAAAAACAAAACTAGATATATTTTGCCGGCGCGTGCGAGTGAGAAAACTGCGAAGAGATTTGTTTCGTTTGATCATTTCATTACTTAGCGCCCGTGCTTAGAGTGACGAGTGTTTTGTTTGTTGTTATTATAAATTACTGTCAGTGATCATTTGCGTGTTGATAAAGAAGAGTGCAGTGTAATTTAGTTAGATAGAAAAAGTGTACTGTGCAGTGTAGTAATTAAAACCATATCATGGAAGACATGGAAACGGATTCCAGCGGTCCTGATGAGAATCCATGGCCACATTTGACTGAGTATAATAATAATAATAAAAATAATAAAATAACATTTATTTACCATTTAAATTTGTACAAAATGTGACTTTCCTGTGATCACCACACTAGGCAAAGCCTGTCTTGTGGAGTCATTTTCGACAGTTACCAATTTAATATTAAATTAACAACACGTTGCGAGTGAGTATTTACAAAAAATGATCTTAGATTAACATTTCCTTAAACCATTCTAAGGTCTTAAAAGAGAAATATATATATATTTTAATTAATTTACTTATTTATTATCATGCAAGTTTAACAGAGTGCGCTCATGTGTGTGAGTGTGTGTGTGTGTGTGTGTGTGTGTGGAATGTGGAATTTGTATCCAGATCGGGCCAGCAAATACTTTTTGCGTGTAAGCGGCGTACGTAAGTTCACTAACGCAACGATATAAAACCGGCCAAGAGCATGTCGGGCCATGCTCAGTGCAGGGTTCCGTACTTGCCCATCCTTTACAATAGACGGGCTTAAAACAGCGGTTTTAAGCCGGAGGTTTAAATAACGAGAAAGATTTCAAGCTCTATAAAAAGGTCGTAAACGCCAAAGTAACAGTAACTACTTATTACCTTCTGGAACTTGTCGATTATACGCGCCAAATATTTTAATACAGTATGGAACTTAACTAATATGTGTAACGTTCGAAGTATAAGGACACCGCGCGGCACTTACGTCATTTTAAAGAAAACTATGAAATAATTTTGCGATGACTCAAAAACGGCTCGACGGATTTTATTCAATATAGTTTTCATTGAAAGTACTTATAAGGCCTCATTTTCATGAATTTTTCCATAATTTTTTGACCCGTAGTTGAAAAGTTAGAGGGGGGGACACTATTTTTTTAATTTCCGGAGCGAATATTTACAAAACTGGTGACTTGATCAAAAAATAATGTTCAAAGATCCCTATTATTTTTAAAAGACCTATTCAACGACACCCACACACACTAGTTTAGAAACGAAAAAATATTTTTTTTTTAGTTTTTATTTTACCGTTTTGACGACGTGATACATACACGTATTCATACCAAATTTCAGCTTTCTAGTACTAATGATCACGGAGCTAAGCCGCGGACGGACGGACGGACGGACAGACGGACATGGTGAAACTATAAGGGTTCCTAGTTGACTACGGAACTTTACACATATTAACGGATTAACGATTAACGTTAACTTGCGTTAATTCTTCCGAAATGTAACGCTTTAACGTTTAACGAAGCTAACTTTATTTGTAGCGGATTAACGATTAACGAAGTTAACTATTTGATTAACGGTGCCCAGCTATGGGTACACCGCAATTATTTTTTTTAAAGCCTTTAATACAAAGATCAAAGCCTAAAGAAAAAATGAAAAAGAGCTACCAACTCTGAGCTACTCTGGATTTCAAATAAAACAATGCAAAGATCGACACATTTTTCTTTAGGCTTTGATCTTTGTATTAGTCTTAAAAAAAATGTGGTGTACCCATAGCTGGGCACCGTTAATCAAATAGTAAACTTCGTTAATCCGCTACAAATAAAGTTAGCTTCGTTAAACGTTAAAGCGTTACATTTCGGAAGAATTAACGCAAGTTAACGTTAATCGTTAATCCGTTAATATGTGTAAAGTTCCGTAGTCAACTAGGAACCCTTATAGTTTCACCATGTCCGTCTGTCCGTCCGTCCGTCCGTCCGCGGCTTAGCTCCGTGATCATTAGTACTAGAAAGCTGAAATTTGGTATGAATACGTGTATGTATCACGTCGTCAAAACGGTAAAATAAAAACTAAAAAAAAAATATTTTTTCGTTTCTAAACTAGTGTGTGTGGGTGTCGTTGAATAGGTCTTTTAAAAATAATAGGGATCTTTGAACATTATTTTTTGATCAAGTCACCAGTTTTGTAAATATTCGCTCCGGAAATTAAAAAAATAGTGTCCCCCCCTCTAACTTTTCAACTACGGGTCAAAAAATTATGGAAAAATTCATGAAAATGAGGCCTTATAAGTACTTTCAATGAAAACTATATTGAATAAAATCGGTCGAGCCGTTTTTGAGTCATCGCAAAATTATTTCATAGTTTTCTTTAAAATGACGTAAGTGCCGCGCGGTGTCCTTATACTTCGAACGTTACACATATTAGTTAAGTTCCATACTGTATTAAAATATTTGGCGCGTATAATCGACAAGTTCCAGAAGGTAATAAGTAGTTACTGTTACTTTGGCGTTTACGACCTTTTTATAGAGCTTGAAATCTTTCTCGTTATTTAAACCTCCGGCTTAAAACCGCTGTTTTAAGCCCGTCTATTGTAAAGGATGGGCAAGTACGGAACCCTGCACTGAGCATGGCCCGACATGCTCTTGGCCGGTTTTATATCGTTGCGTTAGTGAACTTACGTACGCCGCTTACACGCAAAAAGTATTTGCTGGCCCGATCTGGATACAAATTCCACATTCCACACACACACACACACACACACACACTCACACACATGAGCGCACTCTGTTAAACTTGCATGATAATAAATAAGTAAATTAATTAAAATATATATATATTTCTCTTTTAAGACCTTAGAATGGTTTAAGGAAATGTTAATCTAAGATCATTTTTTGTAAATACTCACTCGCAACGTGTTGTTAATTTAATATTAAATTGGTAACTGTCGAAAATGACTCCACAAGACAGGCTTTGCCTAGTGTGGTGATCACAGGAAAGTCACATTTTGTACAAATTTAAATGGTAAATAAATGTTATTTTATTATTTTTATTATTATTATTATACTCAGTCAAATGTGGCCATGGATTCTCATCAGGACCGCTGGAATCCGTTTCCATGTCTTCCATGATATGGTTTTAATTACTACACTGCACAGTACACTTTTTCTATCTAACTAAATTACACTGCACTCTTCTTTATCAACACGCAAATGATCACTGACAGTAATTTATAATAACAACAAACAAAACACTCGTCACTCTAAGCACGGGCGCTAAGTAATGAAATGATCAAACGAAACAAATCTCTTCGCAGTTTTCTCACTCGCACGCGCCGGCAAAATATATCTAGTTTTGTTTTTGTTTCACTCGCTGCCACGCGCCACCCGGCACTTGTCGTTTCATACTTGTCTGAACCTGTTTTTCACGCCGCGCCGCGGTGCCGTGCGGTAAATAGTAGGCATTGGATTAACGATTAACGGACTTCTGCATATTTAACGGAAGTTAACGTGTTGGTTAACATTTCTAAAAGTTAACTTAAAAGTTAATACGTTAATCAATATGTTAACTTCGTTAATTAACGATTAACGGATTAACGAGTTAATGCCCAGCTATGGGTGTACCCACATTAAAATAAATGAGACACGTTTCATAAATTTATTATATAAGTTGTACGTACAGTCACTGCTACTTGAGTGTGTGTATAAACCCACTAACAGAATTTAGGGCCTTCGTTACCTCCTTGTGAGTATTATATTCCTTGCACCAAATACATGTCGTTTTTATCTCGTTTTCATCAGCAGATAGTAAGTACAAGTTTTGGGAGTGTTAGTTTAGAATGCATACACATAAATGATAATTGTTTTTTTTGTTACGTAACGTTGTTTATGCTACATTATCTATATATATATTACGCGAGGCCGATTTTTGTACATCCCATCAGATCTACAGTTATGGTCCGATTTTGATAAATGATATGTCATTAGATTCGTCTCATGCTGGAGAGGTGCATAAAACTCTTGGAATTTTAATTTTTTCCTGAAAAGGTACTGAAAAATGGATTTGAAAAAACTACTGTGCGCTAACCACGTGACTTTGACCACGTGACCTGTGATCCCTATTTTGACATAAGATGACCAAATAATAATAAGCATGATTTGCTCACAAACCTGTAGTAAGTTGTTCAGCATGATGAAATATTATTTTTGAGTCGGCAACATAATATCCGCAACACTTAAAACATGTACAAATATGCAAAAATAATTTTACAGTTTGTTGACAATGAATGACAGTAGCCATATTCTGACAACTTTTAATGTCTTTTTTATTGGGGGCTATTATGTCAATGCTCTAAATTGCCAGGTTGTTTTTTTTTTTAAATGTTGATATGGAAACTTATTTCGCATACCTGTTAAAAATGTGGAGAAAAAAGCCGGTCAAGTGTGAGTTGGACTGGTGCTCGAAAGACTAGAAAAACTGACCGTCATTCAAGAATAGATTATTTCTATAGGCGAGTTTTACTAAATCTAAATCAAAGCAGAAAAAAAATAGTAAAACTAATTTAAACGTCATTCAAATATGTAAATTTATGGTAGATTATTATAAATATGAATATATAAGTCCATCAAAAAAATAATTCCAAGGAAAATGGCATGAGTTATGGTAAATTAAATGGTATTTTACAAGAAGAAACTTAGTCCTTCCGCTTGCATGTCGACGGGATGGGAAATGTGGCCGAGTTGAGAATATGGACGACTTGACAATGTAGATAAGTTGGGAATGTATCTTCATTGGTAATATGGATGAGTTGGTAAAATGGACGAGTTGGAAATGTGGACGAGTTGGGAATATGGACGAGTTGGGAATATGGACGAGTTGGGAATGTGGATGAGTGGGCAAAGTAAACAAGTTGGGAATACGGACGAGTGGGCAATGTGGACGAGTTGGAAATGTGGATGAGTTGGCAAAATAAACAAGTTGGGAACACGGACGAGTGGGCAATGTGGACGAGTTGAGAATATGGACGAGTTGGCAATGAAGACGACTTGGTAATACGGACGAGTTGTAGATATGGAAGATTTCGCAATAAAGACGAGCTGATAAAAAGGACAAGTTGGTATTGTAGACGAGTTGGGTGTATCGTCGAGTTGGGAATATGGACGAGTTGGAAATGGGGATGAATTGGCAATGTGGATGAGTTGGTAAAATTGACAAGTTGGGAAAATGGACAAGTGGGCACTATGGACGAGTTCGCATTATGGACGAGTTGGCAGTGAAGACGAGTTGGTAATACGGATAAGTTGGCAATGAAGACGACTTGGTAATACGGACGAGTTGGTGATATGGAAGATTTGGCAATAAAGACGAGCTGATAATAAGGACAAGTTGGTATTGTAGACAAGTTGGGTGTATCGTCGAGTTGGGAATATGGACGAGTTGGAAATGTGGATGAGTTGGCAATATGAATGAGTTGGTAAAATTGACAAGTTGAGAA
Organism: Apotomis capreana; assembly: GCA_947623375.1. Classification (NCBI taxonomy): domain Eukaryota; kingdom Metazoa; phylum Arthropoda; class Insecta; order Lepidoptera; family Tortricidae; genus Apotomis; species Apotomis capreana. The sequence continues at coordinate 51,474 of OX392522.1, forward strand.
CATGGACAAGGGGGCAATGTGGACGAGTTCGTATTATGGACGAGTTGGCAATGAAGACGAGTTGGTAATACGGACAAGTTGGTATTATGGACGAGTTGTGAATATGGACGAGTTGGGAATGTGGATGAGTTGGCATGAACAAGTTGGGAACACGGACGAGTGGGCAATGAAGACGACTTGGTAATACGGACGAGTTGTCAACGTGGACAAGTTAAGAATATGGACGAGTTGGAAATGTGGATGAGTTGGCAAAATGAACAAGTTGGGAATATGGACGAGTTGGCAATAAAGACGAGCTGATAATAAGGACGAGTTTGTATTGTAGACGAGTTGGGTGTATCATCGAGTTGGGAATATGGACGAGTTAGAAATGTGGATGAGTTGGCAATGTGGACGACTTGGAATTGTGGACGAGGTGGGAATATGGACGAGTTGGAAATGTGGACGAGTTGTATTTGTGGACGAGTTGGCATTGTGGACGAGCAAGTAATATGGACGCGTTGGCATTGTGGATGAGTTGGGAATATAAACGAGTTGGCAATGAAGACGAGTTGCTAATACGGACGAGTTAATAATATGGACGAGATTGGCAATAAAGATGAGTTAATAATAAGGACGAGTTGGTATTGTAGACGAGTTGGGTGTATGGACGAGTTGGAAATGTGGACGAGTTAGCAATATGGATGAGTTGGCATTGTGGACGAGTTGGGAATATAGATGAGTTGGCAATAAAGACGAGTTGGTAATATGAACGAGTTGGCAATGTAGATGAGTTGGGTGTATGGGCGAGTGGGCAATATGAACGATTTGGCATTGTGTACGAGTTGAGAATGTGGACGAGTTGTATTTGTGGACGAGTTGGCATTGTGGACGAGTAAGCAATATGGACGCGTTGGAATTGTGGACGAGTTGGTAATATGGACGAGGTGGCATTATGGACGAATTGGGAATATGGACGAGTTGCCAATGGAGACGAATTGGTAATATAGACGAGTTTGCAATGCAGATGAGTTGGGTGTATGAACGAGTTGGCAATGTAGACGTGTTCGGTGTATGGACAAGTTGGCATTGTGACCCAGATGGGAATATAGACGAGCTGACATTGTGGACGAGTTGGCAATGTGGAATAATTAACATGTTACGCTAACATGCGAAACTTGATGGAGAAATAACCTACATATGATGCAAATTTCAAAAAATCGACGCGCTCAAGAATAAATCATATTTGAATTAATGACGTCTGGCTGATCATTCTTATTCTCATTCAAAATAAAAATTGACAAATTCTGCGGTCAACAAAACAAATTGATTTTATAAGGTTTCCGTTTTTACCGAATATGGTAAGGAACCCTAAAATTAGGTTTATATTATAGGCTTGAGAGTCTTTAGCATCTCCCTCACTCTTCTGTCAGACACAATTTCAATGAGAGGAAAGACACGAAAGTTTGAATTATTCTTTTTTCAAACATGTTTAGCTGTTTTATATATTGTTTTTTCTTATTACACATATTTGACACATTCTTTTTTTTATGGTGGAGTATTGTTGGTCAGTAATTTATTTAGATTAGTAAGTAGGGTTTGATTAAGTATAACTAGCGTAAGAATTTCAAACACAATGTGTAATTGTTATTGAATAAATGATTGATGATGATGACATGGCAGCACCCATATTAAGAAAACTTGCACGATCTAATGAATTTCATAAAAAAAAACAAGCATTGATAATAGTGGTTTTTCGTTTATCTATAAACGTTTTTTACTCTCTATTTCATACAATTGAGTTTTTGTAACATTTTTTATTATTAATATTGTGAAATATTTACGATTATAAATGAATACATAAACAGTTACGCACTCCATGATTTCCTGTTTCCTCAAATCTGTCGTTTCGATTCATGTGCTATTTCTGGAAATTGATAGAAATCGATCAAATCGATAAATTTATGTCCTGAAGAAAGAACAACAAATTAAAATTCTACCAATCTTATGTTCGGTCCTATGAAAATATGTCAATTATATTTTTAAGATATGGGACTATTGTCATGAATATATTTTTCCATAAATCGAATAATATGCATTTTATTTGTGAAACAGATCAGCAGATCACATGTCATGCACAAGTTATTTTTACAAAAGAGTTGAATAAATTGTCACGATGAAGCTGGCAGTTGGCTATCAGGCCTGCCTCTAGCCTGGCATGTTTTAACGTTTTTAAAACATAATTTTAATGTGTTTTTTTACAGTATTAATTTATTCTTCATTCCCCAAAAACTTCTTATCGATAAAGTAGTTATTTTCTGTAACACTACCGGATTTCCATATTCTAGCGGCGGTTCGACGCCGCAACGGGTCTCTAGTTATATTATATATTCGGTCCAATTTGGACAATACAGTAAATTCTTGATGCCCGTTATTTTATTTATCATGTTGTTTATTTTATGAAACGGGTAGTTTAACATTCATCCTTAACAAGTGAGCAAATTACAGACGAAGAGGTTTATATAAACTAAAATTAAAATAAACTAAAGCTAGTGTAAATCTAATCGAATCTTATGTTAGATGACGTCATGTGATCTGATCTGGTCTGTTCTGGCCGGATCTAGTCGGATCGGATCAGGACAAGTCAAGTCTAATCGAATCGAATCGAATCGAATCGAATCTAATATAATCTGATCTGATCTGATCTGATCTGGTCTGGTCTGGTCTAATCTAATCTAATCTAATCTAATCTTATCTAATCTAATCTAATATAATCTAATCTAATCTAATCTAATCTAATCTAATCATCTAAATAACTTCTTTTTCCTTTTCAAACTACATCGTGTACGGTTCCGGTACTCGGGTAATTACGAGTAGGTGTTAGCTAGAATAAAGTTTAATTATAAAGAAATTAATGCGATGATAACATTAACAGATGATGAGAACGCGGGCAGCATCCGAATGTGAAGGTCGCAGTGATGTGGAGGGTGAGCCAATCAGCAGGGGTCTGTATAACCAAGACTCTGCACGGCAGACTCCACAGCGACATGAAAATCAGAGCGAGGGAGCGGAAGGGAGCACTAAAAGGCAAGTCCGCAAACGCTCACATATACGACAGAGCGAGGGAGCGGAAGGGAGCACTAAAAGGCAAGTCCGCAAACGCTCACATATACGATCGTGGAGTAGGGAGTTGTCAGTGGTGCTGGGAACGGGTACAGCTCGGCAACAAGACTCCAATGATCAATCTTATTTTTCACGTCGAAGAATTGACTATCAACGTAAAAGCCGGTCCAGATCGCGTCGACGGGAGACACCTAGACGACCTAGAAGTTCACAGCGGACTTATGTCGTCAGAGAGTCTACTTCCGATGGGGAGCGCGCACCGAGGGTAGGGCGACGCCGGCGTCGTAGTCCAAGTAGCGATAGTCAAAAATGTAGTCCTGTAAAACGCTTACTGAAGCGTAGGAGGTCTCGCACTCCCTCACGGCGTGCTCTTCACGATTTACCACACGACAGTGACGACTTACCCGATACAACGAGCGGTATATTAAATAAGTTTCTCGAAATAATAAGTAGTGTAAAAGGGCAATCGACTCCTAAGCTTTCGATGACCAATGTGGTTCCCGAGTTCGACCCAATGTGTAAAGACCAAACAATAATTACGTGGTTGACTAAGGTAGAAGAATGTGTGGAAATTTACAATTGGGACGAGCGCGAGACTATTCATTTTGCTATCCCTAAATTGACTGGCGTTGCTAAACAATGGTATCAAGGATTGAGCTCGGTTCTTTATACATGGAATGAATGGAAACGAAAGCTTATAGAGTCATTTCCCTGTAGAGAAGATTATGCAGAATTACTTACCGATATGCTGGCCAAGCATGCGCGTTATGGAGAATCATTGGAACAGTACTATTACCAAAAAATTAACTTATTAAACAAATGCGGTATCACGGGACGAAAAGCGGTAGATTGCGTAATACATGGTGTAGACGATCGTGCGGTAAAAATAGGGGCACAAGCAGCGCGCTTTCGTGAACCTGAGGACGTATTAAAATATTTTAAAACGGTAAAGCCTGTTGTTAGTAGTAGAGGACTTAATGATAAAAATGGTTGTGATAGGAAAATTGCTCCATCCACTTCATCATCCATCCATCCATCAGATAAAAAAGTAGACTCGTCCGAGAAACCCAACGCCAATGTTTTTACGTGCCATAACTGTAATGTAGAGGGTCATAAGAGCTTCAAATGTAATAAACCACCTAACAAATGCAGTTCCTGCGATAAAATGGGACATCTTGACATGTACTGTAAATCGAAACCCCCAAATAGCTCTCAGACAATAGATTGTAGTGATGATGGACCTAAAAATTAAAAACAAGTGTTCGTGTTAGATCAAACAGGTAACTCTAATCATAAATACATAATTGATATATGCGTAAATGCTGCGTAAATACTTACCTGTCAGGTGGACTACGTAGTCAGTGTACGTTATTAAGAGAGAGTGAGGCTAAAAAAAAATGGAACTAAAATTTGATACAGAAGAACTACCAACTTTGCGAGGATTAGGTGGCCATTGTGTACAACCACCTGGTATTAGGTGTAATACTAAATTAGTGGTTAAATTTCAGGGCCCGTATCGTATTTAAAAGACTCTACCTAATGATCGTTTTTTATACAGGATACACCATTAACGCGCAAGCATGGTCATCGCCGTCATGAAAATGTTGTAGCAATAGACAAATTGAAACCTTGGCTTGCATTCGATAAAAACTTTGAAACTTCAGAATCTGAAGCTGAAGTCAGTGTATATATATATATAGATTACTAAAATCGATTAGTTGCTAGTTTAGTTGTCATATGATTTTATCACTTAGTATCATTATTAGAAACTAGTGTCAGGGCTAAAGAAACAATTGTTAATTTCACAAATCAATATATATATAAAAGACAATTGAATTATAATAAGTAGGTAAGAGAAGGTTAGTACCTATTTATTGTATGTTGTAAATAATAAAACTATGATTTGGACAATTACGCTACAATTTCGTAAGTAGTTAAAACTATCGATTATTGCTGATCCCGAATAAATTATTAATTGTAGCGGTAGCGGTATCATATACCTACCTAGTAATATATGAGTTATGTACAATTGACCATACCATTGATACGTTTTGAATATATCTAAAACATGGTATTATTATATCACAGAATTTTAAAGTAGTCTTATTTATTAATCAATTTAATCGCGACGGGACTCGCTCAAGTAGGATGGCCGAGCTGTTAGCGACTCAGGCAGTGATTTTGATTGATAATAAACTCATCAAATATCCTGAACTAAATATTAGAATAATCATAACTGGCAACACTTTAATAACCCGCCATTGAATCGCGTCTCTGATTGGTTAAGTTTTTCATGAACCAATCACAGACGAGTTTACGTATAGTTTTTAAAATGGCGGGAACTGGTTGCGTGAACGGGAAGATAGGCGGTCTGGGCCATTCTGCTGTTGCGAGTCCTACCGTCAAAGTGTATAAGGTGAGATGTGCTTGTTACCAAATTCTTGTGTAAATTGTGTTTTGTGCACTGTGAAATTGCGATAATAAATATATTTAAACATGCCTTGGACTACTCCTTTCACATGCAAGCAAGCATTTTGACCATAAATATATTGTGGCCACGTATGTACATAGACACTATGTACTACATGGTCACAATACAAACCTAACCTAAAGTTTTCGGTTATGGTCGAATGTCGTACGTCCTTTTATCGTAGTTCTTCTAAAACTGTAAATTAGGCTAGGATTTTTATTTTGAAGCAAACATTCTGACGCTCCGCTCGCTTCGCTCGCTCCGCTATACGGGTCACAAAACAAACCTAACCTAACCTATAGTTTTCGGTTTTAGATCCATGTACTATTTGGTAGCAGTTCTTCAAAAACTAGGTTAGATTGTTGTAGTAACTGCTGGTGAGGGCTCCGCGGTTGTAATTAATTAATACAACGAGGCCTCACTTTATAATTATTTATTTAGTAGGTACATAATTATGCCCAACAATACCGTCACCCAGCGGGGGAGAGAATGACCGCTGTCAACGCCCTGCGTTTAGTTACCACACTCTCCCCCGGCTCATAGAAGTTTACATAGTAACTATTTAATGAAACTTAAGTTGATACTTACTACTTAATCTACAGATAATATTTGGTTAATGTGGCGCTTAACGGTTTTGCCTTCCACATCAACCAAATAAGTTACCCCTGGTGTCAGTGATTCTCTGATCTGGCCAGGAATCCATTTCTTTTTTTTATCTCTATAGTCTCGAACCATGACGTTCATTCCTGCCTCTAGAGTGATATTCCGATTGCCCTTACTGAACTCTGCCATTTTTTCATTATTGATCTGAAGTCTGGAACTCATGGGTTGAGGTCGCAGTATGGAAAATCTTGTCCTCAATTCGCGCTGGTACATCAGCTTTGAGGGACTGACACCAGTGGCCCTATTTACACTTGTTCGGTAGTCAAACAAAAACAAATTCATGGCGTTTTCTAATGATTTTCCACTATCCATAATTTTTTTTATGTGACTTTTAAAAGTTTGTACGAGTCGTTCGGCCGCTCCATTAGTGGCTGGATAGTAGGGTGCTGTGTAGCTAATTTTAATATTTTTGTTTTTACAATAGTCTTTGAATTCACTACTTGTCCAAGTCGTCCCATTATCCACCACTAAATGTAACGGGTACCCATATCGAGCAAATAATGATTTAAAAAATTTTAACGTACTCGTAGCTGTTATGTTAGACATGACATAAGCTTCAGGCCATTTTGAATAGCTATCAATAATAACTAGAAACATCTTACCACAGAAAGGTCCCAGAAAATCGGCATGTAAACGTTCCCATACTGACTGTGCCGGAGGCCATGGAGTCAGTGGGATTTTCTCTGGAGCCTTTCTGTTTTCTAAACAAATGGTACATGCATTTGTTATTTCTGTAATATCTTTATCTATGGTTATCCACCAAAAATATGATCTAGCAATTTGTTTCATTCTATTAATGCCGAAATGACTTGCATGTAGTTCATTCATTACTAAATTTTGTAAACTTTTAGGTATTATTACACGTGTTCCCCATAGTAAACAGCCCTGGTCGATGCTTAATTCGTTTTTTCTATCGTAGTAGTGTTTTAATTCATCATTTAAATTGTTTTTATTAGGCCATCCGTCTACACAATATCTCATTACAGTGGATAATACAGTACATTTTTTTGTTTCACTTTCAACAGTTTTCCAGTTAATATTTTCAAAATTAGACAATGACAAAAAATTTAACACACTTAGCTCGCTACTGTTTAATAATGGGTGGCTAAACTCCCCATGATCTTGTGTAGGATTACGTGATAAAAAATCCGCAGGATTTTTGTCTGTTTTTATATGGTGCACAGTATAGTTAAACCCTGACAAGAATATTGCCCAGTGTTGCAGTCTTCTACAAGCCATTTTTGGGATACCCGTCTTTGGACCGAATATACTTACTAACGCGGCATTGTCTGTTTGTAGCTCGAATGTGCGCCCAAATAGGTATTCGTAAAACTTGGTAATCCCAAAAATGATTGCATAAGCCTCTTTCTCGATAGTAGGATATTTGATTTGGGCTTCAGTTAACTTTTTGCTAGCATAAGCAACTGGTTTCACTACACCAGTCTCAGACTTTACTGATAATGTTAACGCCGCTATCAACGACGCACGGGATGAAGGGAGCGGGAGGCGCGGGCGCCGGTTCGCGATCGACCTCCAGCCTTCCCCTACCAGCAGACTCAATACGATACCGCGCAGAGCGCACGCATCTCGTCATTAAAAATTGTATTTCTTTTCGAAGCGAATAAACGCTATTTATATTTCTTCTGGAGTCAGATTTATTATTCCTCCTCAACATTTGGAGACCACGACGTGATAGTCAAGCACGCTTTACGAAAAGAAACAAAGAAATTTACGAAATTATACGACGAATAATGGCGGCGAACAAGTCACGGAACAGTTAAGTTGCAACTTCAAACAAAGGAACAAAGGGATTATATGAAGATTCAAACTACATGTGCAATTACGAAGGAAGTGTGCCCGTTTCTTATTTACTTAAAGGTTTAATGTAATTTAACGTGTGTTATAGTGACAGTGGTGATAGTCTCTTTTATTATATCTATAAATTAGTCTTTGTGGAGATATAACTCTGTGGCTCTAGTGAAAACGGGTTAAACTCGAAAAACACTACTTTACAGGAGACGCAAAAAACCGTTGCGGCTTAAAATTATTCAGACTTTTGATCACTGTACTTCAACCATTATACTTACAAATAAACTTTAAATGCAGTTTTAATATTTAAAAAATCCTCTTTCACGGGGTAATTTTCTTACTCCTCCAAAGTTAACGATTAAAAAAAAATGTGACTTATATCCGTGCCAAAACGTGTTCTTAAGGACATAACTTACTTTCCCATAACACTTACACTACCCGGGAATATAACTGAACTTATACCAATTTTCACCATTATTTTAGAAAGTGTAAATGGAGTTGCTGTTCGGTTTATTTAAAGTTATCTCCTTTTATAAAGGAAAAATACATGAACACCCTAAATAAGAAATACCTAACTAAACGAAACCTATCATTTAAAAGCTTTATTTCAGAGATAATCCTAAGAAAACAAACTTTTACCCTTTTGCACTCAATTAATTTAGGTGTACTGTAATATAAACACACTTTTACCAATGGTTTTTTAGAAGTTATATCATTTTTTGCGGTGCAGTGATAATAAAAAAATCTTTATTTTTATGTATACTTTATTACAAAAATAACAGAAAAAGTCAACATTAGCATATAAAATTATTCTCATCGTTTTTAACTTTTGGATTTTCATCAAAAAGAATAAAATATTAAGTAATCAACTTTCTTAAGCGATACAAGATGATAAGTACCTAAAACGAGATAAGTACAAAATTTAGTTTTTCCAGTTCACTTACAATTAGGTACGAATAACTTTTAGTATGAGATCTTATACTAAAATTTTATCGCGATTGTGAATATTTAGACACGGAAAATAACATGTATCACGTTTTGAGGGTCAGCTTGTAAAATTTCAATTCTTGTATAAAATCAATTCTTGCCTGTGCTCTGTTGGCGCCAAAGGATGGGAATCTACCACATCTTCCGAACATAACAATTTTTCGTAAAAGATCTTAGATTCACAATCTGACTTGTAAAAGTGCCCCTGTGGCCTACTTACTGAATAAATTATTTCATTTCATTTCATTACACTCGGGTTTATCAAATTTAACAAAAAACTGTTTTTGTACCGATATCCATATTGGACCGCTGTAAATCTTTCATATACAGGAAATAATTAAATATGTCCCTCGACGGCTTTCAATCCACTTTTACTTATTTTTGTGGTACTCAGCATTTATCCATCACGCTGAATCTAGGACATAAGTTCTTTACTGATTTTAAGTTTTTCAGTTACTCCTGCAACAAACTTTGATGTTTCATCAAGTGGTTATCGCATTAAATACCAGCCTCTGCAAATGCAATAACACTCTCGTCTTTATTTTTAAATAATTGGCAAACTGTCTATTCTTTGTTGTTGCGTCTACTTTTGTGTTTTTAAACTCCAATTCAATTAAATTAGCAATGAACTGAACCCTTTTGTTATATATTCTCCTAAAGCCCCATAAACTCTCAATTTTTTTTTTTTGAGTTCTTGTATATTTATTGCGCATTTCATTTTAAAATTTTCCTAGTATCTAAACTCTCTCCTTTATTTTTTTGCTTTCATACTATTTGATTTATACTTTTTACCAAAATGTCTCCTCTTTTTCCTTTCCTCCCTATGTTTATTTTCTCACTTTTTTAGGTTGTCGTTTTCGTCCTTGATCGACTCTGTCCCAAAACGAAAGTTGCACTGCTTCTTCTGCCTTCCGGTTTCTTCCGTTTCTCGTAAATTTTCTGATTCAGAATCAGTGAACACTACGTTTTGCCTATTTCAGGAGTGCTAATAGGGTCGACACAATTATTGTCACCTTTCTCCTCAACATGATTGAGCATTCGATCGATTCGAGATCGGCCTGCCATTCTGTGTAACAAACTAAAAAATATTTTTAATCAGGGCCACCTTCCGGGCACCAGACCAGTCCCATGGTACCATATTATTATATTGTCATATTTAAGTACCTATAGGAAGTAGGTACTTAGGCAAAATTTCAGCTCAATCAGTTGCAGATATTCTGCTTCAAAATTGAATTGCAATATCCCGAACAAACATAGTAACATACATTGCTAGTTAAACAACTTAAAAAAAACGCCTACATCACTACTGTAGGTCAGTCTAACTGGTGAGCCAAATTTTATAATGGGATGATTTATTAGATTCGAGTGTACTTAAAATAAACGACAGCGAAGAGACTTTATAATACAAACTTCTTGATACAAGTATAATCGTCGTGGTGTAAAATGATACATCTCACTGGTATAAGTCTATATACACCCATAAATGCTAAATATTTTTTCGTGAATATGGATTAATTTCGATTTACTTTTATAAATTATGGGTAAATTGCTGGTGCAAATCGGTACAAGTAAACATTGATCATTAAATACCAGATTTCATAAGAGATACAATTCGACTTATACCATTCATGTTTAACATTAAGTAGTGAACACAGATTAAAGTCGATTTATATTCTTTAAAATTTGTAATCTTGTTTTGCAAAAAGGTATAAGTAAACATTGATCCTTTAACACAGGATGCGTCAAAAGAGACAAATGAACTTAAATCGTTCTCCACATGCAAAACACCAAATTGTTCAATGTTATCTTTAGTTGCACCATATTTCACGACATAATTCACCAGATATATCGTTTGGCACAATCCTAACTTTGTCATTTTAAAAGATAACTTAGCTCCGATTACACCAAAAGATGCGCAATTTTTTTTTGTGAATTTTGGTGTATATAACGCAAAAAGGTCATAAGTGCACTTTAACCCCTTTTCACTAGAGCCACAGAACTTACTACTTAAATAACGGTACTCATAATAAAATACACTTTCAATAGTGTTTCGAAGCGTTTTTAAACACTAGTTTATTCCGTTTATAAAGTAACTATTTACATAACATTTAATTCCGTAAATAACTGTTTTAGTTTATTAGTATAAATACGTAACGTACTTAATTACATCTTTCACTTAACTTACATCAAAATAAAACGTCAGTAAACGTTGATTTGTGAGTAGGTACTTAAATTAATTAATAACTAACAAATGTTTTAAAGTGATTTGCCGACTATTTCAGATTTACTTGGGATAAAATACAGTACATGATCGGAACAAGTTGGCGGAAACAAAGGATTTGAATAACCACATATTTGGCTTATTATTAGCAAACATTACTAAGCTAAAATCAAGTATTTGAGGTATGGAATCATTATCATCTCTGGACTAGAAACTGTGAGTATCTACTTTTTTCATTTCTACTTACCTGACGGTCAATTACGTTGCTTGCGCTTGCAAAATGACTGAATTAAATGAATTAATACATCAAAGAGGAGTAGAGAGAACGCGCCTAACTCTGTTTAAAAGGTTTTTGACATCTATATTAGAGTTAAATCCCAGTGAAATTAGTAGGGCTCAAATTAACGAAGTGTCAATGAGATTAGGTAAAATGCGAAGTTCATTAAACACCTTTGATGAGATTCAAGATCAGATAGATATGCTTGATACCTCTGGTAAACAACTTAAGGAAAGGGAAGAAACAGAAAGTTCATTTTATAGTAGCATGAGCCAGGCCCAAGATATTATTGAAACGTGGCAAGAAACCTTTCAGAAGGAGAAAGTTTCAAGTAAAACCAGCCACATTTCGGGTATTAATAAAATAAAATTACCGCCCTTGAAACTTCCTCTTTTTAATGGAAATCCAAACTTGTGGCTTGAGTTTCGCGATATATATTTGTCACTCATTCACAACAATGACGATATGGATGATATATGCAAATTTCATTATTTAAAGTCTTATTTAGAAGGGGAAGCTAGTGTTGTCATTAAATCAGTGACTGTCTCTGCTGACAATTATGAAATTGCTTGGTCCCTGTTGTGTGAAAGATACAACAACAAACGCTTATTAGTTAGCCAACACCTCAAGTGCTTATTTAATATTGAGCCTTTGTCGAGAGAAACAGATAGGGGTATGCGAAATTTAATCGATTCAATTTCTAAAAATTTGCAAGCTCTCAAGACGCTTGGTGAATGCACGGATAAATGGGATACGCTTATCATCTACATGGCTACGACAAAGCTTGATAACGCTACTGCACGCCGGTGGGAAGAATTTAGGAATGAAATTAAAGATTCTCCTACTTTAAACGATTTTTTCAAGTTTTTGCGTAACAGGGCCGATGTCTTGGAAACAGTATGTTCTACACGGCCGGATTTAAAAAATGAAAAACGTCACATAGTTCCTAAAACTAAATCATTTATTGCTTCCGCTTCTGACGCACCATTCACTAGCCACCAATGCTTATCCTGCAAACAAAATCACAGATTAATTGAATGTCCTAAATTTAAATCGCTGTCAATTGATGATCGATATACGCAAGCTATTCAATGGAAACTGTGCAAGAATTGTCTCCGACCTGGTCACCATACTTACCAGTGTCGCTCTAGTGGCTGTAAAATCTGCAAAAGAAAACATAGTACTATTTTACATAAACAACAAATCAATCAACAATTGCTTAAGAATGAAAATACCGCTGCTTCAACCACAGCTAATATTATCCCTCCTCAAACGACAGCATCATCGTCCAATGAATCCGCGGAACAGCCAACTACTGATCAGGCTCAAACATCTATCACAATGTCCACGGTGTCATGTGACCAAGTCTTACTTTCCACAGCACTGCTTGAGGTGACATATAAAGGTAACAAGCATGTATTGCGTGCTTTACTGGACAGTGGCAGCCAATCCTCGTTCATTTCTGAAAAGGCACAAAATATGATTAATTGTAATACCCTTGAGGTTAATCGTTCAGTATCAGGTATCAACAATGCGACACTGAAAATAAATAAACATTGCCAACTAACAATTAACTCAATGCATAGCAGTTTTTCTATTCCAGTCAAGTTTTATGTAGTGCCTACCATCACTGATAAACTACCAAATATGAAAGTCACAACACAATTAAATATTCCTACGAATATCAATCTAGCAGATCCTCAGTTCTGCCATCCGTCAGAGATCGATATCTTACTTGGCTCTGACGTATTTTGGGACCTCATTGGATCAAATCAGATCAAGCTAGGGCGTAATAAACCGGTATTGACGGAGACAGAACTGGGATGGATAGTGGCTGGCCCCACTGGGGGGAGCCGCGGTAGTTCTTCGCGTTCACAAGAAATAAAATGTAATTTCTCACAAGATATTAAGGACCAACTCGCAAAGTTCTGGGAACTCGAAGAATTACCAGCGACAAAGCTTGTGTCATCGGAGGACACTTATTGCGAAAATCTATTCAATGAAACCACCCATCGCGACGCAGATGGAAGATTCATAGTTACAATACCATTACGGGAATCGCCAGATGTCCTCGGAGATTCGTATAAAATGGCAGAAAAAAGATTTCTTAACATTGAAAAACGACTTTCTAAGGATCAGTCTCTCAAACAAGCCTATTCAGAATTTATTCATGAATACAAGAATCTAGGACATCTGACAGAAATCCCAAAACCTGAATTTGGGTACTACCTCCCCCATCATTCAGTAATTAGACAAAAAAGCGAGACAACACGATTGCGTGTGGTTTTTGACGCTTCTGCCCAATCTACAACCGGAAAATCACTCAACGACATACAATATGTCGGCCCTGTTGTGCAGGACGACCTACTATCGATTTTAATCCGGTTTAGGCAACACACGTACGTCGTAACAGCAGACGTCGAAAAAATGTACAGGCAGGTACTCGTAGAGCCTAGCCAACGCGACTTACAACTAATTCTATGGAGAGATGAGGTAACGGAACCAATTAGAGTTCTACAGTTAAATACTTGTACTTATGGAACGGCCAGTGCGCCTTACTTAAGCACCAGATGCTTAGTACAGTTAGCTAAGGAATGCGAAGATGAAACCATTAGTCAAGTTATAGAACATGACTTTTACATAGATGATCTTTTATCAGGATCTCAAACTGAAGATGATTTAAGCCATATCTGTGAATCAGTTACTAACAAACTAAAATCAGCATGCTTTCCTCTTCGCAAATTCCATACAAACGCCCCTTTGGTCGTAAAAAATAGTCTCGGTACTATGATACCTAAGGACTTAGACGTTACTTCTCAATCTAGTGTCTTGGGCCTCAGTGAGGCCTCAGTGAGGCCGCCTCACATGGCATCCGGCTGACGATAAATTACAATTTTCAGTGCAGCTAGACGTCACGCCACCATTTACAAAACGTACAATATTATCAAACTCAGCTAAAATACATGACCCGCTAGGCTTATTGAGTGCAATTACAATCACACCAAAAATCATTTTACAGCGGTTATGGCTAACTAAACTCGACTGGGACGATTTAATTCCTGCAGAATTGTCACAAAAGTGGCAAGATTATGTAGAAAATCTCAAATATTTAGCTAACATTGATATCCCAAGATGCGTTTTATGCCCAGCATTCAAAACAATCACCTTACACTCATTCAGTGATTCATCCCAAGATGCCTATGCGGGATGCATTTACTTATCGTCAACGAACAATGAAGGTAAAACTCTGGTACGTCTACTGTGTGCTAAGGCTAAAGTCGCTCCATTAAAACCGACTTCTATTCCACGTTTGGAGTTACTAGGAGCTTTATTATCTGTACGTTTGACAGTTAAAGTCAAAGAGGCGCTACGATGTCATATTGACAAGGTCTTTCACTGGACGGATTCATCCGTGGTTCTAAGTTGGCTTGAGGCCGAACCACGTAGCCTAAAAACGTTCGTCTCAAACCGCATAGGAGCAATTCAGGAACTGTCTCCTGGAGGTATGTGGAGGCATATCCCCGGAGATCAGAACCCTGCAGATTTGGCTTCCAGAGGAGTTGACCCTCAGCAGCTATGTAATTCAGCTTTGTGGTGGCAGGGTCCCTCATTTTTGAGTAATGAAATGTCCACTTGGCCACGGTTGAATCAGTCCAGCGTCAACAACAATGTACCTGA
This sequence comes from Apotomis capreana, assembly GCA_947623375.1. Lineage (NCBI taxonomy): Eukaryota > Metazoa > Arthropoda > Insecta > Lepidoptera > Tortricidae > Apotomis > Apotomis capreana. The sequence goes on from OX392522.1 coordinate 66,681, forward strand.
AATGAAAACTTATACTCAGATAATAGAAACTAAAAAACCAGCAAGCGTTCTTTCCAAGGTTGTGGACTTCACCAAATATTCAAAATTATCTACCTTACAAAGAACCTTTGCCTATGTAATAAGATTCATTTTTAATCTAAAGAATCCAAAGTCTAAAATGCTAAGTCACTTAACTGCAGAGGAATTAAATATCTCATTGAATTACTTAAGTAAACAATCTCAACAAGAATCTTTCACAGAAGAGTTAAATAACCTACAACATAGTAAAGCTTTATCTGTAAAATCTCGTATACTCTCACTTACTCCATTTCTCGATGAATCCGGACTGCTACGTGTTGGCGGCCGCATAAAAAACTCTCCTGTAACATACAACAGAAAATATCCCATTATAATAGATGCAAACCACCCATTTACAAAGTTAATTTTTAAACATACACATCTCAAGTTGCTACACGGTGGACCGCAATTATTATTAAATACGATTCGAGAAACATTCTGGCCTATAAGAGGCAGAGTATTAGCAAGCAGCACGGTTAATAACTGCAAAATATGTAAAATTATGAAGGCAAAAAACATAAATCCACTCATGAGTAACTTACCCGAATCAAGGGTGACACCAAATCTTCCCTTCCATGTTTGCGGCGTGGACTTTGCGGGCCCTTTCTTAATTACTGACCGTAAAGGACGCGGTTGTAGGATCACAAAATGTTACTTATCCCTATTTGTTTGTTTTTCGACAAAGGCGTTGCACTTGGAGCTAGCTAGCGATCTCACTGCAGATTGCTTCATCCAATGTCTGAGGCGGTTCATATCTCGTAGAGGGAAACCAAGCAAAATATTCTCAGATAATGGGACTACTTTTGTAGGCGCGAGCAACGAAATCGGTAGATTTCTCAGGGCTGATAGTGATTCCATAGCTTCATATGCAGAAAACGACGGTATAAAATTTCATTTTTCTCCTGCTCTTTCCCCTCATTTTAATGGTTTAATGGAAGCCGGGGTTAAGTCAGCCAAATTTCATTTAGCTAGGGTTCTAGGTAATACACACATGACATTTGAGGAACTCTCAACGCTGTTCACTCAAATCGAGGCAATTCTAAACTCACGACCTCTTACACCGTTATCATCGGATCCGAATGATCTTGAACCTTTAACTCCGGGGCACTTCCTGATCGGTAAAGCACTATTATCACTTCCATCACCATCTATGATCGATATAAATCCCAACCGGCTCAGCAGATACCAGCACATCGAAAGAATGCGGCAACAATTTTGGTCACGTTGGCACAACGAATATTTGAACGAATTGCAACAAAAAACCAAGTGGCGAATCAATCAGGAAGGCTTACAAATCAACGATATGGTAGTCCTCAAGGAGCCCAATGTTCCACCCATGAAGTGGCGCCTGGGGCGCATCCAAAAACTATACCCTGGGAATGATGGCATCTCTAGGGTCGCCGATGTTCAGACAACAAAGGGCCTCTTTCGTCGCGCCATCCACAAGCTTTGCGCACTACCCAAGGAATCGCAAGCAGTAACAACGAGGCCTTCTTCAGCATCGGCTCCAACAGCAACATCGTCACTCCTCGAAGCCCAACGTGCTCGAGGGGGGGGAGTATGTTAACGCCGCTATCAACGATGTTCGGAATGAAGGGAGCGGGAGGCGCGGGCGCCGGTTCGCGATCGACCTCCAGCCTTCCCCTACCAGCAGACTCAATACGATACCGCGCAGAGCGCACGCATCTCGTCATTAAAAATTGTATTTCTTTTCGAAGCGAATAAACGCTATTTATATTTCTTCTGGAGTCAGATTTATTATTCCTCCTCAACAGATAATACGGCAGCAACTCCACAGTCTGAAGCATCGCAACTCAAAATAACAGGTTGTTCGTTGCTGTAGTGAGCCAAGGTAACAGTTTTGGTTAATGCTTCCTTAATTTTCGAAAATGAATCATCACATTCCTGAGTCCATACAAGCTTCTCATTTTTTAAACAATTATACAAGGGTTGTAATATCTTAGCCATATCTTTTAAAAATCTATTGTAGTAATTTACTTTTCCAAGAAATGAACGTAACATTTTAATATTTTCTGGCCGTGGAGCTGTTAATAAAGGCTCTATATTTTTTTTTTCTACGCTTATCCCCTCCTTTGAAACATGATATCCAAAAACGGTTAATTGTTGTACTAAAAATTTACATTTTGATATTTTTAGTTTTAGTTCTGCTTCAGTGAAGCGTTCAAGTACTGATCTTAGTCTTGAATTGGTTTCTTCAATTGTTTTTCCTGCAATAAAAACATTATCAATGTAAACTTTCACACCTTCTAGTCCTGACAAAAGTTGTACTATTAATCTCTGAAAACTCCCTGGCCCAGTACTGACTCCGTATGGCAAATATAAATACTTAAATATTCCTTTTTCAGTCACAATTGTAGTTAAGTTTTGAGACTCTTTATCTAATGGAGCCTGCAAGTAGGCTTCTTTTAAGTCCAATTCACAAAAATAGTTGTTTCCTTCAAAATTGGACAGAATTTCATTAATTGTAGGCAGTGGAAAATGGTCAATTTCCAAATTAGGGTTCAATGTTACTTTATAGTCCCCACAGAGGCGCACTGAGCCATCAGCTTTCAACACTGGGACTACCGGAGTACCCCATTCACTAAAATCTATTGGTGCAATGCGACCATTTTCTAACAGTCTATTGATTTCAGTCTCTACTTTTGATTTGAGTGCGAAAGGGATGCTTCTGGCTGGTAAAAATTTAGGTTTAGTATTTGGTTTCAGTTTCAAAGTAACATTTGCTTTCTTAAAATTACCCCAGCCTGGCTCAAATACAATGGGGAATTCTTTTTTTAGTTCATCTATATAATTTTGGTTCGGGGTTTGAGGGTCAGATTGACATACATTTAGGTTTTTTGTTAATTTTAATGGCCATAGCTTTAATTCCATCAGCCAATCTTTTCCTATGACTCTTGGTGATCTATCCTGTACAACTACTAATGTCATACATTTATACATGTTGTTTTCATAGGTAACATTTAGATTATTCAATAACCCAATTGGCCTTGAAATGGATTGGTTGAAATTAATCATAGTTATGTCTGATGGGGACAAGTTTAAATGTTGGAAAAAATTATTGCGATCACTTTCATTTATTGTTGTTATGTCTGAACCCGTATCCACTTCAAAATCAAATGGGATTCCCTCAATTTTTAATTTAAGAAACATGGATGGAATTTTTTTAAATGACTTACATTCTATATTGAGCACACTCGCTTGGTCTTGCAATTGTTCTTCATAAACCTCATGGCTTTCATCAGCCGGAGCACAAACCATAGTTTTGACACTTTTAGATGTGCACGCCCTGAAAATGTGACCTTTTCTTCCACAGTACTGGTTTCTTAAACTGCACTGGTCCCTATTGTGCCCCATCTTAGCACAACAAAAACACTTTTGCCCCCGTCCACTTTTCTTTTGGGACCGTGGAATTCTATCTAGTTTAAAAACTTCCATTGGTTTGATTGTTTTTCCTGATAGCTTGAAAGCCATTTCTGCTGTTTCGGCTACAGTTGCTAGGTGCGACAGTGGTTGATCTGCCATCTTCAACACCTCATACCTGATATTTTCATTGTAAACACCATTTAACAGTCTTTCCTTTATGCATTCATCCGTGTCCTTGAAGTCGCACTCCTTAGCCAATTTACGCAATGCCATTAAATATTCTTTGATTGTTTCCGCCTCCCCCTGTTTCCTATCCATAAATCGTGCGCGGTTTACAGCCAAGTTAGTTTTTGGGTGGTAAAAGTCTTGTAGTTTTTTACATAACGTGTCATATGTGCACTTCAAAGGAGTTTGTGGTGAGCATAGGCTCGACAAGTTTTCATAGACATTTCCGCTGAGTTTAGTTAATAATAGCGGCACCTTTTTTGCCTCTGGGATGTCATATAATAGCATATAACAATCTAGTTGTTCCACATAACTGCGCCAATTTCCACCACTGAAGTTGTCTAGATTTGATGCCAATGAAATACTTTGCTGATTTGCTGACATTGTCGTTTTACTTTCCGATTTTTGTTTTACGTGGTCTCGAACTAATTTTCTCAGTTCTTCTATATTTGGATTAGCACTTGTTGTTATTTCCAACTCTTCTACTAGATTCAATAAAGTTTCTTTGGTTAATTCCTGTATCCACGCTGTAAATACACTATTTATTTTAGTTTTCAGTTCATCCATTACGAACGAACATTATATCAAAACATAACCTTATTGAATTTGAGTTTGACGTTTCGCACTGCTTTACCGACAGAGTAGCGTGTCCCCGAGATTTGCGTTTCGTTCTTGCTTCCGGAGTACTGTTTTATCGACAGAGTAGATAACGCACACAGACTACTCGTTAGCGAAGAATAAATCCAGATAACCTCCAACGCCTAATACTTATTAGCACAACTTTGCACTTCACGTTGGTTCGTAACGTCCTCGTCGCCAATGTAGTAACTGCTGGTGAGGGCTCCGCGGTTGTAATTAATTAATACAACGAGGCCTCACTTTATAATTATTTATTTAGTAGGTACATAATTATGCCCAACAATACCGTCACCCAGCGGGGGAGAGAATGACCGCTGTCAACGCCCTGCGTTTAGTTACCACAATTGTAAATTAGGAAACTGTAAATTAGATTAGGATTTGTATTTTGAAGCAAACATTCTGACGCTCCGCTCGCTTCGCTCGCTCCGCTATACGGGTCACAAAACAAACCTAACCTAACCTATAGTTTTCGGTTTTAGATCCATGTACTATTTGGTAGCAGTTCTTCTAAAACTAGATTAGATTGGGTTTGTATTTTGACGCTCCGCTATACGGGGTCATAAAACAAACCTAACCTAACCTACAGATGTCGGTTTTCGACCTATGTTCCATTTGGATAGCATATGAAATTATAGCATGTGACAATTATGGATTACAATCATTATGGAAAATGTGATTATTGGAATTAATATTATGGGAAACAAAGATTCGGGCATAGGATTAATATGGCAAACAATGATTATGGGAAACATAATTATAAGAAACAAGATTCGGACAATTGAATATTATGGCAGACGAAATTCGGGCATATGAAATTCGGGCAAGTGAAGGTACCAATAATACGCGATATATAATCCGTTAAAAGGGATTTATTTTATTCTTGGGTTATTTGGTCTGTGGTATATATGTACACACGAATTTCAAACCTATTGACGCATCGTTTCTTAGTTATTGTTTCTTAAGAATAAGTACTGAGCTGTGAGCTTCGAATTTCCTTTATCTTAGACGGCCAACGTTTTCGGACTTGCCGTAATTTTAGTTTGGTTGTTCCAGTGGCATGGCGGGGCGCGGGAAACGTGGAGGCCCTCTCGGCGCGCTCTGTGTCCGCCCGCGCACGCGCACAGCTCGCGATGACTTGTTCCGTGAGGCTCGAGCGCCTCCGCGGCGATGAGGCGCTTGAATCGAGTCTCGCGAGGCACATGGACAGCTTCGAGGCTCGCGCCGAGGAACAAGCGTACACGTGCGACACTTGCGGCCAACAGTTCACGAGGAAGCCTACTCTAGTCAGACACGTGCAGGGACACACAGCCACTGCTTATTCCTGTCAGATATCTGACAGAAGTACCTTCATTACACATGGCAGAATACATACTGGACAGAAACCATACAGCTGTCATATATGTAACAAGCAATTTCCATACAAATCTCATTTGATAAGACATGACAGAACACATACCGGACTGAAACCATACAGCTGTAACATATGTAACAAGCAATTCACAGCCAAAAGTACCTTGATTACACATGGCCGAATACATACCGGACTGATGCCATATACTTGTGATATATGTAACAAGCAATTTGCACACAAATCTCGTTTGATAAGACATGACAGAACACATAACGGACAGAAACCATACAGCTGTAACATCTGTAACAAGCAATTCTCACAAAAATATCATTTGAATGAACACGTCAGAATACATACGAGAGAAATCCTGCATAGACCACGTATGGGTGCGAGCGCGACGGCTAGCGGCCAGCGATGCGCCCGCGCCTGCGAGTGTGATAGAGTGCGCGATGTCGGACCACCATGTGGTAGGAGTAAGCTTAGACCTTGACCACGAGTGTTGCATAAGTGAATCACAGAACGGTAAACAAATAGTATTGAACGATAAGTTAGTTGCAGAAAAACTTGATAAATTTGATTGGTCTCAGTTATTGTTAATTATGTGTCCTTTGTTGCTATACCAAAAATTATGTAATGTATTTGAAACGATATATAATGAAAGTAGGATTGAAAAAGCTATTAAGAAAAAGAGAACCACCCAACCATGGATAGATAGACAATTGTTTCTTAAAATTTCTAAGAGGGACGAACTGTTTCGTGTCTGGAAGGCGTCACCTAATAATATGAATAAGAGATTAGAGTATACAAAATATAAAAATAAGGTAAATAAATTAATAGTTACTGCTAAAAATAGCTATCGAAGACAAGAGATAAAAAAATGTAAAAGTGATTATAAAAAAAATATGGAGTACTATTAATGGGTGGTTGGGACGAGTAAAATTGAATATAGACGAGATAATCATGCGATATTTAGGAAAAATTGACAACTTGTATAACATCTGTACTAGATTCTCAGAAACATTCACGAGGGAAATTTTGAATATTAAACATAATTGTAACGTCAAATTCTTAGATCCCAAGTCATACGTAAAGAACATTGACTTATCTTTTAGGTATAAAAAAGTGTCGGCAGAGGACATTGAAAAAATTTTAAATAGCTTAAGTAGCAATAAAGCGCCCGGTTTAGATCAGATAAGAGTACAGTATATTAAATATGTCAAAAACCAATTGCCCCGTTTTAGCCAACTTTGTCAACATGTGTGTGTCAAAGGGTATTTATCCAGAAAATCTGAAAAAATCGTATATAAAACCTATTTACAAAAGCGGTAATCACTTGGAATATTCAAATTATAGACCTATAGCTATTTTGTCGGTAATTAATAAAATTGTTGAGAAAGTCATAGTGGGCCAGATAACAGATTTTCTGGAGAAATATAAAATAATCTCAGATGCTCAACACGGGTTTAGAAGGGGAAGAAACACGGGGTCGGCTCTGGCACAGTTCTCAGAAGAGGTAAATTGCAGTCTGAATGAGGGTGTGGTAATAGATGCGCGTGTGTTACGGTTGCATCTAGTGTTGAGCACTTACTTGCGAAAGGAATCACCTCGGGTGCAGAATGTAAACACAAGCCAGTCCTTTGTTCTTTAAGGTTTATTCTTCCACACACATCACAAGCAAAAGCGAAGAAACAGTTTGTATGGTACAGAAGGTGAAATAAGAAGGCAAAGCACTTAAAACTATGCAAGCGCGAGCAATATTTACAAATTAGCGGGCGGAGCGCAGCGACATGCGTTTTGCGTCAGATCAGTGAATCGACTAATGGCCGGTGCTCGATGCAGACTGCGCGGGCGCTGCGAGCGCCCTAAGAACCGGCTCCGCTGTGACGCGCGATGACGTAGACGTTGTTGCTGCGCGCGCCCGTGAATGCAATTCACTACTAATAAAATAGAATGCGTTTGTCCGCTTCAACATACAAAATATGATTTAGTTTTTATACATTAAAATGATCCTATCTAATAAGTTAAATTGATTTGTACAGAATAAACGTAGATAAAATTCATGCGACACTAATTAACAATAAAAATTACTTTACATAATAATTCATTGGCATAATTAGGTGTAAAAATAAATTCATTAAAATGATTAAAATTATTGTATAAGTTGTAAAATGTTTTGATATAGAATAAAAGTGATATAAATTGTAACTGACATAAATAATTAATTTCATTGATAATAAATAATAAAATAATTGCACATCATGATTTAAAATATAACATTACAATATTAAAACAATTTAAAACTTAAAATAACATTGGCATGATGATAAATACCCCACATCACCCCCTCCCAGAGACCTGGCTAAGGGCGATAATAATCAGGAAACTTAACTACACGGCCTGACCGTGTACGTCTGATGTCACTTCCCTGAGTAGATGTTGACCTGGTGGTGATTGTGGTTTTGTGGGTGTCGTTATGTGTTTGTGTATTTTGTGAAGATTGTGTTATTTGTGTAGGTTGGGTGCATTTTATGTCGTGCAGTATGTAGGCTGGCTTGACGCGGTCTACCGATACCGTCATCGACTTACCCTTGACCAAAAGAGTAAATACTTTTGGACCTCTTTTTAAGACCTTATGGGGTCCCGTGTACGCTGGTTTCAACGACTTGCACAAGGTGTCATCTCTAAGGAAGACATGTGAGGATGTGGCCAAGTCATTGAAAATGAAGGTGCGACGGTGACTCACGTGACGAGAAGCTGGTGTCGGCTGCAGGTTCTTTGTGAACGTGTGAAGCCGAGACAAGTAGTCCGTCACATCAGGAATTGAGTCAGCACCTGGGTTGAAAAACTCACCGGGCATTCGCAGGGGCTGTCCATACACAAGCTCTGCGGATGAAGCTTGTAAGTCGTCCTTGAACGCGTTCCTCACGCCTAACAACACGAGCGGGAGTGATTCAACCCAAGTGCTGTTGGCGTGACACGTGATGGCTGCTTTCAGCTGGCGGTGGAAGCGTTCCACCATGCCATTGCAGGCCGGGTGGTAAGCGGTGGTCCGCTTGTGCACGAACCCTGCTAACTTTGACAGCCTCTTAAAGAGCACAGACTCAAACTGCCGCCCCCTGTCTGTCACGATGTCCACCGGGCATCCGAAACGAGCAATCCAGCCATGCAACAAGGCCTGCGCGACTGTTTCGGCGGACATGTCCTGAATTGGAACTGCCTCAGGCCATCTCGTAAAACGGTCAACGGCGGTGAGGCAGTACCTGAAGCCTTGGCAAAGTGGAAGAGGGCCGATGAGGTCAATGTGTAAATTGTGAAGATTGGCCTTGGGTATCTGAAAGGAAGATAAGGGTGTGGAGACATGTCGAGTGACCTTTGAACGCTGGCAAGCCAGACAGCTCCGTGTCCACTCTCGACAGTCTTTTCTGATCCCAGGCCAGACATACCTATCAGCCACGAGTTTCACCGACGCATTGGCACCTGGGTGGCTAAAAGAGTGGAGGCTCTCAAAGACCTGCCGCCTCAGCTCTGCCGGCACGTAGGGTCTTGGAGTAAACCCACTCCTTTCCTCGCAGTACAGCACAGCGTCCGTTCCTGGTATCCGAACTTTCGTAAGGCACAACGAGGTGTCACTGCTTAGAAGCTGCTCCAGCTCTTGATCGGTGTTTTGCGCTGTAGCCAGCTGATCTACATCAACCGGCGACGTGATCTCCTCGACCCTAGAGAGAGTATCAGCTACGACGTTGTCCTTCCCTGCGATGTGCCTGATGTCTGTGCTGAACTGCGATATAAAATCCAGGTGACGGAATTGCCTGGGCGAGCAGTTCTCCTTGCGACTGTGGAAGGCGAAGCACAAAGGCTTATGGTCTGTGTAAATAGTGAAGTCGCGGGCTTCTACCATGTGCCTGAAGTGCTTGATCGCCTCGTAAATTGCCAGAAGCTCACGGTCATATGGCGAGTACTTCTGCTGGGCCGGACTGAGCTTACGTGAGAAGAAAGCTAGTGGTTCCCAACCTTTCTCCTCGTTGAACTGCTGGGCCACGGCACCCATGGCTACATCAGAAGCATCCGTCACGATGGACAGCTTGGCCTTTGCGTCCGGGTGAGCCAACAGTGCTGCTTGGCTGAGATCTACCTTGCAACGATCGAATGCGTCCTGCTCCGCCGACGTAAATTCGATCGGGTGTGACCCTTTCACGGAACCTGTTAAAAGAGCGTTCAGGGGGGCTTGATGCTGGGCGGCGCTGGGTATGAACCTTCGGTAAAAGTTCATCATGCCCAGAAACCGTCTAAGCTCCCGGACGTTCTTGGGTGGAGGAAAGTTGCTGATCGCCTCGACCTTGGCAGGCAGCGGCTTGGTGCCTTCGGCAGATATGCGGTACCCTAAAAATGTTACCTCTGGAGCACCAAATACGCACTTCGACGTGTTGATCACCATGCCGTACTCCTGCAGCCGGGCGAACAGCTGTCGAAGATGGACTTCATGGGTCTTCTCGTCCTTCGAGAAGACTAAGAAGTCGTCTAAATAGCTATAGCAAAAATCCAGACCCCGCAACATTTCATCCACGAAGCGCTGGAACGTCTGGCCAGCATTACGGAGTCCGAACGTCATGAAAGGGAACTCATAGAGCCCGAACGGCGTCGTGATGGCAGTCTTCGGGATGTCTTCAGTGTTGACCGGGATCTGGTTATAAGCCTTGACAAGGTCAATGGTCGAAAACACGCGGCAACCGGCGATGCTGTGTGTAAAGTCCTGAATATGTCGTATAGGATACCGGTCAGGTATTGTGCGCGCATTCAGCATCCGGTAATCACCGCATGGTCTCCAACCATTGTCCTTCTTCGGGGCTAAATGAAGTGGTGAGGCCCAAGGAGATTCGGAGGGTCTGGCTATGCCACTCTCGAGCATAGAAGAAAACTCCTCCTTGGCTATCTTTAACTTGTCAGGGGCCAGCCTACGAGGTGCACTGAAAACCGGAGGTCCGGGTGTAGTCCGGATATGGTGTACCGTTGTGTGTTTAATTGTGCGGTGTATGCCAGACGGGCGTGTGATGTCGGGATATTCCCGTAGTATTGTGTGGTAAAGTGACTCACCAGTTACAATCTTTACAGAGGAAATGACATCAGACGACTGGACAGGCAAAGCCGCGGTCGAGAGCGTAGTATTCCCATCAATGAGACGCTGGTTCCTGCAATCGACAATAAGGTTATAATGAGATAAAAAATCTACACCTATTATCGCCCTTGTAACATCGGCTACTACAAATCGCCAAGCAAAGTCACGGCGTAGGCCTAAGCTTAGATTTAAATGCACGTAACCGTATGTTTTAATCACAGTGCCGTTAGCGGCGCACAAGTTATAGTTCGTCGGCGCTCTGCGGTCATTTAATTTACTACGCGGAAAAACACACAAATCACTTCCTGTGTCCACAAGAAACGGTACCTTTGTTCTGGAGTCCATGACGAATAAGCGACTCGTGTTCGGGCAGCCGCCCGTCGCCATTACCGACTGCCCATCGCGTTTCCCGACTGGTAATCACAAGGCTTGACGCACTTTTTAGCCTGCTCGCCGAACTTGTGGTGATACCAGCAGGTGGGAAATTTGCGGTAGTTAGAGTTTGACCTCTTGGATGCGGAACGCTGCCGTGAGTGACTCGCCGATCTCCCTCGGGGCCGCGACATTCGACCAACCTTTGCGTCCAGTGCTTTCATTTGTCTGGTCAGCTCCGCGATCTGAAGCACCAATGGATCGGTAGAAGTAGACGGGAGTCCTGCTGCTGCCACCTGTGGTCCGGGCGCGACGACGTCATGCAGGCGGTCGGCCAGCTCCGCCAAGTCCTCCAGGGATGATTTTAATTGTGACGCCACAATATCTTGCGTTCTTTGGGGTAGCCGGTTGGTCCAGATGGTACGCAGGAAGTCTTCCGGTAGTCCAGGGCCAGCTAAATTTTGTAGGTGCCGAAGAAATTGCGAAGGCTTCCTGTCGCCTAACTCTTCATGGATCAGGACCTGCTGGACCTTCTTCTCACGCGTTGCAGAAAGGCGTTTAATCAGCTCTGTCTTTAGCTTCGTGTATTTATCCAGGGCCGGAGGTGAAGTGATAATGTCCTCGACTTCTGCCGCGTACTGGGGGTCAAGCTGCGCCATGGCGTAATAAAATTTTGTTTCATCCGCCGTAATTTTAGAAAGAGTGAACTGTCCTTCCAGCTGAGCAAACCATAAGGCCGGCTTCTCCGGATAAAACGGCGGGATTCTCACGCCGACCCGGCATGATTCAGCCGTTATCGGCTCCGCGACATTTTGTAACGGGACTTTGTCACCCGAATCTTGCATTTTTGCCTTTTCTCTGTATTCTGTGCGGGGTCACCAGTGTGGTAATAGATGCGCGTGTGTTACGGTTGCATCTAGTGTTGAGCACTTACTTGCGAAAGGAATCACCTCGGGTGCAGAATGTAAACACAAGCCAGTCCTTTGTTCTTTAAGGTTTATTCTTCCACACACATCACAAGCAAAAGCGAAGAAACAGTTTGTATGGTACAGAAGGTGAAATAAGAAGGCAAAGCACTTAAAACTATGCAAGCGCGAGCAATATTTACAAATTAGCGGGCGGAGCGCAGCGACATGCGTTTTGCGTCAGATCAGTGAATCGACTAATGGCCGGTGCTCGATGCAGACTGCGCGGGCGCTGCGAGCGCCCTAAGAACCGGCTCCGCTGTGACGCGCGATGACGTAGACGTTGTTGCTGCGCGCGCCCGTGAATGCAATTCACTACTAATAAAATAGAATGCGTTTGTCCGCTTCAACATACAAAATATGATTTAGTTTTTATACATTAAAATGATCCTATCTAATAAGTTAAATTGATTTGTACAGAATAAACGTAGATAAAATTCATGCGACACTAATTAACAATAAAAATTACTTTACATAATAATTCATTGGCATAATTAGGTGTAAAAATAAATTCATTAAAATGATTAAAATTATTGTATAAGTTGTAAAATGTTTTGATATAGAATAAAAGTGATATAAATTGTAACTGACATAAATAATTAATTTCATTGATAATAAATAATAAAATAATTGCACATCATGATTTAAAATATAACATTACAATATTAAAACAATTTAAAACTTAAAATAACATTGGCATGATGATAAATACCCCACAAGGGTAAACAGGTTCTCGCATTGTTTATTGATTATAAGAAGGCGTTTGATACCCTGGACCATGACATTCTGCTTCTAGCAATGAGAGAGTGTGGCATAGCCGGCCCAGTCAACGACTGGTTCCGCAGTTACTTGTCCGGCAGGACCGTGCGCACGTCCGTCGGCGGAACCACGGGCGCGGAGTGTGACGTCACGCTCGGGGTGCCGACCGGCTCTGTGTACGGCCCTGTTGGCTATGTGATGCTGGTCAACAGTGTTGTCAATGTCGTTGAGAGGTGCAAACTATATATGTATGCAGATGATATGTGTTTGTTGTTTTCGGCTGCAGATATATCGGATGCTCATGCCAGTATTCAGTTCGATTTTGAAAACGTAGTTAAGTGGGCACACGATAACGGAATCATAATCAATTTATCTAAAACTAAGTGTATGCATATATATACTCCCCATATAATCGAAAGGCAAAGAGTATTAATTATGATGATTTCGCTGTGGTAGGACACAACTACGAGTGCTTGCATCGCCGTAAATATAACTGTATCTGTGAGCGGCTGGAATATGTAGATACATATAAATATTTGGGACTTCATGTAGATAAAAAATTTAACTGGAAAGCGCATGTCATCGCGATCAGCACTAAACTCCGATCAGTTTTGAGTAAATTTTACCACCTAAATACAGTAATTAGTAAAAAAACCATGCTTGTTGTTTACTACGCACTGGCAGACTCATTGATCAATTACGGCCTCAGTGTATATGGCAGAACTTTCCAAACCTACTTAAAGGAAATAAAAAAAATACAAATACGATTTATGAAATACCTAGTGCATGAAAAAGCTAAAGATAAATGTAAAGGAAATTATGATGAGCTGTTTAAAGTCTGTAAAATACTACCTATACACCTAAGAGTGCATTACTTAATAGCCCTAGAAAATTATTATAAAAGAGAATTTAAAGTGCTTAAGCAGAATAAATATAATACAAGGAACGTAAGATTAAGAAAATTTGTTCAACATTTTGCAAACAATTATTATGGTAGAGGAATAAATAAGTATTTGGTTCCAAAGATATATAATGAAATTGATTGGTTAAGGGATGAAAAGGAGTGTAGCAGAAATGTTGTTAAAAATAGTTTAAAAAGGATATTTTTGGAAAAACTGCCCTAGGGCAGATTTTCCAAAAGTATTTTTGCTTCCGTGGCTGTAGTTTAAGGTTAACCTGTTAATATAATTATAAGGTAAATAATATATGTAGTGTTAGGTGCATATAACTAAAAATAATGTAGATGAACGCGATCTCGCCAACAAACTGTCTTAGCAGTTTGGCGGGTTAATTACAATTGCATGCAGTTATGTACACCTTTTTTGGAATATAAATTAAAAAAATAAAATAATAACCGGACTGATGAGGCCTTATAGTTGTGATATATGTAACAAGCAATTCTCACAAAAAGGTAATTTCAATGAACACGCCAGAATACATACCGGACAGAAACCATTCAGCTGTGACATATGTAACAAGCAATTCACACAAAAATCTACTTTGACTGCACTGGGGTTTGTGCGGCCAGTCTCCGTGCCTCATTCTCCCGCTTTGTTGCGAGTCGTGCGAGGTGTTCTTCTGGGGTTTCCGCAGCCCGTCGCTTCGCCCCATATTCCCGCATTCTTGCGAGCCGCTCGAGGTATTTTTCTGGGGTTTGTGCGGCCAGTCTCCGTGCCTCATTCTCCCGCTTTGTTGCGAGTCGTGCGAGGTGTTCTTCTGGGGTTTCCGCAGCCCGTCGCTTCGCCCCATATTCCCGCATTCTTGCGAGCCGCGCGAGGTATTGTTTTGGGGTTTCTGCGGCCCGTCGGTGCGCCTCATACTCCCGCATTCTTGCGAGCCGCGCGAGGTATTGTTGTGGGGTTTCTGCGGCCCGTCGGTGCGCCTCATACTCCCGCATTCTTGCGAGCCGCGCAAGGTATTGTTGTGGGGTTTCTGCGGCCCGTCGGTGCGCCTCATACTCCCGCATTCTTGCGAGCCGCGCGAGGTATTGTTGTGGGGTTTCTGCAGCCCGTCGGTGCGCCTCATACTCCCGCATTCTTGCGAGCCGCGCGAGGTATTGTTGTGGGGTTTCTGCGGCCCGTCGGTGCGCCTCATACTCCCGCATTCTTGCGAGCCGCGCGAGGTATTGTTGTGGGGTTTCTGCGGCCCGTCGGTGCGCCTCATACTCCCGCATTCTTGCGAGCCGCGCGAGGTATTGTTGTGGGGTTTCTGCGGCCCGTCGGTGCGCCTCATACTCCCGCTTTCTTGCGTGTTCAATATTCTTTACGTCATCCTACGGCTGTAAATGGGATTTTCTACCCGCTTCGCTTTGGGGTGAAAATCTTTCTTCCCGGCCCACGCAAGACGTAAAACTAGACGAGCCGCGGGCGGTAATTCGTATAGCCCCATTCAAAATTACAATAAAATTATTTTTTTACGTTAAACGATACAGTTTTTCGTTTTTTTTAGCTTGAAGGCCAAATTTCGCAAATTTTTCAAAATTAAAAAAAAATCTGTATTAAATAGCCCTTAGCCAAATTTAAGGTTACAGTACCTGATTCAGGTAGCTAATGACCTCCTCTACTCGCCTGTTTCTTATTGACATCGCTCTACCGAACACCCTGTATGACAATATAGGCTACATATTCTACATTAAAAATTATTCTTTTTCCGTGTAAGATTTTACTGACCTAAAAGAAGTTACAAAATAATAACAAAAACCGCTTAGAATCTAATAACTGAAACAAGGTGGGAATAAATTAACTTTAGCTAAAGTTAGTTCGATCCCGAATAAAATTTTGGGGGTGGGTGAGAAATAATATCTCCGGTGGTACGGGTTTTACTGTCTTGCATTATTTCGTTTTTTACTAGATGTCGTTAGGTGTATTCAATGTTACTGTAAATTACTTAACAATTTTATAGATTTCTAATTTTCTCATAGATGTCTCTGTTACTTGTACAAACTAACTAACGACATTTTTCTCAAGAATGTACTATAAACATGAATTCATTGTCAATTACAAAATGTAACCAGTAAAACGTGGTGTTTTAAAGAAGAATAAACCCTAAAGAAACAACGTGAAGTTTCAGTTTAACATATGGTCCTTCGAGTGGGATTCAGCGGAAACCGATTAAAGTGGTAGGCGCGAGTGTTTACCAGGTTCAGTGGAATATATGTTAATAGTTTGTCTGCAGGAGAGTGTCTACAAAAAGTTTGTCTTACATTACTATAATATTATCTACTATTACGTCTACTTACTTTATGGAAGGGTTTCTAACAAATGCTTTTTAAGGAGTTTTTTAAATTTATTTTTGACGATTCGAAAGTGCTTGTAGCTAGGCCTACTTGAATAAAGAATATTTTGACTTTGACTTTTAAACATGTACTTAAAAAAATATCGGCCAAGTGCGAAGGGTTCCGTACCATTATCTGTAAGTTTGTTGTATGGGAGCCCCACTTAAATATTTATTTTATTTTTAGTATTTGTTATTACAGCGGCAATAGAAATACATCATCTGTGAAAATTTCAATCGTCTAGCTATCACCGTTCTTGAGATACAGCCTGGTGACAGACGGACACTTGAGAGGTTATGTGATAGGGAGTTGAGGGAGAAGGCATTAACTAGTGTACCCCTACACCCTTACCAACATGCCTACAGCCAAGGCAAATCTACAGAATCAGCTCTTCATGCCGTAGTTGTCAAAATAGAAGAGGCCATTATAGGCCAAACAAGTCTATGTGCCTAGGCACCTTCATAGATATCGAAGGAGCCTTCGACAAGACCAATTTCACCAGCATAACAGCAGCATTGGTAAGGCACGGAGTCAATGATGTTGTTGGGAACGTGGACTGTATAGTTAAAATAATACTCGCATGAAGTTTTAATAATCCCGCCAGGCAAGCGGGAGACCGTGAGAAGTGGTCGCTTCGGAGTGTGAGTGGTAAGTGAGCTGTTGCTGGGGGCGCGGGGGTATTTGTGCCCGCGCCACTAGCGCTCGGCGTGAGTGCGCATCAACGCGCTTAAAATTAAGCCACGCCTCCGAATTGCCTCTTGGGTTTGTTTATTAAATTAAGAAAACATTACACATTTTATTCACAGGTACAACATACAGTAGAAATAGGTAAGTAAAAAACAGGAGGAATAAAATATTTATCTTAAATCTAACACAAACGACATAAATCAGGCAATAAGTAATAACACGTAAACAATAAATCAAATAATAGCAATTAAACGGTAGAAAACAACACTTACGTACTATATTATAATTAAGAGATCGACATACGTGATTCTATACAACTATACATAATATACGCAGAAACACAGTAATATCATTGCCTCCGCCGAATATACACACCTTTTAAAAAAAAACCGGCCAAGTGCGAGTCGGACTCGCGCACCGAGGGTTCCGTACAAACACTTTCCATCCCTAAGTGGTTAAGTTAAGTTTGCACCTGGTATGTATAGCGCCCCATATAAATTAGGTGCAAAGTTAGGTATTAAAAAAAATTATGGTTTTCGTAATTATTCCTTTATCTATGCTATAAGACGTTGCTGCGTACCAAATTTCAAGATTCTGAGTTCACGGGAAGCACCCTGTAGGTTTTGATTCCCTTGCAAGTGTCGAAAATTTGCGGCATAAACGGCTGTATCTTTTGATTGCGTTGGCTTAGAAGTTTGATTTTTTCACAGCTTCAAGGGACAGTAGACCTGAGTAATTGATATAAATTTCAGCTTCATACCTCCACGCGTTCCTGAGAAAAAGGGTCTTGACAGACGGACGGACGGACAGACGGACAACAATGTGATCCTATAAGGGTTCCGTTTTTTCCTTTTGAGGTACGGAACCCTAAAAAAGAGTCTATCGTGTACAAATGCCTCTGGTACGAACTGTTTTTGCCACTCGCTTCGATCCATATGTATCAAGCCTTGTGTACAATAGGGTAGCGAATAAATTAAACATAAGGGATAGCTCAGTCTTTGAATTCAAACGTAACTTGAAAAGATGGTTAACTGGTTTATCCTATAATGAAACAGAGGAGCTAATTTAAATTGAAAAGGTTTTTGGAAGCTGTTACCTACAAAGGCACTACAGTAACTAACTGTTATTATTATTATCATTATATTGTTATTAAGATTAAGTATTAGTGTTTTCGTATCGATTTAACTTCTATTTTTGTATTAACAGTGTTAACTTTTAACTTTTATCATTAAAAACATAGGATTAAATACCTGTCAACCGACCATTCATATACATGAAACACGTAATGCGTTGGCCCCTGCGATACAGGCTTGCCTAGTGTGGGGACCATCAATATCCTGTACCTTAGTAGTACTTAACCATAAGATAACCATCTCATGTGGCTAGATATGTTTTTTGTAATTTTTGCTTATCTTATATTAATAAACATTTTCATTTTCATTTCATTTTCATATAGTAATACGGTGAATAGAGACTAAAGTACTATGTGTGACCTTACAAACGGTCCGGTAGTTTTGAATTTTTGATATATTGTCTAGGATGGTTAGTCAGTGCTTAAAATGCAAAATGCACAATTCCCCAATTCAATTCAAGATATGAGCAAAAATATGAAGAGAGTGCCGGTTTTTTCAATATGGCGGCGGGCGCGGAGGGGGGGGAATTGTGCATTTTGCATTTTAAGCACTGACTAACCATCCTAGACAACATATCAAAAATTCAAAACTACCGGACCGTTTGTAAGGTCAAAATCCTTTATTCACTGAATTATAGGGTTATTTCCCACAGTCTTTCCCCCGTGTGCGAACACCGTCGCCGAGTTTTTCTAGGAAATAACGATAAGTCTGGAGGCTGGGCGACGTATGGGTCCTGCGGCTGTGCGAACTTCCGTTACTCTCACATTGCCGTCGGGTCCTGGATAAGTCTTTATCACCTCGCCTCTAGGCCAAGTTCCGCGTGGCATTGTGCTATCGACTATGAGCACGATATCGCCTTCTTTTACGTTTGCGTGTGCGGATTGGCTCGGTCTAGCTCTCAGAGTAGGGCGGTATTCCTTGATCCAACGCTGCCAAAAATGGTCGGCTAAGCGCTGCGCTGTCTTCCAGGAGTTCGAGGTCAATACGACGTGCGAGAAAGCGCCAAAGGGCGACATAGCGTTGGAGCGACCCAGGAGAAAATGGTTAGGGGTAAGTGCTTCTTCATTGTTCAGCACGACAGGCGTAAGTGGTCGAGAATTGACAATGTGCTCGGCTTCCAGCAGTAGCGTGTGCAGCACCTCGTCATGAGGGTGCTTTTCTTTTAGGGTTACTCGTAGCGCAGTTTTGATAGAGCCTACGAGTCGTTCCCAAGCACCGCCGGCGGAGGGGTTGCCAGGCGGGATCTTTTTCCACACGATCTGCTTATGCTCGGCGAACAGCTGCATGTCCGTTTCAATGTTGCGGAGTGCGTCTGCTATTTATTTATTTATTTATTTATTCACGTTCGGAGCCCACGAAATTGGTAGCGTTGTCCGAGTATATTACTGTCGGAGTTCCGCGCCGAGCCATCATTCTTCTAAGTGACATGATCATGGACGAAGAGGAGAGGGAGCTTACGAGTTCGATGTGTACGGCCCGGGTAGTTAGGCATGTGTACAAGGCTCCCCATCTCTTTTCATGTCGTCGTCCGACAGTAACAGTCATTGGCCCGAAGAGGTCGCATGCAGTGGCTGTAAATGCGGGTTGATTAGCCATGAGCCTTCTTTAGGTAAGTCGCCTAAGGGGGCCTTTGAGGGTGACCCCCTACGGGTCCGACACCATTGGCATCGGTTGCATATAAATCTTAGCGCGCCTCTCAGCCCTATCACGTGATATATTTGAGTGATTTCATTCATCACGGTGGAGTGGTTTCCGTGGTTGAAGGTCACGTGATAGTGTTGTATCAGCAATCGGGTGAAGTCTTCTTTTGCGTGGAGTATCGGCGTGGCAGTATCTCGATCGATTCTCCCATCCAGCAGCAGGGTTCCGTGGCAGTCCAGCTTCACGGCTAACTTGCTGAGCGCCGACTTCTTCGGTAAATTTCGCCCAGCCTCCATGTGCTTTATCTCCTCGCTGAATGACGCCCGTTGACTTCGTTGAATGTTCAATAATTCAGCGATTTTCAAGTGATCATTTTTTATATCCGTTTCTGTTTTCAATTTGAGCAATTTGGCTTTGAATACCTCGGCGGCTAGCAGTACGGTAGCAGTGGCCCTAATTAAACGCGAGTATTGTGAAAAACGCTCTACTAGCGGTAAGGACGGAAACGACGTAAGTGACCTATCGCTAATGGCGGTTACGACCTTTTTAATGGGACGCTCTTCCCCGGTCGCGGGCAGCGTGCTACGTTCTGACTTGTCTATCGGCCAATCTGATTCGCTCTTTAGGATAAATTCGGGGCCGCTGAACCATCTGTGGTCCTTGTTAAACTGTAGGGGGACGCCTTTAGTAGCGTCATCCGCAACGTTCTCCGAGCTCGGGACCCACCTCCATTCCGTAGGCTTAGTACTGTCCTCGATTTCGGCTAAACGAAACGCTACGAAGCTTTTATACGATCACGGGTCCGATTTTATCCATGACAGAACGGTGCGCGAGTCTGACCAGTAGTGGCAGCTCTTTATATCGTAACTAGTTTGCTCCTTAATGGATTTAGCTAACCTGCATCCTAATACGCAGCTCTGTAGCTCTAGTCGGGGTATAGATATAATCTTTAACGGACTCGCACGCGCTTTGGCTGCTACTAGCCGTGATGTCCTGCCTACTGGGCTGTCGCTCACAAAATATACCGCGGTTGCGTATATTTTTTCGCTAGCGTCGCAAAAAACATGTAAGGAGCCTTACCTATTGCTGGCCGGGACATAACGTTCTAGTTCTAGCCCTTTTAGCTGCTGTATGTTTTGTATATAGCTATTCCATGCGGGAACCGATTCGGGCAATATCGTATCGTCCCATCCTATTCCTGTTCTCCAGGTGGCCTGGATGAGGACCTTGCCTAGGGCCGACACGGGGGAGGTGAATCCATGAGGGTCAAAAAGAGCCATTACGCTACTAGTCACCTGTCTTTTGGTGGGCAGTTTTTTGCCCTCTAGGACCTCTCGCGGCGTGTTACGCAGATTTATGTTAAAACCTAGGGTATCGCGTTCGTGATTCCATATAAGACCTAGCGTTCTTTCTGCGTCACTACCGCCTATCACCGTTTCCGACTTAGAGCTTTTATCTGTGATATCTGACAGCAAATAAGGATGGCTCGAAGCGAAGCCTTTCAATTCGAATGAGGCTTTGGCGTTTAAATCTATTACGTCATTAACTATTTGTTTTGCCTCGACTTCGTTTTCGTCCATTGCTATCAGAAAATCATCCATATATGCGTTATTTATTGTGTATTCGGCGGCTTTAGGGTACGTGTCCTTATGATAGTCTGCGTTCCTATTCTTAACGTATAGGGCGGTTGCCGGACTAGAGTTTGCGCCGAAAACTAATCGTTTCATCCTAAATTCTGAAGGCTCACTCTGTCCGTCTCCCTCCCTCCATAGGAAACGTAGACTATCCCTGTCTCGCTCTAACACTTCGATCTGAAGGAATATTTCCCTAATATCCGCAATAACTGCGATTTT
Source organism: Apotomis capreana (assembly GCA_947623375.1). Classification (NCBI taxonomy): domain Eukaryota; kingdom Metazoa; phylum Arthropoda; class Insecta; order Lepidoptera; family Tortricidae; genus Apotomis; species Apotomis capreana. The sequence continues at coordinate 88,134 of OX392522.1, forward strand.
TCCTTCGCGGAAACGCAGCAGTACGCCGAATAACGACTGTAACAGGTCCGGACCTGGGAGGAGCGCGTCGTTTAAGCATTTTCCGAATGACTTACTAGCTGCATCGAAAACCATTCGCATGGAGCCTTTCTGAGCATGATACACCGGAAAATGAGGCAGGTACCAGGACCTCCTGGCGTCCTCGGGCGGTGGCGATTCCATTCTCTCTGCGTAGCCTTTAATAAGCAATTTATTTACTTGCTTTTCGTACTCAGACTTTAAATTCGCGTCTTTATTCAATTTATTTTCGAGAGAGTGTAATCGTTTCAACGCCTGTGACTTGTTACTAGGTAAGGACTCGTCATCCGACTTCCATAAAAGGCCGGCCTGATACCTACTTTCGTTTAACAGCGGTTTGCAAGTTGCATCTAATAACTCTAACGCGCGTTGCTCAGGGTCGGACTTGGGCGGACGGTTTTCTACACCTAGTGACTCGATACTGAAATGTTCTTTAATCATGTCAGCTATCTCATTTTCGCTCACTTTCGCGGGACGCAAGTGGTTTACGACGAATGCGCGGTTACGGGGGACGTCATGGCTACCATGGAGTACCCATCCAATTTGGGTTAGGGAAGCCACTGGGAGGCCTGTGTCTCCGCTTAAAATGCGACGAGAGACCAGTAAATGCCAGTGATCTTGCCCTATAATCATGGTAGGAGCCGCCTTGTCGTAACATATTTCGTCTTCAATTTCGCGTAAATGTTCGCATTTATTTACTATATCACGCGATACCTCTTGCGTCGCGAGATTGAGCCTATTAATTGTGTATGCGGACATTTTTTCTAGATGCCTACTACACGCGCCACGGATGGAAAAACTTATTTTGCAGGACTCCTTATCCGATATCGAATTTCCACCAACGCCTTCAATCGCGAGGCTCTCAGTTTTCTCTCGCGGGGCTATTGCGTCAGCGACATGTCTCTCGATTAGAGATATGGAACTACCGTCATCCAGGAGCGCGGTCGTTTGAATGGTGCCCAATGGGCCCGACAGCTCTACTGGGATGATTTTCAGGTAGGTATTCGCGCTACGCAAGTGGTTAACTATCCCGTTAGTACTGCGCGAAGGAGTCGAGTTAAGCATCAATCCGTGTAACATTCTATGATGCCCTGATTCGCATTGATTAAAGCCGCAAGGTGTGTACTTGCATTTTACGGGGCGCTTATGATTGGAATCCAAGCAACGAAAACGGGTGCGTCCCACGAGATATAACTACATAATATATAATTTCATATTAATAACGTTCACAAGATATAATGAACTTTTGCTATAACATCAAAATCTATATTTTTATTAGGAATAACGGTAAATTAGCATAATACTCATGTTGTAGAATGATTTTTTATATAACACTCAAATACTCTAAATTCAGTTGATATAACATACATAACGTATATCGATCATAGTATATACTTTCTTTTAGTAATAATTAGAAAATATAATAGCGTATCATATACTAAATAGGTTATAACTAAAGCGGTGGTAGCCTAGTGGTTAGGGCATGCGACTTTCAATCCGGAGGTCGCGGGTTCGAACCCGGCCCGTACCAATGAGTTTTTCGGAACTTATGTACGGAAATACGGAATGTCATTTGATATTTACCACTCGCTTTTCGGTGAAGGAAAACATCGTGAGGAAACCACCTAAGCCCAAATAAGGCCTAGTTTCCCCTCTGGGTTGGAAGGTCAGATGGCAGTCGCTTGCGTAAAAACTAGTGCCTACGCCACATCTTGGGATTTAGGTAGCCGACCCCGATTGAGAATTCATTCTCAAAAAATGGGACAAAGGCTAGGAGGATGATGATACTAAATAGGTTATAACTGCTACCCCTATGCCCCTAAAATGGAACATGGGTCAAAAACCGAAAACTGTAGGTTAGGTTAGGTTTGTTTTATGGCCATGGATAGTCAAAATGCTTGCTTGCATGGAGGTATATTAAAATGTAACAGCGAACTATTGCATTAGTATGTACACAATTGATATGATAATGGCAGATGTAAATTAAAAATACTGTATATACAGAAATCATTTTTTTTTATTTACCAATAACATTATGTGTATTAGGTATACATTTTTATTACTTTTTAACTTAAATTTTTCAGGCGGTTATTCTATACGAGCATTATGCATTTTGGTGTTAGATGTATTGAGTAATATACATTATAAATCTGAGATATTATGAACGTTATACGTTATGATCGTTATATACAATGATATTATACTTAAATAACGTTATACTTTATAAAAATAGATATTTTGATGTTATATATCTAACGTTCGTTATACACCTTGAACGGTATACAAAACAAGCTTATACAATATGAGCGTATATAATATGAATATTATAGTATAAGTTCTTATGTCTTATATTACTTACCCAACGAAAACACAGCTTATGTGTTTTGACGGCTTCCCATCTTTTTTCTACTGACATTTTCACAAAATCTGCACATTTACTTATCGAGTGCTCACCGTTGCACAATATGCATTTAATGCCATTCGTAGGCGGGGAATTCGTCTGAGTATTGCGCTGGGATTCCATCATACGCGGCCGTTGGGCTTTTTTTTTATTATAAGAGAAGTTATTTTTATTATTATTCGGCCTAGCGTTAACCTGCGCCACAGTATGTGGGAGATAATCATCGCAATCTGAATCTGATGAATCGTAATTAAAGCTTGATACGTGCGAGTGAGACGGGCGGCGATCTCTCGCTCCCTCACCGCGCATGCGCGGGGCGGGGCCGTGAGACATCTCGTTCACGAGATTTACCGGCTGTCTAACTCGCTGCCTACTGTGCGTTTTTCTGGTTGCTACACTAATGTCGTTTAGAAATTGCGACATGGCTACAAGACCCGGTACGGATTTATTATTGATTCTATATTTATTCCATTCATAACGCACTATCAGATTCATTTTGTCGATAATTTTGTTTACTAATTCCGGCGCGTAAAGGAACTCGTTTTGGCGGAGTGCTTTAATAGTGGATACTACGTTAGCGACAGTTCCCGCGAATGCGGTAATGTTGCTATTGTCCTCAGCTAAACGCGGCATGCGTTTTACGTTATGCATTTCCGCCAATACGATCTCCTCGGGATCGCCAAAATGCCGTTCTAATGCCTCTATTATTTCGTACGGATTCGACACGGTGTACATAATTGATTTTACAGCCAGTCGGGCTTCTCCGCGCAATGCCCTACGCAGCCTGCCTATGTTGCTTACGTCTGAGAATAGAGGCGAACTATCGTCGAATTCTGACCGAAATGCTATCCACTCGGCTATATTGCCGTCGAACGGCGTCAACTCGGGCACGTGTCGTTGAATGACCGGCGTGCTTTTACTACGATTGACGACGTCGACTACCTTGTTAGATAACAATTCGAAGTCCCTATTCGCGAAAGCACTACGTTCGCGCTCTACTGGGGCTTCGCGCGGCGCGAAACTGGGCCCTATTGCCTGTATTGGACAGTCTAAACGCTGCTGTTGCTGTACCCAACCTAACACACGCGTGTCCCTAGCAGCCGGCTCGATTGTCAATGGCACATGTGAATTGTTGGATGCCTCAATACGTGCAATTTCCAAGCGATTCTTCGCCGCCATTGACGCCCGTTTCGCCTGCTCTAATTCCGCGTTATGTAACTCTAATTCGGCCATTAAAACGGATAACTGCGGATTGACACTGCCTAAGGGCGCGCCTACCACAGTGCCCGATGCACTCCTACTATGCCTAGGTAGATCGTGCTGAGGAGGACGTTCATGTAACGGAACGTCCAGATTCTGATCTGAATCGTAATTCACTGGGGGGCCTGCTGGCGGCGCGGCGCCTTCTAACTGAATAACGTTCGCGGGATGTGCCGGTTCGTTCACTTTGCCACTGCTACCTAAACCACCACCGCTGGTGCCTTTGCTCCACGTATTTGTACTATCACTTGTCGTTAACCCGGGAGACGGTGTCGCTTCGTCCGTACGGACGCTTCGCGAGCGTAAATGGCGCACAAATTCTTCGTCTGCTGACATGGTGATGATGCGCGGAACACGGGGGGGGAACACTGAACCTAAGAGTCTTATCACACTTGCGATTTGCGAGCGAATTTTGTATGGCGGCGATCACGCAGCGAGTTCGCCGCGACGCTTATTTGTATAGAAAACTCGCTCGCAAATCGCAAGTGTGATAAGGCCCTAACACCTACGCGAGCGTTACTGGAGATTGACGTCACTGTAACGCTCGAGAACCTAAGTCCCTACGTTTTCTTCTTTATTCTTTCTTCTTTTCTTCTTTCTTCACGTGATTGCCTCCACGCAAAGGTTGCTAAACAAGTCTGCGTTTGGCACCGTTAGGTGCAGAAATGTAAGCCCCAGCTAAAGCTGGCGGAACTGGACCAAGCCAGACCAAGCGACTAAAGTCGCCGAATTAAGGAACCGAAGCCGAAGCCTCTCAAAATTCCCGGGGTCGAGCAAGCTCTTCCCCTAGTGAGACAGTTGCCCTAAGGCCACAAGAGACAGTATGATGCACGCCGCACGACGCGCAGGCTCTTGAGGTGATCTCCTAAATGGGCAGGAGCTCTTCGTAAACAGGAATCTTGAGGCTTCGTTTTTCACAGGAATCTCTTCAAAATAGACAGGAATCTCTTCTATATTAGACCGCAATCTTGAGATTTCTTTCTTGACAGGAATCTCTTCAATATTAGACCGCAAATCTTGAGATTTCTTTCTTGAGACTTCTTGCTTGAGGCTTCTGGCTTCTTTAGACGCTTGGTGCTGCTTCTTCTTTATTGATCCGGATCTCGATTGTTGGGAACGTGGACTGTATAGTTAAAATAATACTCGCATGAAGTTTTAATAATCCCGCCAGGCAAGCGGGAGACCGTGAGAAGTGGTCGCTTCGGAGTGTGAGTGGTAAGTGAGCTGTTGCACACTCGTCGAAGTTGCTAAGGTCCCCGGCTAGCCATCATAGCTTCGCCGGAGATCAGCGGGCGTTATGGCGGGCGATGAGGCCCTTGAACGCTGTATCGGGTTCGCGGGCGCGCAACAACGCGCCCGGGCTGCGGTCCATCATTTTGTGGATGGGGTATGTATTGCTTCTCCGCCGCGAGCTGTAAGGGTGCTCGAGCGGCGGTGATGCTGGGCCGTCTTTTTCTTGCCACCGCGAGCGGGGCTCAGCGGTGGCACGGCTTGAGATAAATCCTCTTCTCCGCCGCGAGCTATAATAGTGCTCGAGTGGCGGTGTGTGTGGGACGTCTTTTTCTTGCCGCCGCGAGCGAAGCTCAGCGGTGGCGCGGCTTGATATGGTCCTCTTCTCCGCCGCGAGCTGTAATGGTGCTCGAGCGGCGGTGTGAGTGGGCCATCTTTTTCTTGCCACCGCGAGCGGAGCTCAGCGGTGGCGCGGCTTGATAAAAGTCCTCTTCTCCGCCGCGAGCTGTAATGGTGCTCGAGCGGCGGTGAGAGTGGGCCGTCTTTTTCTTACCACCGCGAGCGGGGCTCAGCGGTGGTGCGGCTTGAGTTGACGTCTGCTTCTTGCCGCCGCGAGCGGCTGCTCCCAGCGGCGGCGGGATCATATGGGGACTTCAGGAGTCGGCCAGCAGCTCTCTGGGCAGCGCCCGAGCACTGCTGTCCGGGGGCCTCGTGTAGTGAGGGGCGATCCCCTGGAGATGCTCATGGCGTGAGCGGTCCGCACGGCCAAACATTGACCGCGCGAGCCTGCCGATGAACTTCTCCAGGGGGTGCCACTTGAGGTCCCGCATGATGGTGTCGTTGCGCACGTATCGTTGGGCGCGCACGATAGTGCGCAACGTACGCGTCTCCTGACTCCACAGCTTCCTCCTGTTGGTCTTCTTTAGCAAGGCGTACCACGCCGGCGCGGCGTACGTGAGCCGCGACCGGACGTAAGCCTTGTAGAGCCCCAGCTTGGTGTGCCGGGGGAGCCCGCTGGCGAAGACAGGACGGAGCTTGGCGCGCGCTGCTGCTGCTCTGCTGATGGTGCTCTCGGCGTGTTGACGCATGGTCAGCCCTCTGTCTATAGTGACGCCCAGGTATTTCACTGTGCGTGACCAGACAAGGGGCTGACCGTAGAGCGTTGGAGCCTGTGGAGGGTGAGAGTAACCTGTTAGTAGTGTCTGTGTTTTGGCGATATTCACAGAGAGGCGCCATTTGGATAGCCAAGCTGGTAGAGCGTCCAAGGTATTTTGGATCTTGGCTACTGCGTGTGAAGAGCGAATTGACGTCGCAAGGTAGGCTGCGTCGTCGGCAAACAGTGCCAGCTTGGTGTCTCCAATCACCGGAATGTCGTCGGTGTATAGCGCGTATAGAGCAGGGGAAAGACAACTACCTTGAGGGACACCTGCGCGGATCGGGCGGTCCGCGGAAATGGCGCCCTCGACGTTGACTTCGAAGCGTCTGTCAGCTAGAAATGAGGCGATGACCCTCACCAGGCGCGGTGGGATCGTGGTGTTGGACAGTTTGAAGAGCAGGCCGTCGTGCCAGACTCGGTCAAAAGCCTTCTCCATGTCCAGTAGTACTGCTACGGTGAACTCCTTCTTGTTGATGGACGTGGCCATGTGATGTAGGACCCGGGTAAGCTGTAAAGTAGTGGAGTGATCTGACCTGAACCCAAACTGCTCCCGTCTGGGTTGTATGTGGGGGATCATCTGCGACAGCAACAACCTCTCAAACACCTTAGAGAGGGTTGAGAGAAGGGTGATGGGTCTGTAGCTCTCCGGTTTTCTTCTGTCCTTGCCAGGCTTGGGTAGGACGATGATACGCCCCGTCTCCCAGATGGTAGGGAAATGACCTGGCCTTAGTATTCCGTTGAACAGGCGGGCAATCGCCGCTAGGGCTCTCAGCGGCAGGTTGCGGAGCGCCATGTTTGGAATACTGTCGGGGCCCGGCGCTTTCTTCGGGCTGCAGTGCAGCCGGATAGAGCGCAGCACCTGGTGGGGAGAGAAAAATACCGGATCCTCGTGAGGGAGAGGCGCTACTGCCAGGTAGCGCTGGAGATGTTGCTCGACTTCGGTGGTGTGGTCTGGATCCGTGTCGGGATTCAGCGTGAACTGCTGCTCGAGGCTGCAGGCGAGAATCTCAGCCCGCTCTCGAGCAGTATACTTGAGGTCTCCGTTGGCGTCGAGCAATGGCTGGACCGGTGCCGGCTCCGAGCCCAGCTGCCTGCAGAGGCGATGAATGGACGGCATATCGTCCGAGATAGACGCGATATGGGCGTCCCAGTCTGCGCCCCTGTGCTCCTTCAGCCTCAGCTTGAGCTGAGCCGTCAGGTGGTTGAGGCGCGACTTGAGAGAAGGAGTCCTGAGGCGCGTCCAGTTCGCGAGAGCCTCCCGCTTGTCCTTCCGCAGTTGCTGCAGGTGCGGCGGGAGGGGGTCCTTCCTGTCGGTGGCCGGGATGGCCTTCGAAGTGGCGGTGATGGCCTCCGTGATGTGCTGCGTGATGTCTTTGGCTGCTTCCTCTACCTCGATCGCTGTGGAAATAGCATGAGATGAGATATTGTCCTCAAGTGTCCTAGCATAGGCCTCCCAGTCGTACTTCCTGCTCGGACCCCTCGGCAGAGTGGTCACCGCCCGGTCTGCTACGGTGAGCAGGATCGGGCGGTGGTCTGACGGGAGGTCCGGCAGGACTTCCTGGCGAGTAAACACGTCCACTCCCCGCTGGATGGTGAAGTCGATGATGTCCGCGGTATGACCGGTGAGCGGGTAGTGGGTCGGCTTGTAGGGCCCTGCTAGGTCCACATTGAGGTTGACAGCGACCCTGTGTATTGCAGAGCCATTGTCGTTCTCCTTGGACGAATTCCAGGCAAAGTGATTCGTATTGAAGTCACCAGCTAGAATGGTAGGCACGTCATCCTTCAGCAGCAATTCGCGTAGGTCGCGCTCGAGGTCGGGCTCGACGATGGTTCCCGGTGGCCGGTACACCGAGAAGACGCGCAGGTTCCGTCCGTTGAGTTTCAGGTCGATCCCCAGTGCCGTGAGTGAGTTCTTCTGGGGAGGCGTGTCCACCAGTTGGTGGACGAAGTTCCTCTTCACGATTACCGCAAGGCCCCGGTACGCCCGCCCCTCGGGTGTCTTTTGGTCCCAGCGGTAAACGATGTAACCTGAAAATTTAACGACATCCATGGCTTTTAAATGTGTTTCTTGTATGAGCATGATGCTCACGTCCTGCTGGTGTAAAAAGACTCTCAGCAGGTTGGACTTTCCCCTAATGGAGTTAGCATTCCAATACACAATAACTAATTATTGCTGTTGAATGTTAAGCTTTGCGATCACGGAATCAAGGTATTGCTGAATTTGAGCGAATCTCGCATCCAGCAGTAGGGAGATTTCCTCGCGGGAAATTCCAGTAGGGGCTTGTGTGTGTGTGTGTGTGTGTGGTGGTGGGGCCGCCGCTTCGTTACCGGTCGGGTGACTCTGCTGGCTGCTGCGCTGCTGCTGCCGCTGTTGTTGTTGCCGCTGCTGCTCCTGCTGCGGCCTCTGGACCGGGTTGTGGCGAGAGCGGGGGCGGCGGCCCTGTGGTGTGTGAGCTGCGGGGGTGGAGCGTAAGTGTTTGGGCAGGTTGGCCGGCGCCATGAGTGACGCCGGAGCGTACTCCTCGACCTGCCTGACGGGAATAGAGGCGCGGGCCCCACGCCTGACCCCCCGTGAGTAGGGCTGTTGCCCTCCGGTCCTGATCCTCTTCTCACGCTGCATGACGGGGCACTGGCTGTGGGTGGCGGGATGCGGGCCCTTGCAGTTGATGCAAGTTGGAGTGGCGTCCTTGGGCAGCGTACACTGTGCGCTGATGTGAGCTGTTGCTGGGGGCGCGGGGGTATTTGTGCCCGCGCCACTAGCGCTCGGCGTGAGTGCGCATCAACGCGCTTAAAATTAGGCCACGCCTCCGAATTGCCTCTTGGGTTTGTTTATTAAATTAAGAAAACATTACACATTTTATTCACAGGTACAACATACAGTAGAAATAGGTAAGTAAAAAACAGGAGGAATAAAATATTTATCTTAAATCTAACACAAACGACATAAATCAGGCAATAAGTAATAACACGTAAACAATAAATCAAATAATAGCAATTAAACGGTAGATAAAATTTAAAATTTAAAAACCCCCGACATGATAACCTGTAAAAAGAAAGAAATAAAATCTACGAAATGTGCCTTTACAATGAACAGTAGAAAAAGAATCCAAGCTTCGTTGCGTTCGGGGGACCGCTAAGTACCTAACCTAAGTGAAATGAAATATATTTTTCAACGCAACATTGTAAGTATGCATTTATTTAGGGCTTCCCACTTTACGATTTTAAGTACGTTGCATTTCATTTACTTAGCGGTCCCCCGACGCAACGAAGCTTGGATTCTTTTTCTACTGTTCATTGTAAAGGCACATTTCGTAGATTTTATTTCTTTCTTTTTACAGGTTATCATGTCGGGGGTTTTGTAAATTTTAAATTTTATTTTTATTTCATATTTTTTAAACAAACAGAAGTTTCCCGGAATTTTCTAAATTTAACACTTTTTGGTTTTACACCGTTTAAGGTCCATAGTTTCCAGTCTTTTCTCGAACTTGATCCTTGACTATGTTGTGTACGACAACTTGATCCCAAGCCAGTGGTAACGAAAGCCGTCTTCTCTAAGATTGAAATTAGGACATACTCGTATTTTGATTTAAATTGCCTTAAGCAACATTCTGAGAAAAAAATGGCTAAGTTATTAGCCAAGACAATCAAAATATATACTTTAAATGCACTGGATGAGTTGAAAGAACCTGCTACATATGCATAAATTGCAGTTGATGCTAGGTAACTTGACTTAGTTTTGAAAGACCTAATCATCGATAGCCCACACCATGGGATAAACCGTAAAAAAAATTACATCCCCAAAATGACGTGTAGGGCACGTACACAAAAAAAAAGTTTTTAAAAATTTATTCTACCACTATGTCTCTGAGCTAAGCCGTAGACAGACGAATGGACGGACTTGGTGAAACTATTAGGGTTCCTTGTTGACTACAGAATCCTAAAAAGCTGTTATTAACTTAGGCGAGTACTTTTGCTAAAGCTTACGTGTCATTTAGTCGCGTTAAAATCTTGCAAGGTGTTGCTATTTGTGACCTCAATCAAAGGAACCTGTTCAATAGTCCTAATGACAATTAATTTTAAGCAGAATTTTAAAACTTAGAAACAGTGACCCAGTGTTGTGACAGAAATTAAAAAAGTTTTTTCTGAGACTCGGTTTAATATCGACTGTACTTTCTTACACAAACGTTAATTGCTCATCAAGAACAATCAGACGAGCCCAAACACCATGGGTATATTCTGTGCTGTTAAGGAGTTCCTACGGCCATCTTCAGTTGCATCATACCAAATTATTGTACCGTCAAAATTTTATTAAATTGTTGATTACGCTAATAAAACTTAACATTTGAAATTCTTGGCTTAGATCCTTTCACAACTAGATGGCAGGGCCGTATTTACCCCTAGGCCCACAAGGCCCGAGCCTAGGGGCCCAGCTAGTCTAGGGACCCAGTCCCAGACGCAGGACTTGTACCATAATAATGTTCTCCTTATAGGGGAGGGGGCCCCAAATACCAAGTGTCTAGGGGCCCTGGCCCTCTTAATCCAGCCCTGCTAGATTATTATCATGAGATCTTCACTTAGTGAGTGATAAGGAAAATGCTGATAAAACTTAACACTTATCCAGCATTTGGAATTATTGGCTTCAATATTGGCTCAGATCCATTAACAACTACCTGGTCATCATGAGACCTTCATTTAGTAAGTGATACAGAAAATGCTAATAATACTTAACATTTAACCAAAATTTTGAATCCTTGGCTTCAATGTTGGCTGAGATCCATTAAAAACTACCTGGTCATCATGAGACCTTCATTTAGTAAGTGATATAGAAAATGCTAATAATACTTAACATTTAACCAAAATTTGGAATCCTTAGCTTTAATATTGGCTGAGATCCATTAACAACTAGCTGATCATCATGAGACCTTCATTTAGTAAGTGATATAGAAAATGCTAATAATACTTAACATTTGACCAAAATTTGGAATCCTTGGCTTCAATATTGGCTGAGATCCATTAACAACTTCCTGGTCATCATGAGATCCTCATTTAGTGAGTGATATAAAAAATGCTAATAATACTTAACATTTAACCAAAATTTGGAATCCTTGGCTTCAATATTGGCTGAGATCTTGTCACTTGTTCCAATTAAAGCTGAATATCTTGGAAACTAGGTACTGGTCCTACTTCCACCAAACATAGCTAAGAACCATCTCGACGGAAAAGTCTTTCGATAAAAAAAAAACGCACTTAAATTGGTCCATCCGCTTGGGCGCTACGATGCCACAGACAGACACACAGATACACAGATACACATGTTAAACTTATAACACCCCTCTTTTTTTCGTCGGGGGTTAAAAACAACACTTACGTACTATATTATAATTAAGAGATCGACATACGTGATTCTATACAACATATAGGGTTATTTCCCACAGATGTTATGGTACAATGGATAAACAACATGTTGAGCAAGAGGGTCATCAGACTCGGAACTGGCGAGACACAACAGGCACTGGTGGCAAAGGGTTGCCCCCAGGGAGGCGTACTCTCACCACTCCTTTGGAACATGGTGGTGAACGACCTCATCGCCACACTAAATGACAATCACTATTACACAATAGGTTATGCTGACGACATAGTGATACTGACGAGCGGCAATCACACAGGTACGGTATGTGACGTTACCCGCTCTGCACTGGCCATCGTGGAACGCTGGTGCAACAACAACGAGCTGACGGTTAATCCAAAAAAGACAGAATTGGTAATGTTCACCAACAAACGTAATCTGGGCACCTACCGACTACCCAGACTGTTCAATACAGAGCTCCAATTGTCGACCGAGGTAAAGTATCTAGGGGTAATACTTGATAGTAAGTTGAATAGGAGCAACCATCTAAATAACAAAATTGATAAAGCTACAGTCGCGTTCTGGCAGTGCCGTAGAATGGTAGGTAGAACTTGGGGTCTCAATCCTAAGATCACACTATGGCTATACCAGGCAGTCATCAGACCAATATTAAGCTACGGTGCAGTAGTATGGTGGCCACGAACCAAGCTAACCACCGTAGAAGCTAAACTACAACGACTTCAGAGGTTAGTTTGTATGGCAGCTACGGGATGCATGAGGACTACACCTACTGCAGCCCTGGGAGCTATTTTATTTTATTTATTTAATCAAAAACAATGCGCAAGTTTACAATGCAAAACCAAAACACTTACACATTAGAATATACACAAAATCATTGCATTAACACTATACTGGAGCTGCCGCCGCTGCATCTCTTCGTCAAACAAGAAGCGGCAGCTACGGCGATACGTCTTAAGAAACTAAACCTCTGGAGATCAGCTAGGGTGCCGCACACCGAAATCCTCTATGAGGTAATAGGTAAGGAACCGCTTATGGAGGCGGACACCGACAGGATACCCAAGCAATTCATCTTCGACAAAAAATATAAGATACAACTGTACGAGGAACCTGGCGAAGGTCTTAACCCAAGGGAGTTAAGAATCTTCACTGACGGGTCCAAAACAAGGTCAGGCACTGGCTCTGGGGTATTCGCAGAGGACCTAAATATACACATCTCTACACCACTAGGAACCCATAACACAGTCTTCCAGGCGGAATGTATGGGTATCATAATGGCAGCCCATGCAATTATCTCAAGGAAGGTAAGGGACTACCCCATCCGCATACTCTCCGATAGCAGATCAGTGTTACAAGCCCTGCAGAGCTACACAGTAACCTCAGGACTCATATACGAATGTCACCAAGCATTGTCAGAGGTATGTAATAATAATAGCATAACCCTACAGTGGATCAAAGGACACAGCAACTCGCGCGGGAACGACGCAGCTGACGAACTGGCGAGAGGAGGTTTGGAGATGGTAGCAGAGGGACCCGAACCAGTCATACCTCTACCATTCGCCTGGCTGCGCAACACAGTGCGTATGAACACGAAGGTAGAACAGCAACTATACTGGTCTAACTTAGGTACCTGCAAGCAGAGTGTTAAGCACCAGCTCAGATACGCACGGGAGGAGCGGTGCGGGGGCGGCTACAACGCGACGTCATCAACACGGCGAGCGCGGCGGGGCGACCCGGCGGCGACACTCGGCTTCACCTACTCCACACCGAACGGACGATTACCGATATTAATTTATTCAGTGTTTGCCACAGACCACCCCCACTAGACGGAGCATGTAAGGCGACCCGTAGGCGACCCGCGCGCACCAACGATATGGTACGGCAGAACATTAAAGTATCAACACGGCGGCCACCGTTTAGTTGCGTTCATGAGGTCTCTCTACACCACTTAACACTACAATTTACCATGTTATTTATTTAATTTCTTTTTTCGTTGACGTACGCATGGATCATAAACAAGGACGCAACTAAACGGTGGCCGCCGTGTTCATACTTTAATGTTCTGCCGTACCATATCGGTGGTGCGCGCGGGTCGCCTTACATGCTCCGTCTAGTGGGGGTTGTCTGTGGTGTTTGCCCAGGAACCTATTTATGTATTGAGACGGCTAATAAACCAGCCTTATATTGTACAGTCCACTATTATTTACGTCCCGTAGGACCCTAACATTGGTCCTTTAGGATTCTCACCGTCTTAATTAAATTAACGGGAATTTCGGTCGACGCCACATCAAGTCTCGAAGCTCTTCAGTTGTGGTCTTCAGCTGCAGAAGATATCCCTAAGAATCATTTTCATCGTCGTTCCATCGAGGATACTTCGCCTAGCAACCGCACACGCTCGAGAACAATAATTGATCGGAGGTCGTCTATGCAACGGACTTTGGACCCATAGAACATTCGAGTCAAAATTAGAAGACAAAGGAATCGAAGATTACGGATAATACTTCACTGTGTGGCAGGATTATGCATTTGTGAGTTCGTTCCATTATATTCCCTTATTTATTTCTTCCTTATACATCTAAATTTCAAATTCAATAACAGCTTTGTTCAGTGAGTGCATTCCAAATCGTCATAATTGAAAATTTAATTCATTTACGTGCCTTAATAGCAAAGTCTATCTCTTCATTTTGCGATTATAACGCTTACAAGGCTTAATTTTTGCTCAATTTCGTAGTTACTAGCGCGGTAGCGCCCGAATAACGGGAAATCATTAAGGCGACTCCGTACGTGGAATGGTGATTTTTAAAGTCCTAAGGCTCGTAATCTAGCCAACGGAAAAATCTGAAAAAAATATATGTTATTTTTGACTATTTCTTCTAAAAAATTATAGTTGGATTTTTTTTTAAAGCAATAATTACTATGGAAAAAATAATGTTGAAATAGGGTCGTTTTCAATTTTCAATTCCCTAAGGCTTCTAAACTACAAGTGATATTTACACGGCTCTTTCGCAAGAACATTGACAATTCATTTATCTTTAATCGTATTGTTTAAAAGTTGGTAAAATGGAAATTCGGTCTAATAAAGCATCAAAAAAACTGAATTTCCGCGAGCGCGGCCGTGCCCGGGCTGCGAGCTCAGTGTAAATCTAACCGTCGAAGGGGAAGGCTGTGTCACTTGCTCTCGCGATCCATCTAGTTACGGAAAATTGTTATAGTACCGGATCCCGCGGAGGTTCGATCTGTCTTCGTGCGTTTGAAGTGTATTTTAAGAGAGTGTAGTTCGTTTTTTCACACGACTACGCTATGCGACATAACAAAAAGCACTCATTTTCATATTCCCGGACACATTTGGATACTTCGATATTCTCAGTCATGGGCCCACACCAGACAGGATTCCCAGAGGTGTGGGTTTTAGGGCCCTTCTCTGTGTAATATTTGAGTACCTTAGGTATTTCGGTTAGTAAAAAAAAAACAGATAATACAGATATTTAAGTATGATAACGTCTAATGATCTTTATTAATTCAACCCTAAGAGATATGAATATCGTAATGCAGAACAAGTATTGTTCGTTTGAATACCATTGTAATATTCGGTAAAACGCTAATTTACGAATACGAATATTTATTGTAAGTATTCACATTCGTTGCGTCACTAGTACAGTACATGACATATGATATAAAAATACATTATCAAAAATTACAATAATTTTATAGTTCAAGAAGGCAAGTGACAATTTTGGCATGAGGGCTTATTTATGTAAATATAGTCAGAATACATATTTGCATCAATAAATTTCCCACTTCATATTTAAATCTAAATGAGCGTTAGTAATTATTGACATATCCGCCGGGACTAGCTAGACATACCTAGCCTGGCCATAAGTTCTGTTCCAATTGTTTACCGTTTATAAAATAAAAACCTGATTTTTATTACATATCGTTTAAAAGCCATATATTAATGATCGGATTACAGTTGAACTAATGAAAAAATATATAACTTTATTTAGACTCATCGTAAATCGTAATGCTCGGATTTGATTTTTGACTAATGCTCAGAATTTTTGCAAATTAATCGATCGCGGAAGGAACGCCAAAACCCAAATAGCTTACGTAACTCAGACAACCGCTAAACTAAAGTAGGGCTGACACGTTTGCCGCATGTCAACCGGTCTGCAGATCAAGAAATCTACACCCACCCAATAAAATTCGGAACTTCTAAGTTAACGTGAAAAAAAGATACGGCTCTTTATGCCGCAAAAAAACGTATCTACGCTGGAAAGGAAAATTATCCAAGAGACACGGAGCTAACTTTACAGAAGATCTTAAAAACTTCGAACTTTCTCAAAAAAATAAAAAGTTATTAAATATTCTGTGGATCTACTTTTTAAATGAAGCATTTTATAATTATAAACAACATCATATTCTCTACATGTCGCTTTTGTTATTTTGTCTATTAATGGAATAATTTAAAATTTAGCATCGCTTACGCAAAATGGCTGTCAAAATAGAATTAGGTAAAATAATCTAAACGACACGTTTCCCGAGATATTAGTCAGGTAAAATAGTATAATCTACATTTTACACAACAATCAACACAGTAAACAATATCTATGTGCCTACGAAGCTCATTTTATATAAACAATATCATGTTTTTTACATGTTGCTTTTGTTATTTTGTCTATTAATGGAATATTTTAGGATTTAGCGTCGCTTACGCAAAATGGCCGTCAAAATAGAATTAGGTAAAATTATCTAAACGACACGTTTCCCGAGAAATTAGTCAGGTAAAATAGTATAATCTACATTTTACACAATAATCAACACAGTAAACAATATCTATGTGCATACGAAGCTCATTTTATATAAACAATATCATGTTTTTACATGTTGCTTTTGTTATTTTGTCTATTAATGGAATATTTTAGGATTTAGCGTCGCTAACGCAAAATGGCCGTCAAAATAGAATTAGGTAAAATTATCTAAACGACACGTTTCCCGAGAAATTAGTCAGGTAAAATAGTATAATCTATGACATAACAATCAACACAGTTAACAATATATATGTGCATGCTCATTTTATAGTCAGGTAAATATATAAATGTGCATAAATCAGCATGAAATAAATCAAGAAAAATTATCTAATCGCCTTTGTAGGAAATATTTCAGACATGAAAAGCTTATTATCGTACAATAAAACCTCGCGATTAATGTTTTAATTAGAGGAAAATATTTATTTTCAAACATTAAAATTAATGAAGTGACATTTAAAGTTCTCTAAGACAAAAACTTATGGTCCAATTACGCAAATACAAAAAAAAACTGCTTTAGAAATGTTAAAGATTTATTCATCAGATATCACGTGAAATTTCAATTTTATCAATTTTTATGTGTGATCTGCTGAAAGATTTCCAGTAGTTCTAGACCAATGTATGGTAGCAAACGATAGCTATGACTAATGAGAACAGCACAAGAGTTCTCAAGACTGCAGTCACTCGGTACTCATTAAGGAATTTTAAATCACGAACTACGTGAAATTTCAAGTTTTACAATTGCAATGAGATAATATCGTATCCTAACAAGAATAACAAAACTACCTACAACTCTGTGTGGTATAAGTGACGTCTCGTAAGACACTGTTTGAGTGAGATGGCGTTTGGGTCCATCAAGCGAGTCCAAAGTAATGCCTTAGTGCCACAGACACAGATTTACACCGCAGATGGGCCTAACGGCCTTTATAAATATATTGAATTACTACTAAATGTGTGATATTTTATAAAACAGAACCGGTAAAGTTGTCTAAATACCAATTTAACGAAAATATTTTTTTTTTGTACATTCTATGCAACAAATACGACTCAATTGTCATTCAAGCAATTCAAGATAAGCGACAGTAGTCGATCAAAGTCCTATCAGGTAAAAAAGAATAAGCGACAATGGTTTCATAGAATCAAAGCAGGTGTAAATTTGGATAAACGCCAATAGTTAAGATACGACAATCAGGTAATTTAATCTTTGTTATTTTTTTATAGAATCTTATATCGATTCTGTTTAATAATGTGGAAATACTACATTTTTACTTTTTGACTAATGCGCATAAGCATTTTAAACACACATGACACAGAGGGCGCTCCAGTAGCGAAGAATTATGGAATCAAAGATTTAGTGTGATTGACGTAACGATATGATAGCTCAGTTGGTAGAGCACTACGCCGGAAACTTAGGGTCGCAGGTTCGAGTCCTGCTTACATTGCAGTGGATCACATTCAATTTTTCTTTCATAATTTACTTTTATGTTAATTTTATCATAAAGACATAGGTAAAATGCCTCAAACGACATTAAAATATATTTTACGATCAGGTAAAAACAGTTAACCAACAAGTGCAAGGTTAGTTGCAATAAAGAAAAATTATCCAAGTTGTTTGATCTGTTTTGACAAATAAGTAAAAAAGCTCTAGGGTCATTATTATGCAAAAAACTTTTTATGTAATCTCCATTTTGCTAAAAAAAAACTCAAAAATCAAGTCGTTTAGTAGAAAAAAAGTAGAGATTCTCTAAATCACCGACGGGATAAGCGACACAAAAGTCGTCAGACAGATGTATACGAGACCCAACCCATTCGATGCAGAAAAATCTGCCAATCCCAACAGTGTGTATAACTCAATATCCCCAAAAATGTCGCTTAGATAAGTTCTCCTTTCCAGCATCGGCATATTTTGACACTCAAGTAAATTAACATTTATCCATTGACCTTGAACATTGAAATTAGCCAAAAAATTCGTCTAGTAAAATATAAAATACAATATCAACAAGTATAGGGGAAAATCTGAGAACATTACTAATGTAGTCATAAAAAACTATCACTGTTTATAAGTAGGCAAAGGACGTAAATCCGTTTTCAAACGGTAAAGTTGAGTTTGTCGCTCTATTATTTATAGTTTATCTTTTCATTAGAGCAGCATGACCCGGGGGATAAAGCTGTGCCTCCACTACTATGTTAAAATATCGGTTCATCCGCTGGGTCACGATATGATTTATTTATTAAAAAACTATATTTTTGGAGTTTACTCCTTAAGAATCGATTTTCATATATAAGCCCGGGGTATGAAAAATATGGGGTATAAAATCGAACGTATCTGCCGTGCTAATTTAAAAAGTCGTATCTCAGTATACGATCGGAGTAAAAATACGACTTCTTAATTTAGCGGGTTATGCGTTACGCGTTATAGGCTAAGATCCCGATATAAAATGACCTTCACCGAGATGTTTATTTTATGAAATGTATTTTATAATCAATTTAATATGTCAATAAATATATTGCATATGGGTTGCCTAACAAATTTTAGTCCAGGGTATGTTTAATTAATAATAAAAAAAAATGTTTTAAACATTTCACCGGTTTGATTAATATTAGATAAATTCTATACCAATCGAAAGTATGAAGCCCATAGAATATGCAAACGTTAGGTTACCTATTCTTTTCCCGTCACAACTATCGGGTAGCCAGGTATAAACAGGTAAATCTATACCTACTAGCATTTTGCAACGGTCTGATTATTGAATTGAAACTGAATAAAATTAAAGATTATTTAATTATGAATTTATCTAATAATCAAATCGGTGAAATGTTAAAAAAATATATATATTTTTTTTTTACAAAACATACCCTGGACTAAAAATTGTTAGGCAACCCATATGCAATATATTTATTGACATATTAAACTAAATATAAAATACATTCATCAAATAAACATCTCGGTGAAGGTCGTTTTATATCGGGATCTTAGTCTATAACGCTTAACGCATAACCTGCTAAATTAAGAAGTCTCATTTTTACCCCGATCGTATACTGAGATACGACTTTTTAAACTACCATTATGTTCACATAAACAAACTATAAAATTGTCAATGTCAACTTCATGTCGAGTGTCAACAAAATTTTATAAATAAAATAAAATTTAATCAAATCTACGCTTAACGGGTAAAATGTGCTGCTTTTGAAACAATAGCGCCCGTCACACAATCGGCTAAAAGATACGTGTTCGTTTCAGCTCCCAAACAAACCTAACGAATTTTTGTGATATCCAAGATTACAACTTTTATAACGTGCAATGCAAAGACCGTGTTTTCTTGGTGTTTAAGCCGTGCTTGTATGGTGCTAAGATCGAAGAAGACGTCTTGCTGTAGAGAGAGAGACCGCTTTAATTGTGACTTGTGACTCAGCTTTAAGCTTAGAAATAGAGAAGGCGTGAATACTTTTCCATCACCACTGCTCTCATTTTCCTGCATTCAGCCGCAGAATGGTTTTGATTTCGTGAAACTTTCCAGGATAAATACATACATAAATCAAGGATCCAACACAACCGAGCCATTCATTTTCTAGACGGGAGTCTTGCCGACCGACAAGAAGCTATGAAGTTTAAATCGAAATTGTTATGTTTTTGATAGAATAGAATAGAATAGAATACTCTTTATTGCACACCTCAAGAAGAAAGAAATACAAATACAAATGACACTTAACATTACAATAGAGGCAAACAATAGGCGATCTTATCGCTAAAAAGCGATCTCTTCCAGACAACCTTTGGGTAGCGGATTAATATAAATGAAATGAGATGAGTAGGCGATGCAAAAAGTAATCAAGAAAACTACTGTAAAATTATTAAAATCTACTAAAAACCTATAATAATATATATTGATACATAAACATACATAAAAATATACATAATTTTGATGTTGGCTTTTAAATTGTATCTTTTTTTATTATAATTGCTTGTATTTTTACTTTTATTTGTAAGTGTTAGTTATAAATATGAGTGATCCTTCTTCATCCTTGCGCTGTCCCCATTGTCCCAACTCAACTCGAACTTTTACCCCTCATGGACTTAAAGTGCATATAGGGCACATGCATAAACATTTTCCCCAAGTCATCCCCTCCAACCCTAGACTGTCGGTTTCACAGCAAGCTCATGGTAACAACCCCATTTATCTAGATTTTGGTGATCTAGCTACGTTAAAGCAGTCAGTAGGTACGTGTGTTACGGCATATACCCAAAGGGGCGCGAAACTTGGCAGCGGCCAAATTGAGCGACCTCATTGATAAGTGTATCGACTCCAATGGCACTCTCGAATGGTTTAGTTTACTGTCTTGCCTATTCCGCACTCAAATCGCCTGAAGCGTCGGCCACGGGCAATTTAACCACGAAAGTTAAGATAAATATTAAAACTCTGCTTCTTTTGATATCAGTGGGAACATCGGTGCAGTGACCACGCCTTTGATATCACACTCCATACTGAAGACAATTGAGCGTAAAGTACATGAAGGGGATCTCAGGTGCAGAGCGAGTGCTTATGTCGGATGAGGGCGTGGCGCCGTCGAGCCCTGAGACTTTAGCTACGCTGCAGTCGAAGCATCCAGCCCCGTCCCGGCCGCTGGTACTTCCACCGGAACCTGACATATCTATTTCTGCCTTAACTGTTAAGCCGGAGGAAGTGGTGCAGGCACTCAGCTCTTTCAACAATAGTTCGGCCGCCGGTTTGGATGGTATCCGCCCTGTTCATCTTAAGGAGCTTACGTCTGCATCTGCGGGAGACGCCGATTTTCGGCTCCTGGAACATCTGGCCAAGCTTTGAAATTTTTTGCTCAGTGGTCAATTAAACCCTGAAGTTTGCTCCTATATTTATGGTGCTTCCTTATGTGCGCTGTCAAAAAAAGACGGTGGTATAAGACCCATTGCCATAGGCAGCGCTTTCCGCCGCTTAACGGCAAAGCTAGGATGCCGTGCAGTGAGAGAAGAAATGGCAGCTTATCTGCAACCTTGCCAATTAGGGTTTGGCACAAGATTGGGCTGCGAGGCTGCAATTCACGCTACGCGGGCTTTTTCGGTAGATAGCAAAAACTTAGAATCCGTTTTAATACGTATAGTTAAGTTCATATCATTGTAATAGTTAAGTACTTATGCTTTCTGAAAAAATGACTGACTGTTGAGTTTCTTTCGGCGTTTCTTCTCAACAGTGGTCTCCTCTTGTGAAATGCCGGTAGACTCAGACATGTAAAAGTGCCCTTGTGGCCTACTTGCAGAATAAAGTTAATTATTTCATTATTATTATTATTAATTAAAATTGATTTAAAAAAACGCGTTTAACTCATTGGGCGTGATGTTTTACTGTCCGAAGTGAAGGATAAAGTGCCATCACTCTACCCCTTCATTTTCCAAGTATATTCTTCCGCTTCTAATCTTTTCTACAATGGTCCTCTTGTTCTTTCCCAAGTTGGTGCACAGCAGGGGGATCCGCTAGGCCCTTTAGTTTTCTGTCTGGCCATACAAAAGGTAATTTCAGAGGTTAAATCCCCATTGAATATCTGGTACCTAGATGACGGTACCCTAGGTGGTAAACCAGAAGAAGTGGAACAAGACTTGCTCATGCTCCTGCCTCGTTTAAAAGCTCTGGGTTTAGATATTAATTTCAGCAAATGCGAATTTTTCCCCTGCAGTACCAACTCACACGATTCTTTCCCCTTATTCAGTGCTCTGCTCCCCGGACTGAAAGTGTTGTCAGCGAGATCTTTCAACCTCTTGGGGTCCCCAATATTCCCAGAAGCCATTCCTGAAGCCTTCGAGGAGAGAAAGCTGCTTCTGCTGATGGCTGCGCAGAGGTTGAATGAACTTTCGGCTCACGTAGCCCTCGTTATGTTGCGAGTTTGCTTTGCCGTGCCTAAGCTGACATATTTCTTGTGCACCGTGCCAGCCTGGCTGCACCCTGTCCAGACAGACTCCTTTGACTTCGTGTTGAAGGAGAGTTTGGAAAAGGTGCTGAACGTCTCCCTTAACCAAGGTCAATGGGACCAGGTTTCTCTGCCGATTCGAACTGGTGGTTTGGGCGTGCGTCGCGCGCGAGATGTGAGCCTCCCGGCCTTCCTGGCTTCGGCGTGTGGGGTGGTGGACCTTGTCACTCAAATTTTATCTTTTGATGGTGACAAGGCTATCATTCCTTACGCCTCCGATGCTTTGACGGCCTGGACGGCTCTTAATCCCGGCGTAGCCATACCCGTAGAATTGTTCCGTCAGCGTCTATGGGTTTATTTATATGAGAGTGCGCGCACCACGATTTTCATAAACCCATAAGTAAGCTTATTTCTGCGACAAAATTATCGCGCGACTAAAAAAAATCGTGGTGCGCGCCTGGCCTGAAGAGTAAACTCCAGTCGTGCGTCGGAGCTGACACACACACTTTTTTTATTTATTTCTGCATGATTTTACACGTATAATCAAGAATCTTGTCGGCATTTTAACTATTTTTGGTAGGTACCTACACATACAAAAGAAACTAAAAAGTATTTTTCGATGCGAGACTTCCAAATGGCCAACTTCACTTATTTTTCTGGAAAATAGCTTTAACGCATTTTATTTTTAATATTCTACTGTAGTGGGTAAATAGATATTTAGTAATCCGCAATAATTATATCATTGTTTAAATGATTTATTTTACTTCGAGATTTTTCAATGCCTTTAAATAAGGTATAAGGTTTGTTGATCTTCAACTCTCGCTCGGACTATGCGAGTGTATGAAGCTGCTTGGACGCCACTCAACGAGATTATGAACGAAGTAATGTTCCGGGGGCGCACGGTCGGCGGGGGGAATAACGTTAGGCTCCGCCCAGATCCTCAAGGACTTTGGCATTAGGAGTCGCCTTAAGTGCAGCGCGCATCTTATCAGTTTCTGCTGACCGCTTAGCAACCTGTCTGTCTCATTGTGAGTTTTTATGCACCGCACTTTATTGCACTATTAAGATAGCTCGTTCATTTGATAAAAAATATTAGGTGCACTCATTATTGCTTTTACTATGGCTAGCGAAAACCTTAAACAACTTATTAGGAAACGTAGCTGTATGAAAGGTAAAATGACCATTTTCGATAAATATCTCGAGGAGTTTAAATGCCTTGACAATCCTAGCAGCGTACAATTGTTAGACTTGGAAAGCCGATTTAATAAATTCGATGCCTTATACGCCCAATAAGATAAGATAAGATAAGATATCATTTATTTGCTAGAATCATGGTCATACATACATTAGGGTGTTACATAAATTTTGAGAAGTCCATCATAATTCTGCCGAATAGACGGCGTGCAAATGTGGCAAATAAAACATGCATAACAGTGCCAATATGTCATGCAATCGAATTTAATTAACAATTATTTTATTTATATTATGTACTAATTATACTAATTCGAAAATAACCTAATTCATGTCACATTCAATATAAATTAAATACATAGCATTCTGTCTAATAACAATAACCAATAATTAATATTACACGTCAGCACAATTTTGCTTATAGTTTAAAAATTCCGTAATATTGTAAAAACAGTGGCTAATGAGCCAATTTTTCAAGGTTCGTTCAAATTCTCTTCCTTCAAGTTCTTTTATTTCGTTTGGCAGAGTATTAAAAATTAAGATGCACATGTTGTAGGCATTTCTTTTATAGATGCCAGTTCTACAACGTGGCTGGTATAACAGGTCTTTGTGCACTTTTCGAGGGTTACCTGAGTACACTTCTTGACGATTTTTAAAGTATTTCGGATACCTCTTTACAAAATTACACCCACCAAAACATTTCATGTAAAATTGGCGGCCAAGACTCACATGCTCATAACGCTTTCGCTGTAAATTCCAAAACCTTCTCCTAAGTGTAATAATTACTCTTTTGAAAATCGGTTCAGCCAAACGCCAGATAATCGCGGACAGACATACATACATACTTACAGGTCCTCCTTTTTGTTGAAGTCGGTCGAAAAGCATTTTTATTAATTATTAACCCTCAAAATAATTATAATAATAAATTACCAGGTAATTTCTAGAAGTATATTTTCAACTACTCCGCTACCTAAAGGTGGTCTGGAAGAGATCGCTATTTAGCTATAAGGCCACCTGTTGTTTACCTCTGCCTGTTATTTTAATGTATCTCATGTTGTGTTGTATAGGTATTCCTTGAGGTGTGCAATAAAGAGTATTTGTATTTGAATATTATCAACTTTATATTATATGAAATCATTTAATGCCTTTAGTTACATATCCGTAACCTGCTATAACTTTGTTTGTTTACCTTAAATATTTCTTATAATTAATATCTATTTAGTACAACTGTGTACGAGCAATAATATTTAATACCGGTTTAGACACTTCTAATGAATGTGTCGCATCACTATGATCACGTGCGCTTTAGGAATCGGCCAATCATGACGCAGGTAACGCCCACCCGCTCTCCCCGTCGTGCCTCGCCGCGCGGTGAACTGAGTCGCGAATAATACTATCAACATTAGCTATCTAGTGGAGGTGATCTGTGCTCTGCTGCGGTAAGCTGGGTTTGTCGCGGCGCAGTGCGAGCTCCACGGTGACAGGTATCAATAATAACACATCAAATATTACACAGTCTTGCAGCCTTACTATAAAATCGTTCCATAACGATTTTTTCTTTACTGTCGGCTGTCTTATTTTACCTCATATAACGAAATCATTGCCGTCTTCGTATATAAATATTGATCACATTCCTCTTCCAATGGGAATAAGTCTGGCTGACCCTTCCTTCAATGAGCCGTCAGCTATAGACATCTTAGTTGGGGCCGACGTATTTTGGTCCGTCTTATGTAACAATTCGATTGATTTAGGTAAAAATCAACCAAAATTGTATGAGACAAAGCTGGGATCCCCTTGGATCGCATAATGTTTTTTAGACTAATGCTGTTTCGCATAATTGATTTAGCATAATTTGTTTTGGCATAATAGTACTTTCGCATAGTAATATTTTGGCCTACTATTTTTTTGGCATACTACGCTATTAGCATAATTTTAGTTGGACTAATTTGTATTGGCCGGCTATACTTTACGCATATTATTGTTTGGGCTAATAATTATTCGGTATATCTGTCATTATCCATAATTACAGTTGTCTAAATGAATGAAACTCAGTTTCGTGGTTATCGAAACCGTTCTTTTTCTTTGTCTGCGTATTGTTTGTTTTAAATTATTATACTTTGGGAGATTAGCCAATACGTTGTACGGTGCGGTGCGGTTGTAGTTTTGCATTCAGAAATTATGTGTATTGGTTTTTATCGGGATTTAATACTGCGTTTCCTTTTATTTTGTTGCGGGCACATTGAACCTGCAAAATGATCAACAACAAAATATTACGTTACATAACGTTAGGTCACATTAGGTAGGTAGGTACATTAGGTTAGGTTAGGTTAGCATGATAACCAGGCGCGAAGCGCCTAAGCAACGCGGAATAGGGGGTCTGCGAAGCGGACCTCCGTCGACCTCGCTTTAGTTCCTAAATATGTATACACACTTTTGAGTAGCAATTTTATTACTATGAACCATTTGTACATGACTTTCAAAAGGATAACAGCGTTATGCATTTTGATATGGTGCCAATTGATTATTATGCCTATTTATGCTTATGCTTTTTGTTATTAGTCTTCATGACGGTTATGCTTTCTGTATTTATGCTTTTTAATGTTATGCGTAAAAAATCATGCGTAATGAGGCTTATGCACATCTCATTTTCGGCGAAAAGCAATTATGCGTAACCATATTAGTATTAATGATTTTATGCCTTCCAATAGTAAACCGACAAAGCTGGGTTGGTTGGTGTCGGGTCATGTGGCCCGTCTTAAGTCGCCGTCTTCTTCTCCCGTTTGTCATTTTGTAAACGAGGAAACCGATCCAGATTTGACTCGTTTTTGGGAACTGGATACTGTCGCAGCCAAGCACTCCTTGTCTCCAGAAGAACGTGCTTGTGAACAGAGTTTTTTAGAAAATACGACGCGTAATGAAGATGGCCGGTTCGTCGTCACGATGCCGCTGAAAGAAGATCCATCAGTCTTAGGCGACTCCTTTCAAAGGGCGAAGTACCGATTTCTGTCCTTAGAGCGCAAGTTTCTAAGAGAGCCTGTTTTTAGGGATAGGTACATGGAGTTCATGCATAAATATGAACGCCTAGGTCATATGACCGAAAACAAGGAGCCTTCGTCGTCCAGCTGTCTTGAACCACAGGTAAATTACTTCCTCCCCCACCATGGCGTCCTTCGTGAGTCTAGCCTTACCACGAAGCTTCGGACGGTATTCGATGCCTCGGCTGCTTCCAGCACAGGTGTGTCGCTTAATGACATTCAAATGGTCGGACCAACTGTGCAGGAGGATCTTTATTCCATTTTACTACGTTTCCGGCAGCACAAGTATATTATAACCGGAGATGTAGAAAAAATGTATAGGGCGATTGAGTTGAACCCTTCACAACGCTCTCTTCAACAAATCATTTTCCGGTATGATTCATCGCAGCCTTTAAAACCCTACACTCTTAATACGCTAAGTTACGGTACGTCTTCCGCGCCATATTTGGCGACAAACTGTTTGGTTTCCATAGCATCTAGTGCTCTCGATAGTGACGTTAGGGTCAGCTCACACCGAGACGCGACGCGACGCGACGCTGCGCGCACATTTCAATAGAGTGACTCAAATTTATACTTTATTTACTACATTAAAAGGGACACATTTCATCGTGAGAATTCAAAATACGTTGCGCCACGCAGCGCTGCGCCGCGCGGCGCCGCGCTGCGCCGCGCGGCTTCGCGAGACGCAGCGGTGCATCGCCGGTACGCGCGGCGTGTGATACCGGCGCTGCGCCTCGCGACGCAGCGCGACGCCGCGCGACGCCGCGAGGCGCAGCCTGAGGCCGCCGTTCTCATGCGCTTGCAATAGGCAGACTGCGGGGCGGTTGGACGCGGCACCGCGCGGCGTCTCGCTGCGCAGCGAGGCGTCGTGCTGCCAACGATTTTACGATGCGCCTCGCTACGCCGCGATGCGTCTCGCGGCGCCGCGCGGCGCAGCGCGAAATCACCGGCCTCTTCCAGTATCGTCGCGTCGCGTCGCGTCGCGTCGCGTCTCGGTGTGAGCTGACCCTTAAGCAGTCAATTCAACGAGACTTTTACGTTGACGATTATTTAAGCGGCTCGTCAACTATCGAAGACACAATAAAATTAACCGAAGGTGTCATATCGACTTTAAAATCAGCACAATTTCACTTAAGAAAATTTCAATCCAATAATCAATATATTCTTCATAAGATTGCACCTAGTTCTGAAACAAATAACATTCTGAACATTTCAAATACAGACAACAATGTCTCTTCAAAAACATTAGGTCTTCATTGGATTTGTGATTCAGATTTATTATCATTTTCCATAAATATTGAACATCGTGAAAAGATTACTAAACGTCACATATTATCAGTCATAAGTCAGATTTACGACCCGGTCGGGCTCGTCACACCCTGCATCGTCGAGGCGAAAATTGTAATGCAAAGACTATGGGTCGAAAAATGTTCTTGGGACGAAGAGGTTTCACAAGATGTAAAAGTTTTGTGGCTAACATTTGTCAACACATTACCTCTTCTTAACCACTTAAAGGTTCCTCGATGGGTTCTTGCTGACGACTCCATAGCCTATGAAATTCATCTTTTTTCAGACTTCAGAACGAGCTTATGGCACGTGCGCGTACATTCGTTCTATTGGCAAATCAGGGTCATATGAAGTACATCTTTTAACTTCAAAAAGTAAAATTAATCCTGTAAAACCAACAACAACTCCTCGCCTTTAACTTTGTGGAGCGCTGATGGCTGCAAGACTGTGTAATAAAATTTTAGGCTCTTTAACTCTGAAAATCAGCAAATGTAGATTCTGGTGTGACTCTACTATTGTTTTGGGGTGATTAAGTACACCACCAACCCATCTTAAAAATTTTGTACGTAACCGTGTACATGAAATTCAAGAGAGCACTGGCAGTCACACGTGGAGCTACGTACCGTCAAAAGACAATCCGGCGGATCTTGTTTCTCGGGGGCTGAAGGCTGACCACATCAGCAGCTCATCTCTGTGGTGGTCAGGGCCGTCTTTCTTATCAGAAAATGAATCTGAGTGGCCGAAAATGCCTAACATGAACGTGAAACACGATCTACCTGAGTTGATTTCTTGTTCATTAGCGCTTGATCATAACACTGACGCTTATAATGATAAAATAACTAACCTAATCAATAATACATCAAAATTAACTAAATTACAAAATATAATAGCATATTTACAAAGATTTATAAATAATTGTCGAAGTCAGAATCATAAACTAACTGGTCATCTATCAGTTCAAGAAATTCTAAATGCATTCAATTTAATTACGCATAAAGCTCAATTAGAAATGTTTCCTGACGAATATGCTATTCTTAAAGCCGGCAAGGCACTACCTAACAAAATCGATTGATTTCATTAACCCCATTCTTAGATCATGATAATATCATGTGAGTTGGTGGCAGGCTTGATAATTCACCTTATAGTTTTGACACAAAGCACCCCATTTTATTATGCAGTAAACATCATTTTACTAAAATTCTATTTGACCATTTTCACATCAATCATTTACACGCCCCACCTCAACTTCTTTTAGGATCTATTAAGCAGACTTACTGGCCATTAGGCGGCACCAACCTTTCAAAGAGTATTGTAAACAAATGTGTACGTTGCTTTAGATTCAAATCTGAGACAATTCAGCCCATTATGGGGCAACTACCTGCATCGCGAACTGACCTAGAGTACCCATTTTTGCATTGTTCGTTTGACTATGCGGGACCTGTGTTGATAGCAGACCGCAAACACGCAGGTGGCAAACTAATTAAGTCATTTTTGGCAATCTTTATCTGCAATTCGACTAAAGCCTGTCACATCGAACTTGTCACGGCGTTGTCCAGTGAAGCATATATAGCCGCTCTAAAGCGTTTCGTGTCTCGTCGTGGGAAGCCAATTACCATTACATCCGACAGTGGCACAAACTTCGTTGGCGCATGTAATGAATTGGCTCAGTTTTTAGTAGAGTGTGACCTTGAAGGTCAAGTAGCCCAAGAAGGCATCGAATTTAAATTTGTACCTGCATATACTCCCCATTTTAACGGTTTGGCTGAGGCCGCCGTTCGATCCACGAAACACCATCTCAAGCGGTTGCTACAAACCACTCATTTCAATTATGAGGAAATGGCCACATGCCTCACTGAAATAGAAGCTGTTCTGAATTCTCGTCCTCTCACTCCATTTTCCACAGACCCCTCCGACTTTTCGGCTTTAACTCCCGCTCACTTTTTAATTGGACGCTCACTCATGTCTATTCCTCAGCCACAAACGCCTGATGTGAACATCAACAGACTCGAAAGATACAAGCGGATTCAGCTCATACGACAGCATTTTTGGAATCGATTCTCTATGGAATACGTCGGCTTGCTACAACAGAAGCTTAAGTGGCAAACTTCCACTAAGGAATTAAAACTTGGTTCCCTTGTTTTAATAAAGCATCGAGCTCTTCCACCTCTACTATAGTCTTTAGGAAGCGTCATTCAGCTCTATCCTGGCAACGACGGCATCTCTGGAGTCGCTGAATTGAGAACAAGGAGAGGCACCATCCGTAGAGCCTTTAATAACATCTGTCCCCTTCCAGATAATTGAAGTCTTCTTCTTCACACTTCAACCCGGGGAGCATGTTAAGCACCAGCTCAGATACGCACGGGAGGAGCGGTGCGGGGGCGGCTACAACGCGACGTCATCAACACGGCGAGCGCGGCGGGGCGACCTGGCGGCGACACTCGGCTTCACCTACTCCACACCGAACGGACGATTACCGATATTAATTTATTCAGTGTTTGCCCGGGAACCTATTAATGTATTGAGACGGCTAATAAACCAGCCTTATATTGTACAGTCCACTATTATTTACGTCCCGTAGGACCCTAACACAGAGCAAAGAGGCCCTTCCGACAATCTACCCCGGGTTGTCACGCAAGCTAAGGCAGCTGAAGAGGCCGCAGCTCCGGCTCATAACTGGAGCGATAACTGGACATGCCCTGCTAAACAAGCACTTATTTACTCTAGGTGTTACTGACAGTCCTCTTTGCAGAGCTTGCATGGAGGCCGAAGAGACTGCCGCCCACGTCATTCTCGGATGTCCTGGTGTGGCCAAATACCGGGCACAACACCTCGGGTCTCCGAGGTCACTCCCAGAAGTCGTCGGCAACATCAAGGGACTGCTAGGCTTTCTGGTAGAGTTGGGTTGGCAAGAGTAGTGCCAGCAACCCTTTACGCAAAATAGGCGCATTGTAAGACGTCGAGTTGCGGAAAACTAGCCCGCGATAACCTATATACCTATATACCCAGACGGACAGCGAAGTCTCAGTAATAGGGTCCCGCTTTTACCCTTTGGGTATGGAACCCTAAAAATCTACGACCCTGGAACATACATTCGAGTTCATCACACAAATGGCATTTGATCCCAGGACCGCCGCCCGCTCGGTAGCTAGCTTTTATTACTTAGCTACTTACCACTGCGGCAACCGAGTCGTCGAATGACGGCGACAAGGGCGGTTCATGATCAAGAATCCTTTTGCAGAGTTGGTTTAGATGCTTGATTGGTTTGATCCTTAGAACTAAAAGTACGCATGGATTACTGAAGGAGAGCCCGAGAGAGAGAGGGAGAGAGAGTTTTTATAGGGTTCCGTACCCAAACGGTAAAAAACGGGACCCCTATTACTAAGACTCCGCTATCCGTCCGTGTGTCACCATAGTTAGATATTTGTATGATGTATTTCTGTTGCTACTATAACAAAAAATTCAAAAAAACAGAATAAAATAAATATTGAAGGGGGCTCCCATACAACAAACGTGGTCGGTTGCGTTAACTTTGCATTTCATTTGTATCCGGCGCCATACATTCCTGGTGCAAACTTAACTTAACCCCACCTTAACCCGGCCAGTTAAGATGGGATAAGTGTTGGTACGGAACCCTCTTTGCGCGAGTCCAACTCGCACTTGGCCGGTTTTTATGTGAAATATAAATCATTTTTGATACGAGGTGAATTTCAAATAAATATAAGACAGGTAGCATGTTGAATATTTTTTAGTTTTTTCTTAGGCAATTACAAAGACTAAGCACTTCCAAGTACAGAAATAATGAAATGGTGTGAATTATTCATAACTCTTCGAGTTAGTTCTACGTGGCACCGCCGTTTCTTGTAAACCTCTGCGAGCTGCGCGCATCAACGAGGGCAGCATCGAACAGTTTTCTCTGTCGCTCATAGATGGCGCTGGAAACCGTAAATCTGCACTTGTGTGCAACTCCCGCGTCAACTATTGAAGTTTTATCTGAAATCTAACTTACGGGGTATCCAATAAAAGGGAAGGGAAGATTAAAACATTTCTACTACTTGTTTAAAAAATAATATATTTATTTATTCCTTACTTACATTTGAGTATACAGTACCTATAGTATAAAGAATGGTATGTAAAAGAGTAAGGCCAGAAATCCTCCGTACTAGTAAAAACTCTATGACGGCAGGATGCACTACCTCTCTCCGGCTACATACTAACATTAACCTTAATACAAATACAAATTATTGACTATTTTAATTGCGTTTGGTAATAATAGTTAAATCTTCGACATCGGTATATAACATTCTTATCAGCTTGCCCTTATTGGCATACCCTAGGATTTTCCATATTTCTTTGTTCTCAACTTTTCTTTGCCATGTTGTTTTAGCTATCTGTTTGAAGTCATCTTCCCATCGTATTTTCCTCCTGTTATCATATGGCCTGTCCATTTTCATTTAAGTTTTTCCACCGTCGTACATCCGTATGTGACATCTGTAACTCTTGTCTCGCTTCTTATACATATTTGTTAATTGGATTTTGTCTCATGGTTCTATATTCATTATTATTTATTTGGATGGTTCCCTCCATTTTTTTAGCACAGTTTTAGTGCTCTATTGTGTTTCTTAGTGAGGGCCGAGGTTTGTGCTGTATAAGTTAAACACGAATGAGTCGGATGATGTAGTTTTGACCTTTGGCGACCGGACCAGAATCTTTTCCAAGCTTTGCTTATTTTTATATTTATTTCTTTCTACATCTGACTTTCCGGTGAAATAATAATAATTATGATTATTTATTTAATTACGGCGACGGCGGCGGCAGCGGCGGAGGGTCGGAGCGCTGATTATCGATAACCGCATTAGCGGTGATAGCGGCTGATACGGCGCGATGGAACACCTACGCACGACGCCCGATAACGCTCGCTGCGAGGGCGCTGCGTTGTACTTCCAGCTTAGAAGGATCAATGGCCGAGGAGACGTAAAGATTCCCTAAAGGACCACTGATCAGAAAACACAACTTACGTGGTTTTGCGATCTACCTGTCTTGATTATGTTCGCTATGAAGCTCATGGACACAGAAACCTTGCGCCCGGAAGCTTTATAGAAGTCTGTGTTCAGCAGTACACTTCTATGATATGAAAAAAAGGAGAGACGCCGATTACTTGAGATTGTTAACTTGGATACCTATTCTGCGCAACAAAGAACAGAAATTGAATGTTAATCTGTGTGTATATTGATAAAAATGTAGGTAAGTGAAGTGTAAATTTTATGCAATCGACTGTACAGCAGTCCATGTGAGGATCAAACTCACGAGTCACGACCTTTACTTTGCCGGAGCAGTGCTAAGTAAAGTAAAGGTCAGTCAATCCTCACTGGGACAGCAGTTGATTGAACGCGATAATTTCGTCTTCACTATTAGGGCAAATTTTTATTTCGTTACCGTTTTTTTTTTCTCAGATTTTGTAGGACATATCGAGAAGTTGGGCTTACCTTGTTCAGAATAAGCAACTTTACCAACTCACCAAATTTTATTGAAATCTGAGAAAAAAAAAAGACAACAAAATAAAAATTTGCCGTTTTACCTTTGTATCAATACATATACAAATGAGAAAAAATACCACATTTCCACAAAAAATAGAAAGAACATACAGGTCGATACCTCCTACGTATACTGATGCAACTGACATTTTTACGATTTTCGTTTTTTTGCATATTTAGGATCAAAATACTTATATCTACATGTTATAAAATTTTCATGACAAAATTACTGCTAGTTTTCGAAATAAAGTGACGTATACTGATACAACTAACACCGTTTTTTAATTTAGAACATCGTATACTGAGATAAGTCGCTTGTACCACTATACGCAGTACACCTATCGGGGAAGGGCGGCGCGGGCGTGGCACAAGTGGCAGTTACCTCAGTATGCGTGCTCGTCGTCGTTGCGGACGTAAGATGTCCAGTGGGCGCATAGTGATGCGCGACGGATAGTCGATGCGGCCTACGTCTTTTCTACCTACTACGTATCAAATTAGGCTTACTTTTGGTTATGATACAGTTTTCTCCAATCAGTACCGATGGTTGTTTGGAGTACAATAATAGCTATATGTCGCCATTACATACGGATAAACCAGAGTCACCACTAGCGCTGACATCCGTCTGGGTTTCCCCGGATTTGTCCTAGTTTGAGGCCGTCCGGGGGAAAATAAAGCAATTATTTTATTTAATTTTATTATTTTCGGGGACAATGCGATTTACGCCAAATGTCCGGGTTTTTAAGTCTTTGTCCATGTTTGGCGAATTAAGAGATGGCAGCTGCTTAGTTGGCACGACAGGCAATCGTAAAATAAAATAGCAAAAAAGATGTCGGTAACTTACGTGTAATTTAAATAATATGTGGATCAACGAACAAAGAGAATAAAAATCTAATCATGAGTTTAAATAAAATAAAAATACGAGAAAAACAAGCCAAGAAAACAAATAATAAACATGTAAGACAAAAATTACGTTAAATTTTAGTGTGAACGGTTTTTTTTTAATAATAAATAAATATTAAGGGACCATCTTACACAAATCGACCCAGTGTCCCAAGCAAAGTAAAGCTTGTACTATGGGTACTAGACGACGATATATACATAATTTATAAAGTACATGTAGAGATAACCTCCATGACCAGGAATAAATATTCAAGTTCGTAACACACATTTTTGCTGGCGGAAGTTTGAATTTCATTGAAATATATAATTTGTACAAGGAGTGGTTTAATTCTACCAAATACGAAGCGCAAGCTTATTCTGTTCGACAATACCGTGATATTTTCAGTCAAAATATTAAGTTGTCGCTTGTCACATTTACGAGAATTTGAAAACACCTACTGAAAAACAAACAACCAAACACATTGGCACATGGAGGAAAGAGACTTGAAATAAATAGGAAAAAAAACTCAAACTTAATAAAAAAATGCGAGTGCTGTATTCGACCTTCCAAAACCTTGTCATCTCCTCACGGTAATATTAAGCGTGTTTTATTACAAAAAAAAACTTAAACTGTATAATTTCACAGCATTTGGTTTGGGAATGCTACTTGTTAGGTAAGGTGGAAGTTCTAGTACTCAACATTGCAAGGGATATTTATTTTATGTTTCGTCATAGTACGTTAATTTACACGTCTATCGCAAATTTATTCATCCCTTATTGAGAGGTATGACTTTTACCTTTATTAAATGGTATTTTTTATCATATGATGATCATATAAAAAATTCTCGTAATGTAATGAAATGTAAGTCAATAGGATTGTCCCAGTAATGTCACGTGCTTTTGCAGGCAGTCAGGTTGTATATTTTATTATTTTGCGTGTGAAATTCGATAGCTACAAACATTTCTCATGTATTCATTCTATTTGCTATGAAAGTAACGGTAATCTTATCTTAGTTATCGCAGTTGAAAGTATGGTGACTTCCATCTTACTGTTGACATGACTAAATGACACATTATTTGACTTAATTAAATTAATACTTCAAGATGATGTAGATGAATTCAGGTTTTGGTCTGACAATTGTGATGGACAAAATAGGAACTGGAATCTACTATATATAAATGATAAAACAGTAATAATGTTGATAATACCGCTGTAACAAAGACAAAAAACACCATTCCCTAAATGCGGGCTGTGTTTTTAATTACCTTTTAAATAAACGTAATTTTAGTGTAAATTTGCTTTATTTATTGTCTTTCAAAAGTAATTTGTTTAAATATCCTAAATACCTTTTTCTGAACTTACTATATTGGACATAACATACAAAATAACCTTAACAGTATACTGGTACATAACGGATTCATTCAGGCGTATACTGGTACAAGTGACAAATCAGATGAAACTAACCGATCAGATCCATCCAAACACGAGCTTTTAGTTTGTTTATATATCTAATAAATGGTACATGTCGCATAATAGGCATAGTAATAATATAATTATCCATATTCATCTAATCATAGTTTACGACGTATACTGGATCAAGTGGTAGTTGTCTCAGTATACCCGAAAACTAGAACTCGTAAATTTCACGTATACTGGTATAACTACCTTTTTTTCTAAAAGTACAATTAATTTTGAAATAGTAAATATGTAGATTTAAGGAAAATATATTCATTAAAATTATTTGAAAATTTCATTACATTATTTCAACGTATGAGTTAGTTATGGCACTTTATACCTTTGAACAGCCCTCCTGTAAAATCGTGATTTTGCACTTGTATCAGTACCTATACGTAGGAGGTGTCGAGGTGATAGTAGGTGAAGATACCTAAATTATATTTTTTTGGAAATACACACGATGGGAGCGAGTTCCATTTCTTAGCGGTTCGCATTAGAAATGATGAAGCAAATCCCTTCGTGCGAATGAGTGATAAACTGACAACATAAGGGTGAAATCGCTCCCCTCGCCTGGTTGTCCGATGTTGAAACGGGGATGGTGGAATTAAATCGTGGAATTCCTGCGCACACTCTCCAAAACATATCCGATAGAACACTGACAGGCTGGCAACTTTGCGGCGGTGTTAGGCAGTAATAGGGTCCCGCTTTTACCCTTTGGGTATGGAACCCTAAAAATCTACGACCCTGGAACATACATTCGAGTTCATCACACAAATGGCATTTGATCCCAGGACCGCCGCCCGCTCGGTAGCTAGCTTTTATTACTTAGCTACTTACCACTGCGGCAACCGAGTCGTCGAATGACGGCGACAAGGGCGGTTCATGATCAAGAATCCTTTTGCAGAGTTGGTTTAGATGCTTGATTGGTTTGATCCTTAGAACTAAAAGTACGCATGGATTACTGAAGGAGAGCCCGAGAGAGAGAGGGAGAGAGAGTTTTTATAGGGTTCCGTACCCAAACGGTAAAAAACGGGACCCCTATTACTAAGACTCCGCTATCCGTCCGTGTGTCACCATAGTTAGATATTTGTATGATGTATTTCTGTTGCTACTATAACAAAAAATTCAAAAAAACAGAATAAAATAAATATTGAAGGGGGCTCCCATACAACAAACGTGGTCGGTTGCGTTAACTTTGCATTTCATTTGTATCCGGCGCCATACATTCCTGGTGCAAACTTAACTTAACCCCACCTTAACCCGGCCAGTTAAGATGGGATAAGTGTTGGTACGGAACCCTCTTTGCGCGAGTCCAACTCGCACTTGGCCGGTTTTTATGTGAAATATAAATCATTTTTGATACGAGGTGAATTTCAAATAAATATAAGACAGGTAGCATGTTGAATATTTTTTAGTTTTTTCTTAGGCAATTACAAAGACTAAGCACTTCCAAGTACAGAAATAATGAAATGGTGTGAATTATTCATAACTCTTCGAGTTAGTTCTACGTGGCACCGCCGTTTCTTGTAAACCTCTGCGAGCTGCGCGCATCAACGAGGGCAGCATCGAACAGTTTTCTCTGTCGCTCATAGATGGCGCTGGAAACCGTAAATCTGCACTTGTGTGCAACTCCCGCGTCAACTATTGAAGTTTTATCTGAAATCTAACTTACGGGGTATCCAATAAAAGGGAAGGGAAGATTAAAACATTTCTACTACTTGTTTAAAAAATAATATATTTATTTATTCCTTACTTACATTTGAGTATACAGTACCTATAGTATAAAGAATGGTATGTAAAAGAGTAAGGCCAGAAATCCTCCGTACTAGTAAAAACTCTATGACGGCAGGATGCACTACCTCTCTCCGGCTACATACTAACATTAACCTTAATACAAATACAAATTATTGACTATTTTAATTGCGTTTGGTAATAATAGTTAAATCTTCGACATCGGTATATAACATTCTTATCAGCTTGCCCTTATTGGCATACCCTAGGATTTTCCATATTTCTTTGTTCTCAACTTTTCTTTGCCATGTTGTTTTA
The DNA here is from genome assembly GCA_947623375.1 of Apotomis capreana. NCBI lineage: Eukaryota > Metazoa > Arthropoda > Insecta > Lepidoptera > Tortricidae > Apotomis > Apotomis capreana. The sequence goes on from OX392522.1 coordinate 125,752, forward strand.
GCTATCTGTTTGAAGTCATCTTCCCATCGTATTTTCCTCCTGTTATCATATGGCCTGTCCATTTTCATTTAAGTTTTTCCACCGTCGTACATCCGTATGTGACATCTGTAACTCTTGTCTCGCTTCTTATACATATTTGTTAATTGGATTTTGTCTCATGGTTCTATATTCATTATTATTTATTTGGATGGTTCCCTCCATTTTTTTAGCACAGTTTTAGTGCTCTATTGTGTTTCTTAGTGAGGGCCGAGGTTTGTGCTGTATAAGTTAAACACGAATGAGTCGGATGATGTAGTTTTGACCTTTGGCGACCGGACCAGAATCTTTTCCAAGCTTTGCTTATTTTTATATTTATTTCTTTCTACATCTGACTTTCCGGTGAAATAATAATAATTATGATTATTTATTTAATTACGGCGACGGCGGCGGCAGCGGCGGAGGGTCGGAGCGCTGATTATCGATAACCGCATTAGCGGTGATAGCGGCTGATACGGCGCGATGGAACACCTACGCACGACGCCCGATAACGCTCGCTGCGAGGGCGCTGCGTTGTACTTCCAGCTTAGAAGGATCAATGGCCGAGGAGACGTAAAGATTCCCTAAAGGACCACTGATCAGAAAACACAACTTACGTGGTTTTGCGATCTACCTGTCTTGATTATGTTCGCTATGAAGCTCATGGACACAGAAACCTTGCGCCCGGAAGCTTTATAGAAGTCTGTGTTCAGCAGTACACTTCTATGATATGAAAAAAAGGAGAGACGCCGATTACTTGAGATTGTTAACTTGGATACCTATTCTGCGCAACAAAGAACAGAAATTGAATGTTAATCTGTGTGTATATTGATAAAAATGTAGGTAAGTGAAGTGTAAATTTTATGCAATCGACTGTACAGCAGTCCATGTGAGGATCAAACTCACGAGTCACGACCTTTACTTTGCCGGAGCAGTGCTAAGTAAAGTAAAGGTCAGTCAATCCTCACTGGGACAGCAGTTGATTGAACGCGATAATTTCGTCTTCACTATTAGGGCAAATTTTTATTTCGTTACCGTTTTTTTTTTCTCAGATTTTGTAGGACATATCGAGAAGTTGGGCTTACCTTGTTCAGAATAAGCAACTTTACCAACTCACCAAATTTTATTGAAATCTGAGAAAAAAAAAAGACAACAAAATAAAAATTTGCCGTTTTACCTTTGTATCAATACATATACAAATGAGAAAAAATACCACATTTCCACAAAAAATAGAAAGAACATACAGGTCGATACCTCCTACGTATACTGATGCAACTGACATTTTTACGATTTTCGTTTTTTTGCATATTTAGGATCAAAATACTTATATCTACATGTTATAAAATTTTCATGACAAAATTACTGCTAGTTTTCGAAATAAAGTGACGTATACTGATACAACTAACACCGTTTTTTAATTTAGAACATCGTATACTGAGATAAGTCGCTTGTACCACTATACGCAGTACACCTATCGGGGAAGGGCGGCGCGGGCGTGGCACAAGTGGCAGTTACCTCAGTATGCGTGCTCGTCGTCGTTGCGGACGTAAGATGTCCAGTGGGCGCATAGTGATGCGCGACGGATAGTCGATGCGGCCTACGTCTTTTCTACCTACTACGTATCAAATTAGGCTTACTTTTGGTTATGATACAGTTTTCTCCAATCAGTACCGATGGTTGTTTGGAGTACAATAATAGCTATATGTCGCCATTACATACGGATAAACCAGAGTCACCACTAGCGCTGACATCCGTCTGGGTTTCCCCGGATTTGTCCTAGTTTGAGGCCGTCCGGGGGAAAATAAAGCAATTATTTTATTTAATTTTATTATTTTCGGGGACAATGCGATTTACGCCAAATGTCCGGGTTTTTAAGTCTTTGTCCATGTTTGGCGAATTAAGAGATGGCAGCTGCTTAGTTGGCACGACAGGCAATCGTAAAATAAAATAGCAAAAAAGATGTCGGTAACTTACGTGTAATTTAAATAATATGTGGATCAACGAACAAAGAGAATAAAAATCTAATCATGAGTTTAAATAAAATAAAAATACGAGAAAAACAAGCCAAGAAAACAAATAATAAACATGTAAGACAAAAATTACGTTAAATTTTAGTGTGAACGGTTTTTTTTTAATAATAAATAAATATTAAGGGACCATCTTACACAAATCGACCCAGTGTCCCAAGCAAAGTAAAGCTTGTACTATGGGTACTAGACGACGATATATACATAATTTATAAAGTACATGTAGAGATAACCTCCATGACCAGGAATAAATATTCAAGTTCGTAACACACATTTTTGCTGGCGGAAGTTTGAATTTCATTGAAATATATAATTTGTACAAGGAGTGGTTTAATTCTACCAAATACGAAGCGCAAGCTTATTCTGTTCGACAATACCGTGATATTTTCAGTCAAAATATTAAGTTGTCGCTTGTCACATTTACGAGAATTTGAAAACACCTACTGAAAAACAAACAACCAAACACATTGGCACATGGAGGAAAGAGACTTGAAATAAATAGGAAAAAAAACTCAAACTTAATAAAAAAATGCGAGTGCTGTATTCGACCTTCCAAAACCTTGTCATCTCCTCACGGTAATATTAAGCGTGTTTTATTACAAAAAAAAACTTAAACTGTATAATTTCACAGCATTTGGTTTGGGAATGCTACTTGTTAGGTAAGGTGGAAGTTCTAGTACTCAACATTGCAAGGGATATTTATTTTATGTTTCGTCATAGTACGTTAATTTACACGTCTATCGCAAATTTATTCATCCCTTATTGAGAGGTATGACTTTTACCTTTATTAAATGGTATTTTTTATCATATGATGATCATATAAAAAATTCTCGTAATGTAATGAAATGTAAGTCAATAGGATTGTCCCAGTAATGTCACGTGCTTTTGCAGGCAGTCAGGTTGTATATTTTATTATTTTGCGTGTGAAATTCGATAGCTACAAACATTTCTCATGTATTCATTCTATTTGCTATGAAAGTAACGGTAATCTTATCTTAGTTATCGCAGTTGAAAGTATGGTGACTTCCATCTTACTGTTGACATGACTAAATGACACATTATTTGACTTAATTAAATTAATACTTCAAGATGATGTAGATGAATTCAGGTTTTGGTCTGACAATTGTGATGGACAAAATAGGAACTGGAATCTACTATATATAAATGATAAAACAGTAATAATGTTGATAATACCGCTGTAACAAAGACAAAAAACACCATTCCCTAAATGCGGGCTGTGTTTTTAATTACCTTTTAAATAAACGTAATTTTAGTGTAAATTTGCTTTATTTATTGTCTTTCAAAAGTAATTTGTTTAAATATCCTAAATACCTTTTTCTGAACTTACTATATTGGACATAACATACAAAATAACCTTAACAGTATACTGGTACATAACGGATTCATTCAGGCGTATACTGGTACAAGTGACAAATCAGATGAAACTAACCGATCAGATCCATCCAAACACGAGCTTTTAGTTTGTTTATATATCTAATAAATGGTACATGTCGCATAATAGGCATAGTAATAATATAATTATCCATATTCATCTAATCATAGTTTACGACGTATACTGGATCAAGTGGTAGTTGTCTCAGTATACCCGAAAACTAGAACTCGTAAATTTCACGTATACTGGTATAACTACCTTTTTTTCTAAAAGTACAATTAATTTTGAAATAGTAAATATGTAGATTTAAGGAAAATATATTCATTAAAATTATTTGAAAATTTCATTACATTATTTCAACGTATGAGTTAGTTATGGCACTTTATACCTTTGAACAGCCCTCCTGTAAAATCGTGATTTTGCACTTGTATCAGTACCTATACGTAGGAGGTGTCGAGGTGATAGTAGGTGAAGATACCTAAATTATATTTTTTTGGAAATACACACGATGGGAGCGAGTTCCATTTCTTAGCGGTTCGCATTAGAAATGATGAAGCAAATCCCTTCGTGCGAATGAGTGATAAACTGACAACATAAGGGTGAAATCGCTCCCCTCGCCTGGTTGTCCGATGTTGAAACGGGGATGGTGGAATTAAATCGTGGAATTCCTGCGCACACTCTCCAAAACATATCCGATAGAACACTGACAGGCTGGCAACTTTGCGGCGGTGTTCGAGGCTCTGGACGATGGCCCCAGCCGGCAAAGCATCACCAATGAGTCTTAGGGCTCGACGTTCTGCTGAATCCAAAGCAGCCAACTGGTACTTGGCAGAGCCGTCCCAAAGATGGCAGCAGTACTCGATGCACGAACGGACTTGAGCTTGGTAAAGAGTGAGAAGTTCTTCCGGCGTGCAATACCGCCTCACCTTGTATAGGACACCCAGTTTTTTTGCAGCTGTTTTACAAGCGGTAATAACTTTTCGACTTATTTATCTTAAATAAATAAGATACCTACTACAATAATATACATATTTGAATTTAATAAATATTTTTGAACGTTACAAGGCAGATAGCTAAGGATGACTCACTATTGTAAAAAAAGAAATTAAAAGTTAAAGGACGATACGAGACAAGCTTTTCGAGATTCTCGTCCATGTAGGTAAAGGTAGTTAAAACCGCAACAATGTAACAATGCAAGTGACCCAGAGCTCGCTGTCGTGGTTGACTAGCCGTCTTCAATAGCTAATCGTTACAGAATTCAGACAAGGACGTGCGCCGGCGCCGGTGCACGGTGCCGCGGGTGGCGTGACGACTCGACTGGGATGGTCGCCACAGAGGTCCAAGTAAGCAATAGCCATCTCGCTAAGTCAAAATTTTTGTCGTTAAATGTTTAATTTCCTCATATGAAAGTCGCATTTGGATATGATTACTTTATCAGATAATGTTACGCAAATCGACCTAAATAAACCAAAATTCAAACCTGCAGCAAAACTGTTGGGGTTTGACGACGGAGCAGCCATTCCCAGCTCCCAGCACTAACTAAACTGCAACTGCATTGCAGAGATGTGTTTTATTACTTTTTGCTACACATTATTATTTTCATTACTATTTCTTTGTTATAAGTTATGTTTTTCTTGCAATAAATTATCCATACTAATATTATAAATGCGAAAGTGTGTCTGTCTGTCTGTCTGTCTGTTACCTCTTCACGCTTAAACCGCTGAACCGATTTATATGAAATTTGGTATATAGATAGTTTCAGTCCCGGGGAAGGACATAGGATACTTTTCATCCCGAATTTAGTGTTCCCGTGGGATGAGCGGGTAACACCGCGGGGCACAGCTAGTTCTTTATAAATTAACCAAAATTAAGCTCAAGAACAAATCCGTGCATGGCGTGAAGAACTTGATAAGTCCAAAATGGCAATTGTTCAGGGCGTCGATTTTAAAGTTTGACATTTTCTCCAAAATCCATTTTCATCTTTAACTCGTGTTTAAAGCTTGATTTATGGATAATTTTCCGCGATCTTTTCATTTACCTTACGTATTCTAGTAAAATCCTCTTATTTTCTGTGATATAAGACTTATCAACATAGGTACCAACGACTTATCAAGTTATTCCCCATACATTAGTGCCCAAATTGATGATAATGTTTTTTAATTTAATTCCTAAAAATCAGTTTTTCGTAGTAACTGAAACGTCTAAATTGATTTATAGGTAATTTTATGCAAACTTTTCAATTATTTTACTTATTTTGGTAGAAACATTGTATTTTGTGAGATATTAGACTTATTAACATATTCACCATCGACTTATCAAGTTCACCATCGACTTATCAAGTTATTCCCCATACATTAGTGCCCAAATTGGTAAAAATGTTTTTTAATTTAATCCCTAAAAATCAGTTTTTCTGTATAATTGAAATGTCTAAATTGATTTAAGGGTAATTTTATGCAAACTTTTCAATTATCTTACTTATTTTGGTAGAATCATTGTATTTTGTGAGATATTAGACTTATCAACATATTCACCATAGAATATAGGGTATCAATTAAACAATTCTATCGTTTCTATACAACTGTTTTGTTTATATAAGGCGATTTAAATGGATTATATCGCGTGTGTTCGTTGTTTGAGTCTCCTGACGTTTCGGCAACTATTTTTGATGAGAAAAACACAAATTTTCGGTGCCAAATACGTCAGAAAGGCACAAACAATGAATAAATATGATACAATCCGTTTGAATTGTTTTATTTTAGTCACGAAACCCGAAGAAAATAAAATTAAAAGTTATAAAAACATTGAATAAATTGTAGTAAATGAATCGTCTTTAATTCAGTAATGCAAAAGCACTTATTCTACAGAAAAACTAGATGAATTTATCTTATTTTTAACTGGCAACATCTTTGTTTTTCTGATCCAATAAATAAAACTGGTCGATGGTTGACAAGGTACCGGTAATGTGAATGATATATACGAAGACACTGTTAACTATACCCCATGGACCTTAACACGTTGTACTAAGGTTTATATTATGTTCACAAATGTACAGTTATCAGTGTTTTCCTTTATACCAGAGTACACCTCAGATGTGAGAATAACTTGACAAATCGAAATATACATTTCGATAAAATATGAATAATTAATTATGTCAACTTATTATTTGCTGTGTCCATCAACCTGAAAATGATAAATCGACATATGAATTTACGGTAGTTGTGTATAATGAGATAAAACGATATATTCATTTGTTATCGTTAAAGTGTGCTTGTCTTCATTCTAATATCTTGATTTGTCAAGTTACGAACGCTTTTTTTATTTTTGAGAATACGTTGATAAGTTGATATGCAATATTTTTTGTGCCTCATCGCGCTGATATCTCGTTTTGTTAAATAAAATCCGCTAAATATCGAGATATCATATGATGTCACAGGCCATATCTTCAAAAGTATCATAGATATCGAGTTGTCAATTTTTTTCCTACAAAACCTTGGCCGTAGAAAGCCATTACGCCAATAAAAAAAAAACGTATAAGTCGAGTTTTCAAGTTCTTCACGCCAGGCACGGAAATATTCGTGCTCATCGATGTTGTTATTTGCTGGAATTCAACCCCGAGACCGCCAGCTCCGCAAACCATTGTTGTACGACCAACTTAGCCCAAACGTGTTGTCATATGAGTTCAAAGAGAAAACACCGTGTCTATGTTTATCGCAATGTGTCAATGATAGGCAGTAACTTGCATGTAACGTCAATTAAGTACTTGTAGATAAATGCAATTTCCAATGTAAACAATGTTCTACATTAAGTCCGAGACGCAATTCTCCATACCTCGAAAGGCATGATGATTCGATGATGATATAAATTAACTGAACATTCGCAAACACTCAGAAGCACATCGCATACTTATACCATGTAAGTACCTACTTACTACCTGCAATGGGTTCGGCTATCACCACAACATTAAAAGAAGAAACAAGTGCGAGTGGAACTGCGGAACCCTTGGTGCGCAGCTGCGCAAGGGTTCCATTTCCGTTCGAACTATGAAAGCTCTGCATAATGCTCTAACGAAAAAATAAACTTTACCGTTGGGAATGGTACATTACATATCTAGAGCGGTGAATCCGTGAATGTCCCAGATCGCAGGTGCTCGTGGAGTGATGGTAAATCATTGATATAACTACATCAAAAATAATAAGGGACCCAAAACGCTGCCTTAGGTTACACTACAACTACTAATTTACAGATTTTTATCAACCACTCTTGTGAGCTCTGTATATTGTTTGCGCTAGGACAGATAACTTTGCAACCACTAATTTGCCTTGCCTCTAATACCATACTTTTCTATGAAGCAAAAATAAAGTTCGTTTTTATTACATCTGCAAGGGTTTGTACTACAAATGTAGACCTGAGCATATGGTTTTAATTTCAACGAAGTATGGAAAAAAATCACTGTGTTCTATGGATAGTACCAATAGGGATCTGGAGCTCACCCGACAAATATATTAAAATCAGAACTCATTTACGAAGATGCTGTTTCCCAAGCCGCGTTACTAATAGAATAGGATGTGTTTCTGAGACTATAGTATTTTTATAGGTGTGTCGGATGTTATCATTTCAGTGGTTACTTATTGCTCGCTGGAGTAATAAATATAGAATTATAATATAATAGCGGGACGAAGTATCCATCAGACGAGTTCCGTTGTAGGTCGCGACTCGCGACTCGCGATAAGCGATCAAACCAAACAGTGAGCTCACCGCACTGCGGGTGCGCGTGCGTCACCGCCTGCAGCAGGCGGCGCGCGCGCTTCTTCCGCCCTAGGACAGGGATGTGCTCCGGCGGTTCCGGGCCGAGCGAGTCTATACCACCAATATTCTATTTTAAAGCTGTGGATGTTAAATGTACCTATGTATAAATCGAAGATTTATAGGATTCATAGGATTTATAGGATTCATAGGATGTTAAATGTACCTATGTATAAATCTTCGATTTATACATAGGTACATTTAACATCCTATGTATAAATCGAAGATAGGTATCTGATGACAAAACTGGCGTGAAACTGCGGAGGATCGTGCTAAGTAGCGTATTGTGGCTTCTGGGGCTAAGATCCTTTCTATTCTGGGCTACTGGGACACGGACTGTCACTTTTTACCCGTCCATATTAAATGAAAGGTTATAATTATAACTTTTATCACCTTCTAGCTTCATATTCATAGAATCCAATTGACATATTTTATTGGCGATAACAACTGTAATAATTTAGTGACTATATCCTACCTACACCAAGCTAAGTCTTCGGTCATTATTTTTCATTTCTCTAAAACAATAACAAATAGATGAACATTTATGCACCTCACCCCTTATAGTGCAAGCTTTTATTGTGAGGCTTTGATCGGGTTTTTCTATCACATTTTATTTTATTTGTAATGGTATTATAATTTGGTATAAGTTTGGATTTTTCAAATTGAGAGATCAAACGTTTGATCGTCAACCGAGTTGTTGTGCGTGGACATCGACAATGCAGCGGCTTGTATTACTGAACAATCATTATTCCAGGAAAAATGTACATAAATCATATCCGAAGCGCACTGCTTACACTATGGACTCGGTCGGACTGCACTCGGGTCACACCTCGGAATATGACTATTTTCTGAAATAATTTCAGAAACCCGGTGGCTTCGTTATTCCGTGAAATATCTACAAACCTAACATAGGTACATAACAAACATACGCTTCCGCACTGTATATATAAGTAAGGATAGTGTAGTCGACTGTGAACTTCAGCAGACGATGAATATACCTACCCATACCCACCTACACGCCTTTTGATTTGAATAGGTGCAGAAAGAACAGTATTTATTTGATCTGTTGGCTCAACTTGGCACATAAAGGCACTGCTGGCGTGGGAACCGCGCGGCTCACGCACACAGCCGCGGGGTAGCGAGTGGAGGGGAGAGGCATTCATGCTCAAACGGCCATCACCTATTCAAGCCCACGACACCCATTATTAGCTGCAGTACCTGCTGACGGCGGCCATCAAAAACGGATAGTGTAACTGTTTAGACAGCTACCCGTGCATAATGAGTCACCGCGACCTCGGCGTAATGCCTGTGTTCGTGGCGCGGCGCGGGTGACGTTGCTGATGAACGAGTAGTAATAGCGACCAACCGATCATGTCGAGTAGAGTAGTTTGGTGTGTGCGTCACGTGGCGCGGTGACACGGCCCCGCGCCGCGCGTGGCGGCCGCTGGTTCCACCGTGCTGCTCCTCTTACTTTCGTAAATGTTCACCTAGATTAAACAATTAAATTTGATTGACCGACTTAAAAGCGTTATCGCCAGTGTAATACGCAAATAATGTACCTATCCTATATAAACCAGGTAAAATCAAGCCATGCGAACTATACGGAAACACGGAATGAAACACATAATAGGTATTTACGATTTTTTATTTTAGACGGCGGGTTGCTGGGGGCAGATGCTAAAAGTTTTGTGCGCGATGTACCTAGGCCGTAGTCTCAAGCAAAAGAGGGAAGACCCCGCTCTTTTTTTTGAATCACTATTTTAGGAAATAAGGGGTGTGTGGGGACTGGGGAAATCGTCAAATTTTGATCATCATCATCATCATCAGCCAAAAGACGTCCACTGCTGGACATAGGCCTCCCCCAGAGAACGCCACCATGACCGGTCCTGCGCCTCCCGCATCCAGCGGACTCCAGCGACCTTCACCAGGTCATCAGTCCACCTTGTGGGGGGCCTACCCACGCTGCGTCGTCCGGTGCGTGGTCGCCACTCAAGAACTCGATGGCCTCAGCGGCCGTCGGTTTTACGAGCGATGTGCCCTGCCCATTGCCACTTAAGTTTTGCTATCCTTCGGGCTATGTCGGTTACTCTGGTTCTTCTACGGATCTCTTCATTTCTGATTCGATCTCGCAAAGAAACTCCGAGCATAGCCCTCTCCATTGCTCTCGAGTGACTTTGAGCCTTCTTATAAGGCTCATCGTGAGCGACCACGTTTCAGTTCCGTATGTCATCACTGGCAACACACAAAGACTTTTGTCTTGAGACACTGCGGGATATTGGACGAAAAGATAGTAAATTTTGATCGTTTTCGTAAATAACTTCAAAACCGTTTAATTTAGAATTATGAAATATATATATTTGAGATGTTCATAATGTACCCTTTCATTTGATATGTCACACGATATACTTTGCCATTTTTTATTTTCTAATTTACCCCCCAAATCTGTCGTCTGTATACGTCTTAGTGTTCAGGTTATTGAGGTTTTTTAGGTAACATGGCTCAAAAACCGAAAACTGTAGGTTAGGGTAGGTTTGTTTTATGACCATGTATAGCGGAGCGAGCGGAGCGTCAAATTTTTTGCTTAAAAAATGGAACATCACTCAATCTAATTTAGCCTAAAACTGGCAAGTATTGAAAAAAAAAAAATTTTTTTTTGAACTTCAATATCTCGGTAAATATCGCTCTGAGAGAAAAAGTTTAAATAACAAAGCATGTTTATTTTAGTGTAATCTACAAGATTCAATCTACTTTAAGTCGAAAAACAGCAAAAAAAAGTGTAAAAAAATTTAAGTCCCAGAAACCTCTGGTACAATCTGACCGAAATAAGTATACTTGTCTGTTTAATATTTGGCCCAAGTGTTTCGAGTATTAAACTTCATACCGTCCTGCGTTTCGTTACATCATGTTACATAGAGAGTTATTTGTAATATTTTTATGAAACAATAGTTTGATCAATTAATGTTTTGGAAAATAACTGATTTTTAAAACGATTTATTCGTGAAGTGAACATTTTTTAAATGAAACGTTGTCATTCAATATTTTTATAAAGCGTCTAAGTTACTTAATGTATATTTGTCGAGTAATTATTTGTAAAATAAGCATTTTAAGGAATGAAAGGTTTGTGATATAAATAGTTTGTAAATCGTTGCCTGCTAACCCACCGCCAAACAGCAATGTTCGCATTGTTGTGTTCCGGTGTGGGGGTAAGATAGCCGGTGAAATTACTAGCATAGAGGCATTCTATCTTCGTCCTCCGGGTAGGCAAGCACTTGTGACTCCTCTGGTGTTGCAGGTGGTTATGGGCGACGGTAATCGCTTTCCATCAGGCGATACGTTTGCTCGTTTGCCCCCTATGACATAAAAAAAAAAAGTGATTATTTGTAAAAAGTTGTTTTGCAAATGATGATAAACCCGTAAATTTATTAAGGATTATTTCGTTGCTATACACTTTGTATGTATCGTACACGGTTTTCTTTTAAAGTTGAAAATACCGTGCACCGGGACCGGGACACATTCGAGGGCGCGGGGGGTGACGCTCACCCCTGAGAGGGGGGAGAGTAAATAAAATTAAACTTGGCTCTATAACCTACATAAATAGTTTGTTGTGCTCGTCTCTGAATGTTTGAATAATGAAGTACCAATATCATCAATATTCTTAGATTTAAGTAAAGCGTATTTGTGTGATGAGCTCGAATATTTGTGCCTGGGCAGAGGCGGCCTTAGGGGGTGGCGAACGGGGCAATCGCCCGGGGCCTCGCTCTTGCAGGGGCCTCGCGCAACAACCCAAGACTCAAGCAAATAAAAAAAAAGATTTGTTTAACTATATTTTTTTTATATAAAACTTTTGATCCATAATAATTCATTGAGGTTATAACGGTAAAGTAAAATAAAATTAGTTTATTACTGATTGATTAATTCAAAACATATTTGAAAAAATCATTACTTGAATATCGCGCCTCGAAATACTTGAAGATCGGTTTTTATCGTATAGCACTCGGGTCACCTCAGGAGTCGGGACATAATCTCTGCTCTTCTATTGCTCGGGGAATCCCCGTGTTTCATTTTGTTCGTCAACGCTTGTCTGCATATTTTGGTTTCATGTTTATTGTTTAATATAAAAAGATTAAAGGAAATTGAGTGATAGTGAACTTTTGAAGCAATGCAGCGACTTGCAAATATCTATGACAGTAGGAGAATATGTGATATTGATGGAAATGAATTGTACGAAGAACTGAATATGTTCATTGTTCATCCGTGTGTAACGACGACATTATCTCGGTGCTGAAATACATAATAGAAAAAAAAACTGAAGTTTACCCCACTATCGAAATAGTCCTGAGAATTATTGCCACCACACCTGTTACAGTTACAGTTGCGTCTGCTGAAAGGAGTTTTTCGAGGTTTAAAATTATTAAAACATATTTGAGGAATTCGAGGACACAAAATCGGCTTTCAGCCCTTGCTATTCTTTCAATCGAAAATTCTTAGCTCATTCGTTAAATTATTGTGCTTAATTAAAGATTTTACTCTTAGGAAAATCCGCAAACATCAATTTTAAAATTTATCATCTCTGTATTTGTTAATTTAGTAAATCTTTCAATGTAAAATATTTTAAAACTCATTTTTTAGGGTTCCGTACCCAAAGGGTAATAACGGGACCCTATTACTGAGACTTCGCTGTCCGTCCGTCCGTCCGTCCGTCCGACCTAAACCTAACGACCAGACCAGACCTACTTTCGCATCTCATACTTTTCACGAAGGACAAGGGCCTCGCAAAGACCTGCCGCCCAGAGCCTCGCAATGGGTAAGGCCGCCGCTGTGCCTGGGTCATGGATGTTATTTGTATTTAAGTATGTATTTATCTATATAAGTATGTTTAGCGTCGTCTAGTTTCCATAACACAAGCCTACTACTAGAGCTTACTGTGGGACTAGATTGATTTGTGTGAGATTGTCCGATATTTATTTATTTATTTATAATAATTTGCCCATAATTAAAAGTAAAAGTATTAATGTCTTATACTCTAAGAAAATTAATAAAATCAGGGAAATAATTCGTGTAGTTTTAAAAATTGGTACAGTTATACCCTATGGTGTCTAGATGAACATACTAAAAGTCCTCCAGGGTGGGGGCTGTGCTAAGGGAGTAAGGGGGGGTGGGGGCTGTGCTAAGGGAGTAAGGGGGGGGGGGGTTTAAAGGGTTCATTTTTACTCTACGATCAATACTTTGGGAGCTACAGGCTGTGTAGGTTAACAAAAATATTAAAAAGTAGTTGTTCAAGAAAACGTAGTTTTTTCGTAGTTTCTCATCATAACACTTGTGTTGTGCAGTTGAGAAATTCCCGTTACCGGCTAATTCTCATTTGGGAATATTCCAAGAAAATTCCCATTGTTCCCGGGAATATACGAGCTTGGTGGATCCATTCCTTTGTTATTTCGTTTTAAGCTAATTAATTGAATACGAGCAAACCGTTTTCGCTTTTCGACTCATCCTGAATCACCACTTAAAGTGAATATCATAAAATTTACCTGATGATGGACCCTGGAAGCCCGTAATGGATCGGATCTCAAGATACGTTCAACGTAGACATGTGCGGTTTTCGAATTTGAATTTATCTTGATGAGCAATTAGAGCCGGTATCATAAAAAAAAATACCAAAGAAAGAACCGACTTCAGTAAAACTAAAAAGCCAAAAATAACCCGTTCAAGTACAGATTACATTTGACTCACCCTTCGAAGTCGATCCCAAACCGCTCAGTTCTTATATTTATTTATATATTATAGTTTACGCGAGGTTTGGCACCGACTTCGAAGGGTGAGTCAAATGTAATCTGTACTTGAACCGGGTTTTTTTTTTTGGCTTTTTAGTTTTACTGAAGTCGGTTCTTTTTTTGTTAATTTTTTTTTTTTGCTTTTTAGTGATTCATATAAAAGTTCTAGTGGCCATCTGTGGTGTTCATCATCAGTTTCCTTACACCAAATCCTATTTACTGAATGTAAATTCTTGACTTTATCAATAAATTACCGAAAGCGCCGTACATGGCCCTATAACATTTGAAGAGTTCCCTCGATTTCTCCAAGATTCCATCATCAGATCCCGACTTAGTGCCAACGGGACCAAAACGGAGTTATACCTACCCTTTTGATAAAAAAAAATTGAAAATCGGTTCACGGTTCTCGGAGATATCGAGTAACATACATACAAAAAAAAAAAAAAGTTCGAATTGAGAACCTCCTCCTTTTTTGAAGTCGGTTAAAAATAAACCTGATGATGGATCCTGGAAGCCCGTAATGGATCTCAGGATACGTCCAACGTAGACATGTGCGGTTTCGTATTTCAACTCATCTTGATGAGCAGTTAGAGCCGGTATCATAAAATAAACCTGATGATGGGCCTTAGAAGCCCGTAAGTAATGGATCTCACGATACGTTCAACGTAGACATGTCTGGTCTTCGCATTTCAATTCACCTTGATGAGCAATTAGAGCCAGTATCATAAAATAAACCTGATGATGGATCCTGGAAGCCCGTAATGGATCTCAGGATACGTTCAACGTACACATGTGCGGTTTTCGCATTTCAACTCATCTTGATGAGCAGTTAGAACCGGTATCATAAAATAAACCTGATGATCATACTAACACAGATGAAATAAACCTGGTGGTGTCTAGACGAACATACTAAAAGTCCTCGAGGGTGAGGGCTGTGCTGAGTGAGTAGGGAGAGTTGAAGGTACTTTATTCAGATTTTGATAGCATTGTAATTACTTCTCACAAAAGTTTCTACATAAAATTTCCTACAAATTTGACATTTATATGTCTACTCTACGATCTATACTTTAGGAGCTACACGGCGCATATATATTTTTGTTGATGGTCAAGAGATTATAGTATTTTGGCGTACTATCTTGTCGTTCTTGTAGTATATAATACCAGACATGAAAATATACAAATTATTTTATAGTACAAAATCCAACTCTAACGTTATTCGGCGGTCCGCGCCGCGCTGACGCCCGTAGTAGCTAAGGCGAGAGATACCACGACTTTGCACGACAGTGGCAGCGGCAGCGGTGTAGGTACGGATGTCTCGCTCACTGGTATGGCCGCCGTGCTTGGACTTCTCGCTCAATCACTCGCTGCGCTGCTGCTTGCCGCGCAAAGTCGTGGCAGCTCCGTTACGGTAATTTCGCACGCTCGGACCGATATGGGGATTATATTTTCGATCAGCAGGTGACTAAGCGTGCTTATTCTAAACTTAAAAAAAAACATTATGATGACGACGTATCCCTAAAAAAACTATTTTTTTTTTACGTTGAATGTATCCTGAGATTTATTACGGGCTTCCAGGATCCATCATCAGGTTTATTTTATGATACTGGCTCTAATTGCTCATCAAGAAGAGTTGAAATACGAAAACCGCACAAGTCTACGTTGAACGTATCTTGAGATCCATTACGGGCTTCCAGGATTCCATCATCAGGTTTATTTTATGACAACGGCTCTAATTGTTCATCAAGGTGATGTTCAGCAAGGTGGTCTCGTCATAGGCGTAACTCTCACATTCTAACTCTTCTATTTGGCATACTCTTTAACCCAGCAACTCCACAGTACCTTAAAGAGCGTTTTAGTTATTTCTCGTCTGCAAGGTGCGCTAAAAATTTCCTTTTAACTGTTCCCCCCGCACATTCTAAATTTTATTCCAATTCTTTTACTGTCCAAGCCGTTCTGCTATGGAACTCGCTCCCAGTTGAGTTGCGAAGTGCTAATTCCCTGTCTATATTTAAGAATAAGATTAAAGAACATTACCTATCGCTCGAACAATAAAATTGATTGTATTGCGTTGTGTTATATAAGATTCTTATATATGTCTAGTGTCTATTTATATTATTGTATATATATATATGTATGTGTAAGTTTATGTATATCTATTTATGTATGTGTATATTTACCCATATGCGTACTTGTTTTCTGTTAGTATCTAGTTATGTGCTCCCTTCGCCTTTCGCTGCACCTACTATGTATTAAGTTAAAATTTTCATCAATTTCACTGCCCAAAGGTTGTCTGGAAGAGATCGCTCTTTAGCGATAAGACCGCCTGTTGTCTACCGTTATTTATAAATTGTATTTATCTTGTTTCCTTTTGTAAACTTTTTTGGTGTGCAATAAAGTATTGTTGTATTGTATTGTATTGTGAATTGAAATACGAAAACCGCACATGTCTACGTTGACCGTATCCTGAGATCCATTACGGGCTTCTAAGGTCCATCATCAGGTTTATTTAATGATACCGACTCTAACTGCTCATCAAAATGAATTGAAATGCGAAGACCAGACATGTCTACGTTGAACGTATCCTGAGATCCATTACCTACGGGGTTCCAGGATTCCATCATCAGGTTTATTTTATGACAGCGGCTCTAATTGTTCATCAAGGTGAATTGAAATACGAAAACCGCACATGTATGTATGTAAACGCTTTATTGTACACAACAACTGGTTATAAATACATGTCTACGTAGAACGTATCCTGAGATCCATTACGGGCTTCTAAGGTCCATCATCAGGTTTATTTAATGATACCGGCTCTAACTGCTCATCAAAATGAATTGAAATGTGAAA
Organism: Apotomis capreana; assembly: GCA_947623375.1. Lineage (NCBI taxonomy): Eukaryota > Metazoa > Arthropoda > Insecta > Lepidoptera > Tortricidae > Apotomis > Apotomis capreana. The sequence continues at coordinate 142,608 of OX392522.1, forward strand.
ACCGCACATGTCTACGTTGAACGTAACTTGAGATCCGATCCATTACGGGCTTCCAGGGTCCATCATCAGGTAAATTTTATGATACTCACTCTAAGTGATGATTCAGGATGAGTCAAAAAGTGAAAACGGTTTGCTTGTATTCAATTAATTAGCTCAAAACGAAATATCAAAGGAATGGGTCCACCGAGCTCGTATATTCCCGGGAACAATGAGAATTTACTTGGAATATTCCCAAATAGGAATTTACCGGTAACGGGAATTTCTCAACTACACAACGTTGCAACACGTTCGCGTGTAATGATGAGCAACTACGAAAAAACTACGTTTTCTTGAACGACCGTTTTTTGATATTTCTGTTAACTTAAACACCCTGTAGCTCCCAAAGTATTGATCGTAGAGTTTTACGAACAGGCACAAATTTGTAGGGCAACTAGGGCATTTTACGTGAAAAGTTTTGTCCGAAGTAATCATAATGCTATTTCTACAAATATTTGAGATATGAGCGAAAATCAGAAAAAAGGTACCTTCAGCTTTAGGCTTGATAGGTTTGTATTCGCATTGAGGAGACTAAGAAACACATGTGTCGTCAGTCCTGAACTATGGATTGTTATTGTGGGGGGAACTCTGTAGAAATAGAAAGGGCATTTCTTCTTAAAAAAAAAATGTATTCGGGCCATAACTAAAGCATGCATGGATAACAGATAGTTACCTCTATTCAAAAAGTTAAATATTCTGCCGTTACCATGCATGTACATTCGAAAAGCTTGTCTCCTTGTAAAAGACCGCCCAGATTTATTTAAAATGAGGTCGGAGGTATACACAACAAATCAGAGAGCGCAGTATCAAAATCTTTTATATCAGCCTAGATGTAGATCAGCTATTTAAAAAAAAATACACTTTTAACATGTGCATAGTCCTATATAATAGCTTACCTAAAAATATTAAAGAAGTGAAGGCTACCGAATTTAGGAAAAATTTGACTAAGTATCTACTAGAAAACTGTTTCTATAGTGTTAAGGAATTTATAGATTGTACAAAACAGAATGATCCTTGTTAGGAATAAGTAAATCAAATGCATGTACTTGTTCTGAACTAGCATAATATTTGCATATCGTTTAATTACGATTGAATACTGTACCTACTATAAACAACAATAACACCCTGTAACTAGTCATAAGTATTCTTGCAAATAAACATATTCTATTCTATTCTATTCTGCATATCCTGATAGATAAAAGTTTTCCTTTAATTTTGCCAAATTTTCCATACATTTCAATTTAATTTTCTTTAACTATATGGGTACCTTTGGTCCAAAAACGACAGGGATCGGTGTTTTTGAACCTTGTTAATTTAGTTTAAATTGAGTCTGCGGAAATATAATTTAAGAGCCTGTAATACATTTTACATGACTGGAAGAGCCTTAATGTAACATTATATATAATGTGACTTTTATTTTATTTACTTAGTAAGTACCTAAGTAAGTAAGTAAAAAGACAAGACCGTGGGCAAATTTGTACGGGGGCTGGATCGAGCACCAACAGAGATGAGAGTTAAGTTATTAGATAAATATCAATCTTATTTTTTACTATGGACACCAAGCTGGATTCCATTGCAGATCTGAGATATTCGTGTTAGTAGTTAAGATGTGGCCTAAATCGTAACTAAAAGATGCATACCTTAATAACCAGATCCTCATAGATAGTAGCGCCAGTGTATTAATACGAGTAACAACGTTAAATTGTAGGTGTAGTCAGCGAGTAGCAATAATGGCACCTTTTTATTACAAGGAACAATCCCCATTTTATGCGTGTAGAAGAAAAGAAATTCATTTACAAGAAAACATTAAAAAAAAAACAAACCTCCTCCGCCTCCTCGGCCGCTTTAGAAGTTGCTGCGAGGTAGGACGCCGCCAGCGTATCAGCGCAAGTGGCGTCCCACACAAACGCGCGGCCCATTCTCCAGGGGATGAACGACACCCCGTCGGGGCGCTTGCCATCGTCCCGCACGATCTGGGGCTCCAGTGCTGCGGGCACGTTGGCGCTGACGAGCGCTCTTCTGAGGATGTCGTTGATCGCAGCTTGTCGGGAGAGACGGCCGGCGCCCGAGGAGCAGGAGAGTCCGTGGTGGCCAAGACGATCTACTGGGGCCCCACAAGAGGCGCAGCTGTGTTCTACACACACATCAGCCCCAACTCGGAGACCGACAGCTATGCGAAGCGTGCAGGGGTCAATGAATGTGCCAGTGGTAGGTGAAGGGTAGGCATGAAGCCATTGTCCGGCCTCGGGTCTTGACACTGCGAGTAGTCGTGCCCGGTCCTTACCTGAAGATGTGGCAATTAATGAATTTGTAGTGATGACGGAGGCTATGGTGTCCCAGGCCCTTTGACTCTTCGGTATAGAAGGTAAATTTGGGTTCGGTCCAGCTTCCCAGGCATTCAAGCCTTCATCCAAGCATGCAATCTCGCAGTTTGTAGCCGTTGTGGCTTTTAGGATTTTTCCTGCGAGATCAGCAGTGCTGTGGACTGAAGCTAAGAAAGCCGGCAAAGCAACACTTGAAATTTTGCGGGTTCCCAAACCACCGTGCCTTATCGGTAAAGCAGCTTGGGTCTAGGCCTGCTCGCTGAAACGAATGTTTAGATCAGATTCAATTTGGGATTTCAAAACAATGTCGATGGGTTGGATCAAATGTGGGAATTTCCAAATGGGGCAGCAGCGGAGCAGGTAAGTGATAAAAAGAGCTGAATGACTACTGATTTTGAGGAGTCAGTCTGAATAAAAATTAAATTTAGAAATCGATTTTCTCAAGAGGGGAGGGATGGCATCATCAAAAATGGGTGATCCGAGAAGATGCAGACTGTCTTTGGAGATGATTTTAATATTTGGGGCGATGTCGTGGAATTTTTCGTGGATTTGAGAAGCCAAAGAAGGATTAATGTTTGCAGAAATGTACAATTCACATTTTCCAAAGTTTAGTTCCAGACCGATGTCACTAAACTTATTTTTAACTATTTGTCTGCCAAGACAGTCTGTGAGTCTCCTCCAAGTGTGACATCGTCAAGGTACCATTCGTTTAATTTTGAATTTAGGCTGTTTATTATCGGATTAATGGCCAAACTAAAAGTGGCTGGACCGAGGGGATAACCCTGCTGACAACCCGTGGCCGAAAAGATCTCATTATTTTTGTGAGTTAAAATGGAAGGACAGTGGTAACACTGGAGAAGAAAGTTATAAATTTCCGGGACGTGTAGAAGTGTATTTATAGTTATTTTTCAGTTTTACACAAATTGCAATCCTTCTACTGCCATTTAGATGTGCCAAACAGGAATATCTCAGCTCTGCAATGGAATTCAGCTTAGTGCCAATTTGGCTCATGGTTCAAAAGGGTAACTTTCTCATCGTAGGTGTTAAGGGGAAATATTTTTTTTATTAGCTTGTTGCGAGGTTTTAAAAGTAGCTCTTTAAAATGTGCGTTTAGGTAATAAGTACTTACATCGGATAATTGGTCAACCAAGTAGTGTTTGTATTGTTTTGGATGCAACAGAACTATGATGTAGCGTGTCGCAGGCGGCGAGAGTGGCGCAGGGCGCGGGTGCCGCCTGCATGTCGCGCGTGTGCGTGGTCAGCATGCGCATGCGACTGCGCTCTCGCCAACACGGATGTCACGTCTATCCTCAGTAACATACATTACCTACATTTCTCACATAAAAATAAAAATTTTGGCGAGGTGAAACTATATTCTGGACATTATTTTGCCAATATATATGTAAAAGAAAAAGGTTTAGGACCAGTTTCTTTTAAGGTTTAATACCCTATCGGCAAAGCGGGGCATAGAGCGCAGCAGGCATATTGTCGATTTGACAGTAACATTATTTAATTTTCTTTTTTTATAAGCATTTCATTTATTTGAAAATTAAAATTAATCCCGTTAGAATCGCGAGGCTCAGTCTTTGAGCGAAAAAGGAGGCCGCTCTGATATTACCTATTCATTAAAATAAGCCTTTAATTATTACACAACAGCAACACTTTGTTTATTTTATGAAATGGCACAATAGTTTTATATATATTTGTAAATTGTAACCAACCAGAGACAGATCTAATAGACCTAATAGTGCACGCCGGGGTAATTGACAGAAATGTTACCGCGTCCGTTTTTAGAAATTTTACTGCAAAAAAACGCTGAAAATGAAGGCCCAGAAAAAATACTACCTACTTCGTACTCAGCTACCTACTACACAGCAGCGAGCGACCGGCCGACACACGAATACGCAGCAGCAGGTTATCGTCGCTCGGAAATAGTGTTTTCCGAGTTTTTCCGCCGCAGTATCTATTGTTCTTCTATCGACATCGTTCACTACTGACAGTTCTGACAACTCCATGCTCATTTCCGTGATTTCGCCCATAAATAATTCAGCCGCACAACAATCAACGTTGTGAATTGTATAAACTATATTTAATGGACCGTTCACATGACAACTGTCACCGCGTAGCACAGCACCCATCCTACATCGGCGTATACATATACAGTCGTATATTAATACGCGATTTAAAGCAACCTGGCGAACAGATTGCTTCAAATCGCGAATTAATGTACTACTGTGGCTGTAGATACGGTGACATCACTGACCATACTCATCATGTAGGGGTATATCTCTTGGTCAGGAATGAAACCACATGATGCACGCATAACAGTTCCACTTGTATTGGCTCCCATCAATAACACTTTTCATAAAAACCAGCATAATACATTAAACACAATAAATCCCATCCTCTATCCTTCACGCCGCGCCAAATCTGACATTGACGTCTGTCATTGTTCCCTCCATCAGTTCATAGACCAGTGCACCGCACGCATACAGCCTAGACCTGCCAAATCTAAGGCTATTATACATTATGTTTTATATTTTATGACATTATAATGGCGCGAATTATTAAAACAAATACAACAATCAATAAGGTTTGACTATCCATACTTAACGGACCTTACAGCTCGGCCATCCAACACACAGCGAGTCCCTTCGCTATATAAAAAAAAAGTAAACAAAAATGCCTATTCTTCAGATAGTAAACAAAAGATCCGAGCCACAATAATATAACTTAACTTAATTTTGTTACTTAATGCGCAATATGTCCATACTATTCATGTCATTTACATTCATTATTTCATTATTATTTTTTTAACTTTCACTTGCAGGCAGTCTATTAAAACAAGTACAATAATGACTATGTAAGGGTTGGTATTTAATGGACATTACAGCTCGGCCATCCAACACACAGCGAGTCCCTTCGCTATAAAGAGAAAGCAACTAACAATGATCTGATGAAAAGTCCGAGTTACAATAATACCTTAACTATGATTTGGCCATATTGTCCCAGTCATCCACGTACATTGATATTATTTAAAGCCTAACAAGTTTCGGTCCGGCCCCGGGACAGCGGCGCCTCTAACAGCATACATACAGCAATAATGAGCACATGTCATATCTGAACTATCAAACGTTAGCAGCGAATTGTCAAGAATTTGTCATTAACCCGATTCAAAATATTATTTACCGGAACGTTACTCAATCCTTCCTTCCTCTTGCGCAAAAATTCTGAATCCTTTGAAATTATTTGAAATCTTCGGAATATTTAGTCCCGTTTGCTCCCCGCTCAAATCAGTGACATTCACAAAGTCCCAACATCAGTTACAAAAATATGTCGCTACCAGTAAAACAAATCAGTACACCAAGAAATCAGCAATACGGCGTAGGTTGAAAACACCCTCTTGGATTATAAACTCATTCATCCCTTCATTTTTCAAAACTTTCACTCGCATGGGTCAATCAACTATTTTCTGCCACTCGTTGCCATAGTGATGTCCCCTGGGTCGCGGGACAGAATTACAGCAAGAAAATGTTGATCCACCCATATAATATGAACAATAGCTAATTAACTTTTCTAAAATGTAGACACTTCTTCCCTGCCTCTCCATGATGATTACCAAGGGTTGCGACCACTTAGAGCCGTTACTCTTTGCAGCAAAGATCTCCACTCCACACGACTCTTCGCTTTCCGGATTGACGCCTGCAGAGCCTCCTAGCAGGCATCCTTCACGGTATCGGTCCCTTGAGTCGGCAATGCTCCGCCTTCTTTTTTTTCCGACACGAGAATCCACGATGAGCTCCTCCAAGCCACCCGGCTCGCATCCAGTAACGCAATCGAAGTTAACCAATTCTGCCAGTAAACGGTACCCGATCTTCAATTCATCAAGGATCGACGCGTTAGTTCGTCGTGCTGTCCGATGGGCTCCCAACATTTTGCCTGGGCACCATATGTCGAATGCCTCACTTCCGCTCCCCATGCGCGCCTTCAGTGTCCAGGTTCTCGATGTCTATAGAAATTAGAAGATGATCAGGGTTCTCCTCAGCTTCGTTGCATAAATACAGATAACCATAAAATAATTGAGTCCAAATAACTAGACTTTTTATAATAGTTGTAATCTTAGTACACCAATATTTATCATCATATAACAGCCCAAAGATGTCCACTGCTAGACACAGACTCTCCCCAAAAGTTCTCTACAAAAGCAGTTCGCGCGCTGACCCCATCCAACCCTTTCGTGATCCTAACCAGCTTAAATATTAGTGAGCATTAATTAAACAATTTAAACTTGAGAATCATTAAACTGCAGATATTCGTTAGTCAATTCAGTTAACTACTTGATTCTTGTTGTAAATAATACTAAATCAGATTTCAAAAAAACACATGAAATAAGATTAAAGGCAAGATACTTCCATCAATCCTTCTTCATTCGTCAACTTCACCAACCAAAGGGCGAAACGTCTCCGCTCCGCTATAGCCCGGGCATAAATGTCCTCGCACGTCCGGATGTTCGATCTCCAGCTGTTCTCGTCCACAGCTCGCATCTCTAAACAAATTCTCTTGAAGCTAGTGTTGTTATGTAACAGTACCTAGAAGTATCAATTAATAGCACTTCATATATATTAAGTACACCTAAAATCTTCCACTCCAAATAGGCAAGCATCTATTGAAAATATCATCCAAAATTGAATAACTTCTGTTATTCTATCATATCATTGCAGTCTCCTCTACAAGTTCTTTAGGCAAGATTTTTATAGAGCCAAATACTTATTTTAGTACGACTTTTGAGCCTCGCTGTCATTTACCTTAATGTTGTATCACTATCATTGGTAACGTGTTATCAATAAATCTGCTACTACTACTACCTACTTAATCGGCATATCGGCAGCAGTGGTGGATCCGAGATCTGTGAGGCTATTTACTTGAAAAACAATCGTTGAATTCAGCTAAATTAAGCGCGTTGTAATCGTTTAGGTAAATCTGGGTTGCATTTTATGTTTCTTAACTCAGCCTGATCTCTAAAAGAAGAGTAAATTATAGTGTGATACACACACTCTGACCTACACGTACGTAGATATAATAATTAGAATGCGATAATAGTGCTATTCACCGATAAGGAGTTTCCCCTCTTTAATTCAATATAAATTACCCGTCAAACAATAATACGATTTACAAAACACACTTACACCAAATAATCACAATGCAGATTTATTTGTGACCAATATTTTAATTATTATTCTAAATTTAGCAACAAACCCTCCTAAGTGATAACTGATAACAATTCGACCGTGTGAACAACGACGGTATTTTCAGCTTCCAGTACCTTCCCCAGAAACTCCGATGTCCAGCGTTCTGTTTTGGTTGTTCTAGTTCTGTTTTAATCCGTCAAAATCGGACCCATTCATTACTTTGCACAGGATGTTAAGTAGACACAAGCTTAGATTCCTTGTAGTTTTTATCAGCGCTTAGATTTATAGTAAACCTTTCTTTTCCAGTCGTTCGAAGTAACATTTTACATCTCCATCTCCATCTACTTACTTCCTTAAGTTGAGGAAATATTTTCCCACCTCCTTTGGTACCCCTCAAAAGGATTGTTAAAATAATTATTAAAAAATAATTTATTTACCAATCCTACCAGACTATCGTTAACCTTTTGAATACATCACCAATACTTTCCGTATCTCTCTGCGCCGTATGTGTGTGTTCAGTTGATGACTTATTTATTTTGAAAAGCCTTTATAAGTGGTTACCTTCCACACCTTAATCGAGAAACGTCCACGTCGATTTGATCCAGTCAACTTAAGACAAAGGCAAACAAGACTCATGGTTACACATCAAACATGTAGTTGTTTTTTTTCCATATATAACACCATTATTGTTTTGCCAATTTCCGCTCCTTAGTTACCTATACGGACTCCCTGCTCCTTGCCATATAATATATACCATATACCATGACTTAGTACTTCACCTTTTAATGGGGGGAAATCAAAACAAAAGCTAGACCTTCCGTCGGCGCCATATCAATGTGGTCACCTACCGCTCGCAACTGGTCAGTCACTAGTACACTCACCCTAATATTTGTCAGTTACTAGCTAACTGTACAGTCTGTACTGGTTTGTCTACGCGCAGCAGTAGCTCTTTTAAATCAATCTAACCATCACTATCCATTTCGCTACCCAAAGGTTGTCTGGAAGAGATCGCTCTTTAGCGATAAGACCGCCTGTTGTTTGCCTCTATTATATGTTACGTGCAATCTGAATTTGTTTGTATTTATTTTCCTGTTGAGGTGTGCAATAAAGAATATTTTTTTCTATTCCATTCTATCCCTCCCTATCGAACTCTTTCTATCTCTCTCTGGGTCCCTTCCAACCTCTTCCAATCATCTCCATGTCTTTCCGCGCTTATATTTACCGCCCTATCTGTATATTCCTGCCTTTATTGCTATCTGCTTCCTTTTCATGTAACTCTGTTATTGTGTTGTGTGATTGAGTAAAAGTAACATTCAAACATCCTCACAAACTCATACTAATGTCTAAACGAGTTTGCATAGTTTCCGTGTCGACGATTATTTCTGTCACGCAAAATAGTAGACACATAGCAAGAAGTCAAGTAGCGGCAAGCCGGCCTGCGTTGACCTATAACCTACCATCCCCTGCCCTACCATCTGTATATCTGATTACGCTATTCCATCTTTGTTGTCCTAAAATAAAAAAAAGAACAATCTGCTGTCATGCAAGATTCGTATTTACAGTTAGTTTAAGAGTAATCTAGAATGTTCATACATTCGTCTAGTATAATAGTAACAGATTCCTTACTTTTAATTCCATTGACAAATCCTTGTAACTTAGACAACGGCTCCATTGATACGTTGCATCCTCCTTGCACACCTCCACTTCCTCCTTTATCCTGTCCTATTCGCTGGGTCCCCAAAGCCGGGAGCGAATCCTACTATAATCATATTTAACATACCTGTGTGCCTGTTGTCCGATTCGTTTATGAGCCTGAAGCATTTTTCCTTTCTCCTCCATTATTCCTGTTGGTTCTCTGTTCCTGATGTACCACCTTCATACTTGTGCATTCCATTTCCATGTGTCAGTCTGTCCCATCGACTGTGCATATATTCTACCGCCTCCTACCCAGCTCATGGTTTTGGCTATGTGACAGCCCTTCTCCTCGACTGTCTCCATAACCAACACCTCCTTTTCCTATTCCATTCCCCTACCCAGCTCATGGTTTCGGCTATGTGACAGCCCTTCCCCTCGACTGTCTCCATAGTGTCCACCTCCTGTCCCTATTCCTTTCCCGGACCAAGCTCATGGTTTCAGCTATGTGACAGACCTTCCCCTCATCTGCCTCCAAAGCCTCCACCTCCATTCCCTATTCACATCAATATTCCCTGCATGACAGTTCCACCCTAACCTCGGGCCATCCCATCTTAATCCATATTCCTTCCATGACATATCCTCGAGCCGTCCCATCTCGATCCATATTTCTCCCAAGATGGTACTGACCCTATCCTCGAGCCATCCCATCTTAGCCCACATTCCTTTTGTGACGGTACTTTTGTGTCCTTGGGCCAGTCCCGTCAGTCCTTGATCAATTATCTGAAACTTCCACAGGTAGCCTTAGTAATATATAACATATCAATTTACTTTTATAATTATTCTAAAATTATAAAGCCCGATGAAATGGAATAAACATAACTAGTTTATTATTTCCTTAATAATTAGCATATTTCATAAAGATTGCCAAGATTGTTTTGACTAATGTTCTGCAAATTATCTGCTTTGTCCAGTAGTTGACTGGTAGATAATGCCCTTTTTGCTTAAAAATGCAACTATGCAAAATATGGTTACATAATATAGCCATAATATTTAATTATAACATGCATGCAGGTTATAACAACTGTTTCAGACTATGATTGGATTTAGCCAGTCGAAGATGTAATTTTCACCAATTATACTTTCTCTTTCATGTTTCCATATCCCTGGTATATAATTTCCATTTCAAGTAGGTATACATGATGATAAAACAGAGCAAAATAGGTAAATGCAGGTTATTGAATGATATAATTCCCATCACCAACCGAATTATCACGGAAGACAACACTTTACTTTATCATAACATCTTTCCCAAAGTCATAATTGTACAATTTTTATATCATCATCCACATAAAAAAAAACGTCAAAAATCCATAAATGTTAAACAAATATTATTCATAACTCATAACTGACCAAATAAAATTAAAAAAATAAATTTCAATACCCATATGAAAACCACCATAACTCCACACTTATGCAATATCAACCACCACTAAACCAAGATCAAATCATGTCCCCCAGCAATCACTACAACTGCACAATAATAAAAACATTGTAAACCATAGCATGACAGACAGAAATGCAAACATGCATATATGAAATATGCTGAAATAATTCTAGAATATGTCATTCAACAATTGCTGCTGCACTCCAAAGATCATTATTATTCAGGCAATACCCAATCCGTGCCACTGTGTTCCAAATAAATACTATACCAAGATAGTTCGAATTTTGAAGCAAAAACATAACCATCATCACAATAACCAGGATAAAATCCATTCAGTACTATTCACTCATCAAGCCCAAATACCAATTTTGCCACAAGTGCTGCATGTTCATATTATTATCATGTTGTTATTTGTATTTATCAGTAACAGCATTAACAACAGATTTCATCACTAAATAGCCTTCTATTCATAAAAATACCCCGAATAAAATGTGAAATAGCCATAAAATATGTACCAGTCATTAAGAGCGTCAATATATTAATAATAATAAAATAAACCATCCCTCGTTTCTTATTAAATGAATAATTTATCATATTCAACCACATAGCGCAGTGATCCATACCGTAGGTATCCATATCCGTACGATCCATTCCATATCCTTCCAATTATTATTATTATCGTATGGCTTTATTTTCGAGTCTATTTACAAATTAACATCCAAGTTCTTCGCCCATTGGGCTGCGTTTCCACCTAATGTTAGTAAGTCCAGGGGGTGTCCAGGGTATTTACGTCCTTCCAATAATTATCATTTATTCGCTTACTTTTCCGTGGGCGCAGTGAGGCAGTTAGTGTATGCCTCTCGATCGCATCTTCTGACTTGTAGGGGTATATCTCTTGGTCAGGAATGAAACCACATGATGCACGCATAACAATTCCACTTGTATTGGCTCCCATCAATAACACTTTTCATAAAAACCAGCATAATACATTAAACACAATAAATCCCATCCTCTATCCTTCTATTCTATTTTTATATAAAAAAAAAATGGCTACTGCCCATTGGGTCAATTTTGCCAGTGTCAAAGTTGACGAACGTTGTACGGTGAGTTGAGCTTTTTGTAAAGTGATAGCGATTTACAAAGAACCACGCGGTCTACCGGGCCTTGACCCAAGAAGGGCTATGTACGCTTTAAGTTGAATTCTTCATTAACTATTCACTCATACGGTAGTTCACTGCACAATAGACTATCAATACTACACATTGAACAACCAAAATGAATAAATAACGAATAACTAAACTTAAAGGCATGCGGCCATCTTAAGTCACAAACCGGAAGTCCTCCTCTATCCTTCACGCCGCGCCAAATCTGACATTGACGTCTGTCATTGTTCCCTCCATCAGTTCATAGACCAGTGCACCGCACGCATACAGCCTAGACCTGCCAAATCTAAGGCTATTATACATTATGTTTTATATTTTATGACATTATAATGGCGCGAATTATTAAAACAAATACAACAATCAATAAGGTTTGACTATCCATACTTAACGGACCTTACAATCATTACTAACGTACTTACTTCCCTTCCTTTCTCAGGCCCTTTAAGGCCCCCAAGTGTCAGACCAGTCCTAGTCCGGGCTAGACGCAATACTCGTACTTACGCATATTAGGCACCGCCGCCAACCGAAAGAAAGTCTCCTAGACCCGATTGATGCCATCACCAAAGTCACCAATGAGTGGAACCTCGTGATGGCAGCAATCAAAGCCGACAAGGCTAAAAAAGCGCTCCCGAGGGTGCACTTCCGAAAACTTCAATACGCGAAGACCTGGCTATGAAGCCAGGTACCAAGACCGAGACGCCCTCGCCGAACGGGACCGCTGACTGGCCGGACTGTCCCAGCCACGTAATCAAATATTAGGTAGACCAAAGTAGTCATCATTATTCCCATCATAATACGTCATCAATCCACTCAATCATTCATGAGAACGTAACAAAACACTCACAGATATAAAAATCACACAGCTGGCCATAGTCACTTCTAGTGACACAGCACACCCATTTTTAGGGTTCCGTACCCAAAGGGTAAAAACCGGCCAAGTGCGAGTCGGACTCGCGCACCGAGGGTTCCGTTCAAACACTTTCCATCCCTAAGTGTTTAAGTTAAGTTTGCACCTGGTATGTATAGCGCCCCATATAAATTAGGTGCAAACTTGCAAAGTTAGGTATTAAAAAAAAACTACTTACTAGATCTCGTTCAAAACAATTTTCGTTGGTAGTTTTTATAGTAATGTACATAATATGTTTTTTTTAGATTTTTCATTTTCTTATTTTAGAAGTTAGAGGGGGGGGGACCAACTTTTTTCTACTTTGGAAGCGTCTGTCACGCAAACTATTCGGTTTAGAAAAAAAATGTTTTAGAAACCTCGATATCATTTTTGAAGACCTATCCATAGATACCCCACACGTATGTGTTTGATGAAAAAAAAAATTTTGAGTTTCAGTTCTAAGTATGGGGAGCCCCCAATATTTATTATTATTTTTTTATTTTTGCATCAAAATCTTAATACGGTTCACAGAATACATCTACCTACCAAGTTTCAACAGTATAGCTCTTATAGTTTCGGAAAAAAATGGCTGTGACATACGGACGGACAGACGGACAGACAGACAGACAGACAGACAGACATGACGAATCTATAAGGGTTCCGTTTTTTGCCATTTGGCTACGGAACCCTAAAAACGGGACCCTATTACTGAGACTTCGCTGTCCGTCCGTCCGTCCGTCCGTCCATCCGTCCGTCCGTCCGTCCGTCCGTCTGTCACCAGGCTGTATCTCAAGAACGGTGATAATTTCAAGTGTCTAGACACTTGAAATTTTCACAGATGATTTATTTCTATTGCCGCTATTACAACAAATACTAAAACCGGCCAAGTGCGAGTCGGACTCGCGCACCGAGGGTTCCGTTCAAACACTTTCCATCCCTAAGTGTTTAAGTTAAGTTTGCACCTGGTATGTATAGCGCCCCATATAAATTAGGTGCAAACTTGCAAAGTTAGGTATTAAAAAAAAACTACTTACTAGATCTCGTTCAAAACAATTTTCGTTGGTAGTTTTTATAGTAATGTACATAATATGTTTTTTTTAGATTTTTCATTTTCTTATTTTAGAAGTTAGAGGGGGGGGGACCAACTTTTTTCTACTTTGGAAGCGTCTGTCACGCAAACTATTCGGTTTAGAAAAAAAATGTTTTAGAAACCTCGATATCATTTTTGAAGACCTATCCATAGATACCCCACACGTATGTGTTTGATGAAAAAAAAAATTTTGAGTTTCAGTTCTAAGTATGGGGAGCCCCCAATATTTATTATTATTTTTTTATTTTTGCATCAAAATCTTAATACGGTTCACAGAATACATCTACCTACCAAGTTTCAACAGTATAGCTCTTATAGTTTCGGAAAAAAATGGCTGTGACATACGGACGGACAGACGGACAGACAGACAGACAGACAGACAGACATGACGAATCTATAAGGGTTCCGTTTTTTGCCATTTGGCTACGGAACCCTAAAAATGAAATGAAATAAGTATTAGAGGGGGGCTCCCATACAACAAACTTGTTATACCTATATATACATATATATAGGTACGGAACCCTTCATGCGCGAGTCGGACTCGCAGTTGCCCAATTTTTCAACACGCTGCGGGTCTGGAGGTCCCCCCGCCGGTGACCCCACCCGCACAGTCAAGACAGCCTACCACAGTCGCAAGACTCAAGCCAATCACACATCAAAAAAAAACTAACGTGCTTAATATGCACTGAACAACTTAAATCCGACGACTTTAAAATTGTTTATTGGGGCTTTTCCACTGACTTCGCTGATATACACGCTACAGTAGGCCAAGAGCAATCCAACACAAATGTACAACATACAACCATTGTGAGTGTTCGTCGAGTAGTCCCTTTATCACCTTCCAGCTGCATCATCAGATCATTCTTACTTACTGCATTATCATGCTTATTCGAAACTGCAGCCCATTTTAAATTTTAATAAAGGGAACCAGTACTGAAATTAGATTGTGATTGTGAAGATTTTTACATAAATACAGACGTTGCAAGTTAAATAAAAGGGCTGAAATTTAACAGAAATGACATGACCATCGTCGGCTACTCTCAAATAATATAATATTAACAAATGTATTTTTATCGTAATTAATAGGTTATTTGCAATATTAATCAAAACTGTGTGTATTACAGGTTAATAATGTAGTTTATCAAAGTCACTTCGGCATTATCGTCACGTTAGCGATAATCATTAAATTATCACCTGTCTTGTCTATCTTGATCTAACCTGTTCATTATTTAGAATTAATGCTACTACAATACTCTTCGATCTTACACAATATGCGTCCTAATTACTCAATTCATTCACTGATATTACCTACGTAGGTACTGTTTGCCACTGTTCTTTAGTGTTTGTTTTGCTTCCATTTAAATGTAAATATCTGTAAATAACCTATAATAGTTTATTTCTTTTTACCCTAAAATATTTATAAGATCTGACGCGGTTTCTGTAGGAAGACCTATTTTTTGTAATAATCTATTTTTTACAGAACTATACGTTTATGAATAAATCATGTCACATGCACAATTTTTACTTATCTAAGGATTATGAAAATTAGTTGCAAATATGTTGTATTGTGATGAATTATTTAGTGTGTTTAACTTTTGTTGATGCAAAGTGAGTCTTGTCATCCGATTTGATTAATATAAAATATAGTACCTACTTATCAGTGTGTTTTTGCAATGACCGGCGTTGTCAATACCATTTCATCTGGTTAAATGAATGCAGCCGCCACACGTCACACGAGCCGCGGTACTGAACGTCTCCTCTTTTCATTATTTATTATTTACATTCGCAATACAAATAAGCACTGAAGTGTTCGTGACACCGAGCCGAGCATGAAGCAACAATGCCAACAATGTGTTATTTATTCCATAATATTTACGATGCGGCTAGTGCAGTACACCTGCCTACTGAACCGGCGGTCCCGGGTTCGAATCCAGGGCAAATATTTGTGTGATGAACTCGAAATTTTGCTCTAGGGTCATGGTTGTTCTATGTATTTAAATATATATTTGTCTATACATATAAGTACTTATGTATATTGTAGTCTAGTACCCATGACATAAGCCTTCTTGAACTTCATTTTGGGACTAAATCGATTTGTGTGAGGTTGTCTGATATTTATAATAAATATTACATGCTATGTACTGTTGGTGTGTTGGTACTGTTTCAATAGGTCGCGATAGGCGGGCGCAGCGCATGCGTGATGCGATGGCAATTAGCGTCGCGCGGAGGACAGGATTTGTGATAACTGCGATACCTACTTTGTCAATAACAACCTATACCCAGCGATGTATAACTATAGCTACTCATGCGCCTACCGCTCGTGACGACGGTTCTCGGAACCCACCTCGCTAGGAATGTTGTTATAGGTTGTTTGCAATTATCGGCGATGAATGAAGCAAAGGCTCTGGGGACTGGAGTTGTTATGTATCATTAGGTGTTTAACTTGTGACCAGTTGGGACATTATAAATCGCGACGTACAGTCGTCCCTTTCTAATCAATCTAAGAAAGCGGGGACAAGACTAAAGTATTGCCACTTTTTAATTTGTACTCTTTTTGGTCAGACTTTACAGAGTGGTATCACGAGGTTCTCTATTATTCATTATTTTTTTAAACTTCTCCAGTCAACAGGAACTAGCAGATAATTTAGCTGATGCAGGATAATTTAAATAGTGACAAAATTATATAGAAAGAGTCACAAATCATTAACCTATACACAAATTAACAGTTACTGTACATTAAGGGATGACAAACATATCAGTTACTGTTGGCATTGGGTTACTATTTCCAATTGGCTACTTTAGTGCAAAGAAAAGCAAATTATATATGTAGGTAACCAGTAGTATTATTATTATTAGCCGGGAATGGCAGCTGCCAAATTGTGCCAAAACAAGTACCTACTCGTCACATAAATTCGAGTGATAGATACCTACACGTATACGTCCTTGCGACAGAGGGTTTTACATGCAAATATTTCCGTTGTACCTACCTATACTACCTATTCACAAATATCTGGTTACATTTTACCTTCCTCCATTTGTCAGTTTATAGGCGGTTTAGATATATAACAAACCTAACCTTATAATAATAATAATAATACTCTTTATTGTGCACCACAAAATAACAAACAGAAAACAAAAGAAATAAAAATGCATTACAGTTGGTAACAACAGGCGGTCTTATCGCTAAAAAGCGATCTCTTCCAGACAACCTTAGGGTAGAGAGTAAACAAAAAATAGTTATAAAAATGGTAGTGCAAATAGTTGTTGAAAACGGCTGATTATTTATTATTACTATAAGCACAATTACTATAATTGCGAAGGATTGGAGACGTTGACTATTTCTTACGCATAAACCATCAAACGGAGAATAATGAACCTCGGCACATGGATCAAGGAGATCAAGTAAGTCACACAGATATTTCTAGTAAAGTATTTATTTAACTGCTTTAGGCGAAGAAACCAGTAAATTAGGTAGAGACGGGTACGATTTTTCAGTCAAGAAAATGTCCTTATATTTTTTGTATTAAGGATACCTATATCTGTTCTATTTATACAATTTGATATATTTTTTATAATGTTCTTGATGTGCTAAATAAAATATATATAAGTATTTAATGACTATCCTTACAGGAGACGAGGTGAATGACTAAAAGATAACGGTGCAAAGTTTAATGTGCGTTGATGTCTATTCTTATATGTCAATCCTTTACAAGCACATTCATGACTATGATCAAAAGTATTCGGATAAATCTCGAAGGATCTTGTATTTTTACATATAATAAATAAAATGCGCCAACTAAAAAAACCTTAGCGTGGTTTAGTGGAATCAGCGCCCCCCTGCGTCCCCCTCCCGTGCCCCCTCCGTCCCCATCGCCGTGTCAAGGTCGCGCCGCCCGCGCAGCCTTCGCGTCATCGCCGCATCTCTAGTGACTTTTATAAATACTTGCATAAGCGCGTAACTTTACTCATACAAAAACACATTAATATGTGGATTACCAACCACTGACTTGGCTGATTTTCGACTTTGCCTTTTGACTTTGTTGGACTATTACTTATAAACACTATAATATTATGAACCATTGATACTATATTATGAGTTAGACGTATTTTGTATTAATGCTTATAATGTCTAACATTTACACACCTTTATTATTTTGAGGATATGTTTCTATATGGGAAATGATTGCACCCACACGTGCTGAAATGAAAACCCGTGTGTATGTATATTTTTTTGTGAAAAAAGGGTTTTTTGTAACCTGCGACAACCTTCAGCTAAAAATAGAATTAGTAAGTAGGATAATTTCACTTTATATAGGTAGCGTGGAAGATATACTTTCAATTTCTGCGGAAAATAAACCAAATACCTACGTTAACATATTGCTGAACTAGCACCTAGGTAGAAACAAAAGAAAGAGCTGCTTTGTTCTGGGTCATTTTAGTAGAAGTGACGACGGACAGGCAGGTGACAAGTTTCACATATAGCGTCGGCAATATATGTACCTATGCTGTGTCAAGTTTGCTTAATATAGTCTGGCTAATGAAAAGAAATAAACCACGGTTTAAAATCTGTTGTTGCTGTACTCGCCAAGTTGTTCATGACTCGCAGCTGCGACCGCCGGAGAGCCGGCCCGCGGCGGCAGCATTAGCAATACGAAGCTAATCGTGAGGCGTGTTAGATAGTACTTATTCCAACATGTCTATGATGTTATAAATTAAAATTAGTCTTAGTCAGTTGATTTTAATTATAAATTCATCATCATGACCATAATCAATCATATCAGCCGATACCCGTCAACTGCTGGACAAAGGCCTCTCCAAAGTTCTCCGACGATCTACCTACAACGCACGATCTTGCGCCGCCGCCCTCATCCAGTTTCTGCCCGCGATCCTAACCAGGTCATCTGTCCACCCAAAATATAAAACACTGTTTATTCATTTTTTTTATAAATAATGACACAAAGGTAAATTAAGAAAGAAAAATTGAATGCGATCTACCACATAAAAAATATAGAATCGATAAAAAGATTCTATACAAATATTTAGAACAGCGCCATCTCTCTCGCAGTCTTCACACTTGCTGTAAAGCAATGGGGATTGGGGATCGTGCGTGTAAAACGCACATCCTAGGGTATGGCTAATGCGCAATAAGCATTTCAAAAAAAACATATATGACGCAGAGGGCGCTCCAGTAGCGTAAAGGATTAAGGGATGAAAGATTTGGTGTGACTGACGTAGCGGTCGAATAGCTCAGTTGGGAGAGCAATGCGCCGGTAACGCAGAGGTCGCGGGTTCAAACCCCGCTTCGATTGTAGTAGATCGCATTCAATTTTTCTTTCTTAATTTACCTTTGTGTCATTATTTATAAAAAAAAATAAAAATGTGGTATTACCACATAAAAAATATAGAATCGATAAAAAGATTCTATACAAATACTGTTTATTCATTTACTTATTATTATTTTATAAGCTTAGGTACAATATTATAGATACTTACTACCAGGAAAGCGCACTTTATTCGACTAAGAGTCGTCGATAAGGATAATATGCACTTTTATATTAGTAATTATACATAAATAATGCATGATTTTTCGTATGTCAGTCGATTTTTTGCATGCCGGTGTGATTTGATTAGTCACCAGCTAACCAGCAATTCATTAATCGCCACCGCGGAGAGGAAAACTACAGCAAGACAAGGATAAACAAAAGTTATCCTTCACAATGACGTCCTAATCGAATTTCCTAGAAATTTACGTCCTAACAGAATCACTACCTATGTATTACAGAACGTAATGATGAGTTGGCAAGTAAATAATGCATCATTTGTACGGCTACCATATGATTATGTACTTGTCAGGCCTATAGTGATGAGTTTAGGAGCTACTATACTTTGAGGGTCAACTTTCCCGGTTCACCGTATCCTTGAATGTGTAGGAGCAGGCTGTAGCGGGGCGTTGCGGCCGTCAGCGCTTGCGCAATGATTGCGGGCAATTAGGACCGACGCGATTAAGTGCGCGTTTGATTAATTCAATATTATCGCAATCCACTCGGGTTCCTGCGTCAAACGTGCACTAATGTAATCGAACAAATCCGGCGGCGGCTTTCACTTTTTGGCAATAAACGGCAAAGTCGATCGAAGAGGCCGAGGCCCAAATGAAAACCGGCCCTACTTTTAACTGTAATATTTATTCATCATTCAACAATAAATTGCACTTAAATAAATTACAATAACTACACATTTAGGTAATCAAGTCAAATATTATCCAATCAATGCTCACCGCATCATGTATAAAATAAAAATAAGTACAACAAAATTAATGTTCACCGGTGGTCGGCGCGGCGGCCGCGGTGTACGTTACACTAGCTAGAGGCACTATGTACATGCAACCTTATCTTGACCATGGCAATATGTGGAGGCTTCCTCCGCGAGCTGGCAACGCGGCGCGGAGGACCATGACACCAGCACGAGCGGGCAACGCGCACTCACAGCTTCTTCACGAGGTCGAACTTGTCCTTGAGGTCCATTGGCACTTTCTTGGGGTCGAACTTCTTCTTGTTGGCGAGGTGCGCGCGCATCTCGGCCGCCGTCATGTTGAGCTTGAGCGGCGCGGGCGCGCTGTCGGCGGCGGGAGGAGTACTGCTGGTGTTGTTGGCGGGGGTGTTGTTGGCGACGGCAGGGGCGGGCGCGTCCAGGTCGGGCAGCGCGTCGCCCGGCGCCGGCGCCGCCACCAGCAGCGCGGCTTCGTCGGGCCGCTCCTTGATGCGCGCGACCACCTGCTTGTGCGACTCGCCCGCGATGCTGTTGCCGTTCACCTCGAGGATGCGGTCGCCGCGGCACAGCCCCGCCGTCTCAGCCGGCGAGCCCTCGTCGACCTTGCCGATGTACTGGCCCGGCTTGCCCTTCTCGGCGTGCAGGTTGAAGCCGTAGCCGTCGAAGTCCGGCACCTTCCGCACGTGGCAGAGCCGCGGCTCTGGCACCGTCGCAGACCCGTTCGCGGCCATGTTTGTGTCGCGGTATATGCACGTGCAGGCTGGCGCGCGCGCTCCTTGCGACTGCCCGCGCCCGCGCCCGGCCCCCGGCCCCGGAGCCCCGCTCAGGTGCTGCGGGGCGGGTGCGCGGGGCGCGGGCCTGCCGGGCGCGGCTCAGTCAGTCAGTGCGCTCCGGTCGGCACGCGGCGAGCGCCCGCGAGTGTATTAGTGACGCACAGTGAGTGAGTGACTCGTGGCAAGCGGTATTGGAGACTCCTCGGGATCTGAATATAACCGTGGTGAGTACCGCGTCGTTCGAGAGCTCCCGCGGCGCGTACCAGGGTTGAATAGGGTCGCGGGAGCGAGGAAGGCAGCGATCTGTGAACAGCGACGTTTCGCGTGGAGCCGGAAGAAGGGTGCGAGGCTGCATGCCGCGCGAAGATGCGCTCGGGCCCCAGGTGGCGCGCGGGTCGTTGGCCGCCGGCCGCGGTCGCTCTTGCCGCGGGTATGGTAATGAATGGCAGCAGGGCGCGGCGACACACTTCGCACGGGGCATTGTGGCGACACGTCGCGGATGTGAACACAACGCAACGGCACCTGCCACCTGTTCGCCGACGGCCCCCTCCAGGCCGCCGGTCGACATCTAGTCCGGTCTAATAAGAGTGAGATACGTACAAATCGTAGCGGGCCAACACCGCGAGCGTCGTCGGTGTGAACGCTAATAAGATGTTTCATATCCCAACAGCAGGGCCCTGTCCCGCTGCGGCCGCATTCCTCGCGGCATGAGCCCGTGCGCCCTACCGAAGCCGGAAGCCTCCTCATCAGCATGCGCGGCGCGTGCGCGGGAGGTGGCGAGCGCGACGACCCCGACTTGACTATTCTCTCCTACATGGTAAAACTTTAACCAAACATAGATAAGAGAAAACCATTCCAGACGTCCAGTCACAGGCAAGATTAATTAAGAGTATGTATGGATATTCTCCACCAGTCTTAAAAAAACACGACAAAAAGGTCATGCACGGCGCTAGTAACAACTGTCACACAAGGTAAACGTAAAACAAAACAGCGTCAGCCATGGCATAGGACTAGCGAACACCGTGCACCGTCACGGGCACGACGCGGGGCTTCTACCGTGTTCACACTAAAGCAAATATGTCACATGTACTGGTTACTTACTGTCTACTAGTGAACAGAAACAAACATAAGTACCTACAAACCAACTGTCCCCAAAGCCTGCGATTTGTTTCTTCGCATTCGCAAGTCTTCACTTCACGCTAAAACAGAATGACATTATGTGTGGAACTGCCCTCGCCCTCCGAGTCGCCGACTTTAGAGAAAACCGTATTAGAAGTACCTAATTAACAATGAAACATCTCTCGGACCGCCCGTTGTTTACCTAAGTACATAGTACATACCTCCTAAATTACGTATGTACATAACTACGTATGTATTTAGAAATGAAAAGGAAATTTATTATTCTTCTTTTGATCTCTATTTTCAACATTTCCTCATAATGTATTCGGTTGCCAGTTTTGTGTTAGTTAATAGTAATTAACGCAAAGTTTTTTTTTAAGATTTAGTGAGTGCCTATGGTAGTCCCCATAATGTTGTATTGGGGTTAGAGTAGTTAGCTTTTATAGGGCCTAATAAGCCTAATACCTTTCTCAGAAACTGTTTGGTAAACGAAGCTGCAGTCGTATTGACAGGTCAGTAAGAGTAAACTGAATGTGTACTCATCCACAAGACCGAAAAGTTATGTTTTGGATATTTGTTTTAAATAAAGTGGTATTTAAAATTGTTTGTTGCATGTTGTGAACTGATAACATCTCGCTTCCGCATGCCGACGTTCTACGTAGTTGAACAGCCTCGTGGTTAATGAATTCATTGGGTCACATTCGCAGCCATTTCAAGTCGAAGCTACAGTCCAACAATACAGTGTAGAGATTAAAAAGTGGCAATACTGTAGTGTCTCTCGTTTTCTTAGATCGATTAGAAAGGGACGACACTACGGTTTTGCCACTTTTTAGGGTTCCGTAGTCAACTAGGAACCCTTATAGTTCCGCCATGTCCATCTGTCCATCCGCGGCTTAGCTCCGTGATCATTAGTACTAGAAAGCTGAAATTTGATTTTAGTATGTGTATGTATCACGCCGACAAAACGGTAAAAAAAAAAGGGTACCTCTGCGACACCTAAAGTGGGGGTGAATTTTTTTTTTCGTTTTAACACTTGTGTGTGGGGTGTCGTTGAGTAGGTCCTTTAAAAATAATAGGGGTCTTCAAACATTATTTTTTTGATAAAGTCAGCAGTTTTGTAAATATTCGCTCCGAAAATAAAAACAATAGCGCGCCCCCCCATGTAACTTTTCAACCACGGTTCAAAAAATTACGGAAAAATTCATGAAAATGAGGCTTTATAAATACTTTCAATGAAAACTATATTGAACAAAATCGGTCGAGCCGTTTTTGAGCTATCGCAAAATTTCATAATTTTCTTAAAAGGACATAAGTTGACTTCCAGGAGGTAATAAGTAACTACAGTCACTTTGGCGTTTACGACCTTTTTATAGAGCTTGAAATCTTTCTCGTAACTTAAGTCTATTGTGAAGGATGAGCAACTACGGAACCCTACACCTACACTGATCGTGGCCGACATACTCTTGGCCGGTTTTTAATTTCTACTCTGTATGTCGTACTGTACCTAATTATATTTTAACATCATTATACAGATTAAAGACAGAAAAGAGTGAACGACTATATTCTGCATTCCTTTGGTAATGCAGATAATGAAAAAAAAAAAATGAAAATGAAAAATGTTTATTTCGGTTTTTGCAGTTTAACAACACAGTAAAGGTTGGGAAATTCTATTAAGCATTAAATATGCTTGTGCCAGAATGACCCGCTCTTCCATCACTCGGACATTGAAAAAATAAAAAGAAAAACCAAAACAAAACAATCATACTTAATAACTTAATAATAATTGCGTGCGTGTTTGTGTATGTGTGTGTGTGTGTAATATTAATATTTTGGCTCATAGAATAATTTGGCCAGCATTCTGCTAAAATATGTTATATGTCTGTATTTACAGTTATTCATTCAACCTGTGCCCAGTCAACGTGATGACTGACGAGACTACGTCTCACTTTACTTTTATTATTAAACGACTCACACGTTGTGCAGGTACTCTTTTCAACACACTTACTCGTAAAGTGGCCCTCATTAAACCATTTTTCGGCCGAAAAGTATCCAATAAAACACGCGTGCTTTTCCCTTTTCTATTCCACACTAGTCATTACAGATTTTTTAAATTTCAACAAAGAGTTTGTTATTTAAAGTAGAAAATTCGCACTGAAAAAACTCCATAAATAAAGAGAAAAAATTGGGCAAGTGCGAGTCCGACTCGCGCGTGAAGGTTTCCGTACCATAATCTATAACAAGATTGTTATATGGGAGCCCTCTTAAATATTTATTTTATTTTATTTTTAGTATTTGTTGTTATATCGGCAATAGAAATACATCATCTGTGTAAATTTCAACTGTATAGCTATCACCGTTCTTGAGGTACAGCCTGGTGACAGACGGACGGACGGACGGACGGACAGCGAAGTCTCAGTAATAGGGTCCCGTTTTTACCCTTTGGGTACGGAACACTAAAAAGGACATAAATACAAATAATTGTGATGCAATGATTACAATACAATACAAAACAACAACACTTTATTGCACACCAACAAGAAAAATATTACACGAGAAATCTTAAATTAAACAATTGTTTTAAGCAAATTATTTAAGTTTGTCATTAAATTGTTGTTTGTTTGCATTACAACTAATTAAATATATGTATATATGTATCTACAGAAGAATACTATCTACCTGCCTATGACATTTTTCTGCTTTGCCCTAAGGTTGACTGGTACTGGTAGAGAACGCCTCATGGTATTTTAGCCCGCCTTTTGTACGATAAGTTTTCTTTTGTGAAATAAAGTTTTTAAAAATAATTAAATAATATTTCATCTTTTGGGAAACCAACAAAAATGCCTAGTTGTTACTCAAGATTCGAATAATGAATTAGAATAATATTACCATAACACATACTGTACCTACAATTGCAATCAAATGCCGTTGTATACAATTTTAATAATTGTACAAATTGTTTCAATAATTAAATATTTTAGTAATAAAGGGGTGTAGTTTTCCTCGCAAGTGTGTAGAAAAATGTCGTATAAAACGCGGGTGCTTGTGGTTATTACACTCTCGGTTCCATTGCACCCTCGCTTTCAGTTCGGGCTGCAAACCCGCCTCGTCTGTAGTTACTTGTCTCAGTTGTAGGTATTATAATGTACTATTATTGCACACCTCGCCAAGAAAAAAATACAGAAGGCTGAGTTTACGTGCAGTGCTTGCTGCCAGAGCCGGAGCGGTGGTCCAACCACGACCACTATTCATTAACCTGCTCGGTCCATCTCCCATGATTGTTTCTCATTAATAATTGTACGGAATGATAAATGATATCCATTACAGCCAACAGACATTGGTAATGAGAATGAACTCACCTCACGCGACACACCGCCGAGTCATCCTACCGGATGTGATTGTGGCTGAACATTCATTGTTGATCGTTGAATCGTTGTTTAACTTCTTTAAACTTAAACGTAAAACAAAAAATAAAACAGCTGCTGCCAAAATTCTCACAAGTCAATTTTCACACCGGATTTTTCTGACAGATATTCTGTACAGTAAATAAAGCTAAGCAGGTGACAAAGTGAGCGTAAAGAAATTGTGCTAACGGGTTTTATGTTTCGCAATATCAATGACCTTTATTCTCACCCTTGTTTCAACACACAATTAGGTCACTTCTCAAAATTCAACCAATGCTAATGAAGAAATTTAAACTCTACTCTGTATTTGCATAATAAATAATTAGCATCTATCGAATGTCAATAATTGTGTCGCGATTCGCTACCGGCCAACTGTTGCAAGGCAAGAGACCTCGCCTCGGGCGACTCGGCACGGCACACAGTGTTTCGTGTAGAACATCGTAGCTGGACAAAAATCACTATCATATTTATTGAAAATACTTACTAAAGTCGATGACCAACCCCTTAGTCATTACGATTATTTAAATAGTTTTACTGTGTAATTAAGTAATGATGAGTTATTCACTTCACTATATAATAAAGAGGGTAAGTAAGCTTGGTATTATTTGCATTTCTGCTTGTGGCAAGATGCGTGGTTACTGTTATAATACTATTGATTTTAAACATCTGAGTGATGGATTTTGAAGCTAAAAGTCAGTATTTTATTATTCTATTGAGGTTATCTATAAAAAGACATTGGAATATTTTAAAATTTTACCGCAAAGTTAAAGTTTGTAATTATTTTGCTACTTTTCAAGCATCTATAGACTTGAATTCATATCTCCCACCGGTTCCCATACCTGAATTTTCAGTATGTTATAGCTTCAAGTCTAGATTTAAGAAATATTACACTTTCTTTCTGCAAAACTTTGCAAAACTATTTTATTTAAAAAAAAATCAGAGTAAAAATGGAGTTGTTTGAAGAGTGGCTTCTAATGAAAATGAAATAGCATGCTTTTTGGAGTTTGTCACGGCAAAATTTGATTTGTCAGGAGTTATTGAAAATTCAACGATTGAGATGAAGAAGGTCATAAGCAGATTTTCATTGATTCTGGAGAAAAAATGGAGTGAATCCGGAAGGACACGCAAATACTTCCTGAATAGGTTTTCCGACTGAACAGCCGAGGATGTACAGTTTTGTGTATTCCGATTAAAATCCGAACCCTCAACTTCGGGTATTTCTATAGCTCGTGGACGACCCCTGAAGGAATTTCATAGTCTAAGTGATCGAACCAAGAGACGATGACGAGGATTTGGTGAATTCGCGGGATATCTCACAATTGATTTCTCCCGTAGAAATTTTAGCACGTGCATCGGAACACAGAAGTTTAGCTACTGTCATAAGGGAGGCAAGTGAAGATCCAGACAAGTGTAAGAATACGAGGTATGTACGATCGGCGGAAAGTGTGAAACAATGGTGTTTACGAAAGAAGAGGAATACCATGTGTATAACCAGTGTATAACCGATTATATCCTTACTTATTATATATACCGATAATGTCCCCGTAGATATTGATTAAGTGTGTACTATTAGAAGCCGGTTTTTGTTCTTTTACGTTAAAATTACCCGCCCCGGCTTCGCACGGGTACAATGCCGATAAATTTTATTATGCATGTATTATACATACAATAAACCTTCCTTTTGAATCACTATCTTTTAAAAAACGCATCAAAATCCGTTGCGTAGTTTTAAAGATCTAAACATACATAGGGACAGACATACAGCAGAAAGCGACTTTGTTTTATACTAGGTATGTAGTGATGATAGTGAACCAGTAAATTGTAACAGCATTGTAAGTTTTATAATAGTATTTTATGCAACCGTTGTATAAGAGGGGGCAAAAAACGCGAGTGGCATGGGTTCGATGGGTTACGATGTGAGCGTAGCGAACATCGTAAGAAAGATGCCACGAGCGTTTTTTGACCTACTTATACAACGTTGCATACAATACTTTTTCTACGACTCGACATTTCATAAATAAAATGCAAATAAACAACAAAGAAAATAATTACATGTTCCCGCTCGGAATCAACAAATTTAAAAAGAAAAATTGTCTCTGATAAACTTTATTTTATTGACATCCATCTGTCAAAAAATATTAACTTATACATAAAGGTATACGTTCACCATACTAAACATCTGTCAAAAAAATTAAACTTATACATAAAGGTATACGTTCACTATACTAAACATCCATGCACTGAAGATAAAACATTTTTTTAAGTTGGCAGCAATGCCTTAGTACAATAAGTTTTTTTTTTAATTTGCAAATTGTGTGAATGCACCTGTTCATCTTGTAATCTGTGGTACTAAGTGATGCTTTTTTGGCGACATTATAACATCGGTTAGCAGTGTGTTTTTGGGCAGTAGAGTATAGACTTTTACAGACTTTCATAATTTATGTCTTTATATTAGAGTTAGTAACTATATAAATGACAGAAAAAAGTACTGGAGTAGAAAAAATATAAATCACATTCGGTTCTGGAATCTGTAAAACCTAAATTTGAAGTAATCATAATATCTCGCATGTACCGGTGCTGATTCAGGTAGCACGGAGTGGTGAGGGTCCAGGCATGGTGTGTAGCTATTACATAATGTGGTCATTGGTCACGACTCCTTGCACATTGAATCAACGAGTACCTAGAGCGGTCACTTTGTTTGAAGACACGTACTTCACACGTAAAGGACTGCCACAACTGACGGCTGTTCAGGGCACGCTTTCTACTCGCTTCAACTTTCGACGACTTTACTTTACCAAGTGGTCCGGCCTTCATGTGTAACCTTCATTGGAACCCCGTTGACGTGGCCCCCACACTAATATTTTAAGACTTCACCGCCATCATACCCGGCCGGTGGGCTATGATGGCCGCCGCGACGCGCACGGGGCAGTGGCGGATTATCCTTAAGGCAAAGTAGGCACGTGCCTAGGGGCGCAAGGCTGCAAAGGGGCGCAAAGGGCCGCAAAGGAGCGCAAAGGGGCGCCGATGAGGTTTTTGCCTAGGGCGCTCTCGACCCTTAATCCGCCACTGGCACGGGGGTTGCGCAAGCGCGAAGGACGTCATATTTCTCGGCTGGTGCAGCGGTCGCTCAAGTTTGCACCTCGTTCGTATGCGACGGCATAGACGCCGGGTGTAAACTTGGCATAGCGGGTACAGCGTAGTGTAGTGTCGCAACCGCCGCGCGCGCACAGCTACTCGGTGTGACAGGAATGTTCGCTCGACCCAGCAATACTGTAGTAGATATACCTTTTGAGGGCCAGTGGTTTCATACCGTATGTAATCGTTTATTAAAACGCCCTGTGTAAGTTATTATTTATGTCCATTGTTAGATAATTAATGTTACCTACTCTATTACAATTTTCCAGGTTGATTGATATTGATAAGTACTTAGTACGATAAATTTAACAATTTAACTTACCTTTATAGGAACATTACGGATTCAATAACGAAGGTACTTGCGCCAAAGATGGCCCGGTTCCTAAGATAGCCCACTTCAAAATTTTATTGTTGTAACCGTTCGCGCCCATGTTCGGTTAGTACCATATACTTAACTTAGGTATGTCTATGGTACTAAATGGGCGCGAAATTTGAATTCGTTAGAACGGTTATAACAATAAAATTTTGAAGTGGACTATCTTAGGAACCGGGCCATCTTTGGCGCAAGTACCTTAGACATTTTTAAACGAAAATGCGGTTGTCGCAGGGAATGGATGTGCAGCTGTCTACTGAACCCATGTTCCTGTCAAATATTTGCGTGATGAACTCGAATATTTGTTCCTGGGTCATGGATGTTTCTATGTATCTCACCAATATTATAAAAGCGAAAGTTCGTGAGTGTGTTTGTATGTTTGTTTAACAAACACACTCCCGAACTGTGTTACTTGTTCATGTTCATACGGCAGGCCAAAATTTGAAAATTAAGTTTGGATGTAGCCCAGGAACCCGAAATAGAATAGGCTACTTTTAACCCGAAAAAAAACAGTGTTTCTGTGAGATGAGGGAGTAACACCGCGGGACACAGCTAGTTTAAGTATCTATTTATATATACAAGTATTTCATATCGTCGTCTAGTACCCATAACACGAAGAGTTTACTTTTGGGACTAGATCGATTTGTGAGGATTATTTATCTATTATATCGATAATCGACAAGAAGTAGGTACCCAATTCAACTGTTCCGTACGCGACGCCTCACTCTGCCTTACTCGTATCTGTTTTATTCAGTAAGGTTAATCTACTAAGAACTCACAATGGTCAGGAGTTCGAAGTTAAAGGTATAATGAAGACATGCTTTAGTATCTACCTAATTATCCTATAATATTACAATATGATACCGCATGAGCATGCGCGCGCGCAGGCTGGAGGGCTGCTAAACGAGTTTTGAAAATCAAGTTCTTATCCCGAGAGACGTGACGGTGACTGGACCAAATAAATGTCAAGTTTTAAAATGAAGAGTTTCATAATCATAATCGTAACACGCGTTATACAAATATGCGGCCAGTTACGTACGCTCGTAAAAGTAATTAATTCAGAAATAATCTCCGGCTCATAAATATAAAATACCCAGCCCAATATATAAATAAAATTAATTCATTCACAAGAGATGAAGATTTTAGTCATTGCGTCATCAGCTTTGAGTCAGAAGCAGAATTAGATTTTAGGTTCTTGCGATGATCCGTACCTACAGCACTACCTACCTGCGTCCCACAGGCGAGACGATCGAGGTTGGCGAGTGAGTCAACGCGCGCAGTTGTGCGTGCGGTAGGAGTTGCAATTATGATTAAGCACCATTATTTCAATTTGTTTATTTATTCCTAAGCCAAGCCCCAAGGTGAGGCTCCGAAAGGCCATAATATGTCCATATGGAGCCCGATCCTATATACCTACTAATTATCAGACAGTCTGACCTTTACTTGACCTTTAAGTTAATTCAAAATAATTTTAACGGCACATTACTATAATTTGTTCATTATTTTCATTTATTGATTCCTATTCGAAATAAGGCAAAACATTATTAATTTGCCAAATATGTGCTACGAGTCGATATGAAAACCTCATCCATTTCCATTACATATTTTCATCTCCCCATTTTATGAGTACCTATGTGGTACCTATCACTCGCACTGTCCTTTTTGCAATGTGAGGTTTCTGCAGAGTCGCGTTACATAGCTACAACCATCTTCATTTCTACAAGCATGAAATAGGTAGGTATATAATAGAAATAGGTAGGTATATAATCCTAAGCTATCCTGTGAACGCGCTCACAGTACTTAGGTAATGTGAAGCAGTGCAGCCGCTCGCTGCAGCAGCGCCGCGGTGCGATGGTGCGCGCACGCAAGGCGCACGGCGGCGGCGCACGGTGCAGTATGCGACCGCAATGGCAGTGACGACATGCCAGACAGCGTGTGTCGCAGTCGCAGTGCTACTAAATTAGGGCCTCCAACGTGAAAGCGGCGTGACAGCATGAGAATATTCCGCGCGACGACAGCTCATTAATATCGATTTACAATATGGTATTATTATGGCCGAAACAGCAGTTTGGATCATTTTAATCAGTAAATTGGTTACGCAAAATGGGAGAAGGTCGCCTCGCCTCGCGCGGCATTAAACTTCGTATTAAGTTAAAAGCCTATTCGCATAGGCAGGCATAGGTAACTACGCAATGAATTTGATACGGCACTTTTCACGTGAGATTAGGTATTTAATACATATTTGTCTGATCGTGGTTTAAAGCACTAAAAAAAATAATGGCGGGTTTTTGTCATATTTCTTAGCCCTATCAGTGAAGATCGTCTCAGGCAATGTATCAGATGATAATTGATTATTATCAGATAAATACTTAATGCCCCGAGTGGTGGCGGACGGCGGGTACGTTTCCAGCGATAGATATAATGTACGCAGCCGGACCTGCCGATAACATTCCAATGCAGATAATCGGTGCGCGTAACACAAACTTAACTTGATATCGTTTGACGCGAAAAAAGTGATATCCAATTCAATAGAAGCGTAGACTGGTGTCGAATTATAACATCGTAGGTAGGTACTATATATAATTATATAAATAAAAAAAACGGGCCACGCTCAGTGTAGGGTTCCGTAGTTGCCCAACCTTCACAATAGACTAGACGGGCTTAAAACAGCGGTTTTAAGCCCAAGGTTTATATTACGAGAAAGATTTCAAGCTTTATAAAAAGCTCGTAAACGCCAAAGTAACTGTAATTACTTACTACCTTCTGGAAGTTATCGATTTTACGTGCCAGATTGAGCGGAATGTTTTAATACAGTATGGCAAAGGCCTCATTTTCATGATTTTTTCCATAATTCTTTGACCCGTGTTTGAAAAGTGAGAGGGGGAAGACGCTATTTTTTCGATTTCCGAAGCGAATATTCACAAAACTGCTAAAGGACATTGGGTACTTTACTATGAAAAATTTCCCCACGGCGGACAAAGCTGAAACATACCTCAATTGAAAGCTTTAATCTTCTAGATTTGATAAGCAAAGGGGCATTATATTTATATTTATATTTATTTATTAGAAGAAAATCATAACATTACAGGATTACACCCAAGTCATTACAAAATTCTTAAAAATTAAATTATATTATTCCACAGATACATTAAATAAGATTAAATTATTACACATACAATTACTAAATTAAATACATACATCACAGGCTAATTGGCAAGACTCTCGCATAATTTCAGACACTCTCTTTCAACGACCGTCCATCCATCCGCAAACAAATCGCAGGAGAGTTGCACCGCGCTAAGCCCGTTAAGGGCATGTAGAGCGCGGCAGACGGGAGAGTTGCGGCGCGCCACCGTGTGCGCGGGGGGCACCGCGAATAGGCGCTGCCGATCTGCGCGAAACCGCGTCCGTCCGTCAGGGACGAATAGTCGACAGGCTTCGCCGAGCAGCACTGGGCAATCGAGACGACCTCGCAAAATACGGAGGATAGTGATCAACTGATCAAAGAGTCTGCGCGTAGCCAGAGAATGGTAGCCAAGGGTGCCCTGCAGATAGGCAGTAGGGTAAAGGAACGGATAATAGCCGCCAACTTTTTTAAATAGGAAGCGCAAGAAACGTTTCTGCACTTTCTCAAGCATTAAGGCATAGGTTGATTCATGAGGATTCCATACGCAGGAACTAGCCTCTAACTTGGATCTTACGAGAGCAGAGTAAAGCAACCTTATGGCTCCTACATGTGTGAAGTTTTCACAGTTACGAGTAACGAAGCCTAGCCGCTTGAAACCTTCTGCTGCCAACCCACGCACGTGATCGTGGAATGTGAGTCCAGGATCAAACACTACCCCAAGGTCTTTGATGGATTGAGTGCGAGAAAGTGGTTGCTTGTCAAGAGTATATTGGGCAATTGTAACCTGTTTAGAGCGCGTGAAGCTCATAACATGGCACTTTGAAGCATTAAGGTGAAGACGGTTCTCGACACTCCATTGGTGAATTGCATCTAAATTACGTTGCATGACTTGGCAATCTGATGGGGTTCTAATATCAACAATTATCTTAAGGTCGTCAGCATACAACAAGGCTCTACCAGCTTCCAGGCAGCCGGCAAGATCGTTAATCATAACTGTGAAGAGGAAAGGTCCTAGCAGAGATCCCTGACTTACGCCTGAGTTCGTGAGGTAAGAACCAGAGTCAAAACACCCCAGGCGAACAAACTGCCTACGATTTTCCAGATAATTGGCAAACAACCGCAAGAGTGAGGGGGAAAACCCTATAGAGGAGAGCTTCCGTAATAAAACATCATTATCAACTTGATCGAACGCTTTCCTAAAATCGAGATATACTACGTCAACTTGGCATCTTTCATCTAGTTTTTTCGCGACATGGTCTACAAGTGAGAGAAGATTAGTGTTTACGGAGCGGCCTCTCCTAAACCCGTGTTGAGCGTCATCTAGGTAAGGATCAACTTGTTTATAAAGCTTCGCATGCATTGATGACTAGCTTGGTATAGATAGCAGTCGAAGTGGCAGACTCAAGAGCTTGTGGTTTATAGTCTTGTCAAGTTAGAGGACGCGCACATTTTGGGGGGGGCTACTACGGGCCGGCCCCCAGCGCAGAAATCGCTGTCGAGTATTTTATAATGTTGCGGCCCGCCTTAATATGCGCGTGCTCTGCAGCACTCAAAGAGGACATAAACAATTGAAAGAAGATAAACAAAAATGGTAGTTTGGTCATAATCTATTATTATAATATCATCCAAAAAGGCAGCTGGCATAAGGTTAACATTTTCTTCGTGTCTAGCCCAAGAGAGATAATATATTATGCTTGCGATATGTGCACAACAACCTACTGTTCGCCGTCCATGAATACACGAGCAATAGTATCCCTGCAATCCTTCGTATCCATTTCGCGTGGGATCAATTAAAATATATTGTATAGTATTGTCTCAAACGCACATGTCTTGATTGGATCCGGCCTCTTATGAGAGTGTTATTTTCTATCATTTCTGGATGTCGATGCACTTCAATTGAATAAACATTGGTATTTCTTAAATGCTCATGGCAATAGGAACGGGCCAGTTTTAAATGATAGATTCCCAAGGTTACGTTCAAAAGTTCTTCGAATGTCAATCTGGAGAAATCAGCTAGGTTAGGATGGTCCGCTTCCATTCTTATAAAAACAGCTCTTTGGCGGTTATTATTATTATTTATAATGTAATTCGCCAAATCGTTCGCCGCGAGCGTTTTCATTGTTTATACCACAATGAAAACCTTATTGCCATTAGTTATGGAAAAAAAAATACACAGTGGTAAAGCCCGTAACATTATCTATTGGTTTCCTTTGTGTCCGTTAGTGGGGAAGAAAGTACCCAATGAAAACCTTATTGCTGTGGTAAGTATAAAAATCTCATTTTCTCAGATTTCTCATTAGTTATGGGAAAAAAAATACACAGTGGTAAAGCCCGTAACATTATGTATTGGTTTCGTTTGTGTCCGTTAGTGGGGAAGAAAGTACCCAATGAAAACCTTATTGCTGTGGTAAGTATAAAAACCTCATTTTCTCAGCTTTCCCATTAGTTATGGGAAAAAAAATACACAGTGGTAAAGCCCGTAACATTATCTAAAAACTTTAATTGGTTTCGTTTGTGTCCGTTACTGGGGAAGAAAGTACCCAATGTCCTTTATCAAAAATAATGTTTGGAGACCCCTATTATTTTCAAAAGACCTATTCAACAGCCCCCCCACACAGTAGTGTTGGAACGAAAGAAAAACACCGAGAAAAACCCGAAAAAAGTTTTATTTTTATTTTTTATTTTACCGTTTTGTCGGCGTGATACATAACATACTCATACCAAATTTCAGCTTTCTAATAGTAGGTATTAATGATCACGGTTAGCTCCGTGATACGGAGGGGACAGACGGACAGACGGACATGGCGAAACTACAAGGGTTCCTAATTGACTACAAAAAAGGCTCAATATGCCATGAAATAAAGAAATAAAAGGGCTTTGAAATACTTCAAAGGTAAACAATTTTTTATATTATTTTAAGTACAATAGTGCATTCGAAATTGTTATCAGAATCCTCATATTCAACAAAACAAATATTTCGTTTCCATACGTATATTGTTACGTGTTGTTACATTTCCCAGGTTATGACATCACGGCACGCTCGGAATTTTTATGGAGCCTTTTCCGCGCTCTAATAGAAATGTCGACCTTTAACAGCAATTTCTGACTCTTAGAGCACTCTAAACGTATTTAGTTGGGACTCCATAAAGTATAACATCGATAGACATCTTCAAAAATAAGGATCAAATTTAAAGTTTGTTAATAGATTTTTAAATATTTCGCCTGTAATATAATATGATATTGTTTAATAAGCTATTATATTTCCCATAGTTTTGGAAACGTGTACAATTCTCGCGGTTTGCTGAACCATTTCTCAGTGCTCATTTTATAAGCAGCTTGTTTATTTATCAATAAAAAGGAAACAAAGAAAGTGTTGAAAATTATCGACCAATATCGCTTATTCCTTATTCCGGTCATCTCAAAGATATTTGAGAAGGCGTTTCATAAACGTTTAATGTCATTTTTTAATAAGTATAAAATCATCACGCCTGAGCAGTTTGGATTTCAGAAAGGGAAGTCGACATCATTAGCTGCCTTCAATCTGTCTAATAAAATTCTAGGCTACATGAATAAAAGCTTGTCTGTATCCGCAATATTCTTCGACATGAGTCGGGCCTTTGATTTTGTCTGCCATGAAACACTACTAGCTAAATGTGAGCTTTATGGCATAAGAGGAGTAGTTAATCAATGGCTCAGGGACTATCTGCATAAAAGGTCCCAATATGTTGAAATAACGCAAATTGATTCTAGTAGTAACGAGTCTATACTCATAAGTCATGTACTAAAATTAATAAGAGGGGTGTGCCACAGGGGAGTATCTTAGGCCCCCTGCTATTCTTGTTGTACATAAATGATTTACCGAATGCAACGACTTTTGACTGTACTCTTTTCGCGGATGACCTATCTGTTGTTGTGCCCTGTTGTGATGCTGAAACTTACAACAATGACTTAAACGGTGCTATTTGTAATATTATAACTTGGTTGCATAAAAATAATCTAAGCATTAATATAAGTAAAACAACATTTATTCAATTTATAAATACAAATGCTAACAAGCACTCTCTTAATGTAACTTTTGCAGAACATACTGTGACAGAATCTTGTGAAACTAAGTTCTTAGGCATATATTTGGATGACAAATTTTGTTGGATTAAACACATCGATCAATTATGCAGCAAAGTAAACTCATTTGTGTATGCCTTATGGAGGCTTACTAAGATTAGCACCAAAGAATCAGCTATACAGGCTTACCATGGATATGTTTGCTCCCTGTTAAGATATGGCGTTCTTCTATGGGGTAACTCTTGTCACGCGAAACGAGTTCTAATAGCACAAAAACAGTGCATCAGAGCCATATGTAATGTAGATATCCTGACATCCTGTAGGCCCTTATTCAAACAATTAAATCTTTTGACCGTACCATGCATGTACATATACGAAGCTTGTCGTTTTGTTAAAGAGCATCCTGAACTATTCAAAACCAATAAAACGAACTGTAATTTTCATACAAGGTACCCAAATCGTCTCGATATTCCTGCTAAAAAGACAAAATTGTATGGTAAGAGCACTTATTGCATGTCAATCGGCATATATAATCGTCTGCATGAGGACATTAAAGAGTTAACAATTAACTTGTTTAGGAATAAACTTAAAAACTGGCTTGCACAACAATGTTTTTATTCTGTGGACGAATATTTTGATTATTATAAAAATTAATGGACATTTTATGCACATACTACATGACATTTCATTAGGTTTAAATAGCTACGTCGTAAGTCGTAATTGAATAAATTAATGTATTATTTCATAAGCTAAAGATGTTGTCTCTATAAGGTAATGTTTGTTAGTGTTAACTTTTTTTTAATTAATTTCCTTTATATTTTTGCATGCCAGTTGCTGGTAAAATGTGTGTGTCTATTTAATTTGAAATGTAATATCATTTAATACCACATTTTATGCAAATAAAGACATTTGTATTTGTACATAATCTTAGTCCCATTGCTTTGGTCCCGTATTAATATGCAAGGTATTATTTCTTAAAGCTATATAAGGTAGGTAAGTGTATAATTCAATAAATAAATGTTAATGAGGTAAGTAAAGTAATGAGCGCCGCCGTTGCGTCACGCGGCGCATCGTCAGCGGCTCGTTAGCTAAATATGCTGATGCTGATTAGAGAACGAGTTACTGTGAAATTCGTGTGTTACATTCTTGATTGATTGGTTTATTCAATTTACTTAAAAATTGTAAAATATATCCCATCAAAAACACAAATGTTAAATGAGAGCCAAGTTCAATATGGCGTGCAACGTTGTCGACTTCGCCAACAAAAGAATAGTACTTTTTGTACAGAAATTATTATGATGTGTAAATTACTTAATTATTAATTACTTGTGTGTGTGTGCTATTCTAGTACATCTTTTAAGCAAACAAAGAATTTTCCAAATCGGTTGGTACGTGTTGGATTCCTGTGTGTGTATGTGTGGGAGATGTGTGGGAGGAGAGAGAGAGAGAGAGTGTGTGTGTGCTATGCAAGTACATCTTTAAAACCAAGAAAGAATTTTCCAAATCGGTTAATAAATGACAGAGTTCTGAGGCAAGAAGCATACATAATAATAATTATTATTATTATAATTAAAAAGCTTAAGCTATAAAATAAATAAAGGAGATAATAATTATAAAAGTAAAAATATCACTGTTTTCGATTTTTTTATGTGTACACACACAATTATCAAGCTGAATGCCAAATTTCACCTTTCTAGGTCACCTGGAACTGGAAGTGGGTTACTTAGGTTTTTGATTACTAGTCAGTCAGTGATAATAATACCGTTTTTTGGACTTTAATATCTCAATAACTACTAATACTAAAGGATCTAAATACATAAGCCAAATTTCATCTTTTTATGCTTAATAGATTGGGAGTTATTGGGGGGTCAAAAGTGGCTCCAAACGGTTCGTGTAATATAACACACGGCTGCTGCCCGCCAGTTCCTGAGGTGAACTTGGCTGGACACGCTGCCGCGTGTCTAGATTTATAATTATATAAAAATCCTTTGTTAGAAGTCTGGTGATTTGTGAATTCAGTGGAGGTAAACTGATTGAGTTACAGTTTCTAAGCTGCGACTATAATGTGGCGTTCTGGGACCGAGAGTTCTAATTTACACCGAATATTCTGTCTTTAAATAAAGTACCTATTTTTACATTATTCACTTAGATAAGTAACAAAATAAAATGGAAACGGACAGAACATTTAGAAACCTTATTGACATTGATTGAATTGATCCTTGAAAAAACAAATACTGAACTGCGGGCCTTTACCTACTTATTGCGTGATATAACTTGTGAATGTCAAGTTGATGCAGCTCTGATAGCAACACTCCAAACATATCGGTGTTGTAACGTTCGTGTCATGTGTCTGGCAAACCAGGACAGCTGACCCCGGCTCCGACCCGGACCCGGGCCATCCATTCCTTCCTCTCTGATACTCGAGTTTCCTTTCCGTCGTTCCTCATAGTTAACTTTTTTCAAAACAAATCAGTTATCAAATGCAATAGTTTTCTTTATATAGAACTGCAGGGCTAGCACAAATATTGCTGCTGCGACCTCGCACACATACAGTATTGAAAGGAAAGTGATAGGTTGTAGGTATTTGTCACGCGACGAAGAGTCGCGTGTCACAGTTATGCTAGACGTAGCTACTGTAATACTTAGGTAGTTTGGTTTACTACAAAGAAAAATAAGTATTCATAGCTAACCTACCTGGTTGTCAAACTTGGTTATCTATGGGGAACGAGGGCTTCATTGTTCAAATTTGCATCATTTGACTCCGCGGCGCCAATCCCCAGCGAGAGGCCATGTACGGACGGATGAATAAAACCATCCCTCGAACACTTCCCCCGCACGCGCGCGCCGCTCGTGAATATCAACCACAAGTAACAAGATAGGACCGCGCGCGCTCATACGATTTCGTCTTCAATATTTGTGCCATGTTTTTGTTCGTCGTACACTAATAATGCAATACAAGACGGGCCCTTCAGTGCGCTCGGGCGCTCGGGCGGTCCTGCGGGAGCGCATGCGCACAGTAAAGACATCAACGCGCCGTGTGGCCTTGTACGTAGTTAACGTATAACCCATATACGCGTAATTTATTTCCACGTTGATTAATAGTGTACGTATATTATCACGCAGGGATCCAGAATACTTTATTATACTTACTTACTTTATTCACCCGCTTCCAATGGCAATAATGGTCGTACCAGTACCTTGAATGGTACCTGTGTGTTGCCGCCTGACCGGAGGTGTGTGTTGCCGCCTGACCGGAGGTGTGTGTTGCCGCCTGACCGGAGGTGTGTGTTGCCGCCTGACCGGAGGTGTGTGTTGCCGCCTGACCGGAGGTGTGTGTTGCCGCCTGACCGGAGGTGTGTGTTGCCGCCTGACCGGAGGTGTGTGTTGCCGCCTGACCGGAGGTGTGTGTTGCCGCCTGACCGGACCTGTTTACCCGCTTCTTCCGAACTCAACACAATTGAACTTCATTCAACCGCTGATTTCTAATGCCGTGAGTTAAACATGCTAATGTAAATAGGCGTTATATTAACATGGTGTATGTGTGTGTGGAGGCGGGCGACATTCCAGGCACGGCAAGGCCGCGCTGCGCCCGCGCCGGTACACACATACCGACAGAAGGGGTACTAAGAGTTATATACATGCGCTATCAAGGAGTATGAATACTATGAATTATATAGAAAAACGCTGTCTGAAAAAGACATATGAAGTTTAAACATGAATCATAAAATGGCGTTACTATCGCTGCATTGAGACAGACCAACGCTCGTTAATATTATGCTGATACACATATTTCCATCATGAACTTTATGTATAATAGCACCGCGTAGATTGCGTCGGTGTACTTACCTACTTATTTATCACATCGTGTCATTAATTCATTACGTACGTAGCGAGCAATAGGCTAGAATAGATTAGTTTTATAAAAGTGTACGTTTTACAGGTTTAGGAGTCGCGCGTAAGATCAAAATGTAACAAACGTGCCCCGGCAGCCAGCACAGCGAGCGGCCGCGTGTGTCCGTCCCTGCGCCGCGGAGTGCGTACGCGACGCGCTTATCAGCGGAATGCGAGGCTGCGCGGGCGCGGGCGCGGGCGCGGGGCGCGCGGTGCGTCATCGTCCGCGGCCACGGCGCATGCGCTAACTCGCAGTTCTACTTTATCTCGTTATCACCGAATGGCTTTTACTATACGCCGCGTATTTAGGCTGGGAATTATGACATATCGCGGAAACTAGACCTCGAATAGTCGGAGCTACAACGCGATTGTGTATTGAGATAGTCGGTGTTTTTGATAGCCTAGTTTGTGTCTCAAGTGGATAGAAATTTACTCTTAAGACTCCTCCCGATTTAATACGAATAGCTGTCGAATTACTCGTCCAGATAAACATGAATAATCCCGACACTGAATGGACCACGACCTCTCGCTCGCCGTCCCCGCCGGCACTGTGTGGCTGTTCTAGCCGGAAGCCACCTGCGGCCCTCAGCTCCAGCTTTTCTGCCCCAACAACGTCCATCTATTGTAAGGTGTCTCGTCGTTCATTCGTCGGTTTTCATTCCATTTCATACATTTTTGTCATATTACATATTTGAGTATAGGTATGTACGTAGCGTGTAAAGCACGAGAGTTAGGTATATAAATCGGTCTATAAATAGGTATTTGTTTTTGTTATCCGAAATATAATCATAAAAATTTATAGTTTAAGTTTATGATTATGGCCACATTGTATGCTCGCTGTAAACCTTGAATTGGACATTAACTACTAAGCTTAATACACATCCAACTATTATATAGGTATAAATATATACACCTCGTACACGTGACACCACCAAACAAACCGCGTACAAATGCGACACTACGTCTCTATACTTAGAACCGTTTACGTGAGTCAGAAATGTTAGCGTCTGGCACGGTTAGATATTGTTGTAGATGACAATAACAAATAAATTGTTAACATTTCATAAACGTAATAACGCTGGTATTGTTTGTTAACGCTATGTAAGGCGATGACAACTGTGAATGTGCTGCCCTTGCTTTTATTTCAAGGCTGACTTCATAGGTTTATCTATTACATATATTCTTAAAAAACGTCATGACTTCGAATCAGGCCGGTCTCCTTTAATCTCCAGGCTACTAACTGCTCGGCCTGTCGAAATCTTTGACACCTAAAGCCGTAAATTTATTCATTTAACATTACAAGTCATGTTTATTCAACAAATACTAAGAAATACTAAGTTAAATCTGTCCCGGTTTGTCCAAGGATTTCTCTAACGCTAAGTAGACAGACGCAAATGTCCGCAGGTCGAATTGCGCTGTTGTCGCGACATGATGTCGCAATCGCAACGCTGCTCGTCGTCAGGCGACGTGTTAACGCGGTTAGCGCGCGGGCGCGGCGGCTGCTGCTCACCAGCGAGCGGTCGCACTCGCGTTGGGCAACCGACGGGCATCGGGATTAGGATTAGGGACGTGTCGCCGAACGATGCACACTTAGATAACAAGACTACGTGAACATAAAGTATCTTGGACCGTTTTTATATATATACTATAGTTCAGCATTGTTATACATACATCAGCGCTGAATTACGTTCAATTTTAACCTGCTTTGTTTATCATTAATGGCAGTTTACGAAATAAAATGATTTAGATACAATTGAGATTTAAATTCCAGGGCCAGGGACGTGAAGGCTTTTAAGTGACCAAGGCAACTTATACTTAGTACATTACATTACAATATATACATCAGGTCGGTGAAGTCGTGAATGTCCCCGATTGCAGGTGTTTGTGGCCCGAGCCGAAGGTGAAGGCCATAAATATATGCGATCTGGGGCTTTACGAATTACCACCCGTGGTTTGTCTCAAGTTTTACGTCTTGCGTTGGCCAGAAAGTGGGATTTTCTCCCTCCGGCAGAAAATTCCACTTAGGGGCTAGGGTGACGTAAAGTATAGGTATGGTATAAAGCATATACAAGACGAAGAATATTGAGGCCCGAGATCGTTGAAGTTCGAGTAGGGCTACGCATTAACGGTTCCGCATCACTACAACATAGCAGTTATACCTACTGGCTCGAGTAAATAACGATAATTTATTTAACCTAAATAATTAGGTAACTCATGCAATATTCTTTTGCGAAATTTAAGGGTTTTGATTTGTGTGTTAATCGGAAACTTGCACAACCAATAGATTGTTATGTGAAATTTTCTCTCACAGTTCCGGTAATTGTATGATTTAATAAGTTGCCTGATTTTTGTGACTGGATTCTATTGCCGACTGTACTTTTTATTGAGCACTTTGAACAACCTTTAACTACTCATCGACATAAATGCAAGAGTAGAAACTAGTAGAATTGTGCTATATTTTTTTAATGGAAAATTAAGTCCAACCTGCTCCGGCTTGCCCAAGGATACTTTTGCCTGCACGCCTCTGATGGACTCATATCTTTCTGAGACAGCGTAACTGCCACTCTGTTATAGCTGTATATATAACTATATTATACTTACTCCACCGGGGGCTGTAATGTACCTATGCTCACACGAGTGTCGGTGTTGAACCGCGACGGCGGCGGGTTCCCTTCCCACGCGCGCTCTCTCGTCTAGCGACTCCGCCGCGCTCCGCGCTGCGTGCGCGCACCGGGTTACCGCCGTGCCGCGAAATGCGCATTTGATTGTTTTTTGTACCACGTGTTAACGGATTCTCCGAATGCAACAATACGCGCTTTGTACATCTCGGAGATGAGGCTCTAATACTGTTAACGATTTCTAGTGCATCATACGTTATTAGGTATATTGTCTATCGTCATGTTCATCTTGCGTATCTAATAGACTTACTTCATGCCCAATTAAGGTATAATGAATGGCGAAACACGAGCCAAACATTGTGTTTCTACTGACTGGACTACTCATACGGTCGAAACATCAGTTTATAATGTTGTTCGTTATGACCTCTACACACTCTATACAGTCTATACTCTCAATGATTTACCTACTTTTTTTAAACAAATTGATAAATCTAATTTGGATTAAGAGCTACGATACCAGTTACAGTATTCCGAAATATTAACACAATACATGTACTCATACTGTACAAAAACGAACATGACAACCGTTTTCAACAAATGTCTTTGCAGTTCTAAATAATAAAATAAATGATAATGCGAGACCATCAGTTAGGTGATGAATTAAGTCTGTTTATGTTTGGCCTCAAATTCAACAATAGTGATAACAACAAAGACTAACGGCTGTTTCTCTCTTTCCAGACTAACTCAGCGGATCACCGTCAGCGTTTCCTTGTCGTGGTGATGTCCTGAGCGCGCCGGCATGGGCAGCCGCGCCGGCACGCGCGGGTCGCGCGCCGACACGCAGCGCGCTCTCGACGAGTTCGACGAGTTGGCCGGCCTCCGGGGGAGCGGGGCCGGAGGGGGGGCAGGGGGAGGTGGAGGGGGCGGCGCGGGCGCGTACACTCTAGAACATCTCGCCACCTTCACCGTCACCAGGGAGACGGGCATCGTGTACCCTGCTGATGGCATGAGGAGGCTGCTGCAGTTGGAGAAAACCAATGGTGCGTACGCGCTTTCAGTTCCTTACCTGTGACACGTGACCCGTGATAACGTTGACGGAATAATTTCGGCATTTCTAGTGCGACATCGACATGCTCTATTCACCTTTACCTACATAAGACTTGTAAATCACTGCAAAAGTCTGTATCAATAACTCCTA
This sequence comes from Apotomis capreana, assembly GCA_947623375.1. Lineage (NCBI taxonomy): Eukaryota > Metazoa > Arthropoda > Insecta > Lepidoptera > Tortricidae > Apotomis > Apotomis capreana. The sequence goes on from OX392522.1 coordinate 186,339, forward strand.
TGCCTGCAGCTAAATTCGACGTTTCCATTGATATCTGTCTGAAATTATAGCACTGTCCACTTCAGGCACATGGCATGCGCATGCGCACGCGGCCGTGAGCCCGCGATATGGCCGTCGCCGACACGCAGGAGCTATAATAATAAAAACGTCAATGTTGGTACTCAGCCCTCAGTCCAAATGTATTTTATCGTTTGAAAACCGTGAATTTAATCACCACAAATAAGAAGATTGTGAAAATACAACAAATCACACGCGGCATACACCAATAGCTAAATTACCTACTTGTCTTGTAAGTGTAAGTACATGCCTTGACAAAATGATTATTAAGTAGGTACCTATATCATGTTCAACTAATACCACAGAAAAGATAATCTAATAGGCTGATAATGAGGCTGATAACAGTAATCATTTATTCGAAGAACGAAACAATATTAGTTCGTAAACACTTTAAAACTCGTGTTATACAGACTGACTTGTCAACTTGAACTAAATTACGGCTTTATCCGATCTACGTGACCGATGTTATAAGTACAAGTACATACAGGGATGTCCCAGAAGTACCACGTCACAGTGACGCCAGAGGTAGATCAGCTTAAGAGGAACCCACCCAGCCTAACATGCCCCTAGTAAAAGTTGCACAGTTTTCAAGCTATTACCGAAATAAAGACTTTTGAGAATTTTACCCTTTGTTTTTACATTTTTAGTAGCATTTTTAGTCACTGTGGCGTACTTCTGGGACACCCTGTATATCGATTGTGCTATCCGAGTTGGATTGCCCATACATCGTTGAAATGGTTATGGTTAGTGTTAAACAAATAATCCCCCCTTTCCACGGACCATGGGTGATGGTGATGGTATAATTCCTTAGTGATATTTTTATAGGTATTGTTTTCCAATCGTTCTGGATGAGGCATGGTATTCAACTGTTTTATTATGCATGTTCCAGGAATATGGAGCCAGAAGATGCAGCTGTGCCTGGACGGGCAGTGGGTGCTGGTCATGGACTACGAGACCGGAGTGAGTATCCGCCTGTCTGAACCCCCTCTTAGCCTTCTCACAATATAATCTGCACTGATCTACGATCCAATACGACCCCTACAAAATACATTGTATATTTTCACCACCTACTTACAAAAAGACAAAAAACTCCATAAAATCTGTCAAGTTTCTAAAAAGACACCATACCAATTATTTTGAATACCCGTCGCCATCTCTCGGCGACCACAGAATGAGCGGCGGAATGCCCCCTTCCCCTATACGACAGGTTTTACCTGATTTAGGGCATAGGTAACATACCTTTAAAGCGCCGTGATAGCGGAAGATAGAGAAAAAGGTGGAATTTAGTATCGAAATCAAAACAGCTGGAACTTATAAAACCATATTATTTAATTGATACAAGATACAAGACAGCAAGATGACAAAAGTAAAGAACAAAAGAAACATCAAAAAAAGCAATAATAGACAACATAAATGATAAATACAAATACAAATGATAATCACAATACTGTCTATATCTCAACTTTGTATTTAGCCTAATATTATTGAACATCTAATAAATGTCCCAGCGTTTCCGTGTAATAGGCGGCCACCTGCACTGGGCACCACGAACTGACGTGACACATCACTGTTAACAAATGTCACCTAACTTAGTTACTTACCTTTTCTATTATTTTGTATTTGAAATGTATGTTAGTTTTCTTTATGGGAATAAATATTTTTCATTCTAAATAGCAATAGGGACAAAATATACCTACAAACTCGTAAAAATAATGTCTTTTAACGATATACCTTACGATCGACCCGAATGATAAAGCAGGCGAGTGAAACTTGCCACGAAGTGCTATTTCTATTCATGAACAAAGAACGCACACCACGTGCAATAAGTATATCGGCACCTAGTCTGTACTGTAGAGGCGGTTTATGGGCTATTCTCTGTGGAGCGGCGTGTGCGCGCGCGCACTGTTCAGCTAATCACCGCCATTGTCCCATTGTGCCCGCGGTGCGGCGTCAGGCATTCCTGTAAGTAGTCACTTTATACGAATACAGAAAGGGTAATGATCCAAACCGACAAACATAAACAAAAGTTTTTTTTCAAGGTGATATATTTGTGGTAGTCCACATGGAAAGGGACCTTATGGCGGGAATGAGTTATCTACAGAAATGAAATCTAGAATCATATACCTAGCTATATTTCACGAATCAACCTCCTAGCTTTTTTATTTATTTTATTATAATTTTTTAAAGTTGATCCATCGATATCTTCAGTTTCGAGAAAATTACAGTTAAAGTTTGGAGTCCCAAAAACCTAACTTATAATGCGAAGTTATGGAGCTGATGGTATATTACAATTGACTATGATGTAATCTACCGGAAAATCACATAATATGTACAAGAGCTTTCCTACTTTAGGAGCTAGTGACGCCCAAACACAATAAGGTGCAAATTATCGATAATGGATTGAAAACACATTTACTCCCAGATTCTACGATATTTTTTGTTATTTTTGACTTTCAAGTAGACTACATTTATTAGGGAAATGTCACATATAAATAAAACTAAAATATCTAGATTGCAACATTTTTTTTAATTTTTTTTCTTCATTTCAATTATTTAATGAAAAATAGACTCTTGAAGCAAAATTCTAACACGTATTCATAATAACGTCATAAAGTTTACATATATCAACATAATTATCAGCTTTACAAACATAATTTGCCTTAAATCTAAAAGTTTTAACAATTTTTAGTTACGTAGAGACTGTATCATTTTCGCCATACTTCAGAGAAAAGGGACCTTATGGAGGTCACTAAACTCAATTATGTAATCAAAACATGAAATATCAATATTTTAGTGCAATTTCGCAGTAATTTTAATTGCAACTAATTTAACAGCGATATTAAAGAGCAAACATATAATTGTTAAGCGGTTAGATTTCAAATCAACGTTAAAAAACTTTAGTGAGAAGAAGAGATTTAATAAAAGGGCCCTTATGGCGGCCTTTAGCAAAAGTGACTTTAAGGCTCGTTTGTTATATTTTTAAGGACTATTTTCTTTAATATACCTTTCTTATGTGATGCACACAAAGCAGCGAACTCGGTTGAGGCGCGGGGCGCGGCGTGCTTGTCGAAGCGCCGGCGGCAAGATAAAAGAACGCGGCTACCCAGCAATTCACTTTGAAATTGCCGACAGTCGCAAATTGGTTCTATTCTTGTATTTAAGTAATATTAATATTTGTTAACACAAAATATGTATTTTGAAATGCATAATATGCAATCTACATTGTTACGTATGGTACAGTCTGCAAACAGCAAAGTTATTTCCTCTGCATTATTCCCACGCGGAAATGCAAAAGGAATAATGATATATTTATTGACTGTACGTAATTACCTACCAGTTGTTACTTCTGATTCTGATGAATAAGGATCTTAACAAAATGATTTTATTGTGTAATTAAGTCATCCCGCCACAAGGTCCCTTTTCTACTAAACTTAACAGGGATTTAAAACCCATAATATATTGACGTATATAAAAGTGAGTTCATTGAAAAGATAGTATAAATAACGTTCTTTTTATTAGAGCCATAAAAAAAAATACGATTTTCTGACACATTTTACAAAACTTCGATTGTCTCGGAAACTAAATGCCGCCATAAGGTCCCTTTTGATTTGGATCGTCACATTTATTGAAACTTGGATCGTTTGTTAGAAAATGTGAGACGAAACATCGATCTTCCAATCTAACCATAAAAAGCAATGGTCTGATTCACGGGTGGCATGAACAATCCTAAGCAATTCCAGAGAAATAATGTGAAGAAACATTGAGTTAGGTTGACTTTTTCAAGAAAATGAGAGTTGGACCATAGTTAGGCAACTGATTGTACCATAATTAGTTACGCTGGGTAGCGCTACTCTACCACCCCAACTCCTCTGATGGATTGTACTATAGTTTATAGCTAATAAAAAATATTTCAATTTCGTCTCCAGTTAAGTTGTGATAATGTATACCCACTTATATTAGGATCCACAAACATAAGTAACTACATGTGTATTGTGTTAGTCGGTGATGGAGCGGTTCCCGGCGGGCTGGGTGCACTCGCCCACGGCGTTCACGTCGCCCGAGCCCGCGGAGCTGTACAACAACGTGCTGGCCTTCGTGGTGGGGCCGCCGGCGCCCTCGCCCGCGCCGGGGCCCCCCGCCGACGCCCCGCGCCGCGAGCTGCACATCTTCCAGTGCCACGACGTCGGCGCGCAGACGCTCGTCGAGGAGCTCAATGCGCTCAAGTACGTACCGATTCAGTCCATCCCAATGACCATCGGGTTTACGAATAATGTGTACATACTGCCAGTTCACCTGGTAATCCACTTATAATCAATGTTAATTTTCGACTCTGGATTAGTTCTTCACTGTGGTATTTGCAGTACTATCAACCGATATCAAATTGTTTATTTAAAAGCCGCCGCACAGCGCTGCTAGTTTAATTTATTTTCCAAACACTTCTTACAAAAGTTTTATAACTAAAAGTTCTACTTCATAAATGGGTAACATCTGTGCTTTAGAATAAGCAGCGCTCCTCCCTGTAAAACGCCTTGTTACAAGTTACAACTAAGAATAACAACGAATGTGTGCGAGCGCGCGCGTGAGGTTGCGCATGCGCCTGTGTGTGTATGTGTGTCTGTGTTTAAATTATGTATAAAGAGAGCTGACTCAACTCGTTATAATAGTTAAGCATCAAAGTTTTATATTTAACTAAAACAAGTTTATGTGTATTCACATAAGATACGAGTCATCGAACTAAAGGTCATCTACTATCGCAATATCAAATACAATACTTGAGACTAACCCTGCCCAAGATTATACGAATAGATTCAGACACGATAAGATACAATAGAGATGAGACGCGGCAGTGCCCTACCAGCCTCCAACCATGCACTACGAGAGGCTGCGCGCGCGCCGCGCCCCGCGCTGGTACTGGTATGGGACCCCATACACTATCAACACAGTCACAATTTATACAATTTAGTATGGTGTTATCGAACAATTGAAAATAATGCAACTACAATACAGTTCTTCGCATACATCAATGCAAATTTTGTTAACGATATTGTATTATAATCGGACGTCGTGTGAATTTCGGAAATCCAAAAATTTCTGAAAAGAATATAGATAGCGGCTATCTGCGTGGCTATCTAAGGGTCTTCTACAGTCTTCATGCTAAGCCCGTGTACCTGTGAGGTGGATTTCCCAAGTGTTGTGTGTGTTGCAGGGGCGGCGGCGGCAGCGCCGGCGAGGCGGCCAGGGACAGGGACTTCGTCATCGAGAGAGAGCGAGAGCGGGATGACATTGAGCGGCCACGCCGACAGGTGAGAAAAACAAGAATATGTATATACCCGGTCACGATATCTGAGCGTCAAAATTAGTAATGTCAATACGGCGCTATCGGGGCATTCCTATCATCTGGGCATCCCATGGCATTCTCATTTCATGAAATTGCATTCATTGCATATTTTTAATTTGTCCTGATTAAAAGTGGCAACGGACCAACGGGTTCACGTCGCAAGGGACCCGCGTAATTTTTATTTGCACAATGATAGGAATATCATCAGCGGATTGAGATGGATTAGGTACTTTGTAGCTTGGAAAATTCTAAGAGAGCGTTAAAATAAAACTGGTAGATAAAATAAGCACAAATTAGTTTGTGACTCAACGGTGCACTTATAACGCTAATGCAAACAACATTCAAGACTACCGTATTGAAATAAGGCTATCAGATTCGCGATAGAAATCTCGATTAAAATGCAATTAGCATATTGTTTGTGACGCGTCGGATTTTATTGTTTCATTACGTTCAGAAGTCGTTCTGGAAACAATCGATACGATCCACGATAGGTTATCGCAGTAATCTGCGGCGATAAGCGCCGGCCGCAGTCGGCCGCGGAGCGCGCGCCCGGCCAAGTTGTGCTCGGACTGCTAGGCCAATGGTGTAGACGCGCAGTTGACACGGAAAGAGGACGCGCCATGTCGCGAATGTACCATACCTTTACGCGCCAGCAATGGGAGGCCGTGATGATCGTGAGTGTACACAAGTTCGCTTGTTCTAATAAATTAGGTACCGCTTCATACAAAAGTTTTGCCACCTTACCTGATATGTTTGAGAATTAAGGATGCACAAGGATGAATCTCTTAGTAGGGGCCTAAGAGTCTCAGATTGTTTATTTATTTATAATTTGTTTTAGGGTCAATTTCAACAAGACGCTTTTTTGTATCATTTCGGTGTGATTCTTTATTTTTGATTATTTTTAAGTTTTTTAAATGTGAAGAGATACTTTAGACTATATTATTAAACATATGTAAAAGGGACCCTGAAATCTGAAATAGTTTTCGAGATATTCGAGATCGAATATGAAACACACAACGGAATGATAAATGTACACCAGGATGATAAAATAAGTCCACCGCAATGAAATTTCATACGCCGGAATGAAAGAAAAGTGGCATATTATGAAAGTAATTTTACTTTTTATATTCGTAATATATATTATATTGGCATTACATAATAATATAAACATATATCTTAGTATGGTATTAAAAACAAAATAAAAAAATATAATTATTTCAACAATATTTATGAAAAGTGAAGCTACTTTTGATGTCATTCTGGTGCTTTCCTCATTTTGGTGGGGTTTAAAGTCATTTTACTACACCGGAAACACCGGAATGAGAATGGTGGAATGAGAAACACGACATATTTTTATTTCTTAAAAAAAAGTAAGCCCTATATTCTACAACTAATTAAACTCTTGTAATGGCGAGTGTACTTTACCTGATATAGATAAATTTCAAGCCACGCAGTTAAAAAATAAAGAAGCTATAACAAACTCCGAAATGACACTTTTTTTGTCCCCTGTCCACCGCGATGAAATATTCACGTTTATACAAGCCAACGTATTGCCACTATTACACAACCGGCCTCGTCGAGCGCCGCAGCTTGACTAATTCTTTGAAGTGCGCGGGAGACGGGGGGCGTACTTGATCAAACTTGGAAAATAAATCGGTTCGAAACATTGTCGGCGGTAATGAGAAGTTTTCTCGGGACAAACGTATATGCACTTATTCAAGGGTATACAAAGGAGATATATAACGGGTAATGTACTTTTTTCGTTACCTATTTATATGGTAATAAAATAATGGTAACAGATTTTCTTTGTCATGCATAGTATTTGACTTACCCGGCATTTTACAAACAAAACCGGCTTGGGGACAACCCACCTTGATGAGAAATTGGGTCTAAATATATTTTTTTAAATTATTATATATATTAATATTTAAATTTTAGCTGTTGCCCGAGGTAGACAATGGCGGACTGTTTCCGAAAAAAAATGGTACTTTATTATTCAACCTTTCTGCACCTGCGTTTTCAGTCTTGCCATCAAAAAATACTGCTTGGGAAATTGACCCTTTAGCGCGTGTGCCCCCTTGTAACCTCGCGCCTCTAGGCACGTGCCTGTCGAGCCTACTTTGCCTTAGGGTTAATCGCCACTGTTTTAATTATGCTTCAATCCAGAATGATTAATTTGATTCTAATTTGGATTTAGGTATTATAACGGACTATCAGATCGAAACCGGCGCTACTACTATGACATTGAGTGAAGACGTGTTTGTTTATTCCAGCAAATGTCGGCGCAGCTGGGGCGCGACCGCGACCGCGAGCGCGACGATGCGTCGTCGACGGGGTCGGAGCGGCTGTACGAGCAGGACATCGCCATCCTCAACCGCTGCTTCGACGACATCGAGAAGTTCATCGCGCGGCTGCAGCACGCGGCGGCCGCGGGCCGGGAGCTGGAGCGGCGGCGGCGGCAGCGCGGCGCGGGCGCCGGCAAGAGGAGCGCCGGGGACGGCATGCTCGCGTTGCGCACCCGCCCGCCGCATGAACGCGACTTTGTCGACGTTCTCCAGAAGTTCAAGCTATCGTTCAACCTGTTGGCGCGGCTCCGTGCGCACATCCACGACCCGAACGCGCCGGAACTAGTCCACTTCTTGTTCACGCCGCTGGCGCTGATCGTGGACGCGGCGCAGGACGCGGAGGGCGCCCCGCCCCCGGGCGGCGCCGGCGCAGGCCCGCTGCCGGCGCGCGTGGTGCAGCCGCTGCTGACACGAGACGCGCTGAACCTACTCGCCAACTGCGTCACCAGCAAGGAGACCGAGCTGTGGCATTCGCTCGGCGATGCCTGGCTTATTCCCAGGTCCGTATTCTTCTATACTCTTTACATTTTATAGACAAATTTAGTAAAAATGTAAGATGCTTATACCTACGGCTTAAACCAATTCCTAAACTGACATTATATACTGAAACACTGGTAATTTTGACTTCTAATCTTTTTTTAATATTTAACCATTGATACACATGAGACATTAAATGTTTCATAAATTCTAATTATTTAAAATCTTTTTGCAGACGAAACTTTATTTTAACTTATTTCAACAAAACTAATTACAAGCACAGCTTTCTGAAATATGTAATCAGTTAATCATATAATATTTGTTAGCGTTTGGTATTCAAATTGAAGTGACAAACGTGCGGAATGACGCATGTGTTGTTTTGCTTTATTTATAGCTGTAATCTGCAGATTACAAGCGGACCCATTAGCGCGGCGACAGCGCCGGGCGCGCGGCACTGTGTAGTGTGTCATGGATTTAGTAGCTGCCTGATAAATCCATTACCAGCAGATAAAATAAAGCGCCGGAAGTTAAGGATTATCTTAGACAACATTTTCGGTTTTTATACGCTCATAAACATTTATAATATGTAAATTAGCATTATTACATATAATTATATTCTATCTATCCTTAAGAAGGTACTTACTTGTTGCTAAAGGACAATCGATAAGCTCTAGATATCTACAAAACGATCAACGATACTTATTTCTCGACTTATAGGTTGAGGTGCTCATTATCGGAACTCGTACTAAAGATCATTTGGAAAGACTTCAACTTTTTCAAAAAGACTCTTCTAGTTATTCCTTTGCTGAGTACAAGGTGTATGGTTACAGGGAACAGTGGAAGACCAGTATCCCGCCGTACCAGCCCGTGTTCATGGACGGCTGGTCGCCGGACTACCAGGTCGACGACCAGCCGCTGCGCAGGTGACCACACTCATTCCGAAACAGCTTAGTTTCAACTTACCAAAACCCTGTTTACCAAATGATTTCGTTTCTTGGAAATAACCAGTCACAATTGGCCGATTGAATAAATCAACCTAGTCACCTACGTTGTTACAATGTTTATGCCAAAAACCGAGGGTCTTAATCTCTCTAAAAGCAACTTGTATCACGAACACTTTGATTGGAACTTGGGGCTTAATTTCTGTGTCTTGCTGCGATGTTTGTTTTCCCAAAATGTAGTATTAATATTATCCAATGTATACATTCATTCCTCTCATGTTAAGATTAATTTGCCAGTTAGCATGTAAGGTATAGCTGTTAGTGCTAACATTAATGGTATTAAATAAATAAATAAATAATAAATAAATAAAATACTGATAAATGCAACATTACACCGCTGTTTTTGATGTTACTATGTTTGATTTTGATGTTTACTTACTTTGCTATCTCGTGTGTCAACTTAGCTAATATTAATATTGAAATCACTTTGCTGTATTAATTTTATTGGTCAAGGTGGAAAAAATCAGTGTCTCTTTAGCATTTTATTTGACACTTTATCGTACCTACAGTTCTGGGAGAATATCGGTGCCTCCCTCTTCGGCTGAAAGAAACAATAGATTTTTTTACCGGCTCATGTAAGCCATAACTTTGGCATACTTACTCTCGGAAAAGTGCTAGGTAGTCCTGGATTTCTGCATTGTGAATGTTGTTCAATATGATGTGCTTGCTTGTGTCGTTGTGTGACGTCCCCGCGTGTGTGTGTGTGTGTCAGGTCGTCCCCGCGGCGCGTGTCGGCGGCGGGCGGGCCGGCGGCGGAGGGGGCGGCGGGGCCCGCGGGGGAGGGCTACTACGAGCGCGACGAGCCCTCGCTCTACGGCGACCGCGACCACTACCCGCCCTATGCCAGGTAACGCTTCGGTGTTCAAGTCTAAGCTTAAACCCCGCTTCTGCAGTCAGCGAATGGTTCGGAGTGTTACTTTCAAAATGATTTCAGCTACAAGCCGACTTTGATCGACCCCCTTACCCATACCCCTTAACTAGTCAACTGGTTGCAGTTCACATTAATTCTTCCTGTATTAAAAGTTGGTGGCCTACATAGCTATAGGTCGCTTGTTTTCTGGTCGAACCACGCTGTACTAGTAACTGAATGAACGTGTATGTGTGTGTGCGCAGGTCGCCGGCGCCGCGCCGCGACGACTCCGGCTCGGCCGCGTCGTCGCCCGAGCGCGAGCCCTACCGCCCCCCCGACGACGACGGTCAGTATTTTACTCTTATTTGTTTATTCATTTAAGTCAATTATAGCTAAACTATCTCTAATTAATTGAACTTCATGTGGCGAAATTCCATTTCAAATCTGATCATTTATGAAACTGTCCGTCACTTACATACAACACACCTTGCTTAGTGACATGAGTACAACTATGTCTACCTCTTGTAACCTACTTCAACATACCCCTAAAATATCGCCCTTGCTAACATTTTGCAGTGTGGTAGCACACGTCACAAACTTAGGATCCTCTGATATAAAAAAAAGTACTAAATAATCAACCCACCGTAGTGTAAAGTTTAAAACCAAGCGTGCTCTATACTGTCGGTGCAGTTTGACCCATGTAAAATAGTATACTGCCGGTTACCGATTGCATATCCGTTAATGTATACCATCTCAGCCTCGTCGAAACATACATATTTATATGTTTCAATGTACATCGTTCCAGATGACCTGGGCGAGGCGTGGGCGCGCGGCGTGGCGGCGCGCGGCGGCCGCGTGGTGCGCGTCACCTACCCCCGCACCGCCAACAACGACAAGGAGCTCAGCGTCGTGCGCGGGGAGTACCTCGAGGTATTACGCGTCGCGTTCAAAACACGCCTTAGACTGATGGTGGGGCCACTTCTGCAGACCAGCAGTTTGGACAGTTGTCTAAATTAGCTAAATATCAATCGTACTACTGAGAGATCCCGTCCAGACAATCAAGTTATAATGAGTTAGGGCAAGCTAATCATGAAGCGTCCACCAGAAAGTGAGTATTTAATCGTATGTGTAGCAAGACAAAATGATCATGGGAAGCAAGCTAAATGTATTCTATATCTACCAAAGATCTGATATCTTGGTCATATTGATTTTAAAATGATTCGGTGCAGAGCCATGGCCAGTATAAACAGAGTAGTGGTATTGAAGCGTGTGTTTGTGTTGTGCGCAGGTGCTGGACGACTCCCGCAAGTGGTGGCGCGCGCGCAACCGGCGCGGCGTGACGGCGCACGTGCCGCACACCATCGTGGCGCCCGCGGCGGCCGAGCCCGACCCGCTGCTCTACCCCAACCCCATCTACACCCACTACCAGGTACTTCGCCAGCATCACCTATCCGTTCCTATGATCGGTCGCCCGTGTCCGGAGGCCTACGTCTAGGCTAGCTAATTTTGCTGTTTGTATGTATTTATGTAGGTATCTATTAATTCTCCGCGTACAAAACAAGAAAACAAAGTCAAATCTAAAATTGTGAGATTGCTAGCAAACAGCATTGCCTGAGATAAAACATGACCAATAACAATTATGTTCATCTCTCAAAACTTTCTGAAAAGTTTTAGTCTACCTATTTTATGTTCAACGACATAAAACGTATTTATCTTGGCGACGCGAATCGAAGATTTTAGCAACAGTTTAATTATTTCTCTTCAACGATTATTTTTTAGTTGTTCAGGAATGTTTTCACTTTTCAGTCTAAGAATGCTTATCTAACGTTAATATGGTATTTGTTGCAGGAGGGTGGCGGGCGCGGGTCGGGCGGCAGCAGCCCCACGAGCCCGGCCGGTAGGGGCGCGGGCGTGGCGGGGGGCGCGGGGGGGCGCGCGGGGGCGGCGGGGGGCGCGGGGGGCGAGCGCGCCGAGCCCCCCGCCGACTGGGTGCGCCGCGAGCGCCTCGGCAAGAAGGGCGAGTTCCGATACTTCTAGAGCCGGCGGCTGGCGCTACGGAGACGAGACAGCTCACTACACTCTAGGGGTACAGTCGCTCGGTGACGTACTGAAACTATGTAGTTCATAGAGAAATAGTCTAAAGTTACTACCGCTGGTCAGTTTCTAAGCATTCGTTGTATTGAGAATGACAAACGATAGTTATAATAGTACAATTAACTCTATATTTATATTTAAAGCCGAGCACAATCAGTCGGAGCGAGCTGTCTCGGCGCTGTCCTCGCCCACGGGCCACGTCAGTTAGCGGAGTCGAGTTTTTAAGACGCCCGCGGCGCCAGCCCTACCGAGTCGAGCGGTCGTTCTGGAAATATCACATTCTCCAAAAATCTAATTTATAATGTTGATACTTCATTATGAAAGGAGAATGGCCTGATTACAGGCAACTTGTCAAACTTCATTATAGACTCCCTTCCCATTTTCATTACAGTTGATTAATAATTAAAATTTGCTCAAAAAACAACATTGTTTTGCAGAATGTGATATTTTGGAACCGCATTCAAAGGCGATTGAGATTATATTCGAGAAGTTAATTCTCCATCCGTCCGATAGAATCATTATTAAAATCGGTAGGTACAATTATCGTCAATAATTAAGATCCACTTTCGCAAGTGTATAATTCTGTGGCAATTAATAACCACCTTCCGAAAGTAGACAAATATTGTAATCTTAGTAAATGTAACTGTGTTTCGCAGATTGACTGCTCCCGAACCAAAGCGGCCCCTCCGCATAAAACATAACGTACTTAATGCATAATCACTAGTATATATTTTCATATCAGTAGAACATATCACTTAGCGTGTTATCAGGATATCTATCCGGCACAAAGATATGACGCGATAAGCGCGCGTTTAATCTCAAGGAATGTTGCACTAATTGTGTCTCTTTCTTACTCGTTCAGTTCGGGTAGAGACACGCGCTAGCGCTCGTCCCTTTAGGTTCCGCTAGATGTCGCCGGTGCGAGTATCGGAGCGCGCCGCCCCGCGTGTGTGTGTGCTTGTGTCCGTGTGCGATGTATGTGTTGTGTTCACACATCACTGTTACATGTAGTTGACACTCGTAGAGCGAAGCCAAAACATTGTAGCATTCCGTCAGTTCCATGCTTCACTCAATGGGAATCATTCCCGACTCGAAAGCGAGAAGCATAGACATTGCAGACACTGCAGCATGCCATGCTCTATAATTTGGGTCGTTCTACGAATAAATGACAAGCTCTAAAAGCAGTCGCAGACCGACTTCACTGACTGTAGTGTCGAGCTGTCGACGTTGGTCTGCATCGATGAACTGGAAAAAAATATGTTTACCTACCTACACCTATTTGTGAAAAAAAACATATACTAATTTCCATGATAAGCGCATTATTATTAAGTGTTTCGAGGTTGTTGGGATACTTCGATCCGTTTGCTAGCAAAATATTCCTCTCAAGTACGGAACACGAGTGTTCAAGTACTAAGACACCCCTCTGTTTGTCGATGCGGGCCAGCGCGCAATCTATACGGCTAATGGACAGCACCCAAGCGAGATCCAGAACTCATGGCAAGTCTTTCGTGTGCTCAAATCTGTACTGAGTGTATCCTCAGTCAGTCTTGAGTCCTGTCTCTTAGCCCGGGTGTGCTCGTGTGAAGCTTAGCTTATGATTCATGTTCTACAAATTAGTACCTACGTAGCGTTAGTCTATTGTTTTTTTTAATACTTCGAGTCAGATTCTATAAGCTGGTTATATATATTTATTAGGAGATGAGTACTTATACAAATAGTAAGGCTATAAATGTTAATATATTGTCCCGGAGCGCGGCTAGTACTGCTCCTTGTTTGTATTTACATTTTTTTACATTAAATTTTTTATTGAAACCTGTGTGTGTCTATTTGTGCTTCGCTCCTCACGGTGTCCTTCCGTCTGTCCCTCGGGACGCCTGCTTAAAGGTGCATGTATTTGTTTAAATTGTTGCTTCTTTCATTCCTAAAGATTCCAAGTGTTGACATGTGCCTCTATGCAACAGTCCGGCGCTTGGTGTTAATGCAGATAACTTCCGACGCCAATGATGGCCCGCCACTTCAAAATTTTATAGTTATAACTTTCGAACGAATTCAAATTTCGCGCCCATGTTCGGTTTGTACCATAGACATAAGTGAAGTCTATGACACTAACCGAAAATTTTGAAGTGGGCTATGTTAGGAACCCGGGCCATCATTGGCGCAAGTACTTAATCATTTTATTGTTAACAGAAAAACTTTTGATTCATATCGCGGTTTATAACAATAAATTGATTTGGTATTTATCTATTATGGGCTCATGAGCAAACAGCCGTAGAACCGTCGATTGCCGACGAGCTGGTTGACCACTCAGTCAAGATCCACAGCAGTGTATACCGGAGATTCTCATGGTAGTCAATGTGTACACCCGCTGACCTCGGGGATAAGGCAGAAAGAGTATAAGCGTCTTATACGTCTGATATTGCTGTGCCCTTACAGGGCGTCACATGTGTAACTACTTATGTTTAATTCCATCTGCGTTTGTAATGTGACATGTAATAAACGATTATTAATATTGTTAAGTAAAAATGTACGTAATGACCTCCGGGCCTTCTGAAATGAGTTAAGATTCTGTGTTTATTGAATGCAGCCTCGCTCTCCGCAGAGACTGAATCCCAGTCGGGGACCATGAATTCAGGTCGATCCCTAGTAAGTAAATCGCCACTACTTTTCAAATCAACGAAGAAACTATGAAATTCACTCACGTTTTTGGTACTATAAAATGGAAGATAAAGTAATGAGCATCAGTCATAAATGAGAGAGCTTTGCTATATGCTGTGTTTGTGTCGTTTGTGATCTGGGCCAGCAGTCGCGAGTACTCCTGCGGCAGTACAGAATGTGTGGTTGCAGAGAAGCCGCCCCCGCCCCCGCCGCCGATGCCACCGCCCCCGCCGCCCGCGCCCCTCCAAACTGACACCATCAAGTGTGAGTATTCCTCAACTCTTACTACACACACGGCACAAATGCTTCGTTATTTAAAAATACTATGTGTCGTACAGTCCCGCTCCCATGATGGTTTTTTTATTCTGCGATGGACATAAAAAAAGTACAAGGCTCTTTTCAACCACGTTTCTGAGTTTGAGAGTACCGAATGCTTTATGTAGTATTCATCAAGCATTATATAATATGCCCGCCGAAGGTTTGGATTGAAGCATGGAATATCCTAAGTACTATCGCTAGCTTCTGTGTTGATACCGATGGATACAGCTAGTAAGGCATGTTGCCCTGTCGGTCGCAGCTAGCAAGTCGCGGGTGAGCGCGGCGCCGAGCGCCGACGTCGGCGCCGGCGTCGGCGACGGCGACGCGTTCGCGGACGAACTGCGCGAGAAGCTGCCGCAGATACAGCAGCGGCGCAGGCTCATCGACTTCAAGAAGACGCCCGAGGTGTTCATCCACCAGGTAACCTCCACCAATGTCTATCTACGCATACACATAACAACTACGACGGCATCTAATCAGCTCTACTATTTCTGCTTGCATTGTTCTCTAAGTAGAATGAAAATATTCACCCTTGCCATGATTCTCCGCAGAGATTAAATTAGCTAAAATGTCCTGTCTCCAAAAACTGGTCAATGATTATATACCTACATGGTTCATCGGGTGCTACTTATTTATCTATGAAGGCACTAAATAACTAGAAACACTTGGTTTTAAGTTGTTTGAGCGCCAAAGACGGTTAACCACGACGTCATAGATAAGAGTGTATTACCACGACGTCACCCGCCGGAAAAGTATACCTCCAACTTAACCACGTCATTTGCCGCTAAATAAAAATAGTCTCAATACATTGGGATGAGGCTTTGGAGTCTCGGGCAGTTCTATAAAGGAGCTGTACATCTTAAATTAAGTTTAAATCCACGCCCAAATCTTCCAAAGGTATTTTCTTAGATATGAGCAGAACGCAATTCTCAGTGAAAACTGCATCTCATAAACGGAACTCGATTTGAATGCTCATAATGAGCTTATATTTTTTCCAGAAATCGAACCCAGACGAAGTAGCAGAATGGCTGGAGGCGAAGGGGTTCAGCTCGGGCGCGGTGGCGCGGCTGCGGGTGCCCGGGCACCAGCTGTTCGCGACGCCGCGCGCCGAGCTCGAGCGCCTGCTGGGCGCCGACGAGGGCAAGCGCCTCTACAGCCAGATCCTCGTGCAGAGGAACGTCTCCGGGGTACACGTCCTCCACAATACCTCACAATGTTGATGTAACTCTTTCCCTTCTTCTCGAGAGACAGCCCCGTCCCTTTTCACCGGACATTAATTTGCATATCACCCCTCCCCTGTCGATACCATGGTACTATAAATTACAATTCGCGCCACATCAGGTTGCGTATCACGTGGAGTCACATCACTTGTAATAATATTTACAATTATCAAACGGATTCAACGGGCGCAGCCAATGTGCGTCTACGCTAACTTACTTATAGCGTATATTGTATATCCCGTCTGATTAATCATTATCTCAACAATATTGACTATAAGTATAAACGTTTATTTTTTTCTCACTTACGGGGCTCTGCCATGACGCCTGCAATAAAAATGTGCTTGTCATTGCAACTAGGGTTGTATAATGATATTCGGTGCCCTTCACTGTACCCGCGTTGTTTTGTGTGTGCAGTACAAGACCACGTCAGCATCGGAGCTGCAGAGCATCCTTCGCAAAGTGCGGGAGAAGGTGGAAGTCTCCTGAGCTGTCTCAA
Organism: Apotomis capreana; assembly: GCA_947623375.1. NCBI lineage: Eukaryota > Metazoa > Arthropoda > Insecta > Lepidoptera > Tortricidae > Apotomis > Apotomis capreana. The sequence continues at coordinate 203,190 of OX392522.1, forward strand.
ACATTCGACATTCGACAGAGTGTACTGGGAGCGATCATTATTTATGTTATAAATTATTTTGTGATATATAAGGCAATACATCAGGTTATTTTATATTACGATAGCATAATTGTTTTATTTATGTTACCCTTTTTTCGGAATCGAAATTCTATTATTTAGGATCCTCATAATCTATCTAATATATCTATGTAATATGGCTGAAAGTATTAGTTTCAAAGTCGAACCAAAAAAAATTAAACAAAATAAGTGTATAAAATTGTATACTTATTCATTAAAATAAAACAACAAAGTCGCCATACACGCAAACTGCGTACCTATAGCTGCAACCTTCTAAATATTTTTAAACAAATATTTAACAATATATCTTGATAAATTTATGAAACATGTAATGTCTCATTTTTTTAATGTGGGTACACCACAATTTTTATTTAAACCATGAATACCTACAAAGATCAAAGCTTAAAGAAAAATTGAAAAAGGAGCTACCCGGTGGAAGGGACCGGGAATCGAACCCGGTACCTCTGGATTACCGGTCCAGCGCGTTAGCCACTTCGCTACCCTCGCTCCACGTAGATTAAATGTGAATACTACCCGGTACCTCTATGTGAATATTAACGTATTCACATAGAGGTCGCTAAGGTGTAAAAACCTTTCAAATAAACAATGCAAAGATCGACACACAAAGCATAAGGAAAAATTCGTCAGGTCTACGTGGAGCGAGGGTAGCGAAGTGGCTAACGCGCTGGACCGGTAATCCAGAGGTATATACCGGGTTCGATTCCCGGTCCCTTCCACCAGGTAGCTCCTTTTTCAATTTTTCTTTAAGCTTTGATCTTTGTATTCATGGTTTAAATATATCTTGATTCATAAAGTAATATTCACTAATATATTATGTCTAATTGCTTAATTTCTACGTACATAATAAATACAATAACAACACTGTATGTTCAAGGGAGATGTGGCTCACCTGTTCACAAAAACGAGAGTTGTAAATTAGCTGACCATTACGATAACTGGCGGTTATTTTTAATCTATTTTCATATCTAGCCTAAACGAACGTACGTATAAATTATAAAGCAATATATATTTAGCCTATCCCTGATGATCCAAAAATAAGAAGCTAGGTAGGAGCAGGCCTGACCTGCCTGCCCCGGAGTTGGAGCGAGTAGATGCGGAACCGGTAATAACCGGTTGCACGTAGGCCAGACGTCAGTGTCGGCGTCGGCGGCGCGGCGACTACTCTGCGAACCGCGTACGTTCAGGCCTCCTTACAGCTACCCTCTACTACCTTACCCTCACGACATCGGAAAACTCAAATAAAATTAACTAGTAGGTCAACAAAAAAATAACGGCATCAATGTTTTTATGAAGTAGGTACCGTCGAAAACATTGCATCATTAATATTTTATTACGATTTATGTCACTAAAATGCTTCAAAAGTAATAATGCATATGATAAAATTTAAGATAGACATAAAAATGTCATGATGCCGGAGTTTTGACGAACTCTGACGCCGCCGCGGCCCGACCTGTTGGGGACTCGCAACAATTGAGCTATTTGAATGTATCAGTTACAATAAGTAATCCTAATGAGTATGGCACAACACGTAACAACTATATAAATGTATGAGTCATTTTCTCTCACTCGATACTTTCATTCAATAAATCACCTAGTTGCTTAATAATATAAACGCGCGTGGCGGACCTATCTACCCTACATGGAACTGTAGAACACACAGACATACTCGACCCGCGAGCGTCCACCCACACGCTCACACACACAAACACGCTCGATATCACAATCATCTTTGTTACCCTACTTTTTATCCGGAGTACATTTCAACTTGTCATCACTAACTAATAAACCAGTATGAAATGCTTCGATCCTGCATGGCTACAAAAAGAGTGGAATTTAGAAAAACCTTATCGGAATATGAAACTGAGCAAATTTTGCAACGCATTATTCTAGTTCATTATTAATAACATTGGGAGCCAGGGCGGCAGATGCTGGTTTCGATAATAATTGAAGCGAAGAGTGGTGTCATAAGTTGGTCTTGGTACACCACCCTTACAGGTCCGCAAGCTGTCCAGATACCTAGCCAATACCAGTGCTGCTAGTGCTAATGAGCACAGCACTCAAACGTAGCATGAGGCGCCTAAAGAACCTACCGACTGTCCAATTTACGACATTTAGATGCCGTTCAAGAGGATTTTGGAAGAAGTGTGAGCTCATATCGCGTTCTGCCTCGCCGCTGCTCTAATGTAAATTTTATCTATTGAAACTCGTGCGTTCCGAGGAAGTTTTAGTCCTCAGTATATGACGCCCAAGTTGGTTTCCGGGACCGTTGCAGTGCAGGCGTGCCGGGAGCGTTAGTTGTCCGCCGCGGCGATGCGCGCGGCGATGGCGGCCGTCAGGGCGGAGCCCTTGCCGCTGCCGTCCTCGGCACCCACTACTGAGAACTGCAACAAATATCACACCTCAGTTAGTTTTTCCACAACATACATTCTAGAAGTAAGTATATATTATACCTACCGGTGGCCGTCTCCCGAGGACACACGTGTAAGTGAGCATCTGTAAACTCTAATTGTTCCAATGGCGAAAATAGTCGCTTAACTCTACTAACTAAGGCACTATGGAACTACGTAGATCGCTATGTAAGACACAAGTGCATCGTCAACATTCTATAATTTTACAAGAGCAGGATTTCTTTAAAGGGTTTCACTGTATTCTTTGTGACGGTCATGTGCAAAAGCAAATGTCAGCCAACCGGACTGAAAAGGCTGCCCAATCAATCAACAGTGGTAACGAGAAACGGTTGGAGAAGCGTAAAAGCTTGTCAGTCAGAGCCTATGAAAATCTCACGTAAGGTTATTTTGTGTTAAAGCAATGGTAGGTATCATTCACTTTGGTAGCTGTCAGTCTGTGAGAGCAGAGCTACTGAGAGAGCTTATCCTTCGAGTTACCTTGTAGGGCTGCAGCAGCGCGATGTACTTGTCCATGAGGGCGGCTATCCGCGGGTGGCGCTTGAACACGGACCCGTCCACCGCCACCAGCACGTGCTCGCGCGCCATGCGCTCCACCAGCACCGAGATGCCTGTGCAAGTACACGCAAACATTACAAGCTAACCATTGAAGAGCATCATTTTTTCGTGTCGTTGAAATTTCTCGAAAGACTGGTGGTCTGGCGGAGTCTCTAGAATGGATAAAATAAGAAACGAATACATCCGTGGTACTTTTAAAGTAGCCCCAATACACGAAAAACTTAGAGAGACCCGCCTGCGCTGGTACGGACACGTAATGAGACGAGATGATGACCATATGACTAAATATAGAAGAGAAAAAAAGGGGCCGTGGACGTCCACCAACAACCTGGTTACAAACAATAAAAAAGACCTGAGTTCTATAAACGCAAACGACGAGACAACCCGCAATCGTACGGTGTGGCGCAAGAGTAGGTACTAGGAGGGCTGACCCCATATAAATTGGCACAGTAGCCAGGAGAAAGAAGAAGACTGGTATAACAGTAAAATTATTGGATAATTTAATCCGATGACAGCGTATTATTAAAGTGAATCGATCTAATACTACTAACTTCAATAATCTGGCCATAACATCTTTAGAGCGAGTTGCGTCGACAAATCAAAGAGAACCTAAGGGCGGATGACACCAGAGATACTCACAAACAGAAACAAGCTGGGCAGCCCGGTTGGACAGCATCCTGGCGGCGTGTTGCGCGACGCGCGCGTCTTCGTCCGTCCACGTGACGCCCGCGCCGCACGATGCCCGCAGCGCCGCCAGGGTGCGCGACGTCGACCCGCTCTCGTTGTCCCTGCAACACCACATCATCATTACTACCTATCCGGATATGCCTACTACCGATCTAAAATAATATGTTTCTTATGGTCTCCGGAATAATGCCACCATGCAAGTCAGGTTACACGTTTAAAGTCCAGCCCGTCTGATTTATTTTATATAGATAACGAACAATAAATCTAGGTCCAGGATCAATTTGTTTTTTCTTTTCAATATTGAAACAGCACTCACTCTTCGAAGAAGCTGACATGCTCCGAGGTGATGGTCCCCGGCGGGGGCGCGGCCGGCAGCAGCGCCGCGCCCGCCAGCCGCGCCAGCGCCGCGCGCAGCAGGTCGCCCAGGTACTTGCCGCCGATGTACTTCTCGAACCTGGAATAACAGCAACGGAGGTCATTACTGATGCCCTACTTCGTTAAAGTATGAGGTAAAGTCTAACAAAGAGATGACACTTGACTGATTATTTTGACCTTCGATACCATTATCTTTGATGGAAAAATCGAAACAATGAAAATTTATTAATCTAGATCATATCTGAACCAGAGTATTGCGCCACGCTGGGACAACACACTTTGACCTAACTAAGCTACAAGATCTGGTTAGCAACTTTCCAAATGTTGTCATCCATAGCACTAAAAATGGCAAAATTCGGAGACATGCAGACTTGATCTTGTATTGTAACTTTGTTGTTTCAAAGTGCAGACGCTGGTTCGAGTCTAGTCAAGATCAATTTTATTTTTAAGTTAAGATTTTGGTTTGTAATATACATAGATACTCGATTGGGGCACATTTGTCAATGGCTGGTGGCATGCTGGAGACTCACGTGAAGGAGCTGGCGAGCAGCGAGCGCGCGTCCACCTCGCGGTCCAGGTCGGTGCGCATGAAGTCCAGACACCCGTTGTCCCCGAACGCTCCCCACTCCACGTCCACGCACACGAGCTCGCCGCGCCCGCGCCGCGCCGCCTCCCAGTGCGTCACCGCCGCCGCGCTCTCCATGTAGCAGCCGTTCGAACCCGTGCCTAGGATCACGCCAATCTGCAAGATACGATATAACTGCCGTTACAAACTTTTCCCAAAGTACATCACTAATGTCAATGTAGGTAACGAAGGATTTTTTGCAATTCCCCCAAAAAGACTAGAAAACGACACAAGGGACGAATACTTTTTTCTGTTTGAAAAAAATAATGATTCTGCCATTTTGAAACCCAATATTGGTGCATTTTAGAATCTATATAAAACCTGGCTTACAAAGGAAATTACAGATTTAATGTTAGAAAGAAGGAAACTAAGAAACAAGGGCGATGACCAAAGCATACAAGAATTTAAACGTATAACTAACAAAATTACAACTAAATGTAGAGAAAGTAAAGAAAATGATACCGTAAAGATTAGTGAAAAAATAGATAAATATTTGCAAAAGGGTCAAATGGACAAAGCATATAACACAATAAGAAGCTTAAGTAAAAACCATACCACAAAAAGTACAACAATTCTGGATGAAACGGGTAAACTTTTAATAGACAATAATGATATTTTGCATAGATGGATAAGATATATAGAAAAACTTTATGAAGGACAAGGACTAGGTGAAAGAGACATAGAAGAAGAACAGCTAGTAGAGGAAGATGAAAAGGGTCCAGCTATACTGAAAGAAGAGTTTGTTAAAGCTTTGATGAGTATACAAAACGGTAAAGCCTCAGGAAATGATCAGATATATATTGAAATGATCAAATATGCAATGTGAGAACCCTTTATAAATGAAATTTTTAATATAATGCAAGATATTTACACGACAGGACAAGTACCACTACATTTCCAAATAAGTAAAACAGTCACTTTACCAAAAAAAAAAATTTTAACAAAAAAAAGAACCGACTTCAGTAAAACTAAAAAACCAAAAATAACCCGTTCAAGTACAGATTACATTTGACTCACCCTTCGAAGTCGATCCCAAACCACTCAGTTCTTATATTTATAGTTATATTATAGTTTACGTGAGGTTTGGCACCGACTTCGAAGGGTGAGTCAAATGTAATCTGTACTTGAACGGGTTATTTTTGGTTTTTTAGTTTTACTGAAGTCGGTTCTTTTTTTTGTTAAAAATTTTTTTTTTTTTTTGCGTTTTTGGTGATTCATATAAAAGTTTTAGTGGCCAAATCCTATTTACTGAATGTAAATTCTTGACTTTATCAATAAATTACCGAAAGCGCCGTACATGTCCCTATAACATTTGAAGAGTTCCCTCGATTTCTCCAAGATTCCATCATCAGATCCCGACTTAGTGCCAACGGGACCAACTAGGAGTTATACCCTTTCGATTAAAAAAAAAAATTGAAAATCGGTTCACGGTTCTCGGAGATATCGAGTAACATACACACAAAAAAAAAAAAAAAATTAGTTCGAATAGAGAACCTCCTCCTTTTTTTGAAGTCGGTTAAAAAACTCAATACAGCAAAATGTGAAGAATTCAGAACATTAAGTCTTATCTCCCAAGCATCTAAAATCATTCTAAAAATAGTTCAAAATAGACTGAGACCCATTGTGGCAACACAACTTGGACCAGATCAATACGGTTTTAGACAGAACAAAGGGACTAGGGAAGCAATATTGGCCCTTAGATTAATAGCAGATCGAAGATTAGAATTAATCCTAGACACACACATTGCATTTATTGATTTGGAAAAGGCTTTTGACAGAGTGGACTGGAAGATGATGATGGAAATCCTGAGTGCAGCTGGAGTAGATTATAGGGATAGGAAGATCATATACGAACTTTATTGAAACCAGGAGACTGTCATTGAAGTAGGAGATGAAAAAGGAAAAGCCAAGATTAGACGAGGAGTAAGACAGGGGTGTCCACTCTCACCACTTATTTTTAATTTGTTTATAGAGCAAGCCATTAGAAAAGTAGATTCTGATTTGGGGGGAGTTAAAATTAACGGGTGTAATATACAATTCATTAGATTTGCAGACGACATAGCAGCGTTAGCTGAAAACAGTAATCAGTTACAGGAATTAGTTAGTCAAATGGATATCATCTTCAATGAATTTGGACTTAAAATAAATAGTAGTAAAACCAAAACCATGACTATATCGAAACACACGCCAGCACATTTATCAATTAAACTTCAAGGTAATACAATAGAACAGGTCACTAGATTTAAATATTTGGGTAGTTTGATAACAAATGACTCCAGATGCACCGACGATATTATACAGAGGATTGCAATGGCCAAAAAAGCCTTTAACAGCAAGAAACATCTGCTTAAAGGAAAGATGTCTAAAAAAGCTAAAAAACTGTTAATCAAGGTGTACATTTGGAGTATAGCTTTATATGGTAGTGAGACGTGGACACTGACACAAAGGGATAGAGAAAAGCTGGAAGCGTTTGAGATGTGGTGTTGGAGGCGAATGGAAAGTATTAGCTGGACGGAAAAGAAAACCAATGAAGGGGTTTTGAGTAGGGTAAAGGAAGGCCGTTGCTTACTGAAAACCATCCAAAATAGAAGAGGACGGATGATTGGACACCTGATGCGACATGATGCTTTCTTTGTGAACATCCTGGAAGGCAAAGTGGACGGGAAAAGAGGCAGAGGAAGACCAAGAATTACGTTTTTTAGTCAAGTGAAAGAGAAAGTGGGCACTATGTCGTATCAGGAGACCAAAACACTATCAAGAAATATGGAAGAGTGGCGATTACTCCACCGACTCTTAAATTATGAATGAATGCCCCAAAAACATAGAAGATTGTGATATCTGGCATCTCATCCATCCCAAAATCGTCGATGAGGAGACGCACCTCGACGCGCGGGTCCTGCTGCGCGCCCGACACGAGGGTGCCGGTGGTGTCGTTGAGCAGCACGCGCACGGTCACGCGCAGGCCGCGCGCGTGCAGGCAGCGTTGCAGCAGCGCCGCCACGTCCACGCCCGCCATGCCGCCGCACTTGAAGCTCTTGGTCCACGTGATCAGCTCGCCCGACGAGATCGAGTGCTGCTTCATCGGGAATGAGAATGTGAAGCCTGAAATATAAATTTAACATGTTTTTGTTATTATAATTTAATTTTTTTGGTACTGATCCAAAAGTAAAGTAACTAGTGCGCTTACTACTTTACTTTATAGCTACTTTTACAACTGACTGTAAGTTAGCAATACTTGTTGTGTTCTGTAGATAGACTGAATACACAAGATAGAAAAACACATTTTCAAAGCTGCCAATTTGTTCGAGACGGGTCGAGGTGTACACCTCTGGAATGTGGAGTAGTAGGACCTCGTGCAGGGTCCGTCCGGATTGTTACTACCGTCTTGCCTGCTAACCCACCGCCAAACAGCAATGTTCGCATTGTTGTGTTCCGGTGTGGGGGTAAGATAGCCGGTGAAATTACTAGCATAGAGGCATTCTATCTTCGTCCTCCGGGTAGGCACGCACTTGTGACTCCTCTGGTGTTGCAAGTGTTTATGGGCGACGGTAATCGCTTTCCATCAGGCGATACGTTTGCTCGTTTGCCCCCTATGACATAAAAAAAAAAAAAAAAAAAACGCTGTTTTAGGACAACATATAGTACGCTGCGGTACCTAGCGACATCTCCTGGTGCTCCATGCCCTCGGAGCGTACGAAGTCCTGCACGCAGTCCGCCAGGAAGTTGAACAGGTCCTCGCCAGGGCCCAGCCGCAGCTCGTCGCTGCGCACACACACAATAACATCATTCAAGATTAACCGACATCCTATCTTATACCTACCTAAATTAGCTTGCCTTGATTAGAGCGAGGGCACAATAGTAGACCGTGCCGCAAATGATAAACTTGTAGTATCAAAATGTCCAATCCAAGTTAAAAGACCCCGGGAGTTGCCTCGTCTCTGATTTGTTTAGTTACTTATATTATAAGGGCGACGTTGCGACATAATTGTCTCAAAATGGTGGCCCAAACGTAGGAACAATACCAGATATATCTCGTTTCAACTAGTACTGACCAGCTGTCTGACTTACTTCATTTAACCTCTCGAAGCGGCTTAGTTAGCCCAATTAAAGCGAGCTACATTCCATTGATGTAATCAGCGTGTGGTTTGTATTACACTGTTAACGTTTACTCTATTTACCGACCGGCGTATCATCAGTATCTTTAAAGCAACATATATTACGATTTTTTTTTGCTTTATGCATTAAAGTCATACTCGTGAGCTCATGAGATGTTGTACCTATCAATGTCTTAGTTTACCTTACTAAGACTTAAACCTTAAAATTACTACCCACCATACTGACCCTATATTTTATACGCATTACTATACCGCTGTCTCTATTCTAATATAGGAATTAATAACAATATAGAGCTTATGAGGGCGCAGAAAGAGACCGAAATCAAATTTAATGGCTTGGTTTGAAAGTTGTTTATATAGTTATATATATGCAACCGATTTTTTATACTAGTGCTATAGCATAGTTTTTTTTGTGGCGGGTGGACATGAAGGAGACGCACACGCACCTGATGTGGTACTGCTTGACGTGCTCGCGCACCAGCCGGCCCGCGCGCAGCTCTACCAGCAGCACGCGGAAGTTGGTGCCGCCCAGGTCCAGCGCCAGGAACACGCCCTCCTCTGTAACACATTAGTAGGTACACATATCATAGCAGCAGTGCCAGAACCCAAAGTTATTTAATACTACTGGTCCTGAGCCGACAAATCTCCACCTATTCGATAATGAAGGTGTACTCCACACAGTGAGAGATGAATAACGTAGTCATTGTAGTATTGTACGCCATCAGCAATTTCTAAATGGACACTAAAGTTTTGGTGACACAACATATGTATAGTCCGAAAAGGAAATAAGTTTCTGTCAAAAATGACATTTTAGTGGCAAGCTTTTATAGCAGACTGTACTTTTCTTTGGATATCCATCAAATTCTCACTGAGACGATTCTAAAGAGCCCAAGCTCGGTAGGATTGCTTATTCTATTATAGAGTTCCTATGGCCACCTTCCGGCTCCATCATCAGATCAGCCCCATGGTAACATATTATTGTATTGTCATTAAAGTTAAGTAAGTATGCAAAATTTCAGCTCAATCGGTTGACGATATCTGCTTCAAAATTGAGTTGCAAGATTTCACCCGAACAAACATAATTAGATACATACATACATACATACATTGCAAGTTAAATAAAAGCTTTTAAAATGGTATGAATCTACGAGTAAGGCTCCATGACGAACCTCAATAAGTACTGATCAAGTGATCTGTGTCGATTATTATTAAGACATCTATCTTTAATTCTTTACCTGTGCCGTCGGGCAACTCCGGGACGTAGGTGTTCTCCATCTGAAGCGAAGAGGGCTGGTCCCGCAGACCTTTCATCAGCTCCCGGTGGAACACGCCCGCCACCCGCCGCAGCGTGGTGCCATCCAGCACCAGCTCCGACAGGCACGCTTCCACCTGCAACGTACATGCCACTTTATTACCCCATATAGTTATGCAGTGACGACAACACTGCGGCGTACACTCACCCATATTTATGATCTTTGGTATTAAGGCGGGCAAGCGACTTTATTGAATGTCTGGTGGTGGTTCAGCAAAAATGGAAGACGAGATCTACCAGACCGATGGAGATAGATCAAAACCTCAAAATCAGCCAGTGATCGCAAGTACGTATAAAGAGAGAAGATTGAAGAGAGAGAGATTTGACATTCAGTCCTACCTTCTCCTCTATTTGGTTTGCCATTGACCTAAAGTTGGTTTCCGATTGCATCCTTGAGGAATACACAATCGGAAGGTACGATCAACAAATCAGTAGGTATATTGACGTTTAAAAATACTTCGATCCAGTGACACCACATAAACGAGGCACTGCACCATATCGACTTGTACCCGCATTAGTGTAGTTAGACTAATTAAATAAATAATCTACTTTTATCGCTTCAGATAAGTTTTGAACTCGATTAAAAGATAAATTGCACGTGAAATGTCGTCTGTGAAGCCTCGGTAGATGGATCGCGTCTGCGGCCATCGATCACGCCGGTAATCGAGTTCCCGCCTCCTACAAACTAATTAATAACAATTAAAGCTTTCATGCTAACTGCGTAAACAATAGATAAATATCGATAATTATAGATGTTATTGATTTGTAATGAGACAGGCTTGCTCATTTTAACTTTAAGCGGCTGTCTTGTATTGCTAATTAATTAATCAGTGCCTGAATTATAGTTAGCAGATATAAACATTCTTCCTATAGGACATCTTTTACTATTTACTTGGGAAGAGCATTATACAAGAGGACATACGCTCGTATGTTATGTTATACGAGCGTATGTCTTCTTGTATAATGCTCTCATTTGCACAATTGTATGCTTTCGATTCCGAATTCACCACTTTAGATTGTGTAGTAGATACCTATCTACTTTATACCACTACAAAAATAATTACTAATTTCACGCGAACCTTGAACCACATGACGTTTAGGAGCAATGTCGTAGCCAATTGTAGTAGGTATGTGTTGCTGTGTACATACATGTTGTAAGTATGTGTCGATATCATGATGTGTACATCTGTGTGTGGGCTGCGCGATAGCATCGGGCGACGAAAGCCTCCAACTGCTAACGACCAGAGAATGCCACTGTAATGAGGTCCCCTCCCTTCCCTCGCCTCTGCCGCTTGTCGCTCACACTAAACTGTCTTCAACCCCGTGTTTACATACGGCCCGATATTATTATGTAAAGATTACGTTGATTTTGTTATTTCATTCAGGGATTTTTATTATTTCTATGTCTTCGGGGCTAGATCTGCTTTTCATAAAAATTTGATCTATTCTATCAGATAGAAAACAGGCCATTTTGCGACCCCATACGAGAAGTAACGACAGTATCAACTCCTGAACTCAATATGGCTAATTAAAATTGGTGGTTGAACTTGGCCTCTTTGCGATATGTATTTAATCTTAATAGCATTTTATACCAAGTCGCTCAGCTGCTAATTACAAAAAGATACCTACATTATTTATCTAATGGGTGGCGTTCTCATTAGTCATTAGAAAAGTATACCTACGTCTAGGATCTAGGATAGCGGTAGGTACGAATTGTAATTTATACCTAAGTTAGCAATAATGATCGCGGAGTTAGCCCTAGCTAGCAGAGGCCTTGGCACGAGGCGCTCGCACTGCGAGGCCCGCTCCCTGTCTGCGGGTCACGTGTGACAGCGATAACCCGAGATTGCGACTATGTTGACACCAACTGTCACTTGCCAGTATCGTGGTTTGACAAATGACAACGCTCATTTTCTTATCGAGCGCATCCACTTTCCTGCTAATGCAACTTTCGAGAAGACCTTACATGAACTTAACATCAGTTATTACTTCTCCAAGATTATTGGTAGCAAATAATTAATAGATGAGCAATTTTATCTATTCCCGGTAGTCATGATTACCGATAACTAAAGATGGATGCGGCAAGCGGCGATGTGTGTACAATACGTATGTGCAGTGAAACCTATAATTTAATAATCACTGACAGATGTTTGGTAAAAAAAACCGGCCAAGAGCATGTCAGGCCACGCTCAGTGTAGGGTTCCGTAGTTGCCCATCCTTCACAATAGACGGGCTTAAAACAGCGTCTATTAAATTACAAGAAAGATTTCAAGCTCTATAAAAAGGTCGTAAACGCCAATGTAGCTGTAATTGTAAAAACCTTTTGGAAGTTATCGATTATACGCGCCAGTTTGAGCGAAATGTTTAAATACAGTATGGCACTTAACTAATATGTGTAACGTTTGAAGTATAAGGACACCGCGCGGCACTTACGTAATTTTAAAGAAAATTATAAATTTTTGCGATAACTTAAAAATGGCACGACCGATTTTATTCGATACTAGCTGTGCCCCGCGGTGTTACCCGCTCATCCCATGGGAACACTAAATTTATTCGGGATATAAAGTATCCTATGTCCTTTCCCGGGTCTCAAACTATCTCCATACCAAATTTCATCTAAGTCGGTTCTGCGGTTTAAGCGTGAAGCGGTAACAGACAGACAGACACACTTTTGCATTTATAATATAAGTATGGATAGTTTTCATTGAAAGTGCTTATAAGGCCTCATTTTTATGATTTTTTTCATAATTTTTTGACCCGTGGTTGAAAAGTTAGAGGGGCGGGGGGACGCTATTCTTAGGATTTCTAGAGCGAATATTTACAAAACTGCTGACTTTATCAAACAGTTATGTTTAAAAGAACCCTATTATTTTTGAAAGGCCTATTTAACGACACCCCACACACTAGTGTTGGACAGAAAAAAAAACCACCCCCACTTTAGGTGTACGGAAGGTACACGAATAAAAGTTATTTTTAGGGTTCCGTACCCAAAGGGTAAAAACGGGACCCAATTACTGAGACTTTGCTGTCCATCCGTCCGTCCGTCCGTCTGTCATCAGGCTGTATCACAAGAACGGTAATAGCTAGACAGTTGAAATTTTCACAGATGATGTACCTATTTCTATTGCCGCTATAAGAACAAATACTAAAAATAAAATAAAATAGGTACATATTTAAGGGGGGCTCCCATACAACAAACTTGTTATAGATTATGGTACGGAACCCTTCATGCGTGATTTTAGTTTTTATTTTACCGTTTTATCGGGGTGATACATACACATACCTACTCATACCAAATTTCAGCTTTATAGTACTAATGATCACGGAGCTAAGCCGCGGACGGACAGACAGATGGGCAGACGGACATGGCGAAACTATAAGGGTTCCTAGTTGACTACGGAACCCTAATGAATACAACAGGGCAGCTTAGCTACAGCCTGAGAATTATATGTATTTGTTATACTTATGTCATAAAACAATTCGGTTCCGTGGCTCTCTTACGTATATCCTATATTTTAATAGCCCATTAGAAGTACCTTAAGAAGGTAAAGCACTATGCAATCTACGCGAGCAAAGCTACGAGTAGATATGAGATGAAAAGGACTGTACCTATCGACGAAAGGATCCACCTATACTTCTATCATATCATCAGATCATCACGTTATCACGAAATAACGTATTTGTTTCAACAGGCTATATTTTAGTGCCTTTTATGGCGATTGTCATTTCTCTTTTGGTTTTCATGTAACTTTAGAATGCATGCGTGACGCTACCACAACAGCACTGCCTCTGGGTACAACGCGACGCGACATGCGACAGTTCATTATCAGTTAAGCAAGGCGCGGGTCAGCGCGGCGTGGGCGCACGCGGCACCGCACGAGGCTTCTAATGCGACAGATACGATCATAATCTTTGCTTACACATTTAATTTATTATTACAAACGATCTCGCGGCATCATTATCAACTATTCATAGTAGTAACTGCGCCATTTACTCAAACAAGAATTCTCGATATAAGCGCCGCGTAATTTTGCGTCCCTTCTTTGAAGTTAGCCTCAACACGCTCTCGCTGCGTCCGTCGGTCCGTTATGAAAAACAAAAATCTCTGAATCGCTAGTAGCTGCTGCAATGACGCAAAATTACACGGTGCGAATTTACAGTCTAAACAGTTGACAATAAAAACACGTTGAACAAATTTTAACTATACTACCTTCCTAACACATGTTTTCTCAAATAACGGATTAGATTGTCCCCTATCGTATTTAAATGAACATGTATTGGATTGCTTGTCGCATGTATTGCTACATAACTGTTTATAATAAAGTATAAATGCCAATTAATTAATTCCGTCCACTTGGAAGATTACCTACCACAATATCCGCGTTCGTATTATATATATATGTATATATATATTACGAAGTGACGTCTGCGGCGAAGTAATATCTAAGGCAAGGAAAAAGCCCAGAATTGTCTTCAGCGAGGGCTTTCAGAACAAACCTAGCTGTAAACCTCTGTTGTAAATTGTACACTAAGCAATAAAATAGTACTTAGCATTTAATTCGTATTTATGACGCATTGTGCATGTAAACTTAATAATTTAGGTCGTTGGTATGTAGTAGTTCGTAATTATACTTGGTAGTTTAAATCGTTCCTATGCCAAAAAGCAATGATACAATTATTTAAATAACGAATATTAAAAAAAATACTTTAATATTAACCAATTCCTAAAAACCATCCCATAAACCTTCGTAGGTATATGTCGCAGTCATCTGGTTGAATCTGCTATTTGATTGAATGACTAGCGCGTTCATTCAATTGAATGACTAATGGAGAACTCGTCAAGTTGTTTAATATAACGTTCAACGTCTTGACTGAACGTCATTTAGCATTTCAATCACCTGACTGATTTTACGTCTGCTCTGTTCAAAGGGCTACGTTACAATCCGCTAACTAGTTGGACGTTGAGTGACGCTTGTTCAATCAACGTTCGGCCTAGTCAGTCAATTGAATTTTGTCATTCAATGAACGCGCTAGTCATTCAATCAAATAGCAGATTCAACCAGATGACTGCGAATGTTGTCATTCAATTGAATGACTAATGGACAACTCGTCAAGTTGTTTAATATAACGTTCAACGTCTTGACTGAACGACATTTAGCATTTCAATCACCTGACTGATTTTACGTCTGCTCTGTTCAAATTCAAAGGGCTATTTTACAATCCGCTAACTAGTTGGACGTTGAGTGAGTGACGCTTGTTCAATCAACGTTCGGCCGAGTCATTCAATGAACGCGCTAGTCATTCAATCAAATAGCAGATTCAACCAGATGACTGCGACATATATTTGTAGATTTAACTACTGTTATGTAGTAACGAAATAAAATTAAAGTTTACAACATTAAGTTCGACGAAAATCAGAAAACAATGGATATAAAATGTATAGACGGTGATGTTGATACTGACGGAGCATTATTGGCCGTCCCAAGTATAATAAAAAATTGGGCAAGTGCGAGTCGGACTCGCGCACCGAGGGTTCCGTACAAACACTTTTCATCCTTAAGTGGTTAAGTTAAGTTTGCACCTGGTATGTATAGCGCCCCATACAAATGAGGTGCAAAGTTAACGCAACCAACCCGTTTGTTGTATGGGAGGCCCCCTTAAATATTTATTTTATTTTATTTTTAGTATTTGTTGTTATAGCGGCAATAGAAATACATCATCTGTGAAAATTTCAACTGTCTAGCTATCACCGTTCTTGAGTTACAGCCTGGTGACAGACGGACGGACGGACAGCGAAGTCTCAGTAATAGGGTCCCGTTTTTACCCTTTGGGTACGGAACTTTAAAAAAGGTTGTTCTTAGTGTGGGGAAGCCCCAACAGCTTTGTACAGGTTGTGGCGGGGAAGCAGGACAGCGCTGTGCTCGGCGGATGCAATGAGCTGCACTCGTCGACTGCCGTGCGTCTCACTCAGTGCTGTGCTCAACACTCGTCAGATTAGAATGAAATATCTTACTATTAAATGATGTATCTACTAACATTATTTCTTAAGAATTGTCATGTGTACCTACTAACAAACAATTTTTATAGGATTTATAGCAATAGTTACGATTTAATCGGCGGGTACGATATCTTCGACCCCCCCCCCCGATCATATAAATAATATTTGCGCCAGCTTAGTGCAGTGCGGTCTGTGATAGCGTACAGCTTCATCAATGATATGACAATGTCGAACAGTAAACTGAAACATGTTTTAGGATAAATCCGGCTTTGAACCCGTATTGGTAAAATTTGTTTGACATTGAGCCAGTTTCAAAGTCAAATTGTTATTGTACCGATGTGAGGGTGCTATCGCCGCCATAAACTTTATCGCTTGCGCACGAGTCGCGATGGCCCCACCGGCCACCGCGCGCATGTACGTCAGGCTAATAAAAGATGTATCTGCTTTGTACAGCTTAAGTTATATGTTGTTTTCAAGTAGCACTATTATATTATCTTTATAGTCGCGATTAGACAAAGTCACACCAACTCGGCAATTACGATTACAGTTTACAACTGTATCAGGGATTATGAATATTATGACGGTTATTAAAATGTGATACTATCACTGCTTGAGCCCAACAGCCCGCTTTATTTTATTGCAGTTTCCTTTTGCAAACAATGTTAACATATAAATTGCACATAAGTAGGTAATACAAAGATAAAAGCTTAAAGAAAAATTTAAAAAGGAGCTACCTGGTGGAAGAGACCGAGAATCGAACCCCGTACCTCTGGATTGCCGGTCCAGCGCGTTAACCATTTCGCTACCCTAGCTCCAGGAAGACCTCCAGAGAGACATTAAAATGAATGAGACATTACATGATAAATAACTAATTTATTTGACTTTTGTTTAGCTTAATTATATTCGAAACAACATATTTATGTTATACAAAACCGACTCTCTAAAAGTCGAACGGCACTTGTATTTGCATGAATGAAGAAGAATGACTTTTTCACCTCACCAGCTCAAACATGGCGATTTTGCTGTCAGATAACAGTGAACAAAATGCGATTTTGTTTCGAGCGTGAGTAGAAAGTAGCTTTTTAATTTTTTCAATATCTGACCACGAATTGTCATTCTTCAGCCAAAGGTTAATTATAAAATTCTAATCATTTGAATCTCGATGCACTCTGTTTCTTTCATATGTATATAAAAGAGAGGGATAGAAACTTATCAATTTGAAATTCGATTTTCGAATCCGATTGAGAACATTTCGGATACGCGATATACCAAAACATTCATTAAAAACACCCGAAAAAGTTTTAATTGCAACGTATTTTTTTTATTTTTTGTTTCTTTATTATTTTTTTATTTAACGACCGAATATTAAAATTATTGTGCCTTTAATATAAAACAATAGATCATTGCTCAAATAAAATAAGATTTTTCAACTTATTACTTATTGTAAATATAATAATAATTTATTATTTCACCATTTATCATAGATGCATATTCGAAACGTACCTTAAAAAATATCGAGTTCATATTGTAATTGTTATTTTCTTTTGCATTTATTTCGTTTGGTGTTTTAGGAGTAAAAATATTAATCAATTTATAAACAAATTCTCATAATATAATATGTAAGTATTTATAAATAAACACGTCATGTATCTGCTAAATCTTCCAATTTGATCAAATAATGACAATAACCGTGTTGGTTGGTTGATTATAATTTCAATTAAATTATTATTCCTTTTTAAGCAGCACTTATCTATTTTCTGATTAATAATATTATTGAAATCAGCAACAAAGAATATAAACATACGCTGGAAGAAAAAGCACAAAATGTCGAATATGTTCTCGCTGATGAGGTGAAAAGTTGTGTGTGCTACACGAGAGCAAAGTTTTTTGCATCTCGTGCTGTTGAGTCCCTCGCTACACTCAGGATTCTAACATAGAATCATTCGCTACGCTCGTGATTCAAACGTAGAATCCTTCGCTTGCTCGGGACTCAAAATCAGCACTCGTAACGAAAAACAACTTTGCTCTCTTGTTGCACAAATAACTATTTGAATGTCTGATTAACAGGAACGCGTCGTGATTGCGGCGCGCGGGGCCGCGGGCCGCCATGTGTCTCCATCAGCGCGACGGGTGGCCGCGATCTCTCATTGGACTAATTAAACGAGAAGCTTCCAAGGCCGACTCTCTACAGACTGATTGTAATGGAACTCGAACTACTCTTTAGCGATGAAACAATAAATAACCTTCTTAAACATCTAGAAAGACACTCGAAGCTAGAAGCTCTTCGAATCGAACACTCATACTCAAAACATTATAACCCTCTGCACTGGCGTTTAAAAAAACAAAAAATTACAATATCTACTAAATGTATTGCAATCACACGAATCACACTAATATTATAAAGCCGAAAGTTTATGAGTGTGTTTGTATGTTTGTTACTTCACGTTCAAACAGCTGGATCCATTTTGATAAAATTTGATACAACTTGTGCTGAAACTGTCTCCTTAAATTAACACATGGGCAACTTTTTATCCCGAGTGTTCCCACAGCTAGTGGAACCATCAACGCGTTGTTCATATTGCAATGAAATAGGAAGTGTGAGAAACCTCTCAAACCTCCGATATAAATAAATAAATGGTTCTGGTATAGGTACTGGCTCGCCTTCGCTTTGCGCCCGCTCTGTGCTCTGTGCCTTATAAGGGCACAAACACATCCTAGCGCAAAGGTGATAGATAATATTATATTATTCAAACTTCATTGCATATCCACAAAAATATGTACTGAACGAGTATACCTTTGTTAATAGACTGATTAAAGGATTTCCAAAGATACAAATGAAATTCAAATTTCAGATAACCGGGTTGAAGAACTCCATGCTCCATGCTCGACTGTTTCCTCCTCCTAAATTTAACCAATTGTAACCAATTTTTGGAAACTGAATGAGAAAAACACTTTCGTTTTGTATGCCTATTGTAATAGAATTTGTGTACTCGGCGTCTGTTTGGAGCAAACGTTTGGGCAAAACTAGACACCTAGTAGGTACACAAACAAATAGTATAGTAATAAGCATAAAAATCGAATGTGTCTTTCTCATTCAGTTCCCAAAATTTCGTTACAATTGGTTAAGTTTTGGAGGAGGAAACAATCGAAAACGAAACCTCGATATGTACGGGAAATGAGTAGTGGTATATGTATCCTCTTATATTTGGCGGCACATGTGAAGTCATGCGCGCGTCGGCGCTTGCGCAGGCAGGGTCGCGCGATAGCGGGGTCGCCCGCGACATGCTACTTGTAAACATCGCGACATGCTCTTCAATTACTTTGATCTACACGTTGATTTAAGAGTTTATTAATGGGATCGTATCTATCATCTAACAGTTTCTTTTTGTTCTTTTATAATTATTAATGACAAATATGGTCACCAACCACCGCTAACAGCTGGGCTGAGAGAAGAAATAAAATTCTCTTTCGCGTGCTTATTTTCCGCAAACAGTTTAATTTACATACATAAATACATAAAATGTATTACGCATTGTGTGATGAATAAAATATTATCTTATCTTATCTTATCTTTACTAGCTCACTGTGTTCTCGGAAACTGAAAACTTCTTTTTGACTTTCCACTCATAATAGGTTTGGTAAGGTTATTATACTCGTACATTGTGTCAGAGAAAATTTAGCGCAATGAAAGCCTAATGAAGCCTACATTGGTTGCCATTCGTCCGGGTTCCCCCGGATTTGTCCTAGTTTGGAGGTCGTCCGGGGGGTTTCGAAATGTGTCCGGGACACTTTTTTGTGAGAACCTTATTGAATAACTTATTTACCGACATTATTGTGTACAAAGTAGGTAAAAACCGTAGAAATAATACAAAGCGCGATCAAGGCACTAGCTTCAATTCAATAGCGATTGTAGTTTTAATAATATTATTTTCGGACACGTCCGGTCACGCCAAATGTCCTGGGTTCGAAGTCTTTGTTCAGGTTAGGCGAATCTGATGGCAACACTAGCTAGCTACATGTTACAGTTTAAACCTAATCCTTATCCTTATCTACGGAGTATTGGTTTACTTTGTCCAGAATCTAAACTTCAGATTGAAAACATCCGTTAAGTACTGAAGCTGCGCCATTACTTGACCGCTTGTCTGATAGGTAAATGTGCGTGTAGCTATTAATCGAGAAAGATAACAGTTTTCCTCATAAGCTAATTTTGTTTTCATCTCTCCTGTTCGGAAAGTGTCATTTTCATTAGTAGATAGCCGGGTGGAAAATAGCTTTTCCACCCCTAGGGTGGAAAGTAATTTTTTTAATTGCCACGGAGTCAAAGATAACTGCCATCTAGATGCACGTCGTGACCAACTCAATTAGGTACAATCTAGTCGGCCGTGGTAAGTGGCCATTGAAAAAAGGTCTCCAAAGGTTATGTATAGGCAAGCTTAATTTATTTATATCTAATTATTAAATATAAGCTTGCATTATATTCAAAATACATACATATAATTCCGTCTCACATTTATCGATAGATCGTACATTTATATAAAAAATAAAATTGAACTGAAATTGATTGTTTTTTTTTTACTTTTTAAATGTTGGCGGTAAGATATCTTAACTTTTATGTATCTATTAAAAATAATGATAATGAAAGTTCGCGATAGAAAAAGCGGGAACACGAGATGAAATATAAATACCGTGTCTTTTATTGGTTAAAAATGTCATGGATATTAATTTAACTCACTCATAACATGTGCGTGTAGTATTTTAATTTCCTCGCAGTCGAAATGAAAAGTAGAGTGTTAACTCGGGTGAAATTACCCATTTCACCCTCGAACTATTGACGCTCTCACTTCGTTCGAGCGCCAGAAATATCTTGGTTGCAATGGGTCACTTTCTACCCTTGGTTAACAATCTACTATTGCAACAAACTTTTGTATTTGTTTGCTGGGCTCTTGATTTAAATTGATATTGTTTAATAGAATCTTTTTATCGAGTTTGAAAAATGAATTTACTTTTTAGATTTCCCGGAGTAGAAGTCGTATTTTCGTAGTCCGAAAATATGTTTTATAACTATCTTTTTAATGGTACCTTGAGAGCACGGGCAGGGTCATCCAGCCTCAACGACGGCGGCAGGAACTGCTTCGCCCACTCCGTATCTGCAACATGTCCGTTGGTCCCATTGGTGGCACTGGTGCCGTTGGTGACGTTGGTGACGTTGGTGCCGTTGGTGCCGTTGGTGCAGTTGTTGCCGTTGGTGCCGTTGCTCTTCACGTACCCGTTGAGGGCCGGCTCGGTGGCCGCCTTCGAGATGCGCGGTGCGCGCCCGTTCACCGCCGCTGACATGCCGTGGGATTACTGGAAATGTAACGATCATAACTTTACCGACTCATTCTCATATAAAACTCTCAGCTGGCTTGGAGTTTTTTTATATATGTATAACTGGATTTTATTGATATTTACCTACAAGCATCGCATTAATTATATAAAAACTTATTTTGGTGACTTTTTAACTGCCGAAGATTGAATGTTAAAGTTCACTTTATATCAGTTGCTGCTGGACCATTTAACCCCAGCCTAAACGCGACCTCCTGATTATCTCGTGTCACAGCAATTTGGAAAACATTTTTACTTCCTTATCGCTAAAATTAAAAGTAATAATGGAATCGCCGGAATATTTTTCTATAATTAATTGGTTTATTACGTAATAGTGTTTAATTGGTGTTATTGGTGTCGTTATCGAGGTGTTTTGCCCCTCGGTCACCGGGGTCGCGAGGTCAGAGCTCCGCGCAGAGGGCGGGGACCGGTGCATCGCATGGTATTGACAGTTACTGAAGAATGAATGATGAAATCGTTGACACGCATACGATTTGATAATTAAGCTGTTTATTAACAAAGATATTTTGATTATGAAAGTAAACAATTAAACAAGTTATTAACTCATACAAAAAAATGTTAAGACCTACTTAGATAAAGATAAACTTCCCGATTAACAAAATTCAAGTTTTAAAAATGCAATTTACTTTTTTTCTTCAGATCAAATTCGATAAAATCTTATGAAGCTGGACCTAATATCACTAGAAGCATGGAATTTGCACTCATCAAGAACTTTTGAAAATATTATAAAGATGAGTTATAAAAACGTATCAATCGCAAATGAAATTATGTATGTAGGAATGTAGCTACTAATATTCTACCTACTAATTAACACTCTGTTTGAACTCGAAAATCGATTTATAATTATTATTTTACACAGACAGTAAAAAGACATTGACACAACATACATGACATTCCTGGTCATTGACGTATTAATTACATGGACACACAATCCGACGGAAAAAATGGCACCCTCCCAAGTAATGCAAAATCACAAATCGCATTAGTTGGGCGATCAGTCTCGTCTAAACCATGACACGTGACGGGTCTCAAAAATGACTTAATTTTCAGTGAAAAATTGCAGAAATAACAGCTATAAAATAAAGAAAAAGGTTGGAATATTCTTTTTTACGCAGATTCTATTGATTAATTAACGAATCCTATGTAAAATCATAGCATATTTTAGATTAGAATTATTAACTTTGTCCCTACAAAATGCACCTCATCACAGAACAAAAATCTAAGGAGTCGCTATAGTTTTATATTTTATTAATTAATAAAGGAGTGCAATAAATAATTATTCTATTTTTTTATTAAAGATTCCCACGCGATCCTAAACAACGTGAAAAATAGAGGTCACGTTTAGTAAGAGACAGACGTCAAGAATAATTTCAGCCAAATAATTCGTCTCTCGTGTGTTCGTTCGGCATAATCATATATGTTTTTTTTTATGTTTAATCAAAAGAAGCGTAAAAGTCTTTCACTCAACACCGCTTTAATATCTCAATAAAAACGTAAAAAAATTACAATGTATACAAAAGAAGCGTAAAATGGTTATGTAGTGTTTGTGGTAGTAGGTATCTATACATAAATAGATATACACTGTCTCAGGCGCACGCCACATAGGATGCTGCGTTTAGTTACACGCGAGCCGAGGTCAAGAGTGGACGCATGACATTGCTATGTGTGCGGCGGCGAGTGAGCCAGTGTTATGAACATAATATGCCTTTTACAGGCAGATCCTACAGGTTACATTAATAAATTTATAAAAAAATTGCTCTGTTGTCATTGTTTTATTTTGTGTCAGAGTCTAGACACTATCAGTTTAAACCTTTGAACGCCAAGAACACCTAAAGACAATGTGTGCTGCCGTGCATACTACGCCACCGACTTTCACGCCACGCCATCAAACTTTAAAGGGTTAAAAATGTTAATATTTTGCACTTGCCTTACTCTCATTTCACATACTAGAACAAGATGAGTTGAGAAATCATAATGTCATTATTACTGTTCCCTTCTATGCAGTGTCGGGACCCTTTTATGCAGTTGTTAAATAAAAACGTAACTTAATTTGTTATTAACAATTTACAAGTTTATTTAGTTCAAGCAACAAATATATTTTAATACCTAAATAAAATAATAATGAAAATATTTTTAGTATGTAAAACTATTAAAATCTGCTCCATTCGTGCCATGTTCCAAGTTTGACAAGAGACATGAGTCAGAATACGCTAAAAAAGTTAATTTACACGAAAAATATTTGTGGTAATAAGTACGTAAGCCAATTTGACACTTAAACGTTTGAGTAAAGAGTTATTTTGTACGAAGTAATTATGTTGTTGTAAATTATAAATAAGCGTTATTGGCATCTACTTGAACATGACAGCAGTGCCACTTTTTTCGACAATTTTGTTCCGGTCTGTGGCTCTATTATAAATAATACCTCAATGTTCCTGGTATAAAGAAAAAGTCTTATAATTAAGCAACCTTTCAAACTATAAAAAGGTCGCCACATGTATATACCTACTTGATGAAATATTTTCAAATGCTTAGTTTATAATCGAGATATAGTCAAAGAAAATTAGATTCAAATGTATGGAAGATTTTACAAAATTAATGGACAACTTTTATCAAACAGCAAAGTTAAATTTTATCTACTCTCCCCCCCTCTCCGGAGCGAGCGTCCCCCCGCGCCCTGGAATGTGTCCCGGACCCGGAGCGCGGTATTTTCCATTAATTTGAATCTAATTTTCTTTAACTAGGTATTAGCCGATAGCGCGGTCTCATTGCCGAATAATTTGGTAAAACTCCGCGACAGGACTGACAGCGTAGCGAATGGATTATTTCGCATTTAAGTATTAAATTTGAGCTTTTCAATAAATAGATATTAAAATAAGTACTAAGTAGGTATATATTAACTTGTAAAAACAAGTTACTTAGTTCAACTTAGTTGCTAACAAGATACGGGTAATAAGTATGCGTAAGAAAAACCAATTTTTTGGTTTTGTTAGACATTGTTTTGGTATATAAGATTATTGTAAAGTTCCTAGTAATAAATAAAAAAAAATAAGTACCTCGAACTTTTATGTATGTCTTGTCTTAGTAGATAATTACTAATCATTTTATAATTACACATTTTAGGCTTATTACAGTGATCGCAATTAAAATATAAAATGATTACATTAATTGCGTAGTTATGTGCAGCAGTAAGTCAAGAAAGAGTAAGAGAGTAGTAAGTTAGCTTTTCGCGTATACATGTCACATGCAAATATACCTACTGGAGACATCCAGAAGATTTGGATGACATGCTTGGTCAAGACAAGTCCGCGCGGGTGAGCGGGCGCTCGTGATCATGCGTGAAGTGGCGTTTGTTTGTCTATCATTGCCACCTCGCGCACAAGCTCGCGCACACAGTCAATATACCGTATCATATAATTTTTTTATTTGCTCAAGATAGGGTACATAATTTAAACTAACTAATTATTTTGGCTCAGTGACCCAAACAGGATCTTAGCCTCCGAAACGAGAGTACGCCACTTGTCCCGATCCTGCGCAGTTTCTTGCCAGTTTTCAGCTTGAAGTTTACGCAGATCCACCTCCACCACGTCACCCCAGCGGTACCTGGGACGACCAACCGGTCGTCGACCGGTTGGTTGCCCCAAGTATGCTCTTTTTGCCGCACGATCCTCTTCCATTCTTTGTAGGTGACCGAGCCAACGAAGTCTATGGGACTTTGTCTCTCCGATAATATTCGGCTCGGCCACCAGCTCCTCAATCTCGGCGTTAGTTCGGATGCACCACGTACCGTCATTCCTCTTGGTAGGCCTCAGGATCTTCCGAAGTACTTTGCGTTCTGCTACCAGGAGCCGACTTTCCTCTTTACATATTTCTTTCCATAATTTAA
This sequence comes from Apotomis capreana, assembly GCA_947623375.1. Taxonomy (NCBI): domain Eukaryota; kingdom Metazoa; phylum Arthropoda; class Insecta; order Lepidoptera; family Tortricidae; genus Apotomis; species Apotomis capreana. The sequence continues at coordinate 228,611 of OX392522.1, forward strand.
GGTCTTATAAATAAATTTGAGATCCAACTATCTTGTCACGCAGTGACATGAAAAATTTAAGAAAAAATATGTTTTACAATTTAAACTAAAATGAATATAAATTCGACCTAAAGAGTAGGTACGGTACACACACCGTGTCAGTACCTACATAAGTATAAGTTAGAGCAGTATATCAAATTCATTAAAACGTCCGAAAAATGTGTTCGTTAATTTCAATAACCTATTTACTGCCACCATTAAAATAGGATATGGGCCCGACACGCCAACAATCACATGTAAACACATTTTATTTCAGTGTTAGTAAGAGTGTTGTTGTTGTTTCAGTGTCAGTAACTCTAAGGAGTTACTCGATTAGATCCAATTATGGTCATATAACATTTTTTGAGACGAACTCTGCTCACGCACTCGCACACTGCACATCCTATACATGGTCTTTTAGAATTTTTAGGATTCGTCGAGAGAATAGACACGGGCGACCGTGTGAGATAATCTCAGAAAGCGTAGTATGGCCGCATCGGTACCAGGTATGGTCGCGGAGCATTCCAACTGCTCTTTTTAATTATTCATATACACGATAAAAAAATCATACCTGTTTGAGGAATGTGGATAAAACATTCGTGGATCTTCTGTATGAGTATTTGGTTGCGTACGGGAAAGAGCGGTTGAAACGCTCTGCAGCCATACCTAGTTGCGATACTGCGTTACGTGGACTGTGATAGCCTGTCGGCTTATCTACGCCGATCGTACATATGGCAGTGTCACGTTCAACAAACTAATGTTCAAATCGTTTGTCCATAAATTACTTCAATGTCACTCATGTAGGTATTCACTTTTTACTTACACCTATTGCGCAACGGACTCTAAATACTCGTATACTGAGACTATACTGATTGATTACTAAGCAGTATATTATGTAGATGGAGTTTATTAGAGTGCCATAATAATATCTGAATGTGACAAGACATGGTTCTCATAAATATATTTATTTATATCTTCGAAATCTTTGGCACGGGCACTATAGAAACCAACGCCGGTACCAGATCGTTTGGTTTCAAGTAAAAACGGCCTAACATGACCTGAAACACTACGAGACTTGTTGACACTCTCCCACTAAGGCACACTTTAATCCCAGTTTAAAAGTCCCTTGCCACGCGCTCAAATCTGGTAAATGAATATACATGATTGTAACATATCTGGATTGGCGACTCCTCTGGTGTTGCAGGTGTCTATGGGCGACGGTAATCGCTTACCGTCAGGCGATCCGTTTGCTTGTTTGCCCCTAGGTATGATATTAAAAAAAAAACTTAATCGTGTTCTAAAAGTGTTTAGTGAATAACCTCGACCCTTCGAACGTGATTTTACGTTCATGGTGTCGAAAGGACTCCAATAAAATTAATATAATTAGACCAATATTAATACTATTCTGTCTGTCTGTTTTCTATGGTTGGGTTGTCCAACACTCAGAAGTGGGATACATTTACCCAGTACTTGAGACAAAAAGGGAAAAGGCCTACGATGATGCTGGTATTCGGGTGACGCAACACATCCTCGACATTGACTACCGCGGCGTTAGTTTTCACACAAATAGCTTCAGTGCGGAGGCGAGACGTCACAGATAAAAGGGGCGCGGGCGCTCGCGATGTCAACAATACGCGCTTACTGAATATAATAAATAAAGTAGTACGTGTTTATGTGACCGATAAGAAAAATGATTTCTTCTTCTTCTTCATGAGATTCCTCGTTGTCTATCCGCGCTGTAAATTTTTAGGGTTCCGTACCTCAAAAGGAAAAAATTTAACCCTTACAGGACCACTTTCCTGTCCGCCCGTCCGTCCGTCTGTCTGTCAAGACCCTTTATCATGGGAACACGTGGAGCTATACTAATTTAAAACTTATACTTAAGAGAGAGATCAATCTTCTATGTTAGTTAACTTTAAAAAAAGATACGGCCGTTGTAGCCGCAAAAATCGTATACTTATTTCGACTTTTCGACACTCAATGGAATCCAAATTTTAGGGTATTTTCCGTTGACCTAGAACTATACAATTTGGCAAGTACCGTCTCATATATCATACTACAAGTACCTATTTATAGGGAAAAATCTGAAAAATATACAATCATTTATAATTAAATCATCAAAATTATAGTAACAGATTTGATGTTGTGGACAGCTGGTTCACTCGTACAGTTGGCTTGAGACATCTGAGCTTTAATTTGAATAGTCCGCCGAACTTTGCTGCGAGTACCAATGACTTTGATCTGTCCATCCATTTTTAGAGTACATTTTAGAGTAGTGGACTCAAAAACACTATTATCCGATTTGTCATGGGTAGAGAGGACTGAGAATAAATTTCTGCTGATACTGGGCACATACCAGACCAGACATCTTTCAGCAGTATCGGCTCTTGTTTGCCGTTTACATCAGCCTCTGCTAGAATATTTCCAATGCCCAGGGCTTCAATACATTGGCCATTCGTGCCGGTCACTGTGTGCTGGCTTTTGAAGTAAGTAAAGCTTTGAAACAGATCTCCTCTATTGGTGACATGACTGGTTGCCCTATTGTCCACGTACCAATTTTCTCCATCTTTTGTTTCTCCAAATACTTTTTCCGAATGTACTATCATCACTGTCAGATTCATGTCAACAATTTTGGATTCCTTAGGCGGTCTTCCGTCATGGATCCACTTCTTGCAACTTCTAACTCTGTGGCCCTTTTCTTTGCAATAGTTGCATATAAGCTCCTTGGAAAATGTTTTCTTCTTACCCTTACTCGTTCTTGCAATCAAAGCTTCTGCAGCAGTCTCGTCTTCTGTGACTTGAGTGTCATTCTGACGTAAAACCCTTTCGTGTGCGCATAACTGACTTGTCAGATTTTCGACTGAGCATTCCTTTTTCGAAATTAACAGCCAACTAGACTTGAATCCTAAATATTCTGAAGGTAGGGTGTCTAGGATTTTGCACATGAGGAGAACTTCTGGTAATTTCGCCTCACTCTGCAACTCGGTACACAAATCGCTCCAGATATTCTTTAAAATTGACACATGTGTAATGATGTCATGATCCTTGTCTTTTTTGTAACTGAAGAATTTCAGGCAATAGTCGTATGTTTTATCCACACAGGTGCCTCCATAGATGCGCTCTAGCTCGTCCCACATGTCTTTAGCACAATCAAATCGAACGACTTTTTGCAAGACGTCATCGGACATGTTTGTCGTGAACAAAATTAAAATTGCACTGTTCATAGTTACAAAGCTTTGAAGATCCTTTTCAAACTTAGGCGACTAACTTCTCTGGCGACGAGCGACACCGTATTCTTGTTTAAGCTGTTGCACGGGATATTGGAGGCTCCAGATTTCTTGAATAACTTAAGACTATCAGTCCCTCGCCAGAGCAGCCGACTACACAATCGCAAGACTTTTGCCTTACCTCTCAGAAGAACAGTAGCTGGCAGGCACTCTCCGTTGGACAGAATATGCTCCCGATGCAATGATATGAGAGCTAAGTTTGATATGTTTCATGGTTCTGTGGTCTCAGCAAAGGCACGTTTGCAGTCTTTGCATAAATTTTAATTTTTTAATGTATTATTAATGTATTTATTTTTTCTATTCTCAATTGTTAACCTTGAATGCAATTGTTATTGGTAGCAATTTATTTTGTTAAGTAGATATTTTTATGCATGTTGTGTTCACATCAAGTAGGGCGTACACTATTGATATTGTTTATTATATTACCATTTAAGCTTGCCTGTGTAACGCTCAGTTTTGTGATCCTAATAAAAAAAAAAAAAAAAAAAAAAACTTAGCCTTTTCTTCGGCAGTTGCAGTTGGCGCCAAGGCTGGTTTTGTCTTCCTTCCCTCAAGGATATCCAAACTGCCCGGCATTGCCTTCAGCACTAATTGAATTTTGTACCTCCATGTTTTGTACTTTTTGGGGTCTAAGTTCCCAATTTGAACTTTGCACGCATTTATCACGCATACATCCATTATATCTCTGCTACCACTTTAAATTAGCAAGGAAAAACGTGTGATTCGTTCACGACAATATATATTAGTGTAAAGATTATAAAAACAACAGTTGCTAGGAAACAAATAGCAGAGATATAAAAAGAAGTATAGCATAGGCAATGAGTCCAAGCTCACGTTATCAACCTTCTTCTTAACAACAGTTGTGCTAAGAGGTGCAGGACCCGAGCCTCGGGGCACGAGGCGGCATGGCGACTATTGCCAGATCTGCCGAGTCAGCAAATGAGCCGGGCCGGCGCGCGGCGCGCGGCGCGGTCGCGCGGTATCGCGCGACACCACGATAATAGCTATCTCCTACTTAACGCGATTAACCGATATTGCCGGAATGCAGACGATCGATTTGTTTTGGATAAATTTTGCCGACCACTATAATCTAACGGCTTTAGAAATTAATTGACTTAATTAATTACATTCATATATTATATTTAACAGCGTTTTTTATACGAAATGCTATGTGTTTTATATTATATTTCACTTAATAAATGCAATGCAATTGGTTATGCAGACACAGGTCACCAAATTGTATAAACTTTAAAAACTGTGTTCTGTGAATGAAAAGTGGTGGATTGTTTCTAAATACGGAAAATTGCATATTTTCATATTTTACAGTAAAAATGGTAGTTGGAAAATCCCTTACATTATACTACATCACAGCAATAGTGGTTTAGTTTTATGTACTTGTTGACATTTATTGTCTAATGTGTAGTAATACCTACTTCTATGTACAAGTAATAATCATGTACATAATAGTAAATAAGCACTTGTAATCTCGTGCTATGGAATGCAGCAAAAGTGCACACCGCTAACATCGCTTCTTGAAACCGGACCCACGACCACAACCTGCCGGCTACAAACACCCGTCAAACCCGATCAATTCTTGTTGGCCCCTCGTTTGAATTTAGCACGATACGCTCAAGCCACAGTATAAGGACAAATACAGTAATAAATCTCCGGCCCCTCAGGCGCGTTTCGTTAACGCGCGCAGGGTTGTACCAACAAATTTGTGGGGTAACATAGGTATATAGTTATTTCGATTGTTAGGTGTCGTGTAATGTCAGGTGTTATTATAAAATATTTATATAAGTAGATATAACCATGTAATTAACAATACCTACCCCATCAGTCATTACGGAAACGAATTATTATAATTATACGAGTACTCGTAGCTACCTACTTCGTCCAACGAATACTCGCTACACTTGAATACGATTATTTCAATATTTGTTACCGAACTAGCTAGGTTAATATCTAATTAGAAGGTGCGGTACCTCTTTCGCGCATTCGGCATCCTTTGATAAGTGGCGGCGATTTCCTTTGACTGTAGGTAGGGGGAGCCGCTTGGCTTGCGCGCGGCACTTTACAAAGAACTCCACAAAGACCAGAAAGCGCACTAACGTTTATTATTACAAATTATATATTGCATCTTGGATTTTTACAAGTTGGTAGGTACGATAAATAAAAGTTCATAAGTACAACTAATTGAAAAACAAAAATATTTATTGAAAAGAATAACAATTATTATAAATTAGCCACACTGAAATACTTTCGTCTATTTCGCGATGTACGAAATGCCTTATTATTATTTTTCAATGTGTTTACAGTTCTGACACTTAATAGCAATAATTATTGCGGCTCCGAGTTCCGAACACGGCAACAGCGCGGCCCCGACTGATTCATGTCTATTTATTACTCGCCGTTTGCATGTGACGCGTACGTACACGGCGCGCACACATACAAACCGCGCGATGTACTTTTCTTCGAACTTTAACTACTGTCTTATACTGTGCTCAAGCCGTACAATTGATATGACCGGGTATGCGACACACAGTACGATGCACTGTAGCAGGCTGGTGTAGTTGTGTTGTGATGGATGCGCGTGACCGCGGCGCGGGCGCGGCGCTGACGCGGCGGCGCGCCCCCCGCCTCGCGCTGCACCACACAATAGATAGTAGGTAGGTACAACAAGCTGCACTCCGAAGTAGCACCAATATATCCCAAACATCTTTTTGCGGTATGGTAATTATTCCGCTACGCAATTATTATTGAAATGATATCCCTATTAGACATATCTACAGTCTATGAAGTGTAATTATCGTACTCTGCTTTGTTATGGCCTAGTAGAGCTCTTGTTCTGTCTGTATACAAGATTGATTCCTTTTTTGTCGTATTCCTGACTGGACATATTTTTGTTTCGGCACAATCCTGTTTAGAAAACGGAATACGGCTAAGCAAGAATGTGCAGAAACATGTACCTATACACTATGTACGTAAAGTACCTACCTACATTATTGCCTTTGAGTATTTATAGACAATGGAGGTGTCATAACGTAAACTCTTCGAACAAATTTTTTCGCCAATTTTAGCGGGGGGCGAGGTAAACACGTACAGCACACCACCAAAAGACGAATAACTCAACAGACACAAATTTTGCTGTTGCGATAAACGCACACTACAGCAAAATTCAACACATCAAAAATGACATGCACACAAATACAGTTTTCACGTAACTGTGCAGCATACATACGAACAACATAGTGATGGGACACATCTGAAGAATGAGTCAAATCATTTGAATGAATGAACTGATTTGTCTTATAGGTACTATTTATTATGAAATTTGAAAAGTGTAAATTGTGTAAGTATATTGAAGATGTTATCCAATAAATATATTTGTTTCTATGTATATCTGTCTATATTTATTGTGTCCTTAACACTCTCGCATAACTGAACTGTGAAATAAAACTGTCGCCCGCGGTTGTTTCGGGCTTAAACAATCACTGACTTCTAAAAGTAGTACACTCGATTTCATATTGTCGTTGCTAAAATGAAACCACTTCATTTTCGCCATTTTGGCGCTGATAGCTATGTGCAAGTTGTGTGAGCGTCCATGGATCTAATATTAGAGATTCACAGATCGTCACAGATCAAAGAACCGTTTGCATGAATTGGCAATTTTAGTAGACGTTCACGCAGGATGCTTTGAATGGGCACTGAAAACAACTGTCATTCCCTATGGAATATTTAGTCCAACGTGCTTGTAGTTTAGATGTCAGTGAATATAACCTTCCAGAAAAGAACGTACGCCCATCTAAAACCCAGCAACTTACTAGTAACTCTTCTTGCAGTTGCTTAAATAATTTCTTATGCTTTATTTGATTTTATCGGACTTTGTTTTTTTTAACTAATTTATTTTATAAAGGTGATTATATGAAACCACATATAAAGTGATTTAAAGGTACGAGTAAAGAATGAGTAAAAAGAAAACAATAAAACAAATTGTTACTAATTAATTAGAATTACCACATATAAAAATAAAATAAAAAAGATATAATTAAGTAAAATATATTCATCTATCTATCAGCCACAGACATCAACTGCTGAACATAGGCCTCCCCAAGAATCGTCACAACGCTCGCTACGCTGCGCTTTCTTATACGTGGTCGCCACTCTAGCACTTTGCTGACCTAACGGCCATCGATTCTCCGGGCTACATGGCTTGCTCATAGCCACTTCAATCGTGCAGTCCTGTGAGCTATGCCGGTTACCTTGGTTCTTCTGTGGCATATCCTCATTTCTCATTCTATAAAAGAAAAGAAGAATAAGGAAATAAGGAGGAAGCAGTGAAGATGGAAAGAATATGAAATAAAGTCTATAAATAATAGTATATGTATAACGCATATACTCATAGCCCAGCACTAAATGTTCCTTTTACGTAGATGTACTTTTAGCCAACAATTATTTTCATTTTCATATTAAATTTCAACATCGTATGTCTAGAGAAAGGTAATATTTCTAATTCATCTTACAAGATTTAAAAATAACATACATCTATAGGTACCTATTATTAAATTCAATCACTACATAGTATAGAACAAAGTCGCTTCTTGCTGTCTGCCTGTTTGTCTGTCTGTCCCTATGTATGCTTAGATCTTTAGAACTACGCAACGGATTTTGATGCACTTTTTTTTTATAGATAGAGTTGTTTCAAGTGGAAGGTTTATAATATGTATAATACATGCATTATATATTAGCTTTGCACCCAAGCCGGGAGGGCCGCAAGTATATAATAAAACACTAACTATTAAACGAACTGCAGTGATCGAATGAATGAATGATTCATTCAAATGTTGAGTCGCTGTTTTCATTTTGCCACATCCCTCGCCCCCGTACCACTGTTTTGACGTACACATTTTTCTGTCGTTTACGTATCGCAACGGTTTTTTCTTTCAATGGAGATTTTACTTCAATACACATTTAATAGTTAATAAAAACACTTACCTGTGATAGGAAACGCGATCTTGTGGCGAATTTGAGGTGTTGGATCGTCTTTTACACGAATACTGCACAATTCACCATTTTTGAAGAGAAATGTCACGCGACACGGAATGATGCAAAATGACAGTGAAGTGACTTTAAGTAGTTTTATATAACGTGCTTGACCATTTGACCAATTATTTTGCCGGAGGGGGTCGCCCATGCATGGCATCTCCTGTCTAAATAAATACTCAAAGATTATTGCACATAATAATTGAGACTGAATATGCTTTTGCGCGTTTGTAGCATTTTACGAACATTTTAACAACAGTATAAATATAAAGCAAAGTGTTATCAATCATGTAGGTAACCGGCTATAATGTTATATTGCCGGCTATATTATACAGTCGTTGAAATACTTCTCGACGAACAAGAGACGCTTTTACTGAGCGATCAGTTTACACCACACTCGCGGATCTGTCCCATTAAATCTATAGATATGATACCAACACCTACAATGTAAACTTTGTTTTCCTTATAGAAGTCTCCTTTGCTATTGGCAACCGTGAATAGACGTGACTCCACATTGCAAATAATGAAGCTGAAGCATTGCTGCATGAAGCAAGTAGGAACTGTTTACACAAGTGAAACGCTAAAAAAAATATTTCGTGTAAAATATGCACACTAAGAGAATGGTTTTCGATATGCAAACACAGGCGGTGTTGTAAATAGCGGCATATTTTAGTATGAAATTTAAATCGTAGCGTTTAACGACCGGTGAGATGCGCACACGCACGCACGCGAGGCCGTAAAAATAACCCAGCAGTGGGCCTCCCGCGGACGACACCAATGGTCACGTTGCGTTGAAAAAAAACGAGTTGATATCTAAATCGCTGACCACAGACTACTTGCACACTAGTATATGCCATGACTATATCCAGATATCTCCTCAAACCAAAACACAATAAATAATGCGAAAAAATATAAAAATCTCTAACTAGCCAACATATAAAGAAATTATAAACAGAGAACAATCTTTATTTTCTAGAAATGTAAAAATCTCTATACCTAGCCAACATAATTATGAGAAACTAGCTTTTGCCCGCGACTACGTCCGCGTGGAACTTGGAAGTATGGAAGCAACCTCGTACAACACGATAGATATCCACCTAATCACCTTAATTAATAAAAGGGATTATTTAAAGCGCCTAAGCAAATGTAAGAGCAATTGTGCTTTTGGTCTAATCATTACATTTCCGACAGGGTCATCAATGTCATCATGAATTACTTACTCACTTTTCAATCTTTTTAGGGATAATTTCCAGGATGAAAACTATCCTATGTCCTTCCTCGGATCTTAAACTATCTCCATGCCAAATTTCATCAAAATCGATTCAGCGGTTTAAGCGTGAAGAGGTAACAGACAGACAGACAGACACACTTTCGCATTTATAATATTAGTATGGATTGTAAAGAGAACACATCTTTATTTTCTAGAACAGTTTTAGAAAATAAAGATATATATTCTCAGGGTGTTTTAGTCATAAAATTATCGTAAACAGCTGGACTGGAGGCAAGGAGAGGACCCTGGCATTTCACAGCGTGTCAGTGTGTCAACGCAGCATCTTCGACTGGATAATGCCTATAGGGAGTTCATCTTGATAGTAAACTTACCATGAAAGATCACATCGATATTGTAGTGAGTAAGGCATATAAAAGTCTGGGATTCGTCATTAGAGTCTGTCGTCCCATTACAGATATGACATGCATTAAAACAATTTACTTTGCTTATGTTCGCAGCATACTCGAATACGCTTGCTCAGTTTGGTCACCCCAGTACATCACTTATATACACAGAATAGAACACATTCAAGAGAAATTTATCAACAATTTGAATTACCGCACACGTAAAATGTTTGACACATATGAAGATAGCTGCGCATATCATAACATTACCCCTCTCAATGCCCGTAGGACCCTGTCAGACATGATGTTCCTCTACGATGTGCTGAATGGTCGCTTAGATTGTCCGACACTGCTGTCGCAGCTCGGACTCCGTGCCCCTCCTCGACGCCTTCGCAATACTCGACTATTTCATGTCCCACTACATCGTACTAATTACGGTCAAAACTCTATTCTAACCAGAATTTTACGCAGTTTTAATAAATCATTTCACGATACAGATCCATTCTCATCTTCAAGAATCCTATATTCAAGTCGTCTATTATAAAAGGGCTTCCCTGATTATCCCTGATTATCGCGTACACTCTCTCACACACACACACACACACACACGCACACACACACACACATACACACACACGCATAACCTGGTAGTAGCTCTCCTTCGCTCACATCTAATCATATGTCATTAAAAAAAAGAAATAGTGGTTTTCTTTTTTCTCACTAGATAATCATTGTTAATAGCATATTTGATTGTTTGCGTGCCTTAAGCACGCTCGTTTCGTGTCCTCACTCAGACTCTTATTTGTATAATCTAGGGAGTTCTGTTATTGGCTATATATAATGTACTAGCTGTTACCCGCGACTTCGTCCGCGTGGAATCTTATCTTGAACAGTTTACATCTTTATTATATTATTTTCAGATCTAAACAATGTTGAAATTACTTTTCTTTTTTTGCAAGTTGATGTTTTTGATGTTGGTTACTGTAATTCAACAAAAAATAAATAATAATAAATATTGAAGTGCTGCTCCAATACAACAAACGTGTTTTGCTTTTGCCATTTTATACGTAATGGTACCGAACTTCGTACGCGAGTTCGACTCGCTCTTGGCCTCTTTTTAGTTTTTTTTTCGGCTAAATTGCTCCTAATTACGCGGAATCATTATGAACTCAGGTTTCAAGTCCCGCACTCAAAATAAATATTTGATCTTCAAACAAATTTTCAATCCCTTTTTCACCACCTTCTGGGCTGAATTTTCAAAAACGAATTCACTTTTCTTGTATTCTGATAATATGCCCTTATACAAAGTTTCAAGTCCCGCGCTCAAAAAAATGTTTGATCTCAATACAAACTATCAACCCCCTTTTTACCGCCTCATGGGTTGAATTTTCAAAAACGCTGAAATTACTTTTTTTGATTTCTAATTATATGCCTTTATACAAAGTTTCAAGTCCGGCGCTCAAAAAAAGGTTTGATCTCCATTCCATTCCAAACATTCAACTCCTTTTTCACCATCTTCAGGGCTATATTTTCAAAAACGCTGAATCACTTTTTTTGTATTCTAATAATATGCCTCTATATAGTTTCAAGTCCCACACTCAAAAAATTTTTTAATCTTCATACAAACTTTCAACCCCTTTTTCACCACCTTCAGGGCTGAATTTTCAAAAACGCTGAAATTTCTTTTCTTTTATTCTAATTATATGCACTAATACAAAGTTTAAAGTCCCGCGCTCAGAAAAAGGTTTGATCTCCATTCAAAGTTTCAACCCCTTATTTACCAGTTTCAGGGATGAATTTTCAAAAACACGAAAATCAGTTTTCTTTTATTTTATTTTAATACCTATTTACAAAGTTTCAAGTTCCTAGCTTAAAATTAAAATTTAACCCCGAGACAAACTTTCATCCCCTTTTTTACCACCTAAGAGGATGAATTTTCAAAAACGCTGAAATTACTTTAATTCCATTTTATTTGCATAACTTTTCACGAAGTTTAAAGTTCTTAGCTTAAAATTAAATTTGAACCCCAAGACGAACTTGCATCCCCCTTTTAACCCCCTTAGAGGTTGAATCTTTAATGAGGTTAAAATGATGTTATTTTGTTATTATTATATATGCCTTAGTGAGAAGTTTCAAAGAATTTGTAATGGAATCAAACTTTCAACCCTTTTTAACCATTTTAGGGGACGAATTATTGATAACGCTAAAATTACTTTTCTTTTATTCTAATTATATGCCTTTATACAAAGTCTAAAGTCCCACGCTCAAGAAAAGGTTTGATCCCCATACAAACTTTCAACCCCTTTTTTACCACCTAAGAGGATGAATTTTCAAAAACGCTGAAATTACTTTAATTCCATTTTATTTGCATAACTTTTCACGAAGTTTAAAGTTCTTAGCATAAAATTAAATTTGAACCCCAAGACGAACTTGCATCCCCCTTTTAACCCCCTTAGAGGTTGAATCTTTAATGGCGTTAAATTAATGTTATTTTGTTATTATTGTATATTCCTTAATAAGAAGTTTCAAGGAATTTGTAATGGATTCACACTTTCAACCCCTTTTTAACCCTTTTAGGGGACGAATTTTTGATAACGCTGAAACCACTTTTCTTGTATTCTAATAGTATGCCTTTACACAAAGATTCAAGTCCCGCGCTCAAAAAAATACTTGATCTCCATACAAACTTTCAACCCCTTTTTTACCACCTTAGGGGATGAATTTTCAAAAACGCTGAAATTAGTTTTCTTTCATTTTATTTAAATATTTTCTAACAAAGTTTCAAGTTCCTAGCTTTAAAAAAAACTCGTATCCCATACAACATTTCATCCCCTTTTTAACCCTCTTAGGGGTTGAATTTTTCAAAATCGCTTCTTATCTCTAGCCCACGTTATAAAAGTAACCTACTGTGCAAAAATCAACTCTCTAACATTAGTAGTTTCGGCTGTGCGTTGATGAGTCATTAAGGACTTCTTCTTTTATATATATAGATAATCACTAGCTGTTGCCCGCGACTTCGTCCGCGTGGAATCTTATCTTGAACAGTTTACATCTTTATTGTATTATTTTCAGATCTAAACAATGTTGAAATTACTTTTCTTTTTTTGCAAGTTGATGATTTTGATGTTGGTTACTGTAATTCAACAAAAAATAAATAATAATAAATATTGAAGTGCTGCTCTGCTCCCATACAATGAACGTTTTTTTTGCCATTTTATACGTAATGGTACCGAACTTCGTACGCGAGTTCGACTCGCTCTTGGCCTCTTTTTAGTTTTGTTTTCGGCTAAATTGCTCTAATTACGCGGAATCATTATGAACTCAGGTTTCAAGTCCCGCACTCAAAATAAATATTTGATCTTCAAACAAATTTTCAACCCCTTTTTCACCACCTTCTGGGCTGAATTTTCAAAAACGAATTCACTTTTCTTGTATTCTGATAATATGCCCTTATACAAAGTTTCAAGTCCTGCGCTCAAAAAAATGTTTGATCTCAATACAAACTATCAACCTCCTTTTTACCGCCTCAGGGGTTGAATTTTCAAAAACGCTGAAATTACTTTTTTTGATTTCTAATTATATGCCTTTATAAATACAAAGTTTCAAGTCCAGCGCTCAAAAAAAGGTTTGATGTCCATTCCATTCCAAACATTCAACCCCTTTTTAGGGTTCCGTACCCAAAGGGTAAAAACGGAACCCTATTACTGAGACTTCGCTGTCCGTCCGTCCGTCCGTCCGTCTGTCACCAGGCTGCATCTCAAGAACGGTGATAGCAAGACAGTTGAAATTTTCACAGATGATGTATTTCTATAGCCGCTATAACAACAAATACTAAAAATAAAATAAAATAAATATTTAAGGGGGGCTCCCATACAACAAACTTGTTATAGATATATATAGGTACGGAACCCTTCATGCGCGAGTCGGACTCGCACTTGCCCAATTTTTCACCATCTTCAGGGCTACATATATTTTCAAAAACGCTGACTCACTTTTTTGTATTCTAATAATACGCCTCTATTTAAAGTTTCAAGTCCCACACTCAAATTTTTTTTTAATCTTCATACAAACTTTCAACCCCTTTTCACCACCTTCAGGGCTGAATTTTCAAAAACGCTGAAATTTCTTTTCTTGTATTCTAATTATATGCACTAATACAAAGCTTAAAGTCCTGCCCTCAGAAAAAGGTTTGATCTCCATCCAAAGTTTCAACCCCTTATTTAACAGTTTCAGGGATGAATTATCAACAACACTTAAATCAGTTTTCTTTTATTTTATTTTAATACCTATTTACAAAGTTTCAAGTTCCTAGCTTAAAATTAAAATTGAACCCCGAGACAAACTTTCATCCCCCTTTTAACCCTCTTAGAGGTTGAATTTATAATGACGTTAAATTAATGTTATTTTGTTATTATTATATATGCCTTAGTCAAAGAATTTGTAATGGAATCAAACTTTCAACCCTTTTTAACCATTTTAGGGGACGAATTATTGAAAACGCTGAAATTACTTTCCTTGTATTTTAATTATATGCCTTTATACAAAGTTTAAAGTCCCACGCTCAAGAAAAGGTTTGATCTCCATACAAACTTTCAACCCCCTTTTTACCACCTAAGAGGATGAATTTTCAAAAACGCTGAAATCACTTTTGTTCCATTTTATTTGCATAACTTTTTACGAAGTTTAAAGTTCCTAGCTTAAAATTACATTTGAACCCCAAGACGAACTTTCATCCCCCTTTTAACCCCCTTAGAGGTTGAATCTTTGATGACGTTAAATTAATGTTATTTTGTTATTATTGTATATGCCTTAATAAGAAGTTTCAAGAAATTTGTAATGGATTCACACTTTCAACCCCTTTTTAACCCTTTTAGCGGACGAATTTTTGAAAACGCTGAAATAACTTTTCTTGTATTCTAATAGTATGCCTTTACACAAAGTTTCAAGTCCCGCGCTCAAAAAAATACTTGATCTCCATACAAACTTTAAACCCCTTTTTTACCCTTTTAGGGGTCGAATTTTTGAAAACGCTGAAATGACTTTTCTTGTATTCTAATAGTATGCTTTTACACAAAGATTCGAGTCCCGCGCTCAAAAGAATACTTGATCTCCATACAAACTTTCAACCCCTTTTTTACCACCTTAGGGGATGAATTTTCAAAAACGCTGAAATCAGTTTTCTTTTATTTTATTTTAATATCTTCTAACAAAGTTTCAAGTTTCTAGCTTTAAAAAAAACTTGTATCCCATACAAACTTTGCACCCCTTTTTAACACCCTTAGGGATAGAATTTTTCAAAATCGCTTCTTATCTCTAGCCCGCGTTATAAAAGTAACCTACTGTGCAAAAATCAACTCTCTAACATTAGTAGTTTCGGCTCTGCGTTGATATGTCAGTCAGTCAGGACAAATCCGTTTATATATATAGATTAAGCTCGTCATTTAATGTAAACGCTGTTGAACTTCTTAAATAAATAAAATAAAATAAAAAATAAAATAAAAAAATAGTCTTCATTTAGCGTTTACTCGTGCCGCGTTTCTTACTTCAATATCACTATCGTAGGAGAGTAAGGGGGACAACACGATGCAAGATTCGAACGAAGCCTGATGGTACAGTTCCAGCTCTCGTCAATGTGGACATGTGAGCGATAGCGCGACCGCCTGACCCACGATAATGAACGCAGATACCGGAGCCGGTCGTGACTGACTTATCGTTCGAGTGATCGAGTGCTGTAGGCCAAACTTCCGGTTGTACCTTGTTTTGCCTAACAACTTTTTGCCTAATTTCGGTTTGCCTAATTTCATTTAAACTAATATTATTTAGCATAACTATTCACTTTGCCTAATTTTCATTTGAGTGAAAGTCGTTTCGTATAATACTCATTTCACATAATCTTATTTCGTCTAATTTTATTTGGCCTAATTTTTAATTCGTATAAACATATTTTGCCTAACAATTTTTTGGCCTAATTTCGTTTTGCCGAATTTTTGTTTAGACTAATATTCGTTTCGTATAATACTTATTTTACATAATCTTATTTTGTCTAATTTAATTATTGCATCGTCATAAAACAAACCTAACCTAACCTACAGTTTTCGGTGTTTAGTCTAACCTACTATAACTGCTAAATTTCAATATACTTCCATGCAAGCAAGCAATCTGACGCTCCGCTCGCTTCGCTCGCTCCGCTCGCTTCGCTCGCTCCGCTATCCATGGTCATAAAACAAACCTAACCTAACCTACAGTTTTCGGACCTGCCTTAAGGTGAAATAGGTAATGTTAGGAATCGTAAGCCTGAGTCGGACCTGCGCGGCTCGCTCGCTTCGCTCGCTCGTTAGGGTCATAGTTCAACCTAACACTCCTCCTCGCTTCGCTCGTCGTCGTACCTAACCTAAGCCAAGTTGGATCTGCCTTAAGGTGAAATAGGTAATGTTAGGAATTGTAAGCCAAGTCGGACCTGCGCGGCTCGCTCGCTTCGCTCGCTCGTTAGGGTCACAGTTCAACCTAACACTCCTCCTCGCTTCGCTCGTCGTCGTACCTAACCTAAGCCAAGTCGGACCTGCCTTACTTACCTGCCTTGCCTTCGTTTCTGTGAGGGACACAGTTTCAACCTAACCTAACTTTGTTTTCTGGCAGCGATTCGGTTCTGTGGGTATGCCATGGTACAATTATGCCGCAATAAATTCGGCGGGACTTATATTGTGCTACATAAAATTCTGCGAAATAAAAGTTGGCGATATTAGTATTCTGCTATACAAATTTGTGCCAAATGAATATTATGCGACATAACAATTTTGGTGAGTATATAATTATGCGATAGTATCATTCGGCTAAAAATTATTGTGCGAAAACGATTATGCGAAGTGTATTTCGGACAATAGAGATTGTGCAAGATAAGGGGTACCCGTTTAGCCTAACCTACTAACTGCTAAATTTGAATATACTTCCATGGAAGAAAGCATTCTGACGCTAATAGTTGAATAAACAAGCTAGTAGTAGGCGTTATAGTACATGTTCAGATATTTATGAACGCCTTATATGCTGCGATATATCTGATGGCGACTGTATATTGTTTTGCCTAACAATATTTTGCCTAATTTCGTTTTGCTTAATTTTCAGCTATGTATTGATTAGACAAAATAAAAATCGACAAGGTTAATATTATGATAATTCAGAATTAGACAAAAACTTTTTAGTTAAAACGTTATTCGGCTATGTAATGATTAGTTAAAATAAGAATCGACAAAGTGAGTTTTAGATAAAATAATATTCGACAAAACAAGAGTTATGAAAATGATCATTTAGGCAAAACGAGTTTCGACAAAATAATAATTATGAGAAATGATATTATACATAATGACTTTAGACAAAATGTTCATTATGGTAAAAGTTGTTAGACAAACTGAAATTAGACAAAAAAAAATTAGACAAATCAAGGGAATACCCAAACTTCCAAACTGCAGCTCCAAGACGCCCATGGTGATACTATAGTATCTGGAGGCGCGCCGCGCCGTCTAGCCTCGATAAAGCTACAGGCTTCAGCTAGGTCGTTTACGCGATGTGAACAATGTGAATTGTGAGGCTACCAATGCTACCATTCATCCATATCCATACTAATCCATACTAATATTATAAATGCGAAAGTGTGTCTGTCTGTCTGCCTGTCTGTCTGTCTGTCTGTTACCTCTTCACGCTTAAACCGCTGAACCGATTTAGATGAAATTTGGTATATAGATAGTTTCAGTCCCGGGGAAGGACATAGGATACTTTTCATCCCGAATAAATGTAGTGTTCCCGTGGGATGAGCGGGTAACACCGCGGGGCACAGCTAGTTGTAATATAAATACCGGAGACTATAGAACTACGCCTAACCAAACTCACATGGTAACCCCTTGACTACTGTTGTTTAGCAAAACGACAACAAGAACTTATATTAGTTCATTCTGTTCAAGTCAAAGTCAAGGCTAGATTGCAAAACAACTTCCACCAATCGTACTATTCTGAGCGCATCACACACTCAGTCTGAATAATGGCAGTTGCGGGACGTAAGTACGAATAGGTTGTGTTAACCCTATTAGCCGAACTTTTGAATGAACAACACGACACTCACTCAAGGGACACCAATTCACAAATCAAATGTTTTTCGCCAGATGCTGTTGCCGTTAGGCTCAAGTCTTTATTGGTCCAATTTAGAATTCCTATCAAAAGCACTCGATCAGCTGATGTCCGCAATTAGCAGCACTTATTGAAGACGAGTGCATCGAATCGAGGGCGGCCCGGCCGCGGCCCGAAGTCAGCGATCAATTGCCAATCATTGAAACTGAAAATGAGCGAATGTACAACGAACTCGCATTTGCGACAAACGGTGGAACGTCGCCAAGAGTCTAACGAGCGCCATCAACAACAGTCCATTATCTTCAAAATAACGTGACCCG
The DNA here is from genome assembly GCA_947623375.1 of Apotomis capreana. NCBI lineage: Eukaryota > Metazoa > Arthropoda > Insecta > Lepidoptera > Tortricidae > Apotomis > Apotomis capreana. Next base: position 247,008 of record OX392522.1, read on the forward strand.
CGTGTTTGCGTTTGCGTTTCTATTTAGCATGTACTATTATCTAATAATTTACAGGCATAAAGTTTAATATTTTCATCCGAATTCTCAGTGATGTGACTTTTGTGGAGTTAAAATACGAAAAGTTGAAAACACATTGATTTTGGTTTCCTTGATTGATTTTAATACGTACCTAGGTACATTTGTTTTAACATACAAATCTGGTTCCTTCTTTAACTGTTTTTCGTTTACAAACATGAGTGAGATGAGATTCGTAAGGTACCTGCGATGACACATCGATCAAGACCCAGGACAAGCGGACGTCGCCAATTATTTGTGGTGGCATGTTTTTCACATAATCATCGTTATTTATCTAAACTGGCGTTCCAGCGGCCGCTTGCGTTAAGTGTTACGTTATACGGTTTGCTATCCTACCCAGTTGCCAGGAAAATGTCACTGTCGTATAATAAAGCAAATCAGAGTTCGCAGGGCACGAGGGCGCATCGCCCCCGACCGAGAGATAATATTTACAGACTGATATTAAGTACAAGGAAACATAAACATTAAAAAGCGGAATTTTCTAGAATAGACTAATTAGAGCGATAAAAGAACAGAAGAAGCACTTAATTACCTTATTTACGAAAATGCTTGTAGTACTAATTACTGATAGGTAATTAGTACCTACTTATTGGTTTATTTAATAGTCAGTGGCTCGAAGCGGGCTAAGGATTGAAACGTCGATATGTATTCGTATTAGTGTAATTTATTCAGTAAAAGCGAATTAAATAGATAAGCCGGCGGCAAACACGTTTTTTAAGCGACATTTTACAGAAATAGCCGCCAATGTTATAATTTCGACATTCCGTCACAGATTGAGAGGACATAATGTGTATAAACATTGGAATCCGCGGCTACAGTGGTCTGGGCTTGCCTGCACTGCCACCAACTAAGACTACCTAATAAGAAAAAGCAATTGCGATCACAAACTAGGCAGACTTCGTCGACTGACGAAGAGATGGGTACAATGGTACCTACTTAATATTAGCTAAGAGGTTCAAAAGATTTACGAACTTACTCGTAGATAACCAAACTAAAGAAAGGGGCTTGGTCTAGAGGCCTTATTCCATTTAAAAAATTATTTATTTCATATTATGACAAATATATTGATAATTTTAACCACCTTTTTGAAGTGAATAATACGTTTCCCTGAGTTTTAGATACTAACATAGCTCTTTCATGCTTTCATTGCGCGCAGTCAAAAATAAGTGGAAAAATGAAAATTACTGCGTGAATTTGGCCAATTTCGAGTAGTTTTCGAAACAAAAATTATCAATGAAAAATTCAAACTGTAGCTTTCAAATATATACCAATAAATCCCAAATGGCCGTGCTATAAGTAGTAATAGTAACATTGATAAAATGCTAAGAAACATTGTTTGATCATAGAGAAAAAAACAATCAGCATTTTTGAACGGACAAGGAGCCTTCGGTGCACAACTCGGGCATAGATGTTGCGATTGTCGCAGCAGTTTTGCCATAACATGCACCCAGAAACTTGAAATAAAACAGAAACATTGATTATTGTTCAAAAACGTTTTCTATCACACTGAAAAAATGCTCATCTAGTTTAATTTAACTACTTGAGAAATAGCCATGCAAATTGTGATTAGTTATATGCTAATTTTACACAACTTATTTTGGTTATTAGTAGTCTTTAGTCAGTCCTCCGATTTATGTAACTAGCGGCTAACATTTGCTACTGTGGAAAAAAAATTGTTAACAGTAGCAAATGTTAGCCGCTAGTTACATAAATCGGAGGACTGACTAAAAAGTACGCATCCATGTGCGGCGGTAAACAGGCGCGCGTTCGCTCGACGCGGCGGGACGCCGACACACCCGCCCGTGACGTCACGCCACCGCAAATATGCCCTCTGTGCGTGCGCTCACAAACAATCTTATCGTATCGTATTGTTTATCTCACTGTTCAATACTCGGGTTATTTAAACAGTAACCAACACTTTGTTTCAAATGACTGATTAATGATTATACTTTTGAAACACTATTAGTTCTGTCAGAACCGGTCTGAATTCATATCACAAAAAAAAATAAGAAACATCCGCCCCAGCAGCGGTCAAGCCATAAGTGACGTTGCATTTATCATTTTATTGCATGTTGTGACACCTAGAGACTTTATAGATCTCTGGGTATATTTAATATTTTAAACTGATCGTTAAAATTTTATTTTAATATTCCTACCTAACATTGATTTGGAGTATCTATATATCTCCTATACGTGTACGCATGTAATAATTAGTTATAACACTAATGTCTAATGTAATGTAATTGTTCTAAGTCTTATTTACGAAAAAATGACTTACTGACCTTACTGTTGAGTTTCTTTCGGCTTTCTTCTCAACAGCGGTCTCCTCTTGCGAAATGCCGGTAGATTCACAATCTGACTTGTAAAAGTGCCCTTGTGGCCTACTTACTGAATAAATTATTTCATTTCATTTCATTTCAATAAATTATGGATTTCTTTATAAATGTACAAATTAAGTACAGTCCGTGAGCTTTAAGATTGTTATTCCGGTACGGGCGAAATTAGACTGGTTCAAATCCATAGACAACCTCCGTGGAGTTGATCTGTTTTCGAATTGCAATGACATAAGAGCCAGTGAGACAGGTATAAAATCCGAATGACCAAAAATAGCACAAGCAATTTCTCCTTTCTTACTCATTTAAATTGGCCGTAATTTAATATACGAAAAGCAAGAAACAAACATTTATTTTTCACCTAGCATCGTCAATATGCGTAGGTATTCTAATTTGTTCTGAAAATAGAGCCTTAGCATCGATCATTTGACGTTTATTGGTCTCGAGACGAAAACTAGACTAATTGAACTGGAGAATAGACGTATATACCTACACTACCTACCGCCTTCGTTCGTACCTAATGGAATGGGTAAGTAAGTAGAGACAGTTGTGTTAGTTAGACAACATCGTGTCCGGTCATAGAGGAGAGGTAGCTCTGTCTATTTTCTCTTTATATTATAGATTCCTATTCTAACCATCATCATCCTCCTAGCCTTTGTAGAGAATGAATTCTCAATCGCGGTCGGCTACCTAAATCCCAAGATGTGGCGTAGGTAGGCACTAGTTTTACGCAAGCGATTGCCATCTGACCTTCCAACCCAGAGGGGAAACTAAGGCCTTATTGGGATGAGGTGGTTTCCTCACGAATTCACGATGTTTTCCTTCACCAAAAAGCGAGTGGTAAATATAAAATGACATTCCGTACATAAGTTCCGAAAAACTCATTGGTACGGGCCGGGTTCGAACCCGCGACATCCGGATTGAAAGTCACATGTCCTACTAGGCTACCACCGCTTATATTCTATATTATATTCCTATTCTAACCGTCTGAAACAAAATTGCATATCAGGTCGAAACACGTACAACAGTAAAAATATATTATTGGATTTCGTGGGCTCCGCTGCCCGTGCGCGACCTCCCATACAACGTCATATGGTCGACCCTGTTCGAGCCTGCGTGACGAAGCCAGGCTGTCTCCTCGTAGACAGTCAGACCAGGAGGGGGGAGCGGGCTAAATCTCTCTCTACAATTACTAAATTAAATTATACAAAGAACTTGGTATCCAAAACAAGTGTGTGTGTGTCTATTGTCTGGTTACAATGGTTCACTGAATCCCATAAATCTAGAGCCGCGCCCGCCCGGAGCACACCTGCCTCGAACGTCGTTGTTTGTATATTACATAGTTTGTATCTCTAGTCGTAATGTACATAAAAACTACGCAGCGCTATTAGTAAACACCGCGAGTGGAGGCACGTGCGGCGCGGAGAGCGATCTTGCAGGCAAGGTCTTTGCCAAAGAAAAGCGTACTTAAATACCATGCAATTTTCTTTGTGTCTATGCTCTTTTTTAAATAAAATTCAAAGTTAAAATTCGAAGTATAACCATCAATCAATTGAAATATAGAGAAACTAGTGTGGTCACAGAAGATATTGTATTAAGTATAGTTAGTTAATTGATAACTCTCCGACCAACACGTCTGTCTGTCTTACTAAAACAAACTCGGAAAATACTGAAGTGGATAATGAAGTGGGCCAAACTAGGTACTCAGGTCTGTGCGTCCAAGGAATTTGAATATTTAGCAGTTTGGCCGCAAACGCAATATATATTAAATATTTTTTATGAATATTTTTTTTATATTGGCACAACATAGGGGGCTTTACTTCGCCTGATGTTAAGCGAAAAGGAGCCCAAATAGCCCTTAACTAGCCCAAATCGCAATAGCATTAGCAACTGACAAAAAACTGTCAGTTGACAGTGCCATGATGGTGGCAGGCAGAAGGGGGAATGAAATGAAATGAATTTACTTAGTCAAGTGTTAAGCCTAATCAAGCATATATGTATTAAATAGAGTCATATTATATAATATAGTTTAAATCATCTTGACGGTCTCGTGACACTCCTGTAGGCAACATTGACAAAAAATCCAGCTTTAAAGTGACATTCACGTAGGTACCGATCAAATGATATTTTTCTAGACATTTGCAATTAGATTATCATGCAAAAAACCTGCTCATAAATAGGTGTTATTGAAGATAAGCTCTTTACGCAATATCGCAACAAACGTATACATAACTCTGAGATAAGTCTGTTTTATAAACATTGTTCGTCGCTGTCTGATCAGGATAACGAGTGTTTAAACGACATAATCCGTACTCGTCCCACGTAGTTTATTCCGTAGTAGAGGTAGTTGATAGTTGTAGCACAGATTATATACAAGTTACTACGTGTTGTAGGATATGGGACCGGTCCGTAGCCCTCCGCAACCTGTTCACGGTACATGGGCATATATATATTATACATCGATGCTCATAGATTGTAAGTTGTAACGCAAATTAACTGCTTTAGTTGACTATATTTGCTTAGGTGCCTACCGATAACATGTGTTTATTTGTTTTTCGAGCATATATTATTTTTTTTTTCTCATTTTTGCACCGCCTAGTAACAAAATATTTTTTCAAGTTCTCCACTACTCAAAGATTGTCTAGAAGAGATCGCTCTTTATAGATAAGATCGCCTGTTGTTTACCTCTAATTGTAATTTCTTGCGTAGTATTTCTCCTGTATGTTTTATAAGGTGTGCAATAAAGAGTACTTGTATTGTATTGTATAGACAGTTTCCAGAAGAAACGCCAAAATACATTTTTGTCGCGAAAGAAGACTGACGAGAGAACTGTCTGCATGTCAATACATAAATAAAGATACAGTTTCTTAATATTTTTCATAGAATTAATGGGATGATTCCCTTTTTGGCTTTAGCTTTCGTGAAGTAGATACCTGTACCGTTAATTATCTACTTATTTACCTAGTACCTACTCTCTGCTCTATCGAAAGCTGTGAATGCACAAGTTTTGAAAATGTGCCTATTAAAATTTAGCGGCAATCTGAATCTTTTGCAAAATATGTAAAGATTCGTAGCGAAATGCGTAAATAAATAAATTTCAGACCTTAACTGCATCTTGGACTCCAGCGATGAAGGAATAAAAGAAGTTCGATCACGAAGTACAGGGTCTCTAGAACTTGGACCCGTACCCCGTGAATAGAACATCGTGACGGTCAAAATGCAATTCTTGAAAAAGATTTGTACCGCCAAGTTCAGTAACGGTATAAGTGATTTCATTATACCCGTATTATACCCGCTTGCCGTTTTAACTCATTTAATAATGCTACGAGCAATACCTTATGTTCGCAATTGAAATGCGCGGAGGAAATCCATGCTCTGACGCTATGGCATCCATCTACTGAGAGTATTGAGATTGGTGACAATTGAGATATGCGCAGTTCCAGTAGCCTGCGTCCACGCCGGCAGAGCGTACTCAGAACCCCATGTTCACTATTAATAGAACGATTCTTGTTGCATATCAACGCATCCGCGGCTAACGAATATTTATGGTCGCCGGCAGGAGCAGTGCGCCGCCCGAGGTCGCCTCCGAGAAAAAACTAAAGGTTTCCTCAGTTGATTAGACTAATTACGCGATAAAATACGATTTGGCACGGGCTGACACAGCCAGGCTATTCGCGTAAACGCAACAAACGGGACCTAGAGCTTCCCTTTGCAGTTTGTCAAGGACGCCCTATTGAGAACCGTTGTCAGTGACAACTGTTATTTTTAGGCTTCTTCAAATGTTGAGATGATTTAGGTATTTTAGAAAACAGAGGCCGGGCTGGCGCCCGCGCACAAATAGACGCGTCTATTTACGCCGTCTCACGCCCATGAATTAAATGATAAAGATAATGTTCGGAAGCCGTTCGTATCTGAATTAATGAAAATGGTTTATCATTGCCTAAAATCGAGTTAAGCTTTACACGAGGTAAATGTTAATCCGCGGTTTTTTTTTGCATCGTGTCTTCTATCAAGTGTTACTTAGAGCCATAACTCGTTCATTTATTTATTCACTCTAAACAAACAATACCTATAGTGTTGAATGTTAAAGCATTGAGAAGGTGCATTAAATATTAGTTACAATAATATTCATTACGACTATAACTCTAATTAGTTTACTAGCTATTCTAATTACTCCACAAACATTCGACGGATTATCTTGTCTAGTCTTGAAGGGAGAATAGCTGGAGACGCTGTAGTTGGCTCTACACTTAGCTTAGGTGCGTGTTGTTGGTACTGTTTACTTATACTTTAAATCAGTAGCCCTTACTGATTATTGTGGGTCTACCGATACCAGGTTCAATTTCCGAGTGGTTTTCATTGATCGACTCATCAAATATTTATTAGCAATCGCGAACCGGATTAACATCAATGACATCATTAAATAAACTGACTCCGCTTTTTACAATACCTAATGGTTATTTAATCGCCGTAAACAATGACTTCGTAAGTAATTTAGATTAATTTTCAGACAAAAAAAGGTTTACCAAACTTCTAAAACAACCTACGATTTTTTTTTCTGGTTGTTTCTACACGGAAAATCGAGCTAAGTTTACGCGTAAAATAGTAGTGTGTACTTACACGTGGGTGTGTGTGTTGTTACGTAGCTAAAGTCGTCTATTATATCGTGTCGTCGGGTTCGCGGTTACGTGCGGTCTGGTCGGCGGCTCGGCGCACACTGTCGCGTCTCTAGTGGCGGCAGTGTAGTGTTGTCCGCGGCACTGACCCCGGCTCGAGGACCGACTGATTGCAGCGCGGAAGAAATGTACACCACGCTGCCATGAGGCACATCCCAATGTCGGGTTCGAAGGACCATTTTTGTTTCCTAAATCTCTCTAAACTGGACAGCGCCTGGAAGTAAATACGCGCCAAGAATAGGTAAATAACATTGGTTTTGACAAAATAGGACTTGTTGTATTTTCAAACTTGTAACTGAAAGTCGAAACTAGATGGCGTTAGATTCAACGAAACGACGCATAATATAGAAATATACTATACCTACTAATTGTTAGTATATTATAGTTAAATTACATACAACTTCCATGGAAGTTGTGTGCGTGCTTTACTATATTTACCGTCCATGACGCGTATCATAACGTCTATACTGTTATACAATTCTGAAATTGTATTGAAAATCAGATTATTATTGAAGGAAAAATCTTAACAACGCGCAGCTTTCGTATGGACAAGTAGCACCACCCGTACAGCGCCATCTGTTGATGACGCGTTTGGCTCGGTTTGTAGACACCTGCCTACTGAGCCGGCGGCCCCGGGTTCGAATCCCGGCCAGGGCAAATATTTGTGTGATGTACTCGAATACTTGTGCTTGGGGCATGGTTGTTCTATGTATTTAAGTATATATTTTTCTATATAAGTACGTATATCGCCGTCTAGTAGGTACCCATAACATAACACTAGCCTTCTTGAGCTTAATTTGATTTGTGTGCGGTTGTCCGATATTTATTTATTTATTATTATTATTTATAAAATGTCTTTGTCCGCTCATCATGCCGAAACGGTTGGAGTGCAACCGTTGGACGGCCTATAACCAATTTTAGTACGAGGACAGCTGGATATCCAAAGGTGGTTAAATGGGATCTAGACACGCGGCAGCGTGTCCAGCCAAGTTCACCGCAGGAACTGGCGAGCAGCAGCCGTGTGTTATATTACACGAACCGTTTGGAGCCACTTTTGACCCCTCAATAACTCCAAATCTATTCAACAGAAAAAAATGAAATTTGGCTTATGTATTTAGGTCCCTGAGAACAACTAGAACCACAAATTTCATAAATGTAGATGAAATAGTTATTGAGATATTGACGTCCAAAAAACGGCATTTTTATCACTGACTGACTGACTCACTAGTAATCAAAAACCTAACCCACTTCCAGGTGACCTAGAAAGATGAAATTTGGCATTCAGCTTGGTAATTGTGTGTGTACACATATAAAAATCAAAAACAGTGATATTTTTTAGTTTTATTATTATTATTATTTATGCTTGTTGCCTCAGAACTCCGTCATTTATTAACCGATTTGGAAAATTCTTTCTTTGTTTGTAAGATGGCACTCTCTCTCTCACACACACACCACACACACACACACACACACACACACACACACACACACACACACAGAGAAGGTTAATAAATTGCCGTGGCGCGGGGACGGATAGCGAAGCGCGGGAGCGCGGCGTGGCGAGGAGCGGTCCGGCCCCTCCCTCTACCCCGCGTCACTCTAGTCAAGACAGGTGGGGCGTCAATTCAAATTTCTGTACAAAAAGTAATGATATCCCATCAAAAACATAAATGTTAAATTAGAGCCAAGTTCTCGCATGCAACGTTGTCGACTTCGCCGACAAAAGAATTGAGATCTATATGGGCGCCAAGTTCTTTGCCCTAATTTTTTTAGATACAAGGACATGTGACATACTCAATGCATTTATTTTACTTGGGGTGTAATTCAATATCAAGATTTGACTTGGCTAGTTTTCACAAACTGACTTAATTTTATCAAAGTAACATAGTATTATTATCAAGCTAACAGTATAAGTAACAGGACGTACACTAACTATACCTTTACGAAAATAGGTTAATGATTAGACAAATGTAATATACATTTATATGTAAAAACTAGCCAAGTCCAGTCTTGATATTGAATTACACCCCAAGTAAAATAAATGCATTGAGTATGTCGCATGTCCTTGTATCTAAAAAAATTAGGGCAAAGAACTTGGCGCCCATATAGATCTCAATTCTTTTGTCGGCGAAGTCGACAACGTTGCATGCGAGAACTTGGCTCTAATTTAACATTTATGTTTTTGATGGGATATTTCTTACTCGACTATGGTAGGTAAAGAAAACTTTTACGCGGACGAAGTTGCGGTGCCTTCTTGGGCTTCTATTCTAGTAATTATATCTTGTACCTAGGTATCTTGTATTATCGGTGAACACCTACGCACTGAATTCTAAATTCTGATTTCGTTAATTAACTACTTTCAACGGTCGTAGAATGTAGTCAATACCAGGTCAATACTTACAATATTAAAGATCTATTCAAAATAAAACTATGATTTAATCCACTAATGGGAATCATCATCATAACGAAATCAATAAACTACGGATTCAGTAAATTCAGTGTTTTTGTACCTTTGCCAAATATGCAAATATTTGATTAGGTATCTTTACAATTGTTATACTTACCTATATTTATTCTGCGTGGATCCACTTATGAGAAAAAAAAGTGTAGGTACCTACACGTATTTGAAAACTCGTTTAACCTTACTCAAACACGCAATTTCGCGACGCACGTGGTGACCACAAGACTTTTTGAACTTTGACACTTCTTATGTTTATCTGGCGTATAGAGCAGAATAACAATTACTGATAATTTTAACATATCCACCTACTGTCCTACCAATCTGAAAATATTCATCTTATTAAGTAAGTAAGTAAACACTTTATTGTACCTACCTACAAAAACCTTGACTTAACTTACCTGTAAATAATTTAAGAAACACATTACTCGGTGTAATAAATATGTAGATATACACGTGTAAAAATAAATAAATAAATATTATGGGACAATCTTACACAAATCGACCTAGTCCCAAACTAAGCAAAGCTTGTACTATGGGTACTAGACGACGATATACATAATATATAAATACATATATAGATAACATCCATGGCCCAAGCACAAATATTCGAGTTCATCACACAAATATTTTTAATTGTAGGTACTCTAGATCCTCTCTGTACCATCAGATTTCTAATTTGCACCCACCTCTAGTATCTCTGTTTGGCCCTATGGTTGACTGGTAGAGAATGCCATTTGGCATTAAGTCCGCCATTTGTACTGACTTATTTTGTGCAATAAAGTTTAAATAAATAAATAAATATTTGCCCTGGCCGGGATTCGAACCCAGGACCGCCGGCTCAGTAGGCAAGTGTCTACAAACCGAGCCAACCGCGTCGTCGAATAATATAAATATGAGTAAATTAAATTATTATTAATAATTATACACTTATGTAAATATAAGTACATTGTAGATCCAATTCACAAGTCATTGAAAAGCCATAACTTCTTAAGATTCGTCTTGAGCGATGCTACAGATGGAGACTTCCTAAGGGACAGTGGCAATTATTATTACATATCTACAACAATTTTAAGCCTTTCAGGCGGTTTGATCTTGAGGCTACCGCAAAGATGAATGCGGGCTTACGACGGGTATTCTCAATGGAAAATGTTTACGCTGTTGAAGATCATAACTATGTCTCATTTATTCTTTTCTAGCGGCCCGCCCCGGCTTCGCACGGGTGCAATGCTATATTATGCATGTATTATCCATATAAACCTTCCTCTTGAATCACTCTATCTATAAAAAAAAACGCGCATTAAAACCCATTGCGTAGTTTTGAAGATCTAAGCATATAGGTACAGGGCGAACGATATGAAGTGTTACCAATTTCAAAAGGCTACGGCTATTTTTTTGGTTGCAACAAAGTTTATTTATTATTACGAATATAATTAGAAAATATAACATTTTTTTTTTAATTAATATATTTTAACTCAATATGACCACCTGCCTCGACTATGGTCTTCAGATGGTCGAAAAATGAGTTGCACGCTGCACGAATGTGGTTTTGCGGTATGTTGTGCAAATTACGTACGATCGCTTTCTTCAGTGTATCCATACTGGCATGCTTTCTTGTCCTCACGTTGCTCTCCAAAATTGCCCAGATAGAAGGGCCATTTTTTCTAAAGTTGTACACCCCACTTATTTTTTAAATTTTCGACATTTTGGGTATTTTCTACTCAGAATCACGAGCTCTTTCTATCTAATTAGGAGAAAAAAAATGTCCTGGCCCAGAAATGAATTGACAAAAAAAAACAAATGCAATTTTTTTTACTAAGAATTTTGTCAGATATGGCCATGTGTGAATTTGGTAACACTTCATATCGTTCACCCTGTATACCTCTACATACATAGGGACTTAGGGACAGACAGACAGCAAGCGACTTTGTTTTATACTATGTCTATGTAGTGATAGTGCCGATAATTCCTGTCTTGTACAGGATTAACCATTTCAAATATGGTTACGTAATTTTAAACAAATTTTGAAAATTGAGATTAATATAAACAATTACCTAACTTTTTTATTAATTGGTTTTTCCTCTTCAAATTCACAAAATTCGGAAACATGAGTTAATACCCAAGAGAAAAAGAACCGTCCAAAAGTTTAGGTGCAACTATTTCGAATTTCAAATCGGCAGCATAAGTACCTCATGAAATATAGCGGGCTGACAGACAGACAGACAGACTGAGTCGCTCCCTAAAGGTTCCCTTTCACCATTTTGGTACTTACAGAGTTCTAAATAAGTAGGTCGCGGTTGTGGTCGTTCGTTGCCATATTTGTAATTTTCCTCGAGTTCGTATAGATTTTCAGTTTATATTGAAGCTAAAAAATACACCATGATTTGAACCCACCTCTCCACGGCTTTCAAGGCCAGGCGGGCGAACAACCAACTGTTCTATCAAAGCCACATCAAAGCCACTAGCGAAAGCATCGATTTTTTCAACCAGTTGCTTCCTATATGTATATGCCACCAGGTAGGTAGGCATCGTAAAGCGTGGAGACATGGGTTTACACCCCGCTAATAGCACAATTTTTCGATTTTTTGCTTGAATATAAACATTTTGTTTCCATTAGCAGAGATTGCTGCTTTACGAGGGTTGTTTGATAAATACCCGTGTTTAGAAAAAAACAACAAAGGTTTGTATACGTGTATATATTTATTTTTCTACATAGTCACCTTCCAACTCTATACACTTGTTCCAACGGTGTTCTAGCATTAATAAGCCGTCTAAAAAATAAGATTTCCGAAAGTCGTGAAAATAGGCCTCCGTGGCGGCAATGACCTCTTCATTGGACGAAAATTTCTTTCCACCGAGGCATTTTTTTAAATTTGGGAATAGGAAGAAGTCACAGGGAGCCAGGTCTGAGGAATAGGGCGGATGAGGCAGCAATTCATAATGTAATTGCTTTAATTTGGAGTCTGCGATTCTTGAGGAGTGAGCTGGTGCATTATCATGATGAAAGAGAACTTTTTCCTTATTTAGATGTGGTCTCTTTTTTTTCAAAATGGTATCAAATTCTTGCAATAACTTAGCGTAATATTGCCCGGTTATCGCTCTTCCTTTTTGTAAATAATCAGTATGGATGATTCCCTGCGAGTCCCAAAAAACAGTCGCCATGACCTTTCCGGCCGATGGAACGGTCTTCGCCTTCTTTGGAGCTGATTCCCCCGGCAAAATCCACTGTTTAGACTGTTCTTTACTTTCTGGGGTATAGTGGTGTATCCACGTTTCATCAACAGTCACAAAACGCCGAAGGAACTCACCCGGACTACTTTCGTACTTATCTAAACAGTGCCTTGAAATTTGCTTCCGGGTGAGCTTTTGTTCCTCGGTGAGCAAACGCGGCAGCCACCTCGCCGAAACCTTCTTCATGCCTAATTTGTGTTCTAAAATGTGCTGCACGCGTTCAATCGAAACATTTACAATGTCGACAATTTCTCTAAGTTTTATTCGGCGATCGCTTCATACAATATTCTCAATTTTTTTACCATATCACCTGTGGTCACCTCAACAGGACGTCCTGGGCGATCTTCATCAAAGATGGACGTTCTGCCTCGTTTAAATTCATTGTACCAATATCTAATGGTTGTCATAGAAGGAGTATGATCATTGTAAACAGCTTGCATGCGTACTTTTATTTCATCACAAGAATTTCCTTCCAAAAACAGAAAACGAATTACAGAACGATACTGCTCTTTCTCCATTATTGCAATAACAACGCGAACTCCGTCGTAAAAAGCCGTTAAAAGAAAAAAAAAACAAAAGAACGCTGTATTTTTTTTTTTATTTTCTAGTCCATAAAGGATGCCTAAAAAGTTCGTATACATAATTTCAGCCAGTAACAAGAATAACTTTTTAAAACGTATATTTATCAAACAACCCTTGTAATACAAATGTACAACGTGTCCCAAAATTCAACGATAAGCGGGCACCAGAGGATGGATCTGGTCATGATACCTCGAGAAAAAAAAAGAAAAAAAATATATCTCAATCCCTTTAGAAATTATTAAAAAAAAATGAAATTCTTAAAATATCGACACCCCTAATGGTATTTTTAACGACCATGTCTAGAATTTTTGGAATATTTCAGATATTTTTTTTGTATCGGAAACCTAAGTAGCACTGCTAGCTATCCACCACAGTCCTTAAAAATATCAGAATACATGTAGTTTTAACACAAAAAATAATCAAAATTATTTTTACGCCAAAAATTTTGAATGAATTTTTCTTTTAGTCCACTTTGACTCATCATGGTACATAAAAAAAGTATTGACACTACTATGGCAAGTGTTTTAAAAAGTTGACGCAACTAACCAAGATTCCAAAATAGTAGAATACTCTAGGAAAACTAGCGCCGAAAAAAAAACAGCTATTTTTAAACAAGAACCGACCTTTTTTAATGTTGATAGTAATCACTCTTACGTGCTACCACTAACCCGTCCCGAACTCAGACTTGAACTCTGCTGCTGCAGAGACACGCTGAGGCACCCTTTGGGTGGAAACGCTAGCCTCCAAATGCCGGTCACCGGCCCTCTGCCTATCCGCATCCCATCATCGGCCACAAAAGTGGACTAAAACAAAGACTAGCAAAGCAGGCTAACCTATGCCCACTCAAAGTGCTGTGGCAGCGGGCGCCTTGAATGGCGGGCACCACGCCCTGGGAGCTGGATGCCCAGGGGCTCGCGGAGGCGCACAGGGAGCGGGTGAGAGCAGAGCCCTTAATGAGTTCCCCGCTTCCGAAGAGCTGCGTGAGAAGCGCTGAGAGGTGCAGCGCTGGGTGAGGGACCGGTGGAGGAACGACCTGGAGGACTCCCCCTATGAAGCCCGCACCATAGGGGCACTCCTCCCATCGTTTGACCACTGGTAGGAGAGGGTTCATGGGAGCATTGGCTTCCGACTGGCGCAGGTAATGACCGGACACGGGTGTTTCGATCATTACCTGCATCGAATCGGCAGGGAAACCAGCCCGGTGTACCGCGAGCGGCGACCCGGATGACACCGCCCAGCACACCCTAAAGGAGTGCATTCACTGAGTTGGTGAACGCCGTACTATGATGGGCGCCCTTGGAGTGGGGGATCTCTCGCTCGACAGCGTCGTAGTGGCCATACTGAGGAGCGAGAGATCGTGGCCTCCTTCTGTGAGTCTGTTGTCGCACAGAAGGAGGACTCGGTACGGGAGCGCGAAGACAGGGCAGATGCTGTCATTGTCTTGGTGTGCACTATTCGGTACCCATCTCGCCTAGATCAGACTTTGCAAGTTATGGGAAGCACTTGGGGTGGGCATAGGTTAGATTGCTTTGCTAGTCTTTGTCTTAGTTCACTTCGGAAGTGGCCGATGATGGGATGCGGATAAGCAGAGGGCCGGTGACCCACTCCTGGAGGCTAGCCTTTCCACCCAAAGGGTGCCTCAGCGTGTCTCTGCAGCAGCAGAGTTCAAGTCTGAGTTCGGGACGGGTTAGTGGTAGCACGTAAAAGTGATTACTATCAACATTAAAAAGGTCGGTTCTTGTTTAAAAATAGCTGTTTTTTTTTCGGCGCTAGTTTTCCTAGAGTATTCTACTATTTTGGAATCTTGGTTAGTTGCGTCAACTTTTTAAAACACTTGCCATAGTAGTGTCAATACTTTTTTTATGTACCATGATGAGTCAAAGTGGACTAAAAGAAAAATTCATTCAAAATTTTTGGCGTAAAAATAATTTTGATTATTTTTTGTGTTAAAACTACATGTATTCTGATATTTTTAAGGACTGTGGTGGATAGCAGTGCTACTTAGGTTGCCGATACAAAAAAAATATCTGAAATATTCCAAAAATTCTAGACATGGTCGTTAAAAATACCATTAGGGGTGTCAATATTTTAAGAATTTCATTTTTTTTTTAATAATTTCTAAAGGGATTGAGATATATTTTTTTCTTTTTTTTTCTCGAGGTATCATGACCAGGTCCATCCTCTGGTGCCCGCTTATCGTTGAATTTTGGGACACGTTGTATATGTATTGTCTGTTAGTAGCATTCAACACAGTTCGGCAAGTAGGCACCAATTTTCTAAAACTCATATTAGGAGAAACATAAAACTCTAGTGTTTTTCCTAACGTATGTACAATCGACACGTTTGGGCATTATTCCCGCTCGCTTATCGGACACGCGATGTTCTCGACATTCGACATTAGGCTCTGGAAGTGTCCAAATGATCGATGTTTCCATATGTTTGGATAAAGGTCAATAAAACACACATTAGTCGGTGAAAGTTATATTTGTGTGACAGCGAGCTATCACAACCTGAGGCACTTCGGTATCCCACACTCGAATAATTCGTTACAAACTCTGACCGGTCTGAACTAGGCTTTGTTCCGTTTGCAGTCCTCGGCACACCGATCAGAAATATTCTTTTCTCAAACATGCAATGAAATATTGTCATAAGATGCGTTAAAACAGGCTTCGAAGTGTCACGTTTCGGGCGGAACAATTCGAGAGAACTGTAAAGTAATTTCATACAAAATTGAAGGCCTAGGCCGGAAAGCATTTTTTTTAAACATGGCGTTTGTGTTCATGAATGGGCTAAATAGTTGAATTATGTTTTTTTGAGTGGTGTATTTTTAGGTTTCCGTACCCAAAGGGTAAAAAACCAGCCAAGTGCGAGTCGGACTCGCGCACGCAGGGTTCCGTACCAATATTGAACAAAAACACGTTATTTGTATGGGGTCCTCCTTTAATTTTTACTTATTTTTTATTTTTATTATTTGTTGTTATAGCGGTAACAAAAATATACATTCTGTGAAAATTGCAACTGTCCACCTATAACGGTTCATGAGAAAATGCCCGTTGAACGAAATATCATGCAAAAAGCCCTATTTTTGTATGGGAGCCCCCCTTAATTATAATTGTTTTATCATTCATAGTGTTTGTTGCTATAGCGGCAACAGAAATACATCATCTGTGAAAATTTCAATTGTCTAGCTATCACCGTTCTTGAGATACAGCCTGGTGACAGACGGACGGACGGACGGACGGACAGCGAAGTCTCAGTAATAGGGTCCCGTTTTTACCCTTTGAGTACGGAACCCTATTACTGAGACTTCGCTGTCCGTCCGTCCTTCCGTCTGTCACCAGGCTATATCTCAAGAACGGTGATAGCTAGACGGTTGAAATTTTCACAGATGATGTATTTCTATTGCCGCTATAACAAATACTAAAAATAAAATAAAATAAATATTTAAGGGGGCTCCCATACAACAAACTTGTTTTATGGTACGGAACCCTACATGCGCGAGTCGGACTCGCACTTGCCCAATTTTTATTTAATTGCATATGTTTGAGAAAAGCACTGAAATAGTTTGAAGTAGGTACGATTACGATGTAACGGTGTGTTGTTTAACTTGTTAATATATGTAACCCCTATTGTCACAATCTGATATTGACGATAAACACGACGAAAAACTAAAGGATGTGAATTTCTAGGAAATAAACTTTCTGCTTAATATTTAATTCAGATCGGTCATGAGTTTGCGGTATAAAAATGCTGCCGCGCTCGGACAAGACGATAAGTGAACCCACAGGCGCTTCTCTCTCAAATACACCATTCGAAGTAAGATTCCTTAGTTAAAACATATTACAGAATGTCTTGGCTTAGGAATCTTACTTCGAGAATATCGCATTAATTAATGCACTTTCTCGGCAGAGAAGGCAGTCAGATGATGTCGTGTATTTTAGGGAAGAGTGTATTGAATCATCCCGGGTGCTCATAAATCATCTTGGCCGAATGCACCATAAAACACGTAAAATATTCAGCTAATTTATATTTACAATTTGTTTTATTCATTAATTATAATTTCGATAACGCGAAAGACACGTAAACATATTGGAACGTAAAATTCGTGGAAGTCGCAGTGACGATTTAAGCTTACATATAACAAGTGTGGACTAGTAAGTTCTTCGACTGAAAATCGGCGGCTTAACGGAATCAAATAAGTTCTGTTCACTGCTTGGACGATATAAAACAATAGGTACTGTTAATCGCCATACTTTACACGTCGGCTATAAGGATCACTTATGTTCACTCGATTATATTTTATTACGATACAGGTAAATACAAAGAACATTGCGCAAAGAACTTGATTGCGCTCATTTGTAAAACGATCCTAATATCTTTGAACTGTCGATGTCGGTCCAATATTTAAACTTTACTACATTATTATCTATTTGTTTTATTTTAAAATGAATCATCATAACAGTAAAACTGACTAAGTTGTACGGGTGCCAGATATTTAGCCAATCTACAGGCATGCACAGAATTTAATATTTAACTTCTCCATTCTGTATGGGGATTAGCAGACCTATTATTCCTACTACTACAAAAACATTTAATGTAAGACACGCAACCAATACCTCAAAATATACAAAAAGAACGATGTTTGTGTCCGTATTCAATTTATATTTAATTAGGTTACTTCATTAAAATTAATTTTACTCCGAATATAAAACTCAAATTTTTTGTGCCCTCTACCACGTCACTTAGCTCACAGCGCCATCAGGGGTGATTCATAACATTATAGGACAATTGAGACCCAGAATCCTGGTCACGGCACCCTTATAGAAAATACGTTGTGCGAAGTTTGTGGTTGAAATTACAGTTAACACGTAATGTTCAAACTCTACAAGGCTTAAGCATAAAAAAACATCACATGGTGTATCAACTGTGCGCAAAAATAAGCAACAAATGAATGAAACCCTTTTTATATTCAGCCCGGATCACAGAAGATTATTTGTTCACTTTAGTTCATTAAAATAAATAAGTATTTGCGTAGTCGATTGTATATACACAGGGGTGGAGGTTATCCAAATATTCAACATTGCGACGTAACTCAATTATCATTCAATAATGCGAAACAAATATTAAAATATTTACAATAAAATGCAATATACCGTACGTACTTATAAACAAATAAGATACAATTTTCTAACAACGTACGTAATCGCTTTTTAACCTAAGGAAATTTTATCTGTTCCATTCATAAATCGAAAATCATTGTTCTGAATAATGATGTGCGGTTCCCTCAAATGTTCCCTGCGAATATTGGGACATATTTTTGGCGTATAGTATATTATTAATGTATATTATTGACAATAGTATATTTGTAATATAAATAATGAGGTGAATTCATTAAATCTACGGAGAACAAGCAAACCTTCATTTGGACAGAATGTGTATTAAAACCGATAATTTACATCACTGGCTTGCTCCCTATGCTTACAAAATTTTATTAAATAATGATGTACAATTAAACTATGACACAATAAACTAACTTAATAAAACACGTTTAAAGGCATCTGGTATAGAAACAGCATAAAACACAAAGTTACTAGAAGTAAAAGAGTTTTAAATAAGTACTGCAAGGGCGAATTATACGGACAGAAACACATGATTGTTAAAGATAAAACAAAAAAATAAAAGAATTCATTTTGCTGACAAAATGGCTTAAATATTGTTTAAAACTGTTGACTTAATAATAATTTAATATGTTTCAACTGCACTACGAGCAGTTTCAATAAGTTACATCATATCACATTTAATTTCACACTATTAACAAAATTGACAATGCCCATCTTAAACTTGAATTTACTACCACACGTGGAATGAGCGGCGCGAAGTCTCGAGATCATTTCCCGTGGAGAAAGTTCTATTTCGAAGACATACGACGCTTCACATGAGAGATGTATCTCGGTTAAACTAGAATCCGACAGTTATTCAATTGATTTCGAATATAGTATCTGTATAGATTACGACAAAAGAGGACCGGAGCGTATAGTAGTTTTGGGCTTAATTTATTACGATTCTTGGTTCATCATTTAGTACCACGTAAGTGGCATATTCAAAATGTGGTAATTGCGTTACAGCTCAATATGCGCAATACTTAAAATATACAATTGGACCGTCGACCGTTTACAAGTAACACATTATATTTTTCACTAAGTACCAGTAGGAACATGGACAAACTTATCAGTACTACATTAAATCACTGACAACTACAAAGAAACGCCGGTCAGCCCAGTCGCTGCACGGCGAAGGTTGGCTTATATTTTATTTATTCATCTGCGTGTGCTGGCAACGAGCTGTAAACGACTTCACACCACTGGGGAACCTCTCATGAATGACTAACTCGAGCGTTGACTAAAGACCCCACTGTGATCCAAAATGAATACGCTAAATACAAGCAGTCATCAGATGCATTGACAATAACGCTTTACTTAACTCCCCGTCACGCGGCGCGCGGCTCACGGCGGCCGTGGAGCGGACCCTTGCCCTTCTTGACAAGCTCTAAAGGCCGGTTCACACGTATTAAGTTGTCAAGTAATTTACTAAATTTTAACTTAATTTTTAGCGACTTAAAGCGTGTAAACAATTAATTTAGTTATAAGTTACAAGTTAAAATTTAGCGTGCAAGTAAACAAGTAGATTAAAATTTTGTCTATTTTTCGGTTAAGTGGGCGGGCGTGAATTATGACTTGATATGTTTGGACAGACACAATTTAGTTAAATATTACTTAAGTGTATAAGTCTGGCGGAGCAGTCGCATTTGAAAATCGTATTTCGTAAGCGTTTGAAGAACTTTTTTGAAATCAAAATGTCGAAGTGGTCGGAAGACACTACAGTAAAGTTTATTGAAGAATACATATAGCGCGGTTGGCTGTGGAATAAAAGAAGCCTTAATTATAGGAATAAGCAAGCAAAACAACAAGGGACTGTCGATATAGTGTTGGCCATGGCGATACCTAATTTTGGTATCAAGGAAGCCGAATCAAAGATCAAAAGTGTCCGATCAACATCACGGGCTAACTAAAGAGCTTAACTAATTCGAACGTGTAAACGCTTGCTTATAATTAGGTCGTTTAAAATTGAGTTAAAATTTAGTTAACTACTTGACAACTTAATACGTGTGAACCGGCCTTAAGCTAGCCAACAGACCGCATTCTCTATAGGTAGGTGTGAAGTCGACCCTCGATTTGAGGCCCGCCCCCTCGAAGGCGGCCGGCGGCTCGCTAGATGCAGGTGGTCTTGAGATGCATGGACAGCAGCCCCTTGGCCACGAAGCCGCGGCCGCAGAGCGCGCACACGTAAGGCCTGGCGCCGCTGTGGTAGCGCTCGTGGATGACGAGCGTGGAGCGCTGGCTGAAGGCCTTGCCGCAGTGGCTGCACACGTGCGGCTTCTCGCCCGAGTGCACGCGCTCGTGCAGCGTCAGGTTGCACTTCTTCACGAAGCCCTTGCCGCAGGTCTGGCACACGTTGGGCTTGTAGCCCGCGTGGATGCGCAGGTGGAACTTCAGGTGCTCGCGCGACGACAGCGCCTGCGCACAACGTGGACCATTGGATACAATACAATACTAGTGGTCGCGGAGCCGCCAGCATCGACCATTCCTGACACGTGAGAGAAACCGTTATTATCAGTATTATTGAAATCGTAGACATTTTATATTAAAAGAAGTTCCTTCCTCCATATTAAGTATTCAGATTCTAAATGAGGATGACGGTCTGATACATATCAATCTTCTATGTAGCACGGCATGCTGTAATCCGAGGACTGACCTTCCCGCAGACGGAGCAGAGGAAGTTCCTCTCGCCGGAGTGCGCGCGCAGATGCCTGCGCAGACTGTTGAGGTGCGCGAACTCGCGCGCGCACTCCGCGCAGCGCAGCGTCAGCGCGCGCGCCGCGCCAGCAGGTACCTGCCACACATACTGACCTTCCCGCAGACGGAGCAGAGGAAGTTCCTCTCGCCGGAGTGCGCGCGCAGATGCCTGCGCAGACTGTTGAGGTGCGCGAACTCGCGCGCGCACTCCGCGCAGCGCAGCGTCAGCGCGCGCGCCGCCGCCTCGGGGTGCGCGCGGGTGCGGTGCGCCAGCAGGTACCTGCCGACGATACTCATATTGTATATCGTTCGCTTCTCCTGCTCCAAAGGTTTTTTCACCTCACTCGCTCGGCAAACCTCCGTTTATAGGGCGAAATCTGCGTGCAAAAGTCTATTTTATCCGCTAGCGTGCAAAAGTCATTTGAATTTCGAACACGACGATTTTGATTCTCTGAGGTGCATGTAACTTTTTTAGATTTAAGACTCCTTCAACGCGTGACTGATTTCATCAGTCGATAAATCTTCGAATAACCAATCAACGCACGCTAATAAAGGGCGATCTGGTCTGGCCAGCTAAAATCATATGTACGTTTGAATACTTCCTTAAAAAAAAATACACCTACTATATCACGTCCAGAAACCTGGTTTGTGGTTACAGATTTTCAAGTTTTTATTTTTTCTACACTTTATTTTATGTTGAATATGTTTATATATATTAATAGTAAGTATTTCAGTTTAATTTATATATTTTGACTAGTAATATATGAAATACATCACAAATTTTAATATTTAGTTGTTATAAAAGTTGGAACATAAGAGTGTAATTTCTGAACGCACCCGAGAAAAAAATAATAATTAAAAAGTTGGAAGTTTTCACAATTCACGTAAACAACGTAAATTGGTTCTGTGGAGAATACATACTGTTGTCTTACTTTATAGAAATATGGAAAACAAGAAAGTTAAGCCCAATTTGGAGTATTTATTCAATGCTAAAAGCCTGCATTAAAACGAAAAAGGATTTGTTATAAATATTTGGAGACGATAAGTACCTAATTTAAAGAAACTATTGGCGTTTTTAAAGAAGCGATAAAGCCGAAATAATCTTGTGCGGATCCCATCGTCCAATAACTTCCAAAGCAAGTGTTATGGAAAATACTTCCGAGTGGCCAACTAATCCTTCCCAGAATGCCATTCTCCCACATTCACAACGAATATGTCAAGTAGTTTCAAATACAAATATAATATAACAGTGCTTAAGAAAAACTCAACGATAATATATATATAAACGACGATAATACAAATTACGGCCATATTTTTAATAGGTGTGCTCCTCTCGTATTTATTTGGTTTGGATTTGAGTGTGTTAATGTTTTAAATTTGATGTGTTAAATAGAAGGCAAAATTAAATATGATTATTTTTATGATTTAATTGTTTTTCTTGAACTTCCATTTTCCTCGCTGTAGTGAGGTGAAAAGTTGTGTGTTCCGCATGGCTGCAAAATTATTTAGCTTCTCGTGTCTTGAAAGCTTCGCTACGCTCAGGAATCTATCTTTGAACCATTCGCTTCGCTCATGGTTCAGTCTTAGATTCCTTCGCTCGCTCAGCTTTCAATTTCAACACTCGCGCCAAATAACAACTTTGCAGCCTTGCATAACAAATAACTATTTTAGCTTCGTGAAGCGAACCCCTATCATGTCGAAAAAATTATCTCCTCGGTTAATTTTCCGTACTATACCCGTCAAGACGGGAAAGAACATTTTCATCTTGTTTATTTTCTTCCAACTTTTATCTAGGAATGATTCAAGAAAAAAATCATTATTATTGAAAATTGTAAGATCAGAAAACGCCTAAGAACAGCAAGAGACGTCTTATTGCGCCCAAACTTTTTATTAGGCGTTTTCCATTTTTATGTAAAAGGCTGCGAGAAGATCAGAAAATTTAGCCGATTTGGTCATGTTTAGGTTAGGTCGCTTTAGAAAATATTATGTTGCTTTCATTTAAATCCTAGGGACTAAAACGACTACTTTAGTCTCGCTTCGTAAGTAACTTACTATTTGAGCAAGAAAAGTAAAAAAAAATTGGGCAAGTGCGAGTCGGACTCGCGCACCGAGGGTTCCGTACAAACACTTTTCATCCTTAAGTGGTTAAGTTAATTTTGCACCTGGTATGTATAGCGCCCCATACAAATGAGGTGCAAAGTTAACGCAACCAACCCGTTTGTTATATGGGAGCCCCCCTTAAATATTAATTTTATTTTATTTTTAGTATTTGTTGTTATAGCGGCAATAGAAATACATCATCTGTGAAAATTTCAACTGTCTAGCTATCACCGTTGTTGAGATACAGCCTGGTGACAGACGGACGGACGGACGGACGGACGGACGGACGGACGGACGGACAGCGAAGTCTCAGTAATAGGGTCCCGTTTTTACCCTTTGGGTACGGAACCCTAAAAATCATCTTTCTCTTCCGCGAAAGAAGTGGCTGACTTACCGCGTAATAAAAAATATCGTTTTTTTTTTAAACTACTACAAAACCACTTTATTCGTGGAATAGTTATGTTCCCTTTTATGAGCTTTTCGCTTTTATGCTCCGTAGTCTGATAAAAACTATTCTATAATTATCTGTCATATCCTCCAAACTCACTGCAAAGATCACTTCAATGCAATTTTTAAGTTGCAAAACTGACCAAAAGCATGTCGGGCCACGCTCAGTGTAGGGTCCCGTAGCTAGTTGCCCATCCTTCACAATAGACGAGCTTAAAACAGGGGTTTTAAGCCCGAGGTTTAAATTAGGAGAAAGATTTCAAGCTCTATAAAAAGGCCGTTAACGTCAAAGTAACTGTACTAATTACTTATTACCTTTCAGAAGTTATCGATTATACGCGCCAGATTGAGCGGAATGTTTCGATGCAGTATGGCACTTAACTAATATGTGTAACGTTCGAAGTATAAGGCACTGACGTCATTTTAAAGAAATTATGAAATTTTGCGATAACTCAAAAACGGCTCGACCAATTTTATTCAATATAGTTTTCATTGAAAGTACTTGTAAGGCCTCGTTTTCATGATATTTTTCATAATTTTTGACCTGTGGTTGAAAAGTTAGAGGAGGGGACGCTATTTTTTGGATTTCCGGAGCGAATATTTACAAAACTGCTGACTTTATCTAAAGATAATGTTTGGAGACCCCTATTATTTCTAAAAGACCTATTCAACGACACCCCATACACTAGTGATGAAACGAAAAAAAAAATCACCCCCACTTTAGGTGTACGAGAGGTACCCGAAAAAAAATTTTTTTTTAGTTATTATTTTACCGTTTTGTCGTACATACGAGTACGCATACTCATACCAAATTTCAGCTTTCTAGTACTAATTATCACGGAGCTAAGCCGCGTACGGACGGACGGACGGACAGACGGACATGGCGAAACTATAAGGGTTCCTAGTTGACTACGGAACCATAAATATTAAATATCTAATTAGGATAATTGACATTGCCAAGTCTTTTGATCGGGTCTGCAATAAAGCACTTCTTTCCAAGCTCCCTGCGTACGGTCTGCCCATCCAGCTATGTAAATGGATTGCCGACTTCCTGCATGAGGATATTGGAGGCTTCTGATTTCTTAAATAACTTAAGACTATCAGTCCCTCGCCAGAGCAGCCGACTACATAATCGCAAGACATTTGCCTTACCTCTCAGAAGAACAGTAGCTGGCAGGCACTCTCCGTTGGACAGAATATGCTCCCGATGCAATGATATGAGAGCTATGTTTGATATGTTTCATGGTTCTGTGGTCTCAGCAAAGGCACGTTTGCAGTCTGCATAAATTTTAAATTTATTTTTTTGTGTATTATTAATGTATTTATTTCTTCTACTGTTAATTTGTTAACTTCGAATGCAATTTTATTGGTAGCATTTTATTTTGTTAAGTAGTTATTTTTATGCTATTGATATTGTTTATTATATTACCATTTAAGCTTGCCTGTGTAACGCTCAGTTTTGTGACCCTAATAAATAAAAAAAAGAGCGTAGAATCCGCGTCGTCGAAGGGTGCGCTTCGCAGTCCATGACAGTGAACGCTGGCGTCCCACAGGGCCCCGTTTTATCGCACCCTCTTTCTTCTGCATATCAATGACATGCTACCTTTAGGGAAAATTCATTGCCAGTAGGGCTGTTAAGATGGAGACCAATGGGCGGAGAGGAAAGGCAACTTCGAATTAATTATACTTATTAAATCTATTATTATTACTATTACGGTGGTGTCGACCGTATTTATGTATTTCAGGAAGAAAAAGAGAGCGACTGCCGTCCCGCAGTCGTATATAAGCTCTTTGTAAGCCATGCCGTGCACTAATTTCTATATGCATTTAACTATGAACTTATAGCTATATCGTATCGTAAATCATGGCTTACTCGGTAGCCTGGCGGCTGTAACCGACATCGAGTTGGGGGGCGTTCAAGTATTACGTAACGCAATTTAGGGGGGAGGGAGGGTCTCATAAAACGTTACGATGCGTTACAGGGGCGGGAGGGGGTCTTTCTTACAACACGTTAAGTAACATTGTTTCTTTTTTTTATAAAAAAAAATGGGATTTAAAACGCCCATGTTGGCAACCCTTGTCTTTTATTTTACATTGAACCCCTCAATTGTATTGGTCTGGTTATAATTTTAATCATTTTAACATATTATCTTTCGTGACTTTTGGGTAAAAATGGTCACTTTTGCGTCACTTATGGTACGTAACGTTTAGAGAGCGGGAGGGGGGGGTACAGAAAAACGGTACGGCGCGTTACAAGGGGGGGAGGGAGGGTCAAAAATCTTCAAAAATTGCGTTACGTAATACTTGAACGCTCCCTTGCTAGGCTGTAGGCAGCGCACTGCCGCAGCGCCTCGCGTGTGTGTGCTGGCGCGCACGGGCCCTCGAGCCAGCGGTCGTGTACCCAGCTTGACAACGTCGTCTTGAGATCAGTCTGTTAGTGAATGTCATCTAGCGGGAATTTAGATCGTGTGGCAAAAACTTATAGCTACTTAACTAGGTATATGATATGCTAATTATCCGATAGATGGCGTTAGTGATTCCCATAGATCATTAGAGCCATCTTACTCCATTTATCGATACATCATAATATATGGGTGATTCTCATATAGTTTTAAAATATTAACATTTTTTTTTATTTTTTTTTCTGTGATATATTGCGGTGTATATTAAGAGTACATACCAAAGGCTAACTTTTGGTGCAGATGGACAAGCTTAATACCCTCTGCAAGTGATTAAAGTAATGCATGTAACACGGCTGTGACATCCCTAAGCATAGTTGTGAGACTGTATAACCAGGGTGTGACAATTTCATCGAAAATCAAGTAATTGTGTCAAATAACAAGTAACCAAGTAGCCAGGATCATTCACCAGCAACTTGCTCTTCGATACGGTCTTGTGACTCTTGTGGGGTCTGAGGTGCCGTACTATAAGTACGCACCGATGCCAGTTCTTGAGAATGGTCGTGCCACGCTCTATTGTGATCGATCTATCATCACGGACAGGACTATTGTAGCCAATAAGCCTGATATCGTTTTGGTAGATCGATCCAAGCGCCAGGCAGTGCTCGTCGACATCACCATCCCCCATGACGAGAACCTCGTGAAGGCCGAGAAGGACAAACTCAGCAAGTACCTTACTTGGCTCACGAGGTGACCGTCAAAGTGGTGATGTTGACTCGACGATCACTGTCCCGATAGTCGTTTCGGCTAACGGTCTTATAGCGAAGAGTCACGACAAACATCTTAAGAGACTCTCGCTAGATGGCTGATTTAATTTATTTTTCTTTGGTGACATCTGCGGAAAAAATACAACAAATTGATAACCCAACTTAGCAAACAAAATCATCAAATTATTCAAATATACTACAAGAATGTCACAACCAAGCATTACATGTCACAACCGAGGTTTGAAAAATTCAGTGGTCGTGACATTTAGATCTATCCATGGTCGTGACAAATTTTGAACATGTGCGACATAATGGAACAATTTGCTTTGTCTCGCCAATTTTAAACAATCACCTTATTCTGTTATTTCAGAGGTACAATTTATATAAGTATCAATAACATAACAGTAGAACTTACATTTAAAACTCATTCCACGGTGGTGACCTACTAAGGTTGTCCTTTTCTTTAATAAATACAAGAAAATATTTTTGCTATACATTCACCGCACTTTGTCATAAGCAGAACCGACAAGAAGGTAGTTTTTCCGTTCTTAAAAAGCCTAAATAGGGCTGCTAGCTTCAAATATAATTGTCTACCAAGTTACACGTATTTAAACAAACACACATGGCTGTGACAAAAAAATTGATCACAAACTTTATGATGTTCTGAATCAGAAACTGTTACATTATACTTTTACAACTTTTTAATAATGTTATCAGACATTTATTAGCTTTGCGTCATTCGTATAACATTAGTCAAAATTACTTGATATTGTAGCAGAAAAAAATATTTTATTAGAAAATCGGGAGATATCACACGGCATGGACGTGACATTTTGGGCAAACATTCTTTTTTTATATATATTTCTGAATATTTTAAGGTAAATGTGTTTATAAAAGATAAAGTAGAGGACATTTGCTCAACAAAGGCATAAATAGATTTTTGATTTAAACAAAATAAACATGTGATTCTTACAAATCACAAAAAAATGCATGAGAATAAGAATTACCCATATGTGATATTTTAGTATAACTAAAAGGGTACCTATATACACAAGATGGCGCTGACCTGGCAATTTTATGTTATACTTAACAAGGGCGGAAATCGACGAGAAACGTCAGAATCTTGTCTTTGAACTGGACTGGGTTCTGGACCTCATCATTAGCCAATGGGGTTCCGATAACCTGGTTGAGTTCAAAGCCGAGACAACCCAGGTGTGTGCGTTTTCTACCAAAACGTGTTCATTTCTTCCTACCCTACCCTACCCGTGCTTGGAGACTAGTCTCCAAGCACTCCTTTTTGTTTGCGAGATAGTCTGAATATGCTAGGCATGGATATCCGCTGCAATCTTAATCAAAACAAATACATCGAGTCACTGATTACCACTGCGTCAAAAAAACTGGGGATTCTTGGGTGCTGATGTGGGTGCGACGGTTCTTCTTACCGGAAAAGCTTTGTCTTTTTTTTCTTTTTTGATTTTTATAAGACTCAAGTTCGGTCGTGCGTGGAGTACTGCTCGCATGTTTGGGATGGTTCCGCCCAATATCTGGGTGATTCTCATATAGTTTTAAAATATTAACAATTTTTTTATTTTATTTTTCTGTGATATATTGCGGTGTATATTAAGAGTACATACCAAAGGCTAATTTTTGGTGCAATTGGACAAGCTTAATACCCTCTGCAAGTAATTAAAAGTAATGCATGTGTACACGGCTGTGACATCCCTAAGCATAGTTGTGAGACTGTATAACATGGGTGTGACAATTTCATCGAAAATCAAGTAATTGTGTCAAATAACAAGTAACCAAGTAGCCAGGATCATTCACCAGCAACTTGCTCTTCGATACGGTCTTGTGGGGTCTGAGGTGCCGTACTATAAGTACGCACCGATGCCAGTGCTTGAAAATGGTCGTGCCACGCTCTATTGTGATCGATCTATCATCACGGACAGGACTATTGTAGCCAATAAGCCTGATATCGTTTTGGTAGATCGATCCAAGCGCCAGGCAGTGCTCGTCGACATCACCATCCCCCATGACGAGAACCTCGTGAAGGCCGAGAAGGACAAACTCAGCAAGTACCTTGACTTGGCTCACGAGGTGACCGCCATGTGGGATGTTGACTCGACGATCATTGTCTCGATAGTCGTTTCGGCTAACGGTCTTATAGCGAAGAGTCACGACAAACATCTTAAGAGACTCTCGCTAGATGGCTGATTTAATTTATTTTTCTTTGGTGACATCTGCAGAAAAAATACAAATCATCAAATTATTCAAATACACTACAAGAATGTCACAACCAAGTATTACATGTCACAACCGAGGTTTGAAAAATTCCGTGGTCGTGACATTTAGATCTATCTATGGTAGTGACAAATTTTGAACATGTGCGACATAATGGAACAATTTGCTTTGTCTCGCCAATTTAAAACAATCACCTTATTCTGTTATTTCTGAGGTACAATTTATATAAGTATCAATAACATAACAGTAGAACTTACATTTAAAACTCATTCCACGGTGGTGACGTACTAAGGTTGTCCTTTTCTTTAATAAATACAAGAAAATATTTTTGCTATACATTCACCGCACTTTGTCACAAGCAGAACCGACAAGAAGGTAGTTTTTCCGTTCTTAAAAAGCCTAAATAGGGCTGCTAGCTTCAAATATAATTGTCTACCAAGTTACACGTATTTAAACAAACACACATGGCTGTGACAAAAAAAATGATCACAAACTTTATGATGTTCTGAATCAGAAACTGTTACATTATACTTTTACAACTTTTTAATGATGTTATCAGACATTTATTAGCTTTGCGTCATTCGTATAACATTAGTCAAAATTACTTGATATTGTAGCAGAAAAAAATATTTTATTAGAAAATCGGGAGATATCACACGGCATGGACGTGACATTTTGAGCAAACATTCTTTTTTTTATATATATTTCTGAATATTTTAAGGTAAATGTGTTTATAAAAGATAAGTAGAGGATATTTGCTCAACAAAGGCATAAATAGATTTTTGATTTAAACAAAATAAACATGTGATCCTTACAAATCACAAAAAAATACATGAGAATAAGAATTACCCATCTACTCGATGCTCTTGATAGATTGCGGCGGCGGGCGGTCCGCATCATACCTAGGTGACGAAAAAAGCACCAGGATCCTCGAACCCCTTCGTACTCTTCGAACGTGAGTGCTCTGAAGAGCTATTTTCTCTTATCCCACCCTCCCCTTTCCGTCATAGAACCACACGAGCCGGTTTGCGATGCCATCGCCTCACCGTGGACAATATTCCCACACGCACCAAGAAGTTTGGCAATGCCTTCATCTGCCGAACTATTAGAATATAGAACACTTTGCCGGCTCGTGTGTTTTCTCCTTCTTATAACTTGGGACCCTTCAAACGAAGCGTGAAGAAGCATCTCTCCGTCATCTCCCCTTTTTGCTTACCATCAGGCGAAGTGGAGCCACTATGTTGTGCCGTTATCCATACTAATAAATGCGAAAGTGTGTCTGTCTGTCTGTTACCTCTTCACGCTTAAACCGCTGAACCGATTTAGATGAAATTTGGTATACAGATAGTTTCAGTCCCGGGGAAGGACATAGGATACTTTTCATCCCGAATAAATGTAGTGTTCCCGTGGGATGAGCGGGTAGCACCGCGGGGCACAGCTAGTACCTAATAAATATAAAAAACCTGCCTCACCTCATGTAGACGAAGCCCTCGGGACAGAGGTCGCAGACGAAGCGCTTCCCCGGCGCGCCCGCGCCCGCCGCCTCGCCCTTGTGCGTCAGCCCTGCAACATCCGACCCACACTCTTATCCCGAGACTCTTCATCCACCCTTGCAAGGCTTAATGTAGTGAAACATTCGGCAGGCTACCAGGGAATTGCTCTCTTTAACAAATTGCCTGTTGAAATGAAGTTGATATCAAGCAGTAACATGTTTAAAAATAAGCTCAAAGCTTTTTTGCTGAAGGGGTGCTTTTATTCCATTGAAGAATTTGGTAATGCCATTAATTCAGGATTTTAATAATTATCAAGGGACATGATTGTTAATGTTATGACTTAGAATTAGATTTTTAATTAATTAATTGTTAGTAATTTGGACGTAGATATAAGTAAATAATTTTGTTGTTATTATGTCGATTTTAATTTAATATTGTATTGTCACATTCAAACAAAAAAAGTTTTTTTGAATAAATAACTATGAACTATGAGCTGGTCGGGGACCTGGCCACCAAAACACATAACCATGCCTTTTACGGAAGACTCCAGGATCGGAATCGTGTCCGGTTTTTAACCCCTAACAAAAAAACAGGGGTGTTATACGTTTAAAATGTGTACATGTGTATCTGCGTGCCTGTGTATCTATCTGTGTATCTCTTTGAGGAATCGTAACTCCCAAACGGATAGTCCAATTTGAATCCGTTTTTTTATCGAAGATCTTGTTTATCTTGGTTCTTAGCTATGTTTAGTGAAAATAACCGAGCCGTTTCTAATTTATTCGGATTTCATTGAAACAAGTGACAGCATGTCAGGCAATATTGAAGGTAAGAATTCCTACCTTTGTGGTTAAGTTTAGGTTTAGTAGCATTGCTTTATCATTATATAATAACATAAACCCCTATCCAAGTAGCTGGCAACATGACACACTCATTTGAATGTGTCATGATGGCCAGCTACTTGGATGAGGGATTTTTAAATTTCGAATTTTGGTTATTTTGTTTAGTAACCGACTCAACTGACCCTGACTGATTGACTCCAGCTTGCTGGTTCAGTAACAGTATAATTATCTCAAAAATGGTCGGGAATGTTGACTTTATTGATAATAAATCAGGACTCGGTTTGCTCGACAATAATGTTGTATAGCCTACTAGCAAGCGTCGGTCCGGCCCAGGGATAGTGGCGCTAAAAACAGCTTTCATATGGCAATAATGAGCATACGTCATACATACATTTGCATTATTAAACGTCAAAGCAATTCGTCATTAACGAACTTCAAAAGATTGTTTTTTACCGGAATGCTGCTCAATCCTTCTTTCTTCTTGCGAAATAAATACTAAATCCTATTGAAAAAAAACGGCCAAGTGCGAGTCGGACTCGCGCACCGAGGGTTCCGTACAAACACTTTCCATCCCTAAGTGGTTAAGTTAAGTTTGCACCTGGTATGTATAGCGCCCCATATAAATTAGGTGCAAAGTTAGGTATTAAAAAATTTTTTTATGGTTTTCGTAATTATTCCTTTATCTATGCTATAAGACGTTGCTTCATACCAAATTTCAAGATTCTGAGTTCACGGGAAGCACCCTGTAGGTTTTGATTCCCTTGCAAGTGTCGAAAATTTGCGGCATAAACGGCTGTATCTTTTGATTGCGTTGGCTTAGAAGTTTGATTTTTTCACAGCTTCAAGGGACAGTAGACCTGAGTAATTGATATAAATGTCAGCTTCATACCTCCACGCGTTCCTGAGAAAAAGGGTCTTGACAGACGGACGGACGGACAGACGGACAACAAAGTGATCCTATAAGGGTTCCGTTTTTTCCTTTTGAGGTACGGAACCCTAAAAACTTGACTTTCATCACTGTGGATAGTTTTGGCTTTATTATGCAAAAAATACTTGAAAGCGAAATATTTAGTCCTGTTGACATCAGTGAGACTCGCCGACTTTCAACGTCAGTTACCAAAAATGTATACCAGTAAAATAAATTAGTACCACTAAAAATCCGCAATATGGCGTGGGTTGAAAAACACCCTGTGGGGCTATATGGAATTCCTTATTTGTCGAGGAACACACTTTTTAAAAAGTAAAAACGGCCATATAATAAAAGGTATAGATCCTAAACAGCTAAACCGGGTCTCCCAAGGTCGTCCGTTTAACATTAATACTCAGCCAGCGATTGCCCACTTCCGTCGCTTCGATAATAATGTACTGTACTATCACACGACGAGAACGAGATCCATTCCTTAGGGGTCCGCATTAGTTATTGAATGGTTATTGAATGCTCCATGGAATGGCGGACTCATCGTGTTTACCAAGCGCTAATAACATTGTATGACATGGAGTGAGCGTTTATATCCCGGTGCGCTGTGACGCAGGATAATAAGCAGTTCCTATGATTAAAAGATAAAAGAACATTCACTCAAATAGGACAGATTGTGTAGCTTTACCCCACAGCAAAATGCCATGGGACATTACGCTATGAAAGTAGCCGTAGTAAACTAGATCACGCTGATATCTTTGGCGACGAGGACAACTTCTCTATAGGCGATATCAGACGGTTCACTCGAATGAATGTTCACTAGAGTGATTGCTTAATTTTTCTTTCATTCCATGTTCACACTGTTTAGCTAGAATGACATACAATTTGTTGAGAAAAGATTGGTGAATGTTCATTTGTATGATACAAATGAACATTCACCAATCTTTTCTGATAATATGGCGTCGAATAAAGTCGTGTGTCTTGGGATAAGTTTAGTTTGTGAACAATTGATCAAGGAGTTGACAAAAATAAAAAATAGAAAACGGCCGAATCCGAGTGTACGTTCACTCTGTGTTCAGACCGTTCATTTTTCGTTCATTCGGAGTGCGAGTGAATGATGCCGAATGAACCGATCCAACATTGTTGGATTGATTCACTAGTGAATTCATTCGGCACTTTCGTTTCACTCCATGTTCAGACGTGTCACTTCGAGTGAACGATACCGAATGAAAGACGAAAATGAACGAAAAATGAACCGTCTGATATCACCTTAAGTGTGAGAGTGTGTACCTACCGTGTTTTAGAATTTGGTGATGGTCTCGGAAGGTCTTCTCGCAGCGGGAGCAGCGGTACGGGCGCCGGTCGCGCTCCCAGTGCCGCAGCCAGTGCGCCGCCCACACACTCTCTTCCAACACCTGCTCAACACCAAATTATATTAAAGCTAATGCGAGGCGATGTGTTCAGTCACTGTTGCATGTATGATACACTTCTAAGTGTACGGAAATTATATGGAACTTAATAAATACATGTTACTATAGATAAAGTCCGCAACGGCGGCAACTGTTGCCGTCAATCCGTATCTTTTACGTTGCCGTGTTATAATACATATTGACATGAATAGTGCTGCTACTTAACCACTTACAGGTCCTGCACGTTCTCTATTACGAGTACATATTAAAAGAGCATTACTGATTATTGTAAATAACAAATAAAAAACCGGCCAAGTGCGAGTCGGACTCGCGCACCGACGGTTCCGTACAAACACTTTCCATCCCTAAGTGGTTAAGTCAAGTTTGCAGCTGGTATGTATAGCGCCCCATATAAATTAGGTGCAAAGTTAGGTATTAAAAAAAACTACTTACTAGATCTCGTTCAAAACAATTTTCGTTGGTAGTTTTTTAGTAATGTACATCATATGTTTTTTTTAGACTTTTCATTTTCTTATTTTAGAAGTTAGAGGGGGGTGGACCAACTTTTTTCCACTTTGGAAGCGTCTGTCACGCAAACTATTCGGTTTAGAAAAAAAATATTTTAGAAACCTCGACATCATTTTTGAAGACCTATCCATAGATACCCCACACGTATGTGTTTGATGAAAAAAAAAATTGAGTTTCAGTTCTAAGTATGGGGAGCCCCCAATATTTATTATTATTTTTGCATCAAAATCTTAATGCGGTTCACAGAACACATCTACCTACCAAGTTTCAACAGTATAGCTCTTATAGTTTCGGAAAAAAATGGCTGTGACATACGGACGGACAGACGGACAGACAGACGGACAGACAGACATGACGAATCTATAAGGGTTCCGTTTTTTGCCATTTGGCTTGACTTACTTAATGTCCTATGTCCCCTGGATGGGGCAGAGGGCGTCCACAGTACGTCGCCATCCCGAACGGTCTTGGGCTTCGCGCTTCACTTCGCTCCAGGTCATTCCTATCGCCTTCGCTTCTGCAGTGATCGTCCGCCGCCAGGTTTGTTTAGGGCGACGACGTTTCCGCTTTCCTTGGGGATTCCAGTCTAGGGCTTGCCTTGGAATGTGATCAGGGTCCCTTCGGAGCGTGTGGCCGATCCAGTTCCACTTGCGGCGTTTGATTTGCTGGTCGATCGGAGTCTCACCACAGCGTTCCCACAGGTCTACGTTGGAGATTTTCTCGGGCCAGTATACACCGAGAATTCGGCGAAGACAGCGGTTGATGAAGACCTGGAACCGGTGCGTGATGTCTTTAGTGACCTTCCACGTCTCACATCCGTACAGCAACACGGTTTTCACGTTGGACCGGAATATCTTGAGCTTAACTCTCCTAGTCAGTTTCCGCGATTGCCAGACAGGACGGAGCTGTGCGAAGGTTGCCTTCCCCTTGGCGATTCTCGAAGCGGTGTCCTCTTCGGTCCCTCCTGTTTCCGACACTACACTACCGAGGTAAGTAAATTTGTGGACTCTCTCCACCCCCTCTGTGCCGATGAGCAACGGCAAAGAGCTTGTCGCTCCGCACCTCACTTCCTGGGTCTTCCGGGTGTTAATTTTAAGTCCCGTCTCCAGAGCCTCTCGTCGTAGGTCGTCCAGTTTGGCTTGCATGTCTGCGCGCGTGTGGCTCAATAGGCATAGGTCATCGGCATAGTCCAAATCTTCCAAGACGTTGGACAGTCCCCACTCTATGCCGCGGCGCTTGCTGTTGGTGGTGTTATTCATGATGCCATCCAGGACGACAAGGAAAAGGAGAGGTGAAAGAAGGCACCCCTGGCGTACACCCGCATGGACCGGTATGTCCTCCGAGACGAGGCCGTCGTGAGTTACTCTACAAGAATACATCCCGTAGATGGCCTTAATTATGTTAATGATCTTCTCGGGGACTCCAATTTCACGTAGCCGATCCCAGATACAGCTCCATCTCAGCGTGTCGAAAGCTTTTTCGAAGTCCACAAAGGTCAGGTACATTTCCCTCTGCCATTCTGATGCCTGTTCGAGAATTATGCGCAAGGTGTTGATCTGGTCCGTGCACGATCGATTGGGTCGGAAGCCAGCTTGCTCTCTGCGAAGAAGAGGTTCAACGGCCCCCGACAGCCTATCTAGGATGATCCTGCAGAGCACCCTAGAAGGAATCGAGAGCAAGGTGATGCCTCTCCAATTGCCACATTCACTGAGGTCTCCTTTTTTGGGTACGGTACGGCGTCTGTCACGCAAACTATTCGGTTTAGAAAAAAAATATTTTAGAAACCTCGACATCATTTTTGAAGACCTATCCATAGATACCCCACACGTATGTGTTTGATGAAAAAAAAAATTGAGTTTCAGTTCTAAGTATGGGGAGCCCCCAATATTTATTATTATTTTTGCATCAAAATCTTAATGCGGTTCACAGAACACATCTACCTACCAAGTTTCAACAGTATAGCTCTTATAGTTTCGGAAAAAAATGGCTGTGACATACGGACGGACAGACGGACAGACAGACGGACAGACAGACATGACGAATCTATAAGGGTTCCGTTTTTTGCCATTTGGCTACGGAACCCTAAAAACAAAAGCATATACCTTAGAGCAGCGCGGACAGCGCAGCGGGCGGGCGGCGGGCGGCGGCGGCGGCGCGGGCGCCGGGCCCTCGGCCGCGCCGCCGTGCTGTCTGCAACACACACACACACAAATAATAACAGGTTGCTGTTTTTGTTGTAATTATGACTATTTCTGTATATATATATATATATTTATTTATTAAGTATTATGTATTATATTGACTGTTTGCCTATCTCTCTCTATTTTGGTTTTTTGCATTTTCATGTGTAAGTATTATTGTTAAATTATCCTCCTTCGTATTGTACATGTTGCTTTAGTTGTCTACCGTTTACATTTGTCTTTAGCACTCATTTACTCAAAGGTTAACTGGAAGAGATCCCTTAAAGGGATAAGTTCGCCTTTGTACATGTATTTCTTTTGTTTTAATGTATTTCTGATTTTGTGTACAATAAAGTGTTTACATACATACATACATAGATACATACATACACACACACACACGCTGCTGACTTGTGGCTCCGGTTCGTGTCACCGAGGCCGTCGTTTGGACACTCAATGAGACTCCCTGTCCACTGGAGCGGAAGGGGAAGGTGTGAAATGGACCAATCACGTTCCTCCAATTTAAATGGAATCCGTTCGGGCCTCACAGAAACGCAGCCCAATTGGTTCATTTCCTCCGCTCCGATTCTGTGGACAGCCGGCCGAGAGACAAGTGGACAGTAAAGCGGGGTTTACACGGGTGACTAAAGCCGCACGATTTTTGCCGCGCGGCTAAAATCGACCATCTAAATGGCAATTCGGCGTGACTAAAGCCGCAAGCCCCAAAGTTGGGTAGCATTCGACTTTGGCCGCGCGGCTAGCCACACAGCGAAACTCGACCCGTGTAAACCCCTCTTTAGAGACAAACAGCATCTGTGCTATTGTGCCCTCGCGTGAGATCAGGTTGAAAGGAAGTTGCACGCAACAAAACCACATATGCTGACCCGGGATACGGAGCAATCAACTTTTTGATCGACACTTGACTGTTTCCAAGCCCAAGTTACCAAGAATTGTAATACATCTGTCCAGCTTACAGCTTATTCTAATACATACTAGGTTTAACAGTTGGGCCATTGAACGTTCGGAACGTACGGAATAAATTTAAACATAGAGAAGCCATTATTGAAAGGTGTTATTTTCCAATAAGTTTCAAACTTGAAAAAATTGTGCCGGTCAAGAAGTTGATTCACCCATATATGTAAACAAACGCGAACAATAAGATTGCGTGTGAAAGAATGCAAGTCAATTACACTTTATTTACTTTTCCTGACATGCTATCGTTGACATTTCCAATTTTTGTGTATTTATCTGCAACGAATTTTCGGGTAGGTACCTAAGAATTAACTTCCCTTAAAATACAATAATAACATAAATAACCTAACCTATATTTCTGATAGCAGTTTCATTCTGTTAGAGTTGCAGTTCTTGGTAACAGTTTAAATTATTTTTTCAGTTAGTCTAACAGGCACGTATTGTAATTCTTTTAAAGCAAAAACTTCTCTTGTAAGCTTCGCGGAGCTTCTATTTCAGCTCTCCTAGGGACACAAAGGATCGGAGTCTCCCTTCACGACAGGTTGCGGGTCACGAGCGCTCATGATTAAGGTCACCTGTAGTGCTGCAGCATGTCGCCGCGGCTGTAGCACTGCGCGAAGCAGATGCAGCAGTCGAACTTGTCCTCGTCCGGCTCTCTCTTCACGACGGGGAAGTCTTCGGGCTCCTGCTTCACGAGGGGCGCGGCGGCCAGCGGCGCGGCCAGCGGCGCGGGCTCCACCAGCGCCACCGTGCCCGCGGGCAGCGCTTTCATGAGCAGGTCCCAGTCCTGCCAACATAATGGGTAAACTCGGCTATAGCTAAGGAGTTAGGAAATTAAATGCTTTCCAAATTTGGAACCCATATTTCCAAAAAGACATCATCATGATAGAGAGAGTTCAAAGAAGAGCTACAAAAATGGTACCATTTCTGCGCAACAAACCATATGAAGCCCGACTAAAGGAATTAGGCTTAACAACGCTAGAACAGAGAAGACAACGCGGTGATCTGATTGAAACATATAAAATACTCACAGGAGTGTACAATGTTCCTGCGATGAGCGACATCTACACAAGAAATACGAACGAGCGACTGAGAGGACACTCTTTGAAATTGGTATTAACGGCCAGTACTAGCAACCCTAGGCGTCACTTTCTAGCCAATCGCGCGGTCAAAGTGTGGAACAGTTTACCCGAATCCGTGATTAGTGCACCCTCAGTGAACTCTTTCAAAAATAGACTTGACAAACATTTACAAACACAGAACACAAGTGAACAGTGATATGCACGCATCAGCTATAAGCTGCCTGTGCATTAAATAAATAAATAAATAAAAGTCAATGCAGTGCGCAAAAAACACGTTAAAACTCGCACTTTCTGTCTTACTGGACCGGATAGTGTCTATGTAGCAAACTGTATGTTACACTTATTTTTTGGAGCGGAGCGAGCGAAGCTCCCATGGATCGACTCGAATGGACTTCGTAACAATGTGCAGATCTCAGCGAGTTCTCAACCCATTTTAGAAATTTTTGTTTTAAAATGCACAAATTTAAATTTCGCTAGGTCGCGACGAAGAGAAAATTTCGAAAAAAAAAAAAAAAAACCGCTCCAATCTATGGTGCAAGCTTAAGGTCTTCGCACATTATAACAACTCAACGGCGACTCGATTCTATGCCAAATAGTGAAATTTAAGCCCTATGTCATATTTACTAGGTTTAATTTCGACGATGCACCGACGCGTCGTCCACTCGTCGTCCACTACTAATATCATTTTTTGAAATTAAACCTAGTAAGTATGACATAGGGCTTAAATTTCAATATTTGGCATAGAATCGAGTCGCCGTTGAGTTCTTATAATGTGCGAAGACCTTTAGCCAGTGGCTGACTCTGCATCGACCTAGTATCAATAAAGGACTTGACGTCTTTTGATTAAACATCATTTATACCTTCAAATCTTTCTTCCGCTTCCTTCCTTTTTTGACCTCCACCCCATTGGGGAGCTCCTGTTTGATCGCCTTCTTTTTCTTCTTCTTGAGACTGATGAGCGACACATCCTCGCTGTTGTCGGACGGCACGTCGTCGCAGTCGTCGTAGGCGTCGTAGTCGTGGGTGAGCTCGGTCTTGATGGGCGGCAGGTCGGGCTCCTGCTTGACGGGCGGCGGCGGGGCGGGGGCGGGGGCGGGGGCGGGCGGCGGCGGCGGCTCGGTCTGCGCGGCGCGCTCGCAGCGCTCCCGCGGCGGCTCGTGCTTGAGCGACAGGTCGATGTCGTGCACCGGCAGCCCGGACGACTGCAGGATAGCGCGCAGTCTGGGATTACAACAACATGATGACGATCAAAGCGGCTGATAACGTGAGCTGGTGAAACATTCAATTGTGTGTTATTGCTTGTTGCGTTTATATTACTGTCATGTAGGTAGACCTTATAAAATGTATATAAAGTGACAGATGTGAGCCTACCCCCCGCGTCTTTGAATTGCGATGTAATGGTGAATAAACATGCTAAAATCAATCAAGGGTGTTATATTATTTAAAACATAATATTGGCGACGTGTAAATCTCAAAAATGTCTGTCTCCAACATAGCAAGCATTGTGTTACCTGGGAAGTTCATACCAAACAAGGATAATTGGGAAAACTACAGAGAACAACTGTTCTTCGCGTTGGAGGCTTCAGGACCATTGGAAAGCGTGCAGAAACGAGCCCTGTTCTTGTCTCAATGTGGAAAAGAGGCATTCGCATTGATTGTGTCATTGTTGTCACCTAAAAAGCCCAGTGAAGTGGACTTTGATGAAATAATTAAAGTGTTGAACAAATTCTTTGTACCGACGCCGCATCCGATACTAGAGACCGAAAAGTTCTATAACAGGAAGCAAAGAAACAACGAATCAATTACTAGTTTTGTGGCGGCATTGCATGACATCAGCTCCCGGTGTAGGTTTACCGATTTAAATCGTCGGATTGCGGAACAAATCATACTCGGCGTAAGTCAGCCAGGGTTGAAAAAGGAGCTGTTGAAAGTCAATACCAGCGATTTAACATACGACAAAGTGGTTCAACTGGCACTTAATTATGAAGCAATTTCGGAGAACAATGAAGCAAATCGTTTGGCGCGATTTCATTGTGACGTCACTCAGAGTTATCCCAGCACTAGCACTAGTGGCCAGAACTCGAGCGAGCCGATGGAAGTAAACGCTATTCAACCAAAGCCGTGTGTGCACTGCGCTAAACGTCACGGGGCCGCGCGATGCAAGTTTCGGAACGCTACCTGTTATAAATGTCATAAAAAAGGACATACAAAGGCGGCGTGTGAAGAGAAAATAAACAAAGCGGAAAAAACACACGTGAACAAATGTGAGGTGTGTTCTTCGTCATCTGACAGGGAAGACGACGAATACAGTGCCGAGGACAACCACGGCATCTACGCCGTGCACGGTGTAGGAGGGCTGGGAGGCGCCGGCGCGCGCGCGCCGCCGGTCATGGTGGAAGTCGAGGTGAACGGGGTGCCGCTGGCGATGGAGGTGGACTCCGGCTCCGCACGCACGATCCTGCCGCACAGCCTGTACCGGCAGCACCGCCGAGCGTTCCCTGACGAGCTGTCGCCTTGCAAGAGCAAGTTGGTTACGTGGACAAACGACGTTTTAAATATTGTGGGCCAGACGACAGTGAACGTTGCATATAATAACAAATGTGTTAGACTACCGTTGTTAGTGAGTTGTGGCAAAGGGCCGGCTTTGCTTGGCCGCGCGTGGTTCGAGCCCTTAGGAATATCGATTCACGGTGTGAATTCGGTCACAGAAGCCGCTGTGGACGTGGTCGCGAAGTTTCCACAGTTGTTCGACGACGACATGGACAAGTACAACGGACCGTTAGT
This sequence comes from Apotomis capreana, assembly GCA_947623375.1. Classification (NCBI taxonomy): domain Eukaryota; kingdom Metazoa; phylum Arthropoda; class Insecta; order Lepidoptera; family Tortricidae; genus Apotomis; species Apotomis capreana. The sequence continues at coordinate 288,370 of OX392522.1, forward strand.
GCATATCGAGTGTAAAGATGGAGCAAGCCCGGTTTTCTTGCGATGCCGCCCAGTTCCGTTTCCATTGAGAGAGAAAGTGAATGAGCAGTTAAACAAGATGATGGCAAATGGAATCATAACACCTGTGAAACACTCAAAGTGGGCAACACCGCTAACAATTGTCCCCAAACCGGATGGTTCGCTGCGTTTGTGTGGGGATTATAGGAGCACTGTCAATGCATCCTGTTTAGCCGATAGCTATCCGCTACCAACATCTAATGAGGCATTTGTGTCATTAGCAGGAGGTAAATATTTTTCTAAGGTGGATTTAAAACAAGCCTATAATCAGCTAAAGGTGGATGATGAAACGGCAGAACTCCTCACACTGAACACACCTCTGGGGTTGATGAGAATGAATCGCCTAGCGTATGGTGTCAATGCAGCGACGGGAATATTCCAGAGACTGATGAACTCTGTACTTGCCGGAATCCAAGGAGTAGCCTGCCTACTCGACGATGTGGTAGTCTGCGGCCCAACATTGCAAGAACATGACAAGCGACTGGAACAAGTTCTGAAAAGGCTGGAAGAGCTTGGCCTTAAGTTAAATAAGGCAAAGTGTATTTTTTCAACTAGAAGAGTAACCTTTTTAGGTTATGAAATTGATGAAACAGGGATACATCCATCCAAGGAAAAAATCCAAGAGATATCCGATAAACCTGCCCCTACGAACAAGAGGTCGCTGAAGGCATTTTTGGGGCTATACAACTTCTATGAGCGATTCCTGAAAGATAAAACAGTAGTACTGGAGCCCCTATATAAACTGCTGAAGGATAAAGCAAAATGGCAGTGGGGAAGCATCGAACAGGCTGCCTTTGATAAGGCCAAGCAGCTGCTTACCTCAGATTTGACTCTGGTGCATTACAGCTTAGAGAAGGAACTTTATATGATTTGTGATGCAAGTGAATATGGAGTCGGTACAATCTTAGTTCATAAGATGGAAGACAGCACCGAGCGACCTGTCATCATGGGTTCAAGAACTATGCAACCTCACGAGCGCCGTTACGCCCAAATCGACAAAGAGGCCTTAGCCATTATGTTTGGCCTTAAGAAATTCAGACAATATTTGCTGGGGCGGAAGTTTGTAATATTTACAGACCACAAACCGCTGTTAGGAATTTTTGGTCGAAGCAAACCGATACCCGAGATGGTTTCTAGTAGAATGCTAAGATGGGCTTTATGTCTTAACACCTTCGACTATGAACTCAGATATCGTCCAGGGAAAAATATGGGCAACGCAGATAGTCTCAGTCGGTGGCCAACACCACATACAAAAGAGGACCATGAGGATGAAGACCAAGAAGATGAGATTTATCTGCTTAAAGATGCTGACATAGATTCAAAATCAATTGCCGAGGAAACAGACAAAGACCAAATTCTGAAAAGAGTCAAGTACTATTTGTTACACGGTTGGCCAAATAAAATAGAAGATGCTGAAATATTACCATACCACAGAAGAAAAGACTGTTTATCACTAAATAAAAACTGCATTCTTTGGGCAAACAGGGTGATAATTCCCAAGTCACTACAAGGAAAGGTTCTTAAAATGCTTCACGATGGTCACTGCGGAATAGTACAAACAAAAATGATAGCCAGAGGATATCTATGGTACCCTTCACTAGATACTGATATTGAAGAAATGGTAGCTACGTGTGAAAAATGCCAATCATGTAGAAATAATCCACCAATTACAGAACATATTTGGCAGCCTGCCACCAAAGCATGGTCACGTGTGCACATAGACTTTATGGGGCCATACATGGGAAAGACTTTTGTGGTTATGATAGACGCCTATAGTAAGTGGCCAGTGATTGAAATGGTGCACTCAATGTCAAGCAAAACAGTTATAGAGATACTGGACAAGACTTTTGCTGACAACGGGTTGCCAGACATTATGGTATCCGATAATGGATTGGCATTTACCTCTAAGGAGTTCAAAGACTATATGTCTAAGAACCGGATTCGACACATTACTGGCGCGCCATACCATCCGGCAACTAATGGCCAGATTGAATGTACCATTCAGACTATTAAGTCTAAATTAAAGAAACAGACTCCTATGACTTGGCCAGAGCGAGTAGCGAAAGTGCTATTTCTAATGCGAACTGTACCAAGCACAGTGACGGGCAAGACCCCTGCGGAGATGCTGAACAAGCGTAAGTTCAGGACTGCCCTCACGCTCCTTCACCCAGATTCTGACTTTTCTCATGATTTAGAACTTGGCATGGAGGGGAATGTAAGGAAAAAGAAAAACTTTAAGATCGGTGATAATGTTTTATTCAGGCTGTATAATATGAATCAGAAGTGGCAGCGTGGAGTTGTGATTGCAGTAGATGGTCCAGCTATATATGAGATACAGACTAATGATGGAGCCAAGCACAGAAGGCATGTGGACCAACTGCTGAAAACAAGGCTTCCAGACAACGTACAGGATGTTACACAAGACTATGACAACCCTGATGATTGTGGGACCGCTGAGGATGACAGCGATATTATTATACCACCACCAGAAGAGTGGCAGGAAATTATAGGAGTGTAGTAATATAAGGATTCGCATTGTGAATGTTGATTATTTGTAACTGTTGTGTCATTGTAGTTGATTACTTAAGGGGAAGGTGTCATGTAGGTAGACCTTATAAAATGTATATAAAGTGACAGATGTGAGCCTACCCCCCGCGTCTTTGAATTGCGATGTAATGGTGAATAAACATGCTAAAATCAATCAAGGGTGTTATATTATTTAAAACATAATAATTACTTTATAGGTATTATTATGTGTTGTAGTTACCATTACACATTCAACAAAGGAAGTCAAATAATCTTGTGATATTATTTTATTTTTTGTTCAAATACCTCAGTAAAGTTTAAATTTATCATAATTTAGCCAATTAATCAATGCATAATTTGGTATAGCAAATTTATTAGGGTTTCGTACGCAAAGGTTGTCTGATATTTATATTTATCTATTTATAAAGGCTGCTAACCCTATTACGAGATTAGATTAAGGTTTATATTTTTATTATTATTCGGTTGGATTACAAACAGATATTAACAAAGGATTGAAGTACAAATAATACAATCAGCAGCAAACGTAACTAAGCAGAATAAAATTCTAACTGGACATTAGAAGCCTTATTATCTTAACAGAAATAAAGAAGAGATTAGAGCACTATGTGTACATACTTTCCGTTGCTTGTACCTATTGTAAGCGGAGCATCTCACATGCAAACATAGAGACTGTATTGTATGAATGCATAAATTGAGCCAATTCCACATATCAAAAACGGCCCTGACTGGAAGTTTTCCAAACTTGAACTATCCCTCACCACATTTTTGGAATAAGCATGGTGAGGAATGCATACAATCAAATGCAAAAATATGGGTGGACTTGGACTCACACTTCTCAGTACCATGTACATACACATATAGATATTTGCGAGAGAATTAACTTAATACATAATTTTTTGTGTCCGACCGAAGGTTCGGTTTTGGTTTCGGCCAGTTGCCAAAGGTTTGGTTTTGGCCTAAAAACAGCCGAACCTTTAAATTATTATAACAACTAAAAAGTTTTGTTGAAAGAGAGATTTCTATCAAATACCAATTTATCTAACTCAACCACTGCAACTGCAAGTTATGGGAGATCCCTCATTATTTGTGGACATGTGCAGATTGTACCTACATTGAAAAGGTGCCGAGCTAAGATCAGAGTCCATTTGGCCTTGGGAAGGTCCCCGGACTTTCCCTGCGAACCCGTGCTCGGAAGCAAGGCGTCCAGTCCAGCAGCAAACCGCTACTAACCTGTGCTGCACCTCGATGGTCTCGTTGCAGAACTGGTACAGGTCGTTGACCCTGCAGCTGCAGCGGTCGCACACTCGCTGTGGCAGCCGCTCGCTCCGCACCACCTGCAAAACACCATCTCGCAAGTCAAACATTAACATACACATGAAAATAATACAACCGAACACTATTTATTTACCTTGATTGGCAGGAACAGAGACATTTTTAAGTACAGTGCGTTCTCCTCATCAAATAAATTATTGTTTACGAATTTTGTAGAGCAGCATAATCGACATATTTCATCCATTGTCTAATATAAAAATATAAACGGCTTGCAATGTTTATTCCTTTGAAAAGAAAGTGACAGATAGCCTAGCACGGCCATTTGTCAAATATTGACCTTCAACGGTCGATGTTGCCAGCGAAAATAACAGTATTAAGCGAGACCCAAATTTCTATTACGGGCGTACGCATACTATTCATATTATATTATAGAGTACATAGATATATGAGGTAGGAGGAGATGGCGGCGCGACGCTGGGACGCTGCGCCAAACTTTTGATTAATGAACAGAATGTTTGTGAAGTTCAACTTGAATAACAAAGTATTCATGAGAATGTTAAGTTTCATCTGTTTTGCAAGTGTATGAATGAAGAAATAATAAACTTTTATAATTTCTTCGTTGTTTTAAATTTCGTACAAATATCACGTAGGTATGTTGTATTGTACCCATACGTATACGTACATAAACATAACTAAACATAATGGACTTAAAATTGAACCATATATTATTCAAATAAAAAAATATTTTCCTGCTTTCAATTAATTACTGTATCATTAAATTCCCTACTAATGACGTAATGTTAATTAGGTACCAACATTTCCTAACACACAAAACCTAAAGAGGTCAAGAAGCATTTAATAAATCATGCGTACTTATTGATATTGATGCGCAGCTCTTATTGCCCATTTATGTGTTTATTAACCCTTTCAGGGCGTTATGATTATGAACGTGTATTTAGAAGCCCTAGTATTTGCCATTCATGTGGATTTATTTATTTATTTGCAATAATTATATAGAACAAAATAGGTTTGGTGAAATTTCCTGAAGCAAGCATTTTGCACGATAGACGGCGATAAAGGCGTCGACTACCACTTATCTTTATCTTTATCGTGCGCCTTCAACAAATAAAGTGTAAAACGAGATAAGGGCAAGGTAGTACCTCTGTGACTGATGTGATACCAGCGCTCGATTTTCACCACTTCAACCAACCATATATTCAAATTGCCCCAAGTAGTTAAGATTATAACATGTTTTACAAAATCACCTACTTAAGATCTATCAACAAATGACGCACTATGATAATGAAATATAAACAAGCAAATGACATTAGAAAGTTTTTAACCCACCTATACCTTACTAGATGACCAATATTCATACCACATAATGAGCGTCACAGGCTCACAGTAGCGCTTATCAAATTTTTGAGTAAGGTAAAGCTCTTAGGCTATGAGTACGAATATAGGTATTCAAATTCTAAATTGATACATTTTAAATACGTATGCAGTTTCGCACTTAATAAAAATGTACATGTAATTAAGATGCTAATCTAAAATAATGGTCGCTAAACTACTGATAATTAAATGTATTCGTCCACTGTTTCTGGGTAAAATACTGTTGTTTGGAATTCGATTCGCTCAATTATCTTTGGCAGTGGCAACCTTTGCTAACTGCGTTTACGCAATACATTTTTTCGATTAAGCAGTATTAGTATGAAAACTCAGTGAACTCATTGTTTGGACGCTAACGAAAATCACAGTAAAAGACAATTATTTATTTAAAAGTCTTGTTTAAGTTTTTTTTATACGCTTGTGTGTGTGATTTGTGCGCAAGCCCTTATTGTTTATTCAAATGAATGCTACAGTGCTTATTGATTGTGAAAGTAAAGGCATCAACATTACTTACCTACTCTAAAAATACAACGCTTTGTAGTTGACAATTTAATTTCTTTCGTAATAAACTGTCCAGAAAATCGCCAGAAACCAGATAGTAGTCGAAGATAGGTATAGCTATAGCTCGTATAGGTATAGCTCGCTGGTTCAGCAGCAGCCTATTGAGTATTAACTTTTTGACTTAAATATGTCGCAATAATTTACTTGATTAATATTATACAATTCTTTGGCTTTTCTATGTAAAGATCGGAAATTCGCAATCTATGACACTTATAGGGTCTATTGAATAAGAATATTTAGGAGAAGCAATAAAGAAACATAAGTAGTGTCTTTTCAACGGGATTATAGTTTTTTCAAGCCATTGATCTCGATAGCATCTGATGTTAAGTAACAAAAGGCCTAAGACGGAGCATGCCTGTCTAAAAGATGCCTTTTCACTCTCGACTTAAAGTGATCCTAAATATATGACTTTCATATAGAGATTGTACGTTTTATAAAAACATTCCTCATATATTGACTTGCTCGTTTATTTATTTTAACAACGACCTAAAATATAGCGCAAGTAATTTCGTGTGAAAAATTATCAGGGACCTGTTTAGATGATAAGAAAACTGAAATATAGGTTCAGGTGTGGCTACTATCTACTATCAGTGATAACGTGGGTCATCGATACCTTGGCCGCTCCTACTCGCAATATTTGGTATAATTCGGGCTGTGAATCATTTTATAATACAGTTAAAATAACCTGAATTAATCGTAGCGGTAGCATATAATGCGCTAATATTCCGATCGGGCTGTGAAGCAGGTCAACGCAAGGAACCTTGAAACATTTGATAAACACAAGATGAAAATCGATTTCCCGAACTTGAGAGTCAACTTTGCAATTGAGCAAAACGAGCGGCACATACGCTCACTTCACGCCGGTGAACTCTGGCTTAACTTTAACCCACATAACAAAGTTGAATGTAAACACAATACGGCAGAAGTTTCCGAAGTTCCAGTTCACGGCCGCGAGGCGCGGTGGCCCCCGGAGCCCCTGCCCCGGCTCCGGCTGCCCTGCCCCGCGCGCTCCTGCTCACCCCTGCCGGCCACCCCCGCGTCTCGCGCATCGTGACCCACCCCCTTGCTGAACCTGCAAACTCGTTACTCTGCCACCCTTTTCTTCAGCCCTTGTCTTAAGCTTTGTTGATTAATATTTTTAATTGATAATGATAAACCAATCTTAACTTAACTTATTCGTGTTAAATAAACTGATCATATTTTTTAATAAATAAAGTTTCAACAGGGAAATATGATTTCCGTTTGTTTTATTATTGAAAATTCTTTTATCATTGAAATTGGTCTATATTTTTTGGAGAAAGTATGGTAAGTAGTAAAAATTTTAGTACGTCAAGTAGAAAATTAGTACATAGGTATGCCTTTGATTCTGGTAAAACGTCAACACAAAATTAAAGTAGGTACCTAACTCAATCTTGTTCATGTTTCGGAACCTTTAGGTCCTAGCCTAGGTAAGAAGTCTAACAAGCTTGATTTCATGTTTATAAATTAGGACTAAATGAAATTGCAAAGTAACGTTTGATTTTCGTGACCAATTTTTGTTATGAAAATTTTTATGTAGGTACGCTTTATTGTAGATAAAAACAAGAAATGCACATTACAAAAGAATAAGCATGTACAAAGGCGAACTTATCCCTTTAAGGTTTCCAGTCAACCTTTGAGTAAATGAGTGCTAAACACAAGTAAATGGTAGAAAAACCAACCAACATGTACAATACGATAACTACAATAAGTAGTAATCTTGATAGAAGATGGAATATAATACCCGTAGTTCACATTATGTTAATTTCGCTTTGCTACCCAAGGATTACTAATTATAGTTACTGATATTTTTTAGGATTGCGATGATTAATAATAGGTAAGGTTACCTGAGGCTATTGCGACTATGAGGCAAATGCGACTTTTGATACAATATCATAGAAACGCAACACTTTATTTACTTACCACTGCTGTGCTCTCTATTTTATTTATATTAATAGTTGGCACCTTAGGCAGTAAGGGTATGGGCATGGGTGATCTTTAACTGTTGTGCATTTATGATATCATCAAAAGTCGCATTTGCCTCATCGTCGCAATAGCCTCAGGTGACCTTATGCGTTTCATTTCAAAGATTTTGCGTTTCATTATTTTTAACCCTCTTTCGATCGTGTCCATCGACTCTTGCTTATTCGATTTTTCAAGCATGGAAAACCTCATCTCATAGAGCGATATTTAAACAAAGAGCCTATGCTTAACTTATTTCATAATAATTATTAAATGTTGTAGCCATGTGAGTACACCTGTCTAATGCGTCCCAGAAAACGCGCACCTCGTGTCTTATCAAATGACACCATTTGATAGGCGTCTTGATACCTTATCTGTCATGTCGAAATTCTTCCACGTACTACATCCTAGTACAACTGTTACATTTCGGTTGATAGTTGATACGATAAATGTGAATATACCTAGCAAATCGCGTGTATCAGCGCTTTGATATTCAGGCGCGATCGAAAAATTGTGTGAGAGTGAGTCATGTCAGTCAAAATTATAGACATATTTAGCTACTAGATAAGCAATTTATGACATACAGTAGTTAAGGATAGGTTTTGATTGTGCACAGTTGCCATTATTCGAAACAATTATATTCTTAGAAAGGTAAGCAATTATCTGTTTACTATGAGATATAACGTAATAAACGTGTATCTCCAATGTAAACATCGCACTAGTCATCGTGATGGAGTCGCAGTAAGCAGATAGCGGTCTCTCGGCGCTGGTCCCGGACGCCACGGACGCCGCAGCTCTCGGCTGGTGGTTTGCACGAGGGCTAGGACCACCGTCGCCGGCGCTGCTCGCGGCCTCGCGGCCACTGCACGCGCGCTCCTGATCGCCGTTCAATAGATAACGCTATTGCAACGGGGCTTATCATCGATACCTCACTTATTGGTGGAGTGAAGTGTTTGCGCGACTGATACGGCTGGCAAGGACCAATCGATTCCCTCGATTCATGGAATCTTATCACGATCATGGTGAACATTTGTACCTCGTGTCAATTTCCCGATATCGTATCAAAGATATCGTAAAGGTATAAATATGGGCCCATCGATCGATCGGGTCTCTGTCCAAGTGTGAGCTGTGTGTCGGCTGCCTGTGGGCAGCGGCCAAGTGTAGTGTCCCAGCCTGGAGTCCTGCGCGTCTCCTGGTAACAGTGCTCTCATCCTAAGTGTCGTTCAATTATAATTAGCCTTTTATTTTCTCTGGCTAGTTAAATACTTCAATAATTTATGGTCTACTTCCGCCCTCGTGGCAGTGAGCGGTCACAAGTAACACAGCATGGTACTTGTAGTTGTCCCTCGAGTTGAGTACCAACGAGTAAAAAAATGATAGTCTAATAATTACAATTGGAATAAGTGTCAATGTAAAATAAGACAAGAGCGATTACGTAACAACATATGGTGTGCCAATGGCACATGTGTTTGCTCTTTCCGCGCGTCTCGTAGTGCTTGGAATAATGTACAATTCAGTAATGTAATTTTATTATTTTAGTGTTATAATTATCAAATACATTCAGTATAGAGCTACGTAAGGCCGCTGACGCGACAGGAAACATATAGGTGTTCTTATCAGAGAACGTTAGCCGCACCTTTTCGAGTGGTGTGATAGCGGGCGCGCGCTTCGATCGAGCGCTCACTCCTATTGTCACATTAGGCTTGCATATCGCCCCATCACCTCAGTCTAATATTTTCTCATGTTTGCAGTTTGTGTGAAGTGCCACCGGCTTCACGTCTGAGTTGGACAGGGGATCTAGACAGTTTGACGTGGAATGCTGCCAGATCTATCTTTCCAGCTCACGCGTGGAGCCGCGTCAAGTCTCCTGCGTGACGCCGCATCAAGCACCGAAGACAGTGACTGAAGCGCTAGAAGTTGGGCGAGCGTAGGGTTAAGTGGAGGTGTGATCTCTTCACTTTTTTTGATTAAAGTGAGATTCAACTCCTCCAACTTAACCCTACCCCGCATGTTCACCACAGACGAGGGGAATGAAGACCAACAATATTTATCATCCGGCCTCTGTATTTTTCTTGTTTCCATTGATATAAGTTAATTTTGTGTACTTCTAAATTTAAATGTTGGTATTCAAATATTAATAATAAAAAAAACTTACTTCAAATGGACTTTTATTTTGATCGATAAATTTATATACACAGATTTCTTATATACATATATATTCCTATGTACATTTAGTATCGAAATGGCATAGCATAACAATAAAATTAATTATGCTAGTTTTATTTTAACTTAAGACGCAACAGTCCATTTTTCTGGCAGCGGCAAAATTACAAAGCTATGGCGCCACTGCGCGCGTAAGAGTATTATGCGAGACCGAACGCTGTGTAGACTAGTCTGAAGTGCATCACAAATCACTAGAAAAAAATCACAACACCCAAAACAAAAAATGGGCAAAAAAACGTTGGTAACACCGGTGCGCTAAAAAAGCTTGCAAACTTCACGCACCTAACCTGCGCTGGACATCGACTCGTCCGTATTCTCTAAACTCTGGGAAAATGTATATTGATTTTTCAAAGAAAAGTCAACCGATGTAACAAAACACCGTTCGCGGAGTGTTTATACGCGTTTAGAAGCGTCGCGGTCGATGTGCTGTGTCGTCGAGATGGTGCGACGGTGTATCTCGGCGCGTTCCCAGTGAGATCGAAGAGTGTTGCGTCGCGCGGCCGACGGCCCGACGGCCCGGAGCCCGGCCGCGGCCAGGGCCTGGGCGCGCCATGGACGCCGGCGCCGCGGACCCGCTGCGGGCGGCCAGGCCGTGAGTATCCGAGCCGTGCGTGTCGTGCGAAGGCGCCCGTGCCGATGTCGCGAACCACACCGCCGCGCGGATTATTTCGGTCGCCGCGAGCCCATCCGAGGTTGCGAAACGTCCCGTCCGCCGTCCGCGGACCGCGCTCGCCTCTCGGCTCCCGTCGCAGCGAGCGGCGGAGTCGCGGGGCTACATTCTCTCGCTCGGAGTGCGGCGTCACGGCCTCCGTGGCGTTGCGCCATTTCGAATGCTCGCGTCTGTCCTCCGTCCTCCGGCGCGGCCGCGTTCCGAGGAGCGAGGACACGGAGCCGCGGGCTGATAGCGATCGGGCGGCGCGGCCGAGCGTGACCGCGCGCGCTCATGCCCGGCGCCCGACATGAATGAGCGCCCGGCGGCAGCCCCGGTCGGGGGTAAACATCGTAAATCAGAGCCGTGTTTACAGTTTTTGCTCGGCCCGTCTTTGTCCGGCGCGGGCGGCACCGCGCGGCAAGCTAGTCCGCGCCGGCCCGCCGAGCGCTCGTGTCGCCCGCGGCACGTCCGAGTGAATTATGGCTAGATGCATATACGTCGTGCACTACACTACACTACACATACCTACACCGCACGCATAGCTATAGCTGTGTGCAGCGAAGGCTGTACCTACCTACTCAAACAAAGCATTTCGCCCACAAATCCATAGTGCGGGGCTCCCGTGCCGGACCGCGCTCACGACCCGCGCCTCGCTGCGACCCCGGCTCCCGCTGATGTCACGCGATATCGCACTGTGCACCAAACATCTGTGACTGTCAATTGTTAATTATAGTTTGCATTTTGAGGTTAGGTTGTGATTTGTGCTTTAAATGCGAGTCTCCTCGGTCGCGAGGCCGTGAACGGGGGCCAGGGCCGCGTCGGAGCGCCTTGTCGCTAGTGCTAGTGTCGGCAGCCTCGACAGGCGCGCGTGTGGAATGTGCAGTGCAGTGCATTGTTGTGTGCAGTGATGCCAGTGTGAACAAAGTGCAGTGACAAGTGTGCGACCGCGAGATCAGTGTGCACACTGGCGGCCCATGTGAGACAGGGCGGCCTGATGCTCAGGTGAAGTTGTAGCTTGTCAACCCGCAGTGTCGGGTGGTCTCCTGGGCCACTCCCCTCTACTAACACAGTTATGTTGCGATACTAACCAAACAAATCAAATAGAACTCTAAAGCAATGTTGCAAAGCACTTGCATCAACATGTTCTTGCTAATATCCATTCCTTTCTCTTTCTCTCATGTAGGTAAACTAATTCGAGGCACAAAATGACCTAATTTTATGATAAAACCACTAGTAATTAGTAAGTTCCAGATCTGTAGGAATATCCAAATGAAAATATCAAACTTAACCCATTGTGTCAGCGCTTGCTTCTGGCTTCACACAAGGAAAACCTTATCTGACTCCGGACTGAAATCTGGACATGTTGTTGTTACTGTTTGCAAGGTTATAACAGGGACAATAGTGATTAGGAAACCAATAGGAAAACTAACAACTAGATAGAATTACTCTTGGGATGTATATTTAATTGAGCCTGTCCAATTTACTTGACAAACAAATCAATAAATACAACAATTCCAATAAATAAATTCTTCACTTATATTCTCAGCTTGTTTGATGCCATTTAGCTACAACTACACATAAGTTTTACATGCTCCAGATTACATACAATAACTGTGTGAACACCGTCCCTTTCATTTGGCAGCATTGTAGACCCCTTCTATGAAAGTGATAGCAATAATTCTGCTCAATTATGTCACATGTGACAAATGTGCTCCCTAATGTCTCGTTGAATCAGGTGATTCATGTTTGTTGTAATTTTTATTTACCAACATAAAATCATATTATTGATTTTTGTGAAATGTAACTTAAATCTTAACCAAACTTTTCATATTGAAGGTTCTATCAACTCTTTCATTATTACTTATGAATGTATAAAATGTTTTTTCTTCTATTCATCTGTGTGCTAATTTTTAAAAGTTATAATATATTGTAGTAATCTAGTCTGCCATATCAAAACAATCATAAAGAGGCATCATTTTAGTGCCATACATCTTAATTTAAATAATAGTTGCATTGCTTTGATTACCTAAGAATACTTAAACCTGGTCTTATACCTAGTGAATTAAGCTTCTGGTTTGGTGTACAAAGCACTTGTTACAGCCCATTAACAACAATCATGAACTCATGAATGTATTGTATGTTTTTATGTAACTGGAGCACTCAAACCAATTACTTGAGGCAATAAAATGGTTGTTTACAAACATTGATTAAGCCGAAAGGCTTTTGGACTGTCTGGCGATTGTCTATGTACAATTATCACCTTTTATCAAGAGCAGTGTTATTGAACAGGTTGGACTATGTTGTGGGATCCCGATATGACACTTTTGCTTCACATTTTCTCATTTTAGGACCTATTTGAGTGTGTTAAACACTGTGGCTAGATATAAAATTGCAAAGCCAATTGACAAAAACTGTTTGTGAGTGCATATTCATACAGAACCAACTAAACTATTGTGAGAATTTAATGAATGCACAGTTCTTATGCATGTGGTGTTGGTATCAATTTAGGCTCGGAAACCTATATGTGTAGGAGATTAGCTATACTTCATTTTTTAAATTGAAACAATTAAACATTCTCACTGTGGAGCTGATGCAGAGCTAAACTAACTTTATTTTCACCATAAGCCCCAAGCCACCATAAGGACAGGAACATAAATACAAAACTGCTTAGTTATGTTTGTAAAAATACAAAGCTCTGATTGCCACTTAAAGCACAGTCATTAGCATGACAATTAAAATCAACAAAGCACCCATACAAACTATCATATCTCTCGAGATAAGGCAGGTCTTGATATCATTTATTTTGTGCACCACATTGCTCAGCTTTTGTTGTGAATACTCGCTATAAAGTTATTTAAGTTCTACCTTAAATCTTTCTAAGCTGTCCATTGTTTTACTTAATTTGTTTAATGAGAATATTAATATTATACCTATAGTTATCATAATTATTGAAAGTGCAACAAGATCACAAAAAATTACATCTTTACTTTATTTTTTTACTACAACAGAAGTAATGCGGCTATTACATTACACTTTCCTAAATTAGTCACTGACGACAGGGAGGTAGCAATATGAAACAGTAAGATGAAGTTATCTTTATACATGTGTGACATATTGCTGCATCCCTCTCGTCAGTGACTAATTTAGGAAAGTTAGCTGCATAAATAGACAGTCATTTTTGAACATTTGTTTCAAACAGATAAGCAGTGACTGTGCATAAAGTTGGCACAGCATATTTCCAAGACAAACATTTAAATTTTGACATCTTACAATCAGTTGAAGGTGAAATTTCTAATGGTTGTTCCATGCTAAGTGCAAGCTTAGCATAAGCTCACCACAAACAAGTGACGGGAAACAGTGCACACAGGCGTGCAGACACAATGCAATCTCAAACCTAACCTAACTTATTTCCAGTAAATGCACAGAAAGCCAAAGTGTAAAGACCTAACAGCAAAAGGCATTCATATTCATTTATTCAGCTTACAACATGCTCATAACGTGGCTTGTCTGAATAATAATACTTATGTTATTTAGGTACAATAAGTTTGTTGTCACAATATTATGATTACAAATACATTGTTCAATTAAGAGATTTCAATTTGTCAGTATGTGATTTACATACAATTTTACAAATATTACATTATAGTTTGCTAAAACAAAAAAACATTGGTTTCCGGGAATAAGCATTCCTCGATGTGAGGAATATCTGCATGTTGTGGATTATTCCTCGGAATGGTTTATCAATTATCACTACTTGTGCCCTGGTTGAGTCATTGAATACATAGGTACAGATAACTAGTAAACCAAGATGCACTTCTCTAAATTTTAAATGCAGGAACGGTCACAACTTTATATCAATGATGCGGACATTGAATCCCAGTCACTATATATGTTTTGTGGATCCATTGCAGGATTACAGAATCTGACAGATCATAGGCACCTTATGATAAAGATTAATCTGGAACAAATGTTCCTTTATGCATTTAATATTTACATCTATATTGTTTTAGATGTAGGATTTTTACAACTCTTATGATTCCCACACAGGGGGAGAGCTATATTTCATGTAGTCAATTTATAAGACAGAGTACCTGGTACTACATACATAACGTGTTCATAAATCCTTTCATGGTGCATGATTTCAGTTTCATCTGTTGATACATTTTCCAATGGCATACTTTCTTAGAAATTATCACTCCAATACTCTCTAATCCTGAAAGTATGGTTAAGAACTTTAATTTGGGACCCATTTTAAACCTTGTGTCATTGTGACAAAGTTCAAATAGTGGGTCCTAAATTAAATTTCTCGATTGTTGGCATATGGACCACGTTTGGTTGAGCTAGGTTTGCTTTACTGCACCGAGATGTTGCATGCACAGAATGTGCATACGTAGTTCAGACAGGATGCTAGCAGCCTTGAAACACGACCCTAACCTCTGCCCTGGGCTCATCACGATAACGCGAATATTGGTACCTAAATTGTCTCTTTCGCTCCCATTGTTATGAACAGAGATGCAAAATTGCAATCTCTGACATCTCTGTCGGTACAGCTTCCATTCCGTAGCTGCGAGAGAAACGGGCGATGTTACGCGACAAGTGAAGTCAGCCGGGCTAGCACAGATGGCGGCAACTTCGCTTGTCGCACGACTCGGAAACACCCGGTTTGCTCGCAAAAATTGTAATAAAAGAGATACCTATTTGTCGCGTGATAGAGTCGCATGTCACAGTTGTGCTGGAGGTGCGGGAGTGCTAGGCCGAGGGTAAATACTAATGAGGCAGTCGGTTGAGGGCCCCACACAGACGAACATTGAAGGTCAAATTTAGTAAAATTCGTAAATGCTTTGCAAACTTCCAGTTTACGGATTCAGTAGCTATGCAGAAAAATTGTCATAATACACTCCCACAAGCTTGTTTTCTTGATAATACATACCCCCAGCTTATCTACTTTGCCCTATGGTTCACGGGCAGGGGCACAGAATGCCCAAATGGCATTAGGTTAGGTCCTCCTGCCCAATGGCATTAGATCCGCCTTTTGTACAACCTGTTTTTCGTTTGTGCAATAACGATTAAATTAATAATAGTCATGCAGAACATTTTAAGTGCTTGGGTCGCGTAGCATCTTCTGCAGACTACATAGAATAGAATAGTCTTCTTTATTGCACACCTCAAGAAGAAAGAAATTCAAATACAAATAACACTTATAAAACTTTATACTCTCGCGGTTTGAACACATAGGTAATTAAAACTTATTGAACCGGGTCTATCACGATATTTTGATTTACCTTCATTGCCTGACGTTTCAACACGGTTTCACGTGCCGTGGTCCCAGGCGTACTGATGAAACAGCGAGTTGTTACTGGAGATGTCGGCCAAATGTATCACTACCCGACGCAATGTGTAATGAAACGGATGGGTATAGGAAGATAAAAGTGCGACTACCCCCCATTTGTTAATGTTTATTATCACCGGCACGACACACAACACTCACAATGTCCGCGCACAGATCCGAAGATATATCCCGTGGTTTCAACTTTTGAATCACTGGTCTCCAAGTTGGCGATAAATTAAAACGGCACCGCGGCAAGTGAAACCGTGTTGAAACGTCAGGCAATGAAGGTAAATCAAAATATCGCGATAGACCCGGTTCAATAAGTTTCAAATAACACTTATCATTACAATAGAGGTAAACAATACATAAGTTGATAGAACGGGCGGTCCTTATATATTTTGGATTTTTGTGGAATAACATAAACAAAATTAAAGAAACCTTCCTAAGCCTAAAAGCAATGAAATAATGTTAGTCTCCCCGTGGTGGTGCCATCTACCACAGGTTGCTAGATCATGACTTTGTATGGACATTCGCAGTTTTCTAAAATTATTAATCCACGGCAAAGGCGCTATCATCTAGTTTGTCTATACATGAAGTTCTCGGTGAGAAGTTCCCGCCGAGGCTCGGCAGCCGTGACCCCGCGCCCGCGCCCGCGCCACTCGGAGCCGCTCGTCGGACAGCTCCGGCACACCTAGCGCACAACGCTTATTTACATATACCATTGTCTGACAAATGCTCAAAATACACGGAGATTATCATGTAAGTCACGTGGCTTAGAGTTGTTTTTGTACCTATCATGTAGCGGCTCCAGACACCACAAAAATCAATGTAGGAACTAATCTGAGAAATATTTATGTACCTAATAAAATGTAACCAGTAACCACACTGAACTGTTACATTCATTAGAACCCTCAAGGACCAAAACACAATTAACACAAAGCTGTATTTTAATTTTGAATCATGATACATGAAGACAAAAATGATTTTGGATTTATGTGTTTCCACATGGTGGCACAATGTCGCGTCGTACCACGATACGATGTCGTGTCTTCTAATTATGTTTTGGCCCCAACTCTCACTGACAGTCCTACGCTCAGTGTAAACCAACTAAACTAATGCATCTAAGGTTATAGCTTAGCTTAGTTCACTTAACACTTCAGTTAAAATCCTATGTTCCTAATCAAGAGCTCCATACGAAGTTTCTGTACTTATTGCGCAGAACTTCTGCGGCAGAAGTTCCCCATATGCAACGTAACATTTTGAAAATTCATCACCCAAGTAACCTAACATGTCACATTATGGGAATGCATGTAGGAACTTATTCATTGAACGTAATCTTAAATAGCAAAGCTAATAGCAGACACCGCAAAGCCCGCATCTGCCGCTGCCCTTGACATTTCTGCTCATGACACATTGGCACTTGATTGATGGATCTAAGAGAATTTTGGACCAATTGTGAGCCGTCCATTACATTACAACTCGCAACTTTGTACTTACCACTACGGAAAGCGAAAAAAGTCCAAAGGAATTTATTTATTTATTATGTTAGTTTCGATTCGTAGCCGTAGCAAAGACAACAGTAATAAAGCTTTTTAGACGATACTCTCAAACTTTTTACCTCAACAACACGACGGTGCGCTGTCCTTATCGCACCTACGCGAGTTGGAGGAGCACAGCGAACATGTTTCACTGAAAAATGTGCGGAACTACTCGTATGGCCGAAAGTTCTTAACAATGTTAGTTCCCGTAATCTCTAAAGTTTGACCTAGTGACCTCCATTATAAATCGTAGGGTACCTAAAGTATTGGTTGAATTTTTGTTTGGTTTTTGTATTACCTAGTGTTAGTTGTTGTTTTGCGAGTTTGAGAATGAGCAGAAATTCTATTTTGTAATATACTAGTCAATTCAGATATGTTGCATCGACTATGTTCAACGTACTTTGTGTACCTCGAATATGGCACTGATTTAGTCCTTTTCGCAAATAATAACGTCAAATTCAGCAAGATATAAACGTACTTAAGTAACTGTTATGGACCTATGATCGTTTCCACGTTCCAACCAGCGATGGTGATACAGCCAAAGGCCTTAGGGCTTTTTAGACGCGCAGAGGACGCTCGTATCAGCTCATTTTAATACTATCTCCTGAAAAGGCTCTAATACTCCCATACCCTGCACTTAAGCAGAAATGCGACACGCGTCTCTATCGCTCGACAGTTATTTTCTGTCTCCTTCTTTTCAATACCGAGCGAGACAGGCGGGTTATATTAGGTAGTACAAGCGAAGACGTAGCTAGATGTGCTGGTATTAGTAATGCATCAAGATCCCCCAAGTGTGTGCTTATGGGGCACGGGTACGGCTGTTATCAGGATATCTGCGCGCTATCTGCGCAAGTGGGTCGTTGCACCGCTCGCGCTCCTGCGAGCTGCGCCTGCGCCGCTTGCGACACTTGCAATGCAAACACTTGCGCGTGCACCTACACTACTGCTATACTATACTTTACTGTACCATAGGTATAGATATTTACTCGTACTGTATATGCATACATGTAAACTGCATGCAGCTGCAGAAGAGTTCTTAAACTTCTGAGCAAAAATATAATCAATAATATGTGCATGAACACGCGTCTAAACCGTTAACAAATAATAAAGTCATGTCCTCATATTTTAGTTCAAATTTTTGCTTTGCTTTAAGCATTCGACTCTGCATGCAGCATGCAGAAAAGCGTTGACAGAAAATGTATCTTTAAGTCTATGTAATATTAATCTATTTCTTCCTATAAAATCTCTGCCTTTCCTTTGTGCAAATGACCCATTTATAAGTATCAAATCAAACTGCATTATGATGAATCCACGGATTCTGCCTAACGTAATAATACACTCGTAATCGTAATCGCTGTATTTTTTTAATAGGTAATGAGCAGACGAGCCTTGGACCGCCTGCCCGTCTAGCGCAACTACGCTTCGCGAGTTCTCGCGCAACATAGCAGTAGGTACCCGTCACTCTCTCACATTACTGCACAGAAAGAGACGGGTAATAATCTCGCGCGAGAAACAGTCGCGTATGACAGTTATGCTAGAGGTGCTTGTCACTGTAGGTAGGTACTAATTCGTTCATAAATATTTTGACATCAACTATGTTCCTATAACTAGGGTCCGTACCAAAATGTTTATAATTGTGTTCATTACTTACACATTTTTGCAGCTGACTCACGCATTTTTAAATCGTCATCGTAAATAAATTATTTCATAATTATATTGTTTTGGCTTTTACACAAAGTTCTTAAACTTTGATACCTTTACAAGTATCACCAATGAATCAAATGCGATAGCTAAATAATCCGTAGAGACACGTCTAGGCAATAGCGTTCAGCGTGATATACAATACAACGTGACGTGACCTTACTATAGTGGTGTAGAGGCCGCAGACGCCCGGGCGAAGGATCGATCCCCTCTGGCCACTCCATGTTTGTTCTTATACTAGGTTTTCCCAAATGTTTAAGATAATTATACGTTCTTTCGTGTTTTTTTACTCTGATTCTGAAACAAATAGCTCCCGAAATGATATCGCGAAGCTAAAATACATACAAACAAATGCGACCAAAAGCAATATATACAAAAAAACGTTTCTTTGCTTTTACACCGGTTTCCATTACATACTTGAGATACCCGGCTGACCCCAAACTAGGCTGACATAACTAAATCCGTAAATTAAGATTAGGACTCATTTCACTGCACAGTATCCAACAGAAATTTTAGATGAACTTTACTGACCCGATGTACAAAGTTACTACGTTACACATCTAAAACATTCGCTTAGCAAAGTATAACTTTATAAAAAAAAAAAGTTCAACTCACTTTTTCCCTTAGTTTTACTTGCACGGCGGTGGGACGTGGATAGTGTTCCATAAGACTCGAGCCCTTTTAGCCCGAATTTGAAGCCTCACGAGCTCTTTTTAGAGCTGGCTTGATAAAATGAGTTTCGAAGAGCTAGTGATTATAATAAGGCCTTAGTCTTAAAAAAAGCCTATGGGTTTTTATTTTTATATTAGCCTTTTAAGGGACTTTAGGCCTTTTTAAAGGCTGTAGCCATTTTTTAGGCCTAGGCTACGCTAAGGCTACTTACTTGTGTACGTTAACTTATACCACAAAACAGATAGGTACAGAAATCAACCACATGTATACTTCACTTTTCATACCGGTGGTCGGCGGTCGCTCTAGGGTTGTCAACTATATGGCTTATGAACGAAAAAATATCGTGGTACTGGCGCTCCTTTATAGTTGATTGATTTATTGTGGAGAATGAAACGGGAAGAATGAAAATATAAATTAGTAATAACTACAATATTTTTATTTTTATGTCATTGTTATATTAGTATATTACAAATTTGTCACAGAAAATATTTTAAATACCGTAACCTCAAAAATAACGGGCCAGAAGTGAAGCTCGTTGCTCCAAGCATAAAATAGTTCACAGGCGCGCGTGTCTAGCGGATGGCACTCGCGCTCGTGTGAAAATTTCAACTGTCTAGCTATGACCGTTCTTGAGATACAGCCTGGTGACAGACGGACGCACGGGCGGACGGACGGACGCACCGCACGGACGGACGGACGGACGGACAGCGAAGTCTCAGTAATAGGGTCCCGTTTTTACCCTTTGGGAACGGAACCCTAAAAATTACATAATCTTATTATGTAGGTACCTATAAGTATTCTCGAGTTACCTTCTTTGTTAAATATTCATCTTCGAAAAAACCAGTTATGACTTCGCTTTTTTTTTAATTGACAGTTGCTGTTTGCCGCATTGATGATAATACTTTCGAGCGGAATCCTCATTGGAGATTTTTTTTATTTGATTTGATGGCATGAATTACAGAGTCAATTAATTTAATTTTACAGAAATAAACAATGCGATTAAATTCACCATAAATAAATTCAAAACTAGTCACTATCACATCAATAAGTACATTTTTTTATTTATTTCTGCCGTCATGTTGGCATGTCAGACCGCCGACCAGCCCGCCGACCAATCAGAGGTAGCTACTGTAGACTATTCACAGATAATGTAAAATATTGTGTATGAGCGGAAAAAACACAACATATGGAAAATAATTATTAAAATTGAAATTTACAAAACGCAATAAAACGTATTTATACACTTTTATAATAACAATTACTTATCTAGACTTCTCTTTAAAAATGAATTTAAAACATTAAAGTAAAAACTTAGTAACTCTTGAATAAACACTTCTTGGCCTATCATATAACTAACCAAGCATATACCCAACCAAGCCATTTAACCAAGCTTTTAACTATGTACAAATTTTTTGCAATCGATTCAAATGCGTTTTTACCCGAAAGGAAAGTTGTCCGAGCTAGTAAGGTAAAAATTAATGTGAATGCTACGTAACATTTTCGTCAAAATCAGTTGTCTTTTGCCTATTACAGAAATTATTAAACTTAAAAAAATAAACAGGCTCCCCCTTATGTAAAACGTATGTTAATGGCACTTTCTTGCCTGTTCCAAATACAAAAATTATATAATTGTTGAGAAAACATACTCACGTCTTTTGTTTTATTTAAAACACCCCACTAAAAGAGCGCCGAGTTTATTAAATCTTTTTAATAAGCTCAAAAATATTTTTGCCTCCAAGCCTGTTGAAGTTCGGAGGCCAAAATAGGTTTAAGTCTCATTATTTTTACAAAGTCTTTTAGGCAGTTTTAGCCCTTTAAACTTATAGCCTTTTAATAAGGTTACGAGCTCTGAGAGTCTAGGCCGGTGGCTTGGGGGCTAAAGAGCTTTTTAGGCTTTTAGCCCTCTTAGGCGTCAAAATATAGGCCAGCCTTAAATAAAAGAGCTAAAGGGCTCGAGTCCTTTGGAACACTACTCTGTCACTGTCATCCACGTCTGACCAAAATCAGAGATGTTATTTCATAACTTTACGATGTCTCGGGCGAGTCGCTTCATTCATCTCTCCGCTCCGCGGGAGTTACTGGTAGTACTTAGCACTTTATATCTACATAAAAGAAAATCTAAGATAATGGTGATATTGATGATGATTGAAGAATATAATTTGTGTACAAGTACTCATAAAGAAGTGTATGCAAATGTACATGATATATACTTGTGTTTCAAGAACTCTCAATATGGAACAGTTGCATAAACTACAATTACGAAACCTTTAATCTTCAAATGATGTGTGTTATATAGTTATATTTATATTATAACATTATAATATTTTTATTTTGAAACGAATCAGACAAGGAAATCACCACTGCAGTAAACTAGGGTAAATGTAGATTTAGTGCTTTCCTCATTGACATAGATCCGTTTTCCTACAATCTATCGCTTATATCTGTAATCTGTAGCTTGATTACTTAACATTTGATTTAGTTGAAATAATTTTTTTTCGAGTATTTAGTTTGAAAATACGCAGACATGACAGTGTTTGCGTTTTGCAGCCGAAAGTGTGTAGAAAACATGACGTGAACGGTGAACCACGTGTCACACTCAGTGCTTGCGCACACGCAACTTCAGGGTACGATGGTTATGGTTATGGTTATGGGCTCCGCTTTCCGCACTTAGCCCGTGTATGTTCGGGCCATTGTGCGTACAGATTTGCCGGCTAATAGTCTAGCCAGCCCAACTCCGTCCAGAAGCGCAGGATTCTCCTGGTGTCTCCACAGGCTTCACGAAGTGACCTCGGTGCTTTGAGGATTTCAGCCCGTTGCTTAGCTACGGCAGTGCATTCCAGGATCACGTGGGTAGCTGTTTCTTCGGCCGACAGGCATCCCCTACACAGGGGGCTATCGGTCATTCCTAGAACATATAAATGCTTGTTAAGTGTGCAGTGTCCAGTGATAGTGCCTACTACTACTCGCAGAGCGGGCCTGCTTAGCGATAACAGGCGCTTTGTCAGGCGTGTGTCTGGGTATGGGACTGTTTCCCGGGACTGCCTGCATGTACTGGTTTCTGCCCATTGATCGGCGTGTTGTGATCGTGTTCTGTGACGAAGCCATGTACGCAGCTGATTAAACGCCAAGGGGAGCATAGGATCTGGGCCAATTGCCAAATCATCGGATCCTCTCCTAGCCAGCTGGTCGGCTGCATCGTTACCTAGAGAGCCACTGTGCCCTTTAATCCATTGCAACGTGATCCGATTATTCATGCCGATCGTTTGCAATGCTGAGTGACACTCTAGTATGAGCCCGGATTTGATTGTTTTATTCTCCAGAGCTCGTAAAACTGCAGCGCTGTCGGAAACAATACGTATCTTTTGGTCTTTGATACCTCGCGTAGCAACTGCCTTGGCAGCCTGTGTGATGGCAAGACATTCACATTGGAAGATGGAGCTATATTTTCCTAAGGCTATTGATATGTTTACGTTTATTTCAGGTGAGTATATTCCAGCTCCTGTACCTGTTTGTGTCTTTGACCCATCCGTATATATGCGTATTTCATTTATATCGGATCGATCGTAAGGTTCTTCAATTAGCTCGATTTCGTAGCTCTTATTGAAGTAATGCTGTTTGGGTATCTTGTCGTTGGGAGCAGCTATCATCGGCTCGTGTCTGATAGCCTCCTCAAGTATTTCGGCATGACCCCCGTGTGTTACACCCCAGAGGTTAAGTGACTTCAGTCTGATAGCTGCTGACGCCGCCTCTTGCTGAATGAACAGTTCAAGGGGCGGCAGTCCTAGCAGTATCTCCATTGCCGCTGTGGGTGTTGTTCTCATGCAGCCCGTCGTTGCTACACAAGCAAGTCTTTGAAATTGCTGCAGTTTATGTTTGGCTGTTGTCAGTTTGGTTCTGGGCCACCAAACCACAGCGCCGTAGGTGATAATAGGTCTTATCACCGCAGTGTAAAGCCACATTGTGATCCTGGGGTGTAAGCCCCAGGTTCTACCAATTAGTCTTTTACACTGCCAGAATACGACGCAGGCTTTGTTCAATTTGTTTTCTAAGTGTTTGTTCCATAGTAATTTGTCATCCAGGATGACGCCCAGATACTTTACCTCTTTGCTGAGAGTCAGAGTCGTGTTTTGGAGTTTTGGCAAGCGACTGATTTTTATGTTTCGCTTCTTAGTGAACAAGACTAGTTCTGTTTTGGCTGGGTTGACTGACAAGCCTTGGTCAGAACACCATAGTTCGACGATTTTGAGTGCCTCTTGCATAAGGTCACAGAGGGTTGCCTCAAACTTTCCTCTCACGAGGATTGCTACATCGTCTGCATAGCCTACAGTATAGAAGCCCGCCTCGTTGAGCTTCCGGATTAATCCGTCCACTACGAGGTTCCACAGGAGTGGTGATATAACTCCACCCTGTGGGCAGCCTCTTGACACGATAGCTCGAGTTGTGCCGTTCACTGTTACCTGTACAGCCCTTTGTCTCAGCATGTTATCAATCCAACCTGCTACGGTCTGATCGGCTCCATGTCTGAGCAGGGCTTGGCTAATGCTGTTGAATTGCGTCTTGTCAAAGGCTCCTTCGATGTCGATGAAGGCCACAAGCGCTGAGGATTGTGTTGATAATGCGTGTTCTATGGGTGAAACAACGCTGTGTAGTGCTGATTCGGTTGATTTGCCTGAACTGTAGGCGTGTTGTTGGGGGTGAAGAGGATATAGCGCTAGGGTCCCATCTCTGAGGTCGCGATCACAGAGGCGTTCCAGAGTTTTTAATAGGAACGATGTGAGGCTTATAGGCCTGTATGACTTTGGCTGCGTATAATCACTCTTACCTGGTTTGGGTATAAATACCACCTTAACTTCTCTCCATTTCTTGGGAATATATCGGTGTCTTAGGCAGGCCTGGTATATTTGGACTAAGTGTGGCGCGATGGTGTTTTTGCACCACTGCATGAGTCCCGGAAATATACCATCTAAACCTGCCGCTTTGAACGCAGAGAAGCTGTTTATTGCCCATAACACCCTTTCCAGTGTTACAATTCTTTGGGCAGTGTGTGCGGCTTCAACAGGTGGTACTTCAGGGTACGATATGGTCGGTCCTTAAATCTAGACTGAAGCAGTCTTGCAGTAGATGCTAAAAAATAGGCATGACTTGAAGATTTATAATACTTTGTAAAAACTTTACCAAATCAAAACTATAAATAACTAAAAACTAACTGCGCTGGCTCAGCGACCCAAAATGAGTCTTGGCCTCCGACACAAGAGCTCGCCACTTTACCCGATCCTGCGCAATCTCTCGCCAGTTAAACTATAAATACTAAATTAAAATAATTATTGCTATTTATTTTTATCGGTTAACTTTTTGGATTTATTGTTAATATTACTAAGTAGTTTCGATTTAATTTACATCATAACGATGTTAAGAAAAAACTGACTAACTTGTGACTAATCATCGGAGCAAGTATTTCCGAAATACTAATCATGGACGAAGCTACCTATGTGATCTAGAACTTGTCAGACATGTTGCACCCCCTGATATTATAGGTAACAAGGAAACCTAATGATGTGCTGGGCAAGCAACGTAAACTGAACTGCCATTGTCACCCATCAGGTTTGTGAAATAGGTCATACTGCCAGATGCCTTGTACTTTGACACGGAGTCTCCGTGCTACGAAGCGTTCTTATCTCGGTCTCGATTCCTTTCGAAGGAACACGTATATGATGGAAATGACACATTTAGGGCTTTTTAAATTGAACAGCAGCGTCTGTGCAGTCAGTAGCAAAAATATGTACACGATTGGTCCGTTCAAAAATATCTTGACAGGTAATAGAGTCTAAGGAAGACATTTTTGAACCGACTAATTCTGTACATATTTTTGCTGCTGACTGTACATTGGTGCCTATATCTTTGGACAAGCCGGAACTATTTGCTTCCTTTTCTATTAAGAACAAAAGAATATATTGCTCTATCACATTAAATTAGGACATGACGGGAAGCGAGTTTGATGGCTGGACAGATACAGTTTAAAAACCCGCTCGGGTACTGGTCTCTTGATAAAAAGACAAGTTCATAGCAGATCTTAAGAGGAAATACCACTGCTCATTTTTAGGGTTCCGTGCCCAAAGGGTAAAAACGGGACCCTATTACTGAGACTTCGCCGTCCGTCCGTCCGTCCGTCTGTCACCAGGCTGTATCTCAAGAACGGTGATAGCTAGACAGTTGAAATTTTCACAGATGATGTATTTCTATTGCCGCTATAACAACAAATACTAAAAATAAAATAAAATAAATATTTAAGGGGGGCTCCCATACAACAAACTTGTTATAGATTATATATATGTATAGGTACGGAACCCTTCATGCGCGAGTCGGGCTCGCACTTGCCCAATTTTTTTTATACATATCGAGGTTTCGTTCGACGCCTATTGACGTCAAAAATTTCAATGGTCAAAAACATGCTAATTCAAACCACTATCTGTGTTTTTCAACCTCTGTTGATTTTGGAGCAACTTTTTTTTTTTTGTTTGGCGTCAGTGGCGCGGTGAATTGCTTTGCAATTCACCGTGCCACTGAAAAGGGTTAAGAAAATTTAGGAACTGAATGAGAAAGAAATGTTATGTCGGGCCGTTTCGATTTTTGCGCTTCTTGTTTTGAAATTAGTGTACTCGGCTAGGCGTATGTTTTTGGCCAAGGTTCCGCCGCGAACGGCCGCCTAGTACACAATTTGTCCTAAAACCCTTGATATGTATAAGCCGGTTATGTTAAGTTTGGACCTCATTTGTATCCGACGCCATAATTACCAGGTGCAAACTTAACGTAAACTGGTAGTCTGGGAAAAGGAGCAGTGATATATCCTCTTAATTAATTTCACGTTGCTATAGAGTTGTTACATCTATTGCTGTTGTTATTGCCGTTATTGGCTATGCTGTTTACTTATTTAGTGTTCATGTCATTAGGAACACGAACAGTCAATCTTCTTGTAATTAAATACCTTTTACTTACATCACTTTCTTAATGTTCGCCTCACGACGGATCTTCCGCGACCATGAGTATACGAGTGCATTTACATAGTGCAATAAACACAAATTATTGGCTATCACATCAATCCGCCATCTCATTACATGCAAATGGCCAGTAGGATTATGTTTAACACGCAATAACTTAAGTTCACCCGCCGAACGTATAATTTTAACGTTTCAATTAATTTACTGTGGCTTAATCGTAAAGTCGTCAATATGTGTAAGTATTCTATTGGGAGCTGTGGTCGCACCAATATCAACATGTCGAAGGATCGCATATGTTTAGGGGTCCAATCACTGATGTCTTATAGATGAATGTCCAATAGGAGAATTCCCAACATGATATTATTAAATTCTTGCGAGTTTCCATAAATGTGTAGGAACTTCCCTAAGTCTGAAGATTTTCTGCACCTTGCAAATCTGTAGTTCCTAATCTATTGAGCGCTCAGTCGGCAATGAAAAACTTTTGAGACGCCCTGCAACAACCCAATATGTATGTAGGTACTGCACGCTAAAGTAAGTCTTGGCGTCTGCAACCATCATGATACATTATTGATTTACTTGTCAACGCACGTAATCATCATAATACATACGCGAAATAAGATACATAGGTCATACTCGAATTGATGAATCAGAATATTTATTTCCTGTTACCGTAAGTTATTATTGTTGGAGCCGTAAAGTGAGTTGTATCGACCACACTTACCGGACCGGTTAGCTTTAAAACAATACAGCTGTCATCCCAATCCCATGGAGAAATATCAAAATCCTTAGGGTTTAACGTACCTAGTACGTAAGTTACGATTACAGAGGGCTTGTCGAAACCGCACCCGATTAGTGGAATAAAATTGAAATAAAAAAAAGCTGAATAATGGTGGGAACGGAGATTTAAATTCGTATACATATGTATTTTATACCATTAATTAAAATTGACAATTTGTACGAGTGCACCCTTCATGTCGACAAAATCCACATGTAATTCTTGATTGTTACATAAGAACATTCGCTAATACATTATTAATAATAATAAATAATAATAAATAAATATCAGACAACCTCACACAAATCGATCTAGTCCCAAATTAAGCTCAAGAAGGCTTGTGTTATGGGTACTAGACGACGATATATATACTTATATAGATAAATATATACTTAAATACATAGGAACAACCATGACCCAAGCACAAATATTCGAGTTCATCACACAAATATTTGCCCTGGCCGGGATTCGAACCCGGGACCGCTGCTCAGTAGGCAAGTGCTTGCAAACTGAGCCAACCGCGTCGTCGAAATTATTATTACGGGATTCTATTGTTTTTATATTTTTCATCATTAGTATGCATCGTAAAAATGTCGGTTGGGTCACAACTTGGAGTCAAAGCTATAATTAATGAGAAGACTGACTGTTTTGGTAATCGTGAGCATTTTTAGCATACATTAATTTAACTTCACTTTAATAACGCTCATGGTACAGTCAGCAGCAGAAGAAGTTGCTGCGCACGCCAGGTGCTCAAAATGATATACACACGGACTCTATTATCAAGAAAATAAGGGTTGTGCAGCTCATTGTGAGCTGGTTATGCTGTCAATATTTATATGCTATTTCCACATTAAAAAACAGAATCGACAAAAAAAACTATTTTAAAATATGTTTATTATTTACGTTAATAACACGATATGGATGAAATTCCGAAATAAATGATTATTATTATTATTACATGTTATACTGCTGAGCTAGTTCTGCTGCTGACTGTACACTTCATTAATTTTTGGTTTATGTAATAAAACAATGTTTCTTTGTTGCAAAGAACAACTCACTTTTTCATTTTTAGGGTTCCGTACCCAAAGGGTAAAAACGGGACCCTATTACTGAGACTTCGCTGTCCGTCCGTCCGTCCGTCTGTCACCAGGCTGTATCTCAAGAACGGTGATAGCTAGACGGTTGAAATTTTCACAGATGATGTATTTCTGTTGCCGCTATAACAACAAATACTAAAAATAAAATAAAATAAATATTTAAGGGGGGCTCCCAAACTTGTTTTATGGTACGGAACCCTTCATGCGCGAGTCGGACTCGCACTTGCCCAATTTTTTCTTAATCGAAAGACTTGTCTGTCCGAGATGGTTCTTAGCTATATTTGGTGAACCAGTAGTTTCCAAGATATTCTAAATTTATATTGTACATTTCATGTACATTTACAAGCTTTAATTGGAACAAGTGACAAAAACTAGGCCAATATTTAAGCTAAAAACTCCAAGTTTTGTAGTTATAATATTCAGTATTAGTAGCATTTTCTATATCGCTCATTGAATGAGGGCCTCATGATGAAAAAATTTTGGTACCTAACTGACGTTGAAAGTTTGTGAATGTCACTGATGTAAATAAAGAGGAAACAGGACTATTTCAAAATGTTTATATGACAGACGGAGACACACGCATGAGTGATCATATAAAAACTCCGTTGTTCACTTCCGAGGTACCTAGAGACCCGACAAAGGTTTGTGAGCAAAAACGTGTCGTTTTTCATAGATCCCAGTGTCCTTGAGATGAGACCCCCCCACAAAGTCGCAGCAGACGGGTCCGGCCGGACCCTTGTCACGTCCTTCGCCAAAGCATTCTTGACTAAACTTGTACCGAGAACGAGACGATGGTCTTTCCTACAGCGAGAACGTTCTCGAGAACATTACACATACGAAATTGAGAAGTTCTCCAGAATTTTTGTGAACGGCACAACTTCGCTCATAGTTACGACTATCTTATTTTAGAGCCTTCTATGCTTGTTACTTTTTAGACTTTTTGCTTTTCTTCGAAGTAAATTTTAAAAAGTAGATCCAAATTTGAACAAATAGTCAGTTTTTATAAGACCCGTGCCCTTGGAGGCCGACAAAGGCCGGTAGACGGCTCTTTGGACCCTTGTCATGTCTCGAAGGCATCCTTGACCGCGGTCCCACGTGACAGCCGTTTAGACCCCGATTGTACATAATTACTAGTAATTACTATAATAGTGGAATCGGTATTTAGTGATAAGATTGTTTTGTAATCTTTACTTGTAATGTTCTCTTTAGGGTTCCGTACCCAAAGGGTAAAAACGGGACCCTAAAAAGAACATTACAAGTAAAGCTAACAAAACAATCTTTAATGTATTTATAGAACATGCCATTAGAAAGTTAACAGAAACATCCACAGGTGGGGTCAAAATTCATGGGGAAATTATTAAATTTGTACGTATTGCAGACGATATAGCAGCAGTCGCAAATAATAGTAGAGACTTCATGCATTGCTGCTAGAAATGAATGAAGTATTTTTGGAAAGGGGTCTCAAAATTAATAAAAGCAAAACCAAAACTTTAGTTGTCTCCAAAAGAATAGTCGACAGTACAATTATATTGGAAAAGACAAAAATAGACCAAGTGAAGTCGTTTAGATACCTTGGCAGCATTATTACAGAGGACTCTAGATGTACACCAGATATTATTACCAGGATAGCCATGGCGAAAATAGTAGTTTATGCAACTGATACATAATGAGAGGCATTAAAACACGAGTGTGGTTTTATGAAACGAGCGTCAGCGAGTTTCATAATAGGATCACACAAGTGTTTTAAGGCCTAATTATGTACAGTTGTATACACTACTTTATCTACACACATATCATAAGTACTCTAAGATGGGTTCAGAAGCCATAAGGAAATGACCGGCACCACTAGTGCTACCTGTAAAATATCTAAAAACGACATATACTAATGCAGTAAGAAATCTGAACAAATACATAAACAGATTATTTATTGTAATAGTTGTAATTTACATTTACATTGAAACAATATTTTCAACTAAAATGTGAATTACAATAAACTTATCACAATTATACTTTCGTAACAGCAAAGAACCAACAAACAAATGACAACAATAATGGCGGCAATTCGGACCTCCGTCAAGACGAATGTTTTTTTTTTTCTAAATCATATACCTACAAACGAATGTATCCATATTCTCATGTCACTCGAGATCAAATGTCGTGCGGTTTTTATGAAAAAACATACGGAATTGACGTTTCGTATCGATAACAATATTAATATCTATGGATACTAGAATAGAGACCTACTTCAGTTTTGACAGCTGTTCCAAATTTAAACTCATAACCTTACAAAAATTGATAGCGTTATAACATTACAGTACAAATTTTACCTACTGCCACAGATAAGAAAGTTCTCATAGTAAAATTGGTTGTAGTAATGCTGGTCATTTCCTACGGTTTCTGAACGCATTTTAGAGCACTAATGATATGTGCGTAGATAAAAGTATTTAACACTAAAAGAAGCCTACTTGCAGCTTAAATATCAAGCTCCGGCAGGAAGAAACTGGTGAAGGTCTACATCTGGTAGTATGCCATGCTAGTATGCCATGACCCAAAGAGACAGAGAGAGATTGGAAGCTTTCGAAATGTGGTGTTGGAGGAGGATGGAAAAGATCAGTTGGACAGAAAAGAAAAGTAATCTGGAAGTTTTAAATACAGTTAACGAAAAAAGATCTTTATTGAAAATAATTGAGAACAGGAGAGGAAAAATGTTAGGTCATCTCTTACGTCACGATAATTACATGAAGACTATAATAGAAGGAAAAATACAAGGGAAAAGGAAGAGGGGAAGACCGAGAAGGACATATATAGAGCAAATAAAAGAAAAAATAAATGTTTCATTGTATAAAGACGTAAAAGAGAAGGCGGAATGTAGAATAAGCTGGAAGTTACTCCACCGACAAGAGCTTAGCTCTTAGATATATGATGATGTATTTCTATTGCCGCTATAACAATACATACTAAAAGTAAAATAAATATTTAAGGGGGGCTCCCATACAACAAACTTTTTAGATTATGGTACGGAACCCTTCATGCGCGAGTCGGACTCGCACTTGCCCAATTTTTTATATTTATATGGATTCTTCTTAAATCTTGTAAAACACTTGTCATCCGGTTATAGTGGGATTTATTTGAAATTCACAATATCCAATGACAATGAAATAGTAAATTAACTAATTTAGACAACGATAACTATAATAAATAGTTACTGATACGTCAGAAATGATCAAATAATGAATATACGCGATATACTCCGTTTAAAATAAATTGTTATTTTTAAATTTGTGTCAATCTCGAAATGCGTGAATTGACGATCAAGGTCGTATATATAGCATGTTATCATCAGGACCTCAACTAACCCTAATGTCTGTTCGCACGGCGCGTATGCAAATTTCAACCTAGAAAGGCGCATAAAATTGAGTTATTGCTTAATTGAGTGATTGAATCACTTTCGCTGCGGCCGCGTTGCCCAACCTCAACGTCACGTGCCTTACGCGCCATCCTCTCGTGCCTATAATCTACGACAGCTTCACTACTTTAAGAGTTTTAGGGTTCCGTATTTTACATCTGCCAAGTTTGAAGCCGCACGGTCCATCTCAAGGAAACATTGAATTTTTGACCCCTGGGAACAAATATGCTGAATACATCCGTCAGAAATATCACCACTACATCTGCTGATAGCAATTTGCTCTATTTACCATTTAATGACAACTTGCCTAATTAATTACAACTTTATTAAACAAAAAACATCAATCAAAATATATCGGCCAGCAGATGACTTCGACATCGCCGATCATCGCTCAGGTCAGGTGGTTACCTACACTATACAACGAAGACACAATTAACTATACACCCATAGAGCTTAACACTTTGTACTAAGGTTTATACTAGCTTACAAATATATAGTTAAAATTACCAGTGTCTTGATAGTACGAACCCGGGGAACTTGGCTGTCAAAGTCAATCATCTTGATCTTCTCATGTTCTTGATTATGAACAACTCTACGCCTGATTTTTGGTTCTCTATTAAGCGCCTGGCCTAGTGACATCATTTATTATCCCTATTTATTTGAAAAAATCTGTATTTGCAACCAATTTTGTGATTAACCCAATTAGGGAATACTAGCGTCATAGATAATATTATTGCATATAATTTTTTTGCTGGTACTTGAATGAATTGAATGTTATTCGAATTTTAGACGTCTTTATCTTTTTGTTTTTGTCTATGTTTACCATTAAGTTTCGGTGGGTATAAGGCTAGTGTGAGGGCAGCGAGGAATAGGTATTGTGGAAATTCTAGCGTCGTCATATATATACGTTCTCTGTTGGAACGAAATGAGATATGAATTGACTCGTTAAGCAGCATCGGTGCATAGGGTTAGTGTGGGAGCGCTGCACTGCCGAATGTTTATTAGTGGCCGCACACGCGAGTCGGGAGAGAGCGCGGGCGTGCGGGGCGGAGGCGGGGCCGGGGGGGCAGGGAGGGGGTTTCAGCAGAAATCGACTTTCCCGGCGCGCCGGGCCGCGCCGCGGGCCCGCACCAGCACAAGCGCCGCATAGTAAGGTCGCATACTTGAATTTGGGACTAGTTTTTGATGAAACGTGCGGTTTTTCATGATAAAGTAGCCTCTAAGACCTATGTTCGGTCACTATGCTACATATCAAGCTCGTTGTTGTGTGAAAGAAGGGATCATATGAAGACATCTCTGCATTTATAATACGGATAAGGATTGGCTTTCTAATGGGTCGTTTATTACATATAACATAACTTTCTTAGTAAAAATAGATGGGATCATTTGCAATTATAACAATATCCTTATTAACTTAAGGGCACGAGGAACTATTCCACAAAGCAGATGCAGCAGACGTAGAAACTCAAAGAATTCTGCACAGTTTTCAAAACTAACTTGTACTATTAAGTTTCAATTTCCTTTCATTAATTTAATTGCTATTCAAGTTGCATTCCAATTCGATGCAGCAAAGCAAATGAAAGATAATGAGACTCATTCTACTTACGACAGTTTTGTGTACTATATTAGACTCGTGGATCGGATTGATGACTGTACATATTTTTTATTACACCAAGTTCAATTATTGAACTTTGCTTAGATATCCTATTATCCTGTTCTTAGACGACGCGTTTGACTCGGTTTGTAGACCTGCCTACTGAGTCGGCGGTCCCGGGTTCGAATCCCGGCCGGGGCAAATATTTGTGCAAATATTTGTTCTTGGGTCATGGATGTTATCTATATATGTATTTATATATTATGTATATCGTCGTCTAGTACCCAGTAGTAGGTACAAGCTTTGCTTAGTTTGGGACTAGGTCGATTTGTGTATGATTGTCCCTTAATATTTATTTATTTATTTAGAGCCAGAAATAATCGATGACATACTTTTTTATTTAATTTAGCTTTATAGCAAAACTATTTTATCATTTATATATCTAACTTCTTCAGTAGTCGCTTAAAAAACCAACTATTCGTAAGAGAGAGAAGGAATGGAATCCAATCAAATAAAGCTCTAAAAAAGTAAAAGTATGACACGTCAAACTGAATAAGGCGAGTTGTCTCGCCGCTGCCACATTAGAATTAATTGAAGCGACGAGCATGAATGGAGTCATTCATGCCGAGTTATTACCATTACATTGTACGACGCGATCAGCTGTTCACTCTTACTATTGCATTCGTTATATCCGCTTGCTTATGGGTATCCAGAGGTCGATCTATTATAGATGGCGCACCGCCGCGCTCCCACGGAACAACAAAAAGGCCACGAAATTCCGATCCTGCTAAACTCTGCTCGAAATCGAAAACCGGCAACTGAAATCCTTTGAAACTCGATAAGCAGCGCTAAACAAAATGCGATGTGTGCGCTTTGTGTGACCGTTATACTTGGAGCGACCCGGACATCAGAACCTAACATTTTTGTGATATCAAACTGTATTACAATTTTTGCGGTAGTTGTAATTGTACACTACTGCAGAAAAACCTTATCTACTACGGCACTTGACTATTAATGTAATACACAACAACAATAACATTAAAAAAGACAATGTAATGTGATACGGATATTAGAATTGCCATCGGAACAACTCGGCAAGTAGGTGCTGAAGTGTCTTATCAATTGCCGCATTAAACAATCAACGTGTTTATGTTTGTTAATTTAATATGGCACTAGTCAAATATCAACTGTACTTTTTCATTTTAATATGCCGATGTTTTTGATATGCACCACGTTCTTTATACATTGTAAAATATTAAAATCAGATCCAGAAAAAATTACGTTCTTCTGGCCAAGGAGCCAGCCAGAGTCATTTTACCATCCGTGGTTGGTCTAAAGTTTTACGTCTTAACTTTAGACCAATCACGGATGGTAATTGTTAAAGCCCCAAATCAAATATATATGGCCCTCACCTACGGTTCGGGCTACAAACATCTGCGATCTGGAACATTCACTAATTCACCGCTCTAGGTATGCTATGTACTATTCAAGGGGAATGTCAGTTAGACGACTCCCCATTCCGCGTAGCTCAAAGGACGCTGACTAATGCACCCTCCCGAAATGCTACGAGGCTAATTATAAGCAAGGCGTAACGTCTAATGGTGCCTGTCGGAGACAGCTAGCGCAGCAAATTGGACCTGAAGAACACCTGGATACAGTGAGAAATCGACAAAAGACGCTGACTAACGTTTCCCGATTTGAATAGGGAGAGAAAGTTCTCGAGAACATTTTCCATACAAAATTAGGAAAGTTTCCGAAAATTCTCAGAAACGGCACATCACTAGCTTGAGTCTAGCTAATGGGACTAATTTAAGTAAACCATGACATCTAATGGAGGATGTCGGAGATAGCTAGCTCAGCAAATTGGAGCTGAACAACACCTGGATACGAGTGCAATGATACATCGACAAAGGACGTTGACCCCTTCTCGCCGAAATGCTACGAGGCTTATTATAAGCACGCTGTAACGTCTAGTGGAGCTAATTTGCTAACCAATTGGATCTAAACAATGGACACCTGGATATGAGCTACTGAGACATCGACACCGATGTAGCCGAAGTCGGACATGCGCTTGAAGATATGGATCAGAGCGTTGGGATTGTTGAGTGTTTTAATAAATCCGTGAGCAATTCTACTGCTGTTTGAACCTCCGTCATTGTAGAAACGTTTTTTCGGAACTTTATAGAAAAACTACTATTCATTTTAGCATTCGGGTGTGTTAAGTCAGACCTCTTAGATGAACGCTATTTAATTGAATTTATTATCATTAGTTCCAAGCATTGTTTAAAATTAAAGTTTCTTATCTTGAGACGACTTTGCGAAGCGCGCAGGCCGAACTTGTTTAAGTGCCCGTATATTTAGCGTATTTCCAGCATAGAATTAAGAATTTTCTCTCACGAACGACTAGATTCAGCAGACCAAATTATTGCTAAATTTCAACCTTCATTGTCTCTCTCATCAATATTCGCGGCGTACAAAGGCGGGCGGTGCGAACGTCAGCGAGTCCCCGTGTCGGTCTCTAGCACGTGCCTAGCACATGTAAATACTATTATTTACAATCATTTAACTCGAGCAGGTAGCAACTTATCAATACGTCCGTCGAATTTATGACGAGACGCCGTCCAAGTGTTTGTTTACATTAAAGGCTGTTCACCCGTTGTAACTCGCGTTTTATTTTAATCTTATTGATATTCCATAAGTGTGCTTTAATTTAATAGCTCGCTATATTTAGACCCGAATGTGTGTCTTGGTGATTTAACGATTTTAGAATCTGGGCCGGCCGTAAGCGAAAGTATGTCATCGAGAGACGCCTAAGCAACACCAGCCTATGAGCTTACGTAATTAGATAACCCTATGAGATAGACCCCAGCTAGTTTGAGGCAGTTCAAGCTGGGTTTACTTCCTCGTATCTAGTGCAGCTGGATCTATCCCCTCTATCGTTCTTTAAGAGTGTAAAGTGGCGAACTCCTTTAAATACAACCATTCCTCCTTTAAATACAATTCATTATTATTTAATTTAATTATTTTGTAATTTTTGTAAATATGTTTACTTTACTAAATCAAGACTGGACAATGGACATGCAACTCGTGCATAGATGATTATGCTATAGAATACTCGACGACGGTAAAATAAAGTTGCGTTGCATTTCGAAAAAGCAAAAGTAAAAGAGTTAACAGCTTTACACTCTTAGACGACGCCATGATATATCGTAGCGCGCTCTTGACGTGCCGCATGCCTTGTGTTGCAGGGAGGAGGGCTCGGAGAAGGCGAAGGG
Source organism: Apotomis capreana (assembly GCA_947623375.1). Taxonomy (NCBI): domain Eukaryota; kingdom Metazoa; phylum Arthropoda; class Insecta; order Lepidoptera; family Tortricidae; genus Apotomis; species Apotomis capreana. The sequence continues at coordinate 325,433 of OX392522.1, forward strand.
GTCGGAGGGTCAAGACGACGGGTACGAGACGAGCAACAGCGGCGAGGCGGCGCGACGTAAGCCCTCCAGCGCGGAGGGCTCGCCGGCGCCGCCCGCGCCCGCGCCCGCGCCGCCTCTGGCTGCTCCCGCGCCCGCCGCGCACGACCCCTCCCCGCAACCGCCCACCCCACACCACGACTCCCCCGAGCAGGAGCTCGAGCCCGAACATGAGCCCGAGCCGTACGAGCTCATGCAGCGACATTACCCTGCTTACCGGCATTTCGAACAGCAACCCCAGCCTCAACCACAGCCTCAGCAGGATTACCAGCACTTCCCGTTCCCCAAGTACTCCAATGACCCGTACGGCTTCAAGCGCGAGCCGGACGCACCTTATGACATGTCCCATCACGGGCATCCCGGGCACTACGCCCCCCATCCTCATCAGCAGCACCATCAGCAGCATAAGCGCGACGAAGACATGTATAATGGTGTGAAGGTAAGCTACATTTCACAATATTACATTATTTGCGTTATATCTACCGAAGGTGGTGGTGTTTAGCAGTAACTGATATGAAGCTACTACTAGAAGTCTCACTTGTAGAAGTACTTTTCGAATAGCTGCCATTATATTTGACGACACGTTTGGCTCGGTTTGTAGACACCTGCCTACTGAGTCGGCGGTCCCGGGTTCGAATCCCGGCCGGGGCAAATATTTGTGCAAATATTTGTTCTTGGGTCATGGATGTTATCTATATATGTCTCGTCGTCTAGTACCCATAGTACAAGCTTTGCTTAGTTTGGGACTAGGTCGATTTGTGTATGATTGTCCCTTAATATTTATTTATTTATTTATTAACTTGTTAATCGGATATTTTGTGGAGGAATGCATAAAGGGTTTTTCAAAGTTTCTCTTTCGAAGAGTGTGTTAACTTGTGTTCCAGCGCCGGTTCTAACCCTTGATCTTTATCAGGGTAGAGTATGATTTTCTTCAGCGCCCATTGATCACGCCTTTCAAAATGTTTTTTTTTTTTATTTGAGTTGTATATTTAGCATCACCATACGCCACTGGTACCATATTAAAAGACCTTCTAATACTACATATTGAATGTTGTAGCGCGAGTGCGAGGATCCGTACTCGTTCGTGGAAGAGGACGCGATGTGCGCGATGCTGGGCGCGCCGGCGCACCTCGGGCTGCACGAGCCGCACGCGCACCACCAGCACGCGCAGCACGCGCACGCGCACGCGCAGCACCACGCGCTGCACCCGCACCAGCAGCACCACATGCAGATGCAGCAGCAGATGATGCTCAACCAGCCCAAGAAGAGGGGGCGGAAGAAGAAGATCAAGGACGAGAATGGGTGAGTGTTATGTTGGATTACATTGTGTGAGAGTACAAAACACGTCGATATCAAATCAAAATGTAGTTAATGCCCATGATGCCCATCCCAAGAAGAGGAGATAGGAGTGAATACTAGGGAATGCAATACCCGGCCTTTTTTGTTACCCGGGTATTACCCGACCTTTATTTTCAAAACCCGGGTACCCGGGTAATACCCGGACTTGAACAAAAAGTATTAAATATTGAGTTTTATGGTTATTGCGGGTATTTAAGAATGAAAAACACGTTTGATTACGATTCCAGACTTTGAATCTTATGGCGCTACTTAGGAAGGAGGTGCAAACTTTTTTCAAACATGTGTTACGAATGTCGAGTACCCGGATAAACTAACAGAGAGCGCTGAAATTTATACGTTGTGACATGAATAAGCCACTGAGGAAGGATTTTGCCAAATTAACTCTAAGTTTAGAAGGTACGGATATCAACAAATTTATAATTGACTAATCGCTACTACATTACTGCCTGGTGGCAAGACGGCTCGCACAACTTTCAGGAGCCCAATAGATTTGGACAGCGCGGAAACTGCTGTCTGCAACTCAAGTCTAGGATATCAAGAAACTGTGATAAAACCAGAGTTTTACAGGAATGCAGTTTAATCGTCTGGGACGAGTGTACTATGGTGCATAAAAAGGCCATAGAAGCCGTAGTAAGGATACTCCAAGACTTCAGAAGGACGGCGCGCGCAATGGGTAGCTTTACAATGTCGTTTTGCGGTAACGCATAGTACTCGAGCCGACCCGACGAGGTAAAATGCCTGCCTGAAGAGGTCGGTGTTGTGGCCGAGCGTGCAGAAGCTTCGCCTGGCTGAAAATATACGTGTCCAACAAGGAGGAAGCTCACATGTCCAAGAATTCGCCCGGGTACGGCTTCAGGTTGGAAAAAGACTTCTGGAGAATCTGGAGGAAACCAACGGCCTGCTTCGATTACCAGAAACGTTATGCAGGATCTTTCCGTCCGTTGAAGACCTTATATTGGGAGCGTATACGGAGTCATGAGCCAGGACGTGAGAACTCGTCGTTTTGTGAGAGAGCCATAATTACGCCGAAAAATGTACAGGCAGCGGCATTTAATGCGTGGAAATTGGCGGAAATCAAAGTTGAACAAGCAGCATATAATTCCATCAAAACTGTCTTGGATGAAGGCAACGTCACAACATCACTCGGGGGAGTTCCTAAACTCATTGAGCGCTTCAGGACTCCCAGCACATACATTAACCCTGGAAGTTGGAGTTCCGATCATGCTTCTACGGAATTTGTCACCTCCGAAGTTTGCAACGGAACCCGGTTACAAGTAGTGCAGATGCAGCGAAACCTCATCGAGGCGCAGATTCTGACAGGGTGCGGCGCCGTGCGGATCAGGACAGGACTACTGTCGACTATCATATCCATCTGTTAACTTTAACTTAAACTTCTGCCTCCGGGGGATAGGGAGAGAAATTAGGGGTGAATTAGCCGCTTAGTGACACAGACCAATTTCCACGCGGGTGGAGCCGCGGGAAAAGCTAGTAAATTACAACGCAGTAAGTTAGGGTTACAGGGTTACAGCCGTAATATAACATTTTGTTATAAGTTATTTATGATTTCACTCATTTTTCTTAACATTTCTTATTTCGGGTAAAACCCGGGTAATGAGTTGAAAACCCGGGTTTTACCCGACTCCAAATGTAGTCGGGTACCCGGGTTTTCGGGTACCCGGGTTGCATTCCCTAGTGAATACCTTAGGTCGGCGCTTGGCAACGCTATTAGTAATGTAATGATGTAGATGCAGTAAATAATAATTTGTCGTCGGCAATGATTATTCCCGAAGTACCAATCGTATTAATTGTCATGCAATTATACATTTGTATTTCGTTCTGTCTAAAATTCACATTCACTTTAATATAGGAGTAATACATTTACGCGATAGAAATATGCACCACACCCTGACTTTAGACTGACGTTTAGGATACTTTCAGGTCCCCAAAGAAGCAAGTCTGTCTGTCCGTGAGTGTTTGTAAATACGGAGACTACAAAACTAACAACCACCTTTTTTCTTGGTATGGTATACCTGTTCACTTCAGTAGTGTAGGGTCCGATGGGTCATCAAAATGTAAGAAATGTCTAAAAACTATTTCGATTTAGGAACCCGTTTAGACGACTGATGTACCCTACTGAACATCTTTTCTTTATAGTGGGAGCTACGAAACTTTACATTGAGCATGCCGCGTCGTGATCTTGGGTGGTGTTTGTAAAGTAACTACAAGCTATAATTAGTGTATGCGTATAGCGTCAGTCCGTTCGGTTAGGTTCAGAAAGCGGAAGGATTATGGCCGGTCGTTATCTATCGCAGCGACCTCGGCGCGTCACGTTCGCACTTGACGGAAAGTATTCTACACAGGCGGCCATTCCACTCCCAACCCTGCACCTATAGCGAAAAGACTCAAGTTTCAAAATTGGATCGAAGCAGTTTGGGCGTTTGTCCACAAACGAAGTTTTCTGCTGGTTTTCCTCGTCGCATCCTCGGTATCTGTTGTGCTTCGACACAGTAAAGGTTTTACACTCAGTATATTTACTTCAAACTGCTACACTTCTTGACGATTATAAATAGGGTTTGGCAAGCTGTGTAGTACTGTGTACGTATTGGTTGTTACTAGATTTTCGATTACCATCAAAGCAGGTATATGCTTGTCTCGGTCTATGTGGAACTTCAAGCTTTATAGTTTATAGTCTGACAACCCCGCGAATTTTCCATTGTATTTTAGGTGACTATAGTTGGGTGGCCAGATTTTTGATACATATGTAAATTTAATTTTAAGCAGACTATAGGTACTATGACTATAGAAAGTATATTACAGGCGCGAAAAAAAAAACTGCGTGACGAGAAAATCTGACGTTCAAAATACAACCGTTACATACAATGTTACAGCGTATAGACTACTTTTTAGCGCCTTTCATTAATTTGCAATATCGTGGATAAGACACAAAAAAAATCACAACTCTTATGTTGTGAATGAATTGCAAAGATATATGTTGATTAATGATTTCCGGAGTTCCTCCCTGCTGTGACATGATTGATCACTATGCAAGAGCGTAAGTAAGTACTCCTTCTTCACGTGCCTGAACGGTTGAGCGAAACTACTGGCGTTGCATTGACTGTGGTTTCGTTAGGGCTATGTTTTACATGAACACACAATACAGGAAAATTGGGCCCCAACAGCTGCAGCGGGGCCTCGTGTATCGCGTCGCACTGCTGTCGTAAATACTCGGTACACCATAACGGACTCCCAACACGATTTACACCAGAGCTCTTAACCTCTCTTGTTTATTGTATGGACCACGTACAGAAAGACCACTCTCATTAAAAAAAGAAATCAGAACAGTTCACAACTTCACACCAAAAATAAAGATAACTAGAGGCCCGTTGCGGCGTCGAACCGCCGCTAGAATATGGAAATCCGGTAGTGTTACAGAAAATAACTACTTTATCGAAAAGAAGTTTTTGGCGAACGAAGAATAAATACTGTAAAAAAACACGTTAAAATAATGTTTTAAAAACGTTGAAACATGCCAGGCTAGAGCTAGGCCTGATAGCCAACTGCCAGTTTCATCGTGACAACTTTTTCAACTCTTTTGTAAAAATAACTTGTGCATTAATGACATGTGATCTGCTGATCTGTTCCACAAATAAAATGTATATTATTTTTTATGGAAAAATTTAATTCATAAAAATAATCCCATATCTTGAAAAAAATATTGACATATTTTCATAGGACCGAAGATTGGTAGAATTTTAATTTGTTGTTCTTTCTTCAGGAAAGAAGAATTTATTAATTTGATCGATTTCTATCAATTTCCAGAAAAAGCACATGAATCGAAACGACAGATTTGGGCACTCACTACGCAGGTTTTAAAAAGGAAATCATGTAGTGCGTAACTGTTTATGTATTAATTTATAATAGCTCGTCCACAATGCCAACTCGTCCACATTTCCAACTCATCCGTATTCCCACCTCGTCCACAATGCCAAGTCGTCCACATTACCAACTCGTCCATACACCCAACTCATCTACATTGCCAACTCGCATTCATTTCCAACTCATCAACAATGCCAACTCGTCCATATTGCTAACTCGTCCACAAATACAACTGGTCCACATTTCCAACTTGTCCATAGGCCCAACTCGTCCACAATTCCAAGTCGTCCACATTTCCAACTCGTCCATATTCCCAACTCGACGATACACCCAACTCGTCTATAGAAACTCGTCCTTATTATCAGCCCGTCTTTATTGCCAACTCGTCCATATTCCCAACTTGTTCATTTTGCCAACTCATCCACATTCCCAACTCGTCCATATTCTCAACTCGTCCGTATTACCAAGTCGTCTTCATTGCCCACTCGTCCGTGTTCCCAACTTGTTCATTTTGCCAACTCATCCACATTCCCAACTCTTCCATATTCCCAACTCATTCACATTGACAAATCGTCCATATTACCAACTTGTCCGTATTACCAACTCGTCTTCATTGCCAACTCGTCCATAATGCGAACTCGTCCACAGGTGTGCAGGTGTCTATGGGCGACGGTAATCGGTTTCCATCAGGCGATTCGTTTGCTCGTTTTCACCCTATGACATAAAAAAAAACTGCCCACTTTTCCATGTTCCCAACTTGTCAATTTAACCAACTCATCCACATTGCCAACTCATCCACATTTCCAACTCGTCCATATTCCCAACTCGACGATACACCCAACTCGTCTACAATACCAACTTGTCCTTATTATCAGCTCGTCTTTATTGCCAAATCTTCCATATCACCAACTTGTCCGTATTACCAAGTCGTCTTCATTGCCAACTCGTCCATATTCTCAACTCGACCACATTTCCAACTCGTCCATTTTACCAACTCATCCATATTGCCAATGTAGATACATTCCCAACTAAGCTACTTTGTCAAGTCGTCCATATTCTCAACTCGACCTCATTTCCAACTCGTCCATTTTACCAACTCATCCATATTACCAATGTAGATAAATTCCCAACTTAGCTACATTGTCAACTCGTCCATATTCTCAACTCGACCACATTTCCCATCCCGTCGACATTCAAGCGGAAGGACTTAGTTTTTTCTAGTAAAATACTATTTAATTTACCATAACTCATGCTATTTGCTTTGGTTTCTTTTTTGATGGACTTATATAATCATATTTAAAATAATCTATCATAAATTTACTTATTTGAATGACGTTTAGTTGTACTTACTACATTTTTTCTGCTTTGATTTATTGTAAAACTCGCTTATAAAAATAATCTATTCTTGAATGACGGTCAGTTTTTCTGGTCTTGCGAGCACCAGTCCAACTCGCACTTAACCGGCTTTTTCCTCCACATTTTTAACATGCGAAAAAAGTTTCCATATCAACATTTTAAAAAGAAAAACAACCTGGCAATTTAGATCATTGACATTATAGCCCCCAATAAAAAATACATTAAAAGTTGTCAGAATATGATTACTGTCATTCATTGTCAACAAACTGTAAAATTATTTTTGCATATTCGTACATGTTTTAAGTGTTGCGGATATTATGTTGCCGACTCAAAAATAATATTTCATCATACTGAACAACTTACTACAGGTTTGTGAGCAAATCATGCTTATTATTATTTGGTCATCTTAAGTCAAAATAGGGATCACAGGTCACGTGGTCAATGTCACGTGGTTAGCGCACAGTAGTTTTTTCAAATCCATTTTTCAGTACTTTTTCGGGAAAAAATTAAAAATCCAAGAGTTTTATGCACATCTCCAGCATGGGACGAATCTAATGACATATCATTTATCAAAATCGGACCATAACTGTAGATCTGATGGGATGTACAAAAATCGGCCTCGCGTAATATATATATAGATTACTTCACGGATTCAGTTAAAGCTAGTTTACATAATTAAGTTGTTAAGTAAGTTTATTTTAGGTCAGTTTACACGTCAACTTTAGGGCCTGCAAATATTCGACCATTTTAGGTATTCGAATATTCGTTTTTTTTTTCGCAGATATTCGAATAGTTGAAATTATTTTTAAAAAGTATTAAAAGTCGTTTTTTTTAAAGTCCTGTGGTAAAATTAAACGAACTGAATTCGTGAATACCTAAGCATACGGTGCCGACGATAATTCAAAGCAAAATCGGCGATACCCTGTGTTCAAAAGTGAAATCTTCTGTATCTGCCCTTGACCCAGCCAGATGGCTCGAGAATGAGATCCTTTTAAGGTGTTTTAGCGAAACCCTGTAAGGACCCTGTAGAACAACCCGTACTGCTCCTTGCTCTTTAATACGTTCTTGCGGTCATCGGTGCTACGTAGCTCTGGTAAAAGTGAAGGCTTTGTCTACTGCCACGTACTTTCTAATAGCTACTACACTGCGATTAATTCCATACTTGTTGTTGAGGAAATATTCCCTGAGACTGTACATCTCGCGGTTGTGGAGATTCTTGGCGTTTAAAGTCACGGCCTCGACTCTTACGCAGAATGAACAGTCTCATAAATGATGGCTTTAACATACCATATACCATATGTAGTGAGTAACACCTTCTTGTCCAAAGCGCCTAGCTTAGTCTGAGTCCACAGTCCTGCACCTCAGTACGCCAAAGGAGTAAGTGATCAGAGGCATCTCCCAAACACACCTTGTAGCCACCCGACAAGAATTAAGTAATTTAGTCAAACGGCAAAAGAAGCTTTGAAGCCTGCTTCATTGTCCCGCAATACCAAATAGTAGTACATAGATTTAATTTCTGAAAGAGATCTGAGGTGCTATCGCCACTAATTCTTTCTGTGACTTTCTGTAGCTCCACCACGTCTAAGCCTTCTGGGGCACTCAGTTTAGGGTTGTCAATGTAAAGAAAATGAGCAATAACCTTGCGCCCTCTTCGAAGCCGGCATTCCAATCCTGAAACCTTCAGAAGAGTAGGCCCAGTCCCAGGCAGAACCACAGAGCCCTGAAATAAATTTCTCAATCCCTATAAAATCCTGCGGATCAGGAGAAGAAGACTTATCATTCATAATATTCACATATACATACATAGTTCGAAAGTTATTTTTATGGATATATTCATTATTCACGTTAGTCTACAATTTTATACATATACATACTCTATTTTGCCGAAGTGAAAGGATTACATTAAATTTGTTACATTTTTCATTAATAAAAAATATTCGAATATTCGAATACCGCACACATTAGTATTCGAATATCAAAACGAGTCGAATATTCGTAGGTACTATTCGAATATTCGAATTGCAGGCCCTAGTCAACTTGCCACTGGTATTTTTTTAGCTGGACCAAAAAGACCTTATGCGTTTAACAAGAGTTTAACTAAGTCGTGCTTGTCCAACGATTTCCTGCGATCTTAGAACTTATTCCTTCGTACAAACTTTACATCACTTAGGTTAAATTTTCATTGAATACGTGCAACGCCTTTAATAGCCCGCAATCTTATCTGAAGATACCCACGTCACAATTGTCAGGAAATGCAAACACCCGCAGATGTAGTTGTCAGATGTCAGCCGCAATCCGAATCTATTTGTATATTTATAGAATAGCCAATCGAACAATGCTGCAACCAACAGGTGGCCGCCGATGGCTTTAATTCCGCGAATATTAACATTCGGTGTAATCTGCGTGTAAACAATACGCGAGGTCTGAATCCAATTTGTAGCGGTTTGATTTATAACTTGTATTCGCTGTTGGGTCATATTTGGGTTCATCGTCTGCCGTGAGTACACACTCGATCAATGGAATCAACTCTACGCGTCAGATGCTACAGCGTACATAAAATAGCTATCAATCAATGGCTAGCTAACTTGAAAAATGACTTTGACTGTATTTTGATATTTTTTGCGCTACCTGCTCTACTCTTATACTAGTCGATTGATTAAATGAGGCAAACTGGTGTTAAAGACAAACTGATGAGTTTCTCGGTCTGAATAGATTACTTAATTGTCCTTCAATTCACCTGTCTCTTCAGATAGCGCTAAAAACAAAAAGCACATGCAATATCACTCATTGGCATTGGCACGTGTTTGCAATTTTGAATGTACCGAATTCGTAGAAACTTAAAATTGTTACCCAACTTCAAAATAAGGGGTTATTCCTGCTCACATGTAGGGACGCTGGGAAAAGGAGGTACGACTCTGTTAATTTCAAAACTCTTATTACCTTCTCTTACAGAACCCACTTTTCGAATAGATATGGCGTCTATCGTGTTACCTGCCCTTCTAGCACACCTGCGTCCCGTAATGCTTAGTCGCGCGAGAATTACCTCTCTCTTTCCTTCCAATACAGTACGCGACGACGGTCCTGATCCTGATGTGTCGCTCGCGCTCCAAGTTGCAGCCAGTAAGCTATAGCAGGATACATAACTCTCGAGGAGTCTTAACAATGGAAGTTTCTATTATAGACACGGCCACGTGTTTCAACTTTCCCGCCCGATTCCAAAAGAGCGTACGTTGATGAAGCAATATGGCGTATAAGCTGTTTTGGTGGCTGGATTGGTCCAAGTTCCTCCAACTTTTAACTACAATTAGCGAATTGACAGCAGCGATCAGCTGCGAGCTAATTTGTGAACATTCAGTGCTCTTCGTCCAACTTTGGCACTAATACCTGGAGTACGGGAGATTTACGGTAACTTTCTTCCCAGCGTCTGTTCGATATACTTAAGTGGTATTATCTTTGTAAGAATGTGGAGTTTAAGAGGATGTTTGAGAGAAATCTTCTTGTAGTTTTGTCTTTTGGTTTGTTTAGATGTTTCTTGAAATTTCTTCTAAGTTGAAACTCTTGTCAGTGTTCTCGTAGTTAATGCTTACCTTCTGGACATTTCTACGTTTATGGAGATTGAGAGCATTGACTTCGACTACGGATTATTTTTTCACTGCTGTTAAAGTCTTTGTCCGTGTAATTTTCTTAAGGTGTGGTGTGGAGTTGTGATTTTCAAGAGTAGCACAAATAAATAGCGGCGTTTTGAATAGTTGTGTTTTATTCTTATTCTCATATTCAGAACGTTTCTGAGTGTTTATTTAGTAAAACAAGATACCAAAATATTAATTAAAAAATAAGTGTTGCGATAATCAGCTAATGCAGTAGCGTGAACCGATCTTGTATTTCAATGAATACTTTAATACATAATTTTAATTTATTTTATTAGCTATTGTTGCCTAGCGGCGTCGCGTGCCGCCGCGCCGTCTCGACCTTGCTTACTTTCCCCGCTGCAGCGATGACACAATTAGGAGCGGCCGCTGACCCGCGCCCGAATTAGCCCGCGACCCACTTCATACACGGAACCCACTCCTAGCCACGCTTCTCTCCACAAGCACCCGCAAGTTGCTAGAGAATTAGGGATGAACAGTTATACCTACACAAGGGTGACACTATTAGGAGCGGCAGCTGACCCCGCCTGAATTAGCCCGCGACCCACTTCATACACGGAACCCACTGCTAGCCACGCTCCTCTCCGCAAGCACCCGCAAGTTGCTAGGGAACTGGGGATCGATACTTAGTTATAGTTGCCTACACAGAACAACCACAGACACAGCGCAGCTTCGAGCAGAAGCTCGATCCCCAAACAATTTCACACATCACGGAGTCCACTCCCAGCTCCTCTCTGCTACGCGCGAGTTTAGTGCTAGAGATCAGTAATTAATACGCTGATAAAACACACTAGTATAACGATATACAAGTTTAGAAGTTAGGACCCGGCTCACAACACACATACACAACCCACTCTTAACGCTGACGTACCTGCGTACTACAAGTCTCATTTTGTGCTAAAGATCAATAACTATACGGCTTTGCCTCTGAAGGCTGGTTTTACTTAATTCAGTATTAATTTCGTCTATTTATCTTAAAAGACGTAACCCGAATTAGCGATCCTCACGACCCACTTCATTCGGAACCCACTTCTAGCCACGCTCCTCTCTACATTGCACGTTGCTATGCTAGGGATCATTGTAACACGGACAAAACGCGTATCTTTGAATAAGACGATTAGACTACCAACTACAGTTTGCCTGTGCGTAATAGTACATTACTGCAGACGCCGGGAAATAAGGGCTTGCCGGCTGAGTAGGTATAGACGGCCGACCGTAAGGGAGGCCGTCTAGTGATACGAAGCCGGCAAGCCCTTTTCACGGCTAAGGCATGTATAGTGCTTTTCTCAAACATATGCAATGAAATAAAAAAAATACACCACTCAAAAAAACATAATTCAGCTGTTCAGTCAGTTCATGAACACAGACGCCATGTTTAAAAAAAGTATTTTTAATTTTCCCTCCAATCCCTCGATATTGTGCGAATATTAGGACCATTATACACAACCTGATAATAAGAATCTTAGTTTCTATAATAAGTAAAATAAAGGCAGAGGATTTTTAATATTGTCTATGTTCTCTGGTGACTTACGTATAGACGGTATTTTCAGTTCGTGTGTACTAGGCATTAACACGGATATTGTTGGTCCGATGGCTGAATGGGTAGCTACTAGAAAAAAAAAAATTATATCAGCTGTTCATACACACAGACGCCATGTTTACATTAAAATTAAAAACAAATTACTTCCCGGCTTAGGCCTTCAATTTTGTATGAAATTCCTTTACAGTTCTCTCGAATTGTTCCGCCCGAAACTTGACACTTCGAAGCCTGTTCTAACGCACGTTACGACGATATTTCATTGCATGTTTGAGAAAAATACAATACAAGTCCTCTTTATTGCACACCTCACCAAACTTAGAGGAGGCAGATACGATGCAAGAAATTACAATTAGTGGTGAACAACAGGCGGTTTAATCGCTAAAAAGCGATCTCTTTCACGTGCGCACGTGAGCAAAAATATATTTTTTTTAACTGTTATAAATATAATCTGCCGCATCAAGATCAGCTTGGAAATCCATGCAAGAGGCATATGTCCAGCAGTGGACGCATATATGCTGAGAAGAAGAAGAAGAAGAAGAAATATAATCTTAGCCAAGTATCTGAAAATTTTCCTTATGTTCCGATTCCATAATAACACCTGATTCCATCTACAGCAAGGTCTTCTCCACTTAGTACAGTTTGCTGTTTCTGATTGGAACTTTTGCTAACTATGTCTTGTTTTCTTCTAGATCCGAATGACCTAGCTCAAATTATCAATTCAGGTGATCTTCATTTCATATACTACAAAACAGGATCCAGGTGTGGATCCATCAATGTGGGCAATGTGAGAGTAAAAATAAGTCCAGGCGTAATTAACAACTCGGCTTTTGCAAACCGCAATTTTGTGTTATTGTTGCCTTAAAAAATGCAGTCCTAAAATGCACGGAACCCACAGCCCTCGCTCGCTCTCCGCCACACACTCGTAGGTACACGCTCCGCACGGATCGATAGCTCTCTCACTAGTCAAGATCAGGATTTTATGCCGCTGTTGTGATGAAAATCCACCATTTTTATGCTCATCTAATCTTAATTTGGTTATTGTACAAACTTCTTGGTTTAATCACGATGTAAAAACAATGTTGTACACACTCGTATTCATTGGAACATATTTTTCTGTAATAGACTTGTGCCGATCGCGATCTCGGAAACGTTGGCGGGTTGGGTGAACTAAAAAGGTTCTCGAGAATATTTTCCATACTTAATGATAATTTAGAACGACAAACAACATAACATTCATATTCGGGAAGTTGTTATCAGAAGCGTTCTTGTTTTATTTTAAAATGTTAATAAAATTCAAATGGAGTAGCAAAATTCTTCAAATAATTTGGAAACTTGAAAAAACTATTCATTATATTATATATATATTATATATGTCTCCTACTCAATAACGTACAGAATTTGAAACCTACACGTTAAATCACCTTTCACAATTTTTTGTCAGAATCGCAGGAAAATCGCCGCAATCGATTTTAAAATTACAATGAAAAGCTCCCCTTCCAGTAATTCGAAACGTATGTCCCAAACTTACCCCATGATTGCCGTCCCGCTCTTGCACGACCAGCTGTAAAGCGTGCGAGGGAGATAGCTGCCGTGGAGTATTTCGGTCGCCACGTGGATATAGGCCGCTGTAAACAGATAGATCATCTCTAAATGAATTCTAATAAATCTTATAAATTCTGGTGTTCGACTATTAAGTCGTAAGTAGTCGACGTAAGGATTTTTAGGTTTTTCATAAAAACTGTCATCCCCTAAATAAAATATATTTTTTTTTCTTAATATACCGATAAGTAATTACCGTCCCATTAAGCATAGTGCAAATAAACACCTATTAACGTGGACAGAAGACACGCTTTAAGAACAGGTCCATAAGTCTCTACTAATAAAATAAATTATAATAGTTATGTTATAATTAATTACACTGAAGCACGTAAATGTGATTCATATATTCTCCAGATTACTAAATATGACGTTAACACACAATTTAAATCTAGCATTAACATATCAGATGGTTGATTAATTGTGATTGTGTAAGAAAGTATAGAAGTTGTTAGTTCGTTGGATTTGTCCGAGAGATGCCGCTGTCCACTTGCCAAGAAACAGTCAATTTGAGTTCTAGGTCATTCTAGAATGCTTGCCTGATCGACCGTTTTGGTGTAACAACTGTTGGTTTCCCGCGTGACGTCAGAGGCAATCGTCGCGGATTCTATTTCGGAATGGACCGAACCAAATGTTTGTATCCAAAGTTTTAGCAATGCGCAGTGTTTACTCACGCTAATGTTCATAGCGGTATTGTTCATAACTAGTGAAAAGAATGGACACTGACTGTGATGTTGTTTATATTATGGTTTAGATTAGTTAATCTAAAGTCCGTATTCCCATTTAAAATTCTTAGCTCTCTGTACACAACATATTTGAGTAAGACTCTCGTGTATTATCCTACATCTAGCTATGATTCCTCAAACCCTGAAAAGATCGACGACTAGAGCATTGACTGGAAGTGAGCAATGCAACAAAATGACAATATCACCCTCAGATTCTCGTAGATCTCTGTTGATAATATTATCACCAATTAAACAAAGCATGCAAAGCTATTAATGCTTTGCTTGATTGGTGATAATATTATTTAAAACAAATTTAAATCTCAACAATCGAATAAACAATGAAATGAAATGAAATGAAATAATGAAATGAAATGAAATAATTTATTCAGTAAGTAGGCCACAAGGGCACTTTTACAAGTCAGATTGTGAATCTACCGGCATTTCGCAAGAGGAGACCGCTGTTGAGAAGAAAGCCGAAAGAAACTCAACAGTAAGTCATTTTTTCGTAAACAATACTTAGAACAATTAATTACATTACATTAGTGTTATAACTATAACTAATTATTACATGCGTACACGTATAGGAGATATATAGATACTCCAAATCAATGTTAGGTAGGAATATTAAAATAAAATTTTAACGATCAATTTAAAATATTAAATATACCCAGAGATGTATAAAGTCTCTAGGTGTCACAACATGCAATAAAATATAATTACTTAATTAATTTAATTCCACAGAGATGTATAAGGTCTCTCGGCGTCAATGTGAATAATTTACAATAGACAATAATTATTAAACCTAAATTTCTTAGAGATGTATAAGGTCTCTAGGCGTCACAATATACAAAAAAGAAAAAATAAATAATGATAATAATAATATGCTTATAGTTAAATTTCATTCCTCAGGGATGTATAAGGTCTCTGAGCGTCATTATTCAGTTCAGTACACTAAGTTTATTAGAGATGTATACAGTCTCTAAATAAAAAAAAATAAAAAAATAATAACTTCAATCGAGTACAGGATGAAGTCTCTCACGTCAATTCACTAAACGCTGGTAAGCAGTTACTACACAACTAATTTGGCCCTTGCTAGTGTGAACAGACCGGACCCCACAAACGGCACCCGTTCACGAGCATGACGCATATCTCAGCCATCGCCTCCCTCAACCATATTATAGGGAAGGTTGCGACCCGATCAACGACGCCACCGTAAGCAAAGACCTTTAAGCGAGCATGACATGCTCACACTGCCGGGCATTCATCACTAAAGCAAATGCCCGGTGAGAAACAACATAATGTGCTCTCATGTTACATTACAAATGAACTAATATTACTGATTAAAATATGCTTACTTTACATTCACATGACTAAACCACTGGCTTAAAGACATCCCTATCATCTAAAAAGTCATTTACAGTATAATACGCCTTGTTTATTAGGTGACGTTTTATGTGAGACTTGAATTTGCTGGAAGGTAAACTCACTACCTCGGTAGGTATTTTGTTATAGAAACGTACACAGTTCCCCACGAACGAAGAGCTAACTTTACGGAGACGATGAGCAGGCATAACAAGCTTATTCTTCCTTCTTGTATTATACTGGTGAATGTCACTGTTGAGCTTGAATGCATGTAGATTTTTCCGGACATACATTATATTCTCAAGGATATATTGAGACGCTACGGTGAGAATGTTGGCTTCCTTGAATTTTTCTCTTAGCGATGCACGGGCTCCTAGTTCATAAATAGATCGTACGGCTCGTTTTTGTAGCACGAAGATGGTTTGAATGTCCGCTGCTTTCCCCCACAACAGAATTCCATATGACATTACACTATGAAAATAACTGAAATACACAAGCCTTGCCGTCTCGACGTTTGTTAACTGTCTGATTCGCCTCACTGCATAGGCTGCGGAGCTAAGCTTACCTGCAAGAGTGGCTATATGCGCATTCCATTGCAGTTTTGAGTCCAAAGTAACACCCAGAAATACTGTTTTGTCTTCAAATTCTAGTACATCACCTTTCAATGTCACCTTGGCACAATCTACTTGTTTCACATTCGGTAATGTGAATTTAATGCACTTGGTTTTCTTGGCATTTAAAAGTAGGTTATTTGCAGTAAACCAATCCACTATAGTAGACAGCGCGTCGTTAATAATAACGAGGTTATTTTCTTGTCTTTTTACTTTGAAAAGGAGAGAAGTGTCGTCTGCAAATAAGACAATCTCATGTTTATCTTGGACAAGGTTTGGTAGATCATTAATATACACTAGAAATAGAAAGGGGCCTAGAATTGAGCCCTGAGGTACACCCATAGCAACAGCTGATCCAGTTGATTGCATTCCGTTGATGACTACGCGTTGCGTTCTGCCTGAAAGATATGATGTGACAAGGTCAAGTGCATCGTTCCTTACTCCGTAGTGTTTCAATTTACGTATTAAATTATTATGATCAACGCAATCAAATGCCTTAGATAGGTCGCAAAAAATGCCAACAACATCTTGAGCCTTTTCCCAGGCATCAAAGATGTGTTTAATAATAATAATAATAATAATCTGTTTATTTCTTAGAACTTGGTACAAATGATGGTCGAGATACAATTAGGTCGTCATATTCTGCCTCTATCGGCGTAGAAATGTTAGAATAAGTTAATTTACAAATACAATTGTTATACAATATTGAGGTCACATAGAAAAATAATGTTTATTGATAATTTAGGAATTCATTAATTGAATAAAAACACATGTCAAGCAACCAATCAAATAATCTTTTTCGAAATTTACTTAAATCTAGTACTTTTATGTCATTTGGAATCTTATTATACAATTTAATAGCCATGATATATACATTTTTACCAAATAATTTATTTTTTTGTCTAGGAACATACAGTTTCTGCATTCAAATCGGTTCACGCGTCCAAACACTCACGTCACGTAGGTTTCAAACTTGTTCAACTTTTCATCAGAGGTTGAAAACGTGTTCTACGTGCGTCTTAAGTTCCGCGCTATGTCTTTAATTTGTCTAACCTAAGTATATCCAATACATCTTGAAATACGAAACTGAAAGGGTGCTTTAGTTCGAACTCGTTGATCTAATCTAATGTGAGATATTAAAAGGTTGATCGGCGAATGTCGTTCACGCGTCGCGTCATATTCTTTGGCCCGAACAAACAACGGGCATTAATAAGCAACCTATGGAGCGACAAAATATTAGGGACACTCTTTGATAGGTGATGTTTTCATACGCACGACGCGTCAAGTTATTGGTCTGACAGATTATAGACCTTTTATATTTACTCTTAGTAATCCGAATTGAAAACAAAGAAATATAATTGCAATCTCATTAATTGTCTTGCACTCATCAATCAATAACTGCTCTTCCGCTTGACTTACCGTCTCTGAGTGAATCCATCGCTAATTTGAATAGGTCTTATCTTGTCGCATAATGATAATGTCTTAAAGACCATCCCTATCCGCATCAGGACAGGAAAAAGTGAGGGCATGACTCATTAATTTTCGTTCCCCCGCCACCATGTTTTTTTCGCGGGATGATACTTCACTTTGGTCCACTATGCCATTATATTCATATGTTTTCAGATTAAAGTAACTCACCTTATTGTTCCAGCATGGAAATCAAACTGGAGGGCCAGGAGGTGCGGCCGGTGAAGGAGCGCAAGAAGCACGACAGGTTCAACGGCATGAGCGAGGAGGAGGTGGCGCGGCGCACGCTGCCCGACCACCTCGCCGAGAACCTCGACATCATCATTGTGAGTACGGTCGCCAAGGGAACACACACAAACATACCTACTTACACTAATACTTGTAGAACAACCGAGACGATCTTTGCCGAGCGACTCTTAAATTCATTTCATTTCAGTGCAGTGTTAAAGAGTTAGCCCACGTAAAAAATTACCAACCCTAAGATCTGATCATACCCGTAACGTCTGGCTAACTAACTATCATAACCTTAACTTGTTATATGTATGTCCAACTTAAAGCAAGCATAAAGCACAACAAGAAAAACTAGTGATGCAGTGTCGATGTCGATAGCTTGGCATTGGCAGGCGTGAACACTCTTCAAAGTAATTGACTTTGTCATCACGCTATATCTGGTACTTATCTTCAAGCCAACTTATAACTCGGTATCCTCACCCTTATGTGAAAACAATGAGATGTAATAAGGACTTCAGAAGGGAATAGGCACTTTTTATTACGGATAAATGCATTTTTCAAAGTACATATAAGTAATCCCCTCGCCTTGCGTATAAAATTGCAGGAAAACCTATGTAATAAATATTCATGGAGTGCTGTCTCTGGGCTTTCGCTTGAGACTACTTCCCGGGACACTGTATGGCAAGAGGAAAAAGGAAACAACCACACAGAGCCGCCTTGTTGCCTAGCAACTTTATCCTCATCCATACACTTCCTTGAAGCCCGACTGATGATACTTTCTTGATTGAATTTATTTTATTTAACACCAACTTCCATAAATTCTATGTGTGAAGATTTATTTGCCAAGAAAACTTGTACAGATTAATACCATTTGAGCCAACCTTCATTGATGCAACGGTTAACAAGTCATTGTTATTGTTCATCGTTGACGACGCGGTTGGCGCAGTGGTTAAGCAACTTCCTACTGAGCCGACGGTCCCGGGTTCAAATCCCGGCAAGGGCAATTATTTGTGTGATGAACACGAATATTTGTGCCTGGGTCATGGATGTTCTATGTATTTAAGTATTTATTTTATCTATATAAGTATGTATATCGTCGCCTAGTACCCATAACACAAGCCTTCTTGAGCTTAATTTGGGATTAGGTTGATTTGTGTGAGGTTGTCTGATATTTATTTATTTATTTATTTATCATTTATACTGGTCGGCCCTTCCCCACGGATCTCCACAAAGATAGGCCGTAAGTTGCCCTTACCTAACGGATTCAGGTCGGAGTCCTTTTCACCAATAGCCCCGGTGAAGTTAAAACTACGTAGTACACTGATAGCTGACACTAGAAAGCAATGAGATTATAATATATTGACATAACGCAACCACTGAGAAGTCTTGCCATTGGATAAGGATTTGATTGTATTTGATTCCACGGCACACGATCAGAGCATCCCTTTTCAAGAAGGTGTCGTTTTGTATTGCTTTGATCTCCAAGCAGGGTGGTTAACTACGGAGTGCAACCCGATACAAGCTAGTCCTTATGTTACTACGAGTACACTTTACATCGATCGGCTTAGGAGTTACTTACTGTAAATATACAGAATGGATACGCTTCGTCCCTCCGGAGAATCAAAACGTATGTATGTATGTATGTATGTATGTAAACACTTTATTGTACACAAAAACAGTTAAAAATACATCTATTACAAATAACATATAGGTACAAAGGCGAACTTATCCCTATAAGGGATCTCTTCCAGTTAACCTTTGAGCAATTGAGTGAGTAATTGAGTGAGTTATGAAACGTTACATCCCTTTTATCATTTTACGTAAACATGGATTTCGTCTATCTATCAAATTGTAACTGTTATACGCCTATGCAGAGTCCTTGCTTTTTTTTATAGAATTCCTTTCAGTAATGAATGGCATATCCATGATGAAAAGTCAAGTGAATATGTTCGAAGATGTTGTTTATTTTTTGCCTATTGTTGTAAGGGATAAAGTAGGTACTAACAGTCACCACTGACGTCAAGAGCTACGACCTACCGCACGAGACCTTGGGATTAGTTCAAGCGATAATAGTAAACCGACGACGAATTGTGATGTTTTCCGAAGGTTGTGATTGATATGCAAAATATGGTTGGAATTTTTGTGTTCGGAACACTGGTACAGCTTACAGCAAGGCACAAGGACGGTGGACGCAGGTTGAATCGGTTTAACCAGACTCATGTTTGAGAGAGAAAATCGGGAAATCATACAAGTAAAAAATGTCAGGGAGGAGAGGAGAGTCTTACTCGTCAGGCCTATCTAGTTCAAAAGAAGGACCTAAAAGAAATCTGTTCACTTAAGTAATGTTCCGTACGTCATAGGAATTACTGCTTGATATCTTCACAGAATGCGTTGTTACTAGGCGTTGTTGTCACTATAAAAACAAATATAAAGATAAAGTAAAGATCCAGAATTGAAGGATAAGGGGAACACACAAGAAACGTCGTTCTCCCTAGGCTAACTCTCTAAGAAGCAATTTATTTTATCGTAATAAACTATCAATCAAAGTTGCCATTAATGAGACGCAGCCTAAATCATTGCCACCTGTCACTGGAAGAATACCATGCTTCACGGTATGAAATTTATATAGAAAGTCAGGAAAAGAAATCAGATTCCTTGTAATAAAAAGTGACTGATGTTAGATGAAAGTTCTACACGCGTATGCGAGTATGCGTACCTAGAGTCCGTAGCTCCGTTGCGCCGTGAAGGCATCATAATCGTTTCCCAGTATTTTATTTTATGTGCACAAGTCCTGACAGATTTAGTACATATTAATACTGCGCTAGCAGATTCGTGAGATCTTGCATTTTTTCCAGATGAAAAGTAACTTACAATTAGCGCCACGTAAGTTTGCGTCTACGAAGTTGGCTACTACTTAGTAACGTCGCAGTCATTGTATTTAGATGTGAAAGGAGTTCGGCGTAGTAAGAGTGTTGAGAGACAAACTTACGGGTTGCGAACTGTATGCCTCTGACTATTAATGCAAATAATCACCTCGTTCCGTTGCTTCATGAAATTATTAATTTACTCATAAAATTTAAGAGCTCCGGCGTTTTCGGTATGCTCACCCCTATCCCTACACCCTGTTGATATGACACTGTGGCTTCTTTCTCCTTTACTTGATTAATAGTTAATCTTGGTCATCAATAAAATAATTATAAACCAACGAGATACATATTCACATTTGTATAATTAATAGGGACAGGGATTTGACATCGACTATGCGCGTATTCGGGTGACTCGTCTGCCAGCGTCGCAAGGTGACAGGCTCCACACGCCATTGTCGTCGAACAATGGCATTTCGCAGATTCAGAGGGTGGCTAGACATAAATAATGCCGAGCATGCACAAGCGAGCAATTGGGACAGTCCGTGGGCTAAATGAGTTTATATCGAGGGCAAAATCAAGTAGATGTATCTGTATGTATACGTTAAAGTCCGTATTATCGTACAGAACGCTCCACGTGCGAGACCGACTAGGCGTCACCGTCGAGCGCGATACTGTACCACCATACGCAAATAATAACGATCAAAATACGTTTCTTACTTGCTATCCATTTTTGATTTTAACTAACTTAAATAATATAACAGTTATACGAGTAGCGAGCATAGAGATATTAGTGAAAATATAGAAATTAGTAATTGTAATTACCTATAGGCATTTAAAAGATACAATTGACAACATTTCATATTTTTAAGACTATCATTTTATTACTTTTCTGAATTCTGCTTAAAAAGATGAAGTAATCTCTGTTTTTATTTATTTTCTGAGATGATTATTTATTTTATTATTAATTTATAAAAACATACTCATTTTAAAATGTGGCAACACCAAAACCAGAACTTAATGGAACGGTTACTTTAGTCGGTTTTCTTATAAAAAAAAAACTGAATAAAACTCTGTATGCATCTGTCATCTGTCAACGTCAAATAAAAAAAAAAAAAAATCTATGTTTTCGCTCTTTGGTTTAGACAACAACCCTATTGGACTTCCGGTTTGTGACTTAAGATGGCCGCATGCCTTTAAGTTTAGTTGTTCGTTATTTATTCATGTTGGTTGTTCAATGTGTAGTATTGATAGCCTATTGTGCAGTGAACTAACGTATGAGTGAATGGTTAATGAAGAATTCAACTTGAAGCGTACATAGCCCTTCTTGGGTCAAGGCCCGATAGACCGCGTGGTTTTTTGTAAATCGCTATCAATTTACAAAAAGCAAAACCTCACCGAACAACGGCATGCTCTACGAGCAAACTTGAAATTGGCGAAATCATCATTAACCTGATGGAAGCCATATTTTAAAATTAGAATTATAACAACCCTATTCAGCCTGTATTGTCTTAGATTGCAGTTATTTGATGTATTTTCTTATATTTCCTTAAATACAGAAGAATAAATTCCAAGATTTTTTTTTAAGGTACACGACATAAAGCCCTGTCGATTTCTATATTAATTTCCACCTGTTATAAATATGAAATGTTGTCAATTGTGTGACTGCTAGATGCAAAGCGGAGTCTTCACTCTCTGGCTCTGAGTGCGGAACCGTGGCATGCCGCAATGAAAGCGGATTATACTTACTCTTACACACTAAATGTTTTAAATTTTATGATGAATTTGTCAACAATTTAAATAATTTGTATAGAGGCATTTACGTAAAAAGAGCGCTGCCAACCATTGCGCAGTAGTTATTTATACGGCGCAGGAAGATTGACAGCGCTCTTGAATTTAAGTATAAAGAATCATATTACAAGCAGTTCTTGTCGCGGGACTTCCGCGGATAGGTACCTACTGCCTATTGCCGAACGCATCCATATTCATGGCCGACTCCTGACCCTCAATGTCACCTCACAGCGCTGTTCGATAAGGTCGACGGCGGTACTGGTTTTATGGATTTTTACTAGTATTTATGAAACTTGTAACGGAAAGTGTCTGTTAACGGGTATAGAAGATATTGAATAATCATCGCTTTAGCTATTTCTCTACTGCTCGTTTTTCACCCTACCTTCGTTACTTTCTCAATTCATTCGGCCACGAGTCCCACGCAGGGAGCCTGGGCCGCCCAGACGCCCTCTGCTGTCGCGCCGCGCCGGTGACACGTGACGCGTCGCACTCGATGACGTGCCGAACAAGGCCTTTAACCTTTGTTGCCAACCACGCAATCATGTGGACATAATGTGGCAAACAAGCAGCCCGACCAACTCAAGGGGCTAAATCTCCCCGCCTGCGACTCTTAACTATGGTTATAGTGCATACGCGGTAAGACACATTTAGGATTTGGTGCCATTAATAAATAATAATATTATTATTTGATAAAGTTCGGACAACCTCACACAGTCCCAGCTGTCCTTGCCAGTTCACCGGACTTTTTGTCAACCTCCACCCCAACGGCTTAAATCCCGACGGCCCGCCTGTGTGGCAGCTCAAAAGCTGTGCAATTATGACCTCGCACAGAGCTGGAAGGACGAGTGGAACGCAAGCAGAACTGGCTCTCTCCTGCAAGCCATTGACCCCACGGCAAAACCAGATGGTTTTGCCCTGCCACGAAGACTTTGGTGTCGCCTAAACAGACTGAGGACAGGTCACGGACGCTGCAACTACTTTCGTCACAGATGCGGCTGGCGCGACTCTGCTCTCTGCGACTGTGGCGAAGAGGCTCAAACTATAGAGCACATTATACAGCGCTGCCCTCTTCACTCCTACTCGGGTTCCCCGGAAGATCTGTACGAGCTAACACCTGACGCAATCTCGTGGCTCGGGACCCTGAATCTAGACTTATAGTTATATTTTATTATTGTCATAAGTTTCTTTGAAATGTTTATGTGTAAATACGCCATACGACTAAATAAATAAATAACCTCACACAAATCGACCTAGTCCCAAATTAGGGTCTATAGTAGGCTTGTGTTAAGCCCGTCACACACGGAGCGATAATATACTTAGAAAGCATTTGCCCTTGCCGGAGTACATCCCTAGGCCCGTCGGCCCAGTATAAGCAGCAACACTACCGCTGCGCCAACCGCGTAAAAAGATGATAGAATTTGTGATTATTGAAAATTAAAGCTGATACGATACGTCGACAAAAATAGCCAACGATTTGACATTTGATCTATGGTTTAGTTGCAAGTTGTTACTGTTATTTTGTATAACGATAGAATATGAACCGAAGGTAATAATTCCCGAAGAAAAATGCTGACCACGTTTGTCATGCGACCGATTCTGCTGGAAAATAGAGTGGAGTAGTAACGACATCTTGTTAGTATTGAATGAATGAGCTCAAAATTAAGCACGCTTTTGCTACGCATTCAAGCATGTGAGACAGCATAATTTACGACTTTTGTTGGTAAATATGAACGTATATTTATTTTATTAATTTGATTCTATTATTATGTTAAGTTTGTGATGACGATCCTTATTGGGAGATACTAGATTCATTTATTTATATTTTATTTACCTGTTGACTTTCCCTTTTATTTTAAACTTATTTTGACATTGCAAACATTTTCTCGTATTATTAATCTTGCCTTATTTTTGACGATCATGATATTAATTCGTATAATTTTGACATTAAGCAAATTTGTAATGTAATTTTTATCGTGAAATAAATAATCTAATCTAATCTATACAATAGAAACCGTAACCTAACCGCAGTAGTAAACGAACCACATTGAAGTGAGTAATTGTTTTACAACCCCACTTGAAGATAACAAACAACCGAGGAATGAACAATAGATAGCAAAAAAGGTTGTAAAATCTTGGATTGAAAAACTTCGTGCGAAACAATAACTATTTTAAATGGCCAAAAAGTTGGGACTCCATCACTCACCGTAATAGATCCTTGATTGATGACATCATACTATAGTTAGCTAATTACTGACGGCAGCTGTGTCATCGAGTTAAAAAGATGGTAGACCCAAACAATTTAAAACAAATCGTACAACTGGCTGACTTAGTGCCATTGAGGGCATTACATATCTTACATACATACATATCTTACATAGCTTTTCTAAAATGTAATTTTGTAGTTCACAGTGCCTTGGTTTATACTGTAATACTGTGTTACTAATTTGAATAAATAAATAAATATATAAAATATCAGTATATTGCCTTTAAAGCCCGTAACACACGGAGCAAAAATATATATTATAGGTATGTATATGTATCTTACGATATATTGCGGTATATTTTGTGTACTATTTGACAGAGTTCAGGCTATAATATTTATTATAAGCTCTGTGTGTGACGGGATTTATAAAAAAAAACTTGTGTTTTTGAAATTATGCATAGAAATGATGGAGACCAAATGTAAGGACGAGTTTTCCGAAACGTTGACTGGACTAAAGCCGGCAAAGGATGGTTGTGTAATGTTGTGTCGTTTCTACAGATCGGCATCAACCCGGGCCTGTTCGCGGCGTACAAGGGGCACCACTACGCGGGCCCCGGCAACCACTTCTGGAAGTGCCTCTACCTGTCGGGCCTGACGCGCGAGCAGATGAGCGCCGACGAGGACTATAAGGTAACACCGCAACCATCTAGTCAACTTAATAACTACTTCAGAAGACGCTACTGACTGACCTACAATTACTGCCGATTATAGGTCTATTCCTGTCTTAAATTTCGCTACTAACAAGTCTAACAACCTATGTTTCTATCTTCTACTTGCGGACATGTGTATATACGCACCGAGGAAAACTAATTCCTGACTCCATTGTCCATTCTGACCTCGACCTGCTGGCCCCAAGTTGGCTGGCTATTGGCAGCGTCTCTACGAGAGTATCAGATTTCCTTCGTTCGCATGATGCCGTTTACGAGCCATACTCGAAAAAGTGTTCCTCCCCTGTCGGAATATCGATTAAATTCTTCTCTATTCTTTGATGGAATACTTTGATAGATACGGAAGTTATTTATCAGAGATATATCTCACGATAACTCGCATGAGAAATGATTACAACCCATGCTTATTTTATGGTAAATGTTTGCGTGAAAGATAAATAAATGCGTCTCTTGCCACCTTTATCGTCAACAATATATCCGAAGCGCTGATAGAATCAAACTTAAAGAGAATTTTTCGAAGAGCTCTACTCGCAGAAGGAACTTTCGAATTGGATATTGTATCTGGTGTGTCGTGTTACAGTTGCTGAACTTCGGCATCGGGTTCACGAACATGGTGGGGCGCGCGACGAAGGGCTCGGCGGACCTCACGCGCCGCGAGATCAAGGAGGGCTCCGCCGCCCTGCTCGACAAGCTGCGCGCGTTCCGGCCCAAGGTGAGTGCCGCGCCCCTGCAGCCGCCTCCAGCCCGAGATCAAGGAGGCTCCGCCGCGCTGCTCGACAAGCTGCGCGCCTTCCGGCCCAAGGTGAGTGCCGCGCCCCTGCAGCCGCCTCCAGCCCGAGATCAAGGAGGCTCCGCCGCGCTGCTCGACAAGCTGCGCGCCTTCCGGCCCAAGGTGAGTGCCGCGCCCCTGCAGCCGCCTCCAGCCCGAGATCAAGGAGGGTCCGCCGCGCTGCTCGACAAGCTGCGCGCCTTCCGGCCCAAGGTGAGTGCCGCGCCCCTGCAGCCGCCTCCAGCCCGAGATCAAGGAGGGTCCGCCGCGCTGCTCGACAAGCTGCGCGCCTTCCGGCCCAAGGTGAGTGCCGCGCCCCTGCAGCCGCCTCCAGCCCGAGATCAAGGAGGCTCCGCCGCGCTGCTCGACAAGCTGCGCGCCTTCCGGCCCAAGGTGAGTGCCGCGCCCCTGCAGCCGCCTCCAGCCCGAGATCAAGGAGGCTCCGCCGCGCTGCTCGACAAGCTGCGCGCCTTCCGGCCCAAGGTGAGTGCCGCGCCCCTGCAGCCGCCTCCAGCCCGAGATCAAGGAGGGTCCGCCGCGCTGCTCGACAAGCTGCGCGCCTTCCGGCCCAAGGTGAGTGCCGCGCCCCTGCAGCCGCCTCCAGCCCGAGATCAAGGAGGCTCCGCCGCGCTGCTCGACAAGCTGCGCGCCTTCCGGCCCAAGGTGAGTGCCGCGCCCCTGCAGCCGCCTCCAGCCCGAGATCAAGGAGGCTCCGCCGCGCTGCTCGACAAGCTGCGCGCCTTCCGGCCCAAGGTGAGTGCCGCGCCCCTGCAGCCGCCTCCAGCCCGAGATCAAGGAGGCTCCGCCGCGCTGCTCGACAAGCTGCGCGCCTTCCGGCCCAAGGTGAGTGCCGCGCCCCTGCAGCCGCCTCCAGCCCGAGATCAAGGAGGCTCCGCCGCGCTGCTCGACAAGCTGCGCGCCTTCCGGCCCAAGGTGAGTGCCGCGCCCCTGCAGCCGCCTCCAGCCCGAGATCAAGGAGGCTCCGCCGCGCTGCTCGACAAGCTGCGCGCCTTCCGGCCCAAGGTGAGTGCCGCGCCCCTGCAGCCGCCTCCAGCCCGAGATCAAGGAGGCTCCGCCGCGCTGCTCGACAAGCTGCGCGCCTTCCGGCCCAAGGTGAGTGCCGCGCCCCTGCAGCCGCCTCCAGCCCGAGATCAAGGAGGCTCCGCCGCGCTGCTCGACAAGCTGCGCGCCTTCCGGCCCAAGGTGAGTGCCGCGCCCCTGCAGCCGCCTCCAGCCCGAGATCAAGGAGGCTCCGCCGCGCTGCTCGACAAGCTGCGCGCCTTCCGGCCCAAGGTGAGTGCCGCGCCCCTGCAGCCGCCTCCAGCCCGAGATCAAGGAGGCTCCGCCGCGCTGCTCGACAAGCTGCGCGCCTTCCGGCCCAAGGTGAGTGCCGCGCCCCTGCAGCCGCCTCCAGCCCGAGATCAAGGAGGCTCCGCCGCGCTGCTCGACAAGCTGCGCGCCTTCCGGCCCAAGGTGAGTGCCGCGCCCCTGCAGCCGCCTCCAGCCCGAGATCAAGGAGGCTCCGCCGCGCTGCTCGACAAGCTGCGCGCCTTCCGGCCCAAGGTGAGTGCCGCGCCCCTGCAGCCGCCTCCAGCCCGAGATCAAGGAGGGTCCGCCGCGCTGCTCGACAAGCTGCGCGCGTTCCGGCCCAAGGTGAGTGCCGCGCCCCTGCAGCCGCCTCCAGCCCGAGATCAAGGAGGCTCCGCCGCGCTGCTCGACAAGCTGCGCGCCTTCCGGCCCAAGGTGAGTGCCGCGCCCCTGCAGCCGCCTCCAGCCCGAGATCAAGGAAGGTCCGCCGCGCTGCTCGACAAGCTGCGCGCCTTCCGGCCCAAGGTGAGTGCCGCGCCCCTGCAGCCGCCTCCAGCCCGAGATCAAGGAGGCTCCGCCGCGCTGCTCGACAAGCTGCGCGCCTTCCGGCCCAAGGTGAGTGCCGCGCCCCTGCAGCCGCCTCCAGCCCGAGATCAAGGAGGGCTCCGCCGCGCTGCTCGACAAGCTGCGCGCCTTCCGGCCCAAGGTGAGTGCCGCGCCCCTGCAGCCGCCTCCAGCCCGAGATCAAGGAGGCTCCGCCGCGCTGCTCGACAAGCTGCGCGCCTTCCGGCCCAAGGTGAGTGCCGCGCCCCTGCAGCCGCCTCCAGCCCGAGATCAAGGAGGGCTCCGCCGCGCTGCTCGACAAGCTGCGCGCCTTCCGGCCCAAGGTGAGTGCCGCGCCCCTGCAGCCGCCTCCAGCCCGAGATCAAGGAGGCTCCGCCGCGCTGCTCGACAAGCTGCGCGCCTTCCGGCCCAAGGTGAGTGCCGCGCCCCTGCAGCCGCCTCCAGCCCGAGATCAAGGAGGCTCCGCCGCGCTGCTCGACAAGCTGCGCGCGTTCCGTCAAAAGCTTCTCTTCAGACAACCTTTAGGTAGCGGAGTAGTTAAACGTTGTACGTTCTTTTCGGTTTTTCATCAAGAATCTGAAGATGTCAAAATTATAAGACGTGACGGCAACTTTTTACCTTTGCTTGGTTAAATGCACCTCGCTCCGGTGTGGCAGCATTGAACCAGTGCCTTGTGCCTTGCCATCCAGTATAAATGTATGTGTTTGCTGACGACGTGGCGATGCGTTGCAGGTGGCGGTGTTCAACGGCAAGCTGATCTACGAGGTGTTCTCCGGCAAGAAGGACTTCTGCTTCGGCAAGCAGCCCGACACCATCGCCGGCACCAACACGGTAACTACACTTATTTCTCTAATCTCAACGGAAAACGTTCAGATTTGAAACCAAAAGCGCATTTCACGTGTGCATAAAACGCGATAACATTTTGAATGCAATAGTAGTTTATGTGACTGTACATAATGAAGGGTATTAAACACGAGTGTGGGTTTATGAAACGAGCCAAAGGCGAGTTTCATAATAACATCACACGAGTGTTTTTATGCCTAATTATGTACAGTTACATACACTACTTTATCTACCAACATATCATAAGCCTCCATGCTGCATTCAGGAGCCGCACATTATGACCACTATAAAAATAGACTGTTTTGTTAGAACAAATTTCATATATCATATCAGATATATCAGGAGGCGGTGCTGAAAAGTATATATCATCTAGATCGTTCGTTTTATGGTTTAAATTCAACAAATCGATCAATTTTATGGTACAAAACAAATTTTAACTGGTTATGGCGGCAATGAAGTTTTCTGGCAGCTGTCATAGTTTTTTGTCAAATTTGATTGCAAATTGACAATTCATTTCGAACTAAACGTCATCTCGACTGATATTAGAATCTTAGAGTAAGGAATAGTTAATAGAGCGCGTGTTACTTAGTAGAAACCTACGACAATATTGCTATCTCTGTAAAGCACGTCAAGTTTCCGCAAGAAAAAACGAGATGACAGTATATTTGTCAATTACGTCTTTTAAAAAAATGTACAAGCCCATGTGCAAAATTTTCCGTTGTACTGATGCCCGAATAAATTTAATTATATAATTTAAAAAATTAACGTCTTTAACTTGGATTGATTTAATGCTAAAATTTAATGCTTAATCAATGAAAAGCCAAGTCAAAGCACTGATTACTTAATACCAGATACGACATTATCATACAATACAAATAATTCCTTCGACATTCACCCATATTCTTAATGGACGAAAAGTACCTATTTATAATCAACATTATTGCACTGCATGGCTGGCGAACTGTGTAGTTTACAAAAAAATAATGTTTGGAGACTTATTATTTTGAAAAGACCTATTCAACGACATATCACACACTAGTGTTGAAGCGAAAAAAAAATCACCCCCGCTTTAGGTGCTTGAGAGGTACCTGAAAAAAAGCTTTTTTTTTAGTTTTTATTTTACCGTTTTGTCGGCGTAATAGATACACATACTCATACCGAATTTTAGCTTTCTAGTACTTATGATCACGGAGATAAGCCGACGGACGGACGGACAGACATGGCGAAACTATAAGGGTTCCGTATAAATTTAGAATAGATTTATTTTACTATCTTCCCTTCTCTCACCTTGCTGATTAAACATACGATTGACACTTCATATTTCTAACAGATGAAAATTAATATAGATATCTAGAGAGCTTTGCGTCGTGGACACACTAAAATATTTATATGAATTTAATTTTCTGTATGTATCGTAAACAAATATAACAAAATAAATGAAATAACCGAAATCTACAACTATGCTTAGTCAGAGTTGTCGTCTTCAACTTATCTACAAAAGAATATAAGCTGTCAACAATGTCAACAAAAAATTCATTGATTTTTAAAATATACACCAGACCAAAGTAATCTTGATTCACAGAATCGCAAAGTATCAATAACTTTTTCTACGTCACTAGTAACCTCACGACAGAAATTAACATAATTGTTTTTTTCACTATTTCTAAGTTTATTTCAATTGTAGCCTACTTAGATATTATTTGCGTGCAATAATAATCCTTTTTCTAAGCTTTAATAATAACACAATTTCTGATGCATTTGCTTAAAAAACAATGGTGAATTACATTTCATTTCATTTCAATGAAAAATTATATTTTCACCCAAGTTTTCTTTTCTCCCAGAATGCGAGTTGCATCCACGCACAATACCCGACTTTCTCTAAGTTTTGCACGCCTTTTCACACTCTTTTTTTTCATTTAAAAACACAAATATTAATATTTTTGTTTTTCGCCAAAAACAGTAGTTATAATGCGACTAAGTTGAAAAGGATTGTCAGAGCTGTCATCATCGTATGCTTACTTGATTACTTAATATGTTAACATAATAATTTGACATTTACAAGCGCATTTGACCGATACAGGCCGTCTTGACGTTTATGCTCCCTACGCTGTGACGTCGTCAACGCCCTATCTTCCAAAATCTATGATTAGAATACAGGGCAAATCAAATTTCTTTGGTTTTCAGAGATGTTCGAAATTTGAATTAATAATATCATCGAAATCGATGTTATTATTTAGCAATAATAACATTTTTACAGATAAGAAATTTGTTTTAACAATACAGTCTATTTTTACGGTTCTTGAACGCATCATGGAGGATTTATGATATTTGGATAGATAAAATGGTTTAAGAAATATTCATAAAATAAGGTTAAGGATCAATATAAGGAAAAACGTATTTAAAACGGCCCACTTAATACGCAACAAACTTCAATAAACAACCAAGGAACGAATACAGACACACATGCGCTTGGATCATCTCATCTCAGGCACATCTTAAACAGCACCCTCTTATCGCACCGCCACAGCCAAACTGAGATCGTTTTAACGTCGAATTAAACGCACGAGGACAGTAAAGTGTTGAAGTCCAAACGAGCTTGTAAAGATGTATTTCCTGTTGCGCAGTACATGTGGGTGATGCCGTCGTCGTCGGCGCGCTGCGCGCAGCTGCCGCGCGCCGCCGACAAGGTGCCGTTCTACGCCGCGCTCAAGAAGTTCCGCGACTACCTGAACGGGCTCGTGGCGCACGTCGACGAGGCCGAGCTCGTGTTCCCCGACAACACCAGCCGCCGCCCGCAGGAGGAGATGGAGATCCGCAGGTATCCTCACAGCAGTTCCGCGACTACCTGAACGGGCTCGTGGCGCACGTCGACGAGGCCGAGCTCGTGTTCCCCGACAACACCAGCCGCCGCCCGCAGGAGGAGATGGAGATCCGCAGGTATCCTCACAGCAGTTCCGCGACTACCTGAACGGGCTCGTGGCGCACGTCGACGAGGCCGAGCTCGTGTTCCCCGACAACACCAGCCGCCGCCCGCAGGAGGAGATGGAGATCCGCAGGTATCCTCACAGCAGTTCCGCGACTACCTGAACGGGCTCGTGGCGCACGTCGACGAGGCCGAGCTCGTGTTCCCCGACAACACCAGCCGCCGCCCGCAGGAGGAGATGGAGATCCGCAGGTATCCTCACAGCATCGCCCTTCCTCCCTGTCGCTGGATGCCGGTCTCTCGCTGGTCGCGCGACGCAGTCGCTTGTAGTAATCCGTTCAGGATAGAAGTACCGGCGTAGGGGTAATATAGGCGTAATTGATGCCGTTGTACCATTGTTGCGCATATTCCTGTACTATGCAAAAATACCTACATAATTTTGTGAAAGCTGATAGTTAAGATAAAAAGCTGTTACATATTCAATCCTAATCTTTCACCATAGGCATATGCATTTAACAAGTCCCTTAATCAATAACATTAACTCATCATAGCAACAGTATTTTATCTCGGCTCAAGACCTTAGAACAAAACCCTAGCGTGATGTCACGCATTTGACAGAGAAAAAAACTGTACACAAAGCCGTAATTGCAGACTGACGATGGAGCCCGAGCCCGGCGACACCATCATCCTGGAGGACGGCACCGAGGTCCCGCTCAAGAAGAAGCGCGGCCGCCCCAAGAAGATCAAGCTGGAGAACGGGGAGGTGGCGCCGCCCGCGCCGCGCGCGCCCCGCCAGCCCAGGCAGCCGCAGCCGCTCGACCCCGGCGGCGAGCAGCCGCCCAAGAAGAAGAGGGGCCGCCCCAAGAAGATCCGCCCCGAGGAGCAGCAGTTCCTGCTGCAGCAGCAGCAGCAGCAGCAACAACAGCAACAGCAACAGCAGCAGGTGAGTACCGCCTG
The DNA here is from genome assembly GCA_947623375.1 of Apotomis capreana. Taxonomy (NCBI): domain Eukaryota; kingdom Metazoa; phylum Arthropoda; class Insecta; order Lepidoptera; family Tortricidae; genus Apotomis; species Apotomis capreana. Next base: position 358,189 of record OX392522.1, read on the forward strand.
GTAGATACTTTGGGTGGCACTGCAGTATAGCCCGCAGCTGAGACACGCATGTGAATCATAGTTGATAACACATGTCGTTATAGGTTCAAGGCAGCAGATGGAACCTTATTGACATAGCAAGGTAGCAGACGAAGGAAAGGAACATATGTAGCGTGTTGTTCAGTATATAATAACCTGATTTTTTCAATAAATCATTCATTCTAACACCGAGCATCATCGTATTATCCTATTATCCCCGTAACTACCACACTTCAGCACGTAACGATCAGAAGAAACGGACATTCTCTGTAGCAAGTGTAGTTATAGCGGCAACAGAAATATATCATATTTTCCGGTAATTTTGTAAATTGTAGAAAATATTCTGTAGTTTAATTTTCATAGAAATGTTTTTAAGGATATACCTATTGTCAAAATGTTTTAGTCGATTGTTTATTCATGATGATGATTTCCCAAGCAGCACATTAGGAGCATTCCATGATGTTGTAATCGACATTCGTACTTAATTTTAGGACTTTACAAGTCTGGTACTCTTTACATTTGAGTTGTAGTAATTGATTATTGGTATCATCTTAAAGCTGTAAAGTGTGCCTAAAAAGTCTAGTATATACTTTTGCTGTAATGTTTAAGACCTTAAAAAAATAAGACGAAAACGAAGCATGTCGTAATCGACACTCAATCAACCAAGTCCAAATCCTAAGTAGTAATTTCGAAAATTTTAGCAAATTATGACACAAATATTTAAGTTTTTAAATATAATTCACAAATATAAAGAATACTCTTTTAATTCTCAGCAACATAAACAGTTACGCTCATCTAGTAATTAAATAAAAAAATAAAATGTACAGCATGTCGTAAGCGACACCTACATGTTGTAAACGACACGTACGAATTCAAACAAATAATTGCACATATTTTCGACAAAATATATATTCCTGCGTGTTGATTGCATGTTGTTTCTCTTTTATACTTCTTCATCACAATACTAAACATGAAATTTGGAAATTCCAAGTATGTTATCCACTTTTTCCCAAGGTATTTTTTGGGCCACTGTGGTGTCTATTTCTATTTGTGATATATTATATTATTAGGATTCCGTACCCCAAAAGGAAAAAAACTGAACCCTTATAAGACCACTTTTTTGAGCGTCCGTCAGTCTGCCTGTCTGTCAAGACTATTTATCTCGGGAACGCGTAGAGGTATCAAATTGAAATTAAAGCCATAATATACTTAATATTTCGACACTCTCGGGAATCAAAATTTAAAGGGCAATTCCCGTTGACCTAGAAAGAACTATAGAATTTGCTAAAACTATTATTATAGTTTTGCCAAATTCTATGTGTACGTCAGTTTTCCTACGTTGTTGAAGTTAAGTTTGTCGCTCAGTATAGTGCTTTTCGTAAAACAACATCTATATGTGCAGTACTTTCATAGCTCGTACGGCACCTTCGGTGCGCGAGTTCAACTCGCACTTGGCCGGTTTTTTAAACTGCCTTGCGTCATGTTTCAACGCATTTCTACGGATGTAGACGTGAGGTAGACTGTAAACCTGATAAAGTTTACGCTAGAGCCTCATCTGAGCTGACTGAAGCCAGATTTTGGAGTTTTTCTTTTCCGTTCAGTTCACTTTTGCTTTCCTATATTAACCCTTCATTCTTCCGCTTGTAATAAGTAAGACACGTCTTTTTTTATTTGTCTGAATAGTTTAAAGTCTCTCGCACTCCCTTTTTCTGAAGTCTAGAACTTCAAGGATTTTTTCAGACGTGATTTTCTCAATCTAAGTGCGTTCGAGCTAAGATGTGATTGATCCATTAGAAAATTGGTCAAATTAGGCTCGTATTAAAGTAAAAATAACGTTTAGTTTAACGACTTTCATAAACACATGTCGTAAGCGACCGTTACCTTTGAAAGGGATAAAACTAAATAAACACGCAAAGAACTAAAGTTACTCCGCTGCACAAGGTGACCCGTGACAAACACTGTTTAGATTATAGGCTTTGAAAGACATCTACCACCAAGTTCAGGTCACAAACTACAAATTATGTTCCTTCATGTCGTAATCGACACTGTTCAGGTGCGGTTAGATTATTGCTAAAAACATTTCTGAAAAGGGACATATAACATTATTTTTATATTGCAAATTAAAAAATAGGAGGCTAGTTTTATTATAAAGCCGGCAGTTCACATTTATAGTACAAACAAATCTTATTATCCAATAAAGAAATCGGGGTCATTTTCAGACTTTACACGACAATGAAATTGTGCTGCTTAAACATGGCTATTGTTTAAAAGTTTGTAATATTATAATTATAATGTTTATAGATATCAATAGATAATACTCTTGACCGTAATTTGGCATTGCCGAAATATTGGAATTTGGAATAATAAATTAGACGAGATAGTTACCGTTTTTCATGGAATGCTCCATTAGTGAATTTTGCAGCTTATCTTGTAGCTTTAAGTTCTAAATGAGTGGTTTAACAGTGTTTGATACCACTTATAGCTTTAAACACAACTCAAAACTGTATATGAGTTCATCCTATCACTTGTAGTTGCATAGGAACGTTTTTTGTTTCTACTTTATTACTTATGGTGGGATAAAGTCGATTTTGCTACTTAAAGTTGCATGCAGGTTCAAATTGTCACTCAATAAGAAGCAATAGTGCTATATACGTGCGTGACGACGCGTTTGGCTCGGTTGGTAGACACCTGCCTACTGAGTCGGCGGTCCCGGGTTCGAATCCCGGCCGGGGCAAATATTTGTGCAAAATATTTGTTCTTGGGTCATGGATGTTTATCTATATATGTATTTATATATTATGTATATCGTCGTCTAGTACCCATAGTACAAGCTTTGCTTAGTTTGGGACTAGGTCGATTTGTGTATGATTGTCCCTTAATATTTATTATTATCTCCTTTATTCATTTAAAATCTTAAGTTAGGTTTTGCTTGTTTAATAGTCTACAAAAGAGCAAATAATTACTATTGGTAATAGCATTCACTGCTTTGCCACTCGCAAGATACAAATAAGTGATTATTAGACTTGATAGTTCCAAATAAGGAACAAATAAGTGAAAATAGACACTGTAGGATCTTTTTTGTTTCGCCATGTTTACAAATGGAAGCCTATGAAAATTAATTATTTTAGCCAGAATTTTATCACACTCACGCATAATCACAGACTTTTGATAGTTGTGACGATGCTACTTTACCATTGTACGTAACCTACAATCATTAGGTCAGGTTTTTAACAGTTTTATTTCAGTATCTATTCCTTATTTGATTTAGCACTCTCTTTTTCATTATTCCTGATCAAATCAAAGGCGCGTCGAAATTTACAAAGAAACCATACTATAGTTTCACAGTAACAAAACATTCGCAAGAATTTCGTGCTTATTTCAATGCTTGTATAACGTAAAGTTTTAATCATTCACCAAACAGACCGTATAAATCCAAAATGAATATGGCAGATCACGTATTACTTTTAATAAAACACAATTTGACAGTTGCCTCGCCACTCAATTTTGGCGACTCATTTATCACTCATTGACCGAACTGAAATGTTTTCATTCGTTCACTGCGCATAACTTTTACCCTTAGTTCTAATTGCCACTTAAGGTAATTGTGAGATCTCTTATGGATTCTATTTAGCACCAAAAATAGGCTGCAATTTTTCTCCTTTTGGTAGTATACTGGTGGCATAAGGGTTCTTGCCACCTATATAGCACTTAGTCATGGTGGTAAATTTCACTTAAGCATCTAATTAGATATGATATACGAGCTATTTAGACCCAGTTGTGCTACTTGGGTTCCAACCACATTATATTGAATGTCATAATAATTGATAGTACGAAGAAGTGCAACGCATGAATTAAAGTGGTCATCATTAACCTTTACAATGAAAAGGTGTTATCTTTCGTTTCCTCAAGAGGATGCGGACGACATGTGTAAGGTCTTGTTTGATTGCATAAAAAAAGAATTTGATTCCTGTCTCAGTCTGAAAAAAGTACAAAGCAAAGTTAAAACTATATTTAGCGACTGGGCTACTCCAGAAATCCACGAAAAAAGACTTCGTCTCTACGATCTTTATGATCAAAGATCAATCGATAAGAGACCGGAATTTCTGGAATACGTTAAGAATTTTTCTAAATCTTTCAAGCAAATGTGTGCAGCCGCTAAATCTGATTACCTGTCCAAGAAGATCATTAATTCTAGTGATAAAGTGAAAACTGTTTGGAAGATGATCAATGACGAAACTGGGAAAACTAAAGTCAAAGATCGTCATTATAACCTACAAATTAACGATACATTAGTAACTTCTGATCGTGAAGTTGCGCATCACTTTGAGCGGTTCTTTTCTAATATACCTGTAGAGACGACGCAGTCATTAAATTCATCGCCTGATGTTGCTGAATCAATATTAAAAACGAATGTAACAGAATGTACAGACATCTTCAAATTTACTCATGTTACCCCTAACACTGTTATTAAAACCTTCAGGTCTTTAAATTTGAAGAAGACCGAAGATTTGTGGGGCCTTTCTGTGAAAGTGTTACATTCAATTGTAGAGGCGATTGCACCATATTTGGCCGATATTTTCAACAAATGTATTGATAAAGGTGTATTTCCTGATTTGATGAAGCACAGCAAGATCATACCTTTATTAAAATCGGGAACTAAATCAGACCCCACAAATTTTAGACCAATATCAATACTACCCGCATTAAGTAAAGTCTTTGAGAAACTCATTCTTAATCAACTTACTTCTCATTTTAATCGACATAACCTATTACATAGCAGTCAATTTGGATTCACTAAAGGTCGCTCCACTACTGATGCAGGGGTGGTGTTGGTTAAACACATCTTTGATGCCTGGGAAAAGGCTCAAGATGTTGTTGGCATTTTTTGCGACCTATCTAAGGCATTTGATTGCGTTGATCATAATAATTTAATACGTAAATTGAAACACTACGGAGTAAGGAACGATGCACTTGACCTTGTCACATCATATCTTTCAGGCAGAACGCAACGCGTAGTCATCAACGGAATGCAATCAACTGGATCAGCTGTTGCTATGGGTGTACCTCAGGGCTCAATTCTAGGCCCCTTTCTATTTCTAGTGTATATTAATGATCTACCAAACCTTGTCCAAGATAAACATGAGATTGTCTTATTTGCAGACGACACTTCTCTCCTTTTCAAAGTAAAAAGACAAGAAAATAACCTCGTTATTATTAACGACGCGCTGTCTACTATAGTGGATTGGTTTACTGCAAATAACCTACTTTTAAATGCCAAGAAAACCAAGTGCATTAAATTCACATTACCGAATGTGAAACAAGTAGATTGTGCCAAGGTGACATTGAAAGGTGATGTACTAGAATTTGAAGACAAAACAGTATTTCTGGGTGTTACTTTGGACTCAAAACTGCAATGGAATGCGCATATAGCCACTCTTGCAGGTAAGCTTAGCTCCGCAGCCTATGCAGTGAGGCGAATCAGACAGTTAACAAACGTCGAGACGGCAAGGCTTGTGTATTTCAGTTATTTTCATAGTGTAATGTCATATGGAATTCTGTTGTGGGGGAAAGCAGCGGACATTCAAACCATCTTCGTGCTACAAAAACGAGCCGTACGATCTATTTATGAACTAGGAGCCCGTGCATCGCTAAGAGAAAAATTCAAGGAAGCCAACATTCTCACCGTAGCGTCTCAATATATCCTTGAGAATATAATGTATGTCCGGAAAAATCTACATGCATTCAAGCTCAACAGTGACATTCACCAGTATAATACAAGAAGGAAGAATAAGCTTGTTATGCCTGCTCATCGTCTCCGTAAAGTTAGCTCTTCGTTCGTGGGGAACTGTGTACGTTTCTATAACAAAATACCTACCGAGGTAGTAAGTTTACCTTCCAGCAAATTCAAGTCTCACATAAAACGTCACCTAATAAACAAGGCGTATTATACTGTAAATGACTTTTTAGATGATAGGGATGTCTTTAAGCCAGTGGTTTAGTCATGTGAATGTAAAGTAAGCATATTTTAATCGGTAATATTAGTTTATTTGTAATGTAACATGAGAGCACATTATGTTGTTTCTCACCGGGCATTTGCTTTAGTGATGAATGCCCGGCAGTGTGAGCATGTCATGCTCGCTTAAAGGTCTTTGCTTACGGTGGCGTCGTTGATCGGGTCGCAACCTTCCCTATAATATGGTTGAGGGAGGCGATGGCTGAGATATGCGTCATGCTCGTGAACGGGTTCCGTTTGTGGGGTCCGGTCTGTTCACACTAGCAAGGGCCAAATTAGTTGTGTAGTAACTGCTTACCAGCGTTTAGTGAATTGACGTGAGAGACTTCATCCTGTACTCGATTGAAGTTATTATTTTTTTATTTTTTTTTTATTTAGAGACTGTATACATCTCTAATAAACTTAGTGTACTGAACTGAATAATGACGCTCAGAGACCTTATACATCTCTGAGGAATGAAATTTAACTATAAGCATATTATTATTATCATTATTTATTTTTCTTTTTTGTATATTGTGACGCCTAGAGACCTTATACATCTCTAAGAAATTTAGGTTTAATAATTATTGTCTATTGTAAATTATTCACATTGACGCCGAGAGACCTTATACATCTCTGTGGAATTAAATTAATTAAGTAATATTTTATTGCATGTTGTGACACCTAGAGACTTTATACATCTCTGGGTATATTTAATATTTTAAATTGATCGTTAAAATTTTATTTTAATATTCCTACCTAACATTGATTTGGAGTATCTATATATCTCCTATACGTGTACGCATGTAATAATTAGTTATAGTTATAACACTAATGTAATGTAATTAATTGTTCTAAGTATTGTTTACGAAAAAATGACTTACTGTTGAGTTTCTTTCGGCTTTCTTCTCAACAGCGGTCTCCTCTTGCGAAATGCCGGTAGATTCACAATCTGACTTGTAAAAGTGCCCTTGTGGCCTACTTACTGAATAAATTATTTCATTTCATTTCATTTCAATGCTTTTCCTCCCATATAAGAATGTGGCTTATTCGCCAATAGTTGAAAAAAGAAAGAGCGGAAATATACCATATCTGTCAGCAGGAAAATTGCTTTGACAGCGTCCGCCATTACCCCTTTAGTGGTCGTAGGCGTGGTAGGCAGGACAGCACACGACCACTTGAGTGGCTCTTGGCGTTCAAAGGGTTAATGGCAATAGACATCATAATAAAGTATAATTACATGTATCAATCATAATATCGTATTAAATTTTGCAATAATGACACAAAACTTACATGAGCAGAAAGACTAAAGGGGGGACGAAGGAGCGAGGCGTCTTGCAATGGGGGTTCGGGGGCGAAGCCCCCCGCGTCAAAAAAGCCTTTTCCTCACTAACCTTTTGGTTGTAGGTTAAGTTTGAAAGAACTGTGACCCCCACAAACACGAGCTACTGCCAAAAAAGCAGGATGAACGTTGAAATAAAAAAAAAATGCCTGATATTTATGTTGTTCAGTATAATGCGCCAAGACACGATATGCATAAAATCATTATGGATAAATAAAAATAAAAATTATTAATAATTCTATCGATTTCCATGCAAAGTAAGCTGAAACCAAGAGTGCCTTGAAACAAGGGCCATATTAGGCATGACATGTAACGAAGAGTTGCACTACACCATTTTTCATTAAATAAATTATGATCCTTATGTTGGTAATAATAAAGTATTTTATCTTGTGTTTTACTTAGGTTTGTTACTTCAAATACTATACACTAATTGATGCATTGTTTCCATATACATGAAAAAACTTGCGGGATCTAATTTGAATTACGGTATATGGAAATTCGGCCTAGTCACATATTAACACCAAACAAACCAATCAAGGATTCTGACATATATTACGACTTTATCATTAGGGTATAACAATATTATACAAGCCTGATTTATTGGAAACGAAAAATTTACTTTCTCTGTCACAAAGATTTTAATCATAATTTTATTAACTGTTGGTAACATAACTACTGTCATAAGAAAGTACAACTTAGCGATAAAATAATATCGTGTGGCTCTCCCTAGCAATATTTTATTCGTGCCACCAACATTTCTATGTCTGACACCTACATTATGGCTTTAAAATTTATGCAACCCAATATGAAACGTACGAAATACATTTGACACAGATTAAATAGACTTCTCACTAGTCGCTTTCATCCTTTTGCGCGGGCAAAATCGCAGGCAAATGCTAGGACTGTACTTATTATTTATCCATATATTTTCCTGCGGGCGATGTAATGTACCACACTACTTCAACGTGTGACTGGGAAATTCATAATCAGTCAATAAAAGCAAGTTCAACAGAATGTCAAAATTTTGCAGAACCAGCTAAGGAAGGTCTGCTTTTTTTTAATATTTATTGAACAATAACATTTCAATGTTTTTGCTACGACTTTACAACCAATTATGTCAGAGACATTACGTATATATTTTTATAAGAGGTTTTGTGAAAAGTTTGTTATAAGAAGCGTAAACCATAGGTTAGTTAATCCTTGGTAATGTGTCTGCTGCCAGTGGAAAGTTCATATTGTGTAGTTAAAGCCTAACCAGAAATATATGAGGCTTGTCAAGAGGGCGCTATTTATAAGATTTATATGGCAACAATTTTGCAACCTATCGCAACCGCACTATAATGACATTAGAATTAGGTACCTGTCAGCTCGTAGGATAACCTCGTAATATCCTTTCATGTAATGCACTCTTCTAGTGACTGTTTTTCGTGTAGTAAACACGTGTACACTATATTTATAATATTACCTTCACGACTGTGAATGGTTTTCGCCATTTTCTTTGGATATTTTTAAATATTTGCATTTTAAAGAAACCACCACAAATGCCATTGTCTTTATTGACAAACCATCATAAAATCATTGCCAGTCTAAGGAATTAGTTCCAGTGAAAATCCACAAAATGGCGCATCCTCATATATTTCTGGTCAGGCTGTAACTTGTGCCACCTTACCCAATTCTATGACTACAAAATGTTTGAAATGTAGTCTAGAAAATAACTATTTAACTATACAATGTGCTGCATGATTAGAAAATGTATTGTGTATTGTCGTCGCCAAATCGTCTACTCGATCAAAAAAAATCCGCAGAAATGTAAAATTATTTGCAATCATTATAAAATAAAGCGTAAAGTTCAGTAAACATAGTTGAAATCATTCCACGTGCTTATTTCAGCACTTAAATTGTTTAGTACAGGGAGGGGAGGACGCATTTGGCGAGACCGAGAAGCGAGCATCATTTTGCGGGCAACCGACTAACAAAATGTGTTGTCTCTCTTTGTAGGTGCATGATATGTTAAACGAATGCATTTTGCCCACGCAGCAGCCGGGCCCGCTCAGCCAGCTGCCGCTGGCGCACGAGGCGGGCTACCTGCCGGGCGCGCCGCCCGCGCCGGCGCCCGGCGCGCCGCCCGCGCAGGACATGGCCGACATGCTGTACTCCGACGCGCCCTACTTCCAACACGGTGAGCCCACTTCCGTCAGGGTATCTGTGCAGCAGCAGGGCCGGCTCAGCCATTTTTGGTGTATATATTAAATGAGATACTCGAGCGATGATGTGCCGGGTGGATTCCATCGTCGGGATGAACGGACTAGACTAGATGCAGAGGCGTCGAATGAATAAATTCGACTGTAAAGATTGGTGATTTCGAGTGATATTTAACGCGTTTTGTGTTGTGTTCAGGCGGCAACATGGAGTCCTCGATGGAAGTGTCGGCTCCCCTGGGGCTGGCGCGCTACTCGTCGCCCGGGCCCGGCGCCGTGCCCGTGGGCGGCGGCTTCCCGGCGCAGTCCCCGCGCCAGGTGTACGCGTCGCCGCGCTCGCAGGGCTACTCGCCCGGCCCGCAGCGGCCCGCAGGCACTCCGCAGCCGCAGGTATGTGACGGATCTGAGTGGTTCACCGGGACGGCGGCACTCTGATCATATCATCCCTCAGGATATACCTTTTGTATTTATACGTCATGATAACTTCATCCGCAATCGCACAGGAAAATATTCAAATCACATCAGTAAAACCTAGCGAATTCACTCCACATGGGATGCTGTAAGGGCCCCGTAGAATCGTTTGTCCAAACTGTAGTTTAGATTATGTATCGTTTCCAGCAATACCCGTCATCTCCCGCGGCGTTTTCGGCGCCGTCCCCGCCGCGCAACAACCCGTACGGGTCGCCCGCGCGCGGCGGCGTGGGCGGCGTGGGCGTGGGCGGCGTGGGCGTGGGCGTGGGCAGCGTGAACTACCCGGGCCGCAGCCCGCTCTACGCCGCCTCGCCCGCGCCGTACGCGCACGCGCAGGGCAGCCCGCATGTCAGGATGGAGGATAATACGTATGACCACCAGCGTGATCCGCAGTCACAGGTACCTCTTACGTTTACATAAGTGTTTTCCTCGAATCATTTTACAAATCGTCGTCTACGAGAGTCTAAAGCCGGGCTTCCCTCGATATCCCTAACAACGTTTATTCTAAAATAATTTGCCCTTACATGTTTATCATAAACATTTTTGACCTAATGTAAATTGTTAGAATGTCCTCTGATGCGCGGTAACGGTATGTTTGTGTGGCGCAGACGCCGCGGCCGTACTCGCGGTCGCCGGCGCCGCTGGGCCCGGGCGCCGCGTTCCCGGCGCTGTCGCCGGCCGCGCCGCACTCGTACACGCCGTCGCCGGCGCACACGCCCTACAGCCAGCACTCGTCGCCGGCGCCGCGCACGCCGTCGGCCGCCTACCCCTCGCACCCGTCGCCCGCGCCGCTGCCGCCGCTGCACCACCACGCGCGCAGCACCGGCAGCGCCGGCTCCGGCTTCGGCGGCGAGCTGTCCAGCGACATCGGCGCCGCCATATCGTCGCCCAACGCGTCGCCCGGCCTCGCGCTGGACTTCGAGCCGCCGCACGCCGACTCGAGCCGCGAGCGCGGCGGCGACCGCTCGCCGCTCGGCAGCACCGACATGCATCCCGGCAGCGGCAGCGCCAGCGACGAGTCTCTCTCCGACTACAACAAGGTGCGTATCACTCGCACTCGCACTCACTGGTAATCCACCTAGGGATGTTACTGAGGCGGGTCTGCCGGAGCCGGAGTTGTAGGAGCTAGGAAGTTTCATCTAGGAAAACACGATGAAATCGAATCCTGGTCACGGCACCAATTATAAATGTAACGAACCATACTTATTCCCCAAGTCTGATGTAATTTTTACTTATTTAATTATCACTAATATTTTGGTACCGATTTATTGTGTCCGACAGCTAATTGCTATTATTTTCCACAGACGAACTCGGTAGTGGGCGAGATGTCGCCGGGGCCCAACGCCAACACATTCGGCTCGAACCTGTACGAGGGCGAGCAGCGGCTGCCGTACGCGCCGCACGCGCCGCACGCACTACACTCGCCCGCGCACAAAGACCACTACCACTACCGGGAACAAGGTATGTCGGTAGGATTCGTCGGGTCACAAATTTGCGCCGATTATCACTTTCACAGCTTCCTCACGATCACCGAAGCTGTACAGCTTCCGAAATGCCGGGGACTAAAATTAGTTAATATTAGTGATTTGATTATATAATCCATCGTTGCTTGAAATAAGGTATTTCAATGAGATGAGTGTGAAATATAGGGATCATTCTTGGAGCATTTCTTCGGCCCTAGTTTATTAAAATGATTTGTATGACATGTAAAATGTAGAGGCCCTAATGGACTCCTAAAGCATAGCGAGAAAAACTACTGGAATTTAGTATTTTATAACATAGTTGTAATGTTCTGTTACAGGCAACAATTTGGGTGACAGTCCACGATTAGAACATCTACAGCAGCATCCCTCCATGTACTCTAGCAATTTTAATAGGTAAGTGCTTTTCTTATATCCAGACTTCTTAGGTGGGATTTAACCTAACTCTCCAAGAATAACGCTTACTCGAATAGTAAATGTCAAACTAATGACTTTACTCTTTGAGAGTAAGCATTATTCTTGGAGAGTTTGGCTAAATCCGGCCTTATTGTTGTAAAAATAGCAGTTAAGAGTAATGCAGATACTTTTTGTTTTAGTTTCAAGATTTTATTTATTAACCTACTTACATACGTATACTCAAAGGAGGACCGGCAAAAGTGTATGGAGGCTGGTCCAAAAACCAATAGCGACGTGACATATATCATTAGAAAGGTGTTTCAATATACTACAATAGTTACTATGGGAGCTCATTTCAAATCTCTGTGTGAAAAAAGTTATGGCGATATAAAAAACTTATTTTCATAGACGATTTTAAGCAATAAAATGAATCATTTCGTTTTCCATGACATTGCAGTGCTAGTTAAAATGTGTCTGGAGGCTGCAAAGTGCAAGGTGAGGGTCACCGCTCTACCAGAATGTAAAAAAAGTTATTATTAATATATAGTTTAATTTTACATATATTTGTTGTTTATATTGTTTTATTTTAGCACTCACTTCCCCTCTTAGCACTCACTTGCAGCGACTAGCCAGCGTCGAGCTGCGCGTTGTCGCGTCTGTGGGGAGTTCTACCATTGGTGTCTGCTCCGGAGCTACGGATTTCTCCGTTGCCGAAACGACCCCCTTGGCGTCATTCCCTTGGCTATGTTTTTTGGGCTGGGTACAGCCTTGCGCCTGCGCCTAGTCTGTCGGTTTTGTCGACGCGCCTGGTTTCAAAGCCGTCGGTTTCCCAGCGGCCTTTCCACCCTGCGCGGACTGCTTCTTCCATGACAGCGCTGTGGAAACAGCACCGCCACGGCGTGTCTTGTGTGGGGGCGCTGTGGGAACAGCACGCCGCGGTGTGTGGTGTGTGGAGGTACTGCGGAGGCAGCACCGCCACGGTGTGTCTTGTGTGGGGGCGCTGTGGGAACAGCACGCCGCGGTGTGTGGTGTGTGGGGGTACTGCGGAGGCAGCACCGCCACGGTGTGTCTTGTGTGGGGGCGCTGTGGGAACAGCACGCCGCGGTGTGTGGTGTGTGGAGGTACTGCGGAGGCAGCACCGCCACGGTGTGTCTTGTGTGGGGGCGCTGTGGGAACAGCACGCCGCGGTGTGTGGTGTGTGGGGGTACTGCGGAGGCAGCACCGCCACGGTGTGTCTTGTGTGGGGGCGCTGTGGGAACAGCACGCCGCGGTGTGTGGTGTGTGGGGGTACTGCGGAGGCAGCACCGCCACGGTGTGTCTTGTGTGGGGGCGCTGTGGGAACAGCACGCCGCGGTGTGTGGTGTGTGGGGGTACTGCGGAGGCAGCACCGCCACGGTGTGTCTTGTGTGGGGGCGCTGTGGGAACAGCACGCCGCGGTGTGTGGTGTGTGGGGGTACTGCGGAGGCAGCACCGCCACGGTGTGTCTTGTGTGGGGGCGCTGTGGGAACAGCACGCCGCGGTGTGTGGTGTGTGGGGGTACTGCGGAGGCAGCACCGCCACGGTGTGTCTTGTGTGGGGGCGCTGTGGGAACAGCACGCCGCGGTGTGTGGTGTGTGGGGGTACTGCGGAGGCAGCACCGCCACGGTGTGTCTTGTGTGGGGGCGCTGTGGGAACAGCACGCCGCGGTGTGTGGTGTGTGGGGGTACTGCGGAGGCAGCACCGCCACGGTGTGTCTTGTGTGGGGGCGCTGTGGGAACAGCACGCCGCGGTGTGTGGTGTGTGGGGGTACTGCGGAGGCAGCACCGCCACGGTGTGTCTTGTGTGGGGGCGCTGTGGGAACAGCACGCCGCGGTGTGTGGTGTGTGGGGGTACTGCGGAGGCAGCACCGCCACGGTGTGTCTTGTGTGGGGGCGCTGTGGGAACAGCACGCCGCGGTGTGTGGTGTGTGGGGGTACTGCGGAGGCAGCACCGCCACGGTGTGTCTTGTGTGGGGGCGCTGTGGGAACAGCACGCCGCGGTGTGTGGTGTGTGGGGGTACTGCGGAGGCAGCACCGCCACGGTGTGTCTTGTGTGGGGGCGCTGTGGGAACAGCACGCCGCGGTGTGTGGTGTGTGGGGGTACTGCGGAGGCAGCACCGCCACGGTGTGTGTTTTGTGGAGGCACTGCGGAGGCAGCACCGCCAAGATGCGTTGTGTGGGGGGCACTGTGTTACCAGCGCCGCCGTGTGGTGTTGTGGTGCAAGTCTGGGCCGGTTTTGCGTCCCTAAAGGCACGTGCAGTGGTGGGTAGCACTGCAAAAACAGCAACGTTCGCCCGGTGTGATTGAGTAGAGGTGCCAGGCACAGCATCGGCCGCACCGGCACCTGATGTAGGGGCGCCTTCGGGTTTCCCCTCCGGCACCAGTGGGGTTTTGGATCCATGATCTTGTGTATTAGTCTTCATCTCTCGAGCTTCCCACCCGCCGTGGAGCCCGCACCTTTGGGGATGTTCCTTGAACACCAGAACTACCCGAGAGATATAGACGTAGTTGGTTAAGTCTCATGGCTGCAGGCAGTGTGGCTGGGGAAAACGATCCAAGTTCCCCCACTTGCTCCACACGCCCTCGCACCGTCAGCATGGCCGAGCCCCAATGTCCTCCCGGAGGACCCCCCCCCCCGCGTCTCGCCTGCGGACCGTATCCTCCTCATCCATACGGTACACGTGTCCGTTTCTTTGCTGCAGGGCCACCGTTTAGCCTGAAATCCGGACCAAAGGGGGCGTGTTGTCTCGCAATAGCATCGAACCCCGGCTAAGCTCGACTCAACCCCCCCCCCAGGACTCCTTCATTCCTGCGTACGGCACTCAGCAGATCTTAGCCAACTTGGCTAGCAAAATGTTGTCAGAACCAGCATATTACTAGCAATGTCACCCAGGGTGCTCCGTGGTAGCTGGTTTTATCCCTTGCTTGGGGTTTTAGGTCTTCGAGGGTTATCCTCAGCTACCTACGCTAGGAGGCGATCTCGCTCACACCCCAAACAACACTCAAACACGTTTTAACTAGCCCTGTAACGTCATGGAATACGAAATAATTCATTTTTATTGCTTAGAAATCGTCTATGAAAATAAGTTTTTTTATATCGCCATAACTTTTTTCACACAGTGATTTGAAATGAGCTCCGATAGTAACTATTGTAGTATATTGAAACACCTTTCCAATGATATGTGTCACGTCGCTATTGGTTCTTGGACCATTTTGTCCGATCATCCTTTATTAAAGAAACTCGTTCGCAGGAAATTCATGTTGATGTTGAAGTGGTGAAGTAGGAACTTATTTTTAAAGAAAAATTGCATATTAAAAGAGTATGTCTGGTAACTTATATAACATTTTGTATTACAGATCGACTCCAGAAGGTGGCGGAGGCGAGGGCGGCCCGTTCTCTCCGCACGCGCCGGCCTTCCGTCCGCCCGAGCACACGCAACACACGAGGCCTCCCGGTATGTATAATACAAAGTTATTACATATTTTATTTGCTGACCAGCTCGCGGTCAGATGATAAATATTTGGAAATTAGCAGGGAAATTGTCGATCGGATACGATTAAAAGTGGGTAAACTGGCGTGAAATGGAAAAGGCTTTTACTCGACATCGAGCAGATGTGGGTCGGCATCATAATAATGAAATGGGGGAATCTGAACTCTGAACGCGAAAGTGTTTTCTTTTTTCTTAATAATAGTATTTAAATATAATGTAGACGGTACGGTGAAATACTAAATATGAAAACGTGCAGCAGGCTCGCCGGGCGGGCAGGAGTACCCGGGCGGCGCCAAGCCGAAGCCGGTGGACGTGGCGTCCAAGTCGCTGTCGGGGCTGGAGTCGCTGGTGGACCAGATCCCCAGCATCGCGGACGGGGGCGGGGGCGGGGCGGGGGAGCGGGCGCCCGAGCCCGCGCCGCCGCCCGCGCCCGCGCTGCCGGAGTACGCGCCGGCGCTGTACCCGCCCTACGGCTACGGCTCGCCGGCCTACGGCAACAACGGGTCAGTATCGCCGGCGCCGCAGACCACGGTGGCCTCGCTGTACGCGTACGGCGCGCCCGCCTACACCGACAACGGGTCAGTCCATCCACCGCACGACGACACACCCGCCGCACTAACGGAGGACGGGGGTTTGGTGGCGGACGCTTGTTTTAATCGCATGCTAATCACCGCTAGTCTGCGGAAAGAGAAGAGTAAACTGACGTTATGAATTTTACGTGGCGATCGAATCTTAGACACGTGTCTTATACGAAATAAACTAACCTCTGTCGTTTATATGTCATTTGTGATTACATTGCGAATATTGTCGAAACGGGGTTAAACAGCAATTAGTTCCACAAGGGCAATTATATTTGATATTTAAAGCCCCACTATCGACTTACAGAAAGTCACAGAACGTGTGTCTACTATGAAGGGTATTTATGTTGGATTTAATATTAAATTATTACGTATTATTATTAGAGAAACATGGAAGTTGCTCCACCGACAAGAGCTAAGCTCTTAAATTTCTGATGATTTCTGATGACGTATTTAACAGTCCCCCTAAGTAATTAGTCTCCAAAACAAAATCAATACCTAATATTAATTCAAAATATATTAATTTACATAAATATGCACGCCATTTCTTACTTTAAAATAACTGACAAAGAGTGACAGTGTTGTCAGCATAGCAAAAATCATAAATAAACTGGCACACTGGCATGCCCTCAAATCCTACGACTCTTCTCTTTCCGTACAGACGATTGTTTAGAATTTGTATAAGATAACACTTACAGATAAAAAATAACAAACTAGAAATAAAAGATATTTTCTCAAATATGCTATGAAATATTGACATTTTGTTTCATATAAATAAGGCTTGGAAGTGTCACGTCGACACGAAACGAATCATTTTAACCGCCTCGCCGGGAAAAAAACTTTCCTTTGTTTCGATATGGTTGGATATAATATCATAGCGTTCAGCTATTAAAAACACATTATCGTTATGACATTCTGCCAATGAAATAAGCGATTCTAGACATCTTACTTTAAATACACATAACTACTTAACATACGTAACTTTTAATATTAATTTGATACAATCTAAATTAAATAGTGTCCGACCGAAGTTTCGGTTTCGGCCAATTTGGGCCAAAGGTTCGGTTCGTTCGTGTGTCAGATAAAATCTAGATTTCTATCTAGATTTTATCTGACACACGAACGTCAAACCTCGACTTGAAGTTTAAATTTAAAGAAAGAAGTCCAAAAAAGTGATTTAACCTAAACTCTTTCAAAATAATAATTACAATGTGACAAATCTAAAATGTCAAAGTGAACTGAAGTGAACTACAATGTTATGCAAATTCCCTGTAATACCTAAATAATTTATGTTCTAAATGATGATTACCTACAGTAAGTGGTTAGTGTTTCTTACAAGGCATATGTGGTAGTGCGGTCATAGTTGAAATTGCAGTAATCTGATATGATGATTAGTTTGTTTACGTTAATAAACTGACGTCTTAGTTTCTACAGGATGTTATGAGAATCTTTAACCGACTGCAAATAAGAGGACCTAAAGTCATGTTGAGATTGAGCAAATTTACAAAAACTACTGAAATTTAATACTATGAGTATGCTATTACAACATACTCCACTTAACCATCAACCAGCTTTCAGCTTTGCTTTTCGTTCTGATACAGACTGTATTTTGTGTTATTTGATGACTAGCTTGATAGATAGCAGTTGAAGTGCCAGACTCACAGAGGTTGTGGTTTATAGTCTTGTCGAGTTAGAGTACGCGCACATTTTGGGCGGGCTGCTACGGGCCGGGCCGCAGCGTATAAATCAGTCTCGAGTATTTTATATGAACTATTGCACACTGAGGCGGGCCGCGTGAGGTGAACTCGTTGAAAAGTGCTCCCAAGCATCTCTCCTGAGGTGTACGTCCTGACCTCATTTCTATCCTTCGTGAGTAGGTTGCGTAGTGTAGTGAGACAAGGACACGGCGAGGACCGCGCATGACGTCAATCCAGACTACGACTTTGACTGTTAGTATTCAGTTTCCATCGTTTTCCCCATGGATCCTGTAACCCTTCTCCGCGAAGCGGCCTGTTCCGAGGACCACAAGGAAGCCATCGAATCTGTAAAGGTGGCCGCGCCCGCCCCAGTCACCCTCTCGGCCCCTAAGGCCAAAACGGATTCTGACGTTCGGAAATCCCGTTCCCGCACCCCCAAAGGTGCAGGAAAGGTAATCCGGAGCTCGACCCTCAGTGTTAACCCCACCTCCGGGACGTTAGCAGAGGTCCAAAGCCTCAAAGAGCCCCCAGTTATCCCCCTCGAGCAAATCCCCTTAGACCGCGTAATGCAGCCCAAGAGGCGCGACGCGGACAAGATGGAAACAGAATTTCAGGTCGCAATGCCTCGGAAGGAAAAGAGTAAGCGCGCGCGTGCTTCCTCCGAGGAAAGGAAGTCGGCAAAAAAAAATACAGGTACCTTCCGCCTTTAGCGGACGTAGCCGCTAAAGGCGGCATGTTTCGGTCAGTCACTAAAATTAATGTTAAACTAAACAAAAGTTTTTTATATTATTGGCTAATTGGAACAGACAAAATGTTCAGGGGTGAATCAACTTTTAAGTGCACCTTGTTGCTATGGTTACGCAAAATTAGTCCCTCGGATAACCTAAGCATTTTTCTATGAAACAGTATGAAGATGTCACTTGGACAACGGGGACAGAGTAAACAACACAAAAAAGTTGATTCATCCTCTTTTCTATCCGATCTGGCAGTCTGGAAGTGAACCAGAATATATAATTTTTTTTTTTTATATTTGGTGGTCAAATAGTAAATTCTCATTTTATTGATTTAGTTTTTTATTTGTATATCATTGCATATTTGAGAAAAGCATTAAACATGCCTCGGCGTGAAAAAGGATTGCCAGCCTTGTATCCCTAGCCGCAGTATAACTACTCAGGAGGCAATCCCCATTTTCCCGGCCTCTGTAGTCTATACTACTTATTAACATTTACTCATATTAAATGCGTATAAAGAAAACCAATGAGTGCCGTAACTTAACCATTTAAACCATATTTTCCCCCGAACGCATTTATAAAATACTAATTGTGTGTAATTTATAATTTGAGATGCAATGCTACAAAACGTATTTTTATGTAACTTTGGCATTAGCCAAATGTTAAATTGCCACATAGTTCTATATGTTTTTTTTAATACTCGGATACTTTAATCCTGTCAATTATAATTTCACAGACAAACTCAATAACGCACTTTTTAATCCTGTACAAAAATTCTATACTCTATGGTACCCGCTACAGAACTTTAATATTCATAAGCAGAGGAATTCTCGTAGCATTTTTGAGCAGTCATAGGGACTTCTCGTTTATCGACTTCCGATCATACATATGTATATCGACAGTGGCGTGCACCTTATAAAGACAAAAAGACACTGCCTACCCTAAGTTGATTACAGAAACGAAATATATTATTTATTGTTACAAACATTACCTTTTTATAAAATTATATAAAACAAATGTACAAAAATAATCAATTTGCGATCCGCGCCATCTATCGAGTCGGTGCGCCAAAATTACGTACGTATTGGTCGATTCCGTGGAGGTTGACTTGAACCATTCCGCGGCACTAGCGCCGCTGCGTGCCGTAACGGTAAAGACAGGCGATTTTCTGTCTAAATTTATATTTGTGTGCCTCGTGGTAACACGGACCGCGTGTGTGTGCGTTCTTATAAAAATATTGCACACAATAACAAAACTCACGCACACAAATACAGAAGTAAGACATTGTCTTATGTCTTTTACTTCCTTACGGAAGTAGGTTGTTTCAGACCCGCGACTCGACTCGTGCGAGCGAGGCGCGAATACCGCGACGCCCGATGTTAAGCGAACAATTCCGAACGGGTAGCCTGTCTCGCTCTCTCCTTAGCTATTATTTGTAGATTCGAACTTCCGATGTTGACTATGTAACGAATTTAAAAAGGCGCTTTTTTTGTAACTTTTATTAGCGCAAAAACAGTACTATTTAAGTTTGTCGTATTTTTGTTACCGCCATTATGTTTGTTTTGATTATTACGTGTGATAGTGGTGACTAGTAAATAAGCGAATAAAAGTTTTTAGTATTCTTAAAAGTTGTCTGAAAATGGATAATTTTAATAGTGATAATTGTGGTGGTGTTTATTGTTTACGGTCGTCAGTTAATAGAGGAAATTATTTAGAGATGGTCGATTTGCTTGATATTTGAGAAGACGAAGAAAAAAAGCTGTCCCGCAGTATTTCTGTAAGTTATTAGGTTCTCAAAATTTTGTGTCTACCCTGTCATAAAACTCTGTGCACGCCACTGTATATCGATAAATACAGAATACAATATTATGTAAAATATGTTTACGAGTAGAAGTAAACAACATGCAGTCTTATCGCGATTGAGCGATCTGATTTCTAGGAAATAATAAATAGAAGTTAAAATAATAATATTTTAAAGTTTCTTAGAAGTAATTTGTGGATTGAAAAATTGAACTGAACTGATTTAATTAAAAATTGTTAACTATTAACTTTTCATTGTTTTTATTGCAAATCTCTATTTAACAATTTCAGCCACTCAAAAGTTATCTAAAAGATATCGCTCTTTAGCGGTAAGACTGCCTGTTGTTTACCTCTACTTGTAATCTTGTTAATATGTTGTGTTCTATAATTTATCGATATAATTATGAATATCGGTAGTCGATAAATGAGAAGTCCCTATGACAGCTCAAAAATGCTACGAGAATTCCGACCACTGTTCATAAGACATATCTCTACTCAACTCTAACAATTTCAAAAAGAGAACATCATCATATTTAATTTAAAAAAAAGCACGCCACTGTTCACTGATTGGTTGAAAATACCTGTCAAATAATGTAACTTATCGCGAGGCACCCGCCATGACCATCGCGATCATTTTTGTTTAAAAAGTCAGTTTTAGTTGAACGAAAAAGGTTACATCAAAAATAAAAAATCATAGTGGGGAATGACGATTCAAGTAAAAAATGTTGTTCTGTGTTTTGTTCGTATAAAAAGTAGTATGCAATAGTTACACAATTAGGTCTTAATATCTCGTACCTTACTTAGGCCACTCGGCAAGCCTCGTGACCTAAGAACCTTCATTGTGCAACGATTGTATACAATACTATAATAATGTCGATCATTTAATACGATAAAATATTTTATTGATACTCCGAGGGTGGTATGATAAGTAGCGAGCCTACCCATGAAAAAAAAAAATTGTTATTTATTATTTTTATTTTTCAACGTAGTCCCCTTTCAAATTTATGCACTTTTCCCAACGCGTCTCCAACTTCTTTAAGCCCTGCAAAAAATATTTCTTCGGAAACTGCAAAATACTCATCCGTGGCCTCTATGACCTCTTCATTTGACATGAAGCGTTTACCTCCGAGCCAAGATTTCATATTTGGGAACAAGAAGAAATCGCAAGGAGCCAAGTCCGGGGAATAAAGAGCGTGCGGCAGTATTTTGTAACCCAATTGATCCAGTTTGGCCTTGACGATGTTTGATGAATGGGCCGGAGCATTATCCTGGTGAAACAGCACTTTTTTGCGGGCTAAACGGGGTCGTCGTTTTTTTATTCTTCATCAAATCGAGATAACAAATCAGAGTAATATGGCCCCGTGATCGTTCTTCCATTCGCTAAATAATCTATGTGAATAATTCCTTGCGAATCCCAAAATACGGTCGCCATCACCTTCCCGGCCGACGGAACCGTTTTTGCTTTTTTTGGAGCACTTTCGCCGGGACAAGTCCACTGCTTCGACTGTTCTTTTGTTTCGGGAGTATAGTAGTGGATCCACGTTTCGTCCACGGTAACGTAACGCATAAGTAAGTCCTTCGGATTACGTTTAAATAGTGCCAAACACTCTTTGGAAGTAGCCACACGATTCTGCTTGTTTTCTTCAGTTAGCAAACGCGGTACCCATCGGGCCGATAGCTTCCTCATGCCCAAATGTTTATGAACGATATGTTGTACTCGCTCCAGTGACAAGCCACATTCCTCAGTTGCCTCCCTTAATTTCAGTCTACGATCGTTCATTAACATATCACGGACTTTTTTGATGGTTTCCTCCGTAGTAACTTCATTTGGACGTCCTGGGCGGACCTCATCAAACACATATGTTCTTCCATTTACAATTTATGAAGTAATTGACAGAATCATTTGAAACTGTAAATTTTCCCGCGTCCAAGATGGCGGCTCTAAGCAAAGACATTTTTAATATTCAGCAAAACCGCATCGCTTCAAGGCTCATTACATTACTTATCATACCACCCTCGTAGAGGGCTTGTAGACCTTTCAGATAACTGTTGCTATAGATAGAATAGAATGAAGCAGTTTCTTTTAGCATGCGGGGTGGAGCGAGAGTAACCAACTGGTGCACACGTTGCAGATACGGCGCGCCGTTCGTGGGCTACTCGGGCGGCTGGGGCGGGCAGCTGATGCGGCCCACGCCGGCCTACCTGTCCGAGTGGCAGTACGGGTACGCGGCCGGCGTGCCCGGCGTGCCCACAGTGCCCGCCGTGCCCGCCGTGCCCACCTCCTACGCGCCCTACAACGCGCCCTACTACAACGGCTACGCGCCGCCGCCCGCGCACCACCAGCAGGTAAACTAACATGTCGCCCGAGATTCCGACTCTCCAGACGACCACGCCCTCTTAGCTCACGCCTACACCTAAAATATCTCAAACACTTTTGAACACGTACCCCACTAGGTTAAATAAACTGAGAGGCTCGGTAACTGTAAATTTAGCAAACCAAATTTTTATAAAGTTCCCACTATCTTACATCTCCCCCATTTTTCCTCTTCACATACCTGGACGAATACATACTCTTGCCACTTAGTTATTTTTATTTCTCCTTTTTTAAATTAGAGAACTGTCTAAAAAGGATACACTTGTCTATGACAGTGTGAATGTCTCAAATTACGTGTTTTTTTTGTAAAATCGAGGTTATGTGACTGACACACTGAAGACTTTCCATAGAAAGAGTTTGCCCGCATTAGTAGCTTCATAGCTCGAGGAGACGGATCGTGAACGTGTAACAGATAGTCTCCACATAAGAACGTTTGGTACATTCCAGTCTCTCGCGGCACACTTCCCGGGCACTCAGTAGCTTCCTGTATTTCTGCCCATGCCCATGCTCAGTCGCGTTTAGTTGACCAGGAGGTATGTATAAGGGGAATGGTTTATATAACCTTTTTTATCTAATGTAATGGTTGACCCTAATGTAACGTTTGATATAAGTACTTAACACGCTCTACTGAAATTATTATTAAACTAAAATGTAATTAATCTGACGTAAATTAATAGATATAAGGAAAAAATAAACAAATATTATATCAAACGTTACGTTTTGCAAAACGTTACATTAGGTCAAAAGACGTTATATATTAAATATCAGGCACTGACGTAGGTATGGTTTTATAGAGGGAAAATCCTGAGTAATAACATATTATGAATAACGCAATTCCGCACCATATACTAACATAACTTTGAATGATCAAATTATATTATATTCAATATCACAATCCGAAATTAATATACCTAAACTTCTACAACAGGAAACTACTGTAACTGAGACTGGTTTGGGATTGGGCCGGCGATAAGTTCATATTATTAATCGCCTCGCATTCGATGAATGTGGTAATAAAATCAAATCAAATTGTGCGTTCACGGCAAATGGTAAGGATGTCATTTGTATATCCTTTATATTTACTATCATACTTTTCAGACAACCTTCTTCAATAACAACCACAGAGTTAGCCACGATGGTTACAAACTACTTACAGTCTTAATGTACGGTGGTGTCTACTTTCGGCTTAGCATTTAATATTCGCATATTTCGTCGACGTAAAAATCGCCAAAGGAATGTTTATATCCATAGCGTTGCAAGTGTCTAATGTAGTTGTATTTGCGTTTCCCCAGGCACACTACCTGTCGCCGCCCGCGCTGATGGAGCTGCACAAGAGCGGCGACAGCTCCGCGCCCGCCGTGCCCTCCGTGCCCTCCGTCGGCTTCGGCGGCTTCTGCTAGTGCCCGCAGTGCCCGCACGAGCAGTGCCCGCAGTGCCCGCTAGCATCCGCCACGACAACACCCGGCCGGCCCCATCGCCCGAACTGATGAGCTTAATTTCTAGGGTTTATTTGTAAATATTGTATGTTTTGTCCGTCACGTTTTCGTATGACTTAGATAGATCACGTTCGGTTAGCGTGGCGCCGGGGCGGCGCGTGTCGTGTTGCGGTATCTTGCCAGTGTTCGGTCCGGAGTTCTAGTCAGTAACAGATCCGTGTGGGCTAGTCAGAGTCTAATTTGTGGAGATATTCGCCGCCGCCCCGAGGGGTCGCCGCGATCGGCCTACGAGATGCGTAAACTATACTTTTTATTTAGTTTAGTTCGTCGCGCGTCGACGGTATTTATAAATCGATTTTAGCATTTTTATACACGACGGGACGTATTTTATTGGCGTCGCTCGGCGGCCATTTTGTCGTCGCGGTCGGTGACCTCCCCGCGCTCGGTCGGATGCGTTTTTTTGCATTCACGATTTTATTTTTGCGTTTTCGCGGCAACCGTCGGCCCGATGTCGCGCGGGGTCGATTTTTATACTGCCTTTAAATGAAATATTGATGAAAATATTTATTTATATTTATTTTCGAGACCCGCAGGCGGGCCGGGAGAGCCGGCCGCGGCCCGCAGCGGCGCCGCAGACGCCGTCGGGGCGTCTTATTTGTCGATGGGGCGTCATAATCTCTCTTGTACAAAATTCTTAATTAGTGAAATGAAGTCTTTTCTTTGCACAAACGATTAAAGTCTTAAGTATAAGGTAAAAACGAAATAACATACGTAAGAAAGACATATACGTTAATGATAGGTTACCGGGAAGAATTTAAACTAGCGCCGAGCGGTCGCGCCGCGGGACGTTGCTCGCACACGCTCGCGCATGTCGGCGGCCGCGCGCGCGCCCGCCCGCACCGCCGCTGCCGCCTGCTGCGAGAAACTATATACATGATAGTTTTTGTATGAAATTTGGGCAATACCCAGCCTGTGTAGGTTAAGAGTGCATTCTGTGAAACATTTTCGGCGCCGCGTTGGTCGTTCCTTTATTATGTCGATGTGTGATACGATATAGTCGGCGACGAACGCGACGCCGAAGCGGCGGGCGGAGGGCGCGGCGCGAGCGCGCGACCGGACCCGACGCGACTTTCGTTCATTCGTCAAAAGGGAAATATTGTTTTTAAAATGAAATCAACAGGGTATTTAAGATCGCTTAAGGTTTATGATTTTATATTTATTATTATTTGGTGCGCGTTAGTGTTACTCCGCCATGCGTTTGTTCGCTCTCGAGTAGTCGAGATTCGTATCGATCGATACCATTTTATTTTTCATGATTTATATTAATGTTTTACGCCATAAATAATTTGAGTACATTTTACCACGGCGGCGGGGTCGGCGGCGCTCGTCGCCACCCAAGCATAATTGAACAAATCTGTACATTTGAGGTCACGCGTGTCCCTCTCCGGTTGTCCTCGGGCATGTGCCTCGCACACACGTGTGCAAGCGTGGAGCGGGCGAGCGTGTTAATGTTAACAAACTAGTCTCTAAGACGCGGCGATCGACGGCGCCCCCGCCCGTCCCTGTACATAACGAGTGCTTTATTACGCTTTTTTTGATATTATATTTTTTAATTACAAGATTAATTTAGTATTTGTATACGTTTGCTTATGTACAATAACAATTTAGTTGTATTTCGTGTAGGACGCGGCCGCCGCGCTCCCGGCGCACGCGATGTGCTGCGACCAGATTATTTTGTAATCCGAGACTCTTTTGTGCACTACCATAGAATCCACGTGTAAACTTAGCTCAACGTTGTTTTTGTTGTACATACGTGTGAAACGACCGAAAACGTTCGACTGCCGTCTTTTGCGGCAGTCGCGCGTTGCTCTGCGGTATCTCCAGTATTTGTGAGAATAATCTGGTCACAGCACAATGCGACGCATCGTACCCTGTCGGCCCGTGTCATAAGCTCTAAGTCACGGTAAACTTTTTTTTATTTGCATCGATATAATGTGTTTTACTGTACAGAACAATCAAGCTTTGTTTAAATAATTCAAGAAATCAATCACAATCAAATCCAGTCCTATTATACTGGAAATTTTAGATTTAATTAGCAGTAAATTATTTTGACCCCCTTCATAGACTGTCCGTTATGCAACGAGTATACTTCAGACCATTCTACGATAGGGGTTTATCCGAAGATAAATAAATTATATATTATTCTGTACAAAAATACTCTTCGGAATGATAGGTTATCTAGAAAGATAATTTTTCGATGGTTTTCGAGAAAGTTTACCCGTCACTTGAGTTAAATCGGGCCGGCAAGTTTTACCGTAGAATAGGCCAGTCGGAGTGGCGGAGCGGCAAGTGGTCGCGGGGCTGCGTTACTGTCTCAACATATGCTCAATCGACATTTCATATTCAATTAGAACATGTCCTCAGTGAAATCAATCGAAGATCAGGGCACAAAGTTACTACAATGGTGGACTATAATATTTTCTACAATTTCCGCTGTGGTCGTGTTACCACGCGTGTTTATTTTTTGCTAAAGTTACAGCAACAAGGGTTGTTTAAACGTGATATAATCCGGTTTAAATTGTTCTATTTATCGACAATAGTCTCCTGCCAAGTTAAACCTTAAGCATAGGACTCTTATAAGAAAATAAGGAAAAAGAAAATGAGTGGCATGTCACTTTATAATCTCCATACTCGTCTTATTCGAGCCGTGTACCTTTATCCATTACAATTACTATTTTCTTTGTGCTTTGATCGTAGTAATGTTGCAATAGTCCCAGTGTCTGATTTTAGACTAATGAATCACCTACTTTACATCGTATCGATTAAATCTGTTTTCGATTGTTACGTTTCGCAAGTTGACGGTAACGCCGGCGATTTTAAATAAGGCCTACAGCGATTCTGCCATTATTGTAGTTCGGTGCTAGATTTACCGTCGCCGGGGATCCGTCCGTCGGGAAATACAAAAAGCTGTCAATTTGGGGAATCTCGTTTTAT
The DNA here is from genome assembly GCA_947623375.1 of Apotomis capreana. Classification (NCBI taxonomy): domain Eukaryota; kingdom Metazoa; phylum Arthropoda; class Insecta; order Lepidoptera; family Tortricidae; genus Apotomis; species Apotomis capreana. The sequence continues at coordinate 385,206 of OX392522.1, forward strand.
AAGGACCTAGCCCTGCCGTCTGTCGTCATCTTCGCATCTTTTAAGAAGAATAAAATTGGTGATGGATGGCGGGGGTAAACATGTTTCGTTTCATTCTACTTTCCATAAAAATCTTAATCGATATTTTCAACATATCCATATTAGACGTCGATATTTTTTAACGATGATAAACTTTTGAAACTACTCGCCGAGTCGGTCTGATTTTGTATTACAGGGGATGGATTCTCGAACGTCCTTTTCATAAGTTTCCGTTGCAATTCGTATGGAAATCGAATAGAAACGAAACCAGGGATTCCGCAGTCGACACGTCGGTCGGCAGCGGAGCCCCGGTCCGGAGGGCGGCGCCGGCGACGCCGCGTGAGTGACGTCGCGGACATGTGGGGGGGGGGGAGCGTAAGTCTCTGGCAACGAGTCGGCGAGCTCCGCCGTTTGTACAGTGTGTATATTTTTGTAAAATTCAATCTTAAACTTGTGGCAATATATTATAAAACCTTAAAAAGTAATCTTTAATATTAAAAGTTAGTACAATTGTTATACATTGGAGGTCCGGTGCATTGTCCTCGCGCGGGGCCCGGTTGTGAATGTCCGCCCCGCGCACGCAACGAACGAAGCAATAACGCGATGCTCCCGATAAGCAATAACGTGCGACTGATGCAACGCGTTTCTAAATTGACCCTCATAATCTCTTTGGTACTAGTCGAATTTCAGTGATCGTCACGTGTAGGCCATAACGCATTTCGCTTCGCTATAACACGATGCGGGCGCCGCGCCGGCGCTTGTCGTCGCGACTGTCGCCGTGCGCGTGCGCTTGTCGCCGTGCGCGTGCGATTGTCGCAACTCGGTCAGCGCCGACGCGGCACGCCGCAACGCTTCGTAGGTATAAGTTACCGCCCGGGCTGTGTCCGGTGCGGGGTTCGATTCTAGCTCAATTTTATTGATACTTAATTATTGTAACGTTTATTGTATTTGCTTGTTATTCACCGTTATAATTATGATCTGTAAAGGGCCGCTCGAGCGCTTCTCACTGTGTCACCCGTATAGTAGATGGAAAAGTGGCCTGGGCGTCACATTACCAGTGCAGAGTAACGCCTGGAGCGTTTGTAGGTACACGTGAGGCCAAAACACGGCGAAACACTAAAGTATCGGCACCGCTACTGCTACCCTAAGATACTTTTGCATCTCATACCAATATTGATTTATAGCAATTCCATGCAGTTTCTAATAAATCGATATAAGTATGAAATACAAAAGTAACTATCAGTCGCATTTGCGTTACACCACCGTGCTTTGAGCCTCGGTGAAAAGGTACCCAGTGCGAAATGCTCAGTCGTCCCTATTGTTCGCAACATAGGCTGATATCCTACTGTTTTAATTTAATTTAATCTCCCCGTTCGGAATCTTTGTAAATTGAAACTAACTGCCGTGTTGTGGATATGTTTGTAGTTGTGTTATGCCGCTCATCCGGCTTTACTCGTTTATCTCGCATTTCTGACGGTGCTTGTGTTTCGCGGGGTGGCCGACTCCGCCTGCGGACCGCGCGGCGCGACGCGCACAACAGACAAACAGACAGATCTACGTTTAATTAGGGTTTTGTAGAGTATTCGCAGGTCGAGACAAATTTGCACAAATACAAGTGTAGTGCAAACATACTCTGAAAATACAGTCAAGTGGAAAAAAAACATAATCATTCCAAAAATATGTAATGTTGTAGTTTAAATCAGTAAATAACGTTGTGTATTTTTGAGATATTATGTGTTCTCATATGTTTGCAGTTGACAGTAGATAACCTACTTTATATTTCTCGGACGTCTTGTTTGTTTAACAAACTTCCGATTTCTAAATGAAGATTGCTCTATTTGGACATCAAAAGTAGTAGATAACGAATGCTCGGTCGGGTCAACGAAGAAATAAATAAAAATCCGATCCGAAAATGCTATCTTAAAACATAGGTTTAACTTGAAATACCTAGTGGTGGTCGACTATCGCTCACATTATGAATTCGCTCGAAATGTTCTCAATTTTATTATAAGATCCCGTCTATCAATAATTTAGTACTTAAATATTTTACATATACTTATTTATTTTTAATGAACTATGATAAGATGGTGCTACACCCTCCGTGGTCGCGCCGCGCCGGCGGGGCGGCTGTCCCAGCAGTTTCATTTATTATTGCGATACTTTGTCAATTACACGGACAATCTCGGTCACGTAGTAACGTTAGTGAGTCGGAGCCGTGTCGCGTCGTCGTGTCGTCGTGTCGTCGCGTCGTCGCGTCGCGCCGCGTCGGCAGTCGGTCCGTCGTAACGTTTCGCTAGCGGTAACACTGAAGTTGATACGTTTGTACAGTTTTAACGATATTTCTCGTAGTGAACTAAGCAAGAAATATTTTTAGTATAATAAGATCTAATCGAATTACATTTTAGTGTATCATATGAAGTACTCGAGGTCGTTTTTTCAAAATTACTTTTAACTTTGTATGGTCCTTCGTGAGTTTACTTTAAATAAATATTAATGTCTCATCTGAAACTGACTCCGTGGAATTTAAACTAGAAATTAAACTGAAAGAATTTTAAATAATGTAATACAATATTAATAATGGTTAAGTAATGTATTATAAATAGAGTTAAGGTAAAAAGTTATTAACATTGTATGGAAAAATTGTGACAAAATTATAGTCATTTGTAATATTCATTGTTGTTTTATTCCTACCTTTAAGCAAAGCACCAGCTTAATCTCCTTCGCAGCTTCTCCTCGTGTGCCGAGTTAGCGCGGCATCTAGCAGCTGTCGTACGCAAATAACAAAACCTTAAGCGTTTAGCACACCAACACCATCACCACTCTTCACATCACAATCTATCCTCTCGTCAAACGCAAATCCGAGCTAGAGTGAAACGGGATTCAACGTAAGACAGATGCAATAGTATTTTTTTTCACCTTGCAATCGTTTTATTTTCACATTTTCCATTAAATTTCTGGTCGCCTTGCTGAAAATTTCGAGTAAGTACTTCGACTTCCCGCCGAAACAAAAAAGAAAAATATTTTATTGGTGACATTGTCTATGGAATGTCAAGGTAATTAAAATATACTAGTTTCATAGATATAGTATAGTAGTTTAAATACATTGTTTTTTAAAGATAATAAAAACAACACCTAAACAAATCAACATATTAAATTACAACTGTACTTATGTTCTCAGATGGTTGGCTAGACTAGATCTTACTTTCCCTGCCGTACAGTCCGACCAAAAAGAGTAGAAATTAAAAAGTGGCAATACTGTAGTGTCGTCCCCTTTATCTTAGATTGATTAGAAGGGGATGACACTACAGTATTGCCACTTTTTAATTTCTACTCTTTTTGGTCAGACTGTAACATAGACATAGATGTCGTTTGAAACTGACCCACTTAGGAAAATCGAGGTATTGCCATAAATAATAAAGTTTATAGACAAATTTTTCCCACCAACCTGGCGTTGAAGTGTCGAATTTTAAACTACTTTTAAAATTTTATAAGGCATAAAAAAATAATAATGTTATGGAGGGTATAAGGGAGGAGCGGAATCTTTCATAGGAAAATATTTGAGGGTGGATTGCAAAAAAATTGTACATAGTTAAGGGCTTTAATCAAAACAACATTAATTGATTCCTTTGTGTGACGAAAGTTACCCATAGATTTTGTATGACTAACTTTCGTCACACAAAGGAAGCGATCGTATTTAATGTTAACTAAGCTTTTAACTATGTACAATTTTTTTGCAATTGACCCTTGAAGTGTCCAGCGGTAGACAAATTAACAAAAGTTCCAATGCCGTCCGCGTTTAGCGTTAGAGTAGCAAGAAAGTATGAAAAAAATTCAAGTTATTGACGGTGTCAACTATTTTGAATTGAACATTTTAATATTTTAGGTGACCAGAGTAATTCTAATTCTTACTTAGTTCCTTTAATTATATACAGAACAAACGCATAATTAAGTTTTATTAATATTCCATAAACAAACCGTTGCTAAGTAACGGAACTATTTTCAACCACAGTAGCGCTACTAATTTAACACCTTTCAGCGGACTTGAATATATGAAGATTCTGCTCTTTCCTTTAACCCTCCATATATTATGGACATTATGGTTATGGACTATATATGGACTATATAAACATTCTATAAGCCAAAGCCAACTATGAACTAAAGTTTTGAGTTTGTCCATAGAATGCATATGTTATGTTATAAATACAAATGTCTATGGTTTCTTTGTCTGCAAATAAAATTATACGCTAAATTATGTTTATTATTTTTTAGGGCTTTTAATGCTAACTTTACCTTAGTAAACTACATTATGCATTTACGACACGCATTGTGATAAAAAAAAATACTTAAGACAAAGAATGACAAAGGATGTCACAGCTGCAGAATGTAAATTCAGCATTTGAAAGCATCGTTTAGGTACTTTATAGGCACGCCATCACAACAGCTGTAGGAAAATAATATTTTTGCTATAATATGAAAACGCAAGCTTATATAAAGTAAAATAATATTCAAAGTTTATAAAATATTATTCATTCATGTACAAATTGAAACTTAAAATTCTAACATTTTGACAGATTTTGCTTTTGCTACAAATGGGTATAAAGAGTTTTTGATTTTGACGTAAAGTTGCCACTATAAAGAACCTAAGTTTGATGGCTTCGAAAGCATAGACAATTCCAGTTGACCGAGAGCGATCCGAAAAGATCGCGGATTGACTGTAGAATTCGGTGTGGATTGAGATGTCGGATATCGGCAGCGGTGACGAGGGGCTTTCTAGTCAGAGTACGTATATATTTACAGCGGCGGAGCGCTCGGAGTGCGTCCCGTTTCGCGCCGTTTCCGTCGTTCGTCCGGGAAAAAATTATCCCGTGTCCTAACGTTCAAAAGTAAATATCTCATTGTTCCCGTTTCAAAATGGCGAATTCGGGTCTACAAGGTGTCTGGCGCTGAGGGCCTCACGGGCCGAAAGGGCGGCGGGGCTGGAGCGCTCGCGGGAGGCGCGGGCTCGGCCGGGGACCGGCTGGGCTGCCGCCGCCGGAGGTTGACGACCTATCGATTTTTTTGTCTGCGACCTCTCGCCGCCGGGCGGCAGCGGCTGGCGGCAGGCGGTCGGGCGGGCTCGACGGCGGCCAGAGGCTCCCAACCGCCACCCGAGGCGCTGGCCGAGCCTGCGGCGCCCGCGGGGCTCGCGCAGCGACCGACCCTTTGTGTGCGCAGCCGAACGGTCAGCTGACTGCGCCCGCCATGCCAGGTCAGTGCCCGCCGAGCCCCCGTCTGGAGCCCCACCTGATCGTCGACAACACACCAAACAGACCCACTGCCCTGATCCCCATTAGAATCTTATTAGACCCACACTGCCCATCAGAAGTGTTGTGAAGTGACATTGTGTTTGATTTGAAGTCAGTGCCAAGTGTAGTGCAGTGCAGTGAATAGTGAGAACAGAACAGTGGCAGTTCTTTGTTCAGTTTTATTAGTTGAAAAACTGTAGAATTGAGGACACTGCCCATTGGGTAATTGTGAAAGTGTGTTGCTATGCAGACATTCCTCAATCCATCCACATTGGAGCAGGCAGACAAAGAGAGTGGCCGTTAGACAACAGATCACAAGACCCTCCAATTGTCTGAAAAATCCATGTGTTCCAAGGAAGGAGAGCCTGATTTGATGTTCTAGGACTTGTCTCATATTACCTAGAGGCATCTGCTTGGTGACTATGACTCTAATTTTCATTTAATCACAATACCTATAACCTTCTTGCGTGACCTGATTTCTCTTTTCAACTCCAATTTATAGTTGATTGGCAACTGTTAACTGCTTGGCTCTTTAAATGATCAAAGACAAGTTATTACAGTTCAGTATTATGAAAACTACTCATTGCACAACAGCCAGAAAGTAGTATAACAAAAGCACATTCACAGTTATGTGGATGGTGACGTAGGAACCAAGGAAGGCTTGCAAGTTGGCAGCAGAATTAGCACTACTTAATTATTTTCGGATTGTTGGTAGTTCTTGAAGGCGAATTTAGGTAATTATGTAAGAGTAACATGTGACACACAAAGTAAGACAATCCCTTGAAGCTTTTAGTGTTGCAAATTATTGATAAAGCAGGTTGTGTACAAATGAATAAATATTTTAGCAAAAGCAAATGTCGTAATCAAAATGCCATTCAGTATATCTTGCAGATAGTCATTGTCTGTTACTAATGCAATATTGAACTGGAGCTTATTTATTTGGTAACTACATAATTTGGGACGGGAGCCTGTATGATGGGTGTCCTGTTATCCCTCGTGAGGGACATATGGCTCTTAGAAGGATGTTCCACTGTGACCTTTAAGATCTTAATTATTAAAGCTTATTTACGAGTAACATTTTCTTTTGTGATGTTTACATACTGTAGACAAACTAAAGAAAAAATAAGAATGATAATGATAAGTTTTCAATCCAGCAATAACCAGTTTGGTATCAGGTTTTTGACACAACTTATTTTGACATTTGTGTATAACATGTTTCTTGTGTAAATCTCTCTTCTTGGCTTACACAATCTGTGTCATCACTATGCCACCATTTGTATAGATTTCCATATGGTTATGTATCATAAAAATAGTAGAATGAGTAAAAAAATATTTGAATAATTAAATGGCATCCATGAGTTAGGCTGGCAACACTAGCTTGGCCCGTGGTGCGGTAGGGGGGGATAGGTCTGAGCAAAAAATAACAGGTTTCACTTTTTTGCCCGTCTGGCCGGCGTCTGTAACAAGATTGTCTGCTGTCAACGACCCACCTTGAACTACTTACATAACCACATTATCTGCTTCTAGCTCCTCAGCTTACCTCAAAGCTACCTTAAATCTCACTTTTCTACTTGTTAATAAATGCCATCTTTTTTTGAAAGCTATTTTTGAAAAATTATTACTTATGTCAAAAAAGTTTTATTCAGGCAGTGAACCTATACATGAATTGTTTATAGTGAAATGTTACCGATATTAACTTAAATTTAAATACCTATTTCATAACTTTATACCATTAAAATTTCATTCGTAAAAGGTAGGTATCACATTGAAATAAGCTCATTAGAATACATAAATATGTAATGTCAGATTTAAATACACTGGTCTTTTATATGGGAGGATTGCCAGTATTCAGTTCCTGTATACTGTATACATACAACTGAATATTAACAAAAAAAACTGTTGTTACAGTACAAGATAAATAATGAATCAAGAGGTTTAAAAATTATAATACTAGCTTATAAAACTGTCAAAATGGGTGTTTGTTAGCAGTTTTGGCCAGATTAAGATTGATAAACCTGTTGGCATGGCGCTGCTGGTTTTGGGGTGACCTAAATCATTATCTGACATCATACATTTTCTGAATACCTACCATTCTATACTTGTTACGTTTTCTAGGACAGGCCAGTTTACATCAATGAAAGCAATGTCACATCCTACACCAAGCTACTTTTGCTAGCGACATGTTTCCATTTTCTATAAACGGATCGGACTAGATTAATGATAATGACATTAAAGTTCTCTTTCAGAAATTAGTATGTTGAATGATCTTTGTAATATTGGTCCAAGTCTAACGATCTTAATTAATTTCTGCTTTATTTTATTAAAAGAAGGAGATATTATAAAGAACAGGGTGGTGTGAGTGAGGTTGCCAACCATACTGTTCCAACCAGTATTAAACTGTTTTTCCTACATCATACTGTTTACTGTTGAACAAAAATAATGTATATAAAATACTGTTTTCAGCATCATAAGGCACAAGTATCCTTAGACCTGTAGGGCTACTACGTAAATCGAATCACAATCGCAATCCCTATAATTTACCTTAACATTGGTCGCTGACAATCTTTGTAATATTAAAGTAAAAAATCTATAGCCATTTGTCAGTTACATCCCGAGAGGGATGAGAGTGTGTTGAGGCTTAAGAAGTTTTTAAAAATATCCTATAAAGGATAGGTACTAAGCTATCGCTTTTGTTGCCAGGGCCACTCCAGAATAGAATGACCTAAATATTCTAGTGCCACATTAAGTGGACAAAGAATATTATTTTATCCTATCGTTATCGGCCTTAGTGGTTCCATTCCAGGACACAAGTCACTTCACGTGCTTTGGATCGGCGGACTCCATCCTGTCGCCCATTCACCCGGCGACGTGCTCTTAGCTGTTGAAACATTAAGAACTGGAACACCAACCCATTCATGCCAAGCTTTATTATACGCTCCTATTCTTTTTCCATGCTAGCATCGTATTCGTCATCCTAGAACTTCGTAATCATCTTTCTGTTTGAGTCCACATTTCAAAATATACGTAACTGGAAAATAAATTAATACAATAAGAGTCCATCTTATCTTGTCTGTCTTATCCAAGACAAGCTGTCAAATCGGGAAACCGGGTTCCGAATGTTCGGGATTTAGTAGGTAATTGTACTAATTAATGCATACCCAGCATGAAGGTTTATTGGCTTCAAACCCTGCTTTAATATTTTTAATTGTACGCCTGCTTCAATATAACCTGTTATAGTGTGCTGGATCCACTTTGTGCGGTAATAACGTGGAAGTATATAGTATATATAATCGAATTTGCATGGATTATTGCCATTATTGGTAACCCTCCGCACCAGCGCTGCTTGGGCGGAGCTTGTGTAACGCTGCGAACGAGCTGGTGCGGTTAAACTTGGTGGTACCTGTGTACCTACCTATTATATAACCCCTTGTTGTTCTAAGGCACCCCAGAGGTGTACACGGCCTTGATGGCGCGAGCCCGCCACGCCTTCCTTAGCACCTCGCTCTAGCTCAGATCGGGAGCTCTCATCGTCAAGTAAATTATCCAATTCGACATTAGGTATCGAAGCTGAAAACGAGATCTCTGTCTGTCTCATGTTTAGGAACGTCCAATCAGTCACTCGTGCACAATTTGTTTACGACTCGATATTTCAAAATGTTGTTTTAGATGTCTTCTCAGTCTTAAACCAGCTTTTCAAACTCCGAACTGATTGTACTGCACTCGAGAGGCACTGTAAGCTCTTTTCGTATATTAACCCACAGGCTTAGCAGTAGTTAAGTTTTAGTCAGTCTGTCAAACCCCTTTTCTCAAGAACGCGTGGAGGTATCAAGCTGAAATTAATAACTAATACTCAAGTCTGCTACCCCTTGGAGTCGTGAGAAAAATCGAACTAATCTAATCTATATTCACATTGAGATATTTTCGTTCAGTTTTTATGTTCATGCCTCCGTAACATTCAAACTACTAAGGTTACATATATGATTTTGACTAATTTAAAATCCTTAAAGTACTATGACATATAATTTGATACAGTCGAGTTCATTTACATCTACACACTTACGAGAACAAAAATATCTGAACACGATTTTATGCTCCTGACAATAGGGTCGTGTTCAGATATTTTTGTTCTCGTAAGTGTGTAGATGTAAATGAACTCGACTGTACTAACCACTCCATAACTTCAAAGTGCAAGTGTATTTTTTGGCGTCCCAAATTTTAACCAACGTTTACTCAGTTGTCGCTTCTCACGTCTCAGTTTCACGTTTGCAACTTTGAAGAATAAAAAAAAAATAACTATAGCACCTAGAGACATAATTCTTCCACCAAAAGATAGCTTATGTTCTGTAGTCTACGTGCAGTGTAGTATTAGGAACTACTCATAACTCCATATCGACAAAGTGGGACCTTTTCCCTAAAACAGTCACATTTATTGATGGTGGCATTGACATTGAACATCATGTTGCACAAGGCACAAGTAAATAAAAACTTCCGAAAACCGTAAATTTGTTTTGTAGTTATATTAGTGTAAATATATCTTTTTGTGATAATCTTATTTTCACTTGGTAAACTAATCCCAACTTATGCCCATGTATGGGATAACAGTTTGCAACGGCAAGTTAAGTTTGTCGTTAAGTCCAGATTATCTTTTCCTTAAAATAATATAATATGCAGTTATTTAATTGTTTATACGTAATCCTCGGTTCGCGAGTCTGACTGTGCCTTTTTTTATAAATACACTCTTATCTTTACACTTTAATGCATCATGGTTGATTACTCATTTTAGCTTCGATTTGCAAATAGGACATGAATTTATGACTAAATTGGGCCCGTCCCGGCTTGGTAGGAAAACGGAATATTTAACTAATACTTTAACAAGTTTGGCCTGGCCGTGCCGGAATGAAGGTGTCGTGGCGCATAGACACAGCCGACAACACAGGATAGATAATAGTAAACAAGTACAGAAGGCTCTCTTTTTTGTGCATAGCGAAAGCTGTACGAAAGCTGTGCGTAACTGCGTGCGCGAGCGAGAAACTGCGAAGTGCGCTTACCTGCCATGGGATTAGGGTTTAGTGGATACAATCGATCGGTAATTATAGTATGAACAAAAGTCGAGATTAAACCGAAATTATGATTTGTTTGATACGATTCGGTTAGCCGATTGCATTCCCTACGTGGGACTGATTACCCCCGTAATTAAGTGCTGCATTGCGTGCATTCCACCTGCACTCTGCAGCGGAGCGTCCGCATGTTCAGGTTGCAACTTAAGCTGCAACTTAAGGCGTACACATTTCGGTGTGATTTCCAAACAACGGTTGCATCTAGTACTAGAATTTGCCCGCTGCTTCGCCTGTGTTACCGGGACTTAAGCGTGTGTTTTAATCCATGATCTGATCTATCTGTTAGCCAAGTTTCATCTAAATCGAGATAGAATGAAGGTAATTGCGCTATTGAGTAACAAAATCCAAATATCCAAACTACTCTTACTATTGCTGTACGTCTAGCATAAATGTGACACACGACTCTTTGTCGCGTGACAAATACTATCTGTCGCTTTCCTTTCAATACCGTGCGAGTAGGGCAGGAGATGTTGAGTCGCGCGACAAACCAAGTCGCTGAGATAATGCTATTATATTAAGAAAAGTATAAGCAGTAGACAAAAGAAGCCGCAATGCGTTTCGTCTGCGGATCACTCGTACTCACAATACCCTCGTGAAGTCATGAATTTTGTCATAAACTTGAATATTTGAAACCTTTAAGGACGTTTCTGAACCTTTTGTAGAACCTAATAATTTCGTTTTAGAGACCGTCTTTCTGTTGCAGGTAAAATCTGTAACTGACACTTCTTCTGCAAATAAATCTTTTGCATAAATGTAACCTGAACATAGCGTGAACTTACATATAGTAGACCGCGAGATTGTGAAGAGACGACTTAGAACAAGGCCCCGCCTGCTGTTTCCTTATGAATGAGATATAAATTCAGTGTCAGCTAATCTGTACACTATCATCACCAAACAAAGTACGCTTTGTATACATATAGCATGTATTCTTAGTCAATTACTTTGGACGAATTCACTTAGCTGCTATGTTCAAAAAGGCTTTCTGAATGCTTGTCGTAACTATAAACGACTTTCTTGCAGAACTTCTTGCTTTTAATGGTTCTGTTTGTGCTAGTTTAACTGAAACTTATTCATAAGTTTTATTAAGTAACGTATACGGTAGAATTGGCCGCGGGGGTCTTTTTGCTCTATCGTAAGTCGATTCTCACAAAAATGATCTTTCAGTGAAAAATAGTACAACTCGGCAGTATTTCCAGTCAGCCAAAGCCATTCTTAATTGTCTCTATCCGAATTCTATGAATTATATTGCCTGCTGCCGCGTTCTTAATCTGAAGTGTGCAACGTTTTAAAAGAGTAACGTGCTGTAAAAACTATTTGTACTGCTTCTCCAGTCTCGTAAACGTATCTCAGAGCAAGGTTTCTAGACGACGCCTTTGTTTCAAATTGCCTATTGTGGCAAAGCCGGCGACAGACGAAATGAAGCCGTCCCCTAAAATTAGCGCCTCCTAATGCAAAATTTATCGATTGCTTTGTCTCATAACATCGCAAATCGCTATGATGGGTAACCACGCGAAGAACTAGCGACGACTTGTGATTTGTTCAGCTAACCAAGTATCCATGGAATTGATTATTGTTGCTCATCCTCGTTATACTTACATAGTGTGTGGCAGTGTTCCTACCTAACCATCCTAGTCATTTGGCACGCTATCTTTAAAACATTCAGTACAAGCTTTTTTACTAGATTTTATGCTTTTCTACCCATTAGGGTTGTGGGTTGTCTTGTGTTGCAAAAGCGTTACGCATCCTCCAAACAATTGAGAGGTAATATTTCGTTACTTGGTAGTTATTACGAACATTTGGAATTTTCTAAAATCTTAGGACCATCGGTGATAAGAAATCCTGTGAGAATCTGTTTAAACACTAATAGGAATTTTCGCCAGTCAGGCGCAACTGGGTTTCGGCCATAACTTGTTTCCAAGTATCGTAACAAAGAGCCAGGCGATTCATAAAATGGAGCACGAGGAGGTCACAAAAGTCCAGCCGCGAGACATAAGTCTTAACGGATTATATCGCATGGCAGGTTTACTTTAACCGTCTGAGGTATTCTTAAAAATGTATTGTAATTGAGAATTTTAATAAAGTATTTACTGAATGCAAGCTTTTTATTTGTGAACCCTTGTTAATCAAAGAATTGGCTGAGCAAATTGGCACCAACTGTTGAAGAGATGTGTCGTCGATCTGTGTTCAGGTCATATGGTAGGCTGAATAGCCAGGCCTCGCTACAATTGATTATCAATTGATGCGATCTCTATAGAGGTCAACGACCGTCTATCTAGCCGGCGAAGCGTCGTGTTTCGGCGCCGAACCATTATATAAGTGCTCGTTCATTTGCCGATTCTTGGTTTTGTTACGAACGCCGTTTGTTTGAAATACCTAAACACTTGTACGTTTTACTTTGATGTTAACCTATTGTTTCGAGTTACAACACCTTCAGAATTCGTTCCCGTTAATTCATATTGAGATTTGCCTATCGATTCGATTCGGGATTGTAACAATACAAGAACTGAATACAGATATAGTTGGATCGCCAGCTTTTGGTCCCAAGTAGTAGTTAGTAAGTTCGGCGCTCGGTTCAGTGTCAGCCCGCTCCCTTTTAGACGATTCCGTCTGCGGTCGGCACAATCCGACTGTAGTCTACGTGCAGTGCGAACATCTGTCGAGTCCTTGCGGGCTTAGCGGTGGCGAGCGGTCGCCGGGGACACCGCGTCTTTACGACCGCTGCGAAATGCGACGCTCCACTTTCTCACACTGTTTAGCGAAGGTCTTATGATTCTTTTCTCATTTCAGAATATCATGGTCAAGGAATGGACGCGGGAGGGAACAATTTCGACTCCGGTGAGTATTTATAACCCAATTATTAAATTTATTTGTTTGACATTAATTAAAACCTTCGAAACCGATTTTGATCGGACTACATCTCGATGTCAATGTTATGTTTGTTGCTACTATTAGAAAACATAATAGCGTCTTAAGCTTGTAAGTGGAAAAAAGGCAGCGGCAGCAACATACGGAAGCTGAAGCTTATAGGTTTCTACCACCTTTAGCGTGGAAAGTATAGTATAATCAATAACAGCTGTTAATTCCCGGGCAGTGAGAACAGCACGCGCTGTCTCCCGGGGACATCTAAAGCCTCATCCTGTCCCTCTCACTCTATGGCTACGTCCGATTTCAATGAAAGAGAGGCTATAACAATTTTCGAACTATAGACACCCCGAAGTGCGAACCGATGACCGGTGATGCAAGCTCGTCGTAATCGATCGGAGCGATTTCTAATTGGCCATTATGTGCATTCCGCCGGTTACGATACCGCTTATGAACGTGGTAAAAACCTTGGTCGTTGCGCGCCACTTCACTACTCATATGTGGAACTGGAGTAGGGCAGAAGCGGCAGACGTTGCGTTTTGTTCAATTGGGACATTGGTTGATTTGTAAAACACATTGTAATATAACTTTACAAATGATCAATGACCTACTATCAGATTTCCCCCGCAAATTGATGCTGAATGAACCAAATCATTCAAGAAAACGAAATCGAATTGGCGAGATATTTTTACTCATTGTTTTGCTAATAAAGTCGTTTTCAATCCTGTATTGGCATGCGGTTTATCTATTATTACCTATTACCTACGTCTTGCTGAATGCGAAATAAAATATGTTAAGTACAAGGAAATATTAAACCGACGAAAATATTGGGGTGGCTAAAATGACGCTCTTATTATTATTCTCATAAGTATTCACCCCCACAAGCGTAATAACTTTCGTATTAGTAAGAGTTAAATTTGCATAATGGTAATTTAGTGTTTTGAAAAAAAGTTGCGAGCCTTGTGGTGATTTCCCCGGGGCCTGCCGGCGCGGCCTCAAACTTGCCTATTGAACTCTATAGTCTATCTGGTCCAGCTAGTCTTAGGCTATACCTAATAAGAAGAATATCACAAATGTACTGATTATTTTGTATGAAACCATTTGAATGGCATATATTCATTATTTTTAAGAAATAGAAGGCTAAATATGCTAGGCTTACCCATACATCGTTGACTCCACTGTTCCCTGCAACAATGGACATGAATTCAACACACGCTGATACATCGATATGTTTGTCACAATATTGTGTATAAATTTACGATGTTAATTCTCACGTTTATTACATTTCTGTGTATCCGGCCACATATTAAACCTTTCAAAGGATGCCGTAACATCGGCGCCCGGCGGAGCTATTGAGATATATCGCTTGAAAGGCGGGTGAATTTAATTCGGCGTATTGAATGTGTCTCGCCGGCGAGGTCGTTGACCCGCCTAATTACCTAAGCAGCGAGAGAGTAGGTATTGTTTGCTCGATGTAGACTCAGGTGGTGGCTTTGGCAAATTTGTCGCGCCCTGGCCATATTGCGCACAGTAAGGGAAATTGATTCTCGTAGCGCCGTAAAACCGTTTCGCAGCGACGTGAGTTATCACTTAAGTTTGAGCGATGGTAGGTTGTCGTTGCGACGGGGTTGTGCGGCGGTCCGGGGATTAATAACCTTCACTGTACGTGTACAGTTTAGTCAACCTCAAATGCTAATTAGGAAGCTAGCAATTAGGAATGCGTCTACGTAATTAGGAATGCGTCTACGTAATTAGGAATGCGTCTATGTATGTAGAAAATGTGGATGTGTATGTTGCTCCCGGATAGGACTACATAGTCACGAGAGGCGTTGCCTCTCGCAAACTGACGCTGCCTAAATCATCTGTTAAGATGTATAAGGCCTTTTAGTAGTAGTATGTAAGTCTAAAAAGCTCCACGCTACAAAGAAAATAACCCCGCGAAACAAATCGGACCGTCATACTGCTTTTGACAGAACGACTTCTGCTGGGTCAGCACTACAACTGTGACACGCGATTCTTTCTCGCGCGACATATATTATAGTAAAAATTATTTTTATTGAGCGAATCATCCTACGCATCGATACGAACTTCACTGCTCTTTCACTTACGAAGTGACCAACATCTGTGTTCTCTTTGTTTAAGAGTAAACCTTATTTCGTTTGACTTAAAGACTAATTTAGTGTAAAAGTAATTTGCTTATAACGCCTTACATTTCGAAGTGGCAGTTGTGGCCACAGTTAACAATACAGATAATGAGTATTGTTCATCGGGTACAAAGCTAAGTGGATTCGCTCAAGAAAAAGAATTTTTACTATACCTGTCTCTTCCTTTAGCAGTCCGAGCAAGAAGGGGCACTGCTGAGTTGCGGGACAAACGAAGTCGCTGCTATATATTCTAGCCCTGCAGTTAGTGTTAAATATAACAATAAAATAACTCTAGGGCTAACATGCTAAAACGGCGACGAATGCCTATACCTTAGCGTCGGTTCTTACCATGATCGAACTGCGTTTACTTTTCACCTACTTACGAGGTCATCCTAAAATACGTCACACTGATTTCGTGATGTTTGGACCCCTCCTCCGTCCTTGTCACACATTTTGCTATTTTAAATAAATAAATATCAGACAACCTCATACAAATCGATCTTGTCCCAAATTAAGCTCAAGAAGGCTTGTGTTATGGGTACTAGACGACGATATACATACGTATATAGATAAATATTTAAATACATAGAACAACCATGACCCAAGCACAAATATTCGAGTTCATCACACAAATATTTGCCCTGGCCGGGATTCGAACCCGGGACCGCCGGCTCAGTAGGCAGGTCTCTACAAACCGAACCAACCGCGTCGTAACCTGGTCGTAACCCTATGATGATATTGATGATATTAATGTTGATGCCGCATGCAAATAGGGTCCAAGCTTGAGTAACCGTAGGCTACGCTGGCATATAAACCTGAAAAAGAGAGTAGGTCCCAGAAGGGCTCTTCAAAAACTCAATTAGCGTGTTTGGTGCTCCCTGCCTGCATAATGGAACAGCTACTGCTATTCAAAAAACCAAAAGCCAGCTGATAAGCTCGCCTTTGGTAATATGATTCCTGCAGCTCAGATTTTGAGAAACAAGATTGTATCTCTAGTTTCTAACATCACCTGAAAAACCTGACTGAGCCATCGAAGTATTGCAATGCATTGGACAGATTTGCATGTTTTATTTTTTGTAAAACGATGCGGTTTTGGCGGCGCTGGATCAACTTTTCTTGTTGTTATTTTGTTCCATGACCCAGGGGACAATACAAATAAATAAAATATTAAGGGACAATCTTACACAAATCAACCTATTTAGTCCCAAACTAAGCCAAGCTTGTATACGGCCGAGTACTACACTACGACATATATACGAGTAATATATAAATACATATAATATTTAGTACTCTACTTAATAATTATTTTCTGCCGTCAACTTTTGTAAAAAAATAAGGATTAAACATTGGAAAGATAGTCCAAATTGCTATAAGGATTGGCACCAATGAATTTTGATTTTCGATTTGGATCGCGTA
Source organism: Apotomis capreana (assembly GCA_947623375.1). Taxonomy (NCBI): domain Eukaryota; kingdom Metazoa; phylum Arthropoda; class Insecta; order Lepidoptera; family Tortricidae; genus Apotomis; species Apotomis capreana. Next base: position 402,048 of record OX392522.1, read on the forward strand.
TTGATTAAGGGTCATATGTTACAGTTATAAGTAAATAAAAAAATTGGGCAAGTGCGAGTGCGACTCGCGCATGAAGGGTTCCGTACCTATATATATGTATATATAGGAATAACAAGTTTGTTGTATGGGAGCCCCCCTTAAATATTTATTTTATTTCATTTTTAGTATTTGTTGTTATAGCGGCAATAGAAATACATCATCTGTGAAAATTTCAAGCGTCTAGCTATCACCGTTCTTGAGATACAGCCTGGTGACAGACGGACGGACGGACAGCGAAGTCTCAGTAATAGGGTCCCGTTTTTACCCTTTGGGTACGGAACCCTAAAAATGATACCAGTTTTCTCATCATCACCAGCTCAGCATCATCTCGTCATCTGTCCAGTGTCCACTGCTGGATCAAAGCCTCGTGCATTTTCCATTCGCTGATATCCCTTTGCCTAAAAGAAATTAGCGCCCGCTATTGAATGTCAGCGGCACACCTGGCGCCTGGCCATCCGTCAAGGCAATAAATACTAGCACTAACGGGACCTATGTAGATGTCTGCCCGCAATAAATCCGCGCGCCATGATTGTTCAACACTTCTCCGATGATTGATATTCAGGGTCGGCTTTTGTACTAATCAAAGAATAGAAGAAAGGTTTTTTATTTTTGCCAAACATTAAATTAAATAAATTTAAAAACAATGAATACAATTACTTTTAATCTTATAAAAACTATACAATTAGAAGTATATACATAACCGTAAATTAAATTGAAATACAACAAACAAGACACAATATAAAAATGGGTCACCACTAGGCATAATTTCGCATCAGGAATGGCGCTGACTTTTAGTTTTCTGGTCACCAAAAATAAAAACTAAACTTATCGTGGAGTAACAACACGAACTCAACCAAATGTATGATATAATAGATATTAACAACAACAAGACTGGGGCATGGGATTCCCGGCAAAAGATGTATTGCAACTATTGCAAGGCTTTTTTTTTTAATATTACCTACCTTGTGAAAAAAATGGTGTAACTGGGATGTCTAATAACATCCTGTTTAAAGATCAGAACACACTGGATAGGTGTGCAAGACGTGCACGTGACGTATGCGTTTTGCGTTGTAAAGTATGGATTTTGATGAGAGATGTCGCACGCACCGTCACGTGCACATCCTATGTGGTCGGCCCATTAACGTGTCGTCACCTTTAATTGAATGAAATATGATTCAAACAAATGGTCTAGTCTAATCTTGTCTATTTTTTTAATCATCTTCATCATCCTGTTCCGACTGATTTCGGCCACAGCCATAGGATAGGTCACTAGCTGACGCATTTGGCTTATTGAGAGCGCCGCTCATGAGGTCATGAGCTCCCAGGCGGCTGATATGGCTAATTTTAATTTAACCATACTCGTTGCAAGTAATTCTTTGAATATGAAATTAATAATTAATAGGGTGAATTTCAAGCGTTTTTACGGCGGTTTTTTTTTTCATTAGTGTCACAGCAAATATTGACAAAATAGATGATGGTTAAAGTTGAATTTGTATGAATCTGAAAAGGACTCCCGAGTCAGATCCCAGTTTCACCACAGTTATTGCGACTTGCTCTTTCGTTTTGGTAAAAAGCATGTGACACTAATGAAACTAGAACCGCGCGGTTAAAACGCCCTGAAATTCACCCAATAGCGTTATTTCATGACCTGATGTTTCGTAAACTGTATTTTGTATAGGCAATAAAATCACCTCTCACGAAATTCCAGACGTAAATTTAAGACGGGCTTCACATTCCGCATATTGTTGATTTCGCTAATCTCGGCCAATCTGTTGATTGGAGTGACAATAAAGTTTCTGTTTGCTACCTATCTCTCTCTTGGCGCAATCATAAAATATGCCTTCGACAGAATGCGACTGAACATGAAATCTTCCTAATTGCGCTAACATGTACTCGTTTATTTGTAAATGACTCCTTCAGCGCTGGCCCTAGCCGCTGATCAAGGTAGAGTAGTCTGATTTTTGCCTGGTACTCTTTAGGCATCTTATTTCTCGCTTTATTTTCATTATCTGTCGTTTAGAGCTACTCTACTCTAGGGCCGGCGCCGAACTGAACCACTGTTAACACTCTCGTCAAAGCCTTGTGCCACGTTCACGATATCCCTTTCTTAATCAGATCGTGTGGAGATTGCGGCATGCGCGGCTGGCCCGGTGTCGGCGAGTGTGTACGAAGAGATAACGCTGTCTTTTTGTCGAGCAGGGCAGCAGCCGCAGGAGCAAGAGCTGGCGACGAAGATGCTGCAGATCCAGTCCAAGCGGTTCTACCTCGACGTGAAGCAGAACCGCCGCGGCCGGTTCATCAAGGTCGCGGAGGTGAGACACGGCCATTACCTGTCTATACTGAGGGTGGTTAACTACCATGAGACTCCCTTTGTCCGGTACAAGTCAGGTTGAACCAGTTTAAGATATGTCTACTTTCGAGTCTTGCTTGTGTAGCAAAATTCATCCGAATTCTACGGCGATATGTTCGTAATATGGCCGATACATTGCATTAAAGGGTTCATCTATATCTTAATATCAAACGAAATATTCGAAAGGTCCCTAATAGCGAATGCAACCGGTTGACCGATTTGTGTGAAAATATAAACGGTTTCAGTTATAAAAAAACTTTTTTTTTTCATTCTTAAAATAACCGATTGCATTCCCTAGTAGGGACTATAGGGAATGCAAACTAGGGAGTTTGTCCAATTGAATTAAAAGTCGAACAGTTTCAAAACTTACAGAGCAGTTAGCATCGTGACTGCAACCGCACTGACCTACTAATATTCTACTGTTTGCAGTTTTGTTGCAATTCTGGGAGATTATCGCGACATTTTTGATTACTTGGCACAAGTTACTGGCTTTCTACTCTCTAATAAAATAGAATTGTTTGTTCAGCTTAGCTCGTTTAGTTATATCAAATCCTTTTGTCGCTACGTTTTGTACCTTAGATAGGTATCAATACAAGTATTCTTTACTTTGTTAAAAACTCAGAAAGAAAATGATCAGAAATATAGCGAGATTACAAGCAGAGCTAAATTTAGGCATTACTATCACTAAGAGCGATATCTTCCAGAGCGGTAGCAAATAATTAAAAAAGTAGTCGTATGTGGATAACACTTTAAAAATATTTTTTTTCATTACGAATGCAAAATAGTTATATTATAATTTTAGTATCGATATTGCGTACAAATTCCTACTTCCGTATTAGATTAGCTGCTTAATCCAGTTTATACTAAACAAACTCGATCACCATCTACAGAGAATTCGTGTGATCCTATCCTCGTGTCTGTTTATTTTCCCTCCCGGGTCGTTGGCAAGGGAGCGAGCAGCCCTCTGTGTGCGGCGAATCGATTCTGAAAGAAAACATTAATTGAAGTATAGATGCCGTCTGTTGATGAGTATTTTTTCGATTCATGATTCATGTTTGTGCTCATATTAGCATTAAAAGCCTCTCAATACAAACACGTGTAGAATTATTTGTGGCCTGAAAATTCAGGCCGCTGTAGAGTGTTTGTGCCATGCGACGAGGAGAATCATTCCGCGTGTAAGACTCTCGGTGAAATCGCGAATGTTCCGTTTAATGTCGTATTAAATTTTGCTCCTTACACAATACTCTAAGATGTCATTAGTTTTCCGTGTGAATCTCGACTTATTTTGATAGAAAACATATAGGTATTAAACGAAAAACTGCCTTTTAAGCTTTTATTAAACACATAATTAACGACGCGTAACTAGTGTATTTTGTTTCGACTTTTCGCATCGTGTGCATACACGTATTGTTGTACACTCTTCCCGCACCAATAAAGTCTCTGTTTGACCTTGTGGTTGACTGGTAGAGAATGCCTCATTAAGTCCGCCATTTGTACTTTTACTTCTGTATCTTGTGCAATAAAGTTTAAATAAATAAATAAATAATTGAATTAATATACCATTAAAATAAATATCACAGCAATTTAATTAATTCTATTACTTCGTCGAAATTATCCAACTACATATTTTTCGAAGGGTTTCTAATTTATTTAATATGAAGAGGAGCCCTGCCACGCCACATAGTAACATCACTTCAACACACATCATCCAACTATTCTGCTTGTGAATAGTATACTTCTATAAGATATATTACTAGTGCGTGATTAAATACATAATTATGTTTTACTATACTTTTCACCAACTCCTAGGGCGGGCGTCCACAGAATCCGATTTCTACAGGCTCGCCCATTTTATAATAAACACCCTTTTCTAAAGCTCTTAAAAAAGAAGAAGTATGCCTAATTTGTTCCAATCCGGCGTGCCCAGAGATTTGTTGACACTTGGCTATTGTTGCCCCTTGTATCGTGGTCATCGGCACATACGAGCACCCAGTATTATGTAAGGCGATAAGGCTGATGTCACCGATAGCCAGCTGATCTTGTCACCGCCCTGATAGCTTTTATCGCGTGTTTAACGCTCTGATATCTGTCCTTCCCAACGTAAGCCGATTTATCTACAATTTTCCTAGAATGATTAATCCAATAATTTGACATAAATAAAATATTTAAAACACAAAGAACCAATTTGTTTATTTATGAAGTCATCCAGGAACTGTCGATTCTCAAGAGTAGACGTTGCAATCATGTAGGTATTATCCGCATTTATTAAGAATGAAATATTATAGTTGTAGTAATGATATAGTAATTGCGGTTATTTTATCCCATTTGAATTCCCGGTATGGTATTAATAAAAAATAAATGCGTCGTTCAACCAACTTAATTTAACATGTCGTGAAATTGCTCGTATATTTTGCAAAATAGTGCAAGACGCCGCGGCCAGGCAACGGGAGCCCGAGCCCTGCGCGTTTCGCTCCAGCGACGGACACTCGATACGCCGACATCGATATGCGGCGTGGAAGTTCTACAAATGAGCTATTATGTGCGAAGCTAATCATTATATTCATAACTAGGTTTCTCCGCGGTTCCGCCCTTGTAAACCCTTGTCACGCGTACAAATCAGGAACTGTTGTTTTCTGGAATTAGAAGTGTTGTATGCGATTACACTGGCTAGTCTTCAAGCCAGTATAACTTGGCAACCACATTGGCCTTAATTTTCACAGCCTAAGTGTGGAAAATAATAAAAACAAATACATACCTATATTACCTAGTTTCAAATTACAGCGAAAAAGGGCTTGATTTTGACGACCGTTTTGAACAGCAGATCTGTTTGTGAATATTGACACAAAGGTAAATTAAAATATAAATGGAAAATGTAGTGTTTTCCACTGTAAGCAGGACTCGACCTTACGTTTCCGTACCACCACCATCACTGCAATAGAGGATTGTTTCGTGTTCCAGATCGGCGCGGATGGGCGGCGGAGCCAGATCTTCCTGGCGATGTCCACAGCGGCGGAGTTCCGCGACCACCTGTCGGGGTTCAGCGACTACTACTCGTCGCTCGGGCCGCCCAACCCCGACAACGTGCCCGACGACGGCAAGCTCAAGTCTGAGATGATGCTCAAGGTGACCCGCCGCCACCACCGCGCTCTAGCGACTCCTTCCCCTCATTTTGTAGATTGCTACTTGTGATCATTTTAAATCCGTTTATTCATCACTCGACTGTGCATTAAGTAAGCTGTGCATTAGATCTAAGCGACGCGCGTTTATAAACTCCACCGACACGGATAAAGTGAGGTTTAGTGAGGTTTAGTGAGGCCTTTCTAACAGCTGAGCTTTGCTTTAGTGGAAAAGCAGTCTAAAGATGCATTTATGATGATAATCTTATGATTTTGACTTTCGAATTTATCGGAGCCGATGCAGATCGTAAACCATAACATATGGAATGTGAGATTACAAATGCTGAAGTAAGAGTGTTCGTCCAGGACAACCGGCGCTACTACCTGGACCTGAAGGAGAACTCGCGCGGGCGGTTCCTGCGCGTGTCGCAGACCATCACGCGCGGCGGCCCGCGCAGCCAGGTGGCGCTGCCGGCGCAGGGCATGATCGAGTTCCGCGACGCGCTCACCGACCTGCTCGACGACTTCGGCACCGACGACGGCGGGTGCGTGCACACACACACACACACACACACACACACCACTACACTAACATCACGCGCGGCGGCCCGCGCAGCCAGGTGGCGCTGCCGGCGCAGGGCATGATCGAGTTCCGCGACGCGCTCACCGACCTGCTCGACGACTTCGGCACCGACGACGGCGGGTGCGTGCACACACACACACACACACACACACACACACACACCACTACACTAACATCACGCGCGGCGGCCCGCGCAGCCAGGTGGCGCTGCCGGCGCAGGGCATGATCGAGTTCCGCGACGCGCTCACCGACCTGCTCGACGACTTCGGCACCGACGACGGCGGGTGCGTGCACACACACACACACACACACACACACACACACACCACTACACTAACATCACGCGCGGCGGCCCGCGCAGCCAGGTGGCGCTGCCGGCGCAGGGCATGATCGAGTTCCGCGACGCGCTCACCGACCTGCTCGACGACTTCGGCACCGACGACGGCGGGTGCGTGCACACACACACACACACACACACACACACACACCACTACACTAACATCACGCGCGGCGGCCCGCGCAGCCAGGTGGCGCTGCCGGCGCAGGGCATGATCGAGTTCCGCGACGCGCTCACCGACCTGCTCGACGACTTCGGCACCGACGACGGCGGGTGCGTGCACACACACACACACACACACACACACACCACTACACTAACATCACGCGCGGCGGCCCGCGCAGCCAGGTGGCGCTGCCGGCGCAGGGCATGATCGAGTTCCGCGACGCGCTCACCGACCTGCTCGACGACTTCGGCACCGACGACGGCGGGTGCGTGCACACACACACACACACACACACACACACACCACTACACTAACATCACGCGCGGCGGCCCGCGCAGCCAGGTGGCGCTGCCGGCGCAGGGCATGATCGAGTTCCGCGACGCGCTCACCGACCTGCTCGACGACTTCGGCACCGACGACGGCGGGTGCGTGCACACACACACACACACACACACACACACCACTACACTAACATCACGCGCGGCGGCCCGCGCAGCCAGGTGGCGCTGCCGGCGCAGGGCATGATCGAGTTCCGCGACGCGCTCACCGACCTGCTCGACGACTTCGGCACCGACGACGGCGGGTGCGTGCACACACACACACACACACACACCACTACACTAACATCACGCGCGGCGGCCCGCGCAGCCAGGTGGCGCTGCCGGCGCAGGGCATGATCGAGTTCCGCGACGCGCTCACCGACCTGCTCGACGACTTCGGCACCGACGACGGCGGGTGCGTGCACACACACACACACACACACACACACACACACACACACACCACTACACTAACATCACGCGCGGCGGCCCGCGCAGCCAGGTGGCGCTGCCGGCGCAGGGCATGATCGAGTTCCGCGACGCGCTCACCGACCTGCTCGACGACTTCGGCACCGACGACGGCGGGTGCGTGCACACACACACACACACACACGCACACACACACACCACACGCCACGACACTAACACCTGCTTACTTACTCCTATCTGCAACAACTGGACTATTTGCCAGTTTTGCTGTATTGGAACGAGAGTTCCGGACGTCGCTTAAGGTTCTGTAGGGTGACCACGGCCAGAATATTCGAAGATAACATTTGCTGTCATTGAATTTCCAATTTGATGGTAAAAAAATTACCTCGATACCTTTTCATTTTGGTGCTTTAGAGCGACTTCTGGGCAATGTAATCTAATACCGGTGAACATAAAGTGAATAGAGTGTTAATGGCTACAGAAAAAGCTCTGTCATTGTTAATTCATATCTACAACAAATGTATTCGACGCTGGAAAGGAGAAATTATCCAAGCGACACGGAGCTAACTTTACAGGAGAGCCAAAAATCTTTGTAATTTTTCGAAAAAAAAACATAAATAATTCAGTGGACCAATTTTTAAAATGAAGCCTTTTATATAAACAATATCATGTTATCTACATGTTGCCTTTGTTATTTTACCTATTAATGGGATATTTTAGGATTTAGCTTCGCTTACGCAAAATGGCCGTCGAAATAGAATTAGGTAAAATTATCTATACGACACATTTCACGAGAAATTAGTCAGATAAATGAGTCTAATCTAAATTTTACATAACAATGAACACAGTAAAAAATATCTATGTGCATACGATGCTCATTTTATCTTCAGGTAAATATATATATGTGCATAAATCAGCATTAAATAAATCAAGATAAATCATCTAATCGCCTTTGGAGGAAATATTTTAAACATGAAAAGCTAATTATGGTACAATGAAACCTCATGGTTTAATGTTTTTATTAGAGGAAATCATCTATTTTCAAACATTAAAATTAATGAAGTGACACTTAAAATTTTCTAAGACTAAGAAATTATGGTCCTACTACGTGGGATTTTTTTTTTTTTAGAAATGCCAAAGATCTCCAGGAGTTCTAGGCCATTGCATTGCATTAAACGATAGCTTTAAACGCAATACGTGAAGTTTCAAGTTTATCAAGCTACAATGAGGTCAAGGGCTGATGAGAGATTTACAATCGCTCCAAAATTCGTCCTTGTCTTTTATCTTTGCCTAAAAACAACAAAATTAAATGTAACTACCATATGGAAAACAAAACTCAGTAAAAGACGTAATTCATTAACGTCAATCTTAAAGTTACTTGCGACTCCGTGTGGCATGGCATAGGCAACATCTCGTGAGACACTAATTTAGTTTAGACTCTAAACTAAATTAGTGTCTCACGAGATGTTCGACGCCATCTCTCTAAACTTTAGAGAGATGGCGTTTGAGTGCATCAAGCGAGTCCAAAGTAATGCCTTAGCGCCACAGATTTATACCGCAGGTGTGCCTAATGGCCTTTATAAACGTATTGAATTACTACTAACTGTGTAATATTTTACAAAACAGAACCGGTAAAGTTGTGTAACTACCAATTTTACGAAAAGATTTGTTTTTTTAGTACACTCTATGCGACAAATATGACTCTATTTTCATTCAAGTAATTTGGGATAAGCGACAGTTGTCGTTCAAAGTCATTTCTGGTAAAAAAGGATAAGCGACAAAGGTTTCATAGTATCAAAGCAGGAAGATTGGGATAAACGCCTATAGTTAAGATACGACAATCAGGTATTTTTTTCTAACTATGTTAATTTTATCATAAGAATTTAGGTAAAATGGCTCAAACGACATAAAGATATATTTTACGATCAGGTAAAAACAGAACCAACAAGTGCGAGGTTAATTGCATTCAAGCAAAACTATCCAAGTTAAGTTTAATTTGTTCTGACAAATAAGTAAAAAGCTCTAAGGTTCATTATGTAAAAAATCGTTTTATCTAATCTTCATTTTGCAAAAAATCGACAAAAACCAAGTCGTTTAGTAGAAAAAAAATATATAGAGATTCTCAAAATTACCGACGGGATAAGCGACACAAAAGTCGTCAGACGGATACGAGACCCGGCCCATTCGATGCAGAAAAAATTGCCGATTCCAACGATGTGTATAACTCAATATCCCCAAAAATGTCGTTTAGATAATTTCTCCTTTCCAGCGTCGTATTTGTTATATTAACTATATTATTATATTTATTATACCAGAAACACGCAACACGAACATACATAGGTAGGCTCAATGCGTAGATTTAGTTTGGCCATGATATGTCATGTCTGCAATAAAAATATTAGAATAAATTATAGGCATAATAATTATATGAATTATTGTACTTTTCGAACAAACAATATATTATAAATGAAATTGTAATTCGTGTTCTTATATGTTGTGTAACGAAGCCGGCGCTGCTAGACACATCGTACAAACAAAAGCGTTGGCAGATATTGTTCGTTTGGATCGGACTGAGGTTTCATTCTTCCAGTGTACCGACATGCTCAATGTGCCGACAAACTAAAACTCTTTTTGTGGATAATTCATTTTCAGCCCAGAGAAAAATCGATGAGAGTATTTTTGGTGATTGTCTGAAGTTCCCGTAAAATATCTTCTATCTAAAGGCGAAAGCTTAAAAAATAAATTACAATCAGTAAAAAAAATATTTTAAACATTCAGCAGCAAATGGTCCATCGAACGTAACATCTGTCAACGTTTTGGAGGTTCAGGCTCGAAATATCTATTTCCTAAAGTGTCTATACAGACACCCTTGCCATTGTCAAGTCAATGGCAAGGTCTCCTTTAATGCATAGTTCATATATGAAGGTTTTGTGCTGATATTTTAAGAATAAGACTTTTCTAAGGCGAATTTTCAGCTTATTTTTTCTGCGTTCTTATCTCAACATCTGTTGAGTCAGATGATGATTAAAGTCGTATTAAAGTTTTGCTTTTCTTATGAATCTGGAAGACCCTTTGGAGTATTATTCTAGTTTAATCATAGCGTCTTGTTCTTCCATTGTGGTAATAACGGGGCAATAATCATGAGCCCAGAATTACTATAAACCGCGCGGTAGAATCGCTCTGAGATTCACATTCGCCCCCCAAATAAAGTATTTGAGGAAATAGAGATTTCGAGCGTGAACAATTTAGGTGGAGGTGTTTGTTGCGGTGGCGGGCGGAGACATCGGTAGTGACATTAACAGTAACGCGGTGTGTGACGTAGATCCGTGTCGGGTTCCAGCTTCAAGGGCGAGCTGCCGGAGGGCCGGCATCTCCGCGTCGACAATAAAAACTTCTACTTCGACATCGGCCAGAACAACCGCGGCGTCTACATGAAAGTCAGCGAGGTAAGACGGCCATTGCAACATCATTCATCCCAAAACGGGCATTATGTTATTGTTTATGAAACGGGCTGTTGAAATTTGGGTCTTTAGGAACGTCTGGAGTGTCAGGACTTTGTTAATATTTTTTATACTGGCGTACTTTAATATGTCAATTATAATTTTATAGCCAAAATCACAATAACGCACTTTTTAATCCTGTACCAAAATTCTATACTCTCTATGGTAGGTACCCGCTACAGAACTTTAATATTCATTAGACATCTCTCTAGTCAACTCTAATAATTTAAAAAAGAACATCATAATTGATAAAAAAAAAGCACGCTATTGTTCACTGATTGGTTGAAATTACTTGTCAAAGAATTTAACTAATCACGAGGCACCCGCCATGACTATCACGATCATGTTTTTTTTAATAGGTCAGTTTTAGTCGAACGAAAAAGGTTACCTACATCAAATATAAAAAATCATAGTGGGGAATGACGATTAAAGTAAAAAATGTTTTTCTGTGTTTTCCTCGTATAAAAAGTATTGTATGCAATAGTTACACAATTAGGTCTTAAAATATCGTACCTTACTTAGGCCACTCGGTGAGCCTCGTAAACTAAACGCGGTACTCGACTTTAAGAACGTTCATTGTGCAACGATAGCATAAAATAGTATAGTTAAATGGCGGAACAGGTGAAGAGTAACTTCCGCACGGCCATCACGGTGCCCGAGAAGTGCTGGGCGCGCTTCCGCGACATCCTGGCCGACTACTGCGACAAGATGGGCCGCGCGCACCCCGACCCACTGCAGGTCAGTCCCGCAACACATACCTGGGTGAATCAACTTTTAAGTGCACCTTGTTGCTATGGTTACGCAAAATTTGTCCCTCGGACAACCTAAGCATTTTTCTATGAAATAGTATGAAGATGTCACTTGGACAACGGGGACAGAGTAAACAACACAAAAAAGTTGATTCAGTAACCTACTTAGCTGGCTCCGTTTTACACAAATACGTCTTTTCAACCTGATCCGAAACGATCGAGTATTTTCGTGCTTCATGGTTAATTTGGGATTTAAAAGTGACTATGAAAGACTGCAGCAGTTTGTTCGGTGAGCTCTCTAGTTATAAGGTTAGAGTTCGAGGACATGGCAGTTTCCGAGTTCACCTAATCTCATAAAGTATCTATAAGACGAATTACATAAGACGGAACGTTTTTCTGGCTATTTGTTTACAATATAATTTGGATCTCTTTAAGTTGTAGTGAATATCACTACGTAGGTAAGAATAAGAACGCCGCGTGCATTATCAGTTTCATCGTCACTTATCAACAGATGAGATTAAAGCTGATATAGTAAAATATAGGACCTCCATATTAGAATGACATGTGTGACCTTAACTTAACGTGTGCTGTGTGGGATCACCTTCTAGTGGAATAAAAATTCTTGTCACAATTTTGACTGTCACAACTGAAATCATTTCGCATAATGGCTTTCCGCGTACAAATTATCTGTCATAAATGATTTTTCGCATAACACTTTAAGTATGTCATAATTGTAGTTGCATATTACATTGTATCGATCATAATATCTTATAACATTTGAAATAATTACTCTAAACTTACATGAGCAGATGGACAAAAGGGGGGACGGCGACCCGCATGGAGGGGCTCGGGGGCGAAGTCCTCCTCATTAAAATGTCCTCCCTACACTGACCTCTTGACTATAGGTTAGGTTAGAATTGACAACATTTCATATTTCTAACAGGTGGAAATTAATATAGAGATCGACAGGGCTTGTGTCGCATACGCGCAAAAAAATAACTTTGAATTTATTCTTCTGTATTTAAAGAAATATAAGAAAATACATAAAATTACCGCAATCTAAGACAATTATTCAGGCCTAATTGTCTAAAATTGAATAATTTCAAAGTATTTTTTTTGCGCGCATGCGACACAAAGCCCTGTCGATCTCAGTCGTCTTAGACCAAGCAGCGAAAAATAACGTATTTTTTTATTTATTTGACGTTGACAGATGACAGATGCATTCCGAATTTTACTAACGAGATTTCAAATGAAAAACTAACCGTGTTACTTAATTACTTACGTATTTACGCAAATGGATAGATTCGCACTCCTATGGGTTCATGAGGTATATACTCCTCCAAAATAGGAACACTAAGTAGTAGTGTTTTGTGCCGGGCTGCAAAATCGATTCGACAAAAACACCCGATAAACATTTCTTTCATGTGCCACATAAGAATAAAGGAGATTGGTGTCGAGCAGTGGGGAAATTGGTTGTGCCAAAGGTACCATTATTTATCTGCGAAGACCATCTTGATGTAAAGTTCAATAGTTATATACTGTTTCCAGAATCAGTAATAGATCAGTAATATGAATCAAACCAAACCGACTATTTGGAATTTTGACAATGTCATGTCAACCTCAACGTCATTCCGTTTTTTTAATTAGAAATCGGACTTAAGTAACCGTTCCATTGAGTCATAGCTTTGGCGTTGCTACATTTTAAAATGAGTAATAGTTAATAAAATAAATAGTTATCTCAGAAAAAATAAAACAACAGAGATTGCTTCATTTTTCTAAGCAGAATTCAGAAAAATAAGAAAATTGTAGTCTTAAAAATAAGAAATGTTGTCAATTGTGATCCTAAAAATACGAACATTGGCCAGAAAAGTAGGTTAGGATAGGATGGAAAGAACTATGATAAGGAAAGAACTTTACTCGTGTGTACAAATATTATGGTCTTAAAATGTATGCAACCCAATATGGAACCGTGCCGTGTGTGTGTTGCAGGGCGGCGGCAGCGGCGCGCAGCCCGCGCCGCACGCGCACGACGCAGTGAGTATCGTAGCTCCTGGACCCTAGGGCTGGTTATTTCATTCTTAAACCTTACCGAACGCGCCGAGGCGATTCCTGAACGAAACTCCGTGTCGCCGCTCTCAAATCGTATAAATAACTCCCATAATTTCTCAGAGTCGTGAAAGCTATCGTAGGTACACGGCTGAGCGTGTGGTGGTGCGTGTTGCAGGAGCCGTTCTCGGGCGGGGCGGGCGCGGGCCGCATGTGATGCGGCGGGGGCCCGCCGCCGCGCGCCGCGCGCTCGCGCAGCGGCCGCACGTGTACATAGTGTTCGCATGCCGGAGGCGGCCCTTCCCCGGGTAGGCGCGAGCGCAGCGGACATTCCGACCTGTCTCATCCTCCGTTCTGCCGCGTTCCATCGACGCGCTAGTTGTTAAGGTATTAATGTGATAAAAACACGTTTTTGAGCTTTATTGTTTTATCTTTTTTTGTATAATTGTAATTAATTTGTCGAGTATTAGCGCGGGAGCGGCCGGCCCGGCCTCGCGACGTGCGCCGGCTCCGTGTGTGCGAGGCCGCGCGGCTCGCGCCGGCGCGTCGCGCGACCGCGGCCGGCCGCTCCCGCCGACGCGTAGCGTAGGTTAAAAACAAATTGGTCATTCGAAAATGAAATTTTGAAAAATGTAAAAAAAATCAAATCAACTCGCGCCCGGCCGACATTCTCCGGGGCGCGCTAATGTAAAATGCCACTTATCTAGTTGTAGGGGTATGTTTTTTTACATGAATTATTTAATAGCGTTTTGGCTGATGACACGGCGCGGCGCGAGCTCGCGCGCTTCCGTCCCTCGCACGCGTTTGTGTTGATTCAAAGGAACCTCGATCGACAATGGAGTGTGATCGATCGTGCGCGGGAGGCGGCGCGCGAGGCCGCGCGGCGTGTGCACGGGGGTTTACAGGCGGCGCGAGACACTCGCTCGTCGGCGACAGGTCGACGACTAGTCGTCTGTGTGACCTGTGCGACGAGGATGATAATGACAGGAGATCAAATCTTCTTTTATTGACACGACGACGTCCGGCAGGTCGAGTGTCTCGTTCTCGCCGCGGGCGGTCGTTCTCGAATCATTAGATAAGTGACGCATGCTGTGATATAGCGGTACATCCGAGGGTTACGACGTGCTGTACGGAGTACGGGGGGCCCGGCCGGCGAGTAAATTATTCAATTGGTAAGAAATAAAATTTTAAAATTATGCGTTTGAATTGGCTTTAAAAGCGAGGACGACGTTCGGGGATTCGATGTAAATTGTTGTTTTTGGTCCGTGCCGGCCGGGCCGCGGGTAGGTTAAGGCTGGACGTGAGCTCCCGTGTGGCGCGCCCGCCGGCTCCTCGGCGGCTCCGATTTTAATGTAATGAAATTTTCTTTTAACGAACACTAATCAAATTGGACGTCGATTCGAGCGAAGCCGCCGAAGAATCGGTTCGCGACGACGTGTGGCAGAGTGCGTGTTGTATATATATGTATGTATGCGTGAGTGCGCGGGACGCACGCGGGCGGCGCGGCGCCGGGCACGAGTGGCCACGTGTGACTACGGGTGACTACGAGTGACTACGAGTGACTACGAGTGACTATGAGTGGCTACTCGGACGCCCGACTACGCCGCGCCGCCCCGCCGTAGTATAAGTTCAGCACTACACCGGGCGTCGGACGTGCCTTTACTTTACTAATGTCTTTTTCTTTTTGCATTTTTGTTTTTTTTTTTTATAACTATAAGCTCATCCCCCGTTTTCACCCTTTATTGGTAGCTCCGCGCGCCGGCGACGGACCGCGCCGCGTTATCTCGTTGTAATTGTAATATTATGTGTATCTACGAATTCGAGTCAGGTTAGTAGTACCTCGTTTTAAAAAAAATATTATGTTACTAAATACTAGGGTAATGTTTTTTTATTAGTCGTATGTTGCCGACAGTTGTGATGTCTCCGATCCTTCCGGCGCCGCTTCGCTTCGCTCGTCGAGTGCGGTTCTGTTCCGCTTTCATAACTACGTTACCGCTTTTAACAAGGACACATAAACCCACACCCG
Source organism: Apotomis capreana (assembly GCA_947623375.1). NCBI lineage: Eukaryota > Metazoa > Arthropoda > Insecta > Lepidoptera > Tortricidae > Apotomis > Apotomis capreana. Next base: position 417,709 of record OX392522.1, read on the forward strand.
ATGAGAGCGACTAGATAAAGAGTCACAAACCGTACCGGCGGTTCGGTAAACATGATGTAATTTCAAGCCTATATCTTATCTGAAGCTGCGGGCCGGCGGCAGCGGCGCGCGGCGAGCGAGCGAGGCGGCGCACAACCTAGAGTACTTTGACCTTACGGAGCTAGACGTAGGCCTGTAAGATAATTCAGTACATTTCCTCCGGAGACCATTTACTAATACATAGAGTGGGATAAGTTTGTGACGTCCGATAAAATGTTACATATAGAAAAAAAAGATAAAATATATAAAAAATAAATCACTTCTCTATACGATAAATAGAAATATATATCCGGCGGGGGCGGCGCGGGGCCCAGTGCGGGCGCGGGGAGGCCCGTGTCGTGCGACACGCGCCGTGCGTCACGCGCCGTGCGTCACGCGCCGTGCGACACGCGCCGTGCGTCACGCGCCGTGCCACACGCGCCGTGCGACACGCGCCGTGTGACACGCGCCGTGCGACACGCGCCTTGTGACACGCGCCGTGCCACACGCGCCGTGCGACACGCGCCGTGTGACACGCGCCGTGCGACACGCACTGTGAGCGGTGGCGGTCGCACGCGGGCCGAGGGCCTCCCCGCGACTAGTGGCTTAATTTTAACAACAATTTATGGTACAAAATGTAATTTTAGTTCCATAGACGTTTAAGATCTACAGAGTTTATATTTAGAGAAGATTAAAGTGATTAACGCCGACTTAGCATCGTTGATAAATATAATTAATGTTACATATGTGTATATCCTTATGAGGAGTCGTGACATAATTAATGTTAAATAGATCTATATGTTGTGAGCTAGTTATCGCGTGGTGATAGATACGTCGGCCGCAGGGCGCGGCGCTCCGGGCCTCCACTCCCACCCCCCTCCCCCTTTTAGTCCACCACACCCGTCTATATTTTGACCTCAAAAGGTCTTTCCTTTTTGCACCTAAAGTTACAAATTCCATCAGAACGGTCATATATGAGGATCAACTTTTATTTGTAAGTCTTTGACGTCCCCTGAGGCATTCTTAAAAAACAGGCCAAGAGCATGTCGGGTCACGCTCAGTGTAGGGTTCCGTAGTAGATCATCCTTCACGATAGTCGGGCTTAAAACAAGTTTTAAGTTACAAGAAAGATTTCAAGCTCTATAAAAAGGTCGTAAGCGTCAAAGTAACTTTAATTACTTATTACCTTCTGGAAGTCAAAATACGCCCTTTTAAAGAAAATTGAGAAATTTTGTGATAACTCAAAAACGGCTCGACCGATTTTGTTCAATATAGTTTTGATTGAAAGTACTTATAAGGCCTCATTGTCATGAATTTACCCGTGGTTGAAAGGTTAGAGGGGGGGGACGCTATTTTTTTTTATTTTCGGAGCTAATATCTACAAAACTGCTGACTTTATCAAAAAATAATGTTTGGATTCCCTATTATTTTTCAAAGACCTATTCAACTACACCCCACACACTAGTATTAAAACGAAAAAAAATTCACCCCCACTTTAGGTGTTCGAGAGGTAGGTACCCGAAAAAAAATGTATTCTTTAGTTTTTATTTTACCGTTTTGTCGGCGTGATACATATACATAACTCATACCAAATACAGCTTTCTAGTACTAATGATCACGGAGCTAAGCCGCGGACGGACAACCAGACGGACATGGCGAAATTATAAGGGTTCCTAGTTGACTACGGAACCCTAAAAACTACGATTTTATGGGTTATGTTTACTAAACTTTGTAACAGTCTTAAGCCCACTCTTATGTAGTGTTGGCTATATCCTGACAATACCAATAATATAAATTATCAACAATTAAGAAATTTAATCTCTGTCTCCTGTCGGGACGGAACAGGATAACAACAAAGAAAACTTTATCGTCACTCTAGTTAGAATTCTAAGACCCTTGAATCGTAAGAAATCTATTCTCCTGTCGTTGCACAAAAATTACAAATCCGCTTGAACAGTTTTAATCCTATACTCGCCTTCACATCACCGTCTGCATAAATAATGAACGCACCTGAATATCTTAGGCCCATGTCCCATGACCTGACACGACATCCACTCGAGATGCATGTCTCCCTCCATGCTTCCCCACATTGACAATAAGCAGTAGTGGTGGCTTGCTTCCCCAGTACATGTCCCGGGCGCGGCGGCCTGCGCCGAGTGCCGAGCTGCCCTGTGATACCGCCCCCGCTCCCACGCCGAGCAAGCTTTTAATTCATTCTGTACGCTCAGCGCCGCGCGCGTGCCGTGAGACACGCAGCGTGTACGCACGGCACGCGCACGGCTGCCGCGCGGGCGCCGGAGATAGTCAATTATTGTAGCGCGGCCCCGCCCCCGCCCGCACCGGCTTAGATACGGGACGACACCGCGAAACTTTAAAATATACTAAAAATCCTAAAAAAAAACAGAGTTATAATAAATAATAGTACGTTAGTTTTAATTATATCACCGAAGAGAATCGATGTTTCACTAAAGTTTATTAACGCGTTCGTCCGCGGCGGCCGGACGGCCGCGCCCGACCGAGCGGCATCGAACTCCCGCAATACATGATTTTAACTACACGTAAGCAATACCACAGTACCTGAAATTAAGGAAAAAAGAGTATAAAATGTAATAGTACGGAAATAGTGGTCGGAACCGCGTCGCCAGCGGCGCGCGATGGCGCGAGGTTCGATGGGCGTCTCAGTTTAGTTTCGGGTGGTCGATCGTACTAAGGCTTTCTGTAATTGTTAATATTGTCGAATAAATAAGTAACGTAACGAATCTTGACACGTTCGTATTTGGGCAGCCGGAGCGCCCGGGCCGTCTCGGCGGGCCGGGCCCTTCCGAGTCGGTCGAAAGCCGGCAGGAGGCGGCTAGAGCGGTTAGGGTAAACGGTTGACGGGAACACTGCGGCGGCAGCGCCGCGCCGACGTGGCCGCACGTCCGCGCGCCGCGCGCCGTCGGGACGAGGGGGAACGGCTTGACTCTTTCATATTACTGGAGAAAGATAGAATACGGAAACGTGGCATCGGTTGCGGCTCCAGTTGTCGCGTGCGATAGACGTGTATGTATAGGATAGGATAGGAGCGGTAGCCGCGTCCGCGACGCGGCGATATCAGGGGTGGGAGTGAAGTTGAACAAATACTGCCAATCGATTGTAGGTTTATAATAATAATGGATAATGATTTGTAGAATTAAACGATTTCGAAATATTGTGTCCCGAATATTTCATATTTTATGCATAGTATCGACGACGGCGGCCGGCGCCGGCTGGGCTCCAGGAGCCGCGGCGTTTGGTTTGGTTCGTGCCTTCCCTTGTAGTACTCGGACAGCGGCCGGCCGCTCCCGGGGTACGCGCGGCGTCGGCCGCCAGGTAAATGTTTCCTTAGGTGAGGACGATGGATACAAACTGTGTTCTGTAGTGTACCGAGCGACAGGGCGTTGTCTAGATAGGAGTCCCGTCCCGGGCGTCGCGAGGGAGCCGCGCGGTTTTCGCGCGACGTTCGGAACGCGAGTTATTAGGAGCCAGTGGGGTTCGCGGGAGGAGCTAAGTTGTAAAAACCTAGATCGCTATACATAAATTGTTAGGTTTAATAGCGTTGGCATATTGGGTGTTGTGTATGGAGAGGCGGGTGAGTTGGACGCAGCGGACGGACAGCCTCGGTTCTCAGTTCCCGGGCCGACGAGCAGGCGCGAGAAGCTCTGGTCTGTCCGTTCGAATTGGCACCCAATATGCGTCGGAAAAGGAAGGAAAGTAGTTGGTAATTTTTGATATCGGGAATTCGTAACCGTGGGACTGATGGGGCTCATATGATGAGGATAAATTTTGTTCGGATCATTTGGATTATTCTAAAATGTTTCAATTCGTGTATGACACGGCTCGCTTCTCTCTGAGACTGGTTCGGTGTGCCGGGCGAGGCCGCAGGGCGATCGTCGCGCGACTGACGCGCGCTCGTGCGACCGCCGCGCGACCGACGCGCCCCGCGGCCTCCGACCCGGATGAGATATTTGTATCCAAAGATTGTATAGTGTGATGTATAACTTCCTATAGGTTTATTATTATTATTATACTAGTATTTTATACTTGTTATTTTTCTATTGTTTGACACTAGTTCGTATCGAAAATGTTCGGAACATTGACAGATCTCCAGATCGATTTTAAAATTTAGCTGTTATGGTATAAGTTCGCCGCGCCCGCGATGCGCAGGCGCGGTTATCACTATATTATGTAATTATGTATCGTTTGGGATGACGGAGGGATGTGAGCGCGCGGCATATGATGTTACCGCGCCGCCGTCCGCCCGCAGCGAACACGCTAAGGAAACGCAAGTTGTAAGTTGTTGCCGAGAAAGTCGAATCAACGCATCGTTGATTGTTTTCGGTCTTATTATTCACAGAGCCCACTTCCAAGTTTAAATAGGGCCGTTCTCACTATGTTCTACGCTATGATAATGAGAGAAAGGCACTACTTGAGCTGTGTCGGGCGGTGTTCGCACGGGGGACGGCGACGCGGCGCGCTCAGCGTAGGAAGGCAGTGAAACTGCACGATGGTGCTTGTGTACTTACGAAGGATATCATTATATTTTCTTTTTCTTATACTAAAAGTGTGACGCCTATTTATTTTGTATACGAATCGAACACCGCACGAGAATGTCCATGTTTCTAATTTTAGTATTTGTTTCTTCATGCCCTTTGTGAGCGACAAGTCGCATGTGACGGTCGTGGGGTTGGTAGGAGTGCAGTGGCGCGGCGGCGCGCGGCCCGCGACAGCACGCGCGCCGACTAGCGCTCGCCGCACGCGGCACGCGCGGGCGCCGCGCCGCCGCGCTCCTCGACGTACACTCGCCGGAGTATTGGGGCGCGGCTGCGATGCGCGGTGTGCCGTAGGAAAGTTTTACGATAAATGGTGAAAAAATAAATAAATTACAAAAATTGCCGCTGTTATTTATTTCATCCCTTTTCTGATATCTTTTATTTCACGCATGCCTATGCTAGTTTGTGCTAAACTGACAACTTTTTTTTGTCCTTATCGAGAACAGGAAAATGTACCTACTTAGGAAAAATCCTAATGATTATAGGGGTAATAAGTAGATACGTTTTCTCGTGGATCCTATTGCCACATCTCAATTTCTGACAAGGATGGGAAGTGGGAGGGTTCAAGATTAAAAAACCGGCCAAGAGCATGTCGGGCCACGCTCAGTGTAGGGTTCCGTAGTTGCCCATCCTCCACAATAGACGGGCTTAAAACAGCGGTTTTAGGTTTAAATAACGAGAAAGATCTCAAGCTCTATAAAAAGGTCGTAAACGCCAAAGTAACTGTAATTACTTATTACCTTCTGGAAGTCAACTTACGTCCTTTAAAGAAAATTATGAAATTTTGCGATAACTCAAAATCGGCTCGACCGATTTTGTTGAATATAGTTTTCATTGAAAGTACTTATAAGGCCTCATGTTGATGAATTTTTCCATAATTTTTTGACCCGTGGTTGAAAAGTTAGTTTTTTTTATTTTCGCAGCGAATATTTACAAAACTGCTGCCTTTATCAAAAAATAATGTTTGGAGACCCTTATTATTTTCAAAAGACCTATTCAACGACACCCCACACACTAGAGTTGAAACGAAAAAAAAATTCACCCCCACTTTAGGTGTTCGAGAGGTACCCGAAAAAAAAAATTATTTTTTGTTTTTATTTTACCGTTTTGTCGGCGTGATACATACTCATTATTATTATTATTTAAGCCTTCTATCGGTCATTTTTTTTAAATATATTCTCCAATGATTATTTCCATTTTCTTTGTTTCGTTACTTTTCTTTTTATTCGGATATATCCCTTTTTTTTTAATTTTTGTATGTCCGTTTGCCAGGTGGCAAAGGCCTCCTCCAATCATCTCCATTCTGGCCTTTCTATGGCCACTCTACCCCATGTTATTCCCGCATAACATGGGGTAGAGTGGAACACAATAACATGGAATAACACGGGAATAACATCGGGAATAACATACCCATACTCATACCAAATTTCAGCTTTCTAGTACTAATGATCACGGAGCTAAGCCGCGGACAGACAGACGGACATGGCGAAACTATAAGCGTTCCTAGTTGACTACGGAACCCTAAAAAAAAACTTGTGACTTTTGGGAATAGTCTAGCGAACAACTGATAATATTAATCCACCTTCCCTAAATCACCCTAAATCAAACTATGCGCCCGTGCCTAAGTAATTAAGATCTACAAAAGAAACGGTTTCGGAGAAAATCCAGGGTTGGGGAAATGAAGTGACGAAATAGTATTTTATGCAACCGTTGTATAAGAGGGGGCAAAAAACGCGAGTGGCATGGGTTACGATGTGAGCGTAGCGAACATCGTAAGAAAGATGCCACGAGCGTTTTTTGACCTACTTATACAACGTTGCATACAATATTTTTCTACGACTCGACATTTCATAAATAAAATGCAAATAAACAACAATGAAAATAATTACATGTTCCCGCTCGGAATCAACAAAATTAAAAAAAATAATAGTCTGATAAACTTTTTTTTTATTGACGTCTATCTGTCAAAAAAATATGAACTTATACATAAAGGTATGTGTTCACTATACTAAACATCTGTCAAAAAAATATGAACTTATACATAAAGGTATGCGTTCACTATACTAAACATCCATGCACTGAAGATTTTCAACTTTTTTTTAAGTTGGCAGCAATGCTTTAGTACAATAAGTTTTTTTTTAATTGCAAATTGTGTGAATGCAGATGTTTATTTTGTAATCTGTGGTACTAAGTGATGCTTTTTTGGCGACATTATAACATCGTTTAGCAGTGTTTTTTTGGGAAATAGAGTATAGACTTTTACAGACTTTCATAATTTATGTCTTTATATTAGAGTTAGGGTCAGCTCACACCGAGACGCGACGCGACGCGACGATACCTACTGGAAGAGGCCGGTGATTTCGCGCTGCGCCGCGCGGCGCCGCGAGTCGCATCGCGGCGTAGCGAGGCGCATCGTAAAATCGTTGGCAGCACGACGCCTCGCTGCGCAGCGAGACGCCGCGCGGTGCCGCGTCCAACCGCCCCGCAGTCTACGTATTGCAAGCGCATGAGAACGGCGGCCTCAGGCTGCGCCTCGCGGCGTCGCGCTGCGTCGCGCGGCTTCGCGAGGCGCAGCGCTGCTCTTACACGCCGCGCGTACCGGCGATGCACCGCTGCGTCTCGCGACGCCGCGCGGCGCAGCGCTGCGTGGCGCAACGTATTTTGAATTCTCACGATGAAATGTGTCCCTTTTAATGTAGTAAATAAAGTATACATTTGAGTCACTCTATTGAAATGTGCGCGCAGCGTCGCGTCGCGTCGCGTCTCGGTGTGAGCTGACCCTTAGTAACTATATAAATGACAGAAAAAAGTACTGGAGTAGAAAAAGATATAAGCCTACCGATTTAAAGTGCCGGACCCGCCGGTAGGTATTATTTGATAAAAAAATTGAAAATAAGTAATCAGTTTCAGAAAACACTGCTAACATACTTGGTAATTTTTAACCGACTTCAAAAAGGAGGCGATTTGATTGATCTTTTTACAAATACAGATATTAGTTTTACAATTGTTTTAGAACTTTTACTAAATGAACAGCAATTTGTCTTTTTTCAGAAGGATGCTCTCACAAAATCCACACGGCACACTATCAATTCGACTGTGTTGTTTTTCTTTTGTATGTATAGTTACGCAATTCTTCTGCCAATTGTGGACCAATCATAATACTTTTTTTTATTTGAACGATCATAAGTAGGTACTCGTGATGTGGTCCCATTGGCACCATTTAGGGATCTGATGGTGGGATCCCAGGGAAATTGAGAACAACCCTCAAATATTATAAGCACTAACAATGTTTTCATCAAGTTTTCATGTAAGTATTTTATAAAGTTATTTAGGTTAGGTACCTATATGAGTCTAGTACCTAGTCTCATTATGCTGAGCTGATTAGGCAAGGTATAATAACTCCTTAATGGTTAGGAGTTTAGGATATTTTTTGCGAAATACAGTATCTTCGCGTTGAAGTATTTTTGTGAAAAAGTTTACCATACCTACAGTACTACGAAACCTACGATAATATAATAAAATAATGCTAAGTAGGTATTTAAGGATATTAACTACAGTGTAGTCCGTTTTGTACGACTTCGCATATAGCAACCAACCGTTTTTAGCGACGTAAGTATAGGCGTATGGTTGGTTTTAGAATGAGCTTAAAGGAAAAGACATTCTTTTATTACGACTCCGCTTACAACGACCGATCGCTTTTAACGACGGATTTTCACACTTAATTGTCCGGTTACAACGACAAGCGTTGACGTGTTTACAAATTAAATCGTAGATAAGAAGCTATCTCCGCCCCGCGCACCCCCCTTGCCGACACCTTTGTTCAATGCAAATGTTTTAAAACCAAATGCGTGAGGGTGTCGTCTCAAGAACAAGTTGAAGTGGCGCTTTTACAATGGTTTAAGCTGGATTTGCCAGAGGCAATCTCAGTGTTGTTGCCGACAACGGTGATGATGATGATATGCCGCTGTCTGTCTGGGCTCTGAATAAAGGACTGCCCATAAAAAATTAACAACTTGAACAATAATCTGCTATTGATGACGATCTCGCAACGTGTGAGGAGCCGACTGAAGAAAATATTCTGCAAAATGTTATCGTCAACAGCCAAGATAGCGAAGATAATAATGACGATGACCTGGAAGAAAATTGTACCACTCCGAGCGTATCTGAAGCTCTAAAAGCTGTGAAAATGTGTTTGTGCATTCTAATTTTGAAGATGACACCATGAAAACCATTATGTCTCGTTTGCATAATGCAGTTAGTTCGTACGTCTTACTATAGAAATAAAAAACAAAAACAATAAAAAATTACAGACTCTTTGCACTAGATGTTACAATAGCTTATACATATAGATCGGTAAATTATGTACGTACATAAGATTAAATAAATACATACATATTTTGATTTAAACGTTTTTTATCCGCAGATCCCCTAAATATTAATAGATAGGTACATTATGCAAGTGATTTAATCAAACACAAAAATTGTCTGTTCGTTTAGTACGCCTTCCGGTTAGTACGACGTAATATCACTGGTCCCTTGGCCGTCGTTATAACCGGATTCTACTGTATTTACAGAATTTTCAAGTCACGCTCACACGTTGCACCATTATATCAAATTATATCCACGGCACCCGCTGACCAGTGACCTCGCCTATGAGGATGAGGAAAACAATGGACATTTCAGTTTCCTATCTTGAATCACCCTCCGCTAGGTGGCGCGATTATTCTGTACACTAACGCCCTCGTTATAAACCTAAAACATCTGTTGAGCGATAGAGGGCACCACCATCTGCAGTGGCGGATTAAGGGTCGAGAGCGCCCTAGGCAAAAACCTCATCGGCGCTCCTTTGCGGCCCTTTGCGCCCGTTTGCGGCCCTTTGCGCCCCTTTGCGGCCCTTTGCGCCCCTTTGCGGCCTTGCGCCCCTAGGCACGTGCCTACTTTGCCTTAGGGATAATCCGCCACTGACCATCTGAAACCCATGCATCAGAGAGGTACCTAACGGAATTACTCAGTTACGTACTTGTGGAAAGACTATCAATAGATGGCGTTAGATACCTACTTTCGTCGGTGACTACTTATAAAACATTCAATATACTCTATGGTGACTACTGACTACACATTCGTTTGTATTTGTTGCGCTAAAAAGGCAAATTACGCAATCTATAAGTTTTCATGGTCGACGAGATAATAAAAGCCTACCGAATACTGATACAGCGCGTTGATTTTAATATGCTGTTCATATAAAAATCGAATATAGGCTACTTATTTATTTATCGTATGATGAAAAATTTACACTGCGGGCTTACTTATAATCTATATTTTCAATTTGTGTGTGAAAGTCAACAGCTTTGCTTGTTGAGATCTTCTACTTGGCCTCCATCTTTCAAATTTAGTAAGTAAATGACAACTACAATCTCTACATTTTTGTTCAAAGCTCACATTTCCTTAGCGTTAAGTCGTTGACAACCTTTATCTACCTATATTCACTTAATTACTTGACAGTGACAGGACAGGTAAAATGCCGTATCTTCATCCCACTGCGTATCGACACCTCGGCCACTGCGGGATCCACTATCGCAGGGTAGATAGATGTCCGATAACATGATAATAGCTGTCTCTTTGAGAGATAACCCGCAAAGGGAGCCCGATCCAAGTGCGCTAATTAATTAACTTTATAACACAAAGAGATACACACGAGGCCAACTCTTTCCAGATCTTTGTGCAAATTCTTGGATAATAGGAGCTTTTTTTCCCGTCGTACCGTAGCACATGCACCATAGACCTGCCCCATCAATGGGGCAGATGAGGCTAATTAGTTTCGTTTGCACCATTAATATTAATACAACTACTTCACCCTACTTTCCTAGGCATGGTAAAATAAAAATCCAATATAAGGCCGTATTTCGTTTGTGTGCGGAACAATTTTTTTTACATAAATAAACAAAAAGCAACAACAATAATACATTTTACAAATAAATTAATAACTACTTCATGTATAATAAGATGCAACCCGAAGAAAGCCCCGGGCGCCGTCTCGATCCCCAACATGGCATTGCGTCAGCTTCCACAGCACAGCACACCATAGTGGCGGTCAATGGGATCATGCGTTCGAGTCACTTTCCAGAGAACTGGAAACTTGCCCGGGTCATAATGCTGCCGAAACCGGGGAAAGACAGAGGAAGACCGGAGTCCTACAGGCCTATCACGCTCCTCGGAACCCTCTCCAAGGTCTTCAAACGGCTCTTGCTGGGGAAACTCCTGCCTCACATAGAGCCGAGACCGGAGCAGTTTGGCTTTCGCTCCGAGCACTCCACGACCCTCCAGCTGACGCGTGTTCTACATTTCATGGCTGATGCCATGAACAGTACGCAGTAGCCGCCCTCCTAGATATGGAGAAAGCCTTTGACATGGTGTGGCATGAGGGACTGCTGCATAAACTGTCAAAGACCACTGCTCCACGCCGCAGAGTTGCGGTGATCCGCTCATTTTTGCAAAACTGGCGGTTCCATGTAGCGGTGGATAAAGCAACCTCGTCAGAGCGCCCTAAACTGGCAGGAGTGCCACAAGGGAGCTGCCTGTCAGCGGCCTGCTACGCCCTATATACTAACGACATCCCGGTGGTAGGGGGGTTCACTATTATCTTGTAGAAACTTTTTTGACATATATTTGTTTTGCATAACGATACTTGGCAAAAGTAACGTTTGGCAGAAACATCTTACGCAGAGTATGCTTTGACATAAATCATTTCGCAGATTTTTATAATACCGAATCTTATATTGGCATAATGTTGATGAGCATAACAGTCTTCTAATCGAATAGTACTTTCGCAGATAATTTTTTTGCATAATATTTTAGGCGGCATAAAGTTTCCAAGCCGAATACCATTTGATTCCAAGATAGACTTCATTGTCTTATCTTGTTGTACAGGACATATACGGAATACCTTACCTAATCCAAGTCGGACCTGCCCTAAGGTGCAATCAGTACCTACCTAATTTATGCATTACAAATTGTTTTGATTACACATTTTGTCCATGGAGTGGTATGGTAGCCGGCCGATGCCGCGCGGCTTGCTCGCTTCTCTCGCTCGTTAGGGTCTCAGTTCAACCTAACAATCCTCCTCGCTTCGCTCGTCGTCGTACCTAACCTAATCCAAGTCGGACCTGCCCTAAGGTGCAATCAGTACCTAATTTATGCATTACAAATTATTGTGATTACACATTTTGTCCATGGAGTGGTATGGTAGCCGGCAGTTGCCGCGCGGCTCGCTCCCTCGTTAGGGTCTCAGTTCAACCTAACACTCCTCCTCGCTTCGCTCGTCGTCGTACCTAACCTAATCCAAGTCGGACCTGCCCTAAGGTGGAAGCAGGACCTAATTTATGCATTACAATTGTTGTGATTAAACATATAGTGGCAGTTGCCCCGCGGCGGCAAGATACCTAACACTGCTCCTCGAACTGCTCGTCGTCGTACCTAGTGGTACTTACATTCTACTACGTAAAGTTTACTTAACGCACTTTTCTGCTAGTAGAAAATAATTATGTTATTGTAATCGTATGCTATAGGATTATTATGGTACATAAAAATATGCTGAACCAAAGTCGGCCAAAGAGATATTCTACAAAACAATGTGCTGCAAAATGTGTCGTATGCGAGGTAGTAGTAATGCCAACTATACCTTTATGCCATCTTACCATTCGAGCGAAAGTGTTACTGCGAAGTGTATTTCTGACCAATATTATTCTACCAGATGAGGGTAACCCGGCAGGGGACGTCAAGTTGGGACTGTTTGCAGACGACGCAGCATTCACGGCCTCCATCAGCCAGGCGCACGCAGCCAAGAAGATGCAGGCCCAACTTGACGCCTTACCAGAATGACTTGGGAAGTGGAGGATGTCCGCGAACGCGGGAAAAACCCAAGCCATAGTGACAGGCAGCGCCACCGCCGCTACGCATGGGAGACCAAGATATCCCAAGATCGACAGAGGGCTTACGATGAAGCAGCATGTGAAGGACGTAGTCTCTAGAGCCAAGACGGCCCGGACGAAACTGCGTCCAGTCCTGAGAAGCAGCCTGCCGCTCCGCACAACACTGGGGATCTAACAAGGCGTACGTGAGATCCAGGCTCACGTACGCAGCGCCAGCGTGGTACGCCCTAGTGGCTACCACCAACCGCAACAAGATCCGCGCTCAAGAAAACCTGGCACTAAGGACCATAACAGATTCCCCCAGGTATGTGCGGAACGACCATATCCAGAAGGCGCTGGAATGGGAGAACCTGGACGCCTTCGTGGGACGTCTTGGTCAACGCATGTTTGCCCAAGCAGACCAATCCCGTCACATGCTGCTTCAAGGTATTGCGCCGCTTCACGCCAGACCGCCGGACACCCGCTGGCGCCCTCTACCGAGGGAACTTCTGCGACAAGAGTAGAGTCGAGGCTGCTGGAAGCAGCCACCTCTAAGAACATGCAGCCCAAATAAGAAGAAGATGAAGAAGACAAGCAGGAACCTTAAGGAGCCAGCGGTACAACGCAGACGCCAAGAAGCCATCCTAAATAAAATAAAATAAATAAATAAATATTAAGGGACAGTCATACACAAATCGACCTAGTCCCAAACTAAGCAAAGCTATTACTATGGGTTAGACGTGCGCGCCGAGGCAAAATTTACCGGCGGCGGCGCGCCGACCATTTCAGATCGGCGCGGCGGCGCCACGCCGGCGTGACAATATTTTGCCAACTTTTTAAGCAAAAATCATTAATATATTCAATTAGATCTCCGCCTTTGCCGCCGCCGTATAACTTTTGCATTCCTATGGGGCAAAAAATATTTTTATTGAAATTATTGTGCTTAGGACCTAAATACCTATCTAATAATTAATGATGAAAGAGGATAAGTAAAGAAAAAACTGGACTGGAATTAAGCAGTTTATTGCATAAAGTAAGTTAGAATTTTTGTGCAAAAAAACAACTGCATTTAAACAATACTACCTATACCTAAGTAGTCTTAGGAGACTACTGAGTCTCTAGACCTCCTAAGACTACTTAGGTAGTATTGTTTAAATGCAGTTTTTTTTGCACGAAGAAAACTGTACTCGTATCGCAGTTAGTCAGTGATGCGAGTACAGTTTTCTTTGCACAAAGAATAATTATCGTGAATAAAAATTATTTTATTCACACGTAATGGGCTCAGTCTCGACGTTTTTGCTGTGACAGTTAGTCCCGCTACTGAAAAAACACGCTCGCTTGGCGTGCTGGTGGCAGGAATTGCTAGCATAGCCCTTGCGAGTTCGCTTAAAAGAGGAAATGATTTTTTCTTATCCCGCCAGTAGGTACTTAAGAATGTCATCGTCTATAATGTCACTAGCATTAGCAGCTGCCAAGTACTTGCAGCACTCTTGATCGACTTCATTAAACTCTGAAGTTAAACTAGAGCTGGTAATGCCGCTGCTCTGTTTTCTTGATAACTTTGACACAACAGATTCCTTTGAGGATTTTGAGGAAGTAGCAATATCAGAAGGAGCAACCTTGAATGTGGATGTTGTGGATGCACCTGAAAAATCGGCCTGTTCTTTTATGTACTTTGCGAGGTATGCTGCACGGGTTGTATTTTTTCTTTCTAGATATGAATCAATCTGACTTAATCTGACTGACGAATGATTTGTCAGTTCAAACTTCAGTCGCCCGCGTTTCGGCGCGCCGTGTGGATGTCACGGCGCGGCGTGGCGCGGGTCGAAACCGGCGCGGCGCGGCGGCGCCGGCGTGGCGCGCACGTCTACATGGGTACTAGACGACGATATACATAATATATAAATACATATATAGATAACATCCATGACCCAAGAACAAATATTTGCACAAATATTTGCCCCGGCCGGGATTCGAACCCGGGACCGCCGACTCAGTAGGCAGGTGTCTACCAACCGAGCCAAACGCGTCGTCAAATCCTAGCAGACTCCACCTCCCAATTTGGGATCATAAAGACCAAGTCCGTCGTAACGGACTGCGAACCCGCAACAGCCTAAGTGTGTAAATCACAGACAAGGCCCTCCCACACTCTCAGAACGAGATAGTGAGATGCAGACAGATCGATGTATAATAAGGCTTCATTTCTGAATAATGACGCTTCATTGATTTGATAGTATAGATAGTGTCATCTCAATGGTGCAGATGAGACTATACCCAATCCGCGGTTTCGTTTGCACCATTAATGGTGCAAACGAAACTAATTAGCCTCATCTGCCCCATTGATGGTGCAGGTCAATGGTGCATACGGTACCTACGACACGACGTGCTTTTTTTGCCAAGTTTCACCGCTTTGTAGAGGATAATGAAGAATTCATTAATTAAGTAAGAATGACATAGGTAAGTGAAAACTAGAAACAAAATTAAATGTTCGTTTCTGTGAATAATAACTATAAGTAGTAGGTAGGTATCACAGATCTAAACATTTCGTGACGCATTAACCTAACGCGGTTATCAACTTATAACTGTTTTATTTCTTTATTTGTACCTACTGTTATTATCTTGTCAATCTTGATTTGACTGCGTGCCAGTGTAGGTAATAGGTACCTACTCGCCTAACATATTAGGTAATAGTGATGTTCCCCATACAATTTATTTAGTCGAGTGTTTGTTTAACCAAGGCATGTCAATACCGACTTTTCAGATCAAAACATCAAACGTCAACGAACAGGGGATTCGAGTACCAAACCGAATCAAAGATACGAAGCCAGACATCATTAAGAAACGCATTACCAAGCATCAATATGCTAAAACCGTGTCATCTCGAGCCCGCGCGTGATGGGGAGCGAGCGGCGGGCAGGGCTTTGATCTCTCCTCTTGTTTCTGCTTATTTGCCTGTTAAAGGATTACTTAATTGAATTGACTCTTTGTACACGAGTGGTCTTTATTTTTTCCCCGGCGTCCGCAAATGAAAGAACTTAAGAGCTGAAGATGTCTCAAACGGAGACGAGGGGTTTTTCTTAATTAAGGCGGATTTTTCTGTCTTGTGATGATGAAAATAAATGTCTGTTAGATGAAGTGAGCCGTCTTTTCAGTGTTGTGTATAGAACCAGACCAGCCCAGATATTGTCGACCCTTAAAAACAAACCACAATGTGTGTTCAAGATCTATCCGGAGATCAAATATCATCTTCTCTTCGGCATCTGGATCTGGAAGATCTATCGAGGCAATTTTCCGATTTAACATGCGGCCAATAGACGTCGATTTTTGTTATTCGAGTTTAATCAAATCTATCCCAGCCCGGCAAAGCTGTGTGTGCTGCGCCTGCGCCGCAGCCTGCTGCAACAATAATTCCGCTGTGTAACGAAATGTTCGCACAGATATAGGTAGGTACGTGACCGGAACACCCAAGGTGAACATTCCGAGGTTTCATTTATACGAAACCATGATCATTCCGAATTATTAATTCGATACAAAAAGCGCTATCGCCTAACGATCATATTATAGGGATGATATCAAAAAGAAAACACAATATATTTTCTTCAGAACATGGTTTTCGGTTACCAGTTTTATTATGAAAATATTGATCTATTCTGACAATTCAGACAATTCAGACTTCAAAGTTTTGTAAGTGTAGTGTAATAACATGTACCTATTTAATACGTGTCGTCACGGGGCTAGAGTGTGTCAGTTTGTATGGTTTGATAATTCATTTGATTGGAAGAGTATTAAGCGTGGTCTGGCTCTATCGTTATACGTTTCATTTCCAGCGATGATTTGTTTCGGGCTGATGTCGTTAGAATTATCGAATGTAGCCCCTTAATAGATATGACATATGAGATGAAGGCTGATGAGCAAACAAATTGATCCAAACAGGAGTGCATTTTACAAATTAGCGCATTTATTTATTATTATTATCATACAGATTATAAAAACCTAGTTCTAAGAAAGTTTCCTACAAAACAGTACCCTTAGTCCCTTACCATGAGTTAACGTGACCGTACTTCGCTAGCGACGGCGTAAACGATTTGTATCCATGGGTAAAAGTATCTACAGCTTCCCTAGCTTACTAAGAAACTTGCTTTGTAAGAACTACAATAAAATTCTCCATTAAGTATGCCAATTTTTTACGCAATCTAGCGAGTACAGTCACTGTAAACTCATGGTAAGGGTAATAATACTGCACATATTCACAGTTTGACGAAAGGTATCCGTCCTTGCTTAGCTCTAGTTCGTCTCTGACTTCCTAATTACCTATATACATAATATTGTGTAGTCGTGGAACGTGTTCTACATCACAGGTCAAGATATAAGGACTGGTCGTTCAAGCAAACAGTCTGACGTAAGAACACGAAGCAGATAAGAAGGCGGGATCTCTGATTACGAATAATATAAACGTGTGTAGGGAACAGACATATTGAAGTCGATATTCTTGTCAGGTACCTAGGTCGGCGACCTAACGTCGCATTTTTATCGTGATTGATGACTGATAGAGCATCCATCCCTTTCTGAATATCTGAGGATAGATAAAGACACAATACCTACGACCGTAGGTAGTGGTAGTCAACTAACGTGTAGTTTTAAATCAATAGTAGGTATGCATGTAATAAGTAGGTCAATAAGAATTAAGGTACCTACGAGTTACGAGCGGGTATATACGAGTATATCCACAGCCAAAACAGACACTCGTAAAACTTTCGCCACCACGCTATAAACACTGACCCGCCTCTCCAGAACAAAAAAGCAAAAATTAAAAAGTCCGAGAGCAGATATTAAAACTGATGTATGCGAAGTGGCGACGCGGGCGCGGGGGCGGGAGCGGGTGGCGTTAACCCGCGTTTATTATAATCAAAAGGAATAACGAGGCGCATTTGCATCGCTATGGTGCCGCGACGGCGGTTTTTTCTTGTTATCTGTAGGTCGAATTTGAAAATCAATTAATTTGCAGACTATAATGTTACCTATAATATATAAAGAAATAGACAAGAGACAAACGCGACGGACTAATATAGTCCGACTATTCTTATACGGATAATTCGCCCAATGGGAACAAATTGGGAATGTGGACGAAATAGGAAGTTGTCCATTTATTTCTAGGATATTAGAGTCTACCCTTGAAGTTTTTAATTACTTACTTAATAGGTACAGTCGAGTTCATTTACATCTACACACTTACGAGAACAAAAATATCTGAACACGATTTTATGCTCCTGACAATAGGGTCGTGTTCAGATATTTTTGTTCTCGTAAGTGTGTAGATGTAAATGAACTCGACTGTAGATACCTATGTTTGAGATTCGACGTAAGTAATACCACAGGTAGGTACCTAATAGGTACCTACCTACCATATGTCTACTGTATCTAGCGATACCTACTCATATTTATCTTTTAAATCACACCTTGTCAGGTGGCACGTATCGAATAGCAACCTACTATTATTACTTACTTAATAATTATATCTAGGTATACCTATCCTTAGGTCTCGTCCATATCGTTGCAATAGATATGTACCTACCTACCTATCTATGTTATGGTGACAATACGGCTGATATACCTACCTACGTGTACGTAGGTATATGTCAATCGAATAAGTAATTCCCCAGGAAATTAATCTACCTAAAAAACTGCATAATGTTGATACCTATAATATATACCTAATACTTATATAAATAAATATAAATATCGGACAACCTCACACAAATCGATCTAGTCCCAAATTAAGCTCAAGAAGGCTTGTGTTATGGATAGGTACTAGACGACGATATAGGTACGTACTTATATCGATAAATATATACTTAAATACTTAGGACAACCACGACCCAAGCACAAATATTCGAGTTCATCACACAAATACTTGCCCTGGCCGGGATTTGAACCCGGGACCGCCGGCTCAGTAGGCAGGTGTCTAGACAAACCGAGCCAATCGCGTCGTCATCAGGTATGAAGGATAGAATAGGGAAATAACGTTTATAGTCACTTTTTTGGGAAACATTTATATGTGAAAATGTAGAGCCCGCTCGCTATCAATTATGTAGTTAGGTATACATATAATCTTTGTAATATAGTACTATTTGCTGACGATACATCATTAATTTTCAAGGTTCACAGGAAATCAACCGACTATGCGGAAATTAATGGCACACTAGAGAAAGTACTTAACTGGTTTACTACTAATAATCTTCTATTAAATGCCAAGAAGACTAAATGTGTTAGATTTGCTTTACCGAATGTTACGGCGGTAGATTCTACTATATTACTAAATGGTGAATGTTTAGAAATAGTGAATAAGGCATTATTCTTAGGTATAACATTGGACAGTAATTTGCAATGGAGTCCACATATAGCAGTGCTTGCAGGTAAATTAAGTTCAGCGGCGTACGCCGTTAGGAAATCAGACAATTGAGTAATGTTGATACAGCTCGCTTAGTTTATCATAGTTATTTTCATAGTGTCATGTCATATGGTATTCTGGTTTGGGGCAAAGCAGCTGACATTCAGACTATATTTGTGCTACAAAAAAGAGCCATTCGTTCTATATATAACCTAAATTCTCGTGACTCCTTAAGAGACATTTTCAAAGATATAAACATCTTAACTGTAGCGTCCCAATATATTTATGAGAGTATTATGTATGTTATTAGAAACCTAGATTCATTTACAAAAAAATCCGATGTCCACAGTTTTAACACTAGAAATAAAAATAAAATTGCTATTAGAAAGCTTCGTGTTCGTAAAGTAAGTAAATCATTTTTAGGCCAATGTATTCATTTTTATAACAAGTTACCTGATCATGTTTTAAAATTAGCCTTTCCATCTCTCAAAAATTATTTAAAAAAATCTCTAATGTCAAAAGCATATTATACAGTAGAGGACTATCTGACAGACAAAAATGCATGGCCTGAACCAGAAACCGCGTAGCTGACTCCTTCTTAGATTGTACCTAACTAGTTTAAGGGACACAGTTCTAATAAGAAAGCATATCAAACGTACATAAATTGTGATAAACCGTCAGGCTTTCTTGTAGTTTCTATTTTATTCTTACACTTTTCCTCACTTATGTCTTAAAATACACTTTTAATATGTTTTCTTGTAGAACTACGTATAGTTAAGTTCATATCATTGTAATAGTTAAGTACTTAATGCTTTCTGAAAAAATGACTGACTGTTGAGTTTCTTTCGGCGTTTCTTCTCAACAGTGGTCTCCTCTTGTGAAATGCCGGTAGACTCAGACATGTAAAAGTGCCCTTGTGGCCTACTTGCAGAATAAAGTTCATTATTTCATTATTTCAGTATAGATGTAGGTACTGACGTAAAGTAGGTTAATTGAAAGAATCAGGCGTTACTACTCGGAATTTCGTATTAAATTACGGGATTCCTATTTAAGATAAGTACCTACCTAATATATGTATATATATATAAGTATAATAATCGATCTCGCTAGTTTATTTAAAACTTACTTATCTATATAAGTCGCTGTCACACACCAAGGGAGCCGGGCATTCATGCTTAAGCCTTATATCGTGGCTGATATCTAAATAAAATAATAATTCAAGTTCTATCTTTTGTTTGCACTTCCACTGAGCTGCACCCCGTCACATTTGGTGGAGGTGCGGGGTATCGATCCCCGTACCTCTCGCATGTTGGTAATGTTCTAATTTCAAACTGAGCGTTCCATATATGATCAGAAAAAGAAAGGTCACAGTCGCAGATAAATTTCAAATATACCGACCCGTTTACGAGGTTATGAAAGTAATGAAAAGTTTACATGATCATTGAAAACTTAAGGTACTCTACCTACGTGGAGAAATGAAAACATGGGAAATGAAGCAGCTTCGGAAAGCTACTTAATAACCTCATCCGTGATTAAGTGTCTATCTATAGTCTTATATATCTACAAAATGTAAAATTTCAGTGCAGTCTCTGTGCAGGCGTTACTCTGCGCTAGCTGCGCAAACCTCATAAAACCCTCGCCAAACACGCTGCATAATTCACCCGTCGGACCCGCCTAATGAGAGCGAGCGAGACACCCATTTACAGTTCTACCAAATTAGAGTGAGCACGCAGATGTGCCAACAGAAATGCGCAACAAAACAGACCGAGACGGCGAGATTTTGATCGCGTAGTCGCGAGAGGGAGGAGCGAGCTGTTTGGTCGTTGGTGAATTATTGAGGCGGCTGGATGTGGCCGAGGGGTGGACGAGGGGAGGGGGGTGTTTGCCGCGAGCCACTTGCCGCGCGCCTTTCCGACGTCACACCAATTCGACCGGCGCCGCCATCTTGCGCGATCGCGATGACCGAGTGATGCGCATTTCGTGACCATAGACCATAGTGCTAGTGATGGGAAGTGAATGAACTGTGGACTTGTGATAAAGGTGGGTGGCTTTGGATTTTATTTTGATAAGCTGAGAAATCTGGAGCGGTTATGTTTTTTTTTTCCAAAAAAAAAATATAAGTAAGTATAAAACAAATATCTAGATTAATTTCAGTGAAATATGGACTTCAAGTGAGTGACTTTACCAAAATAAATACTTAGGTAAATAAAATACCTAATATCTAAATAGGTACCTTCATAGGCAGGTACTGCTATATAATTATAATTTACTAATAGCAACGCGTTTCGTGTCCTATGATTGCCTGTCCTATATATCTATACATAAATTACATACGGATTATTAACATTCTCCTTCAGGAATCTAGTTTCTAACTACCGAATACTGCATCAAAATCCGCGGCACAATCCGAGCTCATCACAGACCAACAGACAGATGCGACCGTTGCATACAGATGCTTGTCTTAGGTCCCCAAGTGCATAAAACGTAATAAAAATTTTGGTTGGTTCAGAAATAGATACCGACATTAATATCCGTAATAGACCTGCTTTTGCCTACCTAGTTTTCAAAAGAAACATTGATAGTTACGTAATGGGAACCTATCCTTCCGCGCGCCTATAATAAACAAGATGCATTATAGATCCTGCAACAAAACTCAACCAAAACATCCCTCTACTCTATAGGTATCAAACAGAATCCGCAACAACAACGGACAAACAAGCAAAAACGGCTCAGTTCCGAGTTCCGCCGCAAACCCGAGATAATGCCGGTGATGCCACTAATGCTACTAATGCCGCTAATCCTTCCGCAAGCGGCCGACAAACCACCGCTTGACAAAGACGCAGGGTTTGAGAAGCCGAGTTGCCTACTCATCAGGGTAGGCAACTCGGCTTCTCAAACTGCGCTCCGCGGAGCTCTGGCCGAAGTCAGAGGACCCTATGAGAGTACCTACTTCGCCGGAAAAATATTAATTTAAACATCAAACCACCCTCCAGTCACCTGAGTCATCTGATATCGATGAAGGAACAGAAGAATTTTATTATTGAAACGGCAACCTAAAATAAAAGAGAGCTTTTTGAACTTAGGCTTTTTAAACTAGGTATTGTTGGTACCTAGTTATCGGCTATTACCACTAGTACCATTACTAGTAGGTATTACTGCGTTATTAACAGGCAGACAAGTCGGCACCTCACGTAAAGGATTAAGCGGCCGGATCTTCGCACCTCGGCGGGAAGGGTTGTTTGTGTAGTCACCGATATGTTATGCGTTAGAAAAACCAGATAAAGGGAGTTCTTAAGTAGCGTTGAGACGGAAGCTAAGTATGAATGGTTTCTTTACCTTAAGGCGTGAACCCTTCTGGTTCTTTCGCGAATATTTAAGATGCCGTGAAAATGACAGCCACATTAAAACTGTAGGAACATTAACAGTCCCTATTATTGATCGAGCGAGCGTAGCGCCTCCGTTTTAGCTTGGCCAAAATTCTTCCGTATCTCCGAATAAAGGACGCATTTCTCAGCCGATTAAAAATTACTTACTGCCATTTTGAAACAAAATCGTGAGTTCTAGGTAGGTACAGCTCACAGAGCCACAGAGAAACTATTATTTTAGCATTTCATGCATTTAGGCCATAAAATATACCATTGTTTCGGTGAGTTGTAGTTGTAGATGTCACGATTAGGTAAATTTCGAAATTGCTGAAATTTGTAATTCGTTTTCAACCCCATGTCTCCATCATTTTGAATCGAATGAATTGACAAAAACAGTTATAAATACTTATCGATTGTACTCATTAAATCCCATGAGAATCGGTTGAAAAAATTCGACCTCTAGGTGAGAACAACCAGGAAGCATCTGGACATCAAGACATACGAAAGAACATTACGAAAGAATTTTGGCCCAAGTTGAAACGGAGACGCTTCGCTCACTCGGAAATTAACCGCAGTGATAGTGGTAACGGTCCCTATTATCAATTTTCGCGTAACTCTGCATTTCTAAAAATAATAGAAGAACTAAAGTAGGTACCTACCTAATAAAAGAAACAAAATTTTATGTCAAAATGCCTCCACTCAGGTACTCCCCTACTTGACCTAATATCGCAAGTGCTAATATTATTACACATATCAACCTTAGCTCTAATTGTCATTAGCCCTAATGTCATTTCACCTAATTTTTATACCCTAATTAGTTCATCCTCCTAGCCTTTGTCCCATTTTTTGAGAATGAATTCTCAATCGGGGTCGGCTACCTAAATCCCAAGATGTGGCGATAGGCACTAGTTTTTACGCAAGCGACTGCCATCTGACCTTTCAACCCAGAGGGGAAACTAGGCCTTATTGGGCTTAGGTGGTTTCCTCACGATGTTTTCCTTCACCGAAAAGCGAGTGGTAAATATCAAATGACATTCCGTACATAAGTTCCGAAAAACTCATTGGTACGGGCCGGGTTCGAACCCACGACCTCCGGATTGAAAGTCGCCTGCCCTAACCACTAGACTACCACCGCTTCCGCTTTTTATACCCTAATTAGTTGTTAGACCTAATAATCCAATGCTCTAATAATGATTTGTACTAATTGTCAACAATACTAATATGAAATAACCTAATAATTACCACACCTAATGATTATTAGACCTAATCATTACTGACACTAAATGTCAAGAGTACTAAAGATTATTAAACCTATTTTTACGTTAAAACAGAAGATACGGATTTGGACAAATATCGAATTGGCTGAACCCCGAAAACTGTAGGTTAGGTTAGGTGTCTATTGTGACAATGTATAGCGGAGCGAGCGAAGCGAGCGGAGCGTCAAAAGATTCCCATGTACATCCTGAGTCTATGGCAATTCTGACTCCACGTAGTCTTGCCTGTCCTACCCTAGTGTTATTCCAAAACCGGAGGCGTGGAGGTGGAGGGAGAGCAGCCCTCGCCTTAGGTTTATAGATAAATACTTACTTACTTACTTACTTACTTCGCTGGCTCAGTGACCCGAAGTGGATCCTGGCCTCCGACACCAAGCTACGCCATCCTACTCTATCTTGTGCTGCTTGTCGCCAATCGAAATCGGCCCCTTGAAGCTGGCACAAGTCTTTCTGGACTTCGTCGATCCAGCGATACCTCGGTCGCCCGACCGGACGCCGTCCACTAGGACGTCCCAGGTAGACACTTTTGGCTGCACGATCCTCCTCCATTCTTTCTACGTGACCGAGCCAGCGAAGTCGCGCAGATTTACTTTCGCCGATTACATTGGGCTCAGACACTAGCTCTTCTATTTCCGCGTTCTTTCGGACTCTCCAATTTCCGTCATCTGTCTTTGCGGGTCCTAGAATCTTCCTAAGAATCTTCCTCTCTGCCACTAAGAGTCTATTCTCCTCTTTCAGGGTCAACGCCCAAGCCTCGCATCCATAAACCAAAATCGGTCTAATAACAGTCTTGTAGACTCTGATCTTGGTTCTTCTGCTGATAAGCTTGGACGTTAGTATTTTATGAAGGGCTGCTGAACATCTTAGGGCGTTCTGGATCCGGATATCCATTTCCTCTTGCCTCTGGTTGGTATCTGTCACTGTGCATCCAAGGAACTTAAACTTTGACACCCCTTTATAGGTTGTCCCATCTACAGTTAAGTCCTTTCTGCTGGACGCCGAACCCCTATATCTTCGCATATGGAAATATTCCGTCTTATCAAGGCTGATTCGAAGACCAACCTTCTTCCCTTCTTCATCCAGAGTTCTTGCCATCGCTCGCACATCATAATCACACTGTCCCAGGAGAGCTAGATCGTCCGCATATCCTACGATTTTGTGCCAGCCATTTAACTCCACTCCTCTGCCAATCACCAATAATCTTCGGATGACGTATTCGAGCACCAAGTTAAAGAGCATTGGCGACAGTGCGTCTCCCTGTTTAAGTCCTGTGGCTACTACGAACTCTTCGCTAAGAGCTCCACCAACTCTGACCGTTAACTTACTTGCTTGTGTAGCAACTCTAATCATTTTAATAAGTTTGGTGGGTATTTTGAACGACTTCAGTATTGAGAACAGTGCCTCTTTGTCCACACAGTCGTAGGCTTTCGTGAAATCCACAAAAAGTGCGTGTATATCCTGTGCGTACTCCCATTTCTTCTCCATTAACTGTTTCAAGACAAATAGATAAATAGGTTTAATAAAATTTAGGTTTTAGCATTATTAGGTATTATAATATTAGTAGTCTAAAAAAATCGGCTAAGTGCAAATTAGGGCTAGTGAGAATTCGGTATGAAGTAATTAGGTATTATGAAAATTCGGAATCCTGAAATTAGGGCTATTCATTAATTAGGATGAATGAAAATTCGGGTTAGTGATTTTAGGGTTACCAAAATTAGGGCCAATGAAATTAGGAAAGTTTTTCGGGCTAACGGAGGGGAACCCTCCACTCATCTATTTCGCGTTATTTTCTTTTGATAGACCTTTTCAATTACGATGATCATGGATCCAATGATACGTATCTACACCAGAAAATATTATAGTCCAGCCCAATATGGAACTGATTAAAAGGAGTTCCAATTCCATTCACAGCTAAGCTTATTGTATTTTCATATCATTGGCAGACATTTTTGCATTAAATCTCATAACGCATGTCGCCTCCTTAACTGAGAGAGATCAGTAGGCACACCCACGTAAAAGGATTTAAAACGATCCAATATCCCCATTACACAACAACAAAACACGCATAACTGATTAGCTCCGGCCTGTCACCTCCGCACCTGGGGCGAGACGGGTGACAGAGCAGGAGACGAGGTGACAGGCGGGAGACGAGATACGGCGGGGGCGGCAGATTAACTCACCCTAAACGGGTTATTAGTTGCTATGCTACTTTTTAAGGGTGTCGATTAAATTATGTACATATTGTTGTCTTTTGAGGGGTGCGGACGTGCTGATATTTTTTACGTCATTGGACATATTGCGCCCTAATTAAAGGTACGTACTAGGGCTCTCGGTATCCGTGTTACACGCGGAAACGTGTACACGGGTCCTTAACACCGGCGGTACTAACAACCCGATCTACACGAACCGGCTAGGAAACGTTTCCTTCGGAAACGGGTCGACACGGACCCGCTAGGAAACGTGTCCTCTAGGAAACGTTTCTAAGTTTGGATCCGGATCCGCGGTTCGCGCCTTCACTCGGGTATTGAATACACGTCTGAGCGACCCGCCCGGACCAGTTATTATTTGAGTTGAAGTTGAAATGAAACGGATAATTTGTTCATTATTGAATGAAAAACTGATTTTATATTATTACGTACGGAGGAAAAAAGATCGAATAACGTCATATAAAATATTTTTTTCTGCTTTTTTATAATCACTATTAGGGTACTGATCAGAGATGGGCATTAATCGATTAATTTTTTAGTTAACTAATCAATCGATTAAAAATATCATTCGTAATTTTTTATCGCGATTATTTTAGTTGCGATTA
This sequence comes from Apotomis capreana, assembly GCA_947623375.1. NCBI lineage: Eukaryota > Metazoa > Arthropoda > Insecta > Lepidoptera > Tortricidae > Apotomis > Apotomis capreana. Next base: position 444,044 of record OX392522.1, read on the forward strand.
AATTAGTTGTGAGAATCTTCAACTAACAATTGAATTAGTTTTAGTTTCAATCGACTAAATTTCACGATTAAATCAATATTAAAACTACGCAGTCTCTCGTTTTTGCATTTTTATTTAACTTGCAATATGTAACTACGAGTAGGTATGTACATTGTAGGTACTCGTATGTTGTATCACTTTGCACTTGTATCTATGTTGGTTTGGGTAGAATCTTGCAACTTATTTTGAAGCAGATATCTTCAACCGATTGAGCTAAAATTATGTATATATTCAAGTTTAATTTGTAACGCTTGAATGACAATGCAATATTATGGGCCATATTGACAATATTATAAGGATAAATAACTAAAAACTGCAATGTTTACAAATCGCAAACAATATAGTAGTTGGTGCTCTATTAATATTTTGATACTTAAAGTACTAGTTCTAACGAGTATTGTAAAGTCCTATACGATACTGAGTAAATTATAGACATAGATATTATCAATATTTTGCTGTCTGTGTCATTAGTACAACTCTGTTTAGTGTCACGCGGCGACAAAACAATGGGATAATCCTACTTACCTGGAAGTTGTTTGTTGCATTTTGGTGCAAGTGCCGACGAATCTTCTAAAAATAACACGTTCTATTGAATTAAACATCTGCATGTTGTTTATTATCTATTTTGTTGCGGTCTATTTTGTTATCACCGTGTGGTCATTTACAATATTTAAACCTCTTTGTAAAGAAATCTCAGCATTAACTATTGTACATTTTCCTTGCGTCATTCTACATTTAAATATATCAACATGACACATTTTATTTATTAGCGCTATTGCCAATATATATATTGGAGCGGCAGCGAATTGATCGATCAGGCTATTCCATGTAAGGCTCATGCTTCATAAATTCATACTCATAGATGTTTTGAGGTATCTAGGTCATATTATATTATATTCTAGATTCTAGGTTCTGTAATTTTAGATTCTAGGTGATTATTACTTATTACGATGCTCTTACGATTATTACAGCCAATATAGGTAAAGCTTTAAGGGCACGGACCCTAGGTAAAAAATAAGAAAGAGAACGATGTACCTATGAAGGAGGAAAAAAATATACCTACTTTACTAATCCATTTTATAGCTTACATAGACATACCTACATTAAATTACATTAACATAGACATACCAAGTTTTTCGTTCAATTTGCTTCTAACATTAGTCGTGTAAAAATAGTCTAACTAATTAGTCGATCACAAAGTTTAGTTGTCGAAATCAATCGGCAACTAAATTAGTTGCACTCTATACAACTAAGATTGATCAGTCGTCGTTTTCAATCGTCAATCACAATTAATTCTGTTAATTTTAATCGTTAGTTGTTAGTCGATTACATTTTGCCCATCTCTGGTACTGATTAATACCTAACACCTTGCATAATGGATGTAACATTATGGTGTTAGGTGCAAAAAGCTGTCATACCTACCTACCTTCTTACGTTACCTGCTATGGCGACTTTTTTAAGATTAGATATGAATAGGATTAGGGTTGCACTGCAGCTGCACTTGCAGATAACGACAATACCCATTGTTTATCGTCATAAATTAACCGCGACAATTTTACTGATAATACTTACAAGTTGTTTGGACATTAGGCCTGGAAGACCTTTTATTCGTTAAAGTTGAAAGAGAGGCCGCTTTCATTTAATAAAATTAAGCAACAAAAAATAAATAAATTAGCGTATTAAACAAATCGCAAATACAGAAAATATTCTCAGAACATGTTAAGCCCAACCCAATATGCATAATGCAATGAAGGATTAATTTATTATACATATGAGGAAATATCTAACACAGTTGCAATAAATCCTTATATCAGATTATAGTTCATATTTATACCCTCCGAAAAATTTGAGGAATTTACACAATTTTAATAACTGATAAAGTAAAAAATATCGTTTTAATTTTAACGATAACGTCATATTACATAAATTTAAACGTCAATTCTATTATACACGTCGACAAACTAAAGTCGCTGTCGTGTCATTTGACGTTATTGCACCAAAAATGCTAGAAAAAGTACGATCCCTGATTATTATACTCCATTTCTCACTCCATAGCTTTTAAAAGAATAACCGTAAGATGGCCACAACACGTCGACGGCGGGTCGGACCCGCGTGTGATTGAGATCCGTGTACACGGGTACACGGGTACACGGGTACACGGGTCTTAATTACACGGGTCTTTATTACACGTTCCAAACGGGCCAGAAACCCGTTTCCGTGTAACAGAGAAACGGGTACACGGAAACGGGTACACGAAACCCGGACACGACCGAGAGCCCTAGTACGTACCTACTGTAGGTATATCGAATCTGCAAACAATATTTTTAACGAGTAAAAAAAGGAGGTTCTAAGTTTGACCTGTAAGTATCAAGTGATATGTACTATGTTTGTCCGCGATTATGTCGCGTTTAGCTGAACCTATTCTTTCTATAAGTCAGATTCCGAAAAGTCCCAAGTTGGGCGCCAACTTTGTGCAACACCTAGTCGTACCTATAATTTTCGTTCTTTGGAAAAAAGTTACAGCCGCTGATTATGTCTCTCCGTAGCTGGATAAAAGTACCTACCTATATCTTATTATTATCGGTGATGGAATCCAAGGCTGATGCCTGAGTACCAAACCTACCTACCAAAAATAGTAGGTAGTAATGTAGTTTAGCTGCATAAAGCGTGATGAAGCCGAAACATGAGAAAAAATACATAGAAATTATTTGATTGATCTCGCGGACATTAAAATTTCATTATTTAATGTATAACTTTATGGAAAACTTTTTCTTTAAACAGTCCCAAGTTGGGCGCCAATTTTGTTCGAGTATCTACGTATTAGTCGCAGCCTATTTCGAAAAACATAAGTGATAGTCGACTAGGGACGGTTTAAGCAGGAGGCAGAAATTAAAATGGGCTGTTCCATCCCATTCATGCTTCGCTTAGTAGTTGTTATTAAAATGTAACTAACTTTAGATATTGCAATGAGGTTTGCCGCATTAGGTACACATAACACACTTAGCCTTACATGTGTCGGTCCAGACCGGGGATAGTGACGCCAAAAGCTGCTTTCATATGACAATAACGAGCATACAATATTTGCTTTATGAAACAAACGTCAGTAGCGATTTGTCAAGGATTTGGTTTCAGGAATGCTGCTCAATCCTTTCTTGCGAAATAATCCTATTGAAAAAAACTTGAATTTCACCACTCATCATCCTCCTAGCCTTTGTCCCATATCTTTATTTATTTAAACTTTATTGCGCAAAATACACAAGTAAAAGTACAAATGGCGGACTTAATGCCATAAGGCATTCTCTACCAGTCAGCCATAGGACTTAACAGAAACATTTGTATGGTACGGTATGGTATGTAGGTATATCTTTGTAGAGAATGAATTCTCAATCGGGGTCGGCTACCTAAATCCCAAGATGTGGCGTAGGAACTAGTTTTACGCAAGCGACTGCCATCTGACCTTCCAACCCAGAGGGGAAACTAGGCCTTATTGGGCTTAGGTGGTTTCCTCACGATGTTTTCCTTCACCGAAAAGCGAGTGGTAAATATCAAATGACATTCCGTACATAAGTTCCGAAAAACTCATTGGTACGGGCTGGGTTCGAACCCGCGACCTCCGGATTGAAAGTCGCATGCCCTAAACCAATAGGCTACCACCGCTCTTACTTGACTTTCACCACTGGCTAGTTTTGGCTTTATTATGCAACCATTACTTTTGCGGAACAATTAGTCCTTTGTTTAAATTTACCGATTTTCAACGTCAGTTACCAAAAATTTGTCGTTATCGTTACCAGTAAAATAAATGAGTAGGTAAGGTACCTACCATTAAGAATCCGCAATATGGCGTGGACTGAGGAACACGCTGTTGGGCTATACCTACCTAAATTAAATCGAATCTAACCCAATGTTATCAGTACTTAATAGTATACTAGTTTGTATTGTATTGTAAACTATAAGTGTAACATATTCTTTATCAAAACGCGAGGAGCCTAATATTTTCAACATCTTACCTTAACTGATAAAAATGTCAAAGTTGCAATAGTCAAATCATTCATAAATATGCAATATTTGTGAATTAGTTTGCACTGATTGCCTCACTAACGTTGACCCCTAGAGTGCGTCGGGGGTGTGTTGTGAGCCGCCGCGCTCTCGTCTCGGGGACTACTACAAAAGACTTCCGTTACGAGTCAAACGGTTCGCTCGGAATTCAAAAGCCTTTGTTTTGGTGTTGTTATGCTACTCGTTTAAAATAATTCACATTATTTTATAACATATTACGTCGTTATAGTTGTATGGACCGTCGTACTAACCGTTTTCACAATAATATCTATTTTGCGGGTCCAAAAAGTTTTTATTTATTATTTGGTAGGTATTGGATCCATGTAAAGCCTGACCAGAAATATATGAGGATTGTCAAGAGGGCGCTATTTATAACATTTATATGGCAACAATTTTGCAACCAATCGCAATCGCACTATAATGACATTAGTTTAACTACCTGTCATGCCCCTATGGTAACCTCGTAATATCATATCATCGAATGCACTCTTTTCCTGACTGTTTTTCGTGTAGTAAACACGTGTACACTTTATTTATAATTTTACGTTCACGACTGAGAATGGTCTTCGGCATTTTCTTTGAATATTTTTCTATTCTATTTTTTTAAAAATGGCAACCGGTCACAGTTAAGCGACCATTACTGCCAATGTCTCGTTGCCAATCGCACTCGGCGACTAGATAGAGGATTGATACCACGTTGTACGGTGAGTTGATAAAATCGTGCTTTTTGTAAAGTGATAGCGATTTACAAAAAACCACACGGACTATCGGGCCTTGACCCAGGAAGGGCTATGTACGCTTCAAGTTGAATTCTTCATTAGCTATTCACACATTCGTTTGATCACTGCACAATACGCTATCAATACTACACATTGAACGACAAAAATGAATAAATAACGAACAACAAAACCTAAACGCATGCGGCCATCTTAAGTCACGGACCGGAAGTCCTTTGAATATTTTTAAATATTTGTCATTTAACCAAACCACCAGGAATGACATTGACATTGCTGACAAACCTGCATCATAAAAACATTGCCAGTGTAAGAAATGAGTTCCAGTGAAATTCTGCAACATGGCGCATCCTCATAATTTCTGGTCAGGCTTTAAATTACATTACAAGTTTTTTTGTTAGCAGGTTTAAGAATATAAATTCGCATAATTAGGCCTTCCGCACTTTACTTACATAAACATATGTAAGTACCTACATATGTCATTGTGCCTTACTGTGCTAATTTGTAAGTGGTTGTAGGTACCTATGGATACAGGAAAAGAAACTGAAACGCCTGACAAGAGTGAAAAAGGCACGTGTTTTAATTTCCTTGACTAGGTACCTATAAGTACTTACTCAATTAGGTATTGTCCAGTCGAGTTCATTTACATCTACACGCTTACGAGAACAAAAATATCTGAACACGACCCTATTGTCAGAAGCATAATAAAATCGTGTTCAGATATTTTTGTTCTCGTAAAGCCCGCTCCAGACCTTCCAATCCGATTTATCGGAAGAAATCTGATAATGTGTAGTGTTTTAGGTCCTAACTATTGCACTACACATTATCCGATTTCCTAACAAATACTTTTTTTTTTTTTTTTTTTTTAATGACTCGCCAAACTGTGACGTTTGATGGCGAGAAGCGCTCAGTTCTTTACACAACTTAAATATATTTACTTATTAGTAGGTAAAAGGTACAGGTAATAATATATTATTTTTATGACACCTTAATTAGCTGACCTTGACTTGTCATCAAGAAGAAACTCCTTCAGTTTCGATCTTAACAATGTTTTGCTAATTTTAGTCTTCTGCCTAAGTATACTTATTTTATTAAAAATTTTGGGTACTAAATATTTTGAAGTCCTTTCGCCGTAATAGTTTTTCACACTCGGTTGTATTAATTTTCTCTCTGTAACACTTCTAGTATTGATTCTGTTTTCCTTAATTTCTTTAAATTTATCGCTATAATAGTGTTCTAAGCCTATCAAATATTTTAATTTCTTATCTACCGGTAGAATTTTACATAAAGGGAAGAGTTTTTCATACTCTTTATTACATTTTGTTTTTACATTCTTGCTAACAAGGAACTTTATCAGTCTTATTTGTAGTTTTTTTACATCCTTAAAGATATGAAGGTTCGTCCGTAAACAATTAATCCATAACTCTAAGTAATGAATCAGCAAGTGCATAATACACGACTCTCATCGTTTTTAGGGTTCCGTACCTCAAAAGGAAAAAACGGAACCCTTATAGGATCACTTTGTTGTCCGTCTGTCCGTCCGTCCGTCCGTCTGTCAAGACCCTTTTTCTCAGGAACGCGTGGAGGTATGAAGCTGAAATTTATATCAATTACTCAGGTCTACTGTCCCTTGAAGCTGTGAAAAAATCAAACTTCTAAGCCAACGCAATCAAAAGATACAGCCGTTTATGCCGCAAATTTTCGACACTTGCAAGGGAATCAAAACCTACAGGGTGCTTCCCGTGAACTCAGAATCTTGAAATTTTGATACGAAGCAACGTCTTATAGCATAGATAAAGGAAAAATTACGAAAACCATATTTTTTTTTTAATACCTAACTTTGCACCTAATTTATATGGGGCGCTATACATACCAGGTGCAAACTTAACTTAACCACTTAGGGATGGAAAGTGTTTGTACGGAACCCTCGGTGCGCGAGTCCGACTCGCACTTGGCCGGTTTTTTTTATTTAACACTCCACTTAGCTGGTAGAGAACTTCCCTAGTACAGACCTTAACCTATTACACACGTCACTTACATGCGGCTTCCAGTTGAATTTCGTATCAATAATTAATCCTAAATATTTAAATGTTGTAACATACTCTAATTTTATAAATAATGACACAAAGGTAAATTAAGAAAGAAAAATTGAATGCGATCTACTACAATCGAAGCGGGGTTTGAACCCGCGACCTCTGCGTTACCGGCGCATTGCTCTCCCAACTGAGCTATTCGACCGCTACGTCAGTCACACCAAATCTTTCATCCCTTAATCCTTTACGCTACTGGAGCGCCCTCTGCGTCATATATGTTTTTTGAAATGCTTATTGCGCATTAGCCATACCCTAGGATGTGCGTTTTACACGCACGATCCCCAATCCCCATTGCTTTACAGCAAGTGTGAAGACTGCGAGAGAGATGGCGCTGTTCTAAATATTTGTATAGAATCTTTTTATCGATTCTATATTTTTTATGTGGTAATACCACATTTTTATTTTTATAAATAATGACACAAAGGTAAATTAAGAAAGAAAAATTGAATGCGATCTACTACAATCGAAGCGGGGTTTGAACCCGCGACCTCTGCGTTACCGGCGCATTGCTCTCCCAACTGAGCTATTCGACCGCTACGTCAGTCACACCAAATCTTTCATCCCTTAATCCTTTACGCTACTGGAGCGCCTTCTGCGTGGTATTACCACATAAAAAATATAGAATCGATAAAAAGATTCTATACAAATATTTAGAACAGCGCCATCTCTCTCGCAGTCTTCACACTTGCTGTAAAGCAATGGGGATTGGGGATCGTGCGTGTAAAACGCACATCCTAGGGTATGGCTAATGCGCAATAAGCATTTCAAAAAACATATATGACGCAGAGGGCGCTCCAGTAGCGTAAAGGATTAAGGGATGAAAGATTTGGTGTGACTGACGTAGCGGTCGAATAGCTCAGTTGGGAGAGCAATGCGCCGGTAACGCAGAGGTCGCGGGTTCAAACCCCGCTTCGATTGTAGTAGATCGCATTCAATTTTTCTTTCTTAATTTACCTTTGTGTCATTATTTATAAAAATAAAAATGTGGTATTACCACATAAAAAATATAGAATCGATAAAAAGATTCTATACAAATATTTAGAACAGCGCCATCTCTCTCGCAGTCTTCACACTTGCTGTAAAGCAATGGGGATTGGGGATCGTGCGTGTAAAACGCACATCCTAGGGTATGGCTAATGCGCAATAAGCATTTCAAAAAACATATATGACGCAGAGGGCGCTCCAGTAGCGTAAAGGATTAAGGGATGAAAGATTTGGTGTGACTGACGTAGCGGTCGAATAGCTCAGTTGGGAGAGCAATGCGCCGGTAACGCAGAGGTCGCGGGTTCAAACCCCGCTTCGATTGTAGTAGATCGCATTCAATTTTTCTTTCTTAATTTACCTTTGTGTCATTATTTATAAAAATAAAAATGTGGTATTACCACATAAAAAATATAGAATCGATAAAAAGATTCTATACAAATATACTCTAATTTGGCACAGTCGCAGTTAAATTTATTTATCTACATCCATATTATAAGTTCTCTACAATATGTTTGGCAGCGATAAGCAAATAGACTATATTAGGTAATCTGTATCTGTGGGTGCATCGTAATTTTTACTTTACGATATCGGCAACCGATAGTATAATTACATTTAAATTTGGAACATTCTGTTAAAAAGTAAAAATCGTACTTTAGTTGCAATTATCGAATTCATCGATTTGTAATTTCATTCACAGTAAAATTCATATTCCATACATTCTTTTAAATCTCGAATATTAAAAATCGATTTTAGAATCGATATCGACTCAAGACTATATATTGTCTATGAATTAAAAGAAAAACAAACGTCAGTCACTTGTTTCATGTTTGTTTCGTTTCAAACATCGAGCCTGTGCATTGAACTTTTTTAAACTAAGAGAAATAAAGTTAAATATATAGTTTGTCGTGAAATATATGATAAAAAAATGAGTAATGACGGCTAAGCTCAAGAAGGCTTGGTGTTATGGGTACTAGGCGACGATATACATACTTATATAGATAAATAAATACTTAAATACATAGAACATCCATGACCCAGGCACAAATATTTGTGTTCATCACACAAATATTTGCCCTTGCCGAGATTCGAACCCGGGACCGTCGGCTCAGTAGGCAGTTTCTTAACCACTGCGCCAACCGCGTCAAGTACCACTAACCTGATAATTTATGCCATAATTATCTCTACATATTGTAGAAAACTTATTATATGCATGTAGATAAAGTTATGTATGCGACTGTACATAATTAGGCATTAAAACACTCGTGTTATACTATTATGAAACTCGCCTTTGGCTCGTTTCATAAAACAACACTCGTGTATTAATGCCTCTCATTATGAACCAGTCACATAAACTACTATTAAATGTTAGCATTCGTACGTGTGGCCTATTATATCTAAATCTTCCTTTCGAACAATTTTTGCTTGCTGGTTATATGGCGAGTGTATATGCATACATCTGGTTTTTGCGAAATTAAGGATTATACCGTTATCATGTGCCCATTTGGTTATACATTCAAAGTCTTGTTGTACCTACGCAGTTTTGTATTTCCAATATATCCTTTGATGCATAAACCATACACATATCATCTGCATACATAAACACTCGACAATTCTTTACAACATTCGATACACTGTTCACGTGCATTATATACCCGACGGGACCAAACACGGACCCGGTCGGTACCCCGAGGTTCACGTCCGCCTCTTCCCCTGTGAATCCTGCGATACTCGTACTTAATTTTCGACCTGTCAAAAAAGCTTTAAACCAGTTATTTGTAGGGCCACGAATTCCACATTCATCCATCGCTTGCAACAAAACATCGTGATCCAGTGTATCGAATGCTTTTTTATAGTCTATAAAAAGCGCAATTATCTGTTTACCTGAATTCAAACAATCGTTTACATAGTCCGCGAACTCAATCAGGGCCGAGACCGTGCTGCGCCCTTTGCGAAAACCGTGCTGAGTGTCCGATAGCACATTATGCCGCTCTAAAAAACTACTCACTTGACCGACTACAATTTTTTCGACGATTTTGTCGATAACTGACAAAATGGCAATAGGTCTATAGTTCACGTACTCTAAATGGCTTCCGGACTTGTAAATAGGCCGTATGATTGCATATTTCAGCTGGTCAGGATAGGTAGGGGAGACCGGGTATGGAAGTCACACGGGTTGGTTGTCACAGCGGCCATAACTGACAACTAAAGGCACGAATCAGTTTACCGACCGGTGTCCAAGGATCGCGAGAGCTAAACCCCCCTCCATACTTTACCTCAGTCGGCTCCGGTATGTTGTGACGGAGCCACATTCGTTTACTTTTTTCCGCCAGTAAAAGTATTTTTTTGTGCATCTGTGTTAAATCTCGTAGGTACACTTTTATTTTGGATATTAATATGCTTCTTCGTGTATTGTTTAAGTTGAACTTGTGTATAATCATATTGTTATAAGGTTTTTAGTGGAAACATTCATTTGAATTTATATTGTAAGATTATTTTCTAAAACGTGTTTTGGGGCAGGTTGTCTCAGGTCGACGGGGGCTGGTAGTCACGTGTGACTACCTTATTAGCTGAAAGCGAATTTAGTTTTTGGGTGTTTTTATTAATTATGAATACGTATTTCGTTACTTTCCTGGTCACAGTGACTTACATACATCATTTATGTTTATATAAGTTACTATCTGAAAAAAAAAATTGTTTTTGAGATTTTTTTATTAATTACGAATATTTCGTTATTTTCCGTTACAGTAACTTACATAAAACATTTTTATCTTCAAAAAGAAAAAAGTTCGTTTGATATAAATGTGTGTATTATTGTATATCCCTCTTATTTTACTATGTGATTACGTACCCCAACACCTGTGACAACCATCCCTGACACGGGGTTAAATGTCACAATTTTCTTTTTTCATAAAAACAATAATATCTTCTCCGCGTATAGCGTTAGAGAAAGAAAACTCATTTATTTACAAACTAGAATAAATACCCTATCCATCGATATATCATTTGCCTATTCTTATTTAACAACAATGGTACTAAAAATGAAAAAAAGAAAAAATGAGACAACCATACCCGGTCTCCCCGCTCGTTAGGCATATATTTAGCAACTTAGATATAATAGGACACAACTGGTTCCGCAGATATTTGACATCCTTAAGTACACATTATCCGATAAGTAGGATCGGATCGGGTAGGATCGGAAGGTCTGGAACGGGTTTAAGTGTGTAGATGTAAATGAACTCGACTGTCCATAGACAATACTTTCTCATGAAGTAGGTTACAAAATATTTTCGGAGCACATTTTCAATCTCTATATTTTCGATTTTTTTGTCGAATGTTCATGTCTGCCATTTTATTCCACTTTAAGAAACTATTTTTTTTTAAGTATTTTACGTAGATTTATTATTAAACTGTAATAAATTGTGTATAGCTGGGGTGTTAGTGCACGACACCTTGCACTTTGTGACTATGCGCTGAAACTTGGCACAGTTGATCCTTAGGTGGTCTTGAGTGAATTCAGATCGGTAGACGTCGATAGACACCGCCCGTTTAGTGGGGGGGAGGGGGGGAAGTTCGACGCTGCCGCGCTTTAATTAATGCAACATTTCTCTAAAACTATACATAATATGGCATGTGATATATCATTTTCGGATAAATTAAGGATGAGCAATCTATTTTTTGGACAAAAATAATGCTTTTTCTAACTAAAAAAAATTGAAAAAGTAGAAAAACTGAAAAACGTTATATGTGTTTTTTTATATAGTTGCCAATTATTTTAAAACTATAACAGTAATCTCAAAACAAAAAATATAGTCGTAAAGTTAAACTTATGTTATTTCTAAAAATATATAGTTTATTATATATATCTGTTGATACATGGGAGATAATAAATAATATCAAGCGTAAGTCAGGGTGATCTCAATGCATGATCGTCCGTGAAGTAGGGTTTAGGTACTGTGTTAAGCAACATTTCTCTAAAACTATACATAATATGGCATGTGATTTATAATTTTCGGTTAAATGAAGGATGAGAAATCTATTTTTTTAACAAAAATAATGCACTTTTTTAACAAAAAAGGTATTAAAATGTGGGCTAAACTGAAAAATGACATTTGTGTTTTTTACATAATTTCCAATCATTTTAAAAGTATAACAGAAATGTCAAAACAAAAAATGTAAACATAAAGTTAAACTTATGTAGTTTCTAAAAATATATATTTTATTATATATATCTGTTGATACATGGTAGATAATAAATAATATCAAGCGTAAGTCAGGGCGATCTCAATGCATGATCGTCCGTGAAGTAGGGTTTAGGTACTGTGTTAAGCAACATTTCTCTAAAACTATACATAATAGGGATGTGATTTATAATTTTCGGTTAAATGAAGGATGATGAATCTATTTTTTTAACAAAAATAATGCACTTTTTTAACAAAAAAGATATTAAAAGTGGGCTATACGGCACTCATTCACTGACGTACGCGAAGCTGATCTGAAATAATAATTATGATATACAATATTCTTGTTTAAGTTTTGAGATCCTATTATATTATTTTCAAAAGCAGAAAAACTGACCTATCAGATAATGTTACTACATATTTTTTGATAACAGCTATTACCTCCGCAATACGGCCCTCGATTGCTGACTCGAAACCTGCAGTTAGTTCTGGAATATATGTATAAGATAGATAAGATTTTTTTTATTGCACAATTAACAATAAACAAATTACATATTTATACCATATGAAGAAATCGCAACAAACACGAAGACACAAAAAACCAGCTCGTTCGGGCACTTGTATTCCCCATATTCTTGTACGCCGCAGAAACGTCGACCCTGCAGGAAGTTAAGGAGAAGAAGATAGACGCCCTAGAGATGTGGTGTTGGACGAGAATGCTTGGAGTATTATGGACTGAATTCCGTACCAACGCTTCTATACTTCGAAAACTTGGCATCAAGCAGCGTTTATCGTCTTTAGTACAGTATCGTACCACCTTCTTTGGCTACGTATGCCGCCGGGGGGCGGAGGCTATTGAGCGCGTCTGGTCCACGGAAAGGTTGAGGGTACCAGGCCACGAAGAAGATCACCTATGTTATGGACAAACTAAATAAAAGCTGCAATAAATGCATCATCGTTACTACACGAATGCACGAAGAAGGCGGCTATCAGGTAAGAATGGCGGCGTGTTGTGAAGCCTATCACCAATATCTGAAATGATGACCACTACCACTTTGCCGAGAGTGAAACCAACAAAGAAGAAAGAGGTCATGGAGAAAAGGTTTCCCAAGCTTCAAAAGCACTTCTCTTTCCTTTACCATTGAACCAAGATACCGTATCACATCCAGTGAATGCGTGAAAGAGGGTATCTTAATACTCTTGCTCTCTGTGGCCCTGTAAATAAACAAATTCTTAATTTACTATGACCAGATATACCATTTTTACCTATCGTGGTGGCGATATCATGATAGCACGGATATTGGTGATGTTATCTTGTTCCTATATGCACCCAAAGTGCCTCAAGCTGAGTTAAAGCTTACATATTATGTGTAACTGTCAGTACCAACACATCAGTATCCACAGGATTATGAGTCGTGAAGCCTCGATCATAGTAAATTAAGAAAATACGTGTGTTATATACATATTTGTTTATTTACAGGGCAACAGAGAGCAAGAGTATTAAGATACCCTCTTTCACGCATTCACAGGATGTTATACGGTATCTTGGTTCAATGGTAAAGGAAAGAGAAGTGCTTTTCAAGCATGGAAGCCTTTCTTGACCTACTGTAGGTTTCGAGTTATTGATCAAGCGATGCATTGAGGAGGTAATGGCTTCCATCGAAAAATAGGTCTTAACATCATATGATAGGTAAGTTTTTCTGCTTTTAAAACTGATATAATAGAATAATAGGATCTCAAAACTTAAAAAAGAATATTGTATATCATATTTATTATTTCAGATCAGCTTCATGTACTTCAGTGAATGAGCCCCATATATATATTTTTACCAAGATAGACCAGCAGATAGAACACCTCCCACCGACCAAAGCCACTTTGTATCAGCATTTATCAAGAGGAGGGCGTTTGGGTGTCAGTTATCACGCACTTGGGTTAACTACTTGAGGTTGGACGAAGGTCAACAACAACTGGGAGCCTACATGGACAGACTTGCAATAAATTAATTTCAATTGCGTATTTTCATTTAAAATACTAAGAGACATAAACAATACAATATATGCACTTTTTGTGTGTCTAAAACATTAACTAAACCCTACGTCACGGACGATCATGCATTGAGATCACCCTGACCTACGCTCAATATTATTTATTATCTCCCATGTATCAACAGATGTATATAATAAACTATATATTTTTAGAAACGAAATAAGTTTAACTTTATGATTATATTATTTGTTTTGAGATTTCTGTTATACTTTTAAAATGATTGGAGAGTATGTAAAAAACACAAATGTAATTTTTCAGTTTAGCCCACTAATATATTTTTTTGTTAAAAAGTGCATTATTTTTGTTAAAAAAATAGATTCCTCATCCTTCATTTAACCGAAAATTATAAATCACACGCCCTATTATGTATAGTTTTAGAGAAATGTTGCTTAACACAGTACCTAAACCCTACTTCACGGACGATCATGCATTGAGATCGCCCTGACTTACGCTTGATATTATTTATTATCTCCCATGGATCAACAGATATATATAATAAACTATATATTTTTAAAAACTACATACATCTAGCTTTACGATCATATTTTTTGTTTTGAGATTACTGTTATATTTTTAAAATAATTGGCAACTATATAAAAAAATACAGATTACGTTTTTCAGTTTTTTCTACTTTTTCAATGTTTTTTGTTAGAAAGTGCATTACTTTTGTCAAAAAAATAGATTGCTCATCCTTAATTTATCCGAAAATGATATATCACATGCCATATTATGTATAGTTTTAGAGAAATGTTGCATTAATTAAAGCGCGGCAGCGTCGAACTTCCCCCCTCCCCCCCACCAAACGCGCGGTGGTTCTCGACGTCTACCGGTCTGAATTCACTCAAGACCACCTAAGGATCAACTGTGCCAAGTTTCAGCGCATAGTCACAAAGTGCAAGGTTCCCATACAACAGCGTGCATTATCAACCCAGCTAGTATCCTTTCCGTTCGAATCCTAACCTCAAACACATTATAGGTATCAGAAGACGCATCCAATTAAATATGATGGCAAACCCGCGGCGTCGCTCGTCACCTCAAGGGTTGCGGAGTCACCGGCGGAGTTGGCGGCAAATATTTGCCCCCTGTAATTGCGCCGGGCGGGCGACGCCGCGCGGCGGCACGATGCAACTCTTTGTTCGGGGGAAATTGCGGAAAATGCAATTATGGCGTGTGGGACGAATTAATGTTAAGGCGAGTTCAATTATCGAAATGCGACTTTCTCCTTGGATTGCGGTATCAACAGTTTTGGAAAAGCAAAACATTGAAACTACGAAATAACGATTACCTATTTCTAACAGGAATACGGGTCCTGCCTGGCCTGAATTAGGTGTCGTTTAGTGATGTGGCTTAATTTCCATTTTTTTTATTATCGATAAGAAATTGCAATAGGTACTTACATTGGTTGTGGACAGTATGCTTAAACATGTGTGTCATCCGTAGGTACACGTTACTGTGGTTACGGTGCGTCAGCGTCTTTTGAGGTGTGGCGTGATTGCTCTACAGTTATCATTAGACAAGCGGTCGCCTAATACCAAATACCGTGACTATCTTTAGCTTTAGGCTCCTAATATTTGCAAAAAAATGGTTGGTGTCCTAAGGCACCCTGGAGGTGCAGAGGGCCTTCAACAGCTCGCGCGCGCCACGCTTTTCTACCCTCAGCAACTTTTTGGTCTCGCTCCAGCTCAGTCCGACGGCTGGCAGCTCGCTACTGGACGGCTGCGGCTTAACAGCCTTCCGTCCGCCGGTTTCCATTCGAAAGCGATGCTTGCATTATATTCGCTCCGAACGAAAACATGTGGAGATATATCACCGGTCACCCATAAACTTGGACATCGCATCACGAAAATGGAGATTTGATACCTATATAGGCCACACCATTCGAAAAAAATGGTCGTAATAAGAAAATCTAAGCACTGTTAATATCATACAGATTGGCATTATGAAGCAAACGCCAAGGAACCCCAGAGGCAACTTCTACGAACTCTGATTTACACCGACAGTTTGCTGCTTAGATACTACGACCCACTCATGCACATGAAAACCCACCTACTGGAGACGTCTCCGCGAACGCCCAACCAGTATAGTATAGTTTAAGAAGCGGGATGACGTTAATTCGACCGAAACGATTTTCGATAGGTAACTGTATAAACCACATCAATATTCCTTTCATCCATTCTGCGAAGAATTGTCAAAACTCCATAATCGAGCGGCCTATTATAAAACCGATTTGTATTCACTACTCTCCCATTTTATTGGTGGTCGATGGTTTAAAGCGTTATTGAGTAAATAATAAATATGTAGAACAACCAAAATCTTTATAGCCACCCCACCTCATCAATTGCTTCATTAGGTACACTATTATAACAATATTTTAAACTTGTGTGAGGGTCGTGGCTGAGAAGTGAGACAGTGGCCTTAACAGGCACTGCGCATCTGGTATAGGTACGCCTGTATACTACTATAACATACCTACTTATTTAAGTGTCTGCAATTACAATTAGTTGATAATGCAACACATGTATGTATGTAATGTATGTAAACACTTTATTGTACACAAAAACAGAAATACATTAAAACAAAAGAAATACATGTACAAAGGCGAACTTATCCCTTTAAGGGATCTCTTCCAGTTAACCTTTGAGTAAATGAGTGCTAAAGACAAATGTAAACGGTAGACAACCAAAGCAACATGTACAATACGAAGGAGGATAATTTAACAATAATAATAACATGATTGGGCTGGGCCTCAAAACATCTCGTGCGATCCACACCCACACTTGTGTTTTAAGACACCTCCGTACCGTAGGTATGTAGTTGATAAACTACTAATAGTATTAGGTAATAGTTATACTAAGTATTTAGTAGTATTTACAATCCGCTTTCCCAATAGCAATTGAATAAAATTAAATATGAATGGGCACACGAAAGAAAGTGATAGCAGGTAAACACAAAAAAACATATTACGTTTGCTAGCGAAAGTGTCGTAAGTACTCTTTTATTCGATTTAAGTTTGCAAAAAAGGTTTCCGTCGGAAGTGTCAAACGGAGTAAACTTTCCGATGCGTTCATGATAATGTCATTCATAAGCCGTGGATACCTACCATCCATACACGGCGGCACTGGAGCGGCGACGGGGTATTGTCCGGGAAAAGGTTTAGAAGACGGTGCGTTGCGCGCGTAGAATGGCGCAATCGAAACACCGGAAGCAAATGAACTTGTATAAAAGGATTGTAAATACGTAATCCCAATATTAATAACGCTAGTGTGGATAAGAATTCGATGGCGACTGAGGATTGTGAAGCAGGAAATCAACATTCCAAACTCCTACCTAATTGTCACCTTGAAGTGTTTCTCGCTTTATGAAAAACTCTACCTATATTTCAATTAGACTGTTCGGCGGTTGATTTCAAGTTTCAAGTTTCTACGAACGGTGCTGCATCAATTTGATCTGACTTTTTATATTTATTTACGTAGGTAGGTTCCTATAAACATAATTATAAAAAAGTCGTATGTAGTTTTGTATTGAATATAGGTGCGAGCTATACCTATGCATATTTTATTTGAACCACAAGGCCCAAAGTTGTATGTGGTTCATAATATGAATGACTAGGTATTAGGTAGGTACCTATTTGGAAATAAATAATCATTTCTTTAATAAGTCACCCAGTGTACTTATATTAGGTAAACTTTATTTTAGTTGAAAAACTCGGTTTTCAAATAACTTGCAGAGCTAATCTACCTACATAGGCTACAACCTACTACTTACTTATATTATAATAGGTACTCGTAAACCTACGTACCTATACCTCCTTAATAAAAATGATTGAGTCAGATGACATTAAATATCGAACTTCATAATAATTATACCGACCCATCCTTTTCATCGTGGATTGATCAATGGATTTCTTAGAAAAAGGCTCCTATCATAATTTTTGTCAATCAATAAAATCAGAACCGTGAAACCGCCTTTGTCGACAATTCCGCAATTCAAATATTTCTTATTTTTTTTTGTCAATACTTCGATTATTTCCTCTCCACGTCAGCAATAATCCCGTCAGCAGAACCACTTACGCGTGCAATAAACAATTTTCATATCCCAATAATAGCCGTCAAATTACCGCGCCCCAACCAATCTTACACCAAACAATCAAATCATAACCACCGCAAAGCGAGCCCCGGTGCATTGTGTGCCCGCCCACGCCGGGGGTCTCGGGAAACTGGTCGTAACTAATGACCTCTGTCGACAACATGGGATTATCGGATTGAGAGCGGGACGGCTGCACTTCACCGTGCGGGAAGGAAAGGGACGCACGGGATTAGGCGGCTGTCGCGGGCACTAATGAGAGGCGTCTTGCCTTGACATCTGTCACGGCGTTGTTATTCAAATTTTTGGGTTGCGCGCGTTCGGCTTCTGGCGGCGCTTCGGAAACCAGACAATTAGTTTATTTTATTTGCTGATGCTGGCGTTGACGTGTAAGTAATTCGTTTGGTTTAAGGATTTGTGATAATGGAATAACGATCAGAGGACTATAAATAAATGAGGCCAACAACGTACTTGAACTGTCAGGTTCAAAAATCTGGGAATTATTGGTAGGTAAGTATAGCAGGCCACGAAATCGGAGATATGAAACGGCAGAAATTACGGAACTATTAAGTAAATAATATGATATGACAAACGAATCGATAGCTTATAAAACAAGCCGCATTTTTATTAACTCAAACAGTTTATCAACAATTCTATCGTACCTACGAAAAAGAAAAAAATATCACTGCGTAGAAATATCATACAAACTTTTTAACCTAATAGGCCTCAGTGCCAACCCCGACAGATTGTATCCATCACGTAGCTTGATATGTTGAGTGCAGCATCAGTAGTTATCAATGTACATCTCATTCAATCACAGTATCGTACATCTCGGAGTACCTGCGCTGATTGATACGATCTGCAGTAACGTGTCAATTAGTTAAGTATGATAGCCTGTCCCTGGTCTCCTTCCGAACAAGCTTCACACAAAAACTCACCTTACACTCTCACTATAAAGTCTAATCATGTTAGACAACGCGCTGCAGTTCACGAGCTACGTTTGAAACAAAATCAATCCTACTGCACGAGAAGACCGTTCCTTTCAGTTCAAACGTCTAACCCCTGTTATGAAGCATCAAAGAATAACTTCACGTCACTAGAGGTCACCTTATTCTGTGTTCTATAATATTAGGTTAGGGTGTAAATTGCGATCGGCTATTGTTTGAAGTGGGGCCTGTCTAATCTGCAAATTATCTAAAGAGGACGACGGAACGAGTGTTATCTTCTTAGATCGAGGGCCTTGGGGCGACGAGAAAGAGCTTATAATAGCGCGATCGAAGATAGAAGATGTACTCCGACTCCGATAGTAGCGGGCTTTTGATACTAAGAGTACCTAACCTAATTGCGATATTGACCGATTAGAGATATGGTGTGAAATCGATACGAAACTAATAATAATAATAATAATAATAAATCATTTATTCACTCCACCACAAAGTATACACTATGAATAGTAATTACAATAATATAGTATGGCAGTTGTTAGGTGTACCTACAGCTAATGCAGTGGAGACTGGTGCCTGAACTAGGGGATACCTGTATTTCGGGTCACCAGGTCTCCAGTACCTGGATATTTGCAGCCACAGATTAATAGTGACAATAAATTTCGGCTAGGTCTAATAGAAGAACAAAAACATAAGAACTAAGGATTAAGGATTTAAAAGAGAGATTCTGAAGAAATTGGGTCTATGTAACTTTATAAAGACTGCTTGATGGGGAGAAAATCTAATCTTGAACCTGAAAGAAAAGTGTCAAGTCAAGCAATTGAAGCAATACTTATGTTCCGTCTGGCTGGACTATATTACGCTTTGCTAGCGGGCGTTAGTAATGAAAAGATCTGCAGCTATTCCAGATTTATACTCCGCAATCTTTCTCTTAGCTACACAACACTTTGGCTTGCTATATTAATGTATGTAGTCTGTCTGACATATTACTATTTGACACATTGCCCACCAACTACCTGCTAATCTTGTCTTGCAAATAATCTTAATAAACAAATAAACATATGAACCTACTTACTCCATTTCGCAAATTTTTTAACTAAGTACCTACTCGTATGATGTACTTGAGATGACTGACAGACAGTGCCTAGAGGGAATAAATCCGCAATTTATGTTTATTTTTCTATCTTGAAAACAAACAAAAATCCGGCTCGTAGGACCACGTGACAATAGCCGCAGCCGCAATCACTTTAATTGCGCCGCAAATATTGTCAGCCCACTTTATTTTTATTAATCAGTACCCGGGGCCGGGAGTGCCCCGCCAGCTCACAATGAGGGCTGTAGTGCACCTCCTTCACCGCACAATGCATTGTTGTTGGCCCACAGCGACACCTGGCGGCGGATTGTTTTGAATGCGAAAACAATCGGCCGCTTTGGGCCGTTACTTCGAACAGTTCCGAGTAAGTGCACCTTAGTTTAAAAAGGGGTTCCTTATTTCAAGTTGAACTAATTGGATGCTTGATTGGAAGTAAATATAAATACTATACATGTTTTAAACTTGAATGATTTTCAATGTGAAAAGTATTTCAAAGCGTATGCGACTCCGGTTTTGTTTCAATTACTAAACTGGTTGGCAAACAAGCAATGTACAGTTTTTTTGCAGGGGTATTTCGCTGAAGCTTAAGTCAATTTTCTCCTAAAAGCCCACCATGAACAGATGATCGCGCGCTGTGTTGCTGACCAAGACCAGTTCAATGCTTGTATTTATAAAATGCCGTTTCCGTCGGATGTTTGGCACTGCTCGACTATTTAAAGGTGAAAATTTAGTGACTGATATTAAGTCGTTATAATTATAAATTGAAATCATAGAAGCTTACCTACATTCTTACCGATCTCTACGGGCCTATTGATTGGCTGTCGTATATTTTCGTTGCCTAGTCATAATTTTCTTTTTTGGAGAAAACTCCTTTTTGGGTTTTTTTTTCAGGATTGATTGTCATGAAATAAACCTAAACTACTAATGGGCTCTTGTGGAACTTCTCGGTGAACTTTACAAAAATTCTGTAATGTTATTTTGGTTTCGAAATTTGGTTGGATCAACGATTCTCTCTATGTCTCTTTCTTCCCAGCCATCATCCGACATGGTGGTGGGGATATCTTTCCTTAGGTACTTTCTTCACATCGCCCTGTCCTCGATCCTTCTTCATTTACATTTTATCTTTGGCTGGGGAAGTGGGGTTGTAGAGTTGTAGTACCTACCAATTTGCTTGCGTATGACTGAGTATTAGGTGTACATTCTGACTTTCAATAATTACGGCTAACAAAGAGTGGCTCTCATCGCAGATCGTGCGTAAGACAAAAGACCAAACGTTCGCACACAAACCCATCCGCCAGGCACTAACTCGCGCAATAAGTTCCTCGCCACAGCAGTGTTTTACTCCACGACCCGCACAAATCGCGAACATATTCCCGGCCCCCCGCTTTGTCTACTGGAGAGGGCTCGCGACGATTGAGAAGTGACTGCAAATTAAAATTATTGTTCGCATTGTGTTTTAAGTGCCGCTACACGGCTATTTCTGAACTCCGCCGTAAGTAATTAAGGTTTTTCAGGTAGACTCTAGAAGGGATAAAAGCCACTGTAGTATTTTTTCAACGTGGTTAATTTGGATTTTAGCAAAAGTTGGAAGTAAATAAATTGCGCGGAACAAATAAATACTTTATAATATTAGTGGTATGTATAGATGCGGTGAACGGAATACAGGATACAGGATAAAAATGTGTATAAGTACACATAAGATTAAGGCTTCTTTCACATACAAGTTCATTACTGTAATGATTTTAGCACTTAAATGGCTAGGAAGTTTAAAAATACTAGCACTTCCATTTGCAATTCCATTATTCCACTAGTAATGACCAGCAAGCAGCACCGGCATTCATTGCAGACCGTGGGCACGAATTGTAGTTTTACTCGCAGGCCGGTGCCGGTAGGTAGGTACTGGCGGACAGGCAATCAGCGAGTTTCTCACAGAAGTTTTTAGCAAATGAAAATGTAAATTGATAAGTACCTAATATTTTCTCTTGGAAATTGAAAGTTTTGTTCTATACAACAAACTTACGATAACTGAACCATGAATACATAAATGAATGAAGAATGAGACATTACATGTTTCATAAATTTACGATAACTGAGTCAAAATTAAAAAGCCCCGTCATTTCTTGGGTTCCGTTCGACAGATTTTTTATTAATTCAGAATAAGCAGTACCGTGTCCTCCGCCACAACGGCCCTGTTTGCGAGGTATCCAGCTCGCGAGGCTCCCGAGGCGCGCTCCAATTTACTTAAAACAAGCGATGATACTCCCGCCCCCCTCACCACTCCGCCCGCTTTGTGACGCCGCGCCGGGGTTGAAAGGGGTACAACATTATCGACGACTCAAAGAGAAATGCCGCGGCGTTTTGAGCGGTTTGTTTTTAACGTTGACGCGTTCGTCGATGAATAGATACTGCGAATATAATCACCCCTGACTTATAACGTGAGGAAGGTATCCAATATCAAATAAGCTGTAAGCAACTTTAGGAAATGCTCTAAGTTCTTTTTTAAGCCGGTGGTAAACCATCCCTTAACTCAACTCTGGACCTAACATTATTTTGATTATTTAGGCTATTAGTTCTTAACACTATTGTATTGTAATAGAAAGTCCTACCTGTAACGATTATCTATCGACTATAAATCTCGATTCTTTCAATCTTGTTTCTTTTGGCGTTTCCTCGCAATCGCGATTTCCTCTTAGGAAATGTTGGTAGATCCAGACTTGTAAAAGAACACAATGCCAGACAACTAACCGGAGCTTTTTGTCCGCAGATCATTCACAATACGTCTCAAGATGCAGCCGTTCCAGTCGTCGGCGCGCGAGGGCCCCCGGGAGCCCTCGCCCGACCGGGCATCGTCCCCCGACACCCCCTCCACCCCCACCGCCCCCGCCGCTCCCGTACTCAACTTCTCCATCGCCCGCCTCATGGAGCCGGACCGCAAGAAGTCTGTCTCACCTGACCCACCACCACCACCCGGATTCTTATCATACGGAGCGCATCTCTTAGACTCGGCGTTTAAACAGTACATCCCGGCAGCTAGACGACAATTAGTCTCTCACTATCCGCTCCTATACTACGGTCCGGATCTGGTCTCGTTAACCTATGCGCACCAGTTACATCTCCCGCGGCCTCCGCCGCCTACATCTCCGGTACAACGAGTTCCGAGTCCACGCGCTCCCGCCGCCGACCACGCCGTGTCTTCTACGACCGGTCCGACACCTTCCCCGGCGAAGAACAAGAGCTTCGCTTGTGGTGATTGTGGGAAAGTATTCAACGCTCACTACAACTTGACACGACACATGCCCGTCCACACTGGAGCAAGGCCATTCGTCTGTAAGATCTGTGGAAAAGGTTTCAGGCAGGCGTCGACGTTGTGCAGGCACAAGATTATTCACACTTCAGAGAAGCCACACAAATGTCTCACTTGCGGCAAAGCGTTTAATAGATCCTCAACGCTTAACACACACGCGCGTATCCACGCGGGCTACAAGCCCTTCGTCTGCGAGTTCTGCGGCAAAGGTTTCCATCAGAAAGGGAACTACAAGAACCACAGACTCACCCACAGCGGTGAAAAAGCCTACAAATGCAGCATCTGCAACAAGGCCTTCCACCAGATCTACAACCTGACCTTCCACATGCACACACACAATGAAAGGAAACCGTTCACTTGCAGTATCTGCGCAAAGGGTTTCTGCAGGAATTTTGATCTGAAGAAACATACGAGGAAGTTGCATTTAGGGGCGAACTCATCAAATAACGACTCTTCTCTAGACACACAGGATGAGTCGACGCAAGAGGCTAGTAGTCCGGTGGAGGAAAGTCGGGCAGCATTCCGGCCGTTCCTGGGATCCCCTTACCCTCGCCTGCTGGACCCTACTCGCCTTCCTGCACCGAACACCTTCTTCTCCAAGCTGTTGTGACCCGGGGCCAGCTACTTCAACAACTTTGGAGAAGCCAATGATTAGGATTTGACGTGTTGGAGTAGACAAAAGCGAAAGACTGTAAATAAGTTTGTTAGTGTTGTGGAATTATGGATTAGTTATTCAGTGATTCGTTCATCTCGGTGTTACATTAAGTGTTGCCTACCCGATTTGTCTAGGTATTGTGGATAATAGTGTTTAAGTAGTCTAGGTGGGCACATTTTAAAGTGTTTTGGAATTGTGGACCCGTCCTGATTCATAGTCATATGAAATTCATAGCTGTAAGTGAGGCTTGCCGGAAGGACTTTTAGAATAGGAATAGATCATTTTTGAGCACTCTGCCCAGTCAGAAGTTAATGTCGGTGTGTGTACAGACTCTATTCAAAGTCACTGTTTCTGTTGACGTTATTTGGGTAAATGATTTCGGCCAGACGATTATATAGGTAAGTGTAAATATTTTGAAATAAATATCATCATGAATAAAAGGGTCAGAAAATTGTGAAATATTCATGACATTATTTAATTAAACATTCCGTTTAAAGAATATATAGTTCTCTGATACGGTTTCCGAACTGAACCCAACATAGGGTTAGTTGTGTTTCTCAAGGGTCTGTTATAGAATGAGGCAACGAAAACGAGGCATATTTTGCATAGAAATTCTACTTGAAGTGAACCCCTGGTTTTGAGTATAAATACAAATGTCCCCCATAAAATTGTTTATTGTTAGAATTTTAAAATTGTTTATTGTTAGTTTATGCACAGTTTGCCCTAAAACTATTATTCTTAAATGGTAAACTTCTGACGATTTTTGTAATCCAAAGCTAACGCCAAACTACTTATACAGTGTATCCCTAGATAAAATGCGCATCAGGTGAAAATAAAATGTTATCTGTTTGTAATTGCCATTTACGATTGCCATTACCTTTTTGTTTCCAAATCGATAGAGCTTCCACAGAGATATCTCGCTTTGTTCCGAAAAGGTACACTGTAACTGCAACTTTATTGGACGTTTAAAAATACGAGTAGGTACATAAAAATAAAATAGTCCCTAAATAAGTCATATTATTTGCATCGATTAAAAAATAAAATATACTTTCATCCCGATCCGTTTGTGCATTTTGCTCAAGGTGCACTGTATACGTAATGTACTTTAGGTACTATAGTTTCTTCAGGTTTTTTATCTACTTAGAGGAAACGAAGCTTGTTGGTGGGCTACTGCATTAAAATTTTTGAGTGCCCGTTTGACATAACGTTTTTTGATCTAATTTAACGTTTGATAAAATGCGTTTTTTTCTTTTGATTTATTTCCTTTCAAATCTATCAACTCTCTCTGGAATCTCTGTGGAAAGTGGAAAACCGTACTTATTTGGCTCAGACAAACAAAAGAGAAACGGGATTAATGTTATTCATTTTAATTTATGCAACAACCAAAAACCATTATATTAAAGAGGTGTAAAATATAAATAAGTATGTCAATAATAAATACGTAATTAAAATAGTTATTATAATGTAGAACGCCAAATCTATTAAAATGTTTTACTTTAATATTGGCCATAGTGCGAATTGTGATGTAGTTGTACATACTAGCTATAGTCGAGCTGCAATATTTAATGTAATTAAAGATATTATATGTATTTATGATTTTAATTGCTTCCCTAACCTTACATCTAGTTTCTATCGCTGCCCTAAACATGAACTGCGGCACAGGCGACTACTAGGTATTCGGGGTACTGCACGTCTATAGCATAGCTGTGACACGTGACTCTTTTGCACGTCAAATACTACCAGTCACTTTCCTTTCAATACCATGAGAGCAAGACAGGTGGCACGAAGTCAAGCGACAAGCGAACTCGCAGCAAGATATGATATGCTGTTAATGCATCAACATGTGGCGCCATGAGAGAGATGAAGGTATTGCAAAAACTGTAACCGATCTGTGATCCATGACCAGTCACTCCGCCAACAGTATACAACAAGAAGAACCCACTTCGAGCAGGGTTATAGGGCTACAATGATTAGGAGTAGTAGTAGTAGATGTCGCAGATTATGTTTACAACAGGGGGTAAACCTTGAAGCGGGTTTCTGAAAAACATTAGGTACGGTAGGTAAGTCCGTCGCGTCGGGTCGGGAAAGCGCGCCACACGGGATAAGCGCGCCTACTCGTACCATAAACATATTGAAAATTGCACATGTTATACTACTAAAGACATTTTACAACCTCGCAAACAAGTTAGTTGTATAACATAGTAGTAGTAGTTTACAGATACAAAAAAGATAAATAAGAAGTTAAAATTCACTGCAGTACACGTAGGATTCGAACACACGACTGCTGCGCTGTTGATCAGGAACAGTGCTCTTCCAACTGAGCTACAGGACCGCTATGCTGACAGCATGAAAGTATAGCATAGTAGTAGTATATAATAATAATAATAATAAACCATTTATTTCAGATATCCATCCATATACTGTTAGTAACATACAGACATACATTCGATATTTTTATGGTAGATGCACTTATCCCGTGTGACGCGGCGCGGTTGCCCCGATTGTCTTAGTTTATACGGTATAGGACGGCAGTTACTGTGAGCGAGAAAAAGTAATCATAATGCTCAGTTCATTATAAAAATGTGAAATGGCAGTCGGTGTACTCGTTAGCCTATAATTTGCTAACTGCCGTAAGCTGAAGCCGGCAATTGTCGCGCCTGCGCCGTGGCGCGCGGCGCACGCTGCGCGCGCATTGTGGCCGCCGACGCTGCGAGTGCGCAGATGCTCAAACTTTCACACTTTCCGGGGAAGTATTTTTTCCCAAACATGCAATGAAATATCGTCATAACGTGCGTTAAAACAGGCTTCGAAGTGTCACGTTTCGGGCGGAACAATTCGAGAGAACTGTAAAGGAATTTCATACAAAATTAAAGGCCTAATAGGCCGGGAGTAATTTTTTTTAAACATGGCGTCCGTGTTCATGAACGGGATTTTTTTGTATGGTGTATTTTTTTTTATTTCATTGCAATGTTTGAGAAAAAAAGCACTATACCATACCTTAGCCGTGTATAGGGCTTGCCGGCTTTGCATCACTATCCGGCCTCCCTACGGTCGGCCGTCTACTACTCAACCGGCAAGTCCTTATTTCCCGGCGTCTGCAGTAATGTATCTACTATTACGGGCTTATGAGCCTCAAGTGAAGGTAAGCAATGGAACGTCTTGATCTGTTTTTACGTTTCCTGTAAAATAACGAGACTGATAAAATTAACAACAGCAGTTTCATTGCTACCAAGTATTTCTCTGAAAAAAACTTACAGAGTTTTTATAAAATTAACCTCATTAAAACTCTGTATATTTTTAAATTAAATAATTACTTACCTACATTTTCTGTATAATTAAAGGAAATGTTAATAACCGATAATAATAACGATACCTACTAAATAACCGGAAAAGTACGTTTTTGGTTTCAGAGAAAAGTTTTAATGTAGGAAATAAAACATACAATATTTTATACTTACTTGATTATATCTTCTTACCTATAGTTAAAACGTTGGTACGCCGTAATACCAGACTTGTAGATGCTTTCTACATCCCATCATTATTTCATTATTTCACACGGACTGGGTTGCGTAACTTGCGTACTTAATCAGCTAAATACTATAATTTCCTACAGTAAAACAACACAGAAGACTTTTCACCATATCTTATGTTTTTAATAGGTGCCTAAATAAATACATTTCAAGTGATCCCAGTCGCTTAATGTTTTCCCACACTTTATGATAAATTGATAAATCACTGTTTTAACCCCCCTCCAAAAAGAGGGCTGTTATTTTAACATGCGTAGGTAATCTGTGTCTGTCTGTCTGTAGCATCGTACCTAGCTCCCAAACGGATGGTCCTATTTGAACACGGTTTTTTTTTATTAAAAGCCTTTTCTTTCGAAATGGTTCTTGACTATATATGTTTGGTTTTGCGTCGGAGTCGGGTAAGAGTTATCATATAATCACTATAGAGATCATTAACTAATGCTCTGTAGGGTAGGACCTATGTCTCGTCCGCGACACTGGACATACATTTTTTGGGATCATTACACTGGTCGGTTAAACTAATGTTCATAATTATACGTAATTTGGTATCAGAACCGTTATCCAACACTTTGAGAACCACCCCAGTAACTTGAGAGCTCCGCAATCACAATTATCGTGCGCTATTTAGTGAAAATAATAGCGAAATATCGCCGCTCACCAACACCAAAACGTCGCAAGTCCCTTCAGAGTGGCCCCACTTACCACCTTGTTCCACCAAGGGGCGGGTCTCGCGCTGCGCTTTTGAGCAGGAAGCAAGCTGCGCGGTGCGCGCGCGCCGGTATTGTTTCCTCCACAATGTACTGACTTTAATTACGTCAACCGTTTATTTTATAAATTCGGTATTGTTGGCTTTTTGACGTTCTCACAAGGTGTAGGTTTGGCTTGCGTTGGGGCTTAGGAAGTTTAGGGCTTCGGGCTTCGTTGAATACTTTCTCTCACACTTTATTGCAGTATGGAATGTTTGTTGGCGAACAACACTCTAAAATACCTAGAGAAAAAGATAAGATAGGTCAGGAGAAAATACAAGAAGGAACAGAGCTCAGTAAGGACCTATTTTACGAAACTACAAGTAACAAATTACAAGCTGAAATCCCTTTTCAAAGTCTTATGCAAGAAAGAGACTTCTGATTGAGTGCTTTATGTAATTTGTAACTATACTGTAGCTTTGTAAGCTACGCTGCCAGCAATATAAGTCACCACATCTTTATATACCGCTGCGTCAAAATATCTTAAGAAATTTAATTATTTGAATGAAGAAAAAACTGTGGTCAATACGTGATTATTTTAAGTAGGCAAGTACTAAACTTTAAAAAAATTACCCTCTGATTGGCAGATCTCTGTTTTACTATGATGATCACTTTTGATGGCAGAGGAGAGGAGATAGATTCAAACTTATAATGATGCTTGTCCCGGGCGATGGTCGACGTCATTGTTGCACAAAAATAGATTATGACGAAAGTTTAACTCGAAAACAACACAGTAGTCCATCAAGCAGACCGACTGCTAAATAAAGACCTCTGAAGGACTTTCACGATGATGTTTGAAATGCGCTACCATCTTTTAGGTAGGGTAATAGGTACTGGCTGCAGGTGCAGTTATCAAACAAGAAAAATAATATTAAGAATATTGTGTAAAATATGAAACCATTTTGGTGACAGTCGTTATTACTTATTAGGTGTGTAATGTTTCCTTTCAGATACTTAGACATATTTTCCTATTCAGTCACAGACATCCTACTCCGCCTTGATATCTGCCGACAAAACCTGTCAGAATCAGCCGGCCCCAAATCGCTTCTCGCGGTGTCAGCGCGTCACGACGCCACGCCGTCACGTCACGGTCACGACGTGTCGCCGGACAGTCCCAATTTGCTGTGATACATTAGTGCTGCTAGCTCCGGATGTGGTTTAGGATTAAAAGATATACGAAAAGTTCTAAAGCTAAATTCATGTTAAACAACCTCGCTCTCGTCCAGACTTTTAACAAAAAAGGTATGAGACTGAGTTAATATTTTCTTAATTTTCTGTGACTGTCGCACATTTAAATAAACAATTTAAACTGACGTCTCGGCAACTTTCCACCTACCGTTGTCAAAGATGCCTAAGAAAAACACAATCTCTTCTCTCTGTCAAAGTTACATTTGTGCAAACTACCCATTTCATAAATATGAAAAAATTCAAAATAATGCCAGATGGGCATAAGTATATTGTTTTCTGGGAAAATGTCGTTTCTCTCTAACAAGGATTGAAGTATTTGTTTAGCTATCACAGTTCATGAGGTAGGTACAGCCTGGTGACAACCAGACGGACAGTGGAGTCTTAGTAATAGGGTCCCGTTTTCACCCTTTTGGTATTACGGAACCATAAAAACTATTTATTGATTAAATATTTCTGTCTGTTAAAGTTAAAAGTATATTCTAGATTAGTACTTAATAAATTCTTCAGGAGCAGAGCAAAATATGTTGTTAGCCCTAAGTTGGCAACACTGTTTACAACGGACGGACAACTGTCTGCTCGGCACGTGTCGACACCGACACACTAGTGTCGCGTCACTCGTGTGGGATTGGCTGCGGGCGGACGGAACCGATTGTACCTGTGATTAAAGGGCTTCCACTGAATGCTGAGATAGTTGGATTGGTTTGTCGGATGTTGATGCATCGGATACGAAAAGTGATAGAAACTGTTTGGTTGTCTCGGGTCTTTGAAGGAACTTGTCTGTTGAAGAGCAAACGAGTTCATTTCTATTTCATCCGCACGCCAAACTTATTTTGCTGTGCTTTGCCTTTTCCATAAAACTAGTTAATGCCTTTTCCATAAAACTAATCGACCATTGCCGACTAATGACTTAGTAAGTACCTAATACCTACTATAGATCTGATCTTCTTAATTACATATTCATGGTCACATTTTTGTACTTGCTGCTTAATGCATTATAGTACTAATAGGTAAACTGAAATGAAATGAAAATTACTTATTTCAATGAATATAAATAGTTTTGTTATTACGTTAGGATTGTTTCTCCCACATCAGATGCAAATGTCAGTTCGCATTACCCTCCGCGGCAGGTGAGGCTCCGAGAGGGTCCTTATGAGGAGCATATTGCTCGCTGCCCGCGCGCCCCGGGCCGCCGGGGAGGGCAGGGGAGGGGAGGGAACCACAGAACAGAAAAAACTCAATAACACAAATCTACGAACTCTTGACGCTAGAGCAGGGAGGTAGAGGGAACAAGTCATTTGTTTCTGCTTATTCGATTCGAATAAAAAAATACAATTTTTATTGGGCATTGGGTGTGCGTTTGACCCTAGTCTCGCCGGATGGAAAGTTGACACCTCATTTTGAGAGAAAACTTAACAGCGCGATGCGCGATGCAGCCCTGTAACAGCGTGCCGATAGCCGTACCAGTGCCATCAGTTGGTAATATTTTATTTGTCCTCTTATCACGCCGAAACGGCTTGACGGATTTTAACCAATTTTAGTACTGGGATAGCTAGCCATCCCTGTCATCCAAAAGTGGTTATAGGATACTTTTTACCCGATTATACAATATATTACAATCATTTATTGATAACACTATAGTTACATGTCAATCATACTTAACCTACCTACTAACAATACCTATCATATATAAATATCTGTATTACCACGTACCTATTACTAATTACAATATAATAATCACTAAGTACATAAAGTCAAACACAAGAGAAAAATAATAATAATAACAGCCACAGCAAAATTTCTCCAAGGGGCCTCTACGTGTTGGATCTATATCCCCACGCAAGCCTTCCAAAAGACCGGGACGTATGAGCCCGAGACTGAGACGAGAAATAATAATAATAATAGCATTAAAATTGTACAATAAATCATAATAATTAATAATATACCTATGTTATCTAATTTGAAGCAGAATTCAGAAAAGATACACTGGCTTTGATAAACCTGCCCAATGAGTCAGCAAAAATGTCAGCCTCCGGGACCTGGGTCGCTAAGTTATTTACGAGAGAGATAGCTCGAGCGGTGGGCGCGTTTGCGGCACGCACTGTGCGCGTCGCAGGGCTCGCCAGCAATGGCCGAAGTCGCCGCGCCACCCGCGCCCCACCCGTACTTGAACCCGCTGGACAGAGTTTAGGCGGTGGAACCGCTAGCCCCACCCTGGCCAGAACACTAGGGTTGTAAATTCCGCTGTGGACTAACGAATGGTAGTGAACTAGTAGGTTCAGTTTTCGTCTGAGCTCCAGGGTGTCTAATGACTATGGTAGAGAATAAAAAATCTGTAGGTATGTCTCTAGAGGGACCCATCAGTTCTCTGCCTCTCAGAGGGCCCCGCTCCCCTCGTCGGTTCTGTCGCGCCACTCTTTGCACCGCTTTGATTTTTCCCGACGCAGTGGAGTGTGGTTAGCATAACGTTTATTGCGTCCCTCTGTTTACGATGTTAATTGTTTGTTATTAACTGTTTATTTATTAACTGGCGTAGTTCCGTGCGGGCTGCAGCGCGCCCGACACGTCGAGGGTGCTTCACTTTTATTACATTCAAGTGATTTTATTTCGTTACTTTACAATTTATTACAGCTAAGTCGGCTGTTGTGAAGCTCTTGAAAGTCAAATTGAAAGTCAAGTCAATCAGTTAATAACGTTGTGGATGATTTTATATTTAATAGCTTTATGAAATATATCGTTCCGCAAAATGTAAGTACCTATGTATGTAGGTGTGTAAGCACAGAATAGATACGATTATTGTCGGTAAGTAGGTACGATTATTGTCGGTAAGTATTGTCGATTTTGCCCAGTCGTGGCGGGCACGTTCCATGCGACTTACTTCCGGTTCCCTGGGTTGACTGTACAACATACATAACATCGAAATCAACATGGATATGAACTTTATGTTTAAGACTTTAAACATATACCTACCTACTTATAATGCTACCATCAAGGCTTTTAGTTGCTTCAGGGACCTCGACGTGCTCATTTTCTGCGCGAACAGTCTTACACAATGACACACTGATATTTAAATTGTTGATTTACTTACTACTTACTGAGCTGACTCAACGACCCAAGGTGGATCTTGGCCTCAGACACAAGAGAACGCCATCTCCTATGTTGAGCTACCTCCCGCCACTCCAGTCGATGAAGTTCAATCAAGTCTTTTATGTCGGTCACCTCCGATGTCGGACTCGTACGACTGGACGTCTCATGCTCTCTTCACAGCTCGTAGATTGCTTACATGTTTTATAATTTATTAAAGTAATCATTCTGTATTTTGTAATAGGTGTGACGAAATTTTGTTTTGAGGATGACAATCGATTCTATGTTTATTGGGATCAAAATTTGATGACATTTAATGTCCACATGATATGGGACTAACTTACACTTATTTAGACTGCTCTAAAAGTCAGAAATGATCGTCAGAACATTTACGTGACGTTATTACCTATAGGTATGAACAGGGCGAACGATATGAAGTGTTACCAAATTCACACATGGCCATATCTGATGACAAAATTCTTAGTAAAAAAAAATTGCAGTTGTTTTTTTTTGACAAATATTTCTGGGCCAGGACAGTTTTTTTCTCCTAATTAGATAGAAAGAGCTCGTGATTCTGAGTAGAAAATACCCAACATATCGAAAATTTAAAAAATAAGTGGGGTGTACAACTTTAGAAAAAATGGCCCTTCTATATCTGGGCAATTTTGGAGAGCAACGTGAGGACAAGAAAGCATGCCTGCAGTATGGATACTATGGATACACTGAAGAAAGCGATCGTACGCAATTTGCACGACATACCGCAAAACCACATTCGTGCAGCGTGCAACTCATTTTTCGACCATCTGAAGGCCTGGTCAAGGCAGGTGGTCATATTGAGTTAAAATATATTAATTAAAAAAAATGTTATATGTATTTTCTAATTACTTATATTCGTAATAATAAATAAACTTTGTTGCAACCAAAAAAAATCGTAGCGTTTTGAAATATCATATCGTTCGCCCTGTATGTTATGGGGACCAATATGGACAGTAATTTGCTATTTATACCGTGAAATTCTGAATGGATTCTGAAAACAATTTCTAAATTCAGGTCGTATTTGCGTACCCCTTTGAAGTCACATAGGTAGGTATTTCCAAAAAAAATATAACTTTTATTTTATTTTTATTCTATATTTTGTTCATTCATTCATTAATTTCATTCAGACAGGTAACTACAGTAGGTACCTACCTAAGCTGTAGAATTTAAAATCTATTAAAAATTATCTTTTTACCTACTTACTCTAGAATTTACATAAGCGTGCACACCAGCCTGTACCTAATGATATCTGTTAGTAAAACATGAATTGAGTGATATACAATGCAACAAATTCATTGAGTAGAGGCTTACATAAGTAACATACGTATAATTATATTATATGTATGACAGAACAATGTACCTACCTAAGGTTTTGTTCAGCATCGAGATCACTACCCATTCCACTGGGCGCGTGGGAGCCGACATGTGTCGCGCGACTTATTCCGCGGTGTCGGTTCTGCTCGCACTTATGACGTGACATCCCTGATATTGTTTATTGTAAGACTACGTCTGTCTCGCGGTTGCGTTCGTGTAGTAAACGTCCTTTGTCTTTGGGAATCGACAGTTTATCACGACGACTTAACGTGGAACATCACTACATAGTGTAAAACAAAGTCGTTTCCTGCTGTCTGTCTGTCCGTCCCGAATTGTCTGTGTGCTTAGTGTGTGTGTCCTGTATTATGCTTAGATCTTTAAAACTACGCAACGGATTTTGATGTGTTTTTTTTAATATGTTAATACATGCATAATTATAGGTAGTAGAGAAACGCTGATTAGTGATAATCTTAGATGTTCCGTGCGAAGCCGGGACGGGTCGCTAGTTGCACTAAGATTGACTGTTTTTCTCACTAAATCCTTTGACAACGGCAACAGTAAGGTTGGTGAAAAGTTAGGAAGGATCAAATAAAATAATTAATGCTATGTAATCCGTTTAAAGACATTTTATCTAAATGTGGGACAATCGACGAAACTGAAGAGAATATTATTGAGGTACTTACCGTTTCCTCAGAATATAGCCGCGGGGTAAACTCGGCCCCAAAACGCGCGATTTCACCCAAACCGCGGTAAGTCCGGCTTAGCGCGCAGCTCGCGAGGGCCGCGAATACTTATGCCTATTATTAGTAACGTGGGGTCAGTTGCTGCTTAGCGTGGCTTACGTGGGCGAACACACTGGGAATCATAGTGTAACAATTACTATTAGCCATTACCCAATTTTATTTATTTATTACATAAAAATTAACAGTACATATGACCAAAGCATTTGTATGGTATACAAAAAGAAACACAAAAATTAGAAGTTATACTCAAACATAAAACAAGATAACAATAAAATAAAAGTAAAAACAGTAACATCTAGGTAATAACACAAGATAAAATAATGTAGCCACGACATATCATAAAGACACGTTTACGATTATTTATTAGGTAGGTAATACTACTTGGAATAAATAATGGCAAACGTATATCAACATGTGTAGTGCTTAGGTAGGCAATGATTTTCCTGCAAAATGCACCAACACTGTCAGCAAACATATCAACGTCCTCGGCTTCAAGCATAACGGTTTAGGATGGTACCTAATCGCTCGCGCCTTTGGGGCGTTAGCGCAATTAATTAAAGATAGACAACATTTTCTCGTGTGCTTATTGCATTTGCAATAGAAACAATGGTCGTTGGGACAGCAGTGTTCTTGAATGGTGACTTACATAGCAGCCTGGGAAGCTGGACTGACGAACTAGTCATGAAAATTGTGCTGTATGAGGACCCGCGGCCTGTCGTTGTGGTTCTTTGGCTGAAGTTTTTGTGCACGTTTTTCGGCATGATGACAATTTTGTAAGACTCACTACTAAATATCACGGCTAAACATTTTTGTACCTACAACATACTATCTCTATTACACCATAACTTGTTGAGGAGTAGTAGGTATCGGCAGGAGTCACCGTAGCTTGATAATTAAGCTGCAATAGGTACCTACTTACTTTCGGTAATTTTCTATTTAAAGCTCTGTGTGTTAGTAGTATATTGAATAGCTACCAATTTGTAATAGTTTGGCAAAAACAGTACCCATGCAGAAGCGTTTATACAGCCCTTACACTGCTAATTTAAGCTGAATATTGCTAATTTAAGCTTAATACTGCAAATTTAAGCTGAATATTGCTAATTTAAGCTTAATACTACAAATTTAAGCTGAACACTGCAAATTTAAGCTGAATACTGCAAATTTAAGCTGAATACTGCTATAATTTAAGCGGAATACTGCTAATTTAAGCTGTTTTGCTTGCTACTTAGGTAGGTACTCAACCACCGTATATTGGTAGCACTGCTTGGATTCTCATCACGCGAGCCCTTGTTGAATTGCTATTTAAATATCATTGCCCAACTTTTTGTAGGATTATATTCCAATTGAATCCGAATTTACAACTTTTGTACTCGACAAGGGACGTCCGCCCACGGGCATACTCATCGCATTATTTGATTACGTTTTTCGCAATCGTCCCGCGGTCGCCGATACAATGCACAATAGGTAGCCAGCCTCCGAATTACACCGAATACAATATCGTTTGTCACCGACCCGACATTAGCATTCCGTGACTATAGAACCATCCAGTTGTTTTAGTGTGAACATTTTACATTGTATTTTAAAGATCTGTTACAGATACTTTTACTGTGCGGCAAGTATGATCTTATTTTTGAACTAAGGGAGCATTTTCTGATATGGTCTACCTTCCAGACCAACGCTTTGCTCTTGCACCTTTCTTCTATCCTCTATCGGTTCGTTCGACCAGTGGTTTGTTCTACCACCTCTTTAATTAAAGGTAGGCCTAGGTAGCTTTTTTTAAATAATCAAGGACCAGAACGTGACTACCAGCTTTCCAGCATTTTGAACAATATATTTTTTTTATAACAGCCGGAAGATAAAACAAGAAATTCCAACCATTCATAGGTTGTCATTGAGGTAGGTATTATTTGTAATAAAATTTGCAGAGTAATTAGTCTTCTCTGATTTCACAGAATTTCCAGAATAATTTGACTAACGATTTATGATGAATTTCCTCTCACCTTACTTATTACATACAAAATACACCTAAGCATCATAGAACACCTCCAACAGTTACAAGAGCGTACTCTGGAAGGACCTTTGTCAAAAATATCACTTCCTATACCTCGGCGAGGGGAGGTGGCTATTGAGCGACTTGTGGTCCAGGGAAAGGTTGAGGGTACCAGGCCACGAGGCAGATCGCCTATGAGATGGACAGATCAAATAAAAGCTGCAATAAATGGCTCATCGTCACTACACGAATGTACGAGGAAGGCGGCTATCAGAGAAGAATGGCGGCGTGTTGTGAAGCTTGCCACCAACATCTGAAATGATGACCACGACCACTCTGCCAAGAGTGAAAACGACAAAGAAGAAAGAAGATACCTCGGCATCAGTTTTGACAGAACCCTCAGCGGCATAGACGCAAGATCCCTTGACCGAGCACTAAGCCGCGGTAATCCTGTCCTCGACGTTCCGGCGTGGCCCGGAAGCCGCCATTGAGTCTGCCG
This sequence comes from Apotomis capreana, assembly GCA_947623375.1. Taxonomy (NCBI): domain Eukaryota; kingdom Metazoa; phylum Arthropoda; class Insecta; order Lepidoptera; family Tortricidae; genus Apotomis; species Apotomis capreana. The sequence continues at coordinate 481,377 of OX392522.1, forward strand.
CGGTGTTGTGCGTTGTTCCGGGGAATCCTGTCGTTGTTGTCTGTTGTTCCGGGTGTTGGTGTTGGCTAATCCGCCGTAATCGGGCGACGGTGTTGTCGTGGCGACGGCTCTGAGAAGTGTTACAACGGATTAATATTTTTTTATGGAAATTAAGGCGACGTTAGTACCTGCTTTTAACCAACGCCTTATAAGAAGCAGTAATGTTGTACATCCTGATATTTCTGCCGATATTTCCAGTTTTATCAAACTTTTCTCTTGCCTTAACTTAAAATCAGAGTTATAAAAAGTCATCATTAATTTGGTAGCATTTTCAGTGCAGGCATAATAAAAAGAAGAACAACTCGAGAGGGTCGAACAATTGGAGTCTCGTCTAAAAGTGAACTAGTTTATTTATGGTTAGTCCAGTAAGGGTGCCAACTGATAAGCTATCGACCTTAATGCAGCAGGAATTCTGACCGAAAGGTGTTTGTGTTCCGGCGATTTTACAGCTGGGTAGGCAACACCCAGGAGCTACATCACACGTACTTCGCTGACCTAACGTGTTAACATTGCCATAACCAACGGCCACAGTTGCCTGAAAATAAACTTGTGAGTAATAAACTGCCTCATCATCTCAAGCTTCCCCTTAACGCAGCGTGTTCCACCGGAACCAAGGGACCGACATTGTGCAAGCCAATCCTTATTGTCATCTTATCTCCGCCACGGTGACGAAACACGCCGCGACTTATCCAAGACAACCCTCCCTGTCACTCCCCAAACATCCCACATCAGAGAGACAGGGACAAAACAAGTGAAACCAACCGTAAAGGATTGCGTTCCCAGAAAACAGCTGGCGGATAAAGAGTGACACAATATGTTTTGATACAATTCGATATTCATTGGGAATTAGGAATTAAACTGTTGAGGTTTTTATTAGATTTGGGCGTGCGGAGGCGGGATTTGCTGCGTAATACACTTCTGTTACCGATAACTTAAAAAAATGCATACCTAATACATAAATATGTAACAACTTTTTAACAATTTTTTTTAGATTCCGTAACTTCCGTAGTTTGAAGTTTGAATACATATTGGGAACCCTTATAAATAGAGCATATTTTATTAAGTGGATTAGATTCCTATTCAATTAACGATATTTAAGACCCAGGCAACAAAAAACACATTACAATATAAATAATAGTCTTTACATTTGTTTTTAAGAATCTTTTCACAGCAATCATCATCTTTTACCTTTATAAGTATAAGTACTTACATACTACTAGGTATATTACTTAATGCCATAATGAAACTGCAGGCAGACGAAAAAGGCATTAAAGAGATGCATTTTTTCTATTTGAGAACAGTCGAACCGCCAGATCAATAAAATAAATTACAATAGAAAATCTTGCAAACAACCGTTGCGGAGCATCTGTTAAGGGTCGCGAAGCTACAAGTTCAATTACCGAGTGTCAACAACTGATCGCCGGGCCCCCGCCCGCCGCGGGCCCCCGCCTCGAACGCGGCACACACGGGAGCATCTCTAGCATATGATCAGTTTGCGACACATCTCATTTGACATGTCAAATCAAATCAAATCAAAATCATTTTATTCAAAATAGATCCATGTAGAATGCTTTTTGAAGGTCATTGCTATACATAGGTATACAATTCAAATCATTTACAACTAAAAGTCATAAATACCCTAAAATACTAAGTCATATTACTTTATGAGATTTACAATCAAAAATTGTTTAAATAAACAAGCTTAAATAATTAACACTTACACAATTATTATTAACATTAATTCTCCAACCATATGTGTTCGTCTGAAAAATACTCGTCTACTTTATAATAAGCTTTCTTCTTCAAGGTTTGCTTTACCGTAGTCTTGAATCTATTCTCATTCATATTTAGAATATGATCAGGTATTTTTAACCGACTTCAAAAAAGGAGGAGGTTCTCAATTCGAACTATTTTTTATTTTTTTTGTATGTATGTTACTCGATATCTCCGAGAACCGTGAACCGATTTTCAATTTTTTTTTTTAATCGAAAGGGTAACTCCGAGTTGGTCCCGTTGGCACTAAGTCGGAATCTGATGATGGCATCTTGGAGAAATCGAGGGAACTCTTCAAATGTTACAGGGACATGTACGGCGCTTTCGGTAATTTATTGATAAAGTCAAGAATTTACATTCAGTAAATAGGATTTGGTGTAAGGAAACTGATGATGAACACCACAGATGGCCACTATATTAGAGTTGCTAAGCCGCGAAATTGTGCGCATCGGGTTACAAGCATGAAATTTCTACCACACATAGAGCGTTCCACGGTGATTATTTTCAGATGTGGAGGGAAGTCAGATTCGTCCCCTGTGTGGTGGGAGAGCGGGGTGAAGAGGACCAAGTACTGCTCTTTTTCTTTTTTTATTACTGATCAGTTAAGGCTATTAGGGCTTGTGCGACATCGTTTTCGTGTAAAATAGATACCAGCTATTAATTTTTCATGTTATTTAAGAATAGTTTCATATAAAAATTTGGGTTTCTTGCCGAAAAGGTAAAAATCACAACAAGTTTTTTTTATTCAGAACGATAGATTAGTTATCTATCCTGAATATTTACAATTTAAAAAAATATTACTAAACTTTGATTTGTGTGAGGTTGTCTGATATTTATTATTATTTATTATTATCTCCTTTATTCATTTAAAATCTTAAGTTAGGTTTTTTACAATAAAGTTATATCAAAAGTAAAATACAATAAAGAAATTACAAAATATATAAACACATTATAAAAAACCTAACCTAGGGTGCCGCCGGCAGCGGGGCAGGGCCCAGGCTACCGGTGGTTAGGGCTGCAGAGAGAGGAACCTCCTGACAATGCGCGCCGTGTCCAGGAGTACCGCCTTCTGTATCTGGCCCTTGATCCAGCCATCTAGCGAGAGTCTCTTAAGATGTTTGTCGAGACTCTTCGCTATAAGACCGTTCGCCGAAACGACTATCGGGACAATGATCGTCGAGTCAACATCCCACATGACGGTCACCTCGTGAGCCAAGTCAAGGTACTTGCTGAGTTTGTCCTTCTCGGCCTTCACGAGGTTCTCGTCATGCGGGATGGTGATGTCGACGAGCACTGCCTGGCGCTTAGATCGATCTACCAACACGATATCATGCTTATTGGCTACAATAGTCCTGTCCGTGATGATAGATCGATCCCAATAGAGCGTGGCACGACCATTTTCGAGAACTGGCATCGGTGCGTACTTATAGTACGGCACCTCAGACCCCACAAGACCGTATCGAAGAGCAAGTTGCTGGTGAATGATCCTGGCTACTTGGTTATGTCTGTGCAAGTACTCGCCGTTAGCAAGATGAGAACAACCGGAGATTATATGCCTGAGTGACTCACCGGGACGGCGGCATGCCCGACAAATGTCGACCGTACCGTCCTTCAGGATATATCTCCGGTAATTGTTCGTCATCATTACTTCGTCCGCAATTGCACAGACAAAACCTTCGGTTTCCCCGAAGAGATCCCCGAAGCGTAGCCATTTCACCGACGCGAGCAGATCTACATCGGGCCCCGTAAGGGCCTTGTAGAACCGCCCGTGTAGCTCCTTGCTCTTCCATACAGCCCTGCGGTCATCGGTGCTAAGCACCTTTGGTCTGCGCCAGTTCTCGTTCGCTAAGGAGAGAGAGGTGAGGCCTTTGTCAACTGCTACTACATCGCGATGAATCCCACACTCGTTGTTTAGGAAATACTCCCTAAGACTGCACACCTCGCGGTTATGGAGGTCCTTGGCGTTTAAAAAGCCACGGCCCCCACACTTACGCGGGATGTACATTCTCATAACTGACGAGCGTGGGTGCCTCATGCGATGTTTAGTGAGCAGCTGACGGACCCTCGTATCCAGGGCGTCCAGCTCAGTCTGAGTCCACCTTAGTATGCCAAAGGAGTAAGTGAGTAGAGGCATCACCCAAGCGTTGAAGGCGCGCGCCTTATTGCCACCGGACAAAAGACTGTTAAGTGCTTTTGTCAAACGACAAAAGAAACGCTCCTTCAACGCCTGTCTAATGTCTCCGTCCGCAATACCCAATGACTGTGACATACCAAGGTACTTGTAGGTTTCAACTTCGGAGATAGACCTGAGGGACATTGTCTCAGAAAGCTGTAAGTTCGCAGAATTTACGACTTTCCCCCGCTGTACATGCATGACCGCACACTTGTCTACACCAAACTCCATTTTGATGGCACTACTGAAGGTTTCTGTTACTTCCAGTAGTTCCACCAGATCCTGTCGTTTTGGTGCATACAGCTTAAGATCATCCATGTACAGCAGATGAGAAATGACCTCACCTCCTCTTCGAAGCCGGCAACCTAGTCCTGAATCCTTCAGCAGCGTGCTGAGCGGATTCAGAGCTAGGCAGAACCACAGAGGACTCAAACTGTCACCCTGGAAAATACCTCTCTCAATCCTTATCAAGTCCTGCGGGCCAGGGGGGCCATCTCCGCCACCTGGTTGACGAAGGACTGTGGTCCACTGCCTCATACACGCGCTTAAGAGGGATCTTAGAGCTGTATCGATTTTATACAGCTCTAAGATCCTCTCCAGCCATGAATGAGGCACCGAATCATAGGCCTTCTTATAGTCAATCCAGGCGGCTGAGAGAGTTAAAATAATTTATATTTATAATTGTTAAATAACAATTATACAATCACGAAATTTCTACCACAGATAGAGTATTCTGCGTTGATTACTTTAAGATGTGGAGGGAAGTCAGATTCATCCCCTGTGCGGCGGGAAAGCGGGGTGATTAGGACAAAGGAGTCCTCTTTTTCTTTTTATATTACTGATCAGATAACGCTACTAGGACTTGTGTGGTGTCGTTTTCGTGTAAAACAGATATCAGCAATTATTTTTTTATGTTACTTATTCATAGTATCATATAAAAATATGGTTGTATTTCCGAAATTGTAAAAATCACAACAAGTTTTTTTGATTCAGGGAGATAAATTAGTTATATTTCCTGAATATTTACAACTAACAAAAATATTGCAAAATAGCAAATTTAATCTAGTTCATAAGAATATATACATGTTGGGCACTCTTCATACAATTTTTTTTAGGGCGTATATAGTAAATATTATATGTAAACGCATGTTACTAATCATTATTTAATGTATTTAATGAAGCGAAATAGGATGCGTTCGTAAGCAACTGTTTGTATGAGAAGTGCCCAACATGCATATATTTTTAGAAACTAGATTAAATGAGCTTTTTGAAATAATAATAATAATTTGATATCATCCGCAGGGCACTTGTCTCTGCGGGTGTGCCGTGTTTGCTGGAATCTCCTGGCCTTAGCCGTTCGGATGGCAAGAGGCCGGACGGTATGACGTTGGTGCCATGGCAGAAAGGAAAGTGCCTTCTGTGGGACGCTACATGCGTGAGCACTTATGCTGCGTCGCACATCGGTCGTACCTCAGTTTTGGCCGGGGCCGCTGCTTAGACTGCCGCCTTTAGGAAGAGGGAGAAGTATGCGTGTTTGGGGGGCTATTTGTTTGTTCCTCTGGCTGTTGAAACGTCTGGTTGTTGGTGCGCGGAGGCATAGGCGTTCCTGAAAGAGCTTGGGGGTCGCTTGAGGGAGAAAGGGTTTGATGTTCGCTCCGGATCATTCCTGGCGCAGAGGTTATCGATTGCTGTTCAACGCGGTAACGCAGCGAGTGTGTTGGGAACTTTTGCGCCTGGAATGATGCGGGGTGGGTTATTTGAGTAAGCGTTTGTATTTGTTAACATTTTATATTATAAGCGACTGTAATGTGTATATTTTAATATGTACACATATAAATTGATAAAATTGAAATTTCACGTGATATCTGATGAATAAATCTTTAACATTTGAAAATGTCCACGAAATTGAACTGATTTACCTCACTGAATAAAAAACCTTGTTGTGATTTTTACCTTTTCGGCCATACACCCATATTTTTATACAGAACTATACAAAAATAACATAAAAAAATAATTTCTGATATTTGTTTTACACGGAAACAATACCAAACACGTCCTGGTAGACTTAACTGACCAGCAATAAAGAAAGAAAAGAGGGATACTTGGCCGTATTCACTCCGCTCTCCCGCCTCACAGAGGACGAATCTGACTTCCCTCCACATCTGAAAATAATCACCGTGGAACACTCTATCTGTGGTAGAAATTTCATGCTTGTAACCCGATGCGCACAATTATGTTAGAAAACAGCGGACTAACAACTCTACTACTAGAACTTTTATATGAATCACTAAAAAGCAAAAAAAAAAAAAATTAACAAAAAAAAAGAACCGACTTCAGTAAAACTAAAAAACCAAAAATAACCCGTTCAAGTACAGATTCCATTTGACTCACCCTTCGAAGTCGGTGCCAAACCTCGCGTAAACTATAATATAACTATAAATATTAGAACTGAGTGGTTTGGGATCGACTTCGAAGGGTTAGTCAAATGTAATCTGTACTTGAACTGGTTATTTTTGGTTTTTTAGTTTTACTGAAGTCAGTTCTTTTTTTTGGTAATTTTTTTTATTATAGCAGCGTGTACAGAGTCCCACAAATGACTTTTGGATCTTACTTTATGTGTCGCAATCTCGACAGTTTGTTAATAGCTTCGTCTGAATAATTAAATATTTCAGGTTTCTTATACCTAGGTTTCATTCCGTATGAAAACATCTACTGAATGACTTTTAAATAAGTATTCTGAATAAAACGATACTATAGGATCCGGTTCGAAGGACCATATGTTGCATCTAGTGCCTTGATTGGATATAGAGGGAGATTCGAATAAGGCACGTTTTCCTCATCTCATCTGAGGAACGGCCAAACACGTTTCGATCTAGTATGGAGCTCTACATCAGGGATAACTATCTGCTGTGGCAATCAAAAATTAGTTCAATATAAATCCACCTGACCGCTTGACCGGTAATCCGGAGGTACCGGGTTCGATTCCCGCTCTCTTCCACCAGGTAACTCATTTAAATTTTTCTTTGAGCTTTGTATCAATTGTTAAGACTTTAACGGTTCTCTGCCTTTTCGCCGAATTATTTTTCGCAAACGTTTCATTTCGCAAAAGTTTCATTTCGCCAAAAGCATTTTTCACTGAAACTGTAAACTATTTCGAATTGTTATAAAACAAACCTAACCTAACCTAACCTAATCTAAAGGATGATATTTAGATACAACAATCTGAAATAGAACAATCTGTTTCAGTGAAAAATGCTTTTGGCGAAATGAAACTTTTGCGAAATGAAACGTTTGCGAAAAATAATTCGGCGAAAAGGCAGAGAACCGTTAAAGTCTTAACAATTGATACAAAGCTCAAAGAAAAATTTAAATGAGTTACCTGGTGGAAGAGAGCGGGAATCGAACCCGGTACCTCCGGATTACCGGTCAAGCGGTCAGGTGGATTTATATTGAACTAATTTTTGATTGCCACAGCAGATAGTTATCCCTGATGTAGAGCTCCATACTAGATCGAAACGTGTTTGGCCGTTCCTCAGATGAGATGAGGAAAACGTGCCTTATTCGAATCTCCCTCTATATCCAATCAAGGCACTAGATGCAACATATGGTCCTTCGAACCGGATCCTATAGTATCGTTTTATTCAGAATACTTATTTAAAAGTCATTCAGTAGATGTTTTCATACGGAATGAAACCTAGGTATAAGAAACCTGAAATATTTAATTATTCAGACGAAGCTATTAACAAACTGTCGAGATTGCGACACATAAAGTAAGATCCAAAAGTCATTTGTGGGACTCTGTACACGCTGCTATAATAAAAAAAATTACCAAAAAAAAGAACTGACTTCAGTAAAACTAAAAAACCAAAAATAACCAGTTCAAGTACAGATTACATTTGACTAACCCTTCGAAGTCGATCCCAAACCACTCAGTTCTAATATTTATAGTTATATTATAGTTTACGCGAGGTTTGGCACCGACTTCGAAGGGTGAGTCAAATGGAATCTGTACTTGAACGGGTTATTTTTGGTTTTTTAGTTTTACTGAAGTCGGTTCTTTTTTTTTGTTAATTTTTTTTTTTTTTGCTTTTTAGTGATTCATATAAAAGTTCTAGTAGTAGAGTTGTTAGTCCGCTGTTTTCTAACATAATTGTGCGCATCGGGTTACAAGCATGAAATTTCTACCACAGATAGAGTGTTCCACGGTGATTATTTTCAGATGTGGAGGGAAGTCAGATTCGTCCTCTGTGAGGCGGGAGAGCGGAGTGAATACGGCCAAGTATCCCTCTTTTCTTTCTTTATTGCTGGTCAGTTAAGTCTACCAGGACGTGTTTGGTATTGTTTCCGTGTAAAACAAATATCAGAAATTATTTTTTTATGTTATTTTTGTATAGTTCTGTATAAAAATATGGGTGTATGGCCGAAAAGGTAAAAATCACAACAAGGTTTTTTATTCAGTGAGGTAAATCAGTTCAATTTCGTGGACATTTTCAAATGTTAAAGATTTATTCATCAGATATCACGTGAAATTTCAATTTTATCAATTTATATGTGTACATATTAAAATATACACATTACAGTCGCTTATAATATAAAATGTTAACAAATACAAACGCTTACTCAAATAACCCACCCCGCATCATTCCAGGCGCAAAAGTTCCCAACACACTCGCTGCGTTACCGCGTTGAACAGCAATCGATAACCTCTGCGCCAGGAATGATCCGGAGCGAACATCAAACCCTTTCTCCCTCAAGCGACCCCCAAGCTCTTTCAGGAACGCCTATGCCTCCGCGCACCAACAACCAGACGTTTCAACAGCCAGAGGAACAAACAAATAGCCCCCCAAACACGCATACTTCTCCCTCTTCCTAAAGGCGGCAGTCTCAGCAGCGGCCCCGGCCAAAACTGAGGTACGACCGATGTGCGACGCAGCATAAGTGCTCACGCATGTAGCGTCCCACAGAAGGCACTTTCCTTTCTGCCATGGCACCAACGTCATACCGTCCGGCCTCTTGCCATCCGAACGGCTAAGGCCAGGAGATTCCAGCAAACACGGCACACCCGCAGAGACAAGTGCCCTGCGGATGATATCAAATTATTATTATTATTTCAAAAAGCTCATTTAATCTAGTTTCTAAAAATATATGCATGTTGGGCACTTCTCATACAAACAGTTGCTTACGAACGCATCCTATTTCGCTTCATTAAATACATTAAATAATGATTAGTAACATGCGTTTACATATAATATTTACTATATACGCCCTAAAAAAAAATTGTATGAAGAGTGCCCAACATGTATATATTCTTATGAACTAGATTAAATTTGCTATTTTGCAATATTTTTGTTAGTTGTAAATATTCAGGAAATATAACTAATTTATCTCCCTGAATCAAAAAAACTTGTTGTGATTTTTACAATTTCGGAAATACAACCATATTTTTATATGATACTATGAATAAATAACATAAAAAAATAATTGCTGATATCTGTTTTACACGAAAACGACACCACACAAGTCCTAGTAGCGTTATCTGATCAGTAATATAAAAAGAAAAAGAGGACTCCTTTGTCCTAATCACCCCGCTTTCCCGCCGCACAGGGGATGAATCTGACTTCCCTCCACATCTTAAAGTAATCAACGCAGAATACTCTATCTGTGGTAGAAATTTCGTGATTGTATAATTGTTATTTAACAATTATAAATATAAATTATTTTAACTCTCTCAGCCGCCTGGATTGACTATAAGAAGGCCTATGATTCGGTGCCTCATTCATGGCTGGAGAGGATCTTAGAGCTGTATAAAATCGATACAGCTCTAAGATCCCTCTTAAGCGCGTGTATGAGGCAGTGGACCACAGTCCTTCGTCAACCAGGTGGCGGAGATGGCCCCCCTGGCCCGCAGGACTTGATAAGGATTGAGAGAGGTATTTTCCAGGGTGACAGTTTGAGTCCTCTGTGGTTCTGCCTAGCTCTGAATCCGCTCAGCACGCTGCTGAAGGATTCAGGACTAGGTTGCCGGCTTCGAAGAGGAGGTGAGGTCATTTCTCATCTGCTGTACATGGATGATCTTAAGCTGTATGCACCAAAACGCCAGGATCTGGTGGAACTACTGGAAGTAACAGAAACCTTCAGTAGTGCCATCAAAATGGAGTTTGGTGTAGACAAGTGTGCGGTCATGCATGTACAGCGGGGGAAAGTCGTGCCTTGATTGGATATAGAGGGAGATTCGAATAAGGCACGTTTTCCTCATCTCATCTGAGGAACGGCCAAACACGTTTCGATCTAGTATGGAGCTCTACATCAGGGATAACTATCTGCTGTGGCAATCAAAAATTAGTTCAATATAAATCCACCTGACCGCTTGACCGGTAATCCGGAGGTACCGGGTTCGATTCCCGCTCTCTTCCACCAGGTAACTCATTTAAATTTTTCTTTGAGCTTTGTATCAATTGTTAAGACTTTAACGGTTCTCTGCCTTTTCGCCGAATTATTTTTCGCAAACGTTTCATTTCGCAAAAGTTTCATTTCGCCAAAAGCATTTTTCACTGAAACTGTAAACTATTTCGAATTGTTATAAAACAAACCTAACCTAACCTAACCTAATCTAAAGGATGATATTTAGATACAACAATCTGAAATAGAACAATCTGTTTCAGTGAAAAATGCTTTTGGCGAAATGAAACTTTTGCGAAATGAAACGTTTGCGAAAAATAATTCGGCGAAAAGGAAGTACACCCTTTTTAACGTATAGGTATCTACTCTAAAAAAATGTACCTACTCAGGCAAGGGCTGCTTGAAAGAAGTAGGCATTTAGCAAGCGTTCGGCATTGTGCGCTAGTCCTTTAGATTAGCAGGTACTGGTACGTAATACGTGCTCATAATTCCACTCAAGTAGGTACCTGAAGTGCCTTCCTAAAGTTCCGAGCTCATTTCCATAATGTCGGCGGCGCCCCGTGCCTGTCGTCGCGCCGCACCGCCGCCGGCTCTTTCGCCAACTACTTCCAAGTCCTCCTATCACACCGTCCCAACATTACAACAATTTGATCGGATATCCTCGGAACTGCCAAAAGCGTTTCGGAACGTGTCCATTGGGTTCCGCAGCTACTACCGGTCCCGCCTACACTAGGTACGAAAGCGAAAACTACGTGCTAGTAAGTATTTGGACTTACCTAGGTAGGTACTTCTTAGTTGATGAAGTAGAAGAAAAAACTACTACGTCTGTCTACTTACTTGCGATATCCCATAGCTTACGCTGAAAAAAATACATTGGTAAACAGTGAAGCCCAAAAGTTAGCTGCTAGTTACATAAATCGAAGGACTGACAAACTGTGAGTTCACACAAATTTGCATAATTTTGGTTGCTACTGAGCACAATTGGGCTATTTCTCAAGTAAGTAGTTAAACTATAGTTGAGCTAATTATTTATTTCAGTGTAAACTATCTAAATTTAGTAGCATGTCTAAATAAAGATACAATATGTAGATGACATGACAACCTACAAGGGTTCGTTGTTTCAGCACGGAACCCTAAAAAGCTTGTGAAAATAAAGCTTATTTATTGCTATTAGTTCCGCGTTCTGCGCTGCACGCGTTGCGTTATTGGTTTTGTTTAAACGTGGGAAGAACTCGTGAAGGATAATGATCGCATTAAAACAATGGGTTTGGATCTCAATTAGGTGGTACGAGCTTTGGAACGATTCTAGATTGCTTCGGGTTGATTGGGTTTAAATAAGTAGTTACGAAAACCAGTAAAAATATTGTAGCACAGTTGTCTTTTATCCTCTTAATATTCTTATGTTTTAACTCATTTTAAAGTGGGTCATTCTCACGTTGCTGTTCTCAGCCTAATTAGCACAGCTATATTCATTTCTAGTATACTTATATTTAGGTGATAGGTATAAGGTATCTAACTACGTTATATGCGTTTCTTAAGGGCCATAGTTTGTGTTAATAGCGACCCGCACGTGTGGGAACATTGTAAGATTTGGGTAATACCTACCTATAGTGCTTGTCTACATCATTATCTCTAGTTTAAATACCTATCACAGATAGAATAGGTATGATAATGTATATTTATAAGTTACTTTTATTCCAATAAACATTATTAATGCAGTTTACGAACGAAATTTAGTCAACGCTACTTAAAACATTTTTAGTTAATTGTACCTATAACACAACTAAATCAAAAAGTAGGTAACGCTACTTACACGAGGAATTCACAAGCGATAACCGACAATAATCGTGTCCTCCATAAATCAACCTGTATCTATCTACGTTTAATAAACTCATTAAATGACTGACACACTCAATCGTAGATTAGCCGGGCGAGTGGCTCCGGGAGGCCGGCGGAGGCCGGGGGAGGCCGGGCGCGTGCGTGCGGGTTATTGCGTCGCTCGCCCGAGTGGAACGGCATCCCCTCAAGCAGAGGATTTGTAACATAGGATCTTCCCATTTAAATCGGAATAACTGAAAAATACTTTTATTAAAAGGTATGAAATCATAACACATCAATACATCATTCACTACCGTTACCTACTTACCATGCGGTACAATATGCTCACGACCAAAATAGTATACTATTAATAGTACATTACCTACTGCAGATGCCGGGTAATAAAGGGCTTGCCGGCTGAGTAGGTATAGACGGATAGTGATACGAAGCCGGCAAGCCTCTTTTCACAGCTAAGGCCTACGTATAGTGCTTTTCTCAAACATATGCAATGAAATAAAAGAAAACACCACTCAAGAAATATACCTATTTCAGTTGTTTAGCCCGTTCATGAACACATCGCCATGTTTAAAAAAAATATCTACTTCCCGGCCTAGGCCTTCAATTTTGTATGAATATACTTTACAGTTCTATCGAATTGTTCCGCCCGAAACCTGACCCTTCGAAGCTTCTTTTAACGCATGTTATGACGATATTTCATTGCTTGTTTGAGAAAAGTACAATTTTATTAAGTATGACTTAAGGACGTGCCGATTTTAATTAGGAAGATTTATTTCACAACCTACTTAATTTCTCAAGTGTGTAATTTTTCCACAATTGTTTTTGTCTTAAGCCGAAAAAGAATCCATCGTTTAAAAAAAAAAACAAACGTAAGTTACTACAACTACATAATACTTACTCCTACCCCTCATGCCTGGGGTAATATTGAATGCTAAAGTGTTTAATATACAGTCCGACTTAAAAGAGTAGAAATTAAAAAGTGGCAATACTGTAGTATCCTCCCTTTCTAATAAATAGATATAAGAAAACGGGGACGACACTATAGTATTGCCACTTTTTAATTTCGACTCTTTTTGGTCGGACTGTAGGTAGGTAAATAAAAATAATTAAGTGCCTAGTGCTTACGTAAAAGTTAATATTCCGTTGCCTAATCAAGTGGAAATAAGGTACGCAGATTACACCCCTCCGGAATGATTCACAGTCAACAGCATAGAAAATTCGCTGATTTTCCGAAGTCGGATTATTCTTCTCAATTACCTATTAGTTATTATTTATTATCTGTATGTCTGATTTTATTTCTATACTACCTAATACTGTTTTATTTGTCTTTTAAGATAAAAAGGGGCTTCCCACCAATTTGTGCGTTCGTCTCCAGCGTGTGACCGCGGGAAACCTGTGCTAAATAACTCATTCACCAATTTTTTTTAAATAATTTAGGACTGAAACGAGCGTATGCAGGTAAGGGGTGGTTGGTTTTAAGCAGGTAACCTGGATGTACAATTTTCTGATGAAAACGCCACCCAATTTACACATTTTTTTTTAAATCCTCTAATTAAGGAGTTTTAGCTCCAGCAGGAGTAATTTACACATTTTTTTTAATTAGCAGCAGGCATTTTTCGGAAATGCTATACTTACGATATAATAAAAGCATTGGTAAAAGACATATTCATTATATTACGGAAAACGGAAGACAACATAATATTCATCTTTAGCATTTCATCTGATGGCATGGCAACCAATATATTTGTGGTAAAGCAAAATTACTAGTAGGCATACAAACGATGCAGCGCGGAGCAATCTGTAGGTAAGCATTACCCTACAGAATCTATTATTTAATCTGCAGCCGGGGCGGAGAATCAGATTAAATTGGTGCACAGATTGGACGCCAACGGGTAACCACGTCCGGTCGGACAACTCGGGACTCTTGAGAACCGGCTACGTTCTACGGAAACCAGCAAACTGTGAGAAATGTAGGTATGTGTGACGTTTGACCATGCCCTCCGCCGAGGACAGGGCTTGATTCACTTGATGAGTGGAGGAGAAAAAGAAGGAATGGACAGCTCAAGATCCATAGAGAAGACACTCAGAAGAGAGAAACGTTCAATCATGCAATATGTCCAGGGATATTTCGTCAAATAAAGTTAAGGGCGAGGCTCCATAAAAGCAGAGCAGAGCACAGACGTACATACATGCAGAAGCGACCAATCACCGGAGTAGAAATATGTACCTACCTATGCCGGCACCGCTTTACTCTTGTGATTGTCAGATTTCACAAGTCGCCGCCCGTTCCGCTTCAGTGGAGTTTCACCCTAATAAGGCGTTTCGTACATGTTATAAAAAGTTGAATACAGGTAGATGCTAAATTATAATGAAATTACCTTTAGTTACAAAATAGTCGAAGGCTGCAAGGAAAATTCTTTAATCCGCGGGGTGCCCGCCACTGACATATATGTATACCTACTTACTTACACCTAATTTCATACCAAAATATAGATGCAACTGGTACCTACGTAATAAAATGTAGGCACCTAGGCATATCTAATTTGAGATGCAGCACTAGAATTGATGCGGGTGGCAATCGAATCAACCCCAATAAACGAGTTATTAAAGCTAAACGGGAGGTTATTGCTTTTTAGCCGGCTGCGGCGACCCAAGTGTTGTGCGACCCCAATTGTTTTAATCGGCTCTACTGTGGGAGGGTCAACACCAACAATCACGGATCAATTAGATGAGATTCGCTTAGCGAGCGAATTTAGATAGGTATACATATATGTACCACTTTTTTACGTTGAAACCAAGTGCATCAAATTTTGTCTTTCAGTGTTACTTTGGAGTTGGGACTCAAAGCCATTCAATGGAGTGGCGACTACTTAGCCACTCTTGTAAGTTGCAGGTAGGTAAGCTTAGCTCCACAGCCCATGCAGTGAGCCGAATCAGACAGTTAACAAACGTCGAGACGGCCAGGCTTATGTAAGTACCTACTTCAGTTATTGTCATAGTGTAATGTCATATGGAATTCTGTTGTGGGGACAGGTAAAAGCATCCAAACCATCTTTGTACTACGGAAACGAGCCGTACCCTATGAGTGTCTGCACTAGGAGCTCGTGCAACCTAATAGAAAAATTAAAGGAAATCAACATTCTTCCCGTAAGCATCTCAGTCCATTTTTGAGAATATTATTTACTAGCTTTTGCCCGCGGCTTCGCACGCGTTAAAAAAAATACGTTCACTTGGCATAACTTGGCATTTGGCATTGGCTTGGTATAACTCAAGCCCCCATATTTTTTGTTTACTGTATCTTTAGAATATTTGAATGCTTTCACGGACATGATTCCTTGTTCATTTTAGATTCAATTTCTACTTTCTTGTTTTGTTTTCTCAATGCGAGGCCTCCGACATTTTTGTGCACTGTCTCAATTGGTTACTTAAATAAAGTCATGCTCTCTTCTTTCCGTTGTGGTATATTGTCTTGCTTAGTGCCCCCGCTTTTTTGGTCATTATTTCCTTAGAATACTTAATCGTTTGTTCAGAATTGCTTTCCTGTCACCGTTTTAAGGTTTATGTATTCTCAATGTGAGCACTACTGCATTTTTGTTATCTATCTCTTCAGATTACTTGAAAGTTACACCAGTCTTGCTTTTTTCTTTCCGTTTGTTATATTGTTTTTTCTTCGCGCCTCCCGTATGGTTTGGTCACCATCCCCATTTAGAATCCTTTAAAGTTTGATCAGACTTGCTTTCTTGATTCCGTTTTAGGGTTTTGTTTCTATTTAATGCGAGCACTATGCCATTTTTTTCACTATCTTTTCACTATCGTTACTTTGAAGGTTGAGCAGAATTGCTTTCTCGTTAGCGTTTTTAAGTTTTGTGTCTTCTTGATCAACATATCTACAGGTAACTTAGGCGTTTCAACCGATTTACTTTAATTTTTCAATTTTAGCATGTAATGTTTTTTAATAGCGGGCGGCTCTGCCCCCCCGAACCCCCCGTCTTTTTCAATGCCATCTCTTCGTGTTACTTAAAAGTTTTATCAGTCTTCCTTTCTTCTTTCCGTTGTGCGAGGTTTTTTCTTTGTGCTTCCCGTCTGGTTTGGTCACCATCTGTTTAGAATCCTTTAAAGTTTGATCAGACTTGCTTTCTTGGTTCCGTTTTAAGTATTTGTGTTTTCTTAATGCGAGCACTATGCAATTATAGTTCACTATCTTTTCAGATTACTTAAAAGTTTGATCAGACTTGTTTTCTAGTTTGCATTTTAAGGTTTTGTCTTTTCTTTCTTGATCACCATATCTACAGGTCATTTAGCCTTTCATCAGATTTACTTATAATTTTCAGTTTTAGCATATTGCATTTTCTAAGTGCGGGGGGCTCCGCCCCCCGAGCCCCCCGTCTTTTTCAATACCATCTCTTCGTGTTACTTACTTAAAAGTTTCATCAGTCGTGCTTACTTCTTTTCGTTGTGCAATATTGTTTTTTCTTCGTGCCTCCCGTCTGGTTTGGTCACCACATCTTCTTCTTCTTCGAATTCTTTAAAGTTTGATCAGACTTGCTTTGTTGATTCCATTTTATGGATTTGTGTATTATAATGCGAGCACTAAGCCATTTTAATTCAATATATTTTCAGGTTGCTTTTATGTTTGATCAGACTTGGTTTGGTTTGGTTTTCTTCATCACCATATCTACAGGTCACTTAGCCATTTATCAGATTTAATTGAATTTTTCTGTTTTAGCAAATTACATTTTCTGAGTGCTCTGCCCCCCGAGCCCCCCGTATTTTTTAAATACCATCTCTTAGTGCTGCTTAACAGTTTTATCAGTCTTGCTTTTTTCTTTCCGTGTTGCGATATAATTAACTTAGTGCCTTCCGTCTCTGTTAGTCACCATCTCTTTAGAATACCTAAAAGTTTGGTCAAACCTGCTTTCTTGTTTCCGTTTCATTAATGCGAGTACTATGCCATTATCGTTCACTATCTTTTCGGGTTACTCAAAAAGTTGTGCAGACTTGCTTTCTCGTTAGCGAAGGTTTTATGTTTTCTTGATCACCATATCTACACGTAACTTAGCCTATCATCAGATTTACTTTATTTTTCTGTTTTAGCATGTTATACATTTTTTTTTTCAATAACATCTTTTCGTGTTATTTAAAAGTTTCATCAGACGTGCTTTCTTGTTTCCGTTATGTGATATTGTTTTTTTCTTCGTGCTTTTCCCGTCTGGTTGGGTCGCCATCTCTTTAGAATCCTTTAAAGTTTGATCAGACTTGCGTTCCCGATTCCGTTTTAAGATTTTGTGTTTTCTTAATGCGAGCACTAAGCCATTTTAGTTCACTATCTTTTCAGGTTACTTAAATTCTCTGATGAGACTTGCTTTCTTGTTAGCCTTTTAGGGTTTTGTTTTTTCTTGATCACCATATATCTACAGGTAACTTAGCCTTTCATCAAAGCTACTTGAATTTTTCAGTTTTAGCATGTAGTATATTGTTAGAGCGGGGGGCTCCGCCCCCCGAGCCCCCCGTTTTTTTCGGTACCACCTCTTCGTATTGCTTAAGTTTCATCAGCTTTGCTTTCTTTTTTCCGTTGTAAGATATTGTTTTTTCTTATTGCCTCCCGTCGCTGTTAGTCACCATCTCTTTAGAAATACTTAAAAGTTTAATCAAACGTTGTTTGAGATATTTTGTCTAAACACATACTGACGCTGAACGGCCCTCGAGCTGTCAACTTAAACTTTGCATCAGCTGTATTAAAATTAAAGAAATTAATTGTACATAGAAATAACATTTAAATGTATCACTCATTATACTTCAAATTTGTGTAAGAGGTCGTAGTAGACGTAGTAATATAGTGAACGTATGTTATAACGCGAGCGCAGCGGGTAAAAGCTAGTAAAACAATACACAAATTACAGACCAATCCACTCACTTCGCCATTGCGAAAACTTTGCTGCGGACGGCACCTCGGGGAAAACTACTGTTTAAAGCTCACAGATGGCGCTACTGATACTGGTAGCACTTATGCGCGTATCATATTTCATTAACTTTCCGTAAATATTTATACGTCAAAGGTTAAAATTGATTTTAAATAATTTTATTTTGATTATTGTCTCTCAAGAAAGTAAAAAACAACTTATTTATTCATTTCAAATTTTATCCGCGTCTCAGTACGTTTATGAAAAGAGGGTCAATATTTATAAACTACTGAGTAAATACATGAATTTAAATGCAATAATAGAGTGGTAGTTCCCATTGTTTCATCGCGAAATTAATAATAACAAAATTGTGTTCAGTTTTGTTTCATAAAATGATCATTTCGTGTACCACTAACGCCATCTACTGCCCCGGTGTCCGTAACTCGGCGACTCGTCCAACCTCAGAGCTATTGTCCCACGGTGGGTAGCGCAGGCCACCCCCGCGGGGTACGCGTGTTTCTAAATTCAAATTCACGACGCTGATGGATGACGCTATGAGATGCACACGACTTCATTCGCGTATTTTTTTGTTTACCGTAGACGGAAAAAAACTATCCTATAACCATCTTCGGATGTCCAGCTATCCCTGTACCAAAAATGGTTAAAATCCGTCCAGACATTTCGGCGTGATTAGAGGACAAAGGATTTTATGAAAACAGATGGCGCCAGGTTGGCACGGCGACGCGTGTCCATACAAAACAACTAAGTATCAAGCTGCATCACGCTATCAATATTTTTCCTGAAATCATGACCTCCCTCCATAGAAAATTTATTTTCAGTACAAATTTAGGTTTTTATAATAGTATAGCTATCATATTTAATATTTATTGTTTTAAACTATTCAAAGCACCTTGAAAAATTATTTGCTCATAGTACTACCTGAACATATATTAACGACATCTATTAAGATGACAATAAATTATTTTCATCTACAATGTTACTAATAATATGACCTGTCATAATAATTTCCTAAGTAACGCCATAAGATTCAGGTGTCAACTTAACTCAATCGCGTACGTCAATAATGGCGACAGCACCACTGAACGGATACGTGATGGCCTCACTGTTTTGTTATCCGTGGTATTATGAATAAGGAAGCAAAGGAAAATGCATGAGATGACACGGTTATTATTACAGTTAGTTTCTTAGTGGTTCTGGGTTCAAATCCCGGCTAGGTGAAATCCTTTCTACATTGTAAATTTAATGATTTTGTCTTGTCTCGAATCATGGTTGTTTTTAATACAAAATGCATACATTGTCGAGCAGCAACTCTCAATAACTGATACACTGCTATAAATAATGACACAAAGGTAAATTAAGAAAGAAAAATTGAATGCGATCTACTACAATCGAAGCGGGGTGTAGTAGATCGCATTCAATTTTTTTTTTTTTTTTTTCTTTCTTAATTTACCTTTGTGTCATTATTTATAAAAATAAAAATGTGGTATTACCACATGAAAAATATATAGAATCGATAAAAAAAAAAAAAAAAAGATTCTATACAAATATTTGATACACTGCTGCTTACTTTTGTATGCGATCAATATTCAACAACTTCGGTCGTAATTCTCGAAGTCCAGGTTAACCATCACAGCTACACCCTAGCTTGTGCCGAATCGTGGTCACAGGCACGCAACGACGTGCATCGACTCTCGGGTACCGTGTCGAGGGGCGCATCATTGTATGGAGCTGGTGTTATTAACTCAGGAAAAATCTTAACAGCGCGATGCAGCCGATAGTATGGAGATTTTGTCAAAGTAACAACGCCATCTAGCGGAAAATTGGGTAGTTGAGAACAAAATCTCAACACACCGTTAAAAATAAAGAATGACTTATATTTATTATTTTGAATAGATTTTATATATAAAAAAACTACATAGAAGCCAAATTTTGGCTAAATATATCGTATATTTATCGTTTATTATACATTTCGCTACCTTATTAGTAAGTTAGGCCAAACACAAACAATACCAAAATTTGCGCCTAATGTTCTAAATGTTGGTTGGTAAAACATATTTAGAAATGTATTTAATTTACTTAAATTGATTCGAAATTGTTTTATTTCAATCACACTCGATAAAATAGCATAAAAAAATCTGTTTTATTCATTAACATTCTTTATTGCGTCTCCAGGCTTTTTTATGGTCAATACTTACAAACTACAGAAGAATAATAGTTGCATATTCAATAAAAGAGCATTAGTTCCTATTGTCGCAAATTGTGTTTTTAAAGAAATGTAGGTATGTTTTTTTTTGAGCATGAGACAATTTACAACGAACATTGCACTCATATTTTCGTCTGTGTTGGTCGATAATTGGCGCCATCTTTTCTATCTAACTAAGACGGTTTCCGTAACTCAACGCCTCATATATACAACCTTAACCTTATTGTTAGAATACCGGTGGGCCGCGCGGAGGTATTATGTCGAATTCATACTTTTTAGTTTTTGTACACGTAAGAGCCACGCGGGGGTCGCGTCGTTCTAAATTCAAAATCACAAACGCTGTCATTATAAGGTTACACATTGTAAGGAAAATATTTCATGGAATTTATGTTTTCAGAGATAAATATTAATCATAATAAAAAGTATCCTATAACCATCTTTGGATGTTCAGCTATTCCTGTACCAAAATTGGTAACTTTTTATCCAGCCGTTTCGGCGTGATGCGAGGACAACGGTTTTTTTGAAAACAGATGGCGCCAGGTTGGCACGGCGAAGCGTGTCCATACAAAACAACTATCCGGCTGCATCACGCTATCGAGATTTTTCCTGAAATCATGACCTCCCTCCATAGAAAATTTATTTTCAATACAAATTTAGGATTTTAAGTATAGAAGATGTCTGAAAAAAAAAACATGAATTTAAGCACAACAGTTAGATTCACCACTCGGTACATTGCCAGCAAGGGGAAGCTTGTTATGTCTTTGTCTCCTCATCGTCTCCGTAAGAAAAGAACGATACATAAACATAAGAGAAAAAAAAAAAACCTACATACACAGTCTATATCTTTTTACAACAGCATCGAATACCTACACATTTTTACCTTTTTAGAGAAAAACAAATTTTGGCTGGTTGGGTTTTACAAAATAACAATCAAATAAAATCAAGTAAACAAACACTTAACTAGAAAATCTAGAAATATTAATCCTTCTCGTTATTCATAGCAGTGCAAACGGATTTATTATAGTCTGCGATCGAAAATTAATGGGGTATTTACAGATGTGGCAAACACGACTCGGGGGCAACCCCGCCCAAAACTACCCTCGTATTTAAACTATACAATTTGCTGCAAATCATACTTTAAGACATACAAATTTAGGTTACTTTTATAACTAAATATTTGTGAGAAATAAGAGCTTACGAAAATAAGCAGGTGAGATACATATGACACAAAAGTAAAAGGACTTATGGGAATGTAGAGAATACGGTGATTACATCGTTTTGGTTTCGAACGATGATACAGTCGCCAACAAATATTTGCAGACAGTAATCGTGTGGGGAATTGGGATCCGTGAAACATGTGGGATATTAATAAGACTGTAAATGGAAATATTAGTTGTTTTGCGACTCGGCAAGGGTTGCGAACAATTGTGTCGTAACTACTTAATTGGTTGAGCTGCTAAATTGTTGTCCGATGCCAAGTTAGATAATAAAACCTAAATATAGTACCCAACTAGCCAACTAGCAAAGTAGTGATAAAATAAAATGTTTTAACACTAAATAATGATATAAAAGTCATAAAATAGCAACTCGGAGCTGCTATGTTGTATATTGGCGACTTGTATCATCATCTAGCTGTATAATCTTATACAGCTATTTCGTGATAAGAATTGATGACATAAACGTTTACTGGACTTCTTAATATGGCACATATAACACAGCTGCACAACAGTATCCCTAACTGTTATTTAGAGCAATTTCGTTGCATATCAGTTATATACAGTTCCTGTATACAGCTAAGTAACTCTATTGTGGCTTTTAATGCGCTGCAATATCAGTGCACTAATGGAGCTAACTCGAGATATATAAGAATATAACGCAGCTGATATGCGTCTAAAGTATCATATAATGGCGTTTCCTTAACACCAGCAGCATAAAGTTGTTTAAAGATCTACATTTACACTAAACAGTTGCAAATACACTTTTTAAGACCTTTTATATCATCAGTGACATATAAACATTATTGTTACTAATAAAACGCTAAATAAATGCATATCAGCTGTTGTAACCTCATTTATAGGATCTTTATGATAGTCAAACCAGCGTCGAGAATTCGGAAGTTGGTTCCGTAGATACAAAAAATTAAATCTTAACAGAACCTTGTTCAGGATACCAAGATGACTTGTTTGCGAATGACAATTTTGATGGCAATGGAGATGTTGAAAACATATTCTTCCACAGCCATTCAAATCTGTTGAGTTTTATGAAATTACTTCTGCTTGAAAAACAGTAATTGACCAAAAATATAACCACTTTAATTTCACGCAAATGAGTTGAACAATATTGAAGATACTTTATTTATTACCTAAAGGTAGGTACAGTAGGGGGTTTTACTAGTTTTATTAAGGAACCCGAAAGTGTTTGGTAATGGCGGTGGGAAACTGTATATTTGTGATATATCGGTAACCAGAACACATTTTAGATACATATTGGTGACTTTAAATAATTTGCTATTTTAAATATTTTTTATTTAATTAAATATTCAATATTTAATAGGGGCATGAAAAAACCACAAATAATATGCTATTATTTCATCAATAAAATTTTGAGTGCATGATAAATTACCCGTTATGCACGTACCTAAAAGTAACTTGACACTACTTCTAACACAAAAATAGTTTGCTATTTTATTATACTTACAAAACTGTTAATTGTAAGGTCATTTTTTTTCATACAACTTTATTTACACATAACACTCAGTATTTAGCACTAACGATATGCGACATAAAAGAATCCCTAATAACAATATAACAACAAACAGCTCTATATCAGCATTGCTGTGACTTTCTTATCATAATTTAGTGATATAGTGATTCAGGCACCATTGGTGTAACGCTAAAGAGATTCATAAAACATTGTAGTATCGTGGATATACATCAAAGTAATGACGTGCGGTGCCAAAATACACATGATATATCATCAAATAGCTGTAAAACTGGGCCACTTCCAGCTTCCCAGTGATAGAGATGTTTCTGTCACGGATATAAAACTGCGTCTGTCACTGATTTACAGCTAAATTTGGTTCAGTTTTGCTAGTTGGGTATGGACCAATTTTGATAAATTATGGTATGAAATAGCTGACATCCTGGATTCACACATTAGGGTACTTTTAACCCCAACAAATGTAATGTTCCTGTGGGATGAGCGGGTAACACCGCGCGGCGCAGGCCGCAGCTAGTATTGAAATAGGTTCCATATTGGATTGCATAAATTTTAAAGCCATATTGTCGGTGCGCATAACCACACTTTTGTCATAATAGTCCTTGCGCATAAGGTGTATAGATATAGTCATTAATTGATCCGCATAAATTTTATGACCATAATGTTTTTATACGCATAAGTAAGGAATGTCGTATAATTTTGGAGCATATCAACCTGAATCATAATCATTAATCATCATAATGTTCTTATGCATATCGTGCATTGGCGCATAATACCTACTGAAGAACATAAATATCAAGCTCCTAATTTTTTATTTCAACATCAGTCTGGTTTTTTGGCAGCAGTTCATTTCTGAGGGGGTTGCAGTTCTTTTAAACCTAACCTAACCTACTTTTCTGGCCGATGTTCGTATTTGTAGGTTCACAATTCTAACCTAACCTACAACAAAGAGGTCAGTGTGGAGAAGGATTTCTTATCGCCCCCCCCCCCCCCCCCGTCCCCCCCTTTTATTTTTGTGCTCATGTAACTTTTGTATCATTATTTCAAATGTTATAAAGTATTATGATTGGTACATGTGATATAACTTATATACTAGGTAGCTGTTGCCCGCGACTTCGTCCGCGTAGAATCTTATCTTGAACAGTTTACATCTTTATTATATTATTTTCAGATCTAAACAATGTTGAAATTACTTTTCTTTTTTTGCAAGTTGATGATTTTGATGTTGGTTACTGTAATTCAAAAAAAAAAATAATAATAAATATTGAAGTGCTGCTCCCATACAATAAACGTGTTTTTTTTTGCCATTTTATACGTAATGGTACCTACCGAACTTCGTACGCGAGTTCGACTCGCTCTTGGCCTCTTTTTAGTTTTTTTTTCGGCTAAATTGCTCTAATTACGCGGAATCATTATGAACTCAGGTTTCAAGTCCCGCACTCAAAATAAATATTTGATCTTCAAACAAATTTTCAACCCCTTTTTCACCACCTTCTGGGCTGAATTTTCAAAAACGAATTCACTTTTCTTGTATTCTGATAATATTGCCCTTATACAAAGTTTCAAGTCCTGCGCTCAAAAAAATGTTTGATCTCAATACAAACTATCAACCTCCTTTTTACCGCCTCAGGGGTTGAATTTTCAAAAACGCTGAAATTACTTTTTTTGATTTCTAATTATATGCCTTTATACAAAGTTTTAAGTCCGGCGCTCAAAAAAAGGTTTGATCTCCATTCCATTCCAAACATTCAACCCCTTTTTAGGGTTCCGTACCCAAAGGGTAAAAACGGGACCCTATTACTGAGACTTCGCTGTCCGTCCGTCCATCCGTCCGTCTGTCACCAGGCTGTATCTCAAGAACGGTGATAGCTAGACAGTTGAAATTTTTACAGATGATGTATTTCTATTGCCGCTATAACAACAAATACTAAAAATAAAATAAAATCAATATTTAAGGGGGGCTCCCATACAACAAACTTTTTATAGATATATATATATATAGGTACGGAACCCTTCATGCGCGAGTCGGTGTCGCACTTGCCCAATTTTTCACCATCTTCAGGGCTACATATATTTTCAAAAACGCTGAATCACTTTTTTTGTATTCTAATATTTTTTTTGTATTCTAATATGTATCTAATGAATCACTTTTTTTGTATTCTAATACGGCCTCTATTTAAAGTTTCAAGTCCCACACTCAAAATTTTTTTTAATCTTCATACAAACTTTCAACCCCTTTTCACCACCTTCAGGGCTGAATTTTCAAAAACGCTGAAATTTATTTTCTTGTATTCTAATTATATGCACTAATACAAAGTTTAAAGTCCCGCGCTCAGAAAAAGGTTTGATCTCCATTCAAAGTTTCAACCCCTTATTTACCAGTTTCAGGGATGAATTTTCAAAAACACTTAAATCAGTTTTCTTTTATTTTATTTTAATACCTATTTACAAAGTTTCAAGTTCCTAGCTTAAAATTAAAATTGAACCCCGGGACAAACTTTCATCCCCCTTTTAACCATCTTAAAGGTTGAATTTATAATGACGTTAAATTAATGTTATTTTGTTATTATTATATATGCCTTAGTCAAAAAATTTGTAATGGAATCAAACTTTCAACCCTTATCAACCATTTTAGGGGACGAATTATTGAAAACGCTGAAATTACTTTCCTTGTATTTTAATTATATGCCTTTATACAAAGTTTAAAGTCCCACGCTCAAGAAAAGGTTTGATCTCCATACAAACTTTCAACCCCCTTTTTACCACCTAAGAGGATGAATTTTCAGAAACGCTGAAATTACTTTTGTTCCATTTTATTTGCATAACTTTTTACGAAGTTTAAAGTTCCTAGCTTAAAATTAAATTTGAACCCCAAGACGAACTTTCATCCCCCTTTTAACCCCCTTAGAGGTTGAATCTTTGATGACGTTAAATTAATGTTATTTTGTTATTATTGTATATGCCTTAATAAGAAGTTTCAAGGAATTTGTAATCGATTCACACTTTCAACCCCTTTTTAACCCTTTTAGCGGACGAATTTTTGAAAACGCTGAAATAACTTTTCTTGTATTCTAATAGTATGCCTTTACACAAAGATTCAAGTCCCGCGCTCAAAAAAATACTTGATCTCCATACAAACTTTAAACCCCTTTTTTACCCTTTTAGGGGTCGAATTTTTGAAAGCGCTGAAATGACTTTTCTTGTATTCTAATAGTATGCTTTTACACAAAGATTCAAGTCCCGTGCTCAAAAAAATACTTGATCTCCATACAAACTTTCAACCCCTTTTTTACCACCTTAGGGGATGAATTTTCAAAAACTCTGAAATCCTGAACTCTAAAGTTCCTAGCTTTAAAAAAAACTTGTATCCCATACAAACTTTGCACCCCTTTTTAACACCCTTAGGGATTGAATTTTTCAAAATCGCTTCTTATCTCTAGCCCACGTTATAAAAGTAACCTACTGTGCAAAAATCAACTCTCTAACATTAGTAGTTTCGGCTGTGCGTTGATGAGTCATTAAGGACTTCTTCTTTTATATATATAGAGAATAGATAATTTCTAATGCCATTAACTATGAAAACCATAATTTATGCGTTGCTCTTCTTCGTACTATTAATTATTATGACATTCAATAATATTAGGTACTTGAAATTTTGTGCCATACTAACTAAATTATGCTTATGAAAAGCCTGCCAAACAACAATTATGACATATAAAATGTTATGCAAATAATAATTTATGACAAATAACATGTATGAGGAAAGCCATTATGCGAAATGAGTTATGACAATCAATGACAAGAATTTTTATTCCACTAGAGGTGATCCCATTGAAATATCTAGAATACCTACCTGAGTACCTACAGAAATATCCAGTTAATACTGCAGTTAAGATAACCCATGGTATAAGATACTCCACTGGCAACACAGACACGGATTGTCAGAACTGTCCAACCAATCATAGCGAGAGTCTCGCCTGTCATTCCGTAGTGCTTTATTTTTCTTATACCATGAGATAACCTATAGAGGTATACCTACTATAGGTACTACAGTAGGGTATTAGGCATGTAAGTATGAGTTGCATGTGAAGTTCTATCGTTGGCGAGATCTTATAACTTATATATAAGTTAGATCGACTTGCGAAGTTTTGAGCGCAGCCAAGTTTAATGTAAAAATGTTTGTAGTGGCGACTAATCAAGACGCCTAGAGATTTTATACCTACCTACATCTTTGGGGATATTAATTGTATCAATTGAATATTTTTTTTATAAATGTAGTTAACTTCCTTAACATTGATTTGGAGAATCTAGGTATACATCTCCTTTACGTGTAATGTATTTAGTTATAGGTACTTACCATAAATATGTATAAATTATTGTTTTGCAAAAAATTACTTACTGTTGAGTTTCTTTAGGCTTTCTTCTTAACAGCGGTCTCCTCTTGGGAAATGCCGGTAGATTCACAATCTAACTTGTAAAAGTGCCCTTGTGGCCTACTTACTTAATAAATTATTTCATTTCATTTCATTTCATTTCATATCAGTATGATCAGTATTTTTGAACAAGCTGGAGCAAAATTGAATTTTTTCAAGAAGATAAGGGAGTAAGGTAGGTAGGTACCTACTTACCTAAAACGGCGCTTATTTTGTAATACTTAGGTGATTATCTATCTGAAACACAATTTTTTGTTTCTTCAAATAGTCATTCGTCCAAAAGCCATTATTTTTTCAATGCTGTTAATTTTTCAGAATATTAATTGTAAAACAAATTTCTTTAAGATGATGTTTATAAAATCCTTAAAATATTACGGGTTTCAGGAAAAAAATACTTTAATGAAAAGGCGAAACGGTACAGATGGGAAATAATGTTTCGGAGTGTGATAGGATAATACCTGTTCAATACATATCGAGATGATTAGACTTATAAAGACTAACTATAAAGTCATCGGAGGATGTTGGCCATAAGTAGCGTAAGTCTAGATGACCTAATTCCCGGCAAATAGGTTGGCCGGATCGATCGAGCGCGCGTGCTAGGTACCTACCACGTCTTCGCCACTCTTCACGATGAAGCTATAGGTACAGTCGGACTGATTATCGAAGTCAATACTCAGCTGGGAAAAAGCTTCCAAGCTTTCGGCACTATAATAATCATAGATACCTACTACCCCGGGAAATCGAATAGAATAGAATATTTTATTTATCCTTTCACTTCAACAGGGAATAAATACAAACAAATTCAGATTACCTACACGTAACCTTCAATGTTAGGTAGAGGTAAAGAACAGGCGTTCTTATTGCCAAAGAGCGATATCTTCCATACAACCTTTGGGTAGCGCGAATTTAAACAAAAGGGTCAGAAATGAGTATAGTAGTATTAGGCGATGCAAAAGTAATCATGGAATCTGTAGAAAAACTACTAAAATAATAGGTACATATTTAAATAAACGAAACGTAGGTAGGTAAGTACTTCACGCTCAAACAGCTGGACGAATTTTAATAAATTTCGGTATGAATGAAGGTGGCTGACACCCTGGATTAAAACAAAGGCTACTTACTTTTTAACCCGAAAAAAAATCGTGTTCCCGTGGAATAAGCAGAGGTAACACCACGGGGCGCAGTTAATACCTAGGTACTCGTACTTAGTTTATAATAATAGGTAAGTAGTAAACATATAATATAAGTGGTAAGTAATTGATTCCACGTCCATTATTGGTACTGCCACCCTATATGTATTGTCTCTTCAGCCTCATATACAGTGTGTCCCTGGATAAAGTGCGCAAACAAATAGGGATGACACCACTACCTAGATGTAAATACCTAACTACCAAACTTTACCGACATTTTTCGAGAGGAAGGGTAAAATAAATCCATGCAGATGAGAACGCGAGCGCGAACATTTTCCTTAGCAATAACGTTAAATTGAAAGACAATCATTCTATAGTCAGTCAAACCAGCTACTGGTTTTGTGGGACAATGTACCTATCTAGATTTAAGGAAATTGTAAAGTTCCTACTAAATAAATAATAATAATAATAAAAATTTAAAAATACATTTTGATGCAAGTGCGGAAGATTACGAGTTACGGGACCGAGACATCTTGCCACGAGCCGAAGATCCACTGGACGAGTGGACGCGACGAGTACCTAGGTAAAGACTCAAGTCTGCCCAATAGACCTACCTATTCCTACAGCCCCACAGGTAGCAGGTAGCTACCAGCAGGTACCAACACTTTGCTCGCACAGTAATATCGATTTAACGCTTTAAACGAGGTCGCGTAGCCTCAGTTAGGTATTTACCTGTATCATACTTACCCACCTTCAAGAACCATCTATAAGTGCCTTATACAATATACCTACTCCCAAAACAATTACTAAAAGTGAGGTTATGTTCAGTAATTACCTGCATACATTATATAACATAACGTTTAAATAAGTGCTGCGTTCAAAAAACATTCCACAACCAATAAGACTTAGACTGACAAAGGTCTCGGCAAAAGGGCGGTCGCCTAAATTATTCACTAACCACGCTACACTGAGCAACTATACTTGTCTCCCTCTAACCTATTGAATCCCGTGTATATCTGTTTCACAGTAGTGATGTGCTTTCGGCCGCCACATACGGTTGTCCCTGTCTGCTTCGGGGCGAGTGTGTAAGTGTGTCCCGCTCTCTTTCATTAGGTTAGTCTGGGATACGTGTTTGCACGACGTTTGGCAGTCGCGTTTAGTATGCACACAGAGTAGCGTAGGAATTGAGAGACGGCAAGTTTTAGTATTTTAGGAATAAAGTGATTGTCTGTGACGATCAAAACAGAGCAAAAGAAAGAATTGTAATACTCCCGTTTTGGTACTTCCCGTTCAACTTATTTATTTTAGATTTATTACCTAAAATAGGTCTACTTGCGTAGCACTATAATATAATATAACCCCCTCATCATGCGACCGATTATAATAGTAGGAACTCAGATGACGATAGTGTTTGGTGGGTATGCAGTGGAGTCTAGGATTACAAACCAACACATTGCAAACGACATTAAAGTTAAGACGTTTGCATAAAAAAATCAAAAAGTTGCCGAAAAAACCTCACGTGATTAGTGCACAAGCCCTAAACTATATAGGTAGGTATAATATGTGTTTTATGTTAGTGTTTCGATGTTAGGTAATAAATAGGGTAAGTATAATTTTTAGAAGCCAGTTAAATTGTATTACTTTTCGATAGTCCTTTGTCATTTGAAATTGTCCTTGTGCAGGGTCTAAGTAGGTAGGTACAACAAACTGCAGCTTATAATAGATATTATAGCCCCTTAGATTTCAAATGTTCTGATCGACATTCCTTTCGCTGGCTCGCTGAAAACTTGTTAAAACACTTACCTAAGTAAAAACGCGCTATAAGCACGCTATAAGGGTTTTTAACTAAGTAGATAAGTACTTATAAGTACCTACAGGAACGGATGATTGCCCTTTCAATACTGTGCTCGTTCGCTTAGGCTGCCTCTCCAAGTCTCCACAAAAGCGAAGATGTGGAGCCTGATTGGTTCACTTTTTCCGCTCCTCTTTAGTAGGCAGGCAGCCTTAAACTGGCCTAAATTAAAGTTTTTATTAGGTAGGTACCTAGATACTTACATTAGACATTACATACCTACTTAGTTTCCGTGGCTACTTTCTTGTAGATGATCTTTCTGTGACGAAAATGTTGGTGATATAGCTTTACTCTTTGAGTAATACGTTAGGTATTTATTACTATTGATACATTTTTCCTTACATTCCGGTGTAGCTTCACAAGAAGGTTAGCCAAGCAGCCTGAAACTAGTTCATTTCATCAGCGCCATCTGTGGAGCCGAAAGACAAACACGAACCGTGCAAGCGCACCAAATGGGCCACAGCAACATCCATCGCAACCCATCTTTTTACCAGCGCCCTCTAACCACCACACTGCTCAACAAGAAGCCTAAACCACTCCTAATGCTTCCAGAGTTACCTGCCTCTCCCTCGCCATAATGAGTTGGCTGTCACTCATAGAGCGTGGAATTATGTAGTGTGTGTTTCTGAAAAAGCTGCTCAGATGGCGCTACTATAAGCGGTGATTCTCACCCACAACAACAAATCAAACAGACAAATCGACCACGACGCTCTTTCGCTGGCAACCCAAACGTCGAACCTAAGTATTTAAAAAAAAAATTTTTTCGAGCTTTTATTGCTGTCTGTACTTTTAGCACAGACGTTTTTACTAGATGAATGAAATGAGCCCAAACACGATGAGTTATATGAGTTACGAAGGCCACCTTCCGACCTGTCATCAGACCGGCTACTCCATGGCATGATTTTACAACCATCATTTTTAAATTGCAAACTAAAATTGTCAGCTAGTTTTGGTGCTGAGTGCACCATATTATTGCATTGTTATCCAAATCACGCAAGAATAATAAAGATTCCAATCAAATGCCAAGTGGCTCACATTCTCAATTCGTTTAAAAGCTTTTATTTATCTTGCAACGTATGTATGTAAATATGTTTGTTCGGGTGGAATCTTGCAACTCAATTTTGAAGCAGATGTCGTCAACCGATTGAGCTGAAATGTTGATACTTACTTAACTTTGATGACAATACAATAATGGTACAATGGTGCTGGAAGGTGGCCATAGGAACTCTATAATAGAAAAAGCAATCCGACCGAGTTTGGGCTCTTTAGAATCGTCTTTGATGGATATCCAAAGAAAAGTACAGTTGGCTATAAAAGCTTGTCACTAAAAATATTTTTTGACAGAAACTTATTACATGCATACATACAGACAAACGAGCAGAAGTTGGCGCCAGGTACTATGTGAGAGAGAGGCTACCATGTTAAGATACCCAGGATGATTTTACACTGTGTAAATTTTTTGTTTCGTTTAGTTGACATGATACCCAATACAAGTTAGTAAATAAAACAAAAATAAAATTTTGATGTCGTATAATTCAACCACTAAACTTAACTAATACTAATGAAAATCTAGTACTTAAATCCAGGAACAAATATAAAATGATAACCCTTTTGTCTTTGCCGTAGTCGGATAATATCATAAATCCGTCGGACATGGGTAAACTTAGTCCCAATAATAATCAGACCAGGGTACTAATTCAATATTAACTTCGAAATCACCATTTAGTATATGGAGGGCTTTTATGAACCATATAGCACAGAGGATATTTTAAAGTTATAAATTGGAATGAGTTCGTCATATAATTTATTACCCTTAAAATTATATGCCGGTAAAAGTACCCTTGTGTCACGTTCACTATTTCACATCTACCTAAAATTCTTACACATTTAGGTAACCTAATGAGGTACTGTATACATTAGAATACAATACATTTATATCACCTTTAACGCGTTACTTTATAACGTCAATCGACATTTGCAACCGAAAGGTCATCACCATCAGTATCCATAATATAATCATCATTTTGTTCCACCAGATACACTTGCTCGACCTCACAACTCTCATTATCTGTCTCACGTGTAGTTTCCAGAAACACCGTATCTTTCCTTAACCTTTTTGGACTGACGGGCCGCGGCGCCTCCTCGTCACTGGAGTCGTCTTCATCAGTCACTCTGGGATCATGAGGATTATCAAAAACATCACTTTCCTGCATCATCGCATGATCCCTTCCATATGCATCCATATCCACACCATGGCACCGTTTCCCGTTACAATTCAAGCACAAAACACAACAATCCAAACTAGCACGCTTGCAAACGCACTCTGAACATACTCCAACGCATTTACAAGAAATCAAGTTTAATAATTTCTTAAGATCGACATTAGAAGTCTTTATTGGTTCCAAACGATCTCCAACCGATTGCCACCCCCAATCTGAGGCAGGCAAATCGTTTCCTAGCCACTTTTGTACTTGATGAAAAGTCCTGTATGTATGCTGTATGCAGGCCTCCCTCGACGGCGGGAGACATGCCAAGTCATACCTACTTCTGGTCAAAGATCTCTTGAAGCCATCGTACCGCCCGTCGCGTAGATTATCGACACCGTAAAGATGTCGAAAGAAATTCTCTCCCACCTTAGCTACAGCGTTCCGATCAGATTTAGGATTTCTAAATACTGTCACCAGGTCTTTGATTTCTTTAGACGACATCGATTCGATAGCCGAAGCCACTTTCATCTTGTCATGCTGGAATATAGCGGAGGTGGTGTCGCACCCGCTGACGGCGTGGACGAACAGAATGTTCAGTTTGATCTTGCTGCTCCGGAGGCTGTCGACGTGGTAATACTTCGTTGGCGTTTTCCCGCGGCCGGGCTTCATGAAGTAGACGTTCTTCTTGTTGGCGCGAGCGCACATGACACTCAGCAAATCTTCGTCATCGCTGACTATGCAACTCGCGTCGTACTGTGCGGCGTACTCCACAGCCGTCTTTACAATTTCGGAGTCAACATCGCCCGAAGTAAATTTGACGTTAATTCCGTTCCCTTTATCGGAACACATGAAATGTATTAGCAGATATTGTATAAATTTGGCCTTGTTATTTTGATTGGATAAAAAGTTATCTCTACCAGTTTTTAGAACGGTATTTTTCTGAAAATCAATGGTGTGTTGTTCGATTTTGGTTCTTTTCCGTGTCCTCGTGATGCCTTTAGTTCCGTGACGGTCGAACATCACAATGGCATTAGTAAAATTCTTTTTCACATGCTTCGTATACGAATCGAGAATCTTGTAAACGTCGGCACCTTCCACCCACTTGACTCTGCGCAGGAGATACTCTCCGTCAATGACATGCGCGCGCTTGTCCCCGGCGGCTTCCACGGGGACGAACAGATCAAAAAGAGTGGATTCATTCGCTTCTAGCATTCCGTATTCGTTAAACAATGACAGAGGATATGGCGCGAGTTCGTACTCAAAATAAGGTTTTAAATTTTCCTTATTCTTATCCGTGATTTGAATTCGTCTCAAAATCGTGTCAGGCTCTACGGGAACCTTAAAGTTCTCAATTTGAATCGCAGATTTGTCAGAGGACAGGGGACGAACACATTTGTCTCTTTGATATCTAACATCTTGGAAACTTTGCCCAACTTTTTCAGTCATCATTCGCTTGCCGATTTCGTTCGCTTCATGGCAGTTGACATTCTCCCCTAAACCCCCCATTCCTATGGAAACCATGTATTCAGTTTCGGAGAAGGTTCTATGTTCTTCGAACCAACTGCGAATTTTAGTGAACTCTTCGTTGGTTTTGTCACCAGGTTCAGAGGTCTCGTTTTGAACTGGTCTACAGAAATCTTCTAGAGCATCCGAGATGGTGCTCAGCACCGGCCCCGCCGCAATAAAGCGCTTCAGCACGCCATCAGTGATTCCGCTCCCATCGTTTTGCCCCCTCTTCATCACATTCATCGTCTCTTCTACAGATCGATCCAACCAAACATCAGCCCAAATTTTGTCTGTTCTTTTCATAGCAAAATAACCCTTTTTAGTGAATCGCTCAAACTCGTCTGCACTCATTTTTGATTCGAGCGCTTTCATGTCTTGCAAGTACAAAGTACACGACTTCGCATACTCGAAATTTCCAGCGGCGTGGAAGTATGGTAACATTTTCTTGATCGCGGAGAGATGTAGCTCCCAATTGGCAGTTCGCTCGGCTTCCACGAACTGCGCCGCGAGCGTAGTCATGCGGAAGTATTGCACCCACAGCTTGGCCGCGGGGCCGTGTTTCTCCAGCAACTCCAACGTCATCGCCAGCGGGTCCCGAAACCTTTTCACCCCCTGGCTATCTGTTTGTTGAATACAAAACGTCGCTTCGTCCAGAATTCCTTCTATTTCCAATTTGTCATCCGGGGTCAGGTCGAAGTCTTTGGTAATTATGTTGAACAGCGCAGATCGAGTCGAGGAGTGTGCTCTCAGAGCTCGGGCGGGCGCGAGGCCGGTCATCATCTTCTCAACTCGTTCCGCGCCGTAGATGGAACCCCACAGCTCCTCCAGTCCACTCCCGGACATGATGTAGCCGATAGCTCCCAGAAACGACGTTAGGAGGTGAAACCCGCCCAGGCGGAGAACGATGTTGCTCATACTGCTATCCGATTTAACGATGTCTTGAGCTTGTTGGTACAACGGCCGATCGAAGGTCACCAAGCAAGCTCTGTCCGGTTCAGTTTTCTCCCGAGCCAGCTTCAGAGCCGTATAGATGGAGTCCTCGGACACCGGGGCGAATATAACCGGGAGAGCACGGATTTCGGACGCGGGGCATTTCTTTTCTTTCGGCACTTTGGCCATGAAGGAATCCCACTCGGGCAGCTCGACATCCGGATCACCTTTTCCGAACAGCCACAGAGCGTCGCCGGCGGTCGGGAGGACCGCCGTATCGTCCTCGTGATTTTCTATAACCACATTCTTCAGGCCGGAGTCTCTCTGTGTATATTTCTGCAAAGGTACGTCATCATACGACCCGGGGAGTATATTAGGCGGCACGCCGTCAACCCTCGTTATCGGCGAATCCCTCGTCCGCGGCGCGTCGCAGCGCACGCCGACCAGCGCCGGGCCGGCGTATCCGGCACTGTGGGTATCGACACTATCGAACACAAACTGCGTAAATTCCGGGGTCCGCCGAGGTTTCTCGTGGCAGGCCACGGACGTTTCGAAGTTCACGACATCTTCGTACGAAGCGCAAAATCCGACAGAAGACAGCAGGTCTATCAAACTCTTAGAGCCGTGTTTCCGGTGGATGGTGCTGCCGATGGCCAAAAGCAGCGGGCTTTTGAAGGTGCTTGGGCGCGCGGCGGCCATCGCGGCGTGCGCCAGCGCCGTCGCCACGCGCTCGTACTCCGAGGAACTCTTGTACTTCGTACAGACGGTGTTGACGAAGATCTTCAGCGACGCGGGAATCGGGTCGGCCTCGAGGAACTCGTCCGGCGGCGGGTAGCCGCGGTCCAGCACGACCGACCTGACGTCCTCGAGCACGATGTTAGCGGCGGCGCGCACGATCCGCAGCCGCTCCGTGTCCGCGTCGGCGCGGGCCAAGTGCCACTCGTCCAGGTCTATACCATCTGTGACCAGTATATCTCGGTCGGTGACTATCACTTTATCGTACCGTTCGCGGAGCGTGTCGAGGATTACCTTGCTGAGCGGGGTGCGGGGGAGGCGGAGGGCGCGGCGCACGTAGTTCAACGCGAGCTGCGGGTCGGCCTGGTGCCGCTGCAGCAGGGCGAGCAGCCGGGCCGCGTGCTGCAGCGTGGCGGGGAGGACGGCGCGGCCGGGGCGGCGCGGGCGCGGGGGGCGCAGCAGCCGCTCGTAGCAGTGCGCGTGGTAGCGCGCGCCGCGCGACATCAGCTCCGGGTCCTTCAGCCGCTCTCGGATCTGAAATGAAATTCGACCGATTAAAAATGACCGACATCGACGAAGATGTTATGTGACTAAATGTTTACAAATGAAGCGAAAATTTAAAAAAAAAATTAATGACTCGGACAGGATTCGAACCTGTGTTTCCAATTTTTCAATTTTCGCTTCATTTGTAAACATTTAGTTTACGTTAGCAGACGTTACTGCTTTAATAAAAATATGTTATGTGACGATGGGACCGACTGGAAACTATACTCTTTGGAACACGATAAGAATTTCCCGATTCGGTCCAGCCGTTTTCGAGCAATCGGGGAACAGACGAAAAAATCCCGTCGAAATGAGGACCTCCTCCGTTTTTGACGTCGATTGAAAATCGAACGACCGGCTGATCGATTATCGAATGGAATGAAGCGTTTTAAAGCTTCGCGAAGAGCCGGCCTCGCCGTCGCGCGGAAATTACTATAAAAGTCTTTCCCCGCTTTCAAATCTTATTTGGGTAAAAACCAAAAAGTTTGCTACCTTAACCAATTTAATTATTTGTATCAAGTTTTCCATTGTACGACGTCAAATTAACCATCGAATAATATACCTCAAGGTACTGATTTGAGGTTCATTCTTGCTCTATTCTCAATCATGTTACAACCGCTAAATATCTCGGTATACATATAGATCAGCTACTCTCATGGAACCAACAAATAGAAATAACAGCTAAGCGAATTCGGAAACTAATATGGCTATTCAGATATTTGAGACATATAACCGATAAAGAGCTATTAGTTTATATCTACAAAACCTTAGTGCAATCTGTTGTCCTATACTGTTTACCAATTTGGGGAGGCACCCACAAAACTAAGCTTTTAGTTCTTGAAAGGGCCCAACGATCGATTCTTAAAGTACTTTTAGGCAAAAATATACGTTGTAGTACTACAGATGTTTACATAGAAGCTAACGTACTTACGGTTAGACAATTATATATATTAAATTCTATCTTAAAGGTTCATAAAAACATCAATTTAAATAATAGCATAATAAATAAACGTAACCCTTACTCGGTAATTAAGCTGCCTACTATAGGTAGAACTTCCTTTGCAAAAAGACAATTTAGTCTGGCATCAATTCACCTTTACAATAAAATTAACAGAACAACTAAAATTTACAACAAAACATATGGAGAGTGTAAAAAACAAATTACGATATGGTTAAAGACTAAAAACTACGAAGAAACTGAACAACTATTGCAATGATCACTATACTTAGCTACTTGTACATACCTAACTACCAAATAAATATATTATTTACATATTTACATGCGCATTTCATACACCTACTCACGCACACATACCTTCACTCATAACACACAAAGATAGATGCAGTTTTAAGTAAACATTGCAACCACTATGAATGGTTAACATTAGCATGCATTTGTAACTATTACCCACAATTTCTAATTTTTATTCATACACAATCAGCACTTGAAATGTACAATAATTATATCCTTTGTTCACCAATTTCTTTAGGTTAAGTTACTACTATATAACAGCAAAAAATACTTAAGTACATTTTGTTGTTAACTTTGTTATCACTAAGAATGAAAGAGCGAATACCTCCTACCACAAGTGCAAAACTTAAAAGGAGGATTCGACAAGCTGATGTAAACAAATAGTTAATAATAAATGATTTTGATTTTTGATTTTGATTTTTGATTTTGATTGTGTAGTTAATTTTGGTCGCACAACTGAACTTTTTAGTTAACCTAAAAAAACCGATCGAAATTAAATGAATTAAAGTAGCAAACTTTTTTGTCTTAACACATTTACGAGTAGACCTGCGACTGCAGATTTATACTAATGTACTTCCTATTGAATATATTCGCCAATTATTTTGGAGTTGAATCCTATAGTAAATATATTTACCACGAAACAAATCACAACAAAAAACCACAAAATATAGTGACGTTTACATTCTTAAATAAATGATAGCAAATAAATGATATCTTATCTTGTCTAAAAAAAAACATTGTTGCAAAGCCTTAATGACCGATCAAATAATTAATATAGAAAGCGATTAATTAACAAACTCTATATAAGGTACTTGCGCCAAAAATGACCCGGTTCTTAGGAACCCATAGCCATAAGGTAGACATAAGTCTATGGTACTAACCGAACATGAGCGCGAAATTTGAATTCGTTCGAACGGTTGTAACTGTAAAATTTTGAAGTGGGCTATCTTAGGAACCGGGCCATCTTTGGCGCAAGTTCCTTAAAGTAGAATATAATTAAACTTTACAAGTATGACGTCACTTACCGCCTCGATATCCGGGCCGGAGCTGTCCAAAGAACCCTGGTACATTTTCTCCGCAGCGCTCTTTTTCGTTAACTAAAAAATAAAAATAAAAAAAAACATATTTACTAAAAGGGCTCGCGATATAGTTTCATTTTCCATATTCAAATAAAATACACCAAGTGCGAGTGGGACTCGCGCACGAGGGGTTCCGTACCATTATCTGTAAGTTTGTTGTATGGGAGTCCCCCTTTAATATTTATTTTATTTTTAGTATTTACTTGTTGTCATAGCGGCAATAGAAATACATCATCTGTGAAAATTTCAACTGTCTAGCTATCACCGTTCTTCAGATACAGCCTGGTGATAGACGGACAGCGAAGTCTCAGTAATAGGGTTCCGTTTTTACCCTTTGGGTACAGAACCCTAAAAAAGTATCCTTTAACCATCCGTGAATGCCCAGCGGGTCTATGATGATGGTTGCGTATATCACACGATAAATAAGTGACAAAGCATCCGTCACGTTTTGACAATTGCGAGTGTGAGTGACAGATGCTTTGTCACTTATTTATCACGTGATAAACGCAACCATCATAGCCCCCCAGCTGTACTAAACCCGTGTACTAAAAAATAGTTGAAAGCTGTCAAGTCGTTTTGGCTTGATGAATGCATAGAAAGATATAAACCATCCAAAAAATATATTTTTCACGACACTGTTCGAAAATGTGGTTATAGATTACCTGAATCCAGTACACAAAACAGCTCTTATACGTTCATTTGTCAACTGTATATCTATGTTAGCTCCCAACACGACAACAATGTAGCACCTTACGGTCACAGTTCGTATCTACACATGAATTTCATAGTAAGATACGACTTTTTAGAAAATATTTCAGAGTTATTTTCTCGGCCGGCTCAAACGACAATTTAACCAATCAAAGCTTAATCATCTGCTGCATGTCAAATTAAATTGACCAATGAGAATGCGTCATTTATGAGGTGTATTTTTCTCTTAAACTTATAAATACCCGCAAGGAGTTTATTCTCTTAAGTAAGATAATACTCCTCAGGTTTACTTTTTAATACGTTTTCGTTAAAAAGGTTTTACCCTAAAAATCATGAACATTTATATTTTAAAATTAGTAATGGGCGTAAAACAATTTCCTAATTTCTATAATTACTTATTTTTCAACAAATTAACAGTTTTCAACAGATAAACACATTAAATTATATATATATTGAGTTCATAATATTTTTAGGGTTCCGTACCTCAAAAGGAAAAAACGGAACCCTTATAGGATCACTTTGTTGTCCGTCTGTCCGTCTGTCAAGACCCTTTTTCTCAGGAACGCGTGGACGTATGAAGCTGAAATTTATATCAATTACTCAGGTCTACTGTCCCTTGAAGCTGTGAAAAAATCAAACTTCTAAGCCAACGCAATCAAAAGATACAGCCGTTTATGCCGCAAATTTTCGACACTTGCAAGGGAATCAAAACCTACAGGGTGCTTCCCGTGAACTCAGAATCTTGAAACTTGGTACGAAGCAACGTCTTATAGCATAGATAAAGGAATAATTACGAAAACCATAATTTTTTTTTTTAATACCTAACTTTGCACCTAATTTGCAAATTTTCGACACTTGCAAGGGAATCAAAACCTACAGGGTGCTTCCCGTGAACTCAGAATCTTGAAATTTGGTACGAAGCAACGTCTTATAGCATAGATAAAGGAATAATTACGAAAACCATAATTTTTTTTTTAATACCTAACTTTGCACCTAATTTATATGGGGCGCTATACATACCAGGTGCAAACTTAACTTAACCACTTAGGGATGGAAAGTGTTTGTACGGAACCCTCGGTGCGCGAGTCCGACTCGCACTTGGCCGGTTTTTTTTATTCGGCTTAAAAGCCATGACTCCATTGGGATGCGCGCATGCGCTACAAGGCAGCCGCCATATTTAAAAAAGCAAATGTATTGTTTAGTAAATATTAAATATTGGTTTTGTGATGTGCTTAATTTAATAATGTTCTCATTGACTCACGAAATAAATAATATTAGGAACGTATATAATAATATTATACGAGTTGTAATATTGACGTAACGTTACAATGATCTTTCAGTGTAGAATGTATAGTTGAGTTGTTTACCTGAATGTAACCTAGACTAAATGTTTAAATTTAGTTGAAAGTAAGGTAAGTTTTAATGTTTTTGTTATTTCTTAATAAATGGGTTTAAAATCGTCGTTGCGTCGTTTGAATCTGGGGGCACAATCAGCTTTACGTATAAAATTGCCCTAATTTTTACAAAATTGAGGCTGCAACAAGGCGCCTAGTTTACATATATAAAATACTCGTATTATAATGTATTTTCTCGCAGTAGTCGTGAAAAGCACTCTGTTCAGTCTCGGCTGAAAGTACAATAGATGAACTCGTATTATCGAAGGCCTCCCCTGCGGGTCGGCCTTCGAAATTTACTCGTTCATCTATTGCTTACTTTACAGCCTCTACAACAATGTACTATTTTAGTGACGTCCAAATAGCTTATTACAAACTTATTTTGGGCGTATTTTATACGCCTATGTCTAGAGAGTTAGAGATAGTGTAAAAGATATTATTATTATTATTATTATTATTATTATTTATCCAATCGCATAAAAATGTAACATGACAGTTTACACCATAACGTTACATGGATTCTTAAGCTAAAATACTTAACTAAAACCTAACTAACTTACAACTACAAGATAATTATCTTGTTCTTTCTCTAGCACTCATCAATCTCGCTATCCCATCCGCAAACAAATCACATTCAGATTGTGCTAAGAGTAGGGAGTTGATTGTTGCGGTCGCGCGCGGAACGGGCGAGTGCAGGCGCAGGCGCGTGCGGGCGCGCCGCGGCCGGCGGCGGGCGGCGCCGTCTGCTGCAGTACTCATCGGGTACGGACAGCTTTAGGAACCGTTCCGAAAGACCGATACTGTCCACCTTGTTCCTCAGGATGTTAATGACAAAATTTATTAATCCTTCTACGCAACTCCAACGAATCGTAGCCCAAATGCCCCTGTAGAAATCGTGTTGGATACATAAAAGGATAACAACTGCATGTTTTTCTATATAAATTTCTTAGAAATTTCTTTTGGACTTGTTCCAACATGAGAATGTATTTTTTCTCGTGCGGACTCCAGACCACTGTATTCGTCTCTAGGATGCTCCTGACAAGCGCTGCGTACAGCGCACGCGTCG
This sequence comes from Apotomis capreana, assembly GCA_947623375.1. NCBI lineage: Eukaryota > Metazoa > Arthropoda > Insecta > Lepidoptera > Tortricidae > Apotomis > Apotomis capreana. Next base: position 523,274 of record OX392522.1, read on the forward strand.
CGGCAACAGTCAAGGGAGTAGCGTTGCGCAAAACAAATCCAAGCCGCCGGTACGCGTCGCGAGTCACATTTTGTATGTGCGGCCGAAACGTTAGATGCCGGTCAAAAACCACTCCGAGCTCACGGACTTCATCGACACGGACCATCACCTTCTCACCCATGCGATAACCATAATAAAGTGGCGACTGTGAGCGAGTAAAGGTTATTACTTCGCATTTGTCGGATATGGCTTAGAAAGAATTAAACCACGAGATGACGGTTATAGGGAAGAACTATGAACGACGTCGGCTGCGCGGTAGTGCTGTTGCCTACTGAGTCAAAAGTCTTGGGTTCAAATCCTGGCAAAGGCAAATATTTGTGTGATGAATTCGAATATTTGTTCCTGGGTCATAAATGTTTGCTATGTATTTACCTATCGTCCTTGTGTCCTTTCTATAAGCCTACTAAGAGGTTACTGTGGGACTAGATCGATTAGTGTGAAATTGTCTGATAAATATATTGATTTTGCCATACAGGCAGTTCTAACGCAGTTGACGTAACTGCACAGTTCGCTTGCAGCCAGCGTGCAGTCGGTTAACAGTTGTGCAGTACTGTCGACCAGGACAAGTCAGCTGCAAGAGAGCTGCAGTTGTCATCAGAACTGCCGTTTAACAGCTGGGCTGCAGTGGGAATGCTGTCCATGTGACTCACAAGGGCCTAGGGGCCCAGCCAGTCTAGGGCCCCCAAGTGAAGTGGTAGGTGGCCCATAATAATTAAATTTGCTGAAAACCGTTTCGAAATAGGAGAGGAGGCCCCAATTTTTCTTTACCTTACACAAATCGATTTGGTTTCAAATTAAGCTCAAGAAGGTTTGTGTTGTGGGAACTAGACGACGATATACATACTTATATAGATAAATATATACTTAAATACATAGAACAACCATGACCCAAGCACAAATATTCGAGTTCATCACACAAATATTTGCCCCGGCCGGGATTCGAACCCGGGACCGCTGGCTCAGTAGGCAGGTGTCTACAAACCAAGCCAAACGCGTCGTCATAATAATGCCAAGTGCCAAGGGGCCCTGGCGCTCTAAGTCCGGGCTGTGTGTGCGCGCGGTGTGCGCGCGCGCGCGTGTGTGTGTGTGTGTGTGTGTGTGCGCGCGCGCGTGTGTGTGTGTGTGTGTGTGTGTGTGTGTGTGTGTGTGTGTGTGTGTGTGTGTGTGTGTGTGTGTGTGTGTGCGCCGGTACAGACCCTGCGCACGGTGCTGCGGCGGCGGCGCGGCAGCTTGAGCTGGCAGCGCGCGAACTGCGCGCCCGCCGCCTCGCCGCACACCAGGCACTGCTCGTGGTAGTCGAACGGCTGGGAAATTGCAACCATATTTACTTATTGCTAACCATTCATATAAAAATCACAAAGATAATTCCATAATAGTAAATCCATTTGATACAAAGATCAAAGCTTAAAGAAAAATTTAAATGAGTTACCCGGTGGTAGAGACCGGTAATTGAACCTTTTGTATTCGGTTAACAATTATCTTATCATATTAGCATAAATTGTTTTACATTGCATAGTGTTATGACGATCTTTTGGAGTGAATTTCGTTTAATTTAATTTGTCTGATACAGGAAGTTATAGGCATATTTATTCTACATTGTTTTATTCTTATTTTTATTGTACATTTTCGTTCGCACAGGTCTGGAAACGTGTGTAACTTTCTGGCGTTCATTGTCTCTTAAAAGAATATAACTAATAATTCTACATCTTGTCGGGCATCGGTGGAAATTCGTGTTCTATACTACGATTTCTAATTCAAGACCAAAAAATCTACCACAAGGTTGCCACTACAATAAAATATATTTACAATAGGAAATTCCTTTTTCTTTTTTAAACACGCTAAGATAATTTATCTATAGGTAACTTTAACTCTATGTTTTAACAAAATAACTAGATATATTTATTATTACATAATTACGAGAGGAGATAATAAAAACTTAAACATCGGAGATTTTTGGTACAAAATCTGGTATTGTACTTGTAACACTTGAGCATTTGGTGCAAGCCAAGAAACAAACTCAGATGTCATTTAAATGTTGTCAATTTTGACAGTGACGTATCTGTCGTAGTTTTTTTGGTCTTGAATTATTATTATACCATGACATTGGCAGTAATGGTCGCTCCCCTAATGTGACCGGTTGCCACAAATCAAAGAATAAGAATAAGAATTAGAAATCCGAGTTTATATCGTATTCACCTTTATGGCAGGTTCAGTCGGGTGGAGCTGTTGCTTCAGCCGCCTCTTCACGGCGGCGGCCAGCGACTTGTCCTCGGTGTACCGGGTCCGGCACTTGACGTGTATCTGCACGTCTGTCTCCGGCAGCGGCGGGAACAAGCCGTCCTGGCGGACGAGGCTCGCGCGCTGCAGGTTCCGCATCCCCATCGCCCGCACCGTGGTCACGTCGCCGGTCAGCGCGAGCGAGCATATGCGACAGTACTGGGGACGAATATATTCAATATTGATACACGAATTGATCAACCAAAGCACAAAGAAAAATGGGAATGCGTAACTTGGCGGATAGTCCAATATTGAATAGTAGATTGTACAACAAGTGCATAAAACGCACCATTTTACACGAAACATTTATGAATATAAAATCGAGTGTAAAATGCGTTTTATGAACGAGTTGCACACTCTACTGCAAAAGATTGACGCAACCTTTGACAACGGTATCTGTAAAGGTACTGAAACGTCAGGGAGGCTCAAATAATTAATATACGCGATATAATCCGTTTAAATTGTTTTATTTAAATGTGTGACAGTCGCGGAAACCGAAGAAAATACTACTTAGAAAAGATTATTCAAATGCATTTCTTCTGCACTATAGGGAATCGCATTTTACTGTTATTGAAGTTCAAAACTCTTCGCGTATCGGACTAGGAAGAGACCGGGAATTAAACCCGGTACCTATTGATTACCGGTCCAGCGTGTTAACCTCTCCACCACACTTACGCCAGATGACATTTCGATTTTTTCCTTATGCTTTGTGTGTCCATCTTTGCATTGTGTATTTGAAAGGCTTTACACCGTAATGACCTCTAATAAAATATAATAAAAAATATGGTGTGTACCCGCATTAAAAAATAATGAAACATTACATGTTTCATAAATTTATTGACACAAGTTTTCTCTTTGCGTGAATTATACAGGGGGATCAATCCAAAGGGATCAGTAGGGAGAAAACTAAAACTATAACTCGGTCTAAGAGACATTTCCCCCCCTTTCAGTCAAATGTGTTTCATCCAAATATAGGCAAAATAGTTTTCTGATTCGAGCCAGTCGCTGCTTAAATAATGTGACAAGAGACCAAGATATTGACATTTTTAATTGTTCCATTCCTTCCCCGAGGCGTAAATTGGCACCATTTTTCTTTGATTAAAAAAATAAATAACATTGTAAGTAGTAGGTATGCCCGAGCGTAAAGTATGTTTATGAATTGTTAGCTTTTGTGCATGAACTCTGCAGATTATAAATAACACACTGTAATTAATTAGGTACTTATTGTGCAACTTCGTTCCAACTTCATAATCCAGTTTCTGTCTTATTATTTTTTAGTATTAATTTGCTGTTATTATTGCATGTGTCTATGTATAACTGTGCGTGTTATTTAACTTAATGTTAAATATTATTATGTTGCTATATGTGAGATTCTATAATTGGCTCTGTATTAAGTACTAATTATGTCACTATTAGCGTAAGTTAAGCTGTTGGTTCTCCATGTATAAATAAATAAATAAGAGATAGGGAAATCTGTTCTTAAGAACCATGGCGTCGATTTTAGATTTAATAAAAATTGTTTTTTTTTTTTAAAGTCTCATACATAACCGGGAATTGAACCTGGTTAAAATTCTGTAAGCAATCGTATGTCGTGTTGTTACACTCTTTACAGCGGTGTTGTTGACCGGACTATGTATGAAATGATGTATGACATTTATAAAAAAATATTAATGCAGTTTTTATTAAATCTAAAATCGACGCCATGGTTCTTAAGGCGATATTGTCCGGCCCTACGGCGGAATTGAGGGGGTGAGGTGCGCGGCAAGACACGGAGCGCCGCCCGCGCGCCCCGACCCCGCTCGCCGAGTTCGCTAACGCGAAATTGCGATGGCAATGTATACACTGTAGAGGGGTGTCACAATACAATGATATCAGTCGGCAGTTTTTTAAGTGGCCGGTGCAAAGCGGGTTATAATTTATGTTCAAAGTGAAATGCGAATTCTTGCTATAGAAGTACTAAATATTATTTTTCGTTTTAACTAAATGTTTGTTTTAACTTAATTTATTTTTTATAGTTTTTACTTGCGACTGTGTTCTGTGGAGGAATTACGGAATAAGTATCCCACCAAAAACATAACATGTAAAAAATTGCAAGTCTCGCATCGCAACCTTCTACCGCTAAAAGTTGTGAGATTACAATATAAAACCAAGTTGGTTAATTTATTCAGTCCCTATCAGAGTGACCCCCCGCCTATATGACAACTTTGACATACATTTTCACCGGGTTACATAACTAAAAACATATTACCATGACCGTTGTAGTGTTTGCATTAATATTACACATCTTTATCTTTATAATAAATGTAATGACTTGGCCATCGCACAGCAACATACAGTGCGACACAAAAGAGTAGAAAATAAATGAGGGCGCCACTTCCTTCGCAACTGTCACATTTTTGACGTAAAGTGCTTGAATATGGTAACAATTTTGTATGAAAAATTGTAGTTCCTTTATCATCCGTTTTCTACTCTTTTGTGTCGCACTGTAAGTACATAGGAACCGTGTAAATCTCCTTTTAAAGTGATTATTATATTTTTAGCTTTATCTAATAGTTTACAATTTAGATAGATTGGCCATTTCGTTCGGTGTTGAGCTCTGCTCCTCCCGTTTTTTTCAGCTGTTTTTACTATCTAATCTTCCTCTATTATCTTCTGTCGTCCACTTTTGCCCGTGTGGCCAGGTCCATCTTTTATCTTAGTAAGGACGGCCAAGATGAAACAATGAGTAGGAATTTACGCATATAAATTAAGCGTGACATTTAAAGCGTTAATGATATTTGGTAGATGTTTTCATTATATCTAGAGTATATTACCGTGTGCGATTGCCAAGTCCTTAAATTTTATTATAAAGATAAAAATGTTTAATACATTACATTATTAATGCGGGCACTAAAACGGTTATGGCAATATGTTTTTAGTTATGTAATTCTGTGAAAATGTATGTCAATGTTATAATATAGGCTGGGGGTCACTAAATAAATAAATTAACCGACTTGGTGTTATATTGTATCACATTTTTTTGCGGTAGATGGTTGCGAGACTTGCATGCATGTTATGTTTTTGATGGGATCTCATTTTAAGTGGTCCTCCGTTTTTTGACAAGCCAAGACGGTAAATACTTCTTATTCTATTATACTCTGCAGTTGCGGAGTCGACGTGAACTAGATGTAAACCGCACAGACTTGTCACTTCCTCTTATGATCCATAATGATCTCTCTCAAAATCCGTCATGATCCATATTGATCACTCTCATGATCCATAACGATCTCATGGTAAATAATGACTTAGCGGAGGCACTGTCGTGCCCCTAGATCCTTCTCATGATCCCTCTAAGCATCCATAATGATCTGTCTCTTGATTCCTCTCATGATCACTCTCATGATCCATAATGACCCATCATCACCACAAGGATTCATCATTATTGTTCTACCTATGCCTGTGCAAGTGTGCACACGACCATTTCAAAATTATCTACGCAGAAAAAACGATTCCAACTCACTGCCCCTGCGGGGTGAGGTAACTCAATTCGGCACGGGGGTGTGCGTGTCAATTCTGTATGTATAAATTCTGTGCCTGAGGTTTTAGTATCTAAACCGAAGGTTATATGAACCGCAAAATCAACTTTGTAATCGAGTATTTTTTATAGGGTTCATATAAGGAAATACAAATTTTCCTATGCAGGTCGCATAACTGTACACTAAACAGTAATAGAGTTCAAAATTTCAAGCTTGTGTGTCTGCTGGAAATATCTTAGAATTCGTATGATCGTGTGTAAGACTCAGTGAATTAGTGAGTGACAAAATTAAGGAACTTTGACTCGCAATAATTCTTAACTTACTAGTTCAAATTGAATGTAACTTGGAATATGCCTAGGTTATACTATGCCCACCTAGTTTCTGAAAATTCAGGCTTCTAGCTTTGTTCACGACGAAATACAGGGGGTTTGAAAATGGTCTGAATGGCTTCGAAAAAAGGAAAAGGATGTTGCGGTGTGCCGGTAAGCGCGTTTTCTCGAGTTTGGAGGGGGCAATGGCGTGCCTCTAGATACAATTAATAAAATTATTTGTTTTTTTAGATACTTTTAAATGTGAAATAATCTCAAAGGTGCTATCATACATAAACAGACTGCGCTAAACACATTACCCTCCTTTGCGTCGCGCTGTCGGGTAAAAATATACTACATACCTTACCTAGGAGTCGATTGTTGCTAAAGGCCTTAAGAAAGAACAAGTACTGAGGAGCATTTGTAAAGTACAGTTTTTTTTACTTACCTATATCTAGGTTACATAACATACATAATCATGCCTTTTCCCCAGGCAGGGACTTAAAGTACTGATATATGTTAACTGTGTACTAAATCCATGTTCCAAGTTTGACAAGAGACATAAGTCAGAATACGAAAAAAAACTTAATTCAGATGAAAAATATTTGTGGTAATAAGTTCGTAAGTCAATTTGACCTTAGTGCTTTGAGCAATGAGTTCTTTTGTAGGAAGTAATTATGTTGTTTTAAATTATGAATAAAGCGTTATTAGCATATACTTGAACATGTCAACCGTGCCACTTTTTGACATTTATGTTCGGTTCTGTTAATTTATTATAAATAAAACATTAACTTACTTTTTGGCATTCCTTGCTCGAGCATTGTCTTTTTTTATTCGTTTTATAATATGAAAAGCTTTTTGTTTACGTTGTGCTGCTTTATTTCTCATTTTTTTGTAACAATAATTCGTAAATGCGATCACGTGGTCACGCGGAACAAATTGACACAGGTCCATCCCCTTCAAGCGCCGAAGTGCGACTGAAATGGCACCGCGAGCTATCACCCTCATAGTTATAGTAGATATTTCGTTCTAGTGATTAAATAAATAATTTTATTCAGAAAATCCCATCCACTTCAACTAGATAATGTTAGTATCTATACATTTACGCAAAAAACGGGTAAAAAAGGTTCGTATTTTAGCTATTCTATAGAAAAGATATTACGAATAGAGGTAACTTTGGGATCGTTTTCTATCGACCGAAATTTTTCCAATCATGTTGCTGAACACGATTTCATATTCAGAAGATCCTTAAGTATGATATATATGTTTTTCATAATCTTCAAACACTGATTAAACGTCTACGACGAGTCTGAAAATGAGTGAGTTCGGCGTCTACTGGGAAAAGCCCGCCTTAAGAACAGATTTCCCTATCTCTTATAGTTTGTGACTCCTCCCTACTGACCTATATGGATTGATCACCCGGTATTCTTCTCCCACAACTTTGCCCCAAGGTTGACTGGTAGAGAATGCCTCAGGGTATTAAGTCCGCCTTTTGTACGATAAGTTTTCTTTTGTGCAATAAAGATTAAATAAATATACTTAATTTGATGTGATTGGCATATACCAGTGCAGTAGCAGATTTCATTAAATTTCAACCCACTTTTGTAGCGCCCTAACCTGGAAATATAGTAATAATACTTACCCCTGGTCTGTCCGGGGGCGGGGGCGGGGGCGGGGTCTCGGCGCCCGCCGCTGACCCCTCCGCTGGCACCGAGTCCGTCTCCATCGGCTCCGACGGCGATATTTCTGAATCTGAAATAAGAAGTAGTTTACAATATTTTGTCCAATCTCTAATCCAAGCAAATATTACAAAATTTTCATGTAAAGGCATAAGGTGTAGGCATAAGTTGATTATTTTTCGAGTTCCATACTCAAAGGGTAAAAAACGGGATCCTACTACTCTCCACTGTCAGTCTGCCTGTCACCAGGCTGTATTGCAGGCTCAACTATTATCAGTTATCATGGATTATCTCAGTTGAAATTTTCACAGATGATATATTTATGTTGCCGCTATAACAACAAATACTAAAAACAGGATAAAGAAAGTGGGGCTCCCGTTACTCCAATACAACAATCGTGATCTGTTGCGTTAACTTTGCACTTCATTTGGCGCCATACATGGTCAGTTAAAACGGGTTACCTATCAGAAACTCGAAAATTGTAATTCCGAATATTAAAATCCCGAAAACGTTTCGATTTTTTTCATTTGCCCGAAATTTTGTTTGCCCGAAATTTCATTTCCCATATTATTATTTTCCCAATTCTCATTACGTCGCAATTTTATTTCGCATATGATTCAAATCGACACTTATTAAAATTCCGAAGTATCATTTGTCAACTACTTTTTATGCCGAAAAGTATTAAGTCCGAAATATTATTATCCCGCTGTATCAAAAAATCGAAATTGTAGCATATTGGATCAAATCATAAATGCATCCAGCATATTCCGCGCGACATATTCGGTACGATTTGGTACATAGACTAAAAAGTATGTATTAAACTTATAGTTTTATTTACTAAGTAGGTATCCGCTGTATCAAAAAATCGAAATTGTAGCATATCCGGTCATATCAAATCACATTTTAGGTTAGGGTCGCAGTTCAACCTAACACTCCTCCTCACTTCGCTCGTCGTCGTACCTAACCTAAGCCAAGTCGGACATGCTTTAGAACTAGATTAATGGGTTACGTATCGTTATCGAATATCTAATGTTTAAACTCGATATAGACCTGCGCGGCACGCTCGCTTCGCTCGCTCGTTAAGGTCGCAGTTCAACCTAACACTCCTCCTCGCTTCGCTCGTCGTCGTACCTAACCTAAGCCAAGTCGGACATGCTTTAGAACTAGATTGATGGGTTACGTATCGTTATCATATCAAATATCTAATGTTTAAACTCGATATAGACCTGCGCGGCTCGCTCGCTTCACTCGCTCGTTAGGGTCGCAGTTCAACCTAACACTCCTCCTCGCTTCGCTCGTCGTCGTACCTAACCTAAGCCAAGTGGGAACTGCCTTAGAACTAGATTAATGGGTTACGTATCGTTATCAAATATCTAATGTTTAAACTCGATATAGACCTGCGCGGCTCGCTCGCTTCGCTCGCTCGTTAGGGTCGCAGTTCAACCTAACACTCCTCCTCGCTTCGCTCGTCGTCGTACCTAACCTAAGCCAAGTCGGACCTGCTTTAGAACTAGATCAATGAGTTACGTACCGTTATCAAATATCTAATTTTTAAACTCGATATAGACTTGCGCGGCTCGCTCGTTAGGGTCGCAGTTCAACCTAACACTCCTCCCCGCTTCGCTCGTCGTCGTACCTAACCTAAGCCAAGTCGGACCTGCCTTAGAACTAGATTAATGAGTTACGTACCGTTATCAAATATCTAATTTTTAAACTCGATATAGACTTGCGCGGCTCGCTCGCTTCGCTCGCTCGTTTGGGTCGCAGTTCAACCTAACACTCCTTCTCGCTTCGCTCGTCGTCGTACCTAACCTAAGCCAAGTCGGACCTGCCTGAGAACTAGATTAATGGGTTTTTAATCGTGACGGTTTAAATGATATTAGGGAAAATGAGATTTCGATTTTACGTAGCATCGGAATTATAAAAAGTTGGTTAACAAAGCAGTTGTCAAATAATAAAGTTGGCAATCGTTCTTCTGGTTATCGAGTTTCGGGAAAACGTTAATGTGGGAAAACAAACTGGCGACATTTCAAAAGTATGGTAAACAAAGTATATGGATTATAAGAATTCGGTTAACCGTTTTCGGACAAGTGAAAATCGGACAAGTGTGTTTCGGAACATCGATAGGTTACCGTTAAAACGGGATAAGTGTTTGTACGGAATCCTCGGTCCGCGACCCCGACACGCACTTGGCGTTTTTTGTTTTAGTTCGGTTTCAGAACCGCTAAGGAACGGACCTTTATATATGTGTATTTCCCGAAAATTATAATTTGGGTACGTTCAAGGTAAGAGTGAATAGGCTATTGAACCGGCGAGCTACATCCTCTACAGTCACTTACAATCAGATATTACCGAGGTCAATCGCCGGTCAGTTTATGAATAGGTAAAGAGTAAACATTGAAAGATAATGACATGATGCAGCGGTCTATCAGTGTATTAATATGAAAATACTTGTGACTGACTCCTGTTTCAAATGTATCACCAATGTTGAACATCTGTTTGGAACGGACATGTTGACTGTGTCTGATTCTACTTAGTTTAAAATCTTATTTTTTTATGTAACCAATGGATAACTGTTATTGGCCCTTTGTTATGTAACTAACTTTCTTTGAGTATTTAATGACAGGAGATGCCATGGACGGGCGACCCCCTCCGGCAAAATAACTGGTCAGCTGGTCAAGCACGTTATATAAAACTACTTGAAGTCGCTTCACCGCCATTTTGCATTGATCTGTGTCGCGTGACACTTCTCTCCAAAAATGGTGAATTGTACAGATATTTTCTTGTAAAAGGCGATATGACGGCTCAAATATGTAACAAGATCGCGTTTCCTATCACAGGTAAGTGTTTTTACAAAGTATTAAATTTGTATTAAAGTACAATCTCCATTTAAAGAAAAAAACCGTTGCGATACGTAAACGACAGAAAAATGTAAACATAAAACGGTGGTACAGGGGCGAGGGATGTGACAAAGTCAAAACCGCGACTCAACATTTGAATGAATCATTCATTCATTCGATCAATGCAGTTTGTTTAATAGTTAGTGTATATTAGATACTTGCGACCCTCCCGGCTTCGCACGGGTGCAAAACTGATAAATTATGCATACATATTATAAACCTTCCACTTGAATCACTCTATCTATTAAGAAAAACTGCATCAAAATCCGTTGCATAGTTCTAAAGGTCTAAGCATACATAGGGACACACAGACAAACATTATTATTTTATTTGTTATTTTTAAATCTTGTAAGGTGAATTAGAAATATTACCTTTCTCTAGACATACGATGTTGAAATTTAATATGAAAATGAAAATAATTGTTTGCTAAAAGTATATCTAGGTAAAAGAAACATTAAATGTTGATCATCATTGACATTGAACTAAATTTTAGTGCTGGGCTATGAGTATATGCGTTATACATATACTATTATTTATAGACTTTATTTCATATTCTTTCCATCTTCACTGCTGCCTCCTTATTTCCTTATTTTTCTTTGATTTTATAGAATGAGAAATGAGGATATGCCGCACAAGAACCAAGGTAACCGGCATAGCACACAGGACTGCACGATTGAAGTGGCAATGAGCAAGCCATGTAGCCCGGAGAATCGATGGCCGTTAGGTCAGCAAAGTGCTAGAGTGGCGACCACGTATAGGAAAGCGCAGCGTAGCGAGCGTTGTGACGATTTTTGGGGAGGCCTATGTTCAGCAGTGGACGTCTGTGGCTGATAGATAGATGAATATATTTACTTAATTATAACTTTTTTTTTTATTTATATGTGGTAATTCTAATCAAATTAATAACAATTTATTTTATTGTTTTCTCTTTACTCATTCTTTACTCATATCTTTATATGTGGTTTCATATAATCACCTTTATAAAATAAATTAGTCAAAAAATCAAAGTCCGATTAAATCAAATAAAGCATAAGAAATTATTTAAGCAACTGCAAGAAGAGTTACAAGTGAGTTGCTGGGTTTTAGATGGGCGTACGTTCTTTTCTTGAAGGTTATATTCACTGACCTAGAAACTACAAGTACGACGGACTAAATATTCCATAGGGAATGACAGTTGTTTTCAGTGCCCATTCAAAGCATCCTGCGTGAACATCTACTAAAATTGTCATTTCATGCAAACGGTTCTTTGATCTGTGACGATCTGTGAATCTCTCATATTAGATCCATGGAAGCTCACACAACTTGCACATAGCTATCAGCTCCAAAATGGCGAAAATGCAGTGGTTTCATTTTAGCAACGACAATATGAAGTCGAGTGTACTTGTTTTAGAAGTCAGTGATTGTTTAAGCCCGAAACAACCGCGGGCGATAGTTTTATTTCACAGTTTAGTTATGCGAGAGTGATAAGGACACAATAAATATAGACAGATATACATAGAAACAAATATATTTATTGGATTACGTCTTCAATATACAGAATTTACACTTTTCAAATTTCACAATGAATAGTACCTATAAGACAATTCAGTTCATTCATTAAAATGATTTGACTCATTCTTCATATGTGTCCCATCACTATGCTTTTCTTATGTATGCTGCACAGTTACGTGAAAACTGTATCTGTGTGTATGTAATTTTTGATGTGTTTAAGTTTGCTGTAGTGTGCGTTTATCGCAACAGCAAAATTTGCGTCTGTTGAGTTATTCATCTTTTGGTGGTGTGCTGTACGTGTTTACCTCGCCCCCCGCTAAAATTGGCGAAAAAATTTGTTCGAAGAGTTTACGTTATGACATCTCCATTTGTCTATGCTCTAAGCTAACTTTATATCATATTTATATTTACGGCTGTTGTTATCCTGAATACCAATAAATAAATAAATAAAATAAATAGATAAATGATTCCTCGCTTACCATTCAGCGATACGGCAGGCGTGTGTTCCCCGCTTGAGTCCCGCAAGCCCCGCCCCCGCGGCCGCAGCCCGCGCGCCGTGACCCCCCTCCCCCCCGGCCCTGTCGCCGCGCCCCCCCGCCCCCCCTGCCCGGGCGCCGCGCCCCCCCGCACGCTCGGGCGGCCGCGCGGCAAGCGCGCGTCGCGACGCCGCGCGTGAGCGCGCTGGAAAAGAACAATAGCCATGACATGACAGTACATTACTGCAGAGACGCCGGCGAGCCCTTTTCACGGCTAAGTCCTTTTCTCAAACATGTGCAATAAAATAAAAAAATTGGGCAAGTGCGAGTCCGACTCGCGCATGAAGGGTTCCGTACCATAATCTATAACAAGTTTCTTGTATGGGAGCCCCCCTTAAATATTTATTTCATTCTATTTTTAGTATTTGTTGTTATAGCGGCAATAATAGAAATACCTCTGTGAAAATTTCAACTGTCTAGCTATCACCATTCTTGAGATACAGCCTGGTGACAGACGGACGGACGGACAGCGAAGTCTCAGTAATAGGGTCCCGTTTTTACCCTTTGGGTACTACTGAACCCTAAAAATTACTTCCCGGCCTAGGCCTACAATTTTGTATGAAATTCCTTTAAAGTTCTCTCGAATTGTTCCGCCCGCAACGTGATATCAAAGTCTGTTTTATACGCACTTTATTAAGATATATCTTGCATGTTTGAGAAAAAATAATTATTTCAATTAATATGGATTTCCGCAAAGTAACGCCTGATTAATTAATTAATCATGGTTCAATCTTCCTTGCAAGATTTGAACAGAATACACATACAAACATTGCAAGTAAAATAAAAGCTTCTATAAATGCACACAATCTAGAATATCAAATATTCATAACTCTTACTATGCTTGACACCCATGCTCCGAGCATGCTCGCTGTATACAGTGACCCGGATCCGTCCAATAACATTGTTGTCCATCCTGCAGGGGCTGCAGGTAATAAGCATGGATAACCTAGAAATACAGTGATATTACCCTAGGTCTGCCTGATTGAGTGCAGTTTGGAGATTCCCAATCAGGTTCTGACTGCATTGACTCTGACTGTAATATTTCTGAATCTGAAACAAAAGTTACTTCCATGAAGCCAAGAATAGATCTAAGTGGCGAAACATTCAGTCGTATGATGACCCAGCGATGGGGGAGTCACAACGCTCAGCAATGATGAAGTCGACGCGAGGATTATTGCATCTATTCAGGTTTCCCAACCAGTCTGCTCATCTTATATACAGCGTCATAAATTACAGCGTTCATATATTAAGTGTCCAGCTAAGCCATTGAGAGACGAGCAGACACGGCAAAAGCGAGATAGCTTGCCTCACCGACTGGTCCTTGACTCTATGGTGAGGCCAGATGGTTGCAGTGGCGTAAATACCATTTACCGTCCACAGGGCCCCAAGCCGGCGGTGGTGCCTTAGCTTGTACTTTCCTATTTTATAAATATAGACACAAAGGTAAATTATGAAAGAAATATTTAATGTGATCTACAATCAAAGCAGGACTCGAACCTGGGAATCCTAACCTACCCTACCGTTTTCGGCGTAAGTAGTAACTGAGCTATTAGATCGCTACGTCAATCACACCAAATCCTTCATTCCATAATTATTCTACGCTACTAGAGCGCCCTCTGCGTCATATGTGTTTGATATGCTTATGCGCATTAGCCATACCCCAGAATGTGCGATTTTCTTGTACTCTCCTAGTTCTCTATCTGCACAATATGCGTGCTATAGAGCGCTATCAGACAAGACTAGACTTGTGTATAATGGTGTCCAATCTTTAAACATGTTTGGAAAGCACAACAAAGTGAATCCGGTATGGATTGTAGAACATAAGGGCTTCATTGATAATAAAATTACTTCTACTTGTAAAATATTGCTGGCTTACCACTCTGCGCGATAGCAGTCATAACTTTTTCATTTGAAAAGTTACTCAAATTCTTTCTCCTTTTACTAGTCTCAGCTTCAAGCTTCGTCTTGCTGATTCCTTGAGCATACTTGGTCCTGCAATTGCTGTGGATTTGCACCGGGTACACTCCAGTTGGGAATTTGTTATCTTGAAATATTTCGCTGTACATTTGTAGGGTTGTTAGCCCTCTCTGGGACACATTTAGAACGTTGTATGTAAGAGCCTGGCCGCATAACCGGCAAGCCTGAAATACATGAATATAGAACTATGGCATACTATGGTTACTATCTTTGTAATACAAAAATCAATGAAACGAATTACTTTTTGTTAGACGTAGTATTTAAAAAAGTAGGGCATTTTCATACTTTGGCATGTTCCTAAAACTTTCCTAACCAACAGACAGGGCTGCTATGAATGATACAAGTCATTTTGACAACGGACTTCTAGTGGCACAGTAGGACTTTAGAAAGCAATGGAGCCAATATTAATATTAAAATACAATTCATACTCATACAAATTCATCTATTTCATTCTACATGGTAACATTCCCCAGCATTAAATGACTAAAATATAAATAAAATTTGTGCAATAATACAAACTCCGAGATAAAATATATATCAATTAACAATATCATGCACTTTCTAGTCAAAACTGGCTATTTGATTAATACAGAACCCAACTTACTCCAGGAAACATGGAAGATGTTCAATAAATACTTTTGTTATGATGACGAAAAAAACAATGCCTACACAAATCAGGTCTTCCTATATTCTTCATTAGAGATGTTGTCTATAAAATTAAAATAGCAAATTAAATACACTTTTAAAATGGATTAATATTGGCTGAATAGCTCTTTAGTCGTACCATGCTACAAAAATACAAAATACAAAATAATTTATTTGTTTACCAATACACAAGTACATAAAGTATGATATATCTAGCGGATCCCAAACTAGGCTGAGCCTGTATCTTGGGGTCCTGGAGTGCAATATGTAAAACAGCTAGGTATAAGTTCATAAACAGACAATATAGATTTTAATTACAACTAATTTAAACTTTTTTTTCTTTTTTTTTTTATGTCATAGGGGGCAAACGAGCAAACGAATCGCCTGATGGAAAGCGATTACCGTCGCCCATAGACACCTGCAACACCAGAGGAGTCACAAGTGCGTTGCCGGCCTTTCAGGTGGGAATACGCTCTTTTCTTGAAGGTTTGAAGGTCGTATCGGTCCGGAAATACCGCAAGCGACAATTCATTCCACAATGCAGTCATGCGAGGCAGGAAATTTCTAGAAAAGCGCACAGTTGTGGACTGCCAACTATCTAAGTGGTGAGGATGAAAGGATTGTCGCGTAGAACGATGGCGGAAAGAAGCGGCAGGAATCAATCCGAACAACTCCTCGGAGCACTCCCCGTTATACAAGCGATAAAAGATGCAGAGAGAGGCTACATCTCTACGTAGCGCCAAGGAGTCAAGCCGATCTGAAGTTCGCAAACTAGTTACATTTAACCAAATAGACAGGCACGACTAACGCTAGCGTCAGGTGGTGTGTGTGAGTGAGTGTGTATGCGTGCGTGTGCGTGTGTGTGTGTGTGTGTGTGTGTGCGTGTGCGCATAGCTAAAATGAACTTGCAAGAAGTAATGCCTCGGTGTCGTCATATGATAGTGACAGTAGCCACTTCTTAATAATCACTTTCATTTTGCCAAGTGTGCACTGTTGAATGTCATGCACTTTGCAGAGGTTATTATATATACGCAGATGCATATAGTCTGGTGAGCGCTTAGCAAAGGCTGTTCTGTAACCAGGTAGGGGAACTCTAAACAAACGTTTGGCCAGGAGTTGCGAGAAGATAGGTAATTTAAGGACAACCAAATGCGCACGAGCAGCTGCTTTTAAAACAAATAGCCGCCTCACGCTCAACAGGTTGGACTCACGGTATAGAAGGTCTGTTGGGAACAGAATAGGTGCTATCAGAAGTCAGGTGCCTAAACATCACATTTGATAGCGGGTGATTCTACAGGTGTTTCCACCCAGCCCCTTGACATAAACATTGAAAGAATGAGTTATGCCAACAAGCAGGCCTTCATACAATGATATACCATATATGTAACCTTAACCTTTAGAGCGCCAAGCGGCAAAGCAATTCTCCGTGCCACTGACGCCAAAAAAAAAAAAAGAAAAGTGCTCCAAAATCAACAGGGATTGAAAAACACAGATAGTGGTTTGAATTAACATGTTTTTGACCATTGAAATTTTTGACGTCAATAGGCGTCGTTGTCGTCAGTGGCACGAATTCCCGATGACGTGATTTGCCGTCTTTGGCGGTCAAAGGGTTAATAAAGCCTATATCTTCAATACTTGTGACTAGGGACTGAATGACGTGCCAGCGAAATCATATGAATATAAATTTAAAACTTGACTGATTTGCATTTACCTCACTGTTCCCTTGTCCCGATACTTGTGGCTCTAATTTGATTGAATCTGGCATTTGAACAGATTCTGGCGACCTTAATGGATCTGATGTTGACGGATCTGCAACATAAAATTGCTTAAATTATCAAATGCTGATATAATATAAAATTCTGTAACTCTAAATTTGCTAATTAATACCCCAACTGTATAAAACATCAAAGAGATATTATTACTACATAATTTCTTATTTTATGATAATAGGTATTTAGGTATGCTTTCCACCACTGTACTATAGAATATACTAGACACAATTAAATAACGAACTTCTTTGTGAAAGTAGGCCACAAGGGCACTTTTACATGTCAGAGTCTACCGGCATTTCACAGGAGGAGATTATAAAAATTTACGCAACATGTACACAAACCATCAAAGTATTGTACTTATTGTGTATTATTCCGAGGGATAACGGTAAGATATGTTCCTAAATCTGAATGTTAAAATGAACTCTTGTAGCCCTCCTTGCAGACTAAAGTTTTGAATTTTAATAATTAAGCGGTTATTCGCATATCTCTCGCCTTACCATTGACTGAAGAGTCGTAAACCTCCGTGTCCGAGTCCAACTCTTGCTTAATCTCTTGCTCATCGTCCATATCTTCATTAGAAACATGTTCTTTTTCATCATCCTCAACGTCTTCATGTTTAACATGCACCGGTTCCGGAGACGACATCATTGTGCATTCATCTCCTAAAGAATTTTATGGAGTAAATTAACCAACACGCTTAGCATTTTGGACGTAAGAGAAATTTCACTTTTCAGGTTATGTCACTTATGTCAGGCACGGCATAAACATAAACAATGGAGTGTAAAAAGGAGGAGCACCTCAGAGGAAGGTGTAACTTAGGAAACCTACGATACGACTTTATTGCGATCTCTGTAAAGCATGTAAAATTTGTGTATGAAACAATGAGACGGCAGTATATTTCCAATACGTCGATTTGAAGACGATTTCAAGGGTTGTATTGTAACTGTTCGCGTACCTGGCGGCCTAGCCCTGGCTTCATATAATATTACTTTACTCTTTCTTTGGCCCTGGCCCATAATATGGGCCACAATATTATTGTCATGTTATGTGTCAACTGTCAAACTCATGTCAAACTCAAATCAAATTTCAGTTGCTAGCGTGCTAGCGATGCCCGAATAGGTTTATCGATATCGACAAAACTATCATTATATGGAATATAAATAAATAAATATTAAGGGACAATCATACACAAATCGACCTAGTCCCAAACTAAGCAAAGCTTGTACTATGGGTACTAGACGACGATATACATAATATATAAATACATATATAGATGACATCCATGACCCAAGATTGCAATTGCACAAATATTTGCCCCGGCCGGGATTCGAACCCGGGACCGCTGACTCAGTAGGCGGACCGCTGACATATTAAATTAAATATAAAATACATTTCATAAAACCTAATGCGATGGGTAGTCAATAGCGCATCTAAAGTTAAGGTGGTGAAAAAAAAATGCATCTCTAAATTCGCCGAACCCGAACAAAGACTTAAATTATATATAAAAAAAAAACAATCGCTTCATAGTACATTACTATGTAAACACGCCATGTTTAAAAAAATTACTTCGCGGCTAAGGCCTTCAATTTTTTATGATATTCCTTTACAGTTCTCTTGAGTGTTCCGCCTGAAAATTCTTCGAAGCCGGAATCGTGATTTTCGAAGCCTGTTCATAACACTCGTCATGACGACATTGCATGTTTGAGCAAAGTAACATAACTATAATTATGGACTTTGTGAAGGCAGTGAAGGTCGCCGGAGGGTCTCGCTAGTCCACTAGTGGATAGGTTTGAGATTGCTTCCGAAGCCTGAATGGCAAACCGTCCAGAAATAGGAGCTTCTACCGTTTTGACAATACTTTCACACATCGTCATTTTTTGTAACTTTTCGACCTTATTGTTGGCTACTAAGGTTTAATTGCCGACATTTTTTTAATCTTACCAAAAATTATCGTGGCCTTCGTGGGTCACTCGATGCGACTTAAAAAAATGCCGACTAAAATGCGGCACTTGGACGGCACATTAATGGGGAAATATGTGCAAAATAAAACATCAAAGTACAAAATATATAATTTATTGTCATATCACAATTAGGTAAAAAGCTAAAAAATACTGTAGTTCTCATAATTGTGGTATCATCACATGCATGCTATGCTCCGTATACACGATTAACATAAAAGTAACTAACGAAATACTTTCAAAACGTCTGATATTATATTAATAAGTAAAAAAATATATGTTCTTAGTATTAGGTAGAACCGTTGTCAATATAGGGTGCTATAACTATGAAATAATAAATTATTAAAACTCTCAATATGAAATATCACCGATTATTTTACTTTTACATCTAAACAATTTCTCCGATTAGATACAATTGGTCGCTCATTGAGCAGTGTCAATTTAAATCAATTAATGAGCTTGGAAAGTGCAAAAGAGAATGGTGAGAGCGAGTTAGACGATTTTCTATCCAAATCGTGTAAACATTAACTAATAACACACTAACTAATAAGAGAGAAATAAATAAATATTATGGGACAATCATACACAAATCGACATAGTCCCAATTTAAGCAAAGCTTGTACTATGGGTACTAGACGACGATATAATAATATATAAATAACATCCATGACATGAAATATTTGCCCCGGTCGCTTAATAAGCTTTGAACTGTTTGAAAGATTTTGTCTAAATAATGTCAATACGCCCTGATTTTTAAAGAACAATAGGAAATGTTCGTCATACCGGGAAAAATAAGAAGCGGTATTCATGTTTCACCCTTTAGTAACAATAATAACATTATCTAGTCCAATTTCAATCAAAATACGACCATGGTGTCTGGAAATGGCTAAACCTCTCGATAATCTTTGATAAAACGAGGACGCAATTGAACCCTCAGCTGTGGAAAGCTTCCTCGGGTGCGCACGTAGCGTAGTGAGGCCCGTCTTTTTGCATTGATTA
This sequence comes from Apotomis capreana, assembly GCA_947623375.1. Classification (NCBI taxonomy): domain Eukaryota; kingdom Metazoa; phylum Arthropoda; class Insecta; order Lepidoptera; family Tortricidae; genus Apotomis; species Apotomis capreana. Next base: position 543,370 of record OX392522.1, read on the forward strand.
CAGACACTTTTGTTTACTTATTACGGCGCAAATGAGGCTCGAACACGACCAAGAAAGGGCCTTCCACAGCTGAGAGGGTGAAGACAAGATCTGTTTTATAACGGACCAACCTTCGTCAAACACTACGCTATTAGTTTTCAGGACTCTAATATTATTCATACATGTACTATTAACAATATTTATCTACTTATATTAATAAATGGCTAAATAAAAAACATGTACAAAGCTAATTAATAATAATAATTACCTATTAGTAAATTGGTCTTTACATTCTTTGATATAATTATTTATGTAATCATATTAAAATTATTCTAGTTTACGATGTGCCGAAAACGAGTGGAAAGAAATTGACTTAATAATATTATATTAAAATACTAAAAGTTTTGGTTGGATCAATCCAACAATGTCAGCGGATATGTCTCATTTGTATTAAGTTAATTAACTTTGGAAACGTAATAAAAATTGGAAGTAGACATGTAAGAAATTGAAATCGAATTTTCAACAACGTTTTAATCAGACTTAGGCAAAGGGAAACTTCACATACTTAATAGTGATAACTATTTCATCAATTCTTCAACTCCATTTTGACGCATCACATTTAGCTTACTTGATATGTAAATTGACTTTAAAATTTTCATAATCTTACGCCTAAAAGAGTGATCTTTTTCTTCTAGCAAGTACGTACCTCAAGCATTAATTATTCTTAACTAATATAGACAAACGTTTCATACAATGTTCTATAATTTTGAAAGCGAAACCAATCTGATAAAAAAATCACAAAATAAAAACCAAACGGTTCTGCATTAATAACAGCAAAATTACCCTAATGCACTGAGTATTAAAATCATAATTAATGAAAGATTTCGGTAAAAAATTTATTTTTATTTTTATTAAACCAGTAACGTCTGTTAATATAAACCAAATTTTTATATTAACCTATTGACCGCCAAGCGGTCTAGCAATTTACCGTGCCACTGACGCCAGAGTAAAAAAAAAAGATGTGCCCCAAAATCAACAGGGATTGAAAAATACTAGTAGCGGACGGTTGTGGCCGACGTGGCGTCAGGGGCACGATTTTTTGTTGAGGGCCACAGCCGACTGTGGCGGTCAAAAGGTTAAAGCGAATAATTGAAAAAAAAAAAATTATGCTTCAAGCAGGATTCGAACCCGCATCTCCAAGGGCACTCTTGGCAAACACGGGCGCCTTGACCGCTAGGGCCTAAAGGTCAAGATAGATAGAAACTATGTCCTAACCATTTAATTTTTCAACCAGTTGCTTCATTGCATATACACGATGATTTTTAATCGGTGATCAGGTACCAACTTTTCCAACTCAGTAAATGATGGCGGTCACGTTGAAATCGTAATTACATAAAAACAAACTTTTATTTTTCTATGATAATTTTTATTGTGAAACCAATTTTGTCTTAAATTCCTTGTCACCCAACTAATCTGTATCTGTAAGCTTACAACCTTTTTAATAATTTAATGGCAATGACAATTTATGAATAATAACTTGTCATTGTCATTGTCATTACCTATACAAAGTAGTAGAAAATTTCGTAAAATTTCCCGCCAAAGCGATGACACGTGACGTAGGTATCGTACTTCAGTAATTTAATGTAGGATGACCATGTATCTAGTGGTTATTAGTTTTAATTATGTTTCAACTTTTACTTAATTAAACATTGAGGTAATTGCGTGAGACCTCGCCTATTAAGTTTAATTTTAGCTGGATATTAATAATTTTCTACTCCTGATCACCGATTAAAAATCATCGTGTATATGCATTAGGGCGGCATCGTAGGGCCACCGCCGTTAAAGATTCTGACTATGAGAACACTAGGTATTACAGATGATACGTTTGCAGATGAAACAGAATGATTTTAATGATTTAATATTTATACTTAGTCATAAGAACTTTAATTGAGGTCAGATGGATGTAAAAAAATCTCAACATCAAAATAAACTTTGCAATGTTTGTCATAATAATTGATTACAATCTATAAGTATAAGTATGACATTGAATCAAATACATACTAATAATATTTACAGATTCATACAAAATAGTCAAGAAATCTCAATTCTCAAAATGAAATTGGTCAATATCCTAAAATTCCAGGGGCCCATTTCACGTTACAAGCGGAAGTCTCGTTCTAAAATAAGAAGTAGTTTTGTGAATTGAGCCCCAGGTCGTAAATATTTTGCTAATTATTTACTGATAACGTAGATATGAGAACGAAGAAGAAACATCTCTATAAGCAAGTCGAAAGTGTATAACCACCACGTCAACGATATAGAAGAAATGCAAAATCATAAAGTCAGATAAAAATATTCACAACGTCGTAGAACGCGTATAAATTTCACATTGTTATGTCAACTATTTACTTCTTAAATGAAGAAGGTATTTAATTTAACTTATTTAACGTTGGTATTCAATATAGGAATGAATAAAAACTTATTAACACTTATTCTTCCTCTACGATCTTGAAGTGATGTTTATCGATAGCATGATTGTCGATGTTTTATTTTGTCAAGCACTAACAACACGTCGTTCGTGCTAGGAAAATCTCTATGTATAATTAATTGATTATATGATACGATTAATTATCTATATCTCAATTAACTAAAAAATTACGAAGATATACCTAGCTCGTTAAAATTTCGCGTCACATCGCACCATGATACATTTTTAGCCAGGCGTGACGTACGACCTCCGCGCCCAAACTGTAGCACTTCAAGATTGTTATTGTTTTGTTTAATTGACAAAATAATATACACGTGTCAACCATTTTATGATAATGTAACAATTGTTTTTTTCACCAAAGAACCTTCCCATTTGTCACAATAGTGAAGTAAGGACTTAGTATTATTTTCAACTTTCCATGTCTGTTACATATATGTCCCTCTTCTTTGTCACCTACTACGTGTACTGTGGTTGCAGTTATAGAGCCGTGGAGGTGACAGGTTTCAGGCCTCGCACTAGTATCGTGGGAGAGAGATTCTTCGTCAATTCATCCAGCACCTGCGAAACGAGACAAAACATAGATTAAAATACAATAACATTTAATAACTTTTACTAAGCAAAAGAAAAAACAAATTTACAACAGGTACAAGTAAGTTGTCATAAAATTCACATTGATTGTGAATCTGCCGAAAGCTGCCTTCTGTTTGCGTGGAGATGTAGAAATAACACTTCCCAATTCCACATTTTGCGCTTCTTTTTATTAAAAGGATAACTATTTAACAATTAGTTAATGAAATTTGTTTTAAAAAACAAAATGGCGTCCGCGCGCGGTCGAGATTCACGCGGGGCGGGTGCGGGGAGCGGGGGACGCCATTTTGTTTTTTTAAACAAATTTCATTATCTAATTGTTAAATAGTTAGTAGAGTGTCCGCCACTCACCTCGCACGTCGCCTGTATGTTTATGCATGGAATTATGTATTGTCGTTATCAAATTGAGCTAGAGATACGAGCGCGGCGACAATACGAGTGAGCGAGACACCTGCCGATGTCGCGGAAAGTCGTGGCGTGTCCATAAGTAGATAAATAAATAAATAAATATCAGACAACCTCACACAAATCGATCTAGTCCCAAATTAAGCTCAAGAAGGCTTGTGTTATGGGTACTAGACGACGATATACGTAATTATATGGATAAATATATACTTAAATACATAGAACAACCATGACCCAAGCACAACTATTCGAGTTCATCACACAAATATTTGCCCTGGCCGGGATTCGAACCCTGGATCGCGGCTCAGTAGGCAGGTGTCTACAAACCGAGCCAAACCCGTCAGTTAGAGTTATAAGTAGCTGTAGCTCTGTATCATCCTGTTCACCGAGTACAGTATAGTTCGAATCTCATTTGTTAAGCGAATCCCATTAGCTTTGTACCCGATGAACAATACTCATTATCTGTATTGTTAACGGTGGCCACAGCTGCCACTTCGAAATGTAAGGCGTTATAAGTGCAAATTACTTTTACACTAAATTGGTCTTTAAATCAAACGAATTAAGGTTTACTCTTAAACAAAGAGAACAGAGATGTTGGTCACTTCATTGTCATTATAAGCATCAAAACGAGCTTCACTGCTTTTTCACTTACGATTCGTTTGACTTAAAGACTAATTTAGTGTAAAAGTAATTTGCACTTATAACGCCTTACATTTTGAAGTGGCAGTTGTGGCCACAGCTAACAATACAGATAATGAGCATTGTTCATCGGGTACAAAGCTAAGTGGATTCGCTCAACCAAAAGAATTATTTTTATATAAGTACCTGTAGATACTGTGTGTATATGGCGGCGTCGGGCGGCGCGTCGCGCGGCGGCTCCGGCAGCTGCAGGAACGTGACGGCCGTCTCAGGGCCGCTGTAGCTCTGGATTATCCTGTTCACCCTGTAAGCGTAGTCAGGTAAGTGACAGGAATTTGCCAGTCATTTCGAAACTACAAGTTATAGAGATGATGAATGGGATAACATAGATGGAAGTTTACAGTATTGTGTAATTGACCTTTTGAGCGCCAAAGACGGCAAATGCCGTCGACGTAAAGCTGTGCCCCAGACGCCACGACGTCATTTGCCGCTATACAATGTCACAGTATCTCCTGTTAGCTTGGCGTCCGGGACACAGTTTTTCGTCGACTAGCCGAGTGGTAGAAAGGTTAAAGAAGTATTAGGATGTGCTCGGAATTTCGTCCTAGTATTTTTTCTCTATAACTATCTTTCTTTAAAATACTTCGTGTACAATCGCTTCGGGCTACGTGTTAAACACTCTGTTTTACAGTTGAGCTGCGAGAAAGTGAAAAATAGAGCTTAGTCATGGCGGCGCTCTGGGCTCGCCGCTCTCCCCCCCCCCCCCCCTCCCGCGCGAACTAAACTGACCTTACTTGACGATTAAGACAACTGAAATACGCATTTTCCTAATCCTTACAATAACATTTTCAAGCCCAGTGGAAATGTCTAACTCTCTCATTTCTGACTTTTATACCGTTTTCATATCCACGTTATCAGAGTTGGGCAAATTTCATTTTGAATGAGAATAAGAATGAACGGCCAGACGTCATTCACATTTAAATTTTTTTAAATATGATTTATTCAAGAGCGCGTCATTATGAATGGCGTCAAATACAATAAATCAAGAATCTGTCATTCTGATTACCGCTAACGCGTTGATTGAATTAGTTTGTTAGAGGTTCATTTAAAATGACGTTTTATTTGAATGGCGGTTATGTTGATTAAGAGTGATTGTTTGGTATAAGTATTTTATGCATGTTACTTTAGTAATTGAAAAGTCGAAATTAAACCATCGCAAGGTTGGCAGTGGAGTGGTTTGGAAAGATGAATACCTAATAAAAAAGACAAAGATTCGTTTAATGAAGTGCTTTATCTTTCCAATTCTTCCTTTGTGGCACCGCAACCTGGACTCCAAGACTATATAGAAATTCCATAGAAATGTGGTCCTAGAAACACCTTCTGAGGGTTCTTCTGAGGCAAGCATGATCCATCTTAGGCCTTATTTTCACTTAACATCAGGTGCAACCGAGGTGAAATGCTTGGCTATCTACGATAAAAAAAAGAACACTAGGTTGAGCACTTGCATCATTATGACTTAGCTAAAACGGCTCATGTCTACGTCCAGCGAATCTTGAGATCCAGTATGCACTTCCAAGGTCCATCATAAGGTTAATATTACAAGAATCAGCGAAAACGGCACATGTATATACCTATGGCCAATCTTGCGATCCTGTAGATATTCCAGGGTCCAACATCAAGTTAAGTCGCATTGGCAAAAATGGCACATTCATCATTCCATACCAGTAAACAAGAGCACTTCAGCATGTCTAATTCTACTAGCATTTTACTTCCCGAGAGTAACTATAAATACTACTATTAAAACACCGAAATGGACATTAGAAATTTGTGCTTATATTATTTGAAGTTTCTTCGATTCCTCGTGTACCTACCTCGTAGTCAATTTTTCACCAAAATGATATGGGACCATCCCGGGGGCCCTTTTTTAAAATTTCAAACATAAAAATAAGTTGTTACTCTCTTCCTGCGCACCTGTTCCCCGATAAATATAACTTGGATCTCTTCAAGTCGAGAGTGAATATGCAACCTAGCCAAGCATGCTCCATCTTAGGCCTTATTGTCACTTAACATCAGGTGCAATCAAGGTTAAATGCATGGCTATTTAGAATTAAAAAAAAAAGTTTCCGTATCGGTTTATAAAAGACGAAGATGTAAACTGAGAACTTCCTCTTTTTGAAGAAGGTTAAAAACATATTATAATCAAACAATTTTTAATTCCAATAATCCAATCACAGATTGATTTTATTGAATGACGATTAAATTAGTTTCACTCAATTTCTTCTGCTTTGATTTATTGTAAAACTCGCCATTCAAATAACCTATTCGTGAATGACGGTCAGTTGATTTATTCTTGCGGCACGTCATTTAAAATGACGATTCGTTATTGAATGCCCAACTCTGCACGTTATTTCTATATTGTGAACTGCGTAACATTATGAAATATTAACGAATAAAAATAAGACTCGGTCGCTTAAATTTAGTGCAAAGAAATTATATAATTGAAACCATTAAACACATACCCAAAAATACGCAAATGCAGATATCTAAACTACAACTCACTTTTTAACATTATACTAATTTTAATCGAACGAGAACTAAAGAATAAGATGTATTTTGACTACTGATGAAATCACTCACAAGCCAATATCTTCATAAATACTTCATACTAAAAGATCGTTTCCAACATTTCATAAAAAGTAGTTGATTTGAGCTGTCATCAATTTATTATTTTTTTTTTCATTTATTTATTTAAATTAGTTACACAGCATAACAGTAAATAAACCAAGGCACTGTGAACTACAAAATTACATTACAAAACAAAAAAACTTAAATCTAATTTGATTTAGGCGACGTAACTGCGTGGCTCCGTTGCGTCGTCTGATCTGGTGCAGGATTCCGTACTTTTGTAAATCTGCATCAAACAATATTCGATAATACGATAGCTACATGGACTTACTTCTGCAGGTAGGTGGCAGGCACCCTCTGGTAGATGGCGTGGCTGTCCTCGCCGCAGGCGGCCGCCCAGCGGCTCGTCTCCTCGGGCGCCGGCCACTCCGACACCTGCGATAACCAGTGAAACATCTAAAACATGTTCACTAGTCATGATCATGAACTCGAATGAAAAACCCTATAGATCACATCACGCATTACATTTCCAATGTCTTAAATAGTCGCGCATTTAAGACATTGGATATGTAATTTAGAAATAAAACACATTTGTTTTTTTTAACACAATAGTTTACTGACCTCACGCATTAGCTAGCACCTAAATTTCATTTTCCATTCGCGTCCAAAAATAGCTCAAACTGTAGCTAAATTAAATCCCGCTATCCAATTGTTTCCTTTTATTAAATAGTGAGCTCAAATAATGTTCGTGCAAGACGTAAGAACTCACCGCGGGCCACGGGCTCAAACCACGGGCCGTAATTCGTACAGCCCCAGATTTCATATTTATGGCCTTCACCGTTCTGGCGACAACGCCTACGATCTGGGACATTCACGAATTCACAGCCTATAATGTACCATTACAGTAATTTTGAAGGTGGAATGAGTAGTACTCACGACATGCGCTGTGGCGTTAATCCTCAGCAGCCCCAGCAGCTGTTGGAGCCGCTCGTGCACGGGCCGGCCCGGCGCCAGCTGCGCGATGCCGGGCTCCAGCGCCGCCTCCTCGCCCACCACCAGCGTCCTGCCCGCCTCTGTATACAACACGACCATTGGTAGTTATTTGTCAAATTGTACTAGGTATCTTTTAAACAGTCATATTTATAAAATAGGTAGTTTGCACATTTAAAAAATAAGGTATTTCCACATTAAAAAAGATCACCTTGCAGCCCCTGCTCGGACTCGGGCACGCACAGCACGCGCAGGCGCAGGTGTCTCCAGCCGCTCCAGCAGTGTTACAGGTCCCCGCTCACCTTGCAGCCCCTGCTCGGGCTCGGGCACGCACAGCACGCGCAGGCGCAGGTGTCTCCAGCCGCTCCAGCAGTGTTACAGGTCCCCGCTCACCTTGCAGCCCCTGCTCGGGCTCGGGCACGCACAGCACGCGCAGGCGCAGGTGTCTCCAGCCGCTCCAGCAGTGTTACAGGTCCCCGCTCACCTTGCAGCCCCTGCTCGGGCTCGGGCACGCACAGCACGCGCAGGCGCAGGTGTCTCCAGCCGCTCCAGCAGTGTTGCAGGTCCCCGCTCACCTTGCAGCCCCTGCTCGGGCTCGGGCACGCACAGCACGCGCAGGCGCAGGTGTCTCCAGCCGCTCCAGCAGTGTTACAGGTCCCCGCTCACCTTGCAGCCCCTGCTCGGGCTCGGGCACGCACAGCACGCGCAGGCGCAGGTGTCTCCAGCCGCTCCAGCAGTGTTACAGGTCCCCGCTCACCTTGCAGCCCCTGCTCGGGCTCGGGCACGCACAGCACGCGCAGGCGCAGGTGTCTCCAGCCGCTCCAGCAGTGTTACAGGTCCCCGCTCACCTTGCAGCCCCTGCTCGGGCTCGGGCACGCACAGCACGCGCAGGCGCAGGTGTCTCCAGCCGCTCCAGCAGTGTTACAGGTCCCCGCTCACCTTGCAGCCCCTGCTCGGGCTCGGGCACGCACAGCACGCGCAGGCGCAGGTGTCTCCAGCCGCTCCAGCAGTGTTACAGGTCCCCGCTCACCTTGCAGCCCCTGCTCGGGCTCGGGCACGCACAGCACGCGCAGGCGCAGGTGTCTCCAGCCGCTCCAGCAGTGTTACAGGTCCCCGCTCACCTTGCAGCCCCTGCTCGGGCTCGGGCACGCACAGCACGCGCAGGCGCAGGTGTCTCCAGCCGCTCCAGCAGTGTTACAGGTCCCCGCTCACCTTGCAGCCCCTGCTCGGGCTCGGGCACGCACAGCACGCGCAGGCGCAGGTGTCTCCAGCCGCTCCAGCAGTGTTACAGGTCCCCGCTCACCTTGCAGCCCCTGCTCGGGCTCGGGCACGCACAGCACGCGCAGGCGCAGGTGTCTCCAGCCGCTCCAGCAGTGTTGCAGGTCCCCGCTCACCTTGCAGCCCCTGCTCGGGCTCGGGCACGCACAGCACGCGCAGGCGCAGGTGTCTCCAGCCGCTCCAGCAGTGTTGCAGGTCCCCGCTCACCTTGCAGCCCCTGCTCGGGCTCGGGCACGCACAGCACGCGCAGGCGCAGGTGTCTCCAGCCGCTCCAGCAGTGTTGCAGGTCCCCGCTCACCTTGCAGCCCCTGCTCGGGCTCGGGCACGCACAGCACGCGCAGGCGCAGGTGCCTCCAGCCGCGCGCGGAGCGCACGACGGCGCTGAGCTGCAGCGCGAACAGCGCGCGCACCGTGAACGCGCCGGTCGCCGGCGACAGCGGCTCCACCAGCCACACGTCGATGTACTTCAGGGACGGGGACTTTCTGCGGACAATAAAATAATAATCAAATAATCAACTTTCTTGAAACATGCAATAAAATGTCATCGCGCACGCTGAGCACGTGTAGTGTGTACTCACCGCTCCACCGCCGCCATGTCCAGCTTGTGGAAGTGTCGGCACAGACACACGTTCTTGCGCACGCTGAGCACGTCGGCCACCACGCGCACGTACTCCTCTGCCGACAGTTTGTCCTCGGCGCCGCGCAGAGGGAACACGTCACCGGATTCCGTGTCGAATTCTTCTGTCTTGTATGGTGAGTTTGGGCTGGAAGAATAAGAGAGAGTGTCAAATGTGTGACATAAAATTCGAATGATAAACGAGTTGATCACTCTTTGTTAGTTCCAAAAGTGGAACGAAGCCTTGAGACATTTGTTTTTGTATTTTACTGAGGTGTTCGCTAGGAACAGACAGGTATCAGTGGTAACATTATAGAGGGCCTCACTCCCTGAAGAAGTCCCGGGGCGGCGCCCGGTCCCGGAAGCCCAGCAGCACGGTGTCCGGCTTCATGGCGCCGAGCCCCGCCAGCCGCGTCAGGTGCGCCGCGCCGCTGCGCACGCCGTCCGCCAGGCACAGCTCCACGAACGCCTTCACCTGCATAATTATTACTCAATTACAATCTTTATAACATTAAACCACAGATGAACGGACATTGGCAGGCGTGACAGACGCGCGAATATTGGATCGACAGATGCACGAACATTGACTCGTGCGGAGGTGCACGAACATTGGCTCGCACGGCAGATGCACGAACATTGACTCGTGCGGAGGTGCACGAACATTGGCTCGCACGGCAGATGCACGAACATTGGCTCGCGCGACAGATGCACGAACATTGGCTCGCGCGGAGGTGCACGAACATTGGCTCGCACGGCAGATGCACGAACATTGGATCGCGCGGCAGATGCACGAACGCCAGTACTTGTGTTCCTCGGCGAGCGGGTCCCCGCTGCCGTCCAGCCGCCCCACACGACCAGCCCGCCCTATCATAAGACGACACTAACCTTGAGATGGTCGATGAGCTTGAGCCAGTACTTGTGTTCCTCGGCGAGCGGGTCCCCGCTGCCGTCCAGCCGCCCCACACGACCAGCCCGCCCTATCATAAGACGACACTAACCTTGAGATGGTCGATGAGCTTGAGCCAGTACTTGTGTTCCTCGGCGAGCGGGTCCCCGCTGCCGTCCAGCCGCCCCACACGACCAGCCCGCCCTATCATAAGACGACACTAACCTTGAGATGGTCGATGAGCTTGAGCCAGTACTTGTGTTCCTCGGCGAGCGGGTCCCCGCTGCCGTCCAGCCGCCCCACACGACCAGCCCGCCCTATCATAAGACGACACTAACCTTGAGATGGTCGATGAGCTTGAGCCAGTACTTGTGTTCCTCGGCGAGCGGGTCCCCGCTGCCGTCCAGCCGCCCCACACGACCAGCCCGCCCTATCATAAGACGACACTAACCTTGAGATGGTCGATGAGCTTGAGCCAGTACTTGTGTTCCTCGGCGAGCGGGTCCCCGCTGCCGTCCAGCCGCCCCACACGACCAGCCCGCCCTATCATAAGACGACACTAACCTTGAGATGGTCGATGAGCTTGAGCCAGTACTTGTGTTCCTCGGCGAGCGGGTCCCCGCTGCCGTCCAGCCGCCCCACACGACCAGCCCGCCCTATCATAAGACGACACTAACCTTGAGATGGTCGATGAGCTTGAGCCAGTACTTGTGTTCCTCGGCGAGCGGGTCCCCGCTGCCGTCCAGCCGCCCCACACGACCAGCCCGCCCTATCATAAGACGACACTAACCTTGAGATGGTCGATGAGCTTGAGCCAGTACTTGTGTTCCTCGGCGAGCGGGTCCCCGCTGCCGTCCAGCCGCCCCACACGACCAGCCCGCCCTATCATAAGACGACACTAACCTTGAGATGGTCGATGAGCTTGAGCCAGTACTTGTGTTCCTCGGCGAGCGGGTCCCCGCTGCCGTCCAGCCGCCCCACACGACCAGCCCGCCCTATCATAAGACGACACTAACCTTGAGATGGTCGATGAGCTTGAGCCAGTACTTGTGTTCCTCGGCGGGCGGGTCCCCGCTGCCGTCCAGCCGCCCCACACGACCAGCCCGCCCTATCATAAGACGACACTAACCTTGAGATGGTCGATGAGCTTGAGCCAGTACTTGTGTTCCTCGGCGAGCGGGTCCCCGCTGCCGTCCAGCCGCCCCACACGACCAGCCCGCCCTATCATAAGACGACACTAACCTTGAGATGGTCGATGAGCTTGAGCCAGTACTTGTGTTCCTCGGCGGGCGGGTCCCCGCTGCCGTCCAGCCGCCCCACACGACCAGCCCGCCCTATCATAAGACGACACTAACCTTGAGATGGTCGATGAGCTTGAGCCAGTACTTGTGTTCCTCGGCGAGCGGGTCCCCGCTGCCGTCCAGCCGCCCCACACGACCAGCCCGCCCTATCATAAGACGACACTAACCTTGAGATGGTCGATGAGCTTGAGCCAGTACTTGTGTTCCTCGGCGAGCGGGTCCCCGCTGCCGTCCAGCCGCCCCACACGACCAGCCCGCCCTATCATAAGACGACACTAACCTTGAGATGGTCGATGAGCTTGAGCCAGTACTTGTGTTCCTCGGCGAGCGGGTCCCCGCTGCCGTCCAGCCGCCCCACACGACCAGCCCGCCCTATCATAAGACGACACTAACCTTGAGATGGTCGATGAGCTTGAGCCAGTACTTGTGTTCCTCGGCGAGCGGGTCCCCGCTGCCGTCCAGCCGCCCCACACGCACGTGCCCCACCACGAACAGCCCGCCCTACCAATCATTCAATATAAATTATATATATTTAAAAATTATTCTTTACATCTACACACTTACGAGAACAAAAATATCTGAACACGATTTTATGCTCCTGACAATAGGGTCGTGTTCAGATATTTTTGTTCTCGTAAGTGTGTAGATGTAAATGGACTCGACTGTAACATACCCAACCGTATAGTCTACGGAATAAAATATACTTCTATACATAAGAAATCTCTTGTGCACAACACGATGCAAGCATGGCTTTATACTTATTGCACATTTTTTTTTATGTCATAGGGGGCAAACGAGCAAACGTATCGCCTGATGGAAAGCGATTACCGTCGCCCATAAACACCTGCAACACCAGAGGAGTCACAAGTGCTTGCCTACCCGGAGGACGAAGATAGAATGCCTCTATGCTAGTAATTTCACCGGCTATCTTACCCCCACACCGGAACACAACAATGCGAACATTGCTGTTTGGCGGTGGGTTAGCAGGCAAGACGGTAGTAACAATCACATTTTAATAACACATCAACGTTATGACACTTTATACTCTCGCGGTTTGTACTCATAATTAAATATATTTTGTGTTATTTGATGACTAGCTTGGTATAGATAGCAGTTGAAGTACCAGACTCATAGAGGTTGTGGTTTATAGTCTTGTCAAGTTAGAGTACGCGCACATTTTGGGAGGGCTGCTACGGGCCGGCCCGCAGCGCAGAAATCGGTCTCGAGTATTTTATATGAACTATTGCACACTGAGGCGGGCCGCGTGAGGTGAACTCGTTGAAAAGTGTTCCCGGGCATCTCTCCTGAGGTGTACGTCCTCATTTCTGTCCTTCGTGGGTAGGTTGCGTAGTGTAGTGTGACAAGGACACGGCGAGGACCGCGCAAGACGTCAATCCAGACTACGACTTTGACTGTTAGGATTCTGTTTCCATCGTTTTCCCCATGGATCCCGTAACCCTTCTCCGCGAAGCGACCTGTTCCGAGGACCACAAGGAACCCATCGAATCTGTTGCTGACTTAGTTTTAGCTTTTTCAAGCATGAAAAGGGGCTAAGCAAGAGGTTCGCTGACTTCTCGGTGGCTGATGCGTTCGGGTCGCTGAGTGTGCCGGAACAGTCACAGAACTCATCGTCTCCCACGGTCCCTCCGGCTCCGATTGCAACTGAGGTAACCGAAGGCCCTAAGGCTCCCTATCCCCCGGCGGCAGAGCAGAAGGCTCCTAAAATGGCCAAGTCTCCTGAGGCCTCCAAGCCCCCAGCGCCCCCAGCCTCTAAGGCAGCCCCGGCGCCGTTTAAGACGCGAAGCCCCTAGTAAAGGTGGCCGCGCCCGCCCCAGTCACCGTCTCGGCCCCTAAGGCCAAGCCGGATTCTGACGTTCAGAATTCCCGTTCCCGCACCCCCAAAGGTGCAGGAAAGGTAATCCGGAGCCCGACCCTCAGTGTTAACCCCACCTCCGGGACGTTAGCAGAGGTCCAAAGCCTCAAAGAGTAGTTATCCCCCTCGAGCAAATCCCCTTAGACCGCGTAACGCAGCCCAAGAGGCGCGACACGGACAAGATGGAAACAGAATTTCAGGTCGCAATGCCTCGGAAGGAAAAACGCAAGCGCGCGCGTGCTTCCTCCTAGGAAAGGAAGTTGGCAAAAAAAATACAGGTACCTTCCGCCTTCAGCGGACGTAGCCCCCCCGGCGCCTTCTGCGCCCCAGTCCAATCTTGTCCCGACTGGTCTAAGCAAGTCCAAACGTACAGCCCGGGCTGCACCTGCTCCCCCAAAGACTGCGATTTCTAGTAAGGGTACGCCTCAATTGAAGCATGCGAATGCTATCGCATCTCACATAGCAGCAATTGAGGATGAGATCAAGACTGCGAAAGAGCCCTCCGTAATACTAGCTCTTTATAAAGAGATAAACACTTTTTACAAAGAGCAGTGCCAACTTCTCTCAGCTCGCGGTGCCAATACTAACTATTATGGATAGTACGCTCCTCACGCTTAAACTTCGTTCGTTAATTATTGGCATCTTCAATGCCAACGGTCTGCGTGGGATGAAAGATAAGGTGATGGAATTTCTACGCGCTCATTCTATCGATATATTTCTAGTTCAGGAAACTTTTTACAAACCGCATTTAAAATTATTTCGGATCCCCGGTTACGCGATGGTTAGGAATGATAGGTTGGATAGACCCTTCGGAGGGACCGCGATCTTCAACCGCAGATGTCTGCACGTAGTTGCCCTCTCTCTCCCGCCTCTTATTCAGTTGGAGGCATCTGTCTGTCGTATTTAATTAGAACGTCCCAACCCGATAACGATTGCGTCAGTCTATCTGTCTCCCTCTAACAAACTCTTACCGACAGACTTAAACCTACTTGCTCAACCAGATCCCAATAGAGTCGTCTGCGCAGTAGGTGACTTCAATCCTAAGCACACCGCGTGGAAGTGCGTAGCATCTAACCCAAACGGCGTTCAGTTCAACTTCTTAGCCAGAGAAACAACCGAATTGTCAATCATTCCCCCTAGGGAATCGACTCATTTTTCAAACACCAACCTAACATAATTAGATGTGGCTCTTATGCAGAAAACCTTACAGTTGTGTTCTGTAGAAGTGGTTGTCGCGTTAGATCCCGACCATGCCCTGGAAGACAACGCGGAAGTATCGACGTCGATCTCTCGCAAGAAGTCCTCCAAAAACCGTCAGAAAGCGACTTCAGTAGCTACAGCAGCAGCAAGCTTTCGATGTGTGCCGTCCGCTCTGGCCATTACTTTCGATACGAAGATTAAAGCGTTGTTAGCCGACACAAACGTGTACAAGCCGGTGAACTACAATCCGACCGCCAGAGTTACCCGCCGCTTAAGAAACCCATCCATTTTATTAGACATTTTCGTCGGGTAGTACTACATTTGGCCGACAGCTCCAGTAACAACTCGCTGTTTCACCAGTACATCTGAGACCACGGCGTGTGCAACCCCGCCGAAACGTTAGATTATGAAGGTAAATAAGAAATATCGCGTTAGACCCGTTATAATTTGTGTTAATTATGACATCAACGTTAATTCACAAGATTTTTTTTTTGAGAAATTAACTGTAAAATATAGAAGACAATTTTTGCCTTGTTTCCAGTACATGTGTAATTTAATTTCTATGACTTATTTGTAAATTAAATATAAATTGAATTTCATAGATATACGTAAAGTTTACCAAATAGACGAATCAACTTTATTTGTGCCACAAATGGAACATTGACGTTACCACGGCTGTTGCAAATTATAATCAATTCAGCATTAACAAAAACAACAGTAGTAATCACACTAATATTATAAAGACGAAAGTTTTTAAGTGCGTTTATGTGTTTGTTTGTTACTTCTTCACGCTCAAACGGCTGGACCCATTTTGATAAGTTTTGGTATGAAGGTAGCTGACATTCTCCATTAACACATAGGCAATGTTTATTTCGATTTTCATGCGGCGCGGCTAGTAGTTTATAGTTATTTCTACTATAGGAGGTCTATAATTATGATGATTTGTATAGTCCTATCACAATTTAAAAATCTATTTTTTTTTTTTTTTTAATGAGACAAATGTCGTCGATGTACATATAACGTACCTTTTTCTGGTCATTAACGAAGTCGATGAGCGGCGCCTGCTGCCGCGGGGAGGCGATCAGCAGCAGCATCTGCGGCCGCCAGAACTTGACGTGCTCGCGCCGCGGGTCCAGCAGCAGCAGGTACTTGCGGACCTGGACAAGCGGAAATATGTTTATTATGAGAAGCTCTACCAGCACCAGCGCCGGCCGCCGCGCTAACAGCAGGCCGGGGGAGAGCGGCTCACCTGGTGGAAGATGAGCGCCTGGCTGAGGCTGCCCCAGGCCGGGCTGGCGGCGGCGGGCGACAGCGCGTGCAGCGCCAGCACGAGCGCCGGCCGCCGCGCTAACAGCAGGCCGGGGGAGAGCGGCTCACCTGGTGGAAGATGAGCGCCTGGCTGAGGCTGCCCCAGGCCGGGCTGGCGGCGGCGGGCGACAGCGCGTGCAGCGCCAGCACGAGCGCCGGCCGCCGCGCTAACAGCAGGCCGGGGGAGAGCGGCTCACCTGGTGGAAGATGAGCGCCTGGCTGAGGCTGCCCCAGGCCGGGCTGGCGGCGGCGGGCGACAGCGCGTGCAGCGCCAGCACGAGCGCCGGCCGCCGCGCTAACAGCAGGCCGGGGGAGAGCGGCTCACCTGGTGGAAGATGAGCGCCTGGCTGAGGCTGCCCCAGGCCGGGCTGGCGGCGGCGGGCGACAGCGCGTGCAGCGCCAGCACGAGCGCCGGCCGCCGCGCTAACAGCAGGCCGGGGGAGAGCGGCTCACCTGGTGGAAGATGAGCGCCTGGCTGAGGCTGCCCCAGGCCGGGCTGGCGGCGGCGGGCGACAGCGCGTGCAGCGCCAGCACGAGCGCCGGCCGCCGCGCTAACAGCAGGCCGGGGGAGAGCGGCTCACCTGGTGGAAGATGAGCGCCTGGCTGAGGCTGCCCCAGGCCGGGCTGGCGGCGGCGGGCGACAGCGCGTGCAGCGCCAGCACGAGCGCCGCGCACGCCAGCGCCGCGCCGCTCGCCTGCGCCGGCCGCAGCGCGAACATCACGCCGAAGCAGCCCAGCAGCCCGCACACGCACGTCCACCACGAGAAGTGCTTGAACGACGGCCTAAGGACAAATCACACGCTTTGGTAGTCTGAAGAAAAAAACGGTGGCGGTATCGCTGATTGATCGTCACAATCACAATAATCTTCGAGCGGCAACAAACGCGGTTACAGAGATGCCACGACTTCGGTGTTAGCGGCTCACGGCGCGGCAAGCATGCCACGTACACCGCGCTCGCCGCCGCCCGCGCCGCTCTGAAGTCGCGGCACGTTTCTTAGTCGCCGATGCATTCGTTTCCCCCGAGCCCCGCATCGCTAGAGCGGCACTGCGCACGGTTCGTCCTTTATATTACATCAGTATAATTTTATTTTTACCGTTCGACGCCCACTGCTGCCGCTGCCTGCGCAAAATCGTGGCATCTCCGTTAGAGTCTGGCACCAGGAAGCTAAATTTAAACTACGATACTTTGGGAAAAACGATGAAGAAGATAGTGTCCCAAAGGTGGAACAAAGTTTGGGAAGACACAAATAATTAATACCCACTTTATTGCATAATCGGACAAAAAAAAAACCATAAACATCTTAAATCATCAGCTTATCACAATGAAGAAACATTGAAATTTGTTCCACATATGGAACAAAGCCAAATTTACTCCTACAGAATTCTTTATTTACCTGAAATTGGGCGCTCCCGCCAGATCCAGCCCGAGACAAGCCAGATTGACGGCGAAGTAGCTGGTAAGGAAGAGCACGGAGTTGATCTGCGCGATGGCGTTGAGCGAGCCCGAGATGACGCCCACTTGCACCAGCAGCCACGACGCGATGACCGCGAGGACCGGGTTGCCGGAGCGGGAGACCATGGGCCGGAGGAGGAAGCCTGCAATACCACACATAGAATAGAATAGAATACTCTTTATTGCACACCTCAAGAAGAAAGAAATACAAATACAAATACACATGTGAATATATGGAAAGATCAAAACGACCGAGTGCATCTGTTGGCGTGCCCCGCATGCCCGCATTCCTGCTCTGAGTACGACCTGAGAGATGCGACGGCCAGAGCCATCAACACCGCTGCTCATTGGACATCAAGTATTTGAAATGGAACGAGAAGAAGGAGGGTGAATTGAGTTTTAAGCCTAACCTTTATAATAAAAACTTGAGTCTTTATAAAAAAAATATTTCTTTACATAGTCTCCAAAACTATCTATACAGTTTTCCTTCTAACTTCATTATACCTTGTATAAAAGAATAATCTTCAAGGTGATCGAAATATTCAGTCCCAGCTTCTTGTACCTCAATATCTGACGAAAATTTTCGTCCTGCCAAGTGTGTTTTTAGGTTCAGGAAAATATGATAATCAGAAGGGGCCAAGTACGGCGAATAGGATGGATGCGGCACGAATTCAAGCCCACAGTTATGCATTTGTGCGATAGATTTCGCTGCAGTATGGACAGGACACGAGCATTGTCTTGGTGTTTGTCATTGTATAAGTTCCAGACTAATAGTAGAGAAGCCCATGATGTTTTTAGGGTTCCGTAGCCACCTAGGAAACCTTATAGTTTCGCCATGTCCGTCTGTCCGTCCGTCCGCGGCTTAGCTCCGTGATCATTAGTACTAGAAAGCTGAAATTTGGTATGAGTACGACAAAACGGTACAATAAAAACAAAAAAAAATGTTTTTCGGGTACCTCTCGTACTGTTCTACTTTTTTCTGCAAAAACAATAGAGGAAGTTTATACGTATGCGCAACGAGGCTTAAGCACTGTTAATAACTGGCTTCAACAGCATCTACTTACACTTAATTCGGACAAAACGAACTACATAAAGTTTTCCATGCGCAAATCTAATTTAACACCAAATAACCCCAAACTCTACTCGCACAACTGTAAGGACCTCAATAAAACACAATGCAAATGTCCAGATATAGCCGCAGTTACCCAAATTAAGTATTTAGGAATCATAATTGATGATACTCTCTCTTTTAAATATCACATCTCAGCTTTATGCAATAGAGTACGTAAGTTAATATTTGTGTTCAAAAACCTGCGTTCATTTGCAAACTCACATTTAATTAAACAAGTCTATTTTGCCCTATGTCAATCGATATTAACGTACTGCATTTCCTCATGGGGCGGGCTGGCCAAAACTACATTAATAAACTTAGAAAGAGCTCAAAGAGCAATTCTAAAGGTATCCACTTCCCGTCCTTTCCTCTACCCTACTAATCTTCTTTATAAGTCTTGTGAAGTACTAACCGTTCGGCAACTATTTATACTAAGCACGGTCCTTAAACAGCACGCTGCAATCCCTTATAGCACTGATTATACTAATAAACGGCGAAAGGATATTGTTTGCTCTAAAACTATTCGAAGAAGTCACTTCTGTTTTAGATTTTTTGTTTCGCTGGGTCCTCTTCTGTACAGTAGGCTTAATACGAAGCTGAATATATATCCGCTCAGCTACGCGAAATGTAAGAAAACACTCCAAGAAGCGCTACAAAATATGTCATACGAAGATACAGAGAAGTTACTGATTGTTCTAAGTAGATTTTCATGTATTCATTCTAATTTAATGTTTTTGTATACGATCTATAATTTATCAAACTATTTAATAAGAACTAAATTATTGTTTCATGTGTTTATGATTATTTATTTAAGAAATTGTTAATAAGTTAGTCCTCTTTATGCCTGAAACACAGGGAATCCTAGTTCAGGCGCATGTAATTTTTTTGCCAAGTAGAATGTCTTAGGCTATTATTACTGTAAAATAAGTTATTATTCAATAAATATCTATCTATCTATCTATTCCTAGAAGGGGTGATTTTTTTTAGTTCCAGCACTAGATTATGGAAAAATTCATGAAAATGAGGCCTTATAAGTACTTTCAATGAAAACTATATTGAATAGAATAGGTTAAGCCGTTTTTGAGCAATCGCAACATTTCATAATTTTCTTTAAACGGACGTAAGTTGACTTCCAGAAGGTAATAGGTAATTACAGATACTTTGGCGTTTGCGACCTTTTTATAGAGCTTGAAATCTTTCTCGTAATTTAAACCTCGACCTTTAAACCGTTTAACCTTTTCTATTGTATACCTTACGAGCGTGGCCCGACATGCTCTTGGCCGGTTTTATACTTACCTGAGCGTCGTCGAAGCTTAAATATGGTGAAAATTAGATGAGAAGAAAATAAAATGTTCTTTGATGTTTTTTTTCAGCGGTGGAAGGTGCGTCTAGGTACAGGACACACCTGCGCGTCTGTCGCGTTTGTAGACGGTTTTTGGTACTCCGTAGATTACTTTTCCATTTTTTTTGCATTATTTTCGTCAAAATAAAATAAATATTCTGACGCGCTCGAAATTCAGACGAAGTAATTTTCTTGCTAGTTTTGAGTCGTATGAAACTCGTTCCAAATATGGAACAACTAGCTGTGCCCCGCGGTGTTACCCGCTCATCCCACTGGAACACTAAATTTATTCGGGATGAAAAGTATCCTTTCCCGGGTCTCAAACTATCTCCATACCATATTTCATCTTAGTCGGTTCAGCGGTTTAAGCGTGAAGAGGTAACAGACAGACAGATACACTTTCGCATTTATAATATTAGTATGGATAAGCTTTAGTTACAAATACAAATACTCTTTATAGCACACCTCAAGCATCAGGGAATACACAACACAACATGAAATACATGACAATAACAGGCAGACGTAAATAAAAGACGGTCTTATCGCTAGCGATCTCTTTCATCTTTAGTTCAGATTTTTGACGACGCGGTTGGCGCATTTTGCAGACACCTGCCTACTGAGCCGGCGGTCACGGGTTCGAATCCCAGCCGGGGCAAATATTTGTGTGATGAACTCGAATCATGGCTCATGGATGTTATCTATTTATTATATATTATTATTATTATTATTTATTTATAGCAACCATGGTATTACAAGGTGTTACAATTATATAAGGTACATCATGGACCCTGTTAGGGTATAGCTCATTAAACTTAATCTAAGGAACTGCACATAAACATACACATATCACAATAATATTATTAAAATGGTTATTTACAATTTTAAAATTCAAATTTTACATTTATCTTAATACTTATTAATTATTTCAATGTCAAGTGTTCATTCAAAATTATTATCATTAAAAAAGTCCCCTATCGAATAATAACATTTCTTAATTAATATTGATTTTAATTTATTTACGAGCTGGGCTTCGTCTTCAGTCTGTAAGATGTTTGCTGGAATTTTATTGTAAACTTGTACACATCGACAATAAGGGCTGTTTTTAAATACTACAAGTTTAGACTTTGGCATTTGGAGCAGATTTTTGGATCTTGTGTTATATTTGGTAATGTCCTTCTTTTGTGGGAATAGATGGGTGTGTTTCCGTACAAATATAATAGCTTCGAGAATGTATATGCAGGGTAGCGTGAGAAGCTTATGCTTTACGAAGTGCGGTTTACAGCTTTCACGTCCACGAATATTGACTAAAATTCGGATGCATTTTTTTGTATTACAAACAGATCATGCACTTCCGTGCTAGCACCCCATAAGACCAGGCCGTAGCGGAGCCATGAATAGGCATAGGCATAATATGCTGACAATGCTGTTTCGAAATTTGTATTGGACTTGAGGACGCTGAGGGCGTATGTGAATCGCGATAGTTTCGTTTTGATGTTCTGGATGTGCATTTTCCAATTTATGTTAGTGTCTATGGTAATACCTAGGAGGTTGAAATGGCTGACTTCCTCTATTATGTGGTTTTTTATATGTAAGTTTATGTCTAAGGATTTTTTTTGATATGGTTTGAATTGCAAGACTTTGGTTTTTCGTAGATTTATCTCTAAATTGTGGTCCTGTAGCCAGTTTAAAATAGTTTGTGAATATTGGGATAGTCTAGTGTTGCACTCGTCACTATTTTTGCAGCTGAGTAATATCGAAATGTCGTCTGCAAACATTATACATGTCGTATCCAGTATACTTGGTAGGTCATTAATGTAGGCAAGAAATAAGACACAACCGGTTACGCTCCCTTGTGGGATTGATGACGTTACATTATTATGTATATCGTCGTCTAGTACCCATAGTACAAGCTTTGCTTAGTTTGGGACTAGGTCGATTTTTGTATGATTGTCCCATAATATTTATTTATTTCTTATTTATATTTGTATAGAATCTTTTTATCGATTCATATTTTTTATGTGGTAATACCACATTTTTATTTTTATAAATAATGACACAAAGGTAAATTAAGAAAGAAAAATTGAATGCGATCTACTGCAATCGAAGCGGGATTTGAACCCGCGACCTCTGCGTTTCCGGCGCATTGCTCTTCCAACTGAGCTATCCGACCGCTACGTCAATCGCACGAAATCTTTCATCCCTTAATCCTTTACGCTACTGGAGCGCCCTCTGTGTCATATGTTTTTGACACAGAGGGCGCTCACATCCTAGGGTATGGCTAATGCGCATAAGCATTTCAAAAACATATGACACAGAGGGCGCTCCAGTAGCGTAAAGGATTAAGGGATGAAAGATTTCGTGCGATTGACGTAGCGGTCGGATAGCTCAGTTGGAAGAGCAATGCGCCGGAAACGCAGAGGTCGCGGGTTCAAATCCCGCTTCGATTGCAGTAGATCGCATTCAATTTTTCTTTCTTAATTTACCTTTGTGTCATTATTTATAAAAATAAAAATGTGGTATTACCACATAAAAAATATGAATCGATAAAAAGATTCTATACAAATATTTAGAACAGCGCCATCTCTCTCGCAGTCTTCGCACTTGCTGTAAAGCAATGGGGATTGGGGATCGTGCGTGTAAAACGCACATCCTAGGGTATGGCTAATGCGCATAAGCATTTCAAAAACATATGACACAGAGGGCGCTCCAGTAGCGTAAAGGATTAAGGGATGAAAGATTTCGTGCGATTGACGTAGCGGTCGGATAGCTCAGTTGGAAGAGCAATGCGCCGGAAACGCAGAGGTCGCGGGTTCAAATCCCGCTTCGATTGCAGTAGATCGCATTCAATTTTTCTTTCTTAATTTACCTTTGTGTCATTATTTATATTTCTTATTTAGTTGTGTTATAAATAAGTTTAAATATATACTAGGTGGATTACCGTAAATATTATCTTTGGCCAGCGCTTCCAAGACGCGTGACGCGCCGATCAAGTTGGAGAGACCCGCGGAAAACGTCGCCATCAACATGCCTGCGGACAAACAATTCCTACGTTATGTTTCTTTTGTTGAATAATTATTAACGTACCTGAACTATCGCAGGATTGGACGATCCAAGGATTTGTTAGTGTGTTGCGTTCGTAAACTTCTCTTTTTTTTAATCAAATTATGTGAACACGACTCCATTGTTATCGGCGTAGAGATGTTCAGATATTTTGGGTCACATTTTTGCTCAGAAGTTCAAGAACTCGACACACCGTACCGTACTAGGGAAGGAGTGTCGCATCTACCTATTATTTCGTGTCACTGATATTGGTACCAGGTACTAGGCAAACATCTTGTATATACCAGGGTGAATATTCAGCGTTTGTAAAGCTTTTTTTTTCGTCATTCCCATTTTTGAAAATATGGATATCTGTGTCCCACACGTCAAGCTGACAGCGGATAGTAAGACGTCGTATAGCGGCAAATGACGTCGTGGCGTCTGAGGCACAGTTTTCCGTCGACGTAAACGCCGTCTTTGGCGCTCAAAAGGATAAATATGCGGTCTACACGGTATAGACGTGGTGCGAGGCACTTGGGCTAGCCGTTTTCAATATTATTGGCAGTATCAGGTACTAGGTAAGCATCATCACAAAGGACGCAGGCTGGGTACCACCGAATATATTTATGGTTATAAATAAAAGATGTACCTACCAGGCCAGCATCATCAATAGGTCGCTGGCTTCCGAAGGTCTGGCATAATGTTTGTCATAAGAATATGAAGTTAGGCCACATAGACAAGAACGCTTGGGACTTTGCTGGCTTAAGGCGCTCTTTTCCCAGTAGACGCCGAACTCACTAATTTTGGAATGAGTCGTAAACATATTAAGCAGTGTTTGAAGATTATGAAAAACATGTATATAAAACTTGAGGCTCTTGCGATTATAAAATCGTTTTCAGCAACACGATTGGATAAATTTCGCTCGATAGAATAGAATCCCAAAGTTACCTCTATTTGTAATGTTTTTTCAGTGGCAAGGCGAAGTTTTTTTACCCGTTTTTTGCTTAAATGTGTGGATACTAACATTATCTAGGTAAATTCGCTAAGATTGCCTCGATAGAATTATTTATTTAATTACTAGAACTAAAAACCTGCTAAAAATCGTCGCGCGTCAGCGATTGAAGAGCGTCAATTAGTTCCGCGCGACCACGGCCGGACAATATCGCCTTAATTGTGAAGAGGCAGAATGGGTTTGGTGGAGAAAGTACCAGGCAAGCAGAAGTCTCAAGTAGCACTCACCCACAGCGATGAACGGCGGCCACACGTTGATGGGCAGCAGATACTCGTAGTTGTTCTGCAGTAGACCGCGGCTGCAGGTGGCGGCCGTCAGCACGCTCAGCAGCACTACACTCACCCACAGCGATGAACGGCGGCCACACGTTGATGGGCAGCAGATACTCGTAGTTGTTCTGCAGTAGACCGCGGCTGCAGGTGGCGGCCGTCAGCACGCTCAGCAGCACTACACTCACCCACAGCGATGAACGGCGGCCACACGTTGATGGGCAGCAGATACTCGTAGTTGTTCTGCAGTAGACCGCGGCTGCAGGTGGCGGCCGTCAGCACGCTCAGCAGCACTACACTCACCCACAGCGATGAACGGCGGCCACACGTTGATGGGCAGCAGATACTCGTAGTTGTTCTGCAGTAGACCGCGGCTGCAGGTGGCGGCCGTCAGCACGCTCAGCAGCACTACACTCACCCACAGCGATGAACGGCGGCCACACGTTGATGGGCAGCAGATACTCGTAGTTGTTCTGCAGTAGACCGCGGCTGCAGGTGGCGGCCGTCAGCACGCTCAGCAGCACTACACTCACCCACAGCGATGAACGGCGGCCACACGTTGATGGGCAGCAGATACTCGTAGTTGTTCTGCAGTAGACCGCGGCTGCAGGTGGCGGCCGTCAGCACGCTCAGCAGCACTACACTCACCCACAGCGATGAACGGCGGCCACACGTTGATGGGCAGCAGATACTCGTAGTTGTTCTGCAGTAGACCGCGGCTGCAGGTGGCGGCCGTCAGCACGCTCAGCAGCACTACACTCACCCACAGCGATGAACGGCGGCCACACGTTGATGGGCAGCAGATACTCGTAGTTGTTCTGCAGTAGACCGCGGCTGCAGGTGGCGGCCGTCAGCACGCTCAGCAGCACTACACTCACCCACAGCGATGAACGGCGGCCACACGTTGATGGGCAGCAGATACTCGTAGTTGTTCTGCAGTAGACCGCGGCTGCAGGTGGCGGCCGTCAGCACGCTCAGCAGCACTACACTCACCCACAGCGATGAACGGCGGCCACACGTTGATGGGCAGCAGATACTCGTAGTTGTTCTGCAGTAGACCGCGGCTGCAGGTGGCGGCCGTCAGCACGCTCAGCAGCACTACACTCACCCACAGCGATGAACGGCGGCCACACGTTGATGGGCAGCAGATACTCGTAGTTGTTCTGCAGTAGACCGCGGCTGCAGGTGGCGGCCGTCAGCACGCTCAGCAGCACTACACTCACCCACAGCGATGAACGGCGGCCACACGTTGATGGGCAGCAGATACTCGTAGTTGTTCTGCAGTAGACCGCGGCTGCAGGTGGCGGCCGTCAGCACGCTCAGCAGCACTACACTCACCCACAGCGATGAACGGCGGCCACACGTTGATGGGCAGCAGATACTCGTAGTTGTTCTGCAGTAGACCGCGGCTGCAGGTGGCGGCCGTCAGCACGCTCAGCAGCACTACACTCACCCACAGCGATGAACGGCGGCCACACGTTGATGGGCAGCAGATACTCGTAGTTGTTCTGCAGTAGACCGCGGCTGCAGGTGGCGGCCGTCAGCACGCTCAGCAGCACTACACTCACCCACAGCGATGAACGGCGGCCACACGTTGATGGGCAGCAGATACTCGTAGTTGTTCTGCAGTAGACCGCGGCTGCAGGTGGCGGCCGTCAGCACGCTCAGCAGCACTACACTCACCCACAGCGATGAACGGCGGCCACACGTTGATGGGCAGCAGATACTCGTAGTTGTTCTGCAGTAGACCGCGGCTGCAGGTGGCGGCCGTCAGCACGCTCAGCAGCACTACACTCACCCACAGCGATGAACGGCGGCCACACGTTGATGGGCAGCAGATACTCGTAGTTGTTCTGCAGTAGACCGCGGCTGCAGGTGGCGGCCGTCAGCACGCTCAGCAGCACTACACTCACCCACAGCGATGAACGGCGGCCACACGTTGATGGGCAGCAGATACTCGTAGTTGTTCTGCAGTAGACCGCGGCTGCAGGTGGCGGCCGTCAGCACGCTCAGCAGCACTACACTCACCCACAGCGATGAACGGCGGCCACACGTTGATGGGCAGCAGATACTCGTAGTTGTTCTGCAGTAGACCGCGGCTACAGGTGGCGGCCGTCAGCACGCTCAGCAGCACGTACGACACGCCCGTGAACAGCATGGCCGCCAGGGTTCCGCGGGGGATGCTGCTGGCTGGGTTCTTCAGTTCACCTGGAAAAAGGTTTATTATTGAAGAGAGACAAGTCGATGAAGGGCAACTCGAAATAGATTTTTCATCACACTTGTTCGTAAACAAAGGTTTACATGTTAGAAAAGCGGGCGGTAAGTCGTAAAATACGCCCTAGGGCGTTAAGTAATTTTTATCACACTTTAAGGGTTTACATGTCAGCAAACCGGGCGGGAAATCGTACAGTACACCCTAGTGCGGTAAATCTTATATTACGCCTTACGCATTGACTACTACTAGGTACTTTTGTTTTATTTCCCCCAAAGTATGATGAAAAACGTCGTACGTGACTCTTGTGGTAAAGGAATTCCAAACTCGTGTCATTAAAACTCTCGCCTTCGGCTTCGGGCCTCTAATAGACACTCGTTTGTAATTCCTCGTTCACCACCCTTGTTGCGTAATGTACTAATGATCATGTTTTAAAATGCAAAGGAATTACTAGCATAGAGGCATTCTATCTTCGTCCTCCGGGTAGGCAAGCACTTGTGACTCCTCTGGTGTTGCAGGTGTTTATGGGCGACGGTAATCGCTTTCCATCAGGCGATACGTTTGCTCGTTTGCCCCCTATGACATAAAAAAAAAAAAAAAAATATATAAACCGCTCATGTTAGCGCCCGCCATAACGCCCGTGACGCCGATGAACAGCACGCCGAAGACGGAGGCGAAGTCCACCAGCTCGCCCGCCGACGTGGAGTAGTCGCGCCCGTACTGCGGGTACAGGTTCGACACCAGGGTCTCGCTGCTCAGCCCCGTGTAGTTGAAGTAGGTGGCGTTTGATAGGGTGTTCGTTCCTGGCCTGTCGATCTGAAACAAAAACCAAAAAAAACTAAAATATTAAGATTGGAAGTTTAACTGGTTTATTGGTGATTCTTTGCCGGCTGGGGCCATCTTCCAGAGCCTCGAACGCAAAGTTGCCAGCTTGTCGGTGTTCTATCGGATATGTTTTGGAGAGTGTGCGCAGGAATTGCACGATTTAATTCCACCATCCCCGTTTCAACATCGGACAACCAGTGGAGCGATTTCACCCTTATGTTGTCAGTTTACCACTCATTCGCACGAAGCGATTTGCTTCATCATTTCTAATGCGAACCGCTAAGGAATGGAACTCGCTCCCATCGTGTGTATTTCCAAAAAAATATAATTTAGGTATCTTCAAGGTAAGAGTGAATAGGCTATTACTGAACCGGCGAGCTACATCCTCGACCCCGTAGTCAATTTCCATCAGGTGATACTGAGGTCAATCGCCTGTCAGTCTGTGAAAAAAAAAAAAACTGTCGTCGCGCAACGGAGACTTTGATACAAATATTAACTGAGTTAAGGTGGTAAACTTTTTGGTCTTCACCCACATTCAAATAGAGAACAACCAGTACATAGCAGGAAACCATCAATTCGAAGGAGTTATCCATATAGCATCAGATTTGAAGGTGCCAGCTTCCAAGGAATCAAGGGCGCTCTATATTTCTACTGATAATCACTACATAGTCGCTTTCTCTGTCCCTATGTCCCTTTGTATGCTTAAATCTTTAAAACTACGCATGCGGGTTTTTTTAATAAATAGAGTTATTCAAGAGGAACGTTTATATGTATAATACCTGCATAATTTATTAGCATTGCACCCGTGCGAAGCCGGGGCGGGTCGCTAGTACGCTATATTTGGGTATCAAGTACCAGGCAAGCATAATTCACAAGAAGCTTACCTGAGCCGGCGCAGTAACGAAGAAGCTCAGCACCGCGCTCCCGAGACACACGACCATGGTCAGCCAGATGGCCAAGCTGGTGCGCGCGAACAGCGAGGCGCCGGCCAGCGACACGCACAGGCCGACGGCGTTCAGGATGGAATATTTCTGCTGATAATACGCTATATTTGGGTACCAAGTACCAGGCAAGCATAATTCCGAAGGAGCTCACCTGAGCCGGCGCTGTAACGAAGAAGCTCAGCACCGCGCTCCCGAGACACACGACCATGGTCAGCCAGATGGCCAAGCTGGTGCGCGCGAACAGCGAGGCGCCGGCCAGCGACACGCACAGGCCGACGGCGTTCAGGATGGAATATTTCTGCTGATAATACGCTATATTTGGGTACCAAGTACCAGGCAAGCATAATTCCGAAGGAGCTCACCTGAGCCGGCGCTGTAACGAAGAAGCTCAGCACCGCGCTCCCGAGACACACGACCATGGTCAGCCAGATGGCCAAGCTGGTGCGCGCGAACAGCGAGGCGCCGGCCAGCGACACGCACAGGCCGACGGCGTTGAGGATGGAGCGGTACAGGAACCGGTACCACACGCCGTCCGGCAGCGCGGGCTGCTGCGGACCGGCGATCAGGAAACCTAAGGATCCCATTTATTTATTTATTTATATACATAGCAGGCTTACACTTTTCACCAACGCCAACAATTCTAGACTGCACATTTAATAGTTTATAGAAATGTCACCTAACATTCGGTGGGGATAAATCTCAACTGTTTTTTAAGATTACAAATTATGAAACTTAAATATTTTTATTTAAAAAAATCACATTATTGCGCTGTAATAATTATTAACTTAAAAAGTAGCATAAGCCTTTAATAGTACATTGCCTACTGCATACGCCCGGAAAGATGGGCTTGCCGCGTGAGTAGGTATAGATGGCCGACAAGCCCTTTTCACGGCTAATGTATAGTGCTTTTCTCAAACATATGGAATGAAATAAAAAATACGACACAAAAAAAAAATATATATTCATCTGTTTAGCCTGTTCATGCACACAGACTAAAAAAATATAAAAATAAAATACCGCCCGCAACGTGATACTTCGAAGCCTGTTACACACGTTATGACGACTTTTCATTGCATGTTTGAGAAAGGGCCTTTTTGTTTGGTGCTGCAATTAGTATCCTGGTCACGGCACCAAATGTAATATTCTTAACTCACCATTAGGCCCGAAGTTCTCCACTAAGGCTTCTGTGCACGCGGATATGCAAAGGGCGCTGGACACCACGTTGGCGAAGAAGAATAAAGTGCCGATGGCGCCGCCGAACTCGGGGCCCAGCGTTCGGCTGATCATGACTGAAGATACTCAGGATTATATTGCAACGAGTTTTCGTCAACGATCGGTTTGTTAAAATACTTAAACGGGTTTACTCACGTCGTAGAAGTCGAATAACGCTCGTCATGTTTCGAATCGGTACGCGATCCGCCGCCGTGACTGATCGTCTCTCCTGATTGCTTAATTTAGAAACAAACCGATCTTGCATAGAAAACTATCGTGAGTCTCAGACATATTAAAATACTTAAACGGGTTTACTCACGTCGTAGAAGTCGAATAACGCTCGTCATGTTTCGAATCGGTACGCGATCCGCCGCCGTGACTGATCGTCTCTCCTGATGATGGATCGCGTACCGATTCGAAACATGTCGAGCGTTATTCGACTTCTACGACGTGAGTAAACCCGTTTAAGTATTTTAATATGTCTGAGACTCACGATAGTTTTCTATGCAAGATCGGTTTGTTTCTAAATTAAGCAATACTTAAGCAGGTAAAAATAGAGTCGGTGATAGAAGAAAGGTGTATGCCATTTTTATATTGTGCAAGGTGAAATGCAAACTTATAATAACCAACATTTTAAAGATATGAGGCTCCATTTCCAGAAGACCAGCGTATGCTCAAGTTTTACGGACAACCATTCTGCTTCACCAAACCTGCCTCACAGTAAAATTTGTAAAGGATACAGTAAACGCCTCCGCCCTCGACTGCGCCGTTCGTGGAAATCGCGCAGATAGATGTGACGGTGAAGAGCACTATGAGGTAGGCCAGCCCGAACTGTGCCAGGGTCACGAGGAGACCAGCGTTGCCCACCAGGTACCCTGGAACCGACATATCCTGACTTAAAATATATATCAGGGGTGCATCTCGTAAAAACCATCTTGTCCCAATCTACGTACGATATACATAGACAAGCTTCATAACACATGGATAAATATTCGAGCTCAGCACACAAATATGTCCCCTTTGCTGAAACTCAACCACATGACCGCTATCTTCGTAGGCAGCTTTGTTAGTCTATTCATCTATTTTATTTTAATGTTATTGGGTTTAACATTCCCAAGCATTAAATGACAAAAATTATAAATATGTATATATTTTTTTTACAATTTTATTTACTCGCAGATTTAACTATGTATATTCATAACTGGATGTTTGAATAATATAGAACCCAATCAACTCCAGGAAGCATGGAAAAAGTTGTAAATATTTACGTTTTTTTATGATGACGAAAAAAACAATACCTATACAAATCAGGTCTTTTTGTATATTCTTCCTACTTGGTCCTTGACTATACAATTTAAATTGGGAATTAAATACACTTATGCGTATGAGCATGAATTGTATTTTAATGTTAATATTGGCTCCATAGCTCATAACTAACTAACATAGGTTCAACTAAAAGGCTTAAAACCTTAGAACATTATCAAAATAAACAAACAAACGTCACAATTATTTAACAATAACAGTCGACTGCGTAACCACAACATAACTCATTACTGATAATGATAACATTCATGAATCACTTGAAAACATTGTGCGAATGATGCGTCGACTTCTCTCTTACTTTGTACATAGTAAATATAACTATAATTTTATTTGTACAGCTTTGGAGGTCGTCCAAAGCATAACATAAACATACAAAACCTGTGGCGCAGCATAATTTGTCAACCCGTTGGTATTGTTTTAACGAACTGTCCTGTATTAAAGGAAAAAGGGGGCGTCACTTGAATGATATCACTCACCCATTCGAATAAATACTAAAGCGCTGAACATGGACAGAACCACGGGGCAGAACACGCCGGCGAAGGTGCCCACCTTCTTGATGCTCGGCCCCTCCGACCGGAACTCCCCGAATTCCACATACCCTGGAACAAATAGTTACAAGTTTATAAGTAAAATTCCAGATTTTTTTTTTAATATTTTTCTATGGAGAGGGGTCATGATTTCAGGAAAAATCTTAGTAGCGTGATGCAGGATCGTCATTTGTTTTGAATGGGCGCGCGGCGCCGTGCCAACCTGCGGCCTCTGTTTTCATAATTTCCTTTGTCCTCGCATCACGTCGAAACGGCCGGACAAATTTTAAGCAATTTTGGTACAGGGATAGCTGGACATCCAAATATGGTTATAGGATACTTTTTATCCGTCTACGGTTCGGTAAGTTCGCGGGCACCTCGTAGTAAAGAATATACATTAAATGTTAAGTGCTTTTAAGGTGCTTTTTAACGGCAACACAAGCCGTCAATGGGGCATGGACGAAAATGTTCAAAAACCTTAATTTCTTTTACAGATAGGAATTACCCCCTCATTCCTAGAAATACTACAGATTTATCTGCAGCTTTAAAAAAACTTCAAGAGGTCTTATCTTATATACGGACTAGCTTTTGCCCGCGGCTTCGCACGCGTTAAAAAAAATACGTTCATTTGGCATTGGCTTGGCATCAAGCCCCCCATATTTTTTGTTTACTCTCGCTTTGGTATATTTGAATGCTTTCACGGACATGATTCCTTGTTTTTTCTAGATTTATTTTCTGCTGTCTTGTTTCCGTTTTACAACGTTGTGTTTTCTCAATGCGAGGCCATGGCCACCGACATTTTTGTGCACTGTCTCAATTGGTTACTTAAATAAAGTTATGCTTTCTTCTTTCCTTTGGGGTATATTGCCTTTGCTTAGTGCCCCCGCTTTTTTTGGTCATCATCTCTTTACAATACTTAATCGTTAGTTCAGAATTGCTTTCCTGTCACCGTTTTAAGGTTTATGTATTCTCAATGCGAGCACTACTGCATTTTTGTTGTTTATCTCTTCAGATTACTTGAAAGTTACATCAGTCTTGCTTTTTTCTTTTCGTTTGTTATATTGTTTTTAGGGTTCCGTACCCAAAGGGTAAAAACGGACCCTATTACTGAGACTTCGCTGTCCGTCCGTCCGTCCGTCTGTCACCAGGCTGTATCTCAAGAACGGTGATAGCTAGACAGTTGAAATTTTCACAGATGATGTATCTCTATTGCCGCTATAACAACAAATACTAAAAATAAAATAAAATAAATATTTAAAGGGGGCTCCCATACAACAAACTTGTTATTGATTATATATATGTATAGGTATGGAACCCTTCATGCGCGAGTCGGACTCGCACTTGCCCAATTTTTTTCTTCTCGCTTCCCGTCTGGTTTGGTCACCATCCCCATTTAGAATCCTTTAAAGTTTGAACAGACTTGCTTATTCTTGATTCCGTTTAAGAGGTTTGTGTTTTTTTAATGCGAGCACTATGCCACTTTTTTCACTATCTTTTCGGGTTAAGTACTCAAAAGGTTGAGCAGAATTGCTTTCTCGTTAGCGTTTTAAACTTTTGAGTTTTCTTGATCACTATATCTACAGGTAACTTAAGCGTTTCAATCGATTTACTTTCTATTTTTAAATTTTAGCATGTAATGTTTTTAAGAGCGGGGGCTCTGCCTCCCCGAGCCCCTCATCTTTTTCAATTCCATCTCTTCGTATTGCTTAAAAGTTTTATCAGTCTTCCTTTCTTCTTTCCGTTGTGCGAGGTTTTTTTTTTCGTGCTTCCCGTCTGGTTGGTCACCATCTCTTTAGAATCCTTTAAAGTTTGATCAGACTTCCTTTCTTGATTCCGTTTTAAGGATTTGTGTTTTCTTAATGCGAGCACTATGCAATTTTATTTCACTGTCTTTTCAGGTTACTTAAAGGTTTGATCAGACTTGTTTTCTAGTTAGTATTTTAAGGTTTTGTGTTTTCTTTCTTTTCTTTCTTGACCACCATATCTACAGGTCACTTAGCCTTTCATCAGATTTACTGGTAATTTTCAGTTTAACCATGTTGCATTTTCTAAGAGCGGGGGGCTCTGCCCCCCGAGCCTCCCGTCTTTTTCAAGACAATCTCTTCGTGCTACTTCAAAGTTTCATCAGTCGTGCTTTCTTCTTTTCGTTTTGCAATATTGTTTTTTCTTCGTGCCTCCCGTCTGGTTTGGTCACCACCTCTTTAGAATTCTTTAAAGTTTATCAGAGTTGCTTTGTTGATTCCGTTTTAAGGTTTTGTGTATTATTAATGCGAGCACTACGCTATTTTAGTTCACTATTTTTTCAGGTTACTTCTGTTTGATCAGACTTGTTTTCTCGTTAGCGTTTTAAGGTTTTACGTTTTCTTTATCACCATATCTACAGAGCCTTTTATCAGATTTCATTTAATTTTTCAGTTTTAGCAAGTGACATTTTCTGAGTGCGGGGGGTCTGCCCCCCGAGCCCCCCTTATTTTTTGATACCATCTCTTCGTGTTGCTTAAAAGTTTCATCAGTCTTGCTTTTTTCTATCCGATATATTTTTTTCTTAGTGCCTCCGTCTCTGTTAGTCACCATCTCTTTAGAATACCTAAAAGTTTGATCAAACCTGCTTCCTTGTTTACGCTTTCTTAATGCGAGTACTATAGCATTATCGTTCACTATCTTTTCGGGTTACTCGAAATGATGTGCAGATGCAGACTTGCTTTCTCGTTAGCGTTTTAAGGTTTTGTGTTTTCTTGATCACCATATCTCTTAGCCTTTCATCAGATTTACTTGTAATTTCGAGTTTTAGCATGTTGCATTTTCTAAGTGCTCCGCCCCCGAGCCCCCCATCTTTTTCAATACCATCTCTTCGTGCTACTTAAAAGTTTCATCAGTCATGCTTTCTTCTTTCCGTTGTGCGATATTGTTTTTTCTTCGTGCTTCCCGTCTGGTTTGGTCACCATCTCTTTAGAATCCTTAAATGTTTGATTAGACTTGCTTTCTTGATTCCGTTTTAAGGTTTTGTGTTTTCTTAATGCGAGCACTATGCCATTTTAGTTCACTATCTTTTCAGATTACTTAAAAGTTTGATCAGACTTGCTTTCTTGTTAGCCTTTTAGGGTTTTGTTTTTTCTTGATCACCATATATCTACAGGTAACTAAGTTACCTTTCATCTTTACTTAAACTTTTCAGTTTTAGCATGTAGTATTTTCTAAGAGCGGGGGGCTCTGCCCCCCGAGCCCCCCGTGTTTTTCGGTACCGTCTCTTCGTATTGCTTAAGTTTCATCACAGTCTTGCTTTTTTCTTTTCGTGTTACTATATATTTTTTTCCTATTGCCTTCCGTCTATGTTAGTCACCATCTCTTTAGAATACCTAAAAGTTTGATCAAACCTGCTTTCCTGTTTACGTTTTCTTTATGCGAGTACTATGCCATTATCGTTCACTATCTTTTCGGGTTACTCAAAAGGTTATGCAGACTTGCTTTCTCGTTAGCGTTTTAAGGTTTTGTGTTTTCTTGATCACCATATCTACACGTAACTTAGCCTTTCATCAGAATTACTTGTAATTTTCAGGTTTAGCATGTTGCATTTTATAAGTGCGGGGGGCTCCGCCCCCCGAACCCCCCATCTTTTTCAATACCATCTCTTCGCGCTACTTAAAAGTTTCATCTGTCGTGCTTTCTTGTTTCCGTTGTGCGATATTGTTTTTTCTTCGTGCTTCCTGTCTGGTTTGGTCACCATCTCTTTAGAATCCTGTAATGTTTGATCAGACTTGCTTTCTTGATTCCATTTTAAGGTTTTGTGTTTTCTAAATGCGAGCACTAAGCCATTTTAGTTCACTATCTTTTCAGGTTTTTTAAACGTTTGATCAGACTTGCTTTCTTGTTAGCCTTTTAGGGTTTTGTTTTTTCTTGATCACCATATATGTACAGGTAACTTAGCTTTTCATCAAATTTACTTGATTTTTTTTCAGTTTTAACATGTAGTATTTTCTAAGAGCTCCGCCCCCGAGCCCCCGTTTTTTTCGATACCGTCTCTTTGTATTGCTTATGTTTCATCAGCCAATATCGTACAACGGAAAGAATAAAGCAACTCTTCTTTCCGTTGTACGATATTGTTTTTAGGGTTCCGTACCCAAAGGGTAAAAACGGGACCCTATTACTGAGACTTCGCTGTCCGTCAGTCCGTCCGTCTGTCACCAGGCTGTATCTCAAGAACGGTGATAGCTAGACAGTTGAAATTTTCACAGATGATGTATTTCTATTGCCGCTATAACAACAAATACTAAAAATAAAATAAAATAAATATTTAAGGGGGGCTCCCATACAACAAACTTACAGATAATGGTACGGAACCCTTCGTGCGCGAGTCCCACTCGCACTTGGCCGATATTTTTTTCTTATTACCTCCCGTCTCCGTTAGTCACCATCTCTTTCGAATAGTTAAAAGTCTAATCAAACATTGTTTGAGATAGTTTATATTTTGTTTAGCTAAACACATACTGACGCTGAACGGCCCTCGAGATGTCAACGTCAAATTTGCATCAGCTGTTTTAAAATTAAAGAAATTAATTGTAATTGCATAGTAATAACATTTAAATGTATCACTAATTAACTTAAAATTTGTATTAGAAGTCGTAGTAATATAGTGAACGTATGTTTTAACGCGAGCGAAGCGGGTAAAAGCTAGTAAAACAATACAAAAACTACAGACGAAACCACTCACTTCGCCATTGCGAAAACTCTGCTGCGGACGTCACCTCGGGGAAAACTACTGTTTAAAGCTCACAGATGGCGCTACTGGTAGCACTTATGTGTGATTCCCGCGTATCATATTTCATTAACTTTCCGTAAATATTTATATATCAAAGGATAAAATTGAATCTAAATGATTTTATTTCAATTATTGTCTCTTAAGAGACTGAAAAAACAACTTATTTACCTATTCATTTCAATTTTTCTCCGCGTCTCAGTATGTTTATGAAAATAGGGTCAAAATTTATAAACTACTGAGTAAATACATGAATTTTAAATGCAATAATAGAGTGATAATTCCCATTGTTGCATCGCGAAATGAATAATAACAAAATTGTGTTTGGTTTTGCTTCATAAAACGATCATTTCGTGTACCACTAACGCCATCTACTGACCCGGTGTCCGTAACTCGGCGACTCGTCCAACACCTCAGAGTTATTGTCCCCCGGTGGGTAGCGCAGGCCGGCCCCCCGCGGGGTACGCGTGGTTCTAAATTCAAATTCAGGACGCTGATGGATGACGGCATGAGATGCACACAACTTCATTCGCGTATTTTTTCTTTACCGTAGACGGATAAAAACTTAAAAAGTATCCTATAACCATCTCTGGATGTCCAGCTATCCCTGTACCAAAATTGGTAACTTTTTATCCAGCCGTTTCGGCGTGATGCGAGGACAACGGTTTTTTTGAAAACAGATGGCGCCAGGTTGGTACGGCGACGCTTGTCCATACAAAACAACAACCAAGCTGCATCACGCTATCGAGATTTTTCCTGAAATCATGACCTCCCTCCATAGAAAATTTATTTAAAATACAAATTTAGGATTTTATAATAGTATAGATATCTTGCGGTGTTGTACGGAGCCGTAATATAAATGGTCCGTTGGGCCTTTTTGCTGGACTTGGCGGGAGCGCTGCCGTGCTCCTCGATAGTGATGTGCCGTTTCCGAACATTTGCGGAATCTATTAATTTTATAGATATTATTATTCAATTGCTACACTATTGCTTTGAAATAACCATCATGTGCTTACGAGTATACATGTTTTCATGTATGTATTCGACAAGTATTTGGAAGAATAGATTTTCTGAGTAATTTCCAATCATTAAGTCTATAAACTAAATTCTTGAAATTGAATACAGTTTTATTCACTAAATTAAATCATATTTAATGCTAACTATTTGCGCGCGTAAGGCGTCTGCGCGTGAAAAAAGGACATAACTCTCTTTTTGCTTTATCGTAGTCGGGAAAAAAAATCAAACAGACGGACAACAGAAGTGAAATAAAAGGCAGTAATGATCGGAAACGCGGAGAGAATCATTTTAAAAGGTTACAATAGCGTCAAGTTGACCTTGATGATCTTGGGAAACACTGATTTCCAACCCAACATCCGGTTTTTGTTAGCTCCGCTTTTTTTAGCTTCAAGGCACAGGTTTTACTTAGGTACCTATTTAGTAAACTGATGTTAATTTTCTCATTGTAATGAAAATGGTGGCTTGCATAACATTGATAGCCATAATAGGCTTGGTACATTTTTTGGAAGACCATTAATTTTTATTTTCGATAATCCTTGCTGTAAGGCATATAGCTTTAGTTTGTAGATCAAAATGAAGGGCATTTATTTTTCTTTACCACGTATTTTCCAAATATTTTTTTATTTGGAAATTTGACAGGTCGCAATATTCTTGGCTGAAGGGATCTGCCACTTCGAAACCGAATTTGTAGATCCTTACATGCTTTCTGTATCGAGAAAAAATAAAAATATAATGGTCTTCCAAAAATTGTACTAAGCCCGTTGTCATTTTGGCATAATTTTATATTCGTAGCCATATTTTTTATTTTTTTCTTTGAAATATTATTACTTACTTAAAAAGAAGCATTTTACAGAACAAGCATTTGTCGAAACAAGAACTTGACAACATACTTAGAACAAAGCGAAGTGAATTCGGCTCGAAAAAGAATTCCCACTATAAGTACATCATTATTTTTATTTACGCTATTTTTACTCGAATAGTTTGCATTATCTCTTGTTATGGTTACGTGTTTACCAAAAATACACAGAACGGGATAGCCAGAGATATCAGTAGGTATGTTCACAATAACATTTGACGTAGCATGGGACGGCCCCGACTAGGTGGACGGATGACTTCGTGGGAGTCACGGGGGGTCGATGGGTGTGCTCAGCATAGGATCGCAATTTGTGGTAAGCAGCTTTAGGGGAGGCCTATGTTCATTAGTGGATGTCTGGGGCCGATCGATAAAACTTTAACGTTTTGATAAATAAAATGATTACCTGTTTCACTGCTCTTATCACTATTACACATATTAAAGTCCCCCATAAAGTTAAAGCAAGTTTCAAACATGAGTCACAATTCACAAACACTTTAACACTGACTAGGTAAGGTATGTATCACTCACTATAAATACTGATTTACAACTACAACACCCTCTGAAATAGCGTTTTTATTTATCTCTAGGTTCATTAAACACGGTTAACTTTCAGCAACACCGTTTAAAAACCATTTCGCTATGTAATTAACACTAATTATTAGGGATCTATCGCGATATTCCTTATTTACCTTCAGCCTTCACCTAAATGTTATAATTTGTGTTAATTATTATGTGTACCTACAAACCACAAAAGTATAAAGTATCACCTTTCACTATGTGCTTTTTCTTATTTATTTAAAGTTAAAGTAAGTAAGGAATCGTATGTTTTACTTTTTAAAACAGTTATACGCATTTAACCCTCAATTACTACACACTCATACTTAATAAAATGATAATAATATCATAGGTTTTAAATGAACTAGACACGTCCGTAACGTCGAGATAAATAAAACTTATAAAAAAACAATAGGTAAATCACTGCCCTGTCGTGTGCGGCTGTGCGCCAGACACCCACTGCACTGATATGCTTTATCGGCAATAAAGAGTAGGTTGTATTGTTGACAATAGCTGAATGGGGTAAAGTGGCTATTGGCAGGTCAAGGTGTTTTTCGTGATTGTTTGAGTATAATATAATACCACGGGACATGCTTCGGCGGCGTTTCGAAAACGAATGGAAGCTTTGAAACAAAAGATATTATTGCCACATACCTACGTTTTCAGGTGACGATTTTTTTTTATTAAGAAATAAACAGTCTTAAAATAATATATCATTAGAGTTTTGTTTTGATTTTTAATGATGAAAACAAAACTCCTCTCCAGTTTAGCTGCCTGCCACAATAATAGTTATAATATTTTTTTTTACTTGCAATGTATGTAACTATGTATGAATGGAATCATGCAAGTTTGAAGTAGATATCTGCAACCAATTGAGCTGAAATTTTTCATATCTACTTAACTTTGCTGACAATACAATAACATGGTACCATACCATGGGGCTAGTTTGATGATGACCTAGAAACTTTGTAATAGATTAAAGCAATCCTACAGAGTATCGGGTCTTTAGAATCGTCTCAGTGTGCATTAGATGGACATTTAAAGAAAAGTACAGTCGGGTAAATGCCTGTCAAAAAAACGTAATTTATGACAGATACTTATTGACAGTGATCTGCAAGCCGTTTTCACATCAAGCCCAACTGAAAAAGGAGAGGTCAAGGATAGTCTTGGTGGACCTCTCACGGTAACTTGACAGCAGCTGCGAATCAGCGCTTTTTTTACAAGTGCCGAAACATAGTGAGAATAAGCAATTTCCCGATAAGTACATCCCATTTCAATGCCAACCAGGCTGGGTTCCTGTGTTAGATCCTGTATTTTTAACGTACCTTCCCCTTGTGACCTGCTAGCAGGAGTTCTGCCGAAGCGTGCGCGCAGTTTTCCGACCAGCCCCGATGAGGGCACGCGGTTTGTGCTTGGAGAGAGTGGGTTTAGACTCTCCGCCATTGTTGCTGGCTTCGTTCCTGGAATGCAATTCAAAATTATAGTAGCATGAATATATATATAATTTGTACCTACCTATTATATTTTAAATAATTTATAACATTATCTTACTGCTACTGTTTCAAGTAATGCTTTGAAAATGTTGCTAAGAAATGAATTTGCGCCGACGATGCGGTTGGCTCAGTTTGTAAGCACTTGCCTACTGAGCCGGCGGACCCGGGTTTGAATCCTGGCCAGGGCAAATATTTGTGTGATGAACTCGAATATTTGTGCTTGGGTCATGGTTGTTCTATATATTCATATATATAAGTACTTATATCTTCGTCTAGTACCCATAATACCATTGCATTCCCTAAAGAAAACCTTCTATAACTGATAATTTATTCAATAAAAATTATACTACATTGAAGCATGTTACTTACTTAAATGTATATCTTCCATTGCAGACTATTTTGAAATTTTCTAAATGATTATTACAGTTTTTCAGAAAATACAGGCAATAGATGAATGCTTTAACTTAATTATGCTTACAAGGAACTATACAAAAGTCAGTTATATGACATAGTTTCTAACATGATTAGTAAGCAGTAGTTATGTGGCCACTGGCATAACAATGTACAATCACTGCCAGCAGTAACTAGTTCCAAGAAAAAAAAAACAATTCAATCAATGTTATTACTGAGTTAAGTCCAAGTACACTTGCAAATTGAACTGCGGTGTCCGGTGCCTTTTGTGACCTAATTGGCTTAGAATGATCACTTCAAAGCACTAGATTTTAAAAGTTTACAAAACAAATTAAACAAAGAATAATAACTGACTACATTATTTTTTTATAGTAGCGTTAGGCAGCTAACTTAATTCTTCGTTAAATTAGAATCTACGTGAGACAACAGTTATAATACCGCCTTGTTAGAAGGAGAACAACTAAAAAATGTACTCACTGTTTCTTCAATAATGAGGCGTAAGTTATTAGTTCAGCTGCTGAGCATAGTTATATCGGAAGTTTGGATTCATAGCTTTGTTTCCAAATGTAAATATTGTATGTTATCTTTTCGTGAGCGACGACTCATACGGAAATAAGAAATGATACAATACAGTTCGCTTTATTTTTGACGGGAAGTAAGTGGCAAGTTTAAGTAAAAAAATGTTAATGTGAAAATATTTTTTATAAACACAATGCACGGACTGTTTTATATTATATTCAAGTCAAAAAGTAAAAAAAGAAGAAAGTCACGCATGTTTATCCAATGAAATAGAATATGACTAGGAAAACATGAATTTGATAACTGT
Organism: Apotomis capreana; assembly: GCA_947623375.1. Lineage (NCBI taxonomy): Eukaryota > Metazoa > Arthropoda > Insecta > Lepidoptera > Tortricidae > Apotomis > Apotomis capreana. The sequence goes on from OX392522.1 coordinate 584,726, forward strand.
TTTAATACTGCTGATAATCTACTTGAACGTTCGTTTAACTGTCAATAGGAAGTGTCAATTTGTTAAGGTGTTTTTTGATGACTAACTAAATTTTATGCATCTGACTCGGACGTATTAACCTCGGTGGTTTAGTTTAATATACCTTTTTAGTTTACATTAATTTAAACTTCTTTTTTTATAGCACTATCAATTTATCACTGTTAAGTTAATTTTTCATATATTTCACCAAAGCTCATAACTAGCTAGAGCTAGATTAATAAAACACGAAATTACTTCGTGTCAAGCAGTATTAATTACCATAAAATTTTATTGTCGTTACATATGCAGGGCATGTCCTGTAATTTCTTTTCTCAAACTGGACATGCAACTTTCACTTGCCCCCACGCAGGTTTTGCTTATGTATAAATAAAGTATTAGAGAATGTGCCCAACTTGTCCACGTTTTATTTTTCCTTAGCATTGTCAAGTAAAAATCTAGTGTCCTATATACCTTCATCTGTAGATGTCCAGCTATCTCTACCAGAATTGGCTAAAATCTGTCCAGCCGTTTCAGCGTGACGAGATATGGCGCCGTGCGCCCAAAAACAATAGGCGATCCTGCATAGTGCTATTAAGATTTTTCCTAAAATTATGAGCACTCTTTATAGAAATAGCTCATAAAAAATTTCCTAATGATTGGAATATCTATATAATCACTTCATAGATACGTCACTGATCTCACCATAATTACTTATACTAGAAATAATACAAATATAGGCTTGAATTGCAAATTTATTTTGTACCACAGTCACATCATCGTTTCAAACACAATATCCGAACCAAATTGTAACTTTAGTGTGACTTACAAATAACTTAAAATAAAATTATGATTAGATGTAACTATATTCTGTCTAATGACTCCAGCATAATGATGCTATTGCCTCGAATTACCTGAAAAACAATAAAGTTTGTATCAATATGATTATAGTAAACTTAATAAACTAAACGCGGTGGATACAGTAAATAAAATACAGTATCCTACAGCATTTGACGGGATTTAAAAATATGTGATGCCATTAAGTATTTAGCTCTAAGGAGAGGAATAAATAAACTGGCTGATATTGAGCAAATAATATGGTTTTTATTTTACAGTACACCAAAAACTTGCATAACTGGTGAAACTTAGTTTGTATTTATATTATATTATCTGCAATCAATGATTACACTTGCAAACATTTGACTTCCTTGACAACTTCCATGCTAATCTACACCTCTAGCACAACTGTGACATGAGACTCCTCATGCCTCTCTTTCTTCACAGAACTGTCAGAGTGTGACAGGCAATGCTATGTCGCACAACTAGAGTTGTGAAGCCTTATTGTCTGTTGTGTGTAGATAGGCTGGTAATCCAGTATAGGGACATTATGCATGGTAAGCATTCCATACGCGCCTACGGGAAGCCTCATGCGTGCTAGCTCGCTAGTTGCCTCTCAACCGTGTTCCGTAATACACGCCTTAATACTTATATTTGAAGTATCATTCCAACTCCCAGATTACATACCTATAGAACTATACATAGGACAAGAGGTCCTATATCCAGCTTTTCCACTAATCTATACTAGTGCTGAATTATCAAGATTGTGTGTTCTGATCTCAATTATCTCATTATCATAAAGGTAACAGGTCACGGATCAATGCTCCATATGACATATTTTGGCATAGGAACATTAGTTTTTGAGCTAAAATGCTGTTAATGCCCATTTTATTAAATAAAAACTATTTTGACAAATTGGCAAATAAAATAAAAAAGATTTCCCATCCCCAGGACAGATCACAGCATATTTACTCACCACCATGCCAATATTGTTCCTCTGGCCATCCTTGCACTCTTCCACAGACTCGTCCAGCACCAAGTTCATGAAGGGGTCGAACCCTCGGAGCACCCCAGTGACCGCTCGGCCCGCATTTAGCTTGAGAGACAGCTTCTTGTCCATGAACCTTTAAATTCAATAATTATATTGAACAATATGAATAATATTTACAACATCATCTGCAACATAGGTATTTGTTTAGCATTACAAGTTTACTAGTATCTCGGAGTACATGAGAAAGGTATTTTGGTTTTAAGAAAAGGTAGTGAAATAGTAAAATGTTCCAAGAATTGATTGATTACAAAAGACAATGCGTAAGAAATAATTGGAGGGAAACTGGAGCACATTAGCACATACAATTATTTTACCTGATAATTCAACTCTCATACTTGTACTTATGGTCTGGAGATGGATATGAATTGGAGCTTATTCAGCACATTAAAAGCCTTAAAGTGTAGTGAAGCTTTAAACAAAATAACTACATTACGTGTATAGGAGGAAATATTATAAGGAATGATAAATTATTTAGTTCTACTGACTTTAGTCAGTTCCAAAGGGATAATCATTATTCAGTGAATAATGTAATATAAATATTCATTGGAGAAACGGTTGAATCAGTGGATTTCAATGAAATCCCAGAAAAACAAATATATGTTAAGAGGTTACAATGGCGTGTAGGACGCCAACTCAAAATCTAGGTAAATTTCAATAGAAATATATGTTTACTCACTTCTTCAATTCTGGGGGATGCGCTTTCGACATTTTGCTATTTTTTTGGTAGTTTAACTAACTTATACAAGTAGTTATTCTCTAAATACGAGAATAAGCGGTTTCTGCAGGATACAATACAACCCGGAAAATTTTGTGTGACCAGGTGATAAAGTTCAATTTCTTCTATATTTATTATTTAGTGGGTGCTGAACAGACGCTACCATATTTTATTATTTTGAATTTAATATTTTTTCGTAGATTGCGATAATCAGAAAAAATATATAATTATTTTTAATACGTGCAAGTAAATTACACTAAATGAATAGTTTTCTTTTCTTATTATTGCTGGCCACATTAAAGTTCAACGATCCGTTCAAATACTTGTCGTGAACTTTATTGCGCTTAAATATTTTCTCCGGAAATACGAAAGAAAAAAACAGTTACTAATATTTACCGCATGTTCCAACTTAAATATTATAATTAATACTATTTTAATAAGTTTAAACTCGAATTAGTCAAGTGTACTTCGAATATAGTTTATAGTGTGGAAATTTCAGAATGAACTCTTATTCCCGTGCTTTTTAGTGTCGCTACTGCTAAAAATTACAAACATTCAATTTATTTGGTCCTTCCAAAATTGAAACCGGATCGAATAAGTTATTTAACTTCAATTGATATACCTTTTAAAAAAATTGGATCGAATAAAATCAAAGCACTAAACATAAAGATTTTAGAAAATGATATTGCCATTGGGAAAAAGGCATCTTATCGGTTACACAACCCATTTATAGAGCTACGTCGCACATACGTTTATGCTACAAATTTGCTATGCTAAAATCGGCAGGGTTTTAGTCAACGTCACAACACAAAGCTAAAAACAAACCATGTGGTAGATATACATAAGTATATAGAATACAATAGCAACAAGTCTACAGACAGCTGCTGAGAGGATGCTGATTGTGAGGTATCTCTGTAAACAGCGACTTTCTATTTCCTAAACATGCCTTTTAAGTGATTTTATGTAATATCAGTTCATAGTGGAAGTTTGTGTTTGTTTTCGCTCAAAATGGATGAATCCGGGATTGATATGGGATTCGATCTCGCCTCTCTTTTGACGAATGATTACGGGGATCAAAAGATTTTGGAAGAGATGACCGCCGCTCAACAGCACCAGGATTTCATGTTCTACGAGCTCAAGTCGAAAGCCGTGCCGATCACAGAAAGGTCAGTGTTATTCTAATAAGACATTTTTTCCATTATTAAGTTGGTACTTAAAGTTTGCGCAGGTGAATATTTTTGGCACCGTGAATGAGGAACAATTTCACTCAAGTCAGCGCCCGCGACCCTGAAACCTGGACTTGGCAAGCCCCCCGTTCCGTGCATTTGTTTATCTTCGCTATACATTATAGACATTTGCGAGAGTAGACGCCTCATAGATAATATTATTGAACTTTTATTCACTGCGTTTACATTATCGTTAATAAATCGGCTCGTTATAACTTAATTAGTGGAGTCTGCGAAGTTTAAATAAATAGACCGGATTCGGAATTGAGACTTTTTGGATTTAGGTCGGGTAACATTATTTGTTTACATTTTGCGCAAGTTTCCCGCCATTTTCCCCGTTTTACGGACGCAATCAAGAAATCGGTAGACATCGTAATAAAGTTTTGATTGATTTCCGCATTGTTGTTTAGTTTTAGAATATTATTCGCTTTCGAAGCTTGTGATTTAGAGGCGTCGTGATTATTTAGTGAGGTCTATCATGACTCTCGAAATTGACCTCCTTTGCTGGCCTGGCGAATCACGTGTCATATTTTGTTGCTGGGGTCGGTTGAGCGGTTTCGCGATTTAAATAATTATTCTTGCCTCAAGCTAATATTATGTTCTAAGCAAATGAAGAAGAATGTTATTACATAAATAAACAATATTTTTCATCCGAATTGCAAATGAGCAAGGTTCATAAACTTTAATGACGGAGTCTCCATTTTTAATCCGATTACAATTTACAATCCAGTCTTGGTTCAATTAAAAGTGAATTATGTAGCTAAACTAATACTCTAGTAGAAGTAGGCAACCCCAAAAAAGGACTAAGTACCTACTTAAGTTAAGAGGTACCAACACATTCCGGATTCCAGGTTAAAAACTTACACGTGTTTTCAAACATTGTTAATACCGCCGTCGTTCTTGAATTGTCATTCACATTCATCCGTGTCTGAGCTAACGTGGAAAATTTTCTATTTCGCATATAATTTTTGTTGTGTTAACTGTAGTTTATTAGAACTCGATAAACCATAAACCTCAGTTACCAGCTACGGTGCCGCTAAAGGCACTAGCAAATTAGGAAGCTCGTGAGAACCGCTCGTTATACATCTGTAACTAACACCGTCTAATTGCAAAGACAATCATTGTTTAAATTTTTTGCCAAAGAGTTCCGCGATAGGTTCACCCATCCATACACGCGTCAAAAAGCAGTCTGAATTTCGGTTTCTATTCGTTTGAGCATTTTACCCTTATTTTAGTCTGCATGATTCTTAAAAAAAATATGTAGGCCAAATGTAGGCTAATAAGTAATACTTACGACATCTTAGGGTATCTTCGATTACTTTGGTCATATTGCCAGGAAACCGGGTGATAACCGTGAAAAGCTCCTCGTCACTGGCAAGATCATAGGGAAGAGGTCGCGAGAGTGGAGTCCGCTGCAATATGGTCTGACCAAATATACAACAATCTCGACGCGAAAGTTCACGAAGTCCTACACGTCGCTAAGGACAGAGACAGGTGGCGTAACATCTTCAAAATTAAAGTGATGAACTGAAGTCACGACCCTCACTTAGTAGTGATGAGGAACACGGGGCAAGGAGGCTCTTAGTCCATTAAGCTAAGCTGTAAAAAAGGAAAGTGAATATTGGTTTTGTCAGTTGTACACCTATACCTGATTTATATTTTGACATTCGTAATTTAAAATTTCTTAGGGTGTATGACCAACGTCCGTTTATGACGTGACAGATAAATGATAGAGCGTCTATCATTCTCATAGTTTGCTGGTGCTTACCAAGCAGGCCCGGTGTTTTTGGATAACGCAACATTTTTTGGCGTGCGGTAACTAATGTATCGATTGTAAATGTTAGGATAACAGTGGATCTATATGGGATGATTATGAGATATGTATGCAATTCAGAGCATTCAAAGTGCTCATTGTATTTGTTATTATGCTCCCTTCTACACGTGTGGCGACGCGACGTGAGCGCGTAATGTCCATGCTGCGATTAACATAAAACGTCGCCATTTTGCGCATAATATCTGGACTGGCTTGTTTTCTTCGGGTACAGTCACGATCAACTGGTGAGTGAATGATGGTGGTGATGGTGCTTTTTCTAAAATAACAGCCTTTAGCCAATTAGTATACCTACCTACACTTAATTTATACTTAGCTCTGCCCCAAAAAATGCCACCATGACCGGTCGAGCCACCCGCAACTAGCGGACGGCGTTTGGACGACTGCAATATCTTTTCATCCTATGTCTCATAGTTTGTCGAGAGTGAAGTGTAAGCTAATGCTACGCAATAGAAGAAGACTTAATCAAAGCCAGAGAGCACTGCCATAGAGAGTAGAGAAGAGAAGGTTATCATGATAGGATTTTTTTCGAGATCGAATCACCTTGATCAAGTTGCATCTAATTAAAGAGCATTCTTTGCGAAAGTGACTGCAGGGTTTTAATACCTTCAAAATTTTTCTATTAGGAACAAGGCCTAAGAATACGGGAAACTTTACTTTTCCCCGATAATTTCGGCTAAATAAATATTAAAATATTAAATAAAATAAATATTAAGGGACAATCATACACAAATCGACCTAGTCCCAAACTAAGCAAAGCTTGTACTATGGGTACTAGACGACGATAAGTATGGCTAAGTATTGCTAGTTTAGGCGTCTTACGGACAAAGCGTTTAAATAGAGATTATGGATATTCGCTGCACATTAGACGAAATGGGCTTGTAAATGGAGAAGCTGTTTCTTTAATATACTTGCTTTGTGTGGACATTGTTCAAGTTGCTTTGGATTACAAGACCACGCGTCAGCGATTTTTTACGTGAAACTTATTTATGGGGAGGCGAAAAACTGCACAATCCTCTTCTTTCGCTTCAGCGGAGTCGGATATAAGTAATCATCACAGTAGCCAAACTTGATTGCTTTGTCATTTATATCGCATGACAACTCTCTAGCGCAACTGTGATACGCGACTCATTCTCGCGCGAGAAATACTTATTACCTGTCTCATTCTTCGCTGCACTGTGAGAGAGTGACGGGCGATGTTATGTCGCGCGACAAGAATCGTGAAGCGTAATTGTGCTAGGCGGACAGACCTTATACCTTAATAATATTCCAATATTCTTCCGTTCAACATTCCACGTTTTTGATCCCAAAGTCTTTACTAGTTTACTGTTCGTGCGTTAACTGCCATACTGTTACGAACTTAGTCAAGTACAACATTGATCACATAATTCAAGAGAAGGTATCGATCTAAATCTACAATTTGACAAATGGCACATCGTTACACAAGCGATCCCATTCACATAACCAGTTTAGGAAGTGCCCTAATGTCCAGAGCAAAGACGGTCTAAGAACAAATTTATTCCTTAACAACTTACCCCCTTATCCTTCTGTGAAGTATAGTATTCTTAGTTACACAATGATTTGGTCACGTGACAACAATAGACATACTGCCAAAAAGGACCTTAATGCTCCGTGTGAGAAGTTGGAATGGGCGAGTTTTAGGTGCAATTTAGGAATTTACAGGTTACTCTTCAATGATTTGCTATCAATCACTGCTATCAGACTGAATAGATACATAATTTAAGTTTTTCTTTGAGCTTTGATCTTTTTATCAATGGTCAAATATAAAATTGTATCATAAAAAATAGTTTTAATTAAGTACCTGCCTAAAATAATGGTAATAGCAAAAATCAGAGATCGTAAAATGCGAGCAAAATCGATTGAAAAGGCCCAGTAGCATTTTAAAGAATTTTGCTCGCATTTTAAGAACCCGGGCAATAAGTGATCTCTTGTAAAACGAAATGAGTGATCAACCGTGGATCAAACCAATTGTTGGATCCTCCCCGTCTCCAATGATAGCCTGATAGGTAACACTAGTTTATGAAATAGGATAGGATCCCTGATACTTTTGAGTGCCAATCGTTGTGTATTTTCTCCTCCTATTTTCACAAAATATATATAAACTGTGGGTCGATTGCAATTTTTTTTTACATAGTTAAAAGCTTCCTTTGTGTGACGAAAGTTAGTCATACCACTCAGTTCTTATATTTATATATTATAGTTTACGCGAGGTTTGGTACCGAATTCGAAGGGTGAGTCAAATGTAATCTGTACTTGAACGGGTTATTTTTGGATTTTTAGTTTTATTGAAGTCGGTTCTTTTTTTGTTAAAAATTTATTTTTTTGCTTTTTAGTGATTCATATAAAAGTTCTAGTGGCCATCTGTGGTGTTCATCATCAGTTTCCTTACACCAAATCCTATTATTTACTGTATGTAAATTCTTGACTTTATCAATATATTACCGAAAGCGCCGTATACATGTCCCTATAACATTTGAAGAGCTCCCTCGATTTCTCCAAGATTCCATCATCAGATCCCGACTTAGTGCCAACGGGACCAACTCGGGGTACGTATTACAATGCCGAAGTTCAAAATACCGAATCTCATAAGACCTATGGATGGAAGGCCGAAAATTAAAATGTCGAATGTTTATTTGACCGAAAGTTTAAAATCCCGAAAGAACGTTTGACCGAAAGGATGAAATCCCGAAGACTGTAATCCCGAAGACTATAATCCCGAAGATTGTAATCCCGAAGACTGTAATCCCGACGGCTAGAATTCCTACAGTTCAAATGCCGAACGATTAAAATAGTACAACAAAAGGAGCGTTTTTTAGGGATATAAAAAAAAACTAACCTAACCTAACCCGGCCGAGTCGGATCTGCTCTGAAAGGTGATTGATTCACCTCAACCTATTCTCAAACTTTAAATGATACACCTTTCAGAGCAGATCCGACTCGGCCGGGTTAGGTTAGGTTAGTTTTTTTTTTATATCCCTAAAAAACGCTCCTTTTGTTGTAGTTATGTTATGATCATATTCTTAAAAGAAAAAAAAAATATTTTTTCATTGGCATTTTACTGACAATGTTTGACTTTCGGAATTATAAAATTTCGAGATTCAAAACTTTCGGGATTATAAAATTTCGAGATTTTAAACTTTCGGTATTATAAAATTCGAGATTTTGAACTTTCGATCTTTTCAAAATAGGTCTTTTGAGCATCGGTATATCGAATATCGGCTTTTCGTACTTTCGGTATTTTGATTTTCGGTATTTTGACCATTGGTATTTCAACTGTAGGTATTATGAACTTTCGGGATTGTAATACGTACCCCTCGGAGTTATACCCTTTCCATTAAAAAAAAAAATGAAAATCGGTTCACGGTTCTCGGAGATATCGAGTAGGTAACATACATACAAAAAAAAAAATAGTTCGAATTGAGAACCTCCTCCTTTTTTGAAGTCGGTTAAAAATGTATGGGAAACTTTCGTCACACCAAGGAATCAATTAAGTTTTGTTTTAATTAAAGCCCTTAACTATTTATACGTACATTTTTTTTGCAATCGACCCATATCACACTAATTTTAACAATAGGTAAGTACATAATTTAAATAAAACAATTTAAACGGATTATATCGCGTATATTAATTATTTGAGCCTCCCTGACGTTTCAGTACCTTTACAGATACCGTTGTCAAAGGTTGACTGAGAAAAACACAATTTTTCTCTGTCAAAGTTACATTTGTGCAAACTACCCATTTTGTAAATATTAATTTTAAATAAAGGTGTTCATACATGCCAGATAAGCCTAATGTGTAAAGACAGTTACACATGTGCCAGAAGGGCATTTATTATTTATTTAAAATATCTACCAGCGGTTCACTAAAGGCTTACTGAGGAGAAAGAACCGCCAAAGAAAACTCCCAGATTGCCTTATTTATTACTATAAAATACTTTTAATCAAAAACTCTACATATACCACTTTTAACACTAATTTGTTTTACACTGTTCGAGGCCCAAGGTTTCCAGTCTTGTGTCTTGCTTGATCCTTGATAAGATGTACAACAGGATCCCAAGCCGGTGGTAATGACAAACCATCTTCTCTATTGAAATTGGGATATTTTTTGATTTCAATAGCCTCGCGCAACATTCTGGGAAAATATCGTTTCTCTCTGGCAAGGATTGAAGTGTTATCAAACTTAATTGAATGGTTTGGTTTGTCCATGACATGCTCGCAGACTGCAGACCTGTTGCAACGACGGTGCTTGACATCGGCTACATGCTCCTTAACCCGTGTAGCTATACTACGTTTCGTTTGGCCAATGTATGACAGACCACACTCGCAGTCCAGCTTGTAAACACCAGCACTCTGCAGAGGGATGCTACACTTCACGGGCCTCAGGTTTTGAGACATCTTCTTCATCGGCTTGAAATATGTTTTAATGGAAGCCCGTTTCAAGATGTTTCCAATCCTATCCGTGACCCCTTTCACATATGGCAGGACCGCAGGTTTACGCTCGACTGTAGGAGTCTTCACACGGGGTTTCTGGTTGAGGCGTGGTATCTTGAGCCCATTGGCCCAAAGCGCACGCTTGACATGCTGTAGTTCATCAATCAAATGTTGGTCGTCACAGATTCCCTTGGCTCTCTGAAACAAAGATTTACCCACTGTAGCAAGTTGACTAGGATGGTGATGTGATTTGCCATTTAAATACCTATCAGTGTGAGTAGGCTTTCTATAAACAGTATGACCTATAGTATTATCAGACCTTCTCAACACACTGACATCTAAGAAGGCTAGTGAATTGTCATTTTCTAACTCCATTGTAAACTTTATTTTCTCATGAATGGAGTTTAAATGGTCTAGGAAAACTGAAACACTAGATTTAGGTAAAATAGTAAAGGTATCATCTACGTATCTTTTAAAGTTCCTCGGCTTGACAGGTGACGATGAGAGTGCTTTCTCCTCGAAGTCCTCCATGAAGATATCGGCGACAACAGGAGATACTGGAGACCCCATAGCCACACCATCCACTTGCACGTAGAATTCACCGTTCCATACCATATAGCCAGATGTAAGGCAGTGTTCTAATAATTCAGCATATTCCATTGCCATATTCTGTTCACGTAGCCTCCTCCTCACAATATTGATGCAACCCTGTACTGGTAGGCATGTAAAGAGGGACTGGACATCAAAACTAACCATAATTTCATCATCAGTTAGTATCAGAAAATAAAGTTTACAATGGAGTTAGAAAATGACAATTCACTAGCCTTCTTAGATGTCAGTGTGTTGAGAAGGTCTGATAATACTATAGGTCATACTGTTTATAGAAAGCCTACTCACACTGATAGGTATTTAAATGGCAAATCACATCACCATCCTAGTCAACTTGCTACAGTGGGTAAATCTTTGTTTCAGAGAGCCAAGGGAATCTGTGACGACCAACATTTGACTGATGAACTACAGCATGTCAAGCGTGCGCTTTGGGCCAATGGGCTCAAGATACCACGCCTCAACCAGAAACCCCGTGTGAAGACTCCTACAGTCGAGCGTAAACCTGCGGTCCTGCCATATGTGAAAGGGGTCACGGATAGGATTGGAAACATCTTGAAACGGGCTTCCATTAAAACATATTTCAAGCCGATGAAGAAGATGTCTCAATACCTGAGGCCCGTGAAGTGTAGCATCCCTCTGCAGAGTGCTGGTGTTTACAAGCTGGACTGCGAGTGGGGTCTGTCATACATTGGCCAAACGAAACGTAGTATAGCTACACGGGTTAAGGAGCATGTAGCCGATGTCAAGCACCGTCGTTGCAACAGGTCTGCAGTCTGCGAGCATGTCATGGACAAACCAAACCATTCAATTAAGTTTGATAACACTTCAATCCTTGCCAGCGAGAAACGATATTTTCCCAGAATGTTGCGCGAGGCTATTGAAATCAAAAAATATCCCAATTTCAATAGAGAAGATGGTTTGTCATTACCACCGGCTTGGGATCCTGTTGTACATCTTATCAAGGATCAAGCAAGACACAAGACTGGAAACCTTGGGCCTCGAACGGTGTAAAACAAATTAGTGTTAAAAGTGGTATATGTAGAGTTTTTGATTAAAAGTATTTTATAGTAATAAATAAGGCAATCTGGGAGTTTTCTTTGGCGGTTCTTTCTCCTCAGTAAGCCTTTAGTGAACCGCTGGTAGATATTTTAAATAAATAATAAATGCCCTTCTGGCACATGTGTAACTGTCTTTACACATTAGGCCCATCTGGCATGTATGAACACCTTTATTTTAAAATTAATATTTACAAAATGGGTAGTTTGCACAAATGTAACTTTGACAGAGAAAAATTGTGTTTTTCTCAGTCAACCTTTGACAACGGTACTGAAACGTCAGAGAGGCTCAAATAATTAATATACGCGATATAATCCGTTTAAATTGTTTTATTTAAATGTGTGACAGTCGCGGAAACCGAAGAAAATATTAAATAGGTACATAAATTGAAGCAAAACTAAAATAAAGTAACACACTAAAGAAAAAACATCGTTTCAAAGAGTCAGTCGTGGCATCTTGGTTAATTCCAACATAGTACACTTGTACTAGTAATAGGTACACGTAAAAAACCTATTGTGACCTAGTATCTATTGTGCCGCCCACACTAGAGAGGCGCTCCCTGTCTCATCAGGTCAACGTCCCGTAATACGTTCCACACTCACTTGGACTAATAAATTCAAGAAGTTTGGCAAACCCTATAGAATACAAAGTTGCGAGTCACTGACGTTGATATAGACCAATGTCTACGCTATCCTATGCCTTCTTGAATTACAAAATAATCTTTTTATTGCACACCTAAATCACCATGGCATAAACATACAGCATGAGATACCTACATTAAAGAGCAGTAGAGATAAACAACAGGCGGTCTTATCGCTGAAATAGCGAATTATTGGTTAGGTACTAGCGACCCGCCCCGGCTTCGCACCTATAAATCTTCCTCTTGAATCACTCTAAAACCCGCATCAAAATCTGTTGTGTGGTTTTAAAGATCTAAGCATACATGGACAGACAGATAGACAGCAGGGAGCGACTTTATTTTATACTATGTAAATAAAAATAAATAAATAAATAAATATTAAGGGACAATCATACACAAATCGACCTAGTCCCAAACTAAGCAAAGCTTGTACTATGGGTACTAGATGACGATATACATAATATATAAATACATATATAGATAACATCCATGACCCAAGAACAAATATTTTGCACAAATATTTGCCCCGGCAGGGATTCGAACCCGGGACCGCCGATTCAGTAGGCAGGTGTCTACAAACCGAGCCAAACGCGTCGTCGCGATGTAGTGATTATAGTCCATGATTATATAATAATAATAATAATAATCATTTATTTCAGGTCATAGACCCATACAACTGTTAGTAACAATGGTACTTAATCTATGTTAGCAGTATAATAATCACAGTTCACAATCTATTAAATATAACGCAAAATTAACATGAATTAATACAATAATAAATAATTAATATAATAATATGGCAGAATTACATTTAACAGGAAATTTATTAATAATTTAATAATAATAACGAATCATAATTGTCAAGTTCAAGTTTTAAATTTAATTTGATTAAATACTTTTCGCAAGTGACATTATTTATGTGGCAATTGAAAAATTAATATACACTGACAGTATTAATTATTTAATGTATCTACATAATGATTTTACCTGCCCTACCCAGTGCATTAATATGGGACAACCAAATCTGTCAGCTATCACCTTCAAAATGCTGTTCTGGCTACCTCTGACACGTTCCATGATGGAGACAATTTTTTTACGCATGACAGCTTGAAAGCTGTCCGTACGAGCCTCAGCGAACATGCCAGATGCACTACACCATTTAGGTAGCCCTAACAACATTCTGAAGGCGTTGTTGTATTGTACGCGAAGGGCGTTATAGGCTCGTTTGGTATACTTAACCCACAGGCCGCCGGAGTAAAATGATTGGCTATATATAAACTATAATTCCAAGCAATTTTAAGTACTTTGTCCGTAAAAGCATGGTGAAATTGGAAGCTTCTTCTTCGGACCAAATTTCTTAGACTAATGCTATGCAGACTTAATAAGGAGATAATTAGGAATCGATGAACCTTCAAGTCGACAAACGACTTTGAAATAAAACCGACTGTTAGAAGAGTGTTGCGGATAAAAACAAAAACTGACGCACATCTTAAAAAGGTTTTTCGGTGGATTGTATTGCTGCACTTTCCTTTGATGTCTCTCCATTTCTGGCGGTTGAGAGCGTCGCGAGAGCACTCAACCACGGAAGATTAGGTTACAGATTTTACAGCTTGGTCATTGGAAAGACAATGTTCCTATGCACTGTGAGCTGCACTATATTCCTACGTATTAAGCGCACCAGAGTGCTCCGCCTTTAGTTTATTCGTCACAATCGGCGCACGGTCGATCAGTCGCCAGTGTCGCCACACATTTCATGACTAATTTGCTCGCATATTATACAAACTAACAATAAAATAAAGTTTTCAGGTGGATTTTCCGAAGATCAAAATAGAGAATCCTCTATAGACTTTTATTTTGTGTACACAACTGCTGCCTATAACATTCTTTAAATTATGAATAATGCCTGTCTTGATTTTACCACGGACACAATTGAGGCCTTGCTATTGAACTGCTGTAAACTTTTACCAGTTAATTCAGACCTCAAGTCACGAGGAAATTCGACCCTCACACTTCATTGGTCATTGCCATTGCATTTTTGTGAGTCTATTGACAACTCCAGAAAATTGATTTTTAATACCTACTTAATAATATAAAAGCGAAAGTGTGTCTGTCTGTCTATCTGTTACCTCTTCACGCTTAAACCGGTGAGCCGATTTAGATGAAATTTGGTGTGGAGATAGCTCGACTCTCGGGAAAGGTCATAGATAATTTTCATCCCGGAAATCATCGTTTAAAGGGGTGAAATGGGGGATGAAAGTTAAGCACTATAAACCGCTGAATCAGTCAGTAAAACGTGGCCGTGTACTCATTCACTCCAGACGAAGTCGTGGGCAGAAGCTAGTAATATTATAATTAAGTATTTTCACAAAAGCAAACTTACCTACATGCTGTGAATTGCAAAGACGATATAGAAAGATATACTGTCAACTTTTACCAATTCATTCATTGACCTTTGAGTCACGAGGAAATCTGACGCTTCATTGGTCACCAGCGTTCTTGAATCGCCGCGAAACTGCAATGACGTCAGCAGTGCGTAAACCGACGCTTACTGCCTTTTGCTTCTAGGCGGCCAATCAACGTTGATGGTATGTCATCAATAGATACAGGGCTATCAATCCAAATGGGTCAGTATGAAGAAGTTGGAAGAAGTCAAAAATTATGAAAGATATTATTAGCTGCGCCGCGCGGTGTTACCCACTCGTCCCACGGGAACACTATTATTTTTCGGGATAAAAAGTATACCTATGTGTCCTGAGTCAAGTTCAGCTACCTTCATATCAAAATTTCTCAAAATTGGCCAGCCGTTTGAGCGTGAAGAAGTAACAAACAAACACATAAACACACTCACAAACTTTCGCTTTTATAATATTAGTGTGATGTGATTATGAGAGATAGTGAAATCTGTTTTTAGGAACCATGGCGTTGATTTTAGATTTAGGTTACAAGAAAGTGCATATTTTTTTATTTGCTATAGGTACACTACTTGTACATCTAACGTTCCCGCAACACACGCTTCGTTTCACGTTTTACATTTTACTTAGACTGACAACAACATTCCCGTTTAGAAGCTAAGCAATTAAACAAATCCTGCGTCACGTTGTTAAGATTTTTCCTGAAATGACTTTTCTCCACAGAAAACCAATTTCCAATACTTTAGAACTTTATAATAGTATAGAGACACTGGGTTCTGGCTGTTGCGGCAGAAAGGTTCTTAAGTGGCGACCGCGGACGGGAAGACGTAGAGAGGAAAGCCCCCAAACAAGGTGGACAGTACCTGACTTAGGATCGAATTGGATGAGGGCGGCGCAAGACCGATTGTCGTGAAGAACTTTGGGAGAGGTCTTTGTCCAGCAGTGGACGTTTATCGGCTGATATGATGATGATAGGGACACTTTGCCACGTATTTTTCGGTGGGGCTGCCGAAACCGCCACCAAAATAAAACACGTTAAGTACAGAAACCTAGTAGGTACAAGTGCATGAGAAATCCAACACCCGAGATGTCGGAACATCGGGGCCACACCGTTTCGCCGTCGAAATAAACATTGTTCGGTTCATGACATGACGCATTGATGTAAACTGTTATGTCATTTAACCTGTTTTTCAATAAATAAATAATAAATGTGAGTTCGTCCCGGTAGCCGTAGAGACGGGTGGGCCATGGCGCGCAGAGGCTGAGAAGGCTGAGAGACCGAAGCGAGTACTTGGCTCAGACGCTCTCCCTGGCGATACAGCGCGGCAACTCCACTAGTATTTTAGGGACCTTTGAGCCGGGGTACCATCCTGAACGGTTCATAGAACCTGTTTAGTTTTATAATTAGTTATTACTTATTATTAATTTTAGTTTTATAGACAGTTTTATTCGTTATGAGACTATGCGATAAATAAGGTCACCTTTGGTTGTCATGCGTACGAGTCTATCGATTTGTCATGTTTACATGACTGTCTAGAATATAGTCTGCGAGACGCACGCCATTATTAATGTCATCTCATCGGGTATTTTTAATTTAACCCCTTTGAAAAAGAGGTGTTTTATAGTTTATTATACGATTAACTGAACTAATTTATATGATTAATCTGTATGCGGCAACGTAGCTCCTCGACGCGTGAACCGATTTAAACTTGGACTTTTTTGTTTAAGGTGGGTAATGGACATGACTCTTTGACTTCACCTACTAATGGTAGGTCAATTTTTAGGGTTCCGTAGTCAACTAGGAACCCTTATAGTTTCGCCATGTCCGTCTCTCCGTCTGTCCGTCTGTCCGTCCGCGGCTTAGCTCCGTGATCATAAGTGCTAGAAAGCTGAAATTTGGTATGAGTATGTTTATGTATCACGCCGACATAACGGTAAAATAATAACTAAAAAAAAACTTTTTTTTCGGGTATATCCCGTACACTTAAAGTGGGGGTGATTTTTTTTTCGTTCCAACACTAGCGTGTGGGGTGTCGTTGAATAGGTCTTTTAAAAACAATAGGGGGTCTTCAATCATAATTTTTTGATAAAGTCAGCCGTTTTGTAAAAATTCGCTCGGGAAATCCAAAAAATAGTATCCCCCCCCTCTAACTTCTCAACCACGGGTCAAAAAATTATGGTACAATTCATGAAAATAAAGCCTTATTAGTACTTTCAATGAAAACTATATTGAATAAAATCGGTCGAGCCGTTTTTGAGTTATCGCAAAATTTCATAATTTTCTTCAAAATTACGTAAGTGCCGCGCGGTGTTCTTATACTTCGAACGTTACACATATTAGTTAAGTGCCATACTGTATTAAAACATTTCGCTCAATCTGGTGCGTATAATCGATAACTCCCAGAAGGTAATAACTGATTACAGTTACTTTGGCGTTTACGACCTTTTTATAGAGCTTGCAATCTTTCTCGTAATTTAAATTTGATTTTATTGTCTATTGTGAAGGATGGGCAACTACGGAACCCTACACTGAGCGTGGCCCGACATGCTCTTGTTTTTTCTTGTGGGAATTGCCGCGGCACTAACGACCGACAGATGCTAATAATGTAATAATATGAGGTGCTTATCTTATATAATTACCTATGTTTTTTAAGAGGAAATAAAATAGATCCTGAGAGTATTATATAAAATATTGTAAATCTATATTTAGTTGTTGGTAATTAAATACCTTACCCTTTACCTTACCCTAATATAATTAAAGATCGGGTGGGTTGGATCACGAAGACCCTGAAGCATAATCAATTAATTACAATATGATATTTCAAGTATTCAATTAATTTTAGTGATGGAAGTGCATTGTGCACTAACGTATACTTTTTTAAATGATATTTTTTGTAAAGAAGTAAACGGAACTAAAGCCTGACCAGAAATATATGAGGATGTGCCATATTACACTGGCAATGATTTTTATGATGGTTTGTCAACTATGTCAATGTTATTCGTAGTGAATTCTTTAAAAGACAAATATTTAAATGTATCCAAAGAAAATGCCGAAAACCATTCACAGTTGTGAACGTACGATTATTAATGAAGTGTACATGTGTTTAATACATGAAAAACAGTTAGGAAAAGAGTGCATTCCATTAAATGATATTACGAGGTTAACATAATGAAACTGACAGGTATTTCAAAGTAATGACATTATAGTGGGCTGCGATTGGTTGCAAAATTATTGCCATATAAATCTTATAAATAGCGGCCTCTTGACAATCCTCATATAATTCTGGTCAGGCTTTATATGCTCTAGAACTGTCCTAGAGTTCTTATAATTTCACAATTTTAATGTTACCAGAGGGCTCTCTTGAAGTTGTAAACTAATAAAACAACGCTTTCAAAGAATCAGTTCAACTAGTTATTACTTTGTGTGAATTGTGTGAGCATAAGCAAAACACCTGACAATTCATTTAAACTGTAATAAAAGAAAGCCTGCTCTAGGTTGTAATTAATCGCCATAATTATGCGTGTAGTATTGTTTGTTCCTTGTTCCACTGCCGAATTATTTTAATTTGGGTTATTTTAGTAGCTCTGCTATGCTAGTTGTTTGAATAGATATGCCAGTTGTTATTATTTTGAATAGGTCGTACTGATACTAAGTTGTTACCAGTGTACCGACTGATACCTAAAAGTAGATACCTATTTATATGTGTTATTGTTGTGTTATGGCTTAAAGTGTTAAATAACTATTATTATCCTATGCAGTACACATTTAATCGTATTTATTATATATAATATACTTCTTAAAGTATGTAAATATATGTATCATTGTATTTATGGTAGTTGTTATATAATATTCATGTATTCACTTGTATCTTAGACGCTCTCCGAACGATTAATTTTCTACTCAGCACCAACTTGAAGCATCTCTCTTTGGCACTATGGTTGACTGGTAGAGATTGCCCTTAGGCATTAAGTTCACCATTTGTACTGAATTTTGTTTTGTGCAATAAAGTTTAAATAAATATTCTATTTAAAGAGACAAGGACATAATATCCAAGGGGTTTGATCGTACAACAAGGATCTGGAACTCAAAAAGCCTCGTAGTTATTGCCCGTCAACTTAATGGGTTTAAGTTCAATCATCCGTCAATGTTTTATCAAATCGTAATTTCATGTAACTTTAATGTTAACTCTAACCCCATTTTGTCTGCACGCTTGTACTTAACAGGGCAGATAATTCACCATTGATTCACGGACTACAATGTTTACACTATGCACATAGCAGAGCAGCGTCCACAATCGATCGATTGAGTTGAATTGATTAGACGACGGCAGTTATATGTACATACGTAATAAATTATATACATTAATCAAAGTCTTGTGACTATAATATTCCATTGATCTTTGATTGGTTACGTACGTTCGATGTGTTCAAAAAAGAAATTTATAGTTTGACCCAAATCATAGGTATTATACATATATTATATTTCAGTAGAATATATAAATTTATTTATAACACAATACAACAGATTGACAATTACTAATTAAAAATACGTGACACATACACATACTCATACCAAATTTCAGCTTTCTAGTACTAATGATCACGGAGCTAAGCCGCGGACGGACGGACATACGGACATGGCGAAACTATAAGGGTTCCTACTTCCTAGTTGACAACGGAACCCTAAAAAGGACAGCCATATCCACCTGATAACGAATGTCAGACGGATGAGGATAGATATCTCCTTTATCTTGGATTAAATATAAATAAGTTTTATCGTGCCTATTTCTATTTATATAATATATTATGTATAAATGTACATCATTTCCAATCTCCTTTTAGATACAAGATATGCAAATGCATGTCATCACTCTACTTTTTAAAATAAATATATTTCGACTCAACATCTACATATATAATACTACGAAATTTTTTTTTCACCTCACTAGCTCGGAAAGGCCAGTTTGTTTGTTTGATATCTATTGAGAAAATCGCTTTTTATCCACATGTGGAGAAAGAGTTTTGACGTTTCAACGCAGCTAAAGTAAAATTTGACATGAGCTTATTTTCTGAAAAATCCCGTTTAAAATACCTACATGAAAGCTAATTAGACCTTAGTTTTAATAAATGGCAAATTGGTTGATTATTGCAGATATTTTTCAAAGATATAGTACAAACCCTTATTATTTTTCCTCGCTGTAGTGAGGTGAAAAGTTTTGTGTTATACACGGGCGAAAAGTTATTTTACGTCTCGTGTATTGAAACACTCGCTACGCTCAGGATTCTATTTTGAACCACTCGCTTCGCTCGTGGTCAATCATAGGATCCTTTCGCTAGCTCGTGTTTCAAATAAACACTCGCGGGTAAAATACAACTTTCCCCCCTTGTATAACAAATAACTATTCTTATGAAATAGGTTACCACGGCTCACAAAGCATGCATGACGCTGTCTCTCATTAAAACTCTAACAGCGAATCTTACAGATCCTACATTTTGTTCGAAAAGTAGCATAAGTAGTTTGGAAGTTTCATATAAGTCTTGCGTGACACAATGTTATCATATTAGGTGACCTGGTGATAGACGAAACGGCGAAAGACCTGTAACACTACCACTTACAATTAGCACGCCTAGAAACCTAGTCAGCTATTAAAGTATAGCCAGTTTTGGCTAGCCGCGGACTACTAGAGTCTGGAATCTAGACCTTTAAAATTCTTGTTTTGCATGCCAGTTGCTGGCAAAATGTGTGTGTCTGTATTTATTTGAAATGTACCATCTTTAATACCACATTTTACGCAAATAAAGATATTTGTATTTGTTAGAACGGCACGACCGCCCGCATTTCTGGCAGAAATTATCACGTCGGATGTTCTAATGGCTGGTTGTTAGCTCCGCCTCGCGGTGTTCCCCGCTTATCCCACATTTTTTGGGATTAAAAGTAGCCTATGTGTTAATCCAGGGAACCAGTTACCTCCGTAACATTTTTTTTCTCAAAATTGGTCTTGCCGTTTGAGCGTCAAGAAGTAACAAACACATTCACACACTTACGTCTTTATATAATATTATAATTTTGTTGATTGTGTGATTCATCAAGATTGCATCACTGCGTGCCGCAAATCGCATTAATAGCCTGCAAGCACCGGCGCACATCAGTGTACTAGATGCCTCCACTTTCCGTTTTTTACCCGACCAAATTACCGCGCGTTCGTAGCTTATCGTAACGTACAAGGTTGGTTCAGTCGTATCGCCATACAGTCTGACACAAAAGAATAGAAATTAAAAAGTGGCAATACAGTCGTATCGTCCCTTTCTAATCAATCTATGAAAACGGGGACGTCAATACACCGGCGACAAATTACATGGCTCTGGCAGTTTTTGCCAAGATTAAAACAGAGAACCTTCTGTAGTTTTTTTATGCTATCATCAAATAATATTCATTGTAAGAACTTCATTTTAATTTAATACTGCTTTAAACAGACACTATCTCCCGTATCAGAATGAATGCAAACAACTAACTATCGTACTAAGACAATAGCTCTCATATCTCATATATAAATGTTTTTGCTACCGGATGTATGTACAGTCGAGTTCATTTACATCTACACACTTACGAGAACAAAAATATCTGAACACGATTTTATGCTCCTGACAATAGAGTCGTGTTCAGATATTTCTGTTCTCGTAAGCGTGTAGATGTAAATGAACTCGACTGTACATTTCATACATTGGAGTAAAAATCTTAAATATTTTAGTCAGATGTAAGAAAAGTGTCTTCTCTCTAGAAAACGTGTTTTTTGTTATCTTTGGCTGTCTCGGGACCTCAGAATTATTTAAACATGCTTTAAATACCTATTTGTGAAAGAAATAAGATAAGATAAATATGTCAGGATAAGGTTGTGAAAATCTCGTCTGCTGCCGAGTACTAAAATAGTGTAACAGATAGAGAAGTCATTTCGTTCATTAAGACAATAGTGTACTTATATCCTACCTAGTCTCAAATTAATAGCTCTATATTTCTAATATTCATTTTCCTTATATCGATAACAAACTTTAGCAATGGGCGAAATATGCCCTTACTTCTCGTAGAACCGATGGCCAGAAAGGTTCTTGAGTAGCGACCGCCTACTAGAAGACGCAGAAGGGTAGGCCTCAACAAGGTGGACCGACGGCCTGGTTAGGATCGCAGGAAGCAATTGAATGAAGGTGGCACACGACTGATCATTGTTAAGAACTTTGGGGAGTTTGGGGGTGATACTGCTATTAGGCGCATTATCAAAGTAGTTAGTATTTGATAAGATTAGCTCTGTTGGATAACCATAATAAATATCATCATCATTGCATCCGGCCGATTTCGGCCACGGCGACTGAACGCTGGCTAATGAGAGCGTCGCTCATGGGCTCTCAGGTGGCTGACGTAGCCAATTTTCGCAGCAAATGTGCGACCACATTTGCTGCATGTCAGCACCCCACCGACAAAATTATACTGGTTGGCCGCTGGTGGTCGGGCCTTAAGCTCCTCGCGCTTAGCGTCGAGCTCATTCCTTCTTTTCTCTTCGAAGGCTTGCACGCTTACCGCCACTGTTTCCCTCTACTTAGGCCGATAACTCCATAATAAACATAAACCACTAACAAAGGTCTAGTTCCTTAATTTTCAGTAATATTCTTTGAATGTTGTTCGCATAGAAGGGAAATAAACTATTGATGAGGGTACAACGTTAGTTTAACAGCAACTGGCAACTCTGGCAACCTGTATGAATCCCTATACAATTTAAACGAAGTACTAGAGTTCTATTTAAGGAGCTTTCTAAACGGCTCGTCGACACCACTGGTGACCAAAGGACTGGCAGCTTCCTCGCTCAGGATCTTAGTATAGCAATACAGGGAGGTATTGATGCCAGCGGCTTTGGTACAATGCCACGGGGCCCATTTTTTGACATAGTTTAGTATTCGTTTAATAATTGGTGTAATTCTTAATCTGATGTGTTTGCCTATAAATAAACAATCTTAGGATTATTCTTGAAGTCATGATCCCAGTAAGTCCTCAGCGTTTTATTTGTAGAAGCATAAATGTGCTTTAGATTGCTTTAAAGCCTACCTGCGATAACAGAAACTGAAAAGCTTTGAGTATGTCGGGAAACTCAAAGGCTAATGCACTAATTCCTTTAAATTATTTAATTTAAAAACAGTTAGATAATCCATATATTTGAATGAAATACAGTGTACCTACGTTTTCGGTGTATTCTCACACGTATTCGGCGTCTGAAGGGCGACTCCGAAATACGTGCCATGCCGCCCTTCTCGACCTCGTGTCAAACGACATTTGACTGAGCAGGATGGCATATGAAATTCGATTTTCAACGATCGGAGTCCTGCTTCCTTGTAGAACATGTTTTTTGTTTTCTCCCTCTAAGTTACTGAAGCTACTCGTAAGTGCACACATGCATGGGCATCACTCCCAACAAAACTGAAGCAAACACGCAAATAGTGATAAGCGTTGACATCTAAATCTGACGCATCATGTGATTGTCTCACTTTATCTGCAATGTCTGAATCGCTTTATCAGTGAGCGGTAATTTGGACAATGAGTAATGATAACATTAGGTAGCGCAAAATTAAGCGTGATGAGGGTCACTTCTACTGGAAATTAGTCCACTGCTGGACAAAGTTCTCCACTTCGATCGGCCTTGCGCCGCCCTCATCCTATTTCTGCCCGAAATCCTAACCAAATCGTCGGTCCACTTGAAAATCGTCCACTGCGGAACAAGGGCCTCCCCCAAAATTCTCCACGATCGGCCTTGCGACGCCCTCATACAATTTTTACCCGAGATCCTAACCAGGCCGTTTGTCCACCTCCAGAATCAAAAAATACAAAAAAAAAATACAAAATCATTTATTAACAAAATAGAATTATAACTAATTACAAATATCTGTCAGTGACCAAACTAGGCTGAGCCTGTATCTTGGCCAACTGCGAGGGCGGGTAACAAAGGAAAATATTTACATTACATAACCGCTTTAAGACATTACAAGTACTTATTATGATAATTGGTAAGTATAATGCTTTTACTATTCTAAAATAATACTATAGTACGGTCAAGAAAAAGTAAGTGTGTGTGTGTGTGTGTGTATATATGTATGTGTGTGCTGTCGTCTGGAAACCCCATTTGTAGGTCACATTGAGCATTTAATTATATCTTCAGTTTCACTGTATGTCAACGTCATTAACCAATGCTTCACCACCCTTTTGGCATTAGCTACTGATAAAAGTTTAATATCACAATGGCAACAGACGTAGTTGTATATGCTACAATGCGAGTAGGCGTGTGAACGCCTTGCAAGAGCGGATTTAAATGGGGGTAGCGGAACCTTGTAGATGCGCCTTCGCAGCATTTCCTCGTATAACCAGCAGAATTGAGTACGATGCCATGGTTGCGAGTGACGGCTTTAATGACGAAAAGCTGCCTCACTCTGAGCAGCTTCGTCTCGCGGTACAATAAGTCTGTGGGGAACCGAAATGGTTTCTTAAGCATCACCTTCAATAATGCTCTCTGAGCACGTTCAAGGGGAAGCAGGTGGCTTTTAGCTGCACAGCCCCAGACGGTCACCCCGTAGTCCAGAATAGACTGACCTAGCGCCTGATAGACAAGGCGAAGTACATTATGGTCGGCACAGTTGCGAAGTCTCTTCATTACAAATATGAGTTTCCTAACTCTTGAAGAAAGAGTGGTAACATGTTGTTCAAAGGAGAGGTGTTGATCAAAGAGAAGCCCTAAGTATTTAACACAGTTTTGCCTCTTAATTACCTGACATGAGCATGCATCACCGTTATACGCACAGGAGTGGAATTTTATGACTTTTTCAATGGAGGGTGACGTTGCTGAAGTTTTTGAGAATGCTACAAAGTTGGTTTTGTCAACGTTGAGAGTCAGCAAGTTATTGTTCAACCATGAAGCAACCTCAGATAGCGCATCTTCCGCTCCAGAATAGACGTCATCCCATGACTTGCCACTCACCAGTATGACAGTATCATCCGCGTAGCAGACAAGGCTCGCATTCGGTTTTGTGATGTCAAAAATATCGTTTATGTATAGAGTAAAAAGCGACGGGCCAAGCACACTCCCCTGAGGTACCCCAAAATTTACCGGAAGCTGATCACTAAAAAATTCGCCTATTTTCACCGTTTGGGAGCGATCAGACAGGTAGCTAGCAAACCAGTCATGAGTTACACCTCTGACACTTCAATCAATCAAGAACCTTTCTGCCCCAACGGCCATCGGTTCTACGAGCAATGTGCCCCGCCACCTATGTTTGGCGACGTCAGAGCTATATCTACAACCTCGGTTCTCTTGCGTATCATCATTTCGGATTCGATCCCGCAGGGAAACTCCGAAAAAAATGTAATGGAGCTGAATTCCACTTTAGAATGTCATCGTTCCTAGATATCTCCACTATTTTTGCTTTACCGGTGCGCTGTATTTATTTTATTATTCAAATAAGTTACTCAGCCAGTCGTTATTAAGACGTAGTTGTAAGGTTGTAACAACGTTGACGACACTTCCAGAAAAGGTTATATAGACCCTTTATATCTAGTACATAAAACTGCGTATAGCGCAATCTACCTGCGTTTCCCAAAGGTTGATTGGTAGAGAATGCCCTATGTCATTAAAGATGAGGTTTATTTTTTGTAATTAAGATTCAATAGATATATGTAGATAGTAGTACAATAAAAAAGAAACCTAAATACAACAAACCAAGAACGTGTCAAATTGTCCTCTAATAATTCAATAAAATTAGCCGAAAATTTGGCAAAATTAAAGGACAACTTTTATCTATCAGGATATGTAGGTTATAGAGCCAAGTTTAATTTTATCTACTCTAAGTTAAGTATACTGAAAAGGTAATTCACAAGTATCGAGAAAGAAGAAACATAACCTAAAATTTTAGCGTTAGCGATTAGCGTTCGTGCGTGCGGCTCTCCGTGGCGCCACCTATGGTCCCACCGGAAGATCAGCGCTGGCTCTCGAGCTAGCATCTTGCTGAGGTGGGACCTTTTCGTGGCACAGCCATAAAAATATAGTTACTTATTGTTTTATTTTATTTTCTTATTTCTGTCACACCATTTAAGTAATTATGTTTTGTTGCAAGTCACGAATAAATGTATTTCTTTCTTTCTTTCTTCTTTCTAAAACTGTACCGTTACGATGGAAATCGCTAGCGACTTCGTAAAGGATTAGGGGCGCTGTATTCTCCATACGAATCGTTCACGCAATCGCTAGCGAGTACGGTCACGTTAACTCATGGTAACACGTATTCGGCTACACACATATATACTCGACGCCACGTAGCTTGGCAATAGCGACCAATGACTCCTACCATGAAACTCAATTTCTAATAACGACACTTTTTTTTGTTCTCCGTAACGACCATTTTTACTAATATTGCTACACCGTGGTAGAGGGTGTCTGGGCGTGGAGGGACCGGACCCGCTACCACGGTGTAACAATAAAAGTAAAAATGGTCGTTACGGGGAACAAAAAAAAAGTGTCGTCATTAGAAATTGAGTTTCATGGTAGGAGGAGTCATTGGTCGCTATTGCCAAGCTACGTGGCGTCGAGTATATCACGGGCCGTTTGCTCACGAGACATATCAATTTAAACATGCTTATGCCAAGATAAAATTATTTCATGCCCACTACAGGTTTTCCCGGTCAACACTTGATAATATTATGATAATATTAGTTTTAATATTTTCTTCGGTTTCCGCGACTGTTACACATTTAAATAAAACAATTTAAACGGATTAGCGGTTCATTAAAAGGCTTGCTGTGGAGAAATTAAAAAAATTTAGGAAATATTGTGTTTTTCTTAGTCAACCGACAACGTCAACAGGAAACTTGCTGAGACGTCAGGGAGGCTCAAATAATTAATATACGCGATATAATCGGTTTGAATTGTTTTATTTCAATCATAGTTTTCCTCAGCTACTGGAAGAAGTGCAAAATTTGCCAGGAAATTTTAAATCTGTAAACACTAACCAAACTGGAATAAGGCTTACTCGGAGATGAGACAAAATGCCACATAAAGATAAACCTTAATTACCGGGTGAGCGAAGCGACTCAGTTTCAACTTGGTCTAAGATTATTTCGTATACCCGGATGTTTGGGTGTCCGGATTTCCGGCTGTTCTCGCCTAGAGGTCGCATTTCTTATGCAATTGTGATGAACATTTGTGAATAGGTTTCATAGAATATCTTAAAAATCGAAACGAAAATAAGAATCCTATTCCTCGAACTGGTTTCTGAAGTAACATAGGTCGTAAAAAATGGTATGCCAATTGACTCAGCGATTAGACGAGAGATGTAACGAACAAAAAAATATGCATATACGAATACGCTTTTGATGGAGATATTCATGTAGCTGACGTGTATGGTGGTTAGATCAGGCTTAGCCACAAAACAAAAACAAACAAAAACATATAATCTCATTCCTAATGGGATGCTACAGCACATCACGTTCAAGATTTCTTTGTAGTTAAAGATTTCAATGTGTGATTTTGGTTACAACGGTTCTCTTAGTAGGTATAGTATGCGAGGCGTATGTCACTTCCAATGTTTTTTTCCGTGGGATTAGCCCACTGAGAAGGCGTGGAGACTTTCCATTCAACCACATCTAGACAAACCCGCATGGGTCATTAAAACCGCGGTGAACATAATTGACCCAGCAAGTAGACTAGAGATGTAAACAACATATTCGTGGATGTTTTTATTTGGCGACCACGAGCCGGAAGTCACAGTAGTGGTAGGTAGATGTTTCTTGGTGAGGTGACTAGATTTGACAGTGGACGATATATTTAGGAATGGAAATTAGGAGAGCCGACTTATTAGTAAAATATACTTCATTAGGTACCTCCTCGGTTTTCATGATTATCACTTATTTAAGTGCCGATAAACTTCGTGTTTGGCGAAATTTGTTATAAAATGTGTACCATGCTTTTTTGAAAAAAAAAAAAGTTCTCAATTTAAAAGAGCCCTTCGATCAGCAGCGCAACACTTCAACGAGCTTTTTTTTGTTTTCTTTCACAATCTGACCGGCGATTGACGTCTTCACCTGATGGTAAGTGACTACGGGGTCGAGGATATAGCTCACCGGTTCAGTATTAGGTACCTGAGCTAGAATAAAAAAAGGAAAATATTGTTTTATGTCACATATTAAATATGTTAGTTTAGTTTCTTATACTTTACAGGTTAGGGTGCGCCTCCATTGAAGCGAGGCGGAGCGGAGCGGAGACGTGCGGAACAGACCAATCACGTCAGTTGAAATCTGTATCTCAGCTCCGCTTCACTTTTGTGATTGGTCGATTCCGCAAAATTGGGGTTTGAAAAAGTAGAAGAAAAACATTGCTGCCTTTTCGAAACAAACTTCCAAGGTCAACAGAGCCACTAGTTTTATTTTGATAATCGATCAAGTCAAGCTGATCCTAATCTCTGAAGATGTATGTATATAGAAATATGCAAATATTCACGAATACGAATGCAGTCAAAAGTGTACATCCTTAGTGTAAATAAGAGTTTGGGCATCGAGGCCTTGAGAGCGCGTGCGCCGACGTTTAGCGCTCGCTCACGATCCTGTTAGTGTTAGTGCGGAGTCGGATCCAAAAACCAAATGTTGCGATATGTCCGACTTAGCAATATATCAGTTTTATCGCGACATTATATCGGACATCAGCCATAATTATTAAGTCATAACATTTGGAAGAAAATCTTTTAACACCGTTTTGAAATTATAACTTAAGTGAATTAAGACACGCTGCACCGTTAATTTAAATATGTATAATTTAACACGAGAACAAAAGAAAATACACAATATGAACGTATGAGAATGAAGCGAAAAATTGGAAAATACAATGGAATTTTCCAATTTTTCGCTTTATTCTGTACGAACCATTGTTGGCGGTGTTTGCATCGGCTTTCCGGGCCAACACGGGCTACCTATTGGACCACTGAATTGAATTTAGTTTATGCTAGTAGACGTTACTGCTTTAATAAAAAACACAACATGAACATCGGAATTTAAACTACAAAAAAACCCTTCTGATATGCGGATTTTTCAACCCTTACGGAAAAAGTTGCAAATTCGGAATGAAAGCCGAATTCGCTTTGGGTCGAGCTATCTGACGTGTATGTACGATTGTATACGCCTGTTTTACTGTTCGTGTCGTGTCAGGCCGCACATAGGGGTATTTGCACGATCTACGCGGCCAAAATTATTTTTATGCTTAGTTGGTATCAAAACAATGTAAATAAATAAATAAATCTAATTTAAAAAAAAAAAATGTATTTTTTAATAAAAATATACAATATATTTACAAAAAAGCAACAATCCAAAAATTAGGTCCGTACAAAGGAAGAAAAACGTAATAATGCTAAGTTTCTTGCCGTTCTTCTTCGCTCTCTGATGTATTTACCGATATATTGGGTTCTGCAGATACAAACATGGCCAAAGTTTCAGGTAAAAAGGTTTTCGCTTTCCTTTTTTTTACAGTTCTCATGCTACTTAGCACAGGATCTGAACTAAGCAGAAGGCGATTAAAAATATCCTGATTACAAGTTTCCCTGGAAAATTTCCTCGCAAAATCTTGGCGGTAACATCTAAAATGTTTGTTGCGAGCCTCAGCTGCTTCCTCGGAAAGTTGTCCGATTGGCAATAATGCCTTTTCGATGATGACTGCGCCATGGACTAAAAGCTTGTGCATTGTTGGCGTCATGGGATGCCAATCATAAAGGTTCTTATAAACACGAGCCGTTTCTAAAGCATATCTTTCATATTTTAAAGGATCAATTTTGAGTCCGCTTGAAATAGCTTCCAAAATGACTTTTAGTCTATAAATTAGCTCATAATTGATGCCAGTTATTTCTGCAGCTAAACTGGGGTTCTCGAAGAACCTTCTGCTGGTATTACCGTCATTTGTATTCCCAAAATTGGATTTAGGCATATCTATTATTAGACCAGTTTCAGTGCGAAACCTTCTTTGAATCTCTTTTTTCGTTTGTTCTTCTTGGTCTTTTTCCTCTTTCGTTTTTCGTGCCCTGTACTTTTTTACTTGGAGTTTGTAGGCTAGATGTAGAATGGCTTCAAATATGCGAATTCTGGCGTGTAAGACTGATATGCCGAATTCAAGAGCTTCAAAATTTACGTCTCTGGCATAGTCCAATTTATTAAAATCTTTCGATGTTGCTCCACATATGTAGCACCTACTTGTAGACCTCGTGCCTGTGGCTGCATTGCAGACCTTTCCATCTACCATGGTCATTATAAATCTGTGCTTAATTAGGAACTTTTTCCCATCTATTTCGAATTCTGTTGGGGCTAAGGAGCTAATAGAGCTTTTAACGTTTCTTATTTCCTCTTCAGTAACATCTGTGGTTTCCTTGATGAAACGGAATCTCATTGGTCGACAAAATCGCGGCGAAGAGGGTGCTGGATTATTCCATAAAACTTTTTCATTGTTATCCCCACAAACTAATTGAAGAGGCACGAAGCAGCTTTGAAATATGTTTGCATCAGAATCGGTATCACTTTCGAGTTTTTGCTTAAACTGTGATTGTTGGGACCCATCGCAGCCCCATTTACTAATAAGAGTTAGGCATTCACGCTCTTGCTCCTTTAAAGTTAGCAATACATCTTCTAGGTACTCCGATAAACGCTTAGCAGTAACATCCATTAGAGGCTGTAACTGAGCTTCGGCACTGGTACTCGTTACCGTAATTGAATCTTGAGGTGGGTAAATTATCTTCTTGGCTTTTTGTAAAGCACTGTAGCACGGAAAAAACTTCTTATTGGTTTTTCTTATAATCTCATACTGTCCTCGTGTCAAATCGGCATCCACAAACATTTGCAAAGCTTGCATTGGTGTTAAGGAGGAGAATTGGTCTTCACTTGATTTCGTACGGTAAAATGCCTTTTTATATTTATTTGCTCGTGTCGGGGAGTTGGTGATATCCCTTAGTACGACTGATGCATCTTTTTTACCAGATTTTCGCAGTTCCACTTTCGCAGCATGTATTATGATATCCTTTTCAAAATTAGAACGAAGTTCTTCAGTCTTACGCCTTTTGCTTCTCTCACTTGCATCTTTAAACGACTTGGATGGTCGACCTGCCCGCTTTTGTGATGTCCCACCAACAGGTATTTCAAAATTACCTTCCAGCCAAGACTGGTTGTATTTAATAAAAATATCTTCTTTATTGTGAGCTTTGGTCCATCTTTGTTTGATTTCTGATTTGAAATGGGCAAAACCACGCTTCAAATTAATAATTTGGTTTTCATTGTAACCTTCACATGACAAAAGTTCATCTCTTAGATAGTTCAGTTTGGCATCTAAATTAGGCAAATCTTCCTTCTTCATGCGGTCAAACAAGTATTGTCGGGTCACAATCCTTACTCCTGATGTATCCTTTGAATCTAAAACAAACATACACCATGTTATAATCGCAGACAAACATTTCGTATTTTATACGTAATTTCGCTAAATATCTTTAATCTCCCAAAACTGTATTTATCCGGATGTTTCCGGAGGTGTTTTTGTTAGTAGTTATAAGAAAAAGGATCAAATAATAAACTGTAATAGTAACCATAGCCCGATCTACCCCGATACATAAACAAAAACACTAGTAAAGTAAAAATATTGAAGAAAATCACAGTACCTAAATGAGCTTTTTTAAATTAATAAAAAAAAATGATTTTCTTTAGGTTGCTATGACTTTATTAACGTAGTTTATAAGTTTCTTACCTCCTCCTTCAGAATCCATCACTTTCAATTTGTAACACGAACTTGATAACATAAAAATTCACTTCGGAAGTTTAACATTTATTAAAGCGCGCCGAGAACAAACGTACACTATGTGAAACGGTTAAATTCCGACTGATGCTAGGGGCGCGGGTTGCGCTCTAGCAGGTAGAAAGGGGTGGGGTATTGCTCCCGGGTTAGTGCTTTGTTTTAGGAAGTGGTTTTTACGAATGTTATTATTATTTTGATTTGGGGACTTTTGGCCGCGTAGATCGTGCAAATACCCCTATGTGGGCCGTCAGAAATTACGGGACAACCTAAACAAACTCCAAGGGCATATTGGACGATTGCTGGATGTTCAAGCCTTACGAAATGGTCGTAAAATCGGGATGAAAGCCAAACTCGCTTTGGGTCGAGCTATCTGATGTGTCTGTACGATTGTACGCCTGTTTTACTGTCGATACGTGAGTTCTTGTTCGTATTCGTGTCGTGTCAAGCCGTCGGAAATTACGGTACCACCTAAATATACTCCGAAGGCATTGATCGCTTTAGACAGTTACCTAGATCTTCTGCATCTTCAAGCGGCTAGCGATGTGCCGTTCTCGATAACGTTTCCCGACTGTATGGGAATTGTTTTCGAGAACGTTCTTTCCCCAAACAAATTGAGAAACGGTCTCGAGAATGACACATCTATTCAAGCCACACGGGAAACGGCGTGAGATCGGTACGGAGGACAAACTCGCTTCGGGTCTTGCCATCGAATACACCACTCAAAGTGTTTATCTATGTATTGTACGCTTCTTTCACAATTTTTTTTTAACTGCACAACATAGTGGCTCCACTTCGCCTGATGGTAAGCAAAAAGGGGAGCCCAAGTCGCAATGGCAACTGACAAGAAACCGACGGTGAAGTTGACACTGCCATGCTGGCCCGAGAGATGCTTCTTCATGCTTTGTTTCAAGGGTCACTTGTTATAAGAAGTAGGATACACAGGATCCGGCAAAGAGTTAATTTTAATAGTTCAGCAGATGAAGGAATTACCAAACTTCTTGGTACGTGTGTGTGTGTCTCTTGTCAATGCATGAGTTATTGTCCGTGTTCGTGTCGGGTCATGCCGTCGGAAGCCTCGGAATGCGATAGCTGCGCGGGCGCACGGCCAACAGTCACCGTCTAGACGCGTGCGATATCTACCATAAATAGTACTAGACTATGTCCGCAACTTTATCCGCGTAACCCTTTTTTTACCGTACTCGGGTAAAAGTATCCTATCATCTGTGGATGTCCAGCTATCCTTGTTCTAAAATTTATAAAAATCCTACCAGGCATTTTGCGTGATGTGCGCACAAAGATTTTCCGACCGTTTCCCTGAAATCTTGACCACTCCCCATATAAAATTGGAATACTGTTTTAGAGTTTTATAATAGGATATATAGTCTAAACTATCTTTTATCTCAGGCCTATTCATCTTGGAAATCCTTGAGGTCTCTGTCCAGCACTTAGTGATGCACGTCATTCGGTTGTGATGATTCTTAACGCTTTCAGTGCTTACAATTAGAGTTTTACTTTAGCTGTACTTGTAATTATGTACCTTCAGCATTAACTCCGTCATTTACTAAATATAAGGACCTACTTTTATTTAGCGTAATAAAGCTTAGCAAAGTAAAACAAAAGAAGGGACTTTACCTATCTATGCAATAAGTACCTATAGCTTCCCAGCTCAGCTGTGGATAGCAAAGGTACCTAAAGCAACATTCAGTAAAGGTTGTATTTGCAGTTCGGATGAGGTCATTGGATTCAATTATGAAGGCGCCGCCTTATTAACCGTGTTAAAAAACCAACTTCATTTTTTTTAAGTAGGTGATTGTTTTCTGCTCATCCAAAATGACGTCCTGTTAATGATAAATTAAATAGAGAGTTCCAAAAAAGGGAACTGTAAAAGCCGCCATAGCGTAAACAGAGCAGAAAGACTCGGAAGCGTAGGCGATAAAAATAAACATTTTCCACGACGAATAGCGAGAAAGAGTGGGTTCTGTCCAAACACTGTCAGATGTCCTGGCGTGAGTCCAGCTCCAGACACGCTACATCACTGTAAATGTACCGAAACTGCTGCGCATGGTTGATCTCGGTCATGGAACGAAGAACATCAGTCCACCTTACTCAAGAGCGTACTCTCACCTGAAAGGCCGGAAACGCAACGTGACTCCCCTGGTGTTGCAGGTGTCTATGGGCGGTACGTTTGCTCGTTTGCCCCCGATGACATAAAAAAAGCCATAAAGTCAAATTAGCGTGGTTTGACTTTATGGCTTTTTTATGTCAGCAAATCAAACTGACTCACTCTGTCTGTATGGTTTGACAGTTCATTTGCTTGGAAGAGTTAGAGCGTGATCTGAGTATAGAACCCAAACTTTTTAACTGAAGGACCATATATCCTCATATAGCCCTCGAGTTAAAATCCCTCCTTAAAGGCAATCATATCAGTATCACGCTTCGTGCAGTCTATAAGAGGGACATACCAATAGTATTTTTAGGGTTCCGTACCCAAAGGGTAAAATCGGGACCCTATTACTGAGACTTCGCTGTCCGTCCGTCCGTCCGTCCGTCTGTCACCAGGCTGTATCTCAAAAACGGTGATAGCTGGACAATTGAAATTTTCACAGATGATGTATTTCTATTGCCGCTATAAAAACAAATACTAAAAATAAAATAAAATAAATATTTAAGGGGGCTCCCATACAACAAACGTTATGGTTGCGTTAACTTTGCACCTCATTTGTATGGGGCGCTATACATACCAGGTGCAAACTTAACTTAACCACTTAAGGATGGAGTGTTTGTACGGAACCCTCGGTGCGCGAGTCCGACTCGCACTTGACCGGTTTTTTCCATACTGGTTACGTTAAGTTCGGTCCTCATTTGTATGCGACGCCATAGTTACCAGGTGTAAACTTATCGTAAACTGATAGCCTGGAAAAGGAGCAGTGATATATCCTCTAGCGAAGCGAAGGTTTTCCGAAATCTTGCGTTCGCTATAGCACCAAGCAGAAACACGTCGTGGTAAACGAGGGGGTTTCAGGGTTGAAGGACTAACGGCACAAATGTTTGTTAATGAACATGAAAATATTATTTTCTTTACTATTACAGTATTATAAACTTTAAAAATGGTATGAACTTTAATGTGCTATTATAAAAATATTTTATTTATATGAGATGTATACACAGGTAGATTAATGTACAATAAAACTAAACCTAAAAATTAAACTAAACAAGAACACACTAAAATTAAACTTAATCCAAATATGGCCCCTGCGGCATAGTGCCGAAGATGCTGGCGGCATTTCCTCGCTGAATCGCCAAACTGATTCCTTAAGCGAGGAAACCGCCAGCTCTCCGGTCACCATTTTGTTTTAAATTTCATTTCGACGACTGACATAACTTTAGTGACGCATGCGTGATGCGGTAATGTATGTGTTGAAAGTCCCGCTGAAAAGTGAAACTCTCCTGAAATACCGAATCGTATAACCTTGGTGAATTGTGACCAGCCCATTCGTCAATACTTAGTACATAATACGAATAGTAGATAATATATTAAATCGGCCGGTATCTAAGAAAAATTAAAGTTCTTTCAATGTTCACAATGAAGCGAAAAACTAGCTTTTTACGCTTCAGACGTTACGTCAGCAGACGCTACTGCTTAAATAAAAAATAATCAATTTGGGTGTAGCACATCGTTACTAACCGATTCTCAACATAATTAAGACGATGGTGCCGATCATAAAGTCTGAATCTTTACGGCAGATGGCGATGGCGCTGCGATGCCACCCTATAGAGATGCGCAGAATGTGTCAATAAAGTGAAAAGAGTGATGTGTCTTTAGGTCACCGAGATATGTTTCACTCATTTTGATCAGTAGATCTTTTGGAAACGCAGGTTCGAACTGTGCCTAAATAATAAAATTTTTAAATTTTTCGCTTCATTGTGAACATTTACTGTTTGTTACTGCTTTAATAAAAACTAATTAGTTCTTTCAATGTTTCCTAGCTATCATTAAACTAAAGAGTCTTCGCGTTAGGTATGTTTACGTAGTTCCTAAGTTTTAGCTTCGTCATACGTTGGTGCCCCTTCATAATCGTGTCCAGTAAATTAGGTTACTCACCTTATTTGTCCCTCCGCTACTTGACACGTGTATCCCAAAACGACACTGTCACTGTCCTCCTCACTTTTGATGTGTGAGAGAAAGATAGAAAAAAGAGGCTTTACATATTTTAGAACGGTTTGGTGAATGATTGACGCTGATTTGGCATGTAATCTCATTTATAACAGACAGTACGTCTAGCATAACTTCGACACGCGATTTGTCACGCGACAAATGCTACCTGTGACTTTCCATTCAATACCACCCGAGCGAGACAGGTGATGCTGTCGTGCGACAAGCGAAGTCGCAGTCAGATATGCTATGCCCCGTTGATGTGGAATCGACCCAAAGAAGAGGGATAGAATGTACTATCTTGACGATACATTCCTAATTTTACCTTACTAGGGTGAAAAGCTGAGAGCACTACCAATAGAGTCAAAACAAGGAGATATTAAGGAGGTGGCGAATTTTAAACGCGGTTGAATTCCTGGTCGCATGATGCCGACTTGATGTTGTATCAGTTCCCTAACCCTTTGCGTACACGTATTGGTTCCGGTCCGAATTGGTAGCGACAACACACAGACTTACACATATATACGATAAATGTCAAGATTTGTGAACGTCCTTGCACGTGTAGTACCTCTACACGTGTACATGACTTATATATGAGACAGTCACATATGTGCTCATACAGCGTGTTCCTTTCGTTGGTGCATATTATTTTTTTAGACAACTAAATTTATAAGTTAGAACTACTTAGACTAAGAGAAAATTTATTTTTTGTATCAACTCAACTCAATGCTCACCAAGCGCGAATCATCTTTCTTTTATAATACTTTAACCTAGCTTTTAAACTTATCATGTAGGTACTTAAATGAAACTTATTTCTTATGAAATGTCTTTAAACCGATATTGGGGAGAGTAAAGGTACATTGGGACGCTTAACCAAATCAGTGATTTATGTCTCATTTATGTTGATAAGTATAAGAAATAAACGAACGCACAATTACTTGAGTGTAAATCAATTTTATAGAAATATATGTTTCTATTAAATGTTAAACACGTCACGGACACATAAATGAGTCATTTTCAAAAAACATGTACATAGTTAAAGGCAGAATAAAAACCAAATTACGATCGCTTCTTTTGTGTTACGAAAGTTACTCATACAAAAGATATAAGTAACTATCGTCACACAAAGGAATCAATTAAGTTTTGTTTTAATTAAAGCCCTTAACTATGTACATGTATTTTGAAAATGACTCAAACACTAAGGTACACACTTACTTTACTAACAATTTAATATGGATTCTATTATCTGAAATAAAAAATTATTATTATTATCTTGTATGTCGCTCCCGCTCACGGGACAATAGTGTCCCGGACCTTTGGGAGGCGTGCGCGGAGCCGAAGCCAACGCGTAGAGGCCCTTTCGACAATTTAATGAGATGTAATGTGTACATCGAGCGGATGCTGTCCCTATCCGTGTCATGGGACGCACACAGAGACAGCACCCGCTTGGGGCAAGAACTATTTATGGATCTATGGAATCTAAATAAAAATTGGGCTATGGGGATGAAATGGAGGACTGGGTAATTGGGCTATGGATTGAGACAATCGGACGTCTACCAGGAAAAAAGTCTCATGTGTAATAAAACTGGCAGACGATGACTCGCCTCCCGCTAGATGGGCCCCCACAAAATAGCGACACATAAAGTGGCCTAAGGGCAACACCGGTGCGGAAGGCTAAGGGCGGAGAGGTGTAATACTGGGCTTTAAACCGAAGCCAACTAACCCCTTACGTTTCCACATCCACCCCCGAGCCGAAACTCTCGCGACTCCACTCTGCCCGGCCAGTTAAGGCAAACAGAGGCGGAGGCCCCGACCCATCACCCCCCGTCAGGATACCCCAGGAGCGCTCAGGTACGTGGGGTCGCTACCCCCCAACAGCTCGCCATAAGCTGCCCTGCGTGACTGATTGCGCTGGTAAAACCAGCGGGCGATGGGGTCGTCACATCCCTACGCCTTTTTATTATTATTATTATTATTATTACTACAGAAATCCTAGCACAGAAACTACAGGTTTTTTAGGATTTTCTTACATGGATAATTAAATAAATATCGACTTATCTGTTACACTACAATACAAGTACTCTTTATTGCATACCTGATAAAACAGCATAATAAGTACTACAGCAGAAATAAAACGCAAGAAGTTACAACTATGACTATTAAATTACTGTGTTATACATTTAGTTTCGGATTTATCACATAAAATTGGTATCAAACTGTGAGGGAACAATGTAAGATTAAATTTAACTTGTAATTTTTGTTGGTGTAGACGGAGTTTCTAATGATTTTTTTTTTAGTTAAATTCAACCGTATTTAGTCATTTAAACATAGTAGGTAATTTCTGACGCTAATTTAAAATGTCCGCTACCAAAAGCTTGTCTGGGAGAGATTCTGCAGAGCTCTTTCCCGAAAAGAGCGCCTGTTGTCTATACCTCTAGGTATTGTAATTTTTAGTTTCTCTGTGTTTGTATTTCTTTCCTGTCGAGGTGTGCAATAAAGAGTTTTTTTCTATCTATCTAAAGTTTCACAAAACTAACAAATGTGAACTCGTTCCGGAATTTTCCTCCTCCCTTGAACTTGCGCAGGCGCCGAAATAGCCGCGCAATAATAAACATGGCGGACCTGCCAAAACCGTACTACTACTCGTCCACTCCGAAACGACCTAACTGCATGACTGTGAGTTATCACTTACGTCACTTCGTATTTGGGTCGGAAAATCCGCTTGTACCGCGAAGACATCAAAGGAATTGATATTGACTGCCGAGTTATGAACTTGTCAGTTTGTTTGTTTACTATGATTATGATGTATATTATACAATTGTTTATAGGTTAATTGAAAGGACGGTTACACGCTGGATAATAAATAAATAGGTGGGTATATAAGATAGAATACTCTTTATTGCACACCTCGAGAAAAAAGAAATACAAAAATAATAATAATGTGACTGGATTTTACTGAGTAGTGTGAAAGAAGTAGTGTCAAATGAAAATAATTTAAATGGTTCTAAGGAGATGTTTAAAATTTCAGATTCACAGGCGTCTAGGAACAGCTCATAAATAAAGCCACAAGGATTATTATACTTAGGTATATACATACCTATGTGTGAACGTCGTGGCGAATCCCACACTTTACGACCAGTCCCTTGGACCCTCGCAAGTTCTATTACACGCAGTTAAGTAATATCATGTTAGTGCATTTCCTAGTAGACTCTATACACTTATATAACTTGCCATGTTTCTCAGTGAAGTGAAGTGGAGATGCTGGCTCCGAATATTGGCAAAGACGAAGTTTGTTTGTTCCAGGGTCCTAGGTCTTGTATAGAAATATGAAATTTCATAAAGTAATGTAACTTATTCAGATCAGTACCTAATTTTCACCACGTGACAGGACGTGTTAGAAATTAGTACTTCTGTATCTATGTTAAAGGCTATTATAAATTGTATGTATTTAATAAAACATCACACGATATAAATATAATTTATTAAGAGCAGTATAATGCCTTATTAACAGGAACACGTGTGTAGGTACAGACGCCGTGCTATGAGGGGTAGGTTTGCATCGGATCAGCTTCACCTAGGATGGAAAGAGAGAATCGAAATAAGTCATTAAATTAAAGCAAAGCAAACAATCTATACATAATATACACAAAAATAATAAACAAAGGACATCTCTTAATAAGGTCATCATCGCAATACTTAATAAAATAAAATACCAAATCATATGTCCTATCCTAAATATATACTCACTCACGGAGTACAGAGGGTTTTCCAACAAAATGTCTCACAGTCAACGCCTGAACATTTCGCCAGATGGATAATTTCGTAGGTCTTCAAATACTCATAGTAAGTTGCACCAATGCCTCGTAAGTTCTTGCTTGAAAGCGCCATGCGACGAGGGAGGAAGGTGTGCAATAATAGCACATTACCTACTGCAGACGCCGGGAAATAATGGCTTGCTCCCTTTTCACGGCTAAGGCATGTATAGTGCTTTTCTCAAACATATGCAATGAAATAAAAAAATACACCACTCAAAAAAACATAATTCAGCTGTTAAGCCCGTTCATGAACACAGACGCCAAGTTAAAAAAAATTGACTTCCCGGCCTAGGCCTTCAATTTTGTATGAAATTCCTTTTTACAGGTCTCTCGCGTTGTTCCGCCCGAAACGTGATACTTCGAAGCCTGTTATAACGCTCGTTATGACGACATTTTATTGCATGTTTGAGAAAAGAGTATTTGTATTTGTATTAGCAGTGTTGGTAAATTGGCATTGATTCGCGACCGAGACGCGCCACTCAAACATCCGCGCCCTAAACAAGGAGCGCGAAAACTACATGTTTGGGAAAAATCTGCCATTTCTGAAGGTTTGTGGAAGGATAGTTAGGAAGGTTTATGGCTACGTGTTTAAAGTTTGGTACCTCCCGTACATAATATTGGTATGGTAATACAATACACTACTAACTAACCTAAAATTCTATACAGGATGGAAGATCCAAATGACAGTAGGGAGAAGTCCCACCCAGTACCCAGTTCAATAAGTTTTCATTATGTGTATAAACAGCGAGAGTATAAAGTGTTAAAAAAACAGTTTTTATTACCCAAATCTAAAATCGACGCCATGGTTCCTAGTGTCGTGATTTCAATAAAATGTATGTGAATTTTGTGTAAAAAAGGAATAAAGAAAATAAAGTTTATTATGATAATTTAATTTGTTTCTCGTTCATTTTAATGTTGATGATATATTTGGGTAATATTTTCTGTATACCAGCAACATTGGGGACTTTCTAATGACGATGGGGAAAAATGTTATAAAAAGGGTAGTTCTTCTTTTGCGTGTCCTCTCTTGTGATTGAGACTCGGTGGTGAACAGAAGTAAATACGTGTGTACTAGTACCAGGATCAGAAATTCATTTTAATTCAGAAGTGAGCATTATCCACAAAAGCCCACAGCGAAGCACGTAAGTTATAATCTTAAATATTTTTATCCTTTTGTTGAAATATTATTTTTCAATATCTTCGTTGAATTTCTAAGAATATCCATTTAAACGAATTTGTTTTTCCAATGTTCGACCAGAGTAGTGTTAATCATTGAATACTAATCACCGTAATTACCACCGTAAATTAAATGGGAAAGTATAATTTCGAAACGAGGGTATATGTATAAAGATGTTAAGTGATATTTTAATTCAAGCAATTTCAATATATCGTTACTTAAATACTATGCGACATTGATTTTTAAATCACCAATACTGACAATTTAAAATTTTTGATTTGTTTTCAAGGTCTGCTAATATTACACTTAATCCATAACCTATACACAACTATTACGATGACTAATCCACATAATTGCTTTATGGCTACGAACTATCGACATATTTGATGCATATATGTATATGAACAAGTTCCTTTCTTTAAAATAACTTATTACGAAAGTATTAGGTGAACGACAATAAATTGTGCCGCGGAAAATGTTGGAGTGTATAAACAAAGAGTCATCGATAATATTTTATATTTTTTTTATACAAAGGAATAACTCGTATAGGTAACTTGATACGTATTTTTACTACGTTAGTTAAATGAACATTTTAAGCAAGAAAATTATTTTCTACATGTTTCTTTTATCATTCGTATTATGCGCCTACCCGCACAATAATAATAATAATATATATATAAGAATAATGATGAAAGTTGTTCGTTCGGACTTTACTGTAAGTATGTGATGGGACATGGGACACTAGTTGAAACCAAGTGTGAACCAGTACAATACTACTTTCTAGGGACGTTTTTTTTGAGTATATAATAAAGACGTGTCCTTTGCTTCCTTCGTAGAATCTAAGAAATAAATTATATGTGAATCCAGATTGATTTTGCTCAAAGTACGACGTGAAACCAGGTGTGTTTCTTAGCTGCTGGCTATGTATGCCGATGCTGTTGAGATTTATTTTACCTAGTATGAAATCAGGTGTATTTCGTAGCTACAGGCTATGTATGCCAATGCTGTTAAGATTTATGGTATGAAATCAGGTGTATCTCTTAGCTGCAGGCTATGTATGCCGATGCTATTGAGATTTATTTTACCTAGTATGGAATCAGGTGTATTTCATAGCTACAGGCTATGTATGCCAATGCTGTTAAGATTTATAGTATGAAATCAGGTGTATCTCTTAGCTGCAGGCTATGTATGCCGATGCTATTGAGATTTATTTTACCTAGTATGGAATCAGGTGTATTTCATAGCTACAGGCTATGTATGCCAATGCTGTTAAGATTTATAGTATGAAATCAGGTGTATCTCTTAGCTGCAGGCTATGTATGCCGATGCTATTGAGATTTATTTTACCTAGTATGGAATCAGGTGTATTTCTTAGCTGCAGGCTATGTACGCCGATGCTATTGAGATTTATTTTACCTAGTATGAAACCATGTTTGTTTCTTAGCTGCAGGCTATGTATGCCGATGCTATCGTGATTTAATTTACCTAGTATGAAACCAAGTGTGTTTCTACACTATAAGCTATGTATGCCGATGGTTTTCGGATTGATTTCGAATTGGTTTCGGATTGGTTTCGGATTGATTTTACGTATATCACAAAACTATGTATTGACTAGGGGCTTCGTATGCCCATGTTATTCAGGATGATCCTACATATAGTATGAAACCATATTATGTGCTACTAAGGTTATGTATGCCAATGTTATTATTATAGAATATATAGAGCAAAACTGAGTGTGTTTCTGCCACTAAACGCTAAGTGTACCATGGTTGTGCAAATAGGCGATACCTATACTTTAATTAAACAGATGGCCTACATAGATAAATTTTAGCGTTGGAATATCATTCAAGTCGAGTTGTTCATGCTAATATAAACATATAGAAAACAGAAACGAAATTATCAGTTATTTCCGAGCAAACTTAATTATTTTAATGTCAGATCTAATGTTGAGGACTCTATGCATTTTTATTCTCCTGTACGCTATGTAGTCAACAACGTTTCAATGATTCCTCTAAACTACACCCATTGGACTAATAACAAATAAGTAGTTTGTGCTAGTGGAGTTACGATGACGAGGTTTTACTATAAACGTTCTATAAAATGTTCGACAGTATTAGTTTGAGATAGTTATTTACCGTAGATTTATGGTTGTTACAGTGATTATCAAACAAAAATGGGGAAGGATAGAGATAAGGAAACTGAGGAGAACAGGGCTAAGAGAAAGACTAGAAAAAGAATTAGACGAATATCCTCATAGTCTGAAGAAGATGCTGTACAACCACAACCAAAGCAAGCAAGATTGACGGAAGCCAGTTCAACTGATTGCATGTCCATTGCAGAAGTACTCAAGTTAATTAATTCAATGAAAGGAGATAGTAGACATGGGTCTCTTTTAGGCAGCAATCAAATGAACAATGTCGTTCCAGAATTCGACCCCAATAATAGAGCTCAAGACATAGAAGCCTGGATTAAGAAAGTGAACGAGTGCTCATCTATCTATGGTTGGGACGAAAAACAGACGATACATTTTTCTTTGCTGAAACTGGTAGGATTAGCAAAACGATGGTACGAGGGACTTCCAACAGTAGTGCATACTTGGAGCGAGTGGCAGGATATACTTAGGAAGGCTTTCCCGAGTGAAGAGAACTACGGACGTTTACTTCAGGAAATGTTAGCTCGAACCTCACGACCGAATGAGAGTCTTAGAGAGTATTTCTATGAAAAAATCGCGCTGATCAATAGGTGTGAGATTGTAGGCAAAAAGGCGGTTCATTGCGTTATCCACGGTATTAGTGACAGAACAACGCAGAATGGTGCACAAGCTTTAAATTGTCAAAATCCAGAAGACTTGCTAACCTTTCTCAATACGCAGAGGACATATGAGCGTGAGCGATTTAATAACGATAGTAGGGTCAGAGATAGAAGTACCACGATTGAGAATAGATATGATAGGCAGGGGTTTGCAACTTCGGCACCGTCAACATCCAACGAGAGTGGAGTGACATGTTTTAATTGCCGTACTAAAGGACATTCTTTTAGTAGGTGTCCGAAGCCAATAATACATTGTCAAAAATGCAATAGGGTTGGACATAATAATGAGAACTGTAAATTGACTCCATTGAATGTGAAAGCAGAAAGCAAAGTTAGTTCTGTTGGCAACAGTGAATCCAAGGTGCTAAAGATCTGTACGCAAAATTTAGCGAATGATAAACACATTACTGTTAACGGTACGGATAACATGGTCGCGTTCGTAGATTTCGGAAGCGAATGTAGCCTAATGCGGAGTACGGAAGTTCAGCGCTTAGCACTCGATAAAGACTTTAGCATGTTGCCCGTTATTAGGGGGTTTGGCAATTCCACAATAACGCCGTTGTATAAGTCTAGTATAAATTTAAAACTTGATGATATAAATACCGATCTGGACGTGCTGATAGTTGGCGACGAATATATGCAGACCTCTTTACTTGTAGGTCAAGACTTCACCGAATTGCCATCTGTCTCAGTTGTAAAAGATAGTAACCGGCTGACGTTTTATGCAAGTCCTGCGAACCCTAATGACGAGGTAGATAAATCTTTTAGCTTATTGACACAAGACGAAAATGTGTTAGAGGGTACTACTGCGGTTGCGGTCTATACAGAAAATGAATCTTATTCCGGAGATGTTTACATAGAAGGATACAACTGTAGCGAGATAGGTAGGGAATATCATCTACATCAAGGAGTTTATCGAATCAAGGACGGAAGGGGCTTTGTAGTCGCGACAAATTTATCAGACACACCTATAAAATTAGAACCGAATCTCCTTAAAGCAAGATGCACAGCGTTTGTCGAGAAAGAAGCTAAATTTGTAAA
Source organism: Apotomis capreana (assembly GCA_947623375.1). Lineage (NCBI taxonomy): Eukaryota > Metazoa > Arthropoda > Insecta > Lepidoptera > Tortricidae > Apotomis > Apotomis capreana. The sequence continues at coordinate 629,397 of OX392522.1, forward strand.
CAACATTGGCAAGAGTGACGTGACTCCCAAGCCCCTTGACGAGTCAGACATTAATGTCGGACAAGCAGCGGACGACGAACACTTAGATAGACTATGCACACTTTTACAAACATACCGCGATTGTTTTGCATCGAATTTAAGCGAAATCGGATGCACGTCGGATGTCGTAATACAAATAGACTTGACAGATGAAAAATCTATCGTTTATCGTCCCTATCGATTATCTTTTGCAGAAAGAGAGCAAGTACGTGAAATAGTTGACGATCTATTGCAAAACAAAAAGAAATACATTAGTGTTATTGCTGCAGATCGATTAAGATCGTGGATTCACATAAAGGCATTGGAAGTCGAAAGTTCTAGTGAATATGATAGTGATGATAACATTCCGTTGTCTACCCTGGCTATGAAAAAGCGTATGACACTAAAATAATGTTCGATTTAGTCCCCATTAAATTTATACTTATAATTATATCTAGTGTCTTTTGCGATCGCGAATAAGTTGACTAAATATTTAGCGATAAGCGCTCAAACAAACATATTCAGTCTTTGTTAATTTAACATTTAAATCCAATTAATCTTGTTAAAATCTATTTTTTGTGCTATTTAATAGTATTTGTTGTTAATGTGTACTATACCCAATTGGGTAGTTGATATTGATTCGTAGTAACTATACTCTCAGGCTATTTAACGTCTTTATTATTATAATTAAATAACAAAATAAATAAATATTAAGGGACAATCATACACAAATCGACCTAGTCCCAAACTAAGCAAAGCTTGTACTATGGGTACTAGACGACGATATACATAATATATAAATACATATATAGATAACATCCATGACCCAAGAACAAATATTTGCCCCGGCCGGGATTCAAACCCGGGACCGCCGACTCAGTAGGCAGGTGTCTACCAACCGAGCCAAACGCGTCGTCAAAGAGTGGTCTAAGAATGTCGTGATTATTATTTTTATATGTATTTTGTAGTGCACCAGGAGGTTGCACAAGTCGGATGGCCGAATGTCGTGATTTCAATAAAATGTATGTGAATTTTGTGTAAAAAAGGAATAAAGAAAATAAAGTTTATTATGATAATTTAATTAATTTGTTTCTCGTTCATTTTAATGTTGATGATATATTTGGGTAATATTTTCTGTATACCAGCAACATTGGGGACTTTCTAATGACGATGGGGAAAAATGTTATAAAAAGGGTAGTTCTTCTTTTGCGTGTCCTCTCTTGTGATTGAGACTCGGTGGTGAACAGAAGTAAATACGTGTGTACTAGTACCAGGATCAGAAATTCATTTTACTAGGAACAGATTTGCCTATCTCGTATTGTTTTCGTCTTCTCCCTACTGAGCCATTTGAGTTGATCATCCTGCATAACGTATTATATTATTATTTGGATTTATCAACCTGTATAACCTATTATATCACCTTTATTTATTTTCATTGTTAGGTTAAGTTCTTTACAATAAACTTATATCGAAAGTAAAATACAAAATATACCTAAATACTTACATTCCTTATAAAAAACCTGTTATAATATTATTAGGTGCATTATTAGGAGGACTTCAAATACCTAAGTATTTGAAGTCCTCGAAAAGATAATTACCAACGTTTATTCTTATCACGACTGACTACGACTTTAAAACTTTTTGCTCTCGCCCAGCTGTTAATACAACGCTAAATGGTTGATTAGAGACGGCCATTAACTGACCGACTGTTCATACTTACATACATACAATACGTTACATACAGAGGCGCACGAGACGTCTCGTGTCTGGTATTGTCTTAAGTATATATCACGTATTTATCCCTAGGCTTGACTATTTGACCATTTTATAAATTGTATGATTAGGGTATTATTATTTCCTTTATTAATTTGAAATCTGATGTATAATTTTTTTTTTAAAGTTAGAATAAGATTTTGCATGCCGAATTATGGCGAAACTTGCCTTCATGTAACTAAATCCTACTGACATGTACGTTGTTACACCACCTCACCTGTGTATGTTTAGCCAAATAAATGATTTGATTTGATTTGAGGCCCACAAGGCCCAGGCCTAGGGGCCCAGCCAGTCTAGGGGCCCCAGTCCCAGAAGCAGGACTAGCACCATACTTATGTTCTCCTTATTTATCACTTAAAATATAGTAGGTTCGCTTCAGTAACTCCATTTACTGCTCAGTACTAACAATTTTAGCTAGACTGGTACAAGGCATACTGACTGAATGATACAACCGTCTGCCATAGAACTTATTGGAAATAAACTCTTCTGTAAGCGATCACTCGGCAACCAAATCACAATAAAATGAGAACTCCTCACCGGATTGTCTCATATGGTGTGGTGACGTCACACGCCAACCCTCTTCCCGGTAGATGAAGGCGCCCTGTTGCTCGCCTTTGAGCAGTTCTTTGCGTAATGTCTTGTACCGCGGCAGCTGAAGCAGACGACTCATGGCTTCGCTGTTAGCTGCTGAGGTCACGTATCTTTTCCTGAAACAAAATCTCCAAGCACAGTATCACAAAGCTGCTCGGTCATTCTAACCTTAAATCCAACAAAAAAAGGAAATTCAAATCAATCTAACAAAGTTACACTTAAATTATGATTCGTTAATGAGAACATCTAATCCACGACATAGATACAAGAAAATGTTTTCATTAAAACATTATTTGCACTTAAATAACAATCTTTACTTTGTATGATATTTTTTGGACAACAGAGGCTTTACAGATTATGAAACATTAATGATAAAAATCAAACTTAAATTTCAAATTCTTGTGTCCTAATATTCTCCTAATCCTATTAGTGTCTCCAGTTAATATTTTAGGTTAAAGCGATCACCACAATTAAAAGTAACATTAGGATCGGTTAAACGCATCTCAAGCTCACCAGTTCTTACGGAATTTATAGGCACTAAACTTACCTTCTATTTAATTTGCTGAAAACCATTTTAAGATAGGGGGGCTCCAAATGCCAAGTGCCTAGGGTCCCTGGCCCTCTAAGTCCGATGCTGATATCACTGCTCCTTTTCCCAGGCTATGAGTTTACCTACGTTAAGTTTCCACCTGGTAACTATTGGTGTCAGATACAAATGGGGCCAAACTTGACTTAACCGGCTTATACGAATATCAAAGTTTCGTTCAAGTCAGTTTCCTCCTCCAAACCTTAACCCACCTGTACGAAATTTTAGGAACTGAATGAGAGTGAAATTTTCCATGTCGGACCGTTTCGATGTTAGCGCAAATGATTATTGAATTTGTGTACTAAATAAGCGGAGGTTTGCGGCGGAATATTGGCCACGCCTATAGTACACAAATTTCATAATAAGAAACGCAATAATCGAAACGGTCATACACAAAACATTTTATTCGCATTCAGTTCCTATAATTTCGTGAAGATTGGTTAAGGTTTGGAGGAGGCAACAGACGAGAAATAAGCAGTGGTATTGCCTCATAACCCACTTCTATAATTGCTGTCCCAGGCGGTTTAGGTTTGCTTATAAAAGGGTTCTGTGTTTTATAACCAGATATTAACCTTTTGAGCGCCAAAGACGGCAAATCACGTCGACGGAAAGCTGTGCCCCAGACGCCACGACGCCATGACGCCATTTGCCGCTATACATGTCATGCTATCTCCTGTCAACTTGGCGTTAGGGACACAGTTTTCCGTTGACGAGCTGAGAGGTAGAAAGGTTAATAGCTAGTTCAGAACTTTTGTCCGCAAAATGTCCTGTCTCTATTATTCCCATATTAAATTATACAAACATATAATCTTAGAAACTACTTTAAAAGTTGGTTAAAAATATTACGATTTCACAATTCATGTTCTGAGTTAATCAAGAAAATGTCTGTCCAAGGCATATGGCAGGACTGCAAATACTGGTAATTAGTGACAGGGATAAAACCGGTAGGTGTGGTAGCGGTTCTGGACCCTGTTATACGTGACTCAGAAGAACCTATACTTAGTTGTTACTAACCTACCTCTACACTTGACTTTATCTACTGTTTTATGTATACCTTAAGCAGTTGCGTAAGTACCTAAGACGTATAACGTAACCGTATCTTCAATCTGCATACAAAGTACGCTGGATTATTATTTGAGACGTTAATAGCGGGTCTGTGAGCTGTAGTCCTCACGAGTTTGTTTCAAAATGGCAGATTTTTGTTATGTTTAACATTTTGTACCCCGATATTTCCGTCATTTAAAAAAATTTAGAAAAACAGATTCGTTAGAACAAATATCCAGTTATCCCTGTTCCAAAATTCTTTAAAATCCGTCCAGCTGTTTCTGAGTGATGAGCGGACAAATTAATTTTGACGTACATTTAGCGCTGCATTGCTGGCGCAGTGGCGCCGCGCGCGCGCACGTCCTGCATCGCACTATTAAGTTTTTCAAGAAAAAAAAAATGATCCATGTTTTTTACAAAACAGATTTCAAAAATACAATTTAACTATTTGATAATAATATAGATAGCTGTGTGTTTGCGACCTTATCACGCCAAAATGGCTCACATTTCAGCTATACAGGTGATTCAAGAGTCATGAGCGGGAGTTATGGGAACACACTGAGCAATATTCACTATGGAATTAGTCACGATTTTTTTTCATAGCAATAATGCTAACTACCTGAAATGTTGGGAACGCTGCCTTATGTTTTGCAATTTTGTGGTTGGCCTCATAGTGAAAGTTGCTCTGTCCACCCCATCACCCCTATAAATCCTGATGCCTCCTGAATCACCCTGTATTTGGTACAGGGGTAGCTTTAATTATCCACAGATGGTTTAAAATACTTTTCTCGGTGACGGAGGAATAAAAAGGAACATTATGATTTTTTGTTCTCCACAGACGAATCACCTTGTATTGTTTATTTTCATAAATGTCAGACTTTTAATATTTTGGTCCATCCCCACATGTGATACACTTTAAAGTGGAGCTATTTGCTTATAGATTACACAACTGATGGGAGATATGTAGGTGTATCTCTAAACTATGCATTGTACAGAACAATGCTCTCTCGTGAACTGTTTTGAGTTCGCCTCATTAATGGAGCAAATATTTGAATACTTATACTCGTATTCGATACCTTTACTTCACACTCGTACTAATTACATTTATTTGCCAGTGAAATGTAAACCACATAGAGCTGTGCACTAACGTCCTAATTGCAACTACTTTTTCCGAATAGTTAGTACGATTGTGCTCTAAGGCATCGTACGTATATTATGACTGGAGAAGAGACAGCCACACTTTAGCCTCATGAAAGAATGATCAACATGATCGTTATTGAGCATACTGAGTCATTTCTCAATGATTATAAGTCGCTTTTCCTTCCCTAACTGCGGCGTTTTCAACCTGATAGTGACTTTGTCATTATATACCTATACTTAATAGTTCCCCAGGTAACTCATCTCAATTTTTCTTTGAGCTTTGATATCTTTGTATCAATAGTTTGATATAAAAATTGTGGTGTGTACACACATTAAAAAAAATAATTACACATTACATGTTTCATAAATTTATAAGAACTTATTTTATTTATCATAGCTCGGTTATAAATCTACATGAAAACGGTGGAGCCAGCACCGACCGGACCTAAGGGCAGCGTAGTCACGTAGAGTGTAATTTTACAGCACGTATTTTACATGCAACTTGTCTTATATGAGCGTCTTGGATGTAGTTATTCAAAAGGGGACAAGTAATAATCACTTTCACAAAAAAAACAAGTTTCAACGAGAAGAATCTGTATTTCTGCAAACAACTGAACAAGTTACTACCTATGTAATGAAAAATTAGTTACTATAATTTTAGATTTCGCGGACGGTTACTCGACACCCAGACGTTTCGTCGCACGGCGCCGAACTAACGTGTTTATGTTTATTACATAATTGTTTTATTTGATTCTAGAAGGTATCCGTAACTTCGTACGCGTAATTTTTTTTATATCGTAGTCGGGCAAAAAGTTCCTACACTAATATATATCCAGCTTTGTATGTCAGCTATCCCTGTGCCGAAAGCAGTTAAAACAATTCCAGCCGTTTCGGCGTGAGGAGAAGGAGGAGGAAAGGAAATTATGAAAACAGATGCGCGCCCATACTAAACAAATGACGATCCTGCATCACGCTATTAAGATTTTTCCTGAAATCATGACCCCGCCCATACTAATGATAAATATGAATAGATAAATAATATGTATTTATCTATTCATATTTATCATTAGTATGGAAAGACGCTGTACGCTGTATAGCGTCGGATAGGAGACCTTAGCCTGAGCCATTCGTATGGAGCGTTTTTGGTGCTCTGTAGGAATGTTGAACTATGACGGTCATACCTGACTTTTAGAGCAGTCTAACTGTAGGTTGTCCCATATAGACATTTGATCCCAATAAAAAATAAAATCGACCCCAAAAAAAATGTTAATAGGCGAGCGCTATTTTAGGCCTTAAGGTCATAGACAAATTCAGGCTTCTAGATACATTGTCAGCCAACATATCGGTTGGAGGCTTTGTTTGTATTGGTCAAATAGCTCCACTTTTGCATAACCCTATCCAGTTGTTATTGGTCGCTCTAATTTGCGGTCACGGCCGGCGTCTCCACGCTAGTGACGTGCTGTTATCGATATCGTGGGTCGATAAGCTACCAAACTATCGATGAATATCGCGATAACGTCGGTAATACCCTGAACCATCGTTGTATAGTGCTGCGAAAGCAATTTTATCTGCAGTAAAAACAATTAAACTGTCTACTCTAGCGAATACGAAATTATTTAGGGGTCTTCATTTGTGGAGTTACAGCATCTATGTTCTATTGTCAACAAGCGGGAGCAGCGGGGCAGAGATATAGTCAGCGATTATGCGACCAGCATGATTATATTAAAGTTCGGGAAAGAATACCTACCCTTCCCTTGATGTTGCTACTAAATACAATGAAGATGATTGATAATATTATAATAAGTACTAAAAGATAAAGGTTTCTTGTCAGTTATTCTGACTATTGACGATCAGTTTCTTTTTTCTCCATGATTTTTATTAATGGGAGTGTGGATTTTATAGTATTAACAAATGTTCGTGTCTTTAATATTGACCAATTACATAGCGTTAACTCTTTTTCATCGTTGTATTACGCTATCAATCTCATACCTACGTAGAATGAAGTACCAACGTTTAAGAATCGCCATTAGTAAAAAATGTGCTTAATGTGACAATGATCACACCTACTTAAAATAAACATAAGTATATTAAGTATATCTAACACGAAGTTCATACTTGTATATCGTTTATCTAAATAACTCTTACATTAATTCTGCCCATCATAGATTTATGATAGCTCATTTTATCAATCTATTCGGATGTTTAGGGATTATGATTACGAGGACAATTATAATGACTACGTTTTGATCAGTTTTATAATGATTAGATAATTGGCGGTTAAATTGCTTTATTTTTTTGCTGGTAATACATATATCTTATCGTTATCTATCTCTATAAATCTATCGTGCTTGATTATGATTAGTTTCCTCAGTAGGTAGGTCATTGACATTTCCGCAATGCGTGTCCACTTCTAATTGGAACTTCACTAATTTACCTAAAAATAATGAATCCTTTTTTGTATCATGCAATGTTTGTGAAAACGATCACCTCACTTTCATTTGTAATAAATACCATTAAGTAAAACAGAACCATTACACGTAGGTATAGGTTTTTGTTTTTATTTGATCTTGAAAATCACCACAAGTTCAAGCCCTTTTATAGTTGAAAGGGTGAGACGCTGCATCAGTAAACCCAAAGATGTTGTATTTGATTTCCGGTATACGCCATGATTGACTGTAATTTCATTGTCAAGCTATTTTAATCTTATACAATATTTAAATTCATTCAATATCGATAATTTCTATCGATATTAGCGCATCCCCATCGAATACGCCTACCGTCTGCACTCCTTGACACTGGCCGTTAACAGATGATTTATACATAAGTATAATTATATTACTTACATTACCTATAGTATAATTATACTAACATAGATAATGTCTGTCTCACTTACTAGTTATCTTATTATCGGAAATACGAGTAGATAATATAAAGAATACTTCTAGAAAACTTAATGATCCCAATTGTGAATGTGTTGTTCTTGATGGAAGGATAGATTGATAGCACTTAATTGTACACCTCAAGAAGAAAGAGATTTGATTTGTCCTTTCTTTGTGTGATAAAGCCGAGGTACTTTCTTTTTTTTTGTAGAGCAATACTTAAGTAGATCAGCAGATTGAAAAAATCCTTTAAAATGACACAAGTCGGTGGGATCTAATTCTATTAATGACATCTCACTAATATTATAAAGGCAAAAGTTTGTGAGTATGTTTATGTGTATGTTTGTAACTTCTTGACGCTCAAACGGCTGGACCAATTTGGATAAATTTTGGTATGAAGGTAGCTGACACCCTGGTTTAACACATAGGCTAATTTTTATCCCGAAAAAATGTAGTGTTCCCGTGGGATGAGCATGGAACGCCGTGCGGCGCAGCTAGTTGTTTAAGTAAGTACCAACGTTTAAGAATCGCCATTAGTAAAAAATGTGCTTAATGTGACAATGATCACACCTACTTAAAATAAACATAAGTATATTAAGTATATCTAACACGAAGTTCATACTTGTATATCGTTTATCTAAATAACTCTTACATTAATTCTGCCCATCATAGATTTATGATAGCTCATTTTATCAATCTATTCGGATGTTTAGGGATTATGATTACGAGGACAATTATAATGACTACGTTTTGATCAGTTTTATAATGATTAGATAATTGGCGGTTAAATTGCTTTATTTTTTTGCTGGTAATACATATATCTTATCGTTATCTATCTCTATAAATCTATCGTGCTTGATTATGATTAGTTTCCTCAGTAGGTAGGTCATTGACATTTCCGCAATGCGTGTCCACTTCTAATTGGAACTTCACTAATTTACCTAAAAATAATGAATCCTTTTTTGTATCATGCAATGTTTGTGAAAACGATCACCTCACTTTCATTTGTAATAAATACCATTAAGTAAAACAGAACCATTACACGTAGGTATAGGTTTTTGTTTTTATTTGATCTTGAAAATCACCACAAGTTCAAGCCCTTTTATAGTTGAAAGGGTGAGACGCTGCATCAGTAAACCCAAAGATGTTGTATTTGATTTCCGGTATACGCCATGATTGACTGTAATTTCATTGTCAAGCTATTTTAATCTTATACAATATTTAAATTCATTCAATATCGATAATTTCTATCGATATTAGCGCATCCCCATCGAATACGCCTACCGTCTGCACTCCTTGACACTGGCCGTTAACAGATGATTTATACATAAGTATAATTATATTACTTACATTACCTATAGTATAATTATACTAACATAGATAATGTCTGTCTCACTTACTAGTTATCTTATTATCGGAAATACGAGTAGATAATATAAAGAATACTTCTAGAAAACTTAATGATCCCAATTGTGAATGTGTTGTTCTTGATGGAAGGATAGATTGATAGCACTTAATTGTACACCTCAAGAAGAAAGAGATTTGATTTGTCCTTTCTTTGTGTGATAAAGCCGAGGTACTTTCTTTTTTTTTGTAGAGCAATACTTAAGTAGATCAGCAGATTGAAAAAATCCTTTAAAATGACACAAGTCGGTGGGATCTAATTCTATTAATGACATCTCACTAATATTATAAAGGCAAAAGTTTGTGAGTATGTTTATGTGTATGTTTGTAACTTCTTGACGCTCAAACGGCTGGACCAATTTGGATAAATTTTGGTATGAAGGTAGCTGACACCCTGGTTTAACACATAGGCTAATTTTTATCCCGAAAAAATGTAGTGTTCCCGTGGGATGAGCATGGAACGCCGTGCGGCGCAGCTAGTTGTTTATAATTTTAGTGCTTTAGTTTATAATTTCAATAATTAAATGGTACCTATGAAGTTAAGAACCATTAGTCTCCAAGATATCCAGCTTTTATCGGAACTGGCGATTGCATCTCAGCCATTCTTGTAGCTATAAGGATTCTAAATTATGTCGTTATCTTCAGTTTCACTAGTATTTTCTATATCACATACCTAATAATTGACGGTCTAATGATGGCCACCTACTTGTGTGGGGGTGTTTTAAACTGTATCCACCACGGGTATTTACTAGGTGGTGATAGTAAAATGTACGGCGCTCTTATTTGTTTATTAAGTGTACAATTTGTCAAGTAGGTAATGTCGTTCGTTAGAGAAAAATAAATCTGGGGTGGTCATGTTATGTATAAGTATTATAATTATGTTTTGTTACTTATGTGTTAGTTAGTTGCACCGCCTACAATTTTTCCGCTTTGCCCTAAGGTTGACTTGTAGAGGATGCCTCATGGCATTAAGTCTGCCTTTTGTACGATAAGTTTTCTTTTTGCAATAAAGATTAAATAAATAAATGTTAAGTGTTAAACCGATTCTTAAGTAATTAGGTTATGAATTCGACGCATTTCTTCCACGAATATTCGTTTTCATAGAATAAACACTGTCCCTACTCTATGTCCTATTGTCCTATTGCAATTGCCTGTTATTTCGGATGTTATGACACATTTTGTGAGGCCGAAAATACTTTTCTTGGCATTATAATAGGAAACTATTACGCCGCGTAATAAGTACGTATCTCCGCTAGAGTTCTAGTTATAAAAACATACTTACTTAAACGAGATTAAATTGTCCTTAAAACATCTACATCAATTAAAACCAATTTGTTTCTAGTGTTTCGTAAGTTCATCGTAACGTAACTATCAAGATTTCTAGTGAATGTTTATATTTCATTGTATGTTTATGGATCTCCACTCTATCTGTCGGCGAGTGGCATATAACAGCGCGCCTAAGTAACTAACCCTTAGTAGCGCGTCAGGTAGTTTAGTGTGTTTTCGTTAGATGGCGCTGACCGCTTGAAACTGGCGGGAAAATTATTTTCTTTTTGCGCATTACAATTTATCTGCGAAGGTAATCATTTTTATGACAAACCCGAGGTCAAAATCACAGGAAAATTTAAGATTAACTGACGGTTTCCTTTCATAAATAAAACAGTGCTTCCACTGTTACCGTAATCTTAGTTAAGAGTCCGTATTTTTTTTTTCATTTTATGACAAATTTATTGGTAATTTCCACTGAGTTCGAGAAAGTAACATAACTATTTCATCCTTTTCTTGCGTGCAGTCGAAAATAAGTTGAAAAAAAACAATTTTCTCCGTGAATTTTGTCAATTTCCAGTAGGCAGTTTTTGAAACAAAAATTATCAATGAAAAATTCAAATTGAAGGTTTTGATCGCAATTAGCCCTTTTCTAGGTAGTGACATTGATAATATGTTAAGAAACATGTTTCATCATAAAGAAAAAAATCTAAAACAAACAGCATTTTTGAACGGATAAGGAGCCTAAAATGGGAAAAGGAAAATATTATAATAAGATCCTATCCTTGGTTTTCCGCAATATTTTTTATTATTATTATTGTTTCTCATTTTTTGAGTCTCGGGCTCATACGTCCCGGTCTTTTGGAAGGCTTGCGTGGGGATATGGATCCAACACGTAGAGGCCCCTTGGAGAAATTTGCTGTGGCTGTTGCCCTGCTGGGACCCGTTCCTGATCATATCAATAAGATGATACATCCATGAACCGGTCCCAGCAGGTGATTGAACTATTGCATTAATATGGAAAAGAAACCGGGCTATTAAAATGAAGTTTGGATGGACTATTTATGTGGGCTATTGCACTAGAAAAATGTCACCCGCCGTAACCATCTATGCGACTGTTACCTCTGGCGGGTGGTGACTCGCCCCTCACTAGGTGGGCCCCGTAATGCCATCGTAAATAATAATTGCGTCAACTACATAGTTCAATATCAGACGCACAATCGGTCACACATTCCACAATTACTAGAAGCATGCGTCCCCCCCAGATATTATAATTATTATTTTTTTATTCACGAAATAAAAGGCATAACGGCGTGTAAAAATACTTAGATGAAGATAATATTTGCAAATTAATAAATGTTGGTACTTACACAGTACACACCAGTAATAAACTCCCCAACGAAAGATATCTATTTCTATTTAAAAACATTCGGTAAGGTTTCGATAAGTTTTTTTTTGTGATAAGTGATGTAAGAAGTCAAGTTTAAGATTGCGGGCGAACCCAGGCAAAAACCATTAGTATGTAGGTCCAGTTCTCTTCTTGACCCTAATGTTTGTCCTTACTGACTTTTCCATATGCGTACTATAACCTATAAGCGTGCGAGCGGAACGCGCTTATGCCGTGTATGTAGCGTTGTTTCGCTCTCACAAGATGGCCGAAATGGGGGGGACGCATGCTTCTAGTAATTGTGGAATGTGTGACCGATTGTGCGTCTGATATTGAACTAGTTGACGCAATTATTATTTATGAGTAAGGTTTCTAGGCAATACTGAGGTTTTAAAATAAACAAGTCTCGTAGCGAATACATAGAATCTCTCAGATGGGAAGATCGGTCAGAGTTCACGTCACTTGTTCATGTGCTATCTCCCTCATTACTATAAATATTAGCCGAAAGGCATTTACTTCTTGACAAATGCTACCCTACGACGATTGGTCGTAGGAACGATGTTGAGGTACGACCTTCGTTCCTAGGTTCCTTCCACGAACCTGATCTGATCATCCGTCCATCTTACTTTTTTTAATAGCTTGTTTATGTGTCTCGCTGCTAGACAAAGGCCTGCCTTTCCTTTTCCATTCGACCCTATTGTTGGTATACGTCTGCCAATATTTACGGAATGCGCCCAGATCGTCCCGCCGTCTTTTTTGGTCTGCCAGTATCCTCTGGTCCGGTATTCATCGCGAGGGATCCACTCGGTTACGGTTTTTGCCCATCTTTCAGGTGTATTTGACACATTTTACAACGTACTCTAATCCAATTTATAGTTACTAAACCAGCGAACTTCGTTTTAAATGCAAATACTAATTGACCTAGTCTCAAAATAAATACTAAAACATGTGATAAGGCCTAGATATTGTTACATAATATTTAATTATATATCATGTAATTTATATTCCCATGCTATGTACATTTGCCGAATCGAATATAATGTAATACTTACATGTACCTATATGTTTTTTTGGAAAAGGATAACTTACATTAAGTCTCTTGTTTTTGTTTACAGGTAAGATAATGTCAAGTATCTAACGGTGAAAGGATCCTCTACTGTGGTTCTACTTTTACACATGTAGGTAAGTAAACATGCCTCTAATATGGAACCCAAATTATTTGCCTTTGGGAATCATAAGTGCTGAAAATTTTATAAAATAGGAGACCTTTGGTTTGACTTGTTTGACAACTATGTACGAACTGGTGTACATAATATTTTCTTCGGTTTCCGCGACTGTCACACATTTAATTAAATTGTTTTATTTAGACATGACTCTTTGATACAAATACTTGTAAATAACATCATAAAAGGAAAAGTTGAAGGGAAGCGGCGTAAAGGAAGGCCAAGACCATTAAAAGAAATAAAAGAAGTATAGGTAGTCAGGGATGTAGCTATGGACAAGGCTAGGAGACAACTATTTAAATGGCGGACAAGTTATTGCCATATTAAAAATTTAATTGAAATGTTACTCTATGGACATAGATTGCAACAGTTATTACCATCTAAGATCTCCAACATCTAGGAACATAACGCTTGCGGAATCAGTGTGCCCTAGTCTTTACATACCAACTGTAATCTCCATTAAAATAAGCACATAAGATCTCATTAACAATCTCCCACGAGCGAGGGGTCCGCGTTTTTAATTCGCCGCTCATTAACCATTCGTTCGCGCCGGTCGCAACTGGTTCCGTTCAGAACGAATGGGAACGAGTCGGTTTGTCATGGGTTTGAGGATGCAATAGTATTAAGGAGTCAATCTGTTGAGGTCGACCATTGATGTTGATGTAGGCTCGGCGTAGTTTTCATGTTCAATTTATGTATAACTAGTTTGTAATAGGGTTTTCAAGCTTCGATAAAAAGAGATTTCAAATGTTGTCTTTTTTTTTATATTTATTGAAAAAAAAGGCTTTGATCGCTTAGCGGCCATGTCAGCCCCATAGTGACACATACAGACCACATGCTATTCTAATAGTTATCTGCGATTCTTTTGTCATGCGTAAATATTAAGTGCATTTTGCTCGACTTGGCGGGGCCACTGCCGTGCACACAGATAGGTTGCAAATTCGACATTCTCTTCGGGTTTTCTTCTCCAGGTTTTTTAAAAGTCGAAGCGTATAACTATGGTATAATAATAATAAATAAAAAATGTCTGCTCTTTATGAAATAGACCTAAGAATGAATTCCATTAAAAATAGTTTAGTATACAATGTAGGTATTGCGTAAAAGAGAGTCTTATGTTTAATTGACCGTTACTACGTTTGGTCCCATAACGTTGATCTCAACTTGAATAATAAAACTGGGCACTGGCAGATAATCACTATCATTGAAATGACGCCATTAACAAATGTAATCGTACAGTAATCCGAAGTGGGTGTTACTGGGACTTAACTATACAGAGTGATAAACCCTAATGGGTCAGTAGGGAGAAAACGAGAACTGGAGAAAATGGTTTTTATTAAATCTAAAATCGACGCCATGGTTGCTAAGAACTGATTTTCCTATCTCTGATACCTATTTGTGACTTCTCCCTACTGCCATTTGGATTGATCACCCGTTATAGTTTATGTTATGTACCTACTTTTTGTGATTGCAACAGAAACTTCAATTTGGTGCACGATATACTTAACATACTTTACCAGATCTTTCCTAAGACGCCGGTTACACGCTCATTCTGCCGTCAGTTCAGTCCAGAAATCAGTCTGGTCAGAATGAAGACAGCATGATCGTGTAAGTGTAACCCTCTCGGACTGACGGTCGAAATGAAGAAAATGTATGATTGAAAGAGCACTGAAGAACTAAATTGACGCCTGAAATGAGCGTGACCAATGACAAACTATTTAAATATTTGAGCCT
The DNA here is from genome assembly GCA_947623375.1 of Apotomis capreana. Taxonomy (NCBI): domain Eukaryota; kingdom Metazoa; phylum Arthropoda; class Insecta; order Lepidoptera; family Tortricidae; genus Apotomis; species Apotomis capreana. The sequence goes on from OX392522.1 coordinate 644,439, forward strand.
CCCTGACGTTTCGGAAACTTTTCAGTTACCATCGTCAAAGGTAAAATAAAATAGCATTTTTTAACCCAGCATACTATGCAATTCAAACTAACAGAGAAACTTACCATTGCTTCTCTTTAAGCAGATGTTTTATTGAAATATAGGATCGGCCTTATCTGTAGTACACATAGAAACTAGTTATTTGCGGGGAATTTTTTTACGTTACACGTTACACCACGTCACGCCGACGCCTGCCCGTCCTATTTGTACGGCGATAGACGTCACAGTCAGACGAGTGACGAAATGAGTTAATGGTGGAATTATGACGGCTATAATGCGCAAAATATTGCATATCGTGAATGTTTATAGCCTCATCAAAATAAGCGTAACGTATTTTTTATTACAGGATATGAACTAGGCGTGACTAAGCTAGATATCTTTCTTATGGTTTCACTGGGTTTGCATTACAAATGTAAAAGTTATGTCGGGTGTCATGACAAGTTATCTGTAGATTGTGAAAACATGTTAATGGCTGTTATTTGAGCGTTTTAGCCGTCTTATTACTCTGCCCCCAATATTCACACACTCCGTATGAATTGACAACATTCCAAATCTTCAAATAGTGATAATTTTGTACTAATAATCTCAAAAATAAAGCACTTAATTATTCATTTGTACCCAATGATTAGGCCATATAATACGACACGACGATCTAATACAGAAGATAATAGAGGGACTAGATGTAGAAGTGAAAGAAATGGCGTCAAATAGAACGGACTGGAGAGAACTGCACCGACAAGAGTACTCTTAAATAATAGTAATGACGCCCTTTACATTTACACCTTGTGTTTGTAGGATTCTCAACACAGCTGCTGTAAGCTTAGATAATCAGTGATCAGAACTCAAGTCCATGGAAATTTGAGTAAAATAGACATACGATTAACAATTTTATACTCTCTTTTTTTGGCGGAAAAATACCTTAAGGAGTATTGATACAAAGATCATTTAAAGCACAAAAAAATGAAATGCAAGGATCGACACACAAAGCGTAAGGAGAAATTCGAAAGGTTATCTGGCGTTAAGGTGGTGGAGAGGTTATACGCCGGACCGGTAATCATGTGGTTTGATTCCCGGTCTTTTCCGCCAGGATATGCATTAAAAAAATATTTGTGCTTTGTATGAATCGCTCAATATAAAAATTGTCGAGTATCCACATTAAAAAATAGTGAGACACTAGGTACATGTTTCACAAATTTACCTTAAGGAGTATTTGACAGTATCATAATCATGACTTAGTAGATTCGTCTCCTTTAAATGTGATAATATAATCGCATAATATCCCAGTCACATATCACCAATTACGTAGGATGCATATTGCGAAATAATTTACGTACAGTTATTTCGCAATAATCTGGACGGCACGGCGCCAGCTGGAACCCACGTAAAGACGGATAAGAAATAAAATAACGACGAAAAAGTCACTGCGATCGGCCGCCAAAAAGTACCACGGTCACTGTGACTTATCCAAGAATCATCAGCTCGTCACTATGCGCCTCGAGCTGCGCTAAACTAAATCTATCGCGCACCATGGTGCCCGGATTCGTTTCCCACCTTCGTTCTGGCAAATTCAGAACACATTTGCATGCATTGCTCCGCACGCGACCGCGACGACACGTGTCACGACCAATTGCGTCGCATTTTACACAAACAACCGATAAAATCAGTTCTCAAGCGGCCTTTACGAAGATAAAAAGAGAAAATCCTCTGTAGTGTTTTAGTCTGTGATAATTTTACAAAACTACGTAGGTCATTATTGCTCTAGTGACATCTGTTTTGCCTATCGCGGCACTGCTCTCACTACGTTAGTCACAAAGTGTTAAATAACAACAATCACGGTAATTTATTGATCTGATAACATTTTTCAGTTTCGAATTCAGTTTCTTAATGGATTTTTGAACTAACATTTAAACATTGTTAAGCAACCTTATTATGTTACAAATAATTAAATTGAAAATGTAATATTTATGGATATAGGGGAATATGTCATGTATGAGTGGATGAGTTTTGGACGGGAATATTGTAAAATTTCCACTTTAAAAAAATCACCGTGAACGGATTTCACCTGTGTCCAACCATGCTCATGCCCAAATGTAACACTTTATTCCATCTCTTAGCCTGTGACGACATGTGACGTCACGCCATTCGCTAAAATTATGCGTGTACGCACCCCGACGGCCGCCCGCGTCAGACGGCTAAATGCGTTGAGACTGTTCACGATTACAGCGTTGGCAACACATGGTGCGACTAATATGTCACTGCAACTTTATAGACGAGCTGAGAGGCAAACAGTGAGGTCTAAGACTACCGGCTGGAGGGAGAGTCAAGTATTCTCTAGATATAAAGGGTTCAAACAAAAGAGAACCAGGGACCTAATTCGAGAATGCCGTTTGAAGAGAGATCGCAAAACGTCAAAACTCTGCTAGATAACAGTGATATCGCCTTTGAACTGTCATTAAAATGCGATGAGCTTCAAGTGACATATCTCATGTCAATTTTGGAAATACGCAGGCGGTAATGATTGTCAAAAATGTTATTTATGCATAATAATTTAAGTTTTGAATGAAACTTAAGTGACTAATTTCACGCACTATACGGACAAGTTAAAGTATGCGCCTGTTATTTATGCCGTCACATACAAAGGAAACGAAAATTAAGCGCGACCAGATTGACGAAGTTGCCATGTTCAAGGGATATCGTCACTTGTCAAGTAGGGATACGTTAAAAGTGACGGATGGCGACAAAATGGAGAGATCATCATCTTTCTAAAATTGGTCGAATTACCCCCAGCTCTTTCTCAACGCTCCATACAAATCGCCACCTAATCGTGACGTCATTAACGTCAACGTCTCTCCCCCTCTAACGGTGAAGCTAGTCGAGCGTGTGGCTTCACCCTAAACTGGTGAAGCCGGTGGGATATGATGGACTTCGCCGTTGCTAGGCCCTCAAAAGTAGGTCACTTACGTACTAACTATAACTGCTGAGTTCTTGACATATCAATATCAACAGACCACATCATTTTATCTCCACCGATTTCCAATGCTGGACTCTTAGTTAACAGAAAAAAGCCCAGGCTTAAGGCCAAAGATTAGTTTTGATGAAAATGAAATAATTTTCAGAGACAAGATAAAATAAAAGGTATTATATTCATTCCTGTCTCATCGAAATGATGTTATCGGGACATTTAATCTGTCGCCACCGCCTACTCTCTGTCGATGTCGGTGTCATCGATGCTCAGTGCTAAAACGTCGAAACCGACGGATATTTCACGGATACTATACAATCATTTTATACATTAGGACAGTATGATACAGACTTTGTTAATCATATACTTATATGAAACAAGTAGGTGCCCGCCACTACGTCCACGTATTTTTTTTCTTTACCGTATTCAGGGAAAAGTATCCTATATCCATCTTTGGATGTCCAGCTATCCCTGTACTAATTTTTTTTAAATTCGTCCAGCCGTTTCGGCGTGATGCAAGATCAAAGGAAATTATGACCGCTAGGCTGGCACGGCGCCACACATACAAAACAAAAAACGATCCTGCATCGCTATTAGATTTTCCTGTTTTTTTTTTTCTCTTCGTAGAAAACTGATTTTCAATACAAATCTATAATATTATAATAGTACTTATATATCTGACAGATAATAAACAACTACTTTCTTACTACTAAAAATATCACAAAAAATCACAAGTAAGTATCTCAAAGCCGTGTAACTACTTATAGATTTTTTTTCTTTAAATATTGACTTAATTTTTAAACTGGATTTCAATCGTGGGAAACATCCTAATTCAGCAACGTTTCACACCTCAACACCTCCTCGCGACTCCAATTTAAGTCAATTTGTTGCGATATTTCTTTTTATCCGTCTTAGTTCTAAGCTTTATTTATTAACTGGGTTACCAGATTCGAACTTGGAACCACCGCCGGCGTAAACGGGATCGAACCCAGGACCTGGGATTCAAAATAGATCGCCGTATATTCGCATTTATAGTGACAAGCACATAATCTTCACATCCCAAACGCATATCCTTTTCTAACGTAATGCGCCATCTCCGTTCCGTGATGATGTAGGCCACGCGATGGGGTCATTCAGCCGTGCGAACGTGGCGAATAAACAAACATACACAAACATTTTATATTTCTAACAGGTGGGTTCTGTATGTAAAGAAATATAAGAAAATACATAAAATAACACTTACCACAAAATGTCGTGGCTTCCAACCTCCGTGGCGACCTGACGTAGACCAACTGACTGACTGGCTGATTTGACATAGATATTTGGAACGGTCATTCAAATTCAAAATTAGACATGACAGTGACAGGACAAAATACCATCAGTTCTCGACGGACGGACGACCAGACTGTTCACAAAAGATTTAAATAAAAAAATATAAAAATCAAATCTATGTAAATTGAGACTTTGTGATTCAATTTGAAAAGGCCACGATTTGTAGTTAATTCCGACTCGTGTCATTTAAATCGTAATGAAAACAAATACCCATTTTACACAAACAACCAATACCGTACAGCTCTTAGGCGGCTTAGCGAAAATCAATAAAGTAAACCACAAAAGATCTCATTGTGTTCAAGATAACCCCCTTATATTATAAAAGCTGAAATTTGCGTGTGAGTGTGTAGGTAGGTTTGTTTCTACTTCACACCGAAACGGCTGTATGGGATGCCATGAAAGAAACAGAAATAGTTTATACCGTAACTTAACACATTGATACTGTTTATCTCTTATAATAATATAGGGACTGTTTACGCTAATGCGGGCGCCTCACCTATAATTTGCTTTTTGTGCGAGCTACACTACAATGTTCTGCGCCCGTGCAGCCCGCGTCACCTTTCCACGTACTCAGTCAAGACACACGGCTGTGACCGGTCAAGTTCGGAATAAAACGAAACTGTAGTAAAATAAATTCCTTTGATTTAGATTAGATTAGATTAGATTTATTTATTTCATAATATAAAATGTCAGTATAAATTACGCTAAGACAATTTACATGCATTTATACTATGATCGTCATAAAGATAAAAATGAGATAATATAATAATAGTCAAAAACATAACAATTGATTGTAACAAAAGATATTTACATGTCATAATCATAATGCAGCTAAATGTGGTTACAATATAAGAATATCTCCTTAAGGGATTGTCTAAAACTCTAAAAAATACCAACTACCAGCAATATTTATACACGGTGCTAAATACAAACATTATTATTATTATATATTACTATGTCAAATAATTTGAAATTAAATATGTCAAAGGTGTCTCCTTGGAGGATTGTCAACAATGTACTACAAGAAACCAAAACAATATAAAATGAAATATAAATTATTTATCCATGTACTCATTTACTGAGTATAATGGATTATCCAATAAAAAGTTTCTCAATTGATGTTTGAACTTCTCGTCTGACGCTTCGGTTCGCAACTCGTCGGGTAGATGTTCATAGAACGTTGGGCCGATGACGCGTGGGTTTTTTTTTGCCAGTGCCATGCGACGCGGGACTGTCCTAAGTCTCCCCGTAGAACGTATTAGTTTGCCCGATACCTCGACACGTGCAAACATTGACAAATTATTTCGTACATACATTAATACCTCGAATATATAAAGTGAGTAGTGAGTCATAATGCGGTACTTTATGAAGAGATCCCTGCAAGAATACCTGGGTTCTACTCCGGCCAGTATTCGAAGTGCTCGTTTTTGGAGTGTCAAAATTCGCTGAGCATCAGTGGAATTTCCCCAAAAAACAGTACCGTATGACATAATAGAATGAAAATGTGCGAAATATACAGACTTTAATGCATTACTTGATATTAACGGTTTTAATTTCTTTAAAGCAAAGACAGCACTACTCAACTTGTCGCACAGCATGTCTACATGGCACTTCCAGTTCAAGTTGGAGTCAAGCATGAATCCAAGAAACCTGCATTCACTACACAATGGCATCGGGACGGCTTTAATGCATGGGGGCATTGCGATGTTCCGTCCCGAGAATACCATGACATTAGACTTTGATACGTTTAATAATAAGCCATTCGACGAAAACCATTTCTGCAGTTGGACACAAGCTTCATGAATTTTACCGGCAAGCTGTTCGTATGTTTTTGCGCTGACTATGACTGTGGTATCATCTGCGAAGAGCACCGATAGGCCATTCTTGATTGCCGAGGGTAGATCGTTAACGAATAACGTGAATAAGACATTTCCAAGGGCTGATCCTTGAGGGATACCCAGCCTTACGCAGCCGACATCTGAAATTAACATTTTGCCATTGGAAGACACTTTTACAACCTGTTTACGATTGGACAGAAAAGATGATAACAATTTGTGATCAGAACCTCGAAGACCGTAAAGACTTAATTTATTTAGAAGTAGCCTGTGACTGATTACGTCGAACGCCTTGGACAGGTCACACAAAATAGCTGCCATTTTGTATCTGTCATCAACAGTGATTTTGTGGGCAGCTGCAGTGGTCGACTTGTTTTTTCTATAGGCGTATTGGTTTTCCGCAATAAGGTCGTTAGTTTCTAAGTAGGTCATTAGGCAAGATGACATAATTGACTCAATTAATTTAGAGATGGTATGGTGGTTTGTATTGTACATGTTGTTTACTCAAGGGTTAACTGGAAGAGATCCAGATCCCTTAAAGGGATAACTTCGCCTTTGTACATGCTTATTCTTTTGTAATGTATTTCTTGTTTTTATGTAAAATAAAGTGTGTACATACATGTATAAAAAATAAAATTCGTTGATTTCAGACCTGGACCATCTATAGTAAGTTACGAACACACCAAGACTTACTTAGTAGTGTGGTGCATGGAATCATTTTAGCCATCTTCCTCGATCGAATGTTTTGAAAGTAATAGCGTAATATTTTATTGTCTGCCTACGGTATAAATCATTATTTTGCAAGCGTTAAAAGTAAATATATTCTATGAGAACTTGGTCTGTAATTTAAATATGTGGCCCGGCATGTTTTGATTTCGTTGGAAGTGTAGTCAGTGGCTGAGTTACCGCGCGACTGTTCCGGTAACTAATGAAATAATGAACCTTATTCTGCAAGTAGGCCACAAGGGCACTTTTACATGTCCGAATCTACTGGCATTCAACTGGAAACCACTGTTGAGAAGAAAGGCCGAAAGAAACTCAACAGTCAGTATTTTTTTTCAGAAAGGATACTTATCTATTACAGTAATATGAACTTATCCTAATTTGTACCTATCTTAAGAATTTAGTTAGGCGTTCCGAAACGTAGTCCTCGAAGAAACCATTTTAAAAGTGCAGTTTAAGATATAAAGTGTATTGTAAGAAGAACATCCATATGAGTTCGAAATATGTCGGGCCGTTTTTTGACAATTCCACACGAAAGTAAACCGCATTTTAAAATTATTAGACATGTCTCACGAAAGTAAATGACTTGGCTTATTTTTTTAACTATTGTTTATGGCGAGATAATGTTTACAGCGAACGTAATCCCACGGCACGTGCTGCCGTAGTATTGTGTCTATCTTTAGCGTGGTACCTTCTTTGTAAGTAGATCAGCAAGATGCAATAAGGACTTCAAAGAATTACTCTTTGTAATAGCCTACAGTGACATCTACGAGTATGATGATATTGACGATTATCTTTATTCTTTACTAACTGTGCCGCGCGGTGTTACTCGCTGATCTCAAGGGAACACTAATTTTTTTCGGGATAAAAACCCCTACGTGTTAATCCAGGGTAACAGCTTCCTTCATACCAAAATTTATCAAAATTGATCTAGCCGTTTGAGCGTGAAGAAGTAACAAACATACACATAAACTCACTCACAAACTTTCGCCTTTATAATATTAGTGAAAATCATATACAATACATACGCGGTATCTCATAAGTAAGTTTAAAAAATCATAATAAAATTATCCAAATTACATTTTTTATCTGCTTAGCCCAATGGTTGACTGGTAGAGAATGCCCTATGGCATTAAGTCCACCTTTTGTACGATAAATTCTTTCTTTTGTGCAATAAAGATTAAATAAATAAATAATTTCTCAAATCTATGTCTATGTGAACACTATAGGTAAGTACCTACAGTTAGGTACCTAAGAAAGTAAGAACATGTGAAACTTTATTTTAAAAAAGAATAGCTATGCGACTGACCAGGTATACGAAATATTCACGTCGTCCTTATCGGAGTAACTCTTTAGGGTGAACTTAGAAATGCTCAGATTGAGTGTATTTGTAAGCTTCTCTAAGTTACCAAAACCAAAATATACAGAAACGTAATGTAGAACTGTTTGCTGGTAGCATTGTAGTCCTCTGACATCTGTTTTGCAATTAGTAAGATCTGACAATTGTACTGATTTTCAACAGAAAACATGTTCCATACGATTACACAATACAGAAACAAAGACGAAGTTCCGGCCAAAATTGTACCTAAACATAAATCCGTGCCAAAAACCAGTAAAAGATTCACAGCTCAACAAATACCACACCATCGCTAATTGAAAGCTAAGGGCCTGCACAGACTGTATTTGAGCTGCATAAGAGCAGTTTGGATGCGGTTTTCTGGAGAGCTTCCTTGCTGCCATGCTTCCATGCAGTTATCATTTCTAAACCAACGGTGCCGTCCACAATCGACGTGTAACTGTTAAACGGGAATTCACCGATTAGGGACGTCACTAATTTAAAATGAAAATGCCATAGGGCATTTGATATTAGCCCATGGGACAGAACCCTTTGAGCTTTCGCGTACCGCGGCTGTACACTGTAGTGCTCAATGAATAATTTAAGAAAATACTTTTTTGTTATTTTATTAGTTTGTACCGACGGCATAACGACTGATAATTAATTATTTACACGCTTTTTTCAGAACAGAACAGATCCGCTTTAGCTTTATACTGGATCAGTTAAAAATGTCCACTGTATTTTTTACAAAATGTTTTCGCAAGAAATTGTATGTAGTCATTTTAACTTACGACAAGAACAAACCAAACAGCTGTCACGATCACGACATAATAAACATACCAATTCGAAAATTTGTTTGTTTTGAAACAACGCGCGCTAGAAATATGGAATCTCCAAACTGTCGCGCTTATAAATAGGGCTGACGCTTACCTTGAGTACCCGTTTAGACGTAAATCTTCACGAATCTAAGCTGTAATTTTAGCCCAAACCTAACCGTCTGCCGTCTGGCTTGAAAACTCCGTCTATTTTAGACGACGCGACGGTGGCGCGCGATTCGCTCGCGTCGACGCATTTAAAATGTACAAAACCATAAACAACAAGGGAAAACAAACGGTGGTTAGAATTTTGAAAAATTGCCGGCGCGTTATACAGTCCGAATAGTGTACTAGTGCAATGATATGACCCTGTGTGTGCGTGTCTGTGATTGGTTGTCGTTTGTTATGATGCGGTGGTTGTTTATTTTGGATCGGCTCGGCTCGGGACCAAATCGAGTTGTATGTATTTAATAATGTGTTATTTAACGTTATTGAGTGCAACTACACAAACGTTCATTTTATCTCTTTACTTACTCACTCTAGCAACGGAAACAGCTATATTGAGTGACACTTTTACCTCACACGTTTTATCTCTTGGATGTACTGTTCTGATAAGAGTGACAATATCTGAAGCTCCCTTTTTAGCATCAACATCTAAATACATTATCTTAGTTCTATCTGTCGAGAATAAAGATGGATTTAATGAGATCGATAAACTGTTATGTGTTAGTCGAAATGTTATCGCAACTAAACCTTATGTGACATAAATCAAGTGATAAAGTTCTGTTCTGATACCTGAGATAACATGTCAGTATTTGTGTGACAAGAAGTGTTTTCTTAGTTGCAATAGCCTTGAAACCTAAGTTTTGATGTTTTCCAAGAATACGTTTAGGTGTGATTTATATGCCATTAACAGTGATAAATAAAATACTTTTTTCAGAGTTGTTAGGAAGATATTTTAGTATTTGTATCCTCGGTTTAGTATCAGCATAAAATCTAGTTTCAATCTCGTGTAATTAGTTATACTTATAATGCATTCTCTGTGATATTACTTACCAGATCATCCTAATTAGTACATAGAAGTTACTAGTTATTGACATCAACTTGTAAACAAAATCATTTAAACAATAAAGCAGTATACAAAGAAAGAATAAAATACAATTAGAGGCAGAAAACTGATGGCCCTATTAACGGTGAGCTATTTCTTGCAGGCAACCTCTGGGTAGTACACATATACATACTTAGATAGACTGTAAATTTGTAAATGTTTTTCTTGCAATCTCTTACTCAAAAGCTAGAAAGATAATTAAAAACAAAATTTCCGCTAGCGTTCCTGTTATTTTTGTTCCAAAGCAAAATATTAGCAAAATCCTACACATGATTGTTATCACGAGCGTTATCAGCAGGGATTTGAGCACGCCGCGAACAGCTGATCGCTATATTGATAAAAATACCGGATCAGCTGTCGGGAGTGTCGGCGGTTCTCTTGTTTATCTATTTTTACTGGCGGAGTGCATTGAAGTTGTGACTCTGCTTGTTGCCTTGTGCAATGTTTAATTTATTAAGGTTCCGGCGTCTGTTTTTTTTATTATTATGTAGTTATTTATGTATTTAATTGAGTCTACTGGGGACCGACGAGCTGGCAGCTTCCCCGCACAACGCATCAGAATTGCGATTCAGAGAGGAAATGCCTCCAGCGTCTTCGGGACCATGCCGCGGGCGCACAGTTTTTTAGATTTATTTTAATTAGCCGTATTTAATTTATTTTAAAATGTAAATATTACAACAACAACAACAACAACAAGTACTCTTTATTGCACACCTCATAAACATGCAGGAGAAATACAATGCAATTAGACATTACAATTAGAGGTAAACAACAGGCGGTCTTATAGCTAAAGAGCGATCTCTTCCAGACAACCTTTGGGTAGTTGTCAGTGGAGAACTTGAAAAAATAAAATTTTATTATTAGGCGGTGCAAAAAACGGATAATAATAATATCCCAACCAGCAAAAATGTCATATAAGCTAGGCCTTATATGTCTATTTAGTCGGGAAAAGGTAATGTTACAGTAGTAGTCGTGACGACATGTCGTATAGAAGCTGATTATATTACAATATGGCTTATACAGCAATTTAGTCAAATAGTCATGTCAAATAAACGTTTACACGACCTCGTAATGCGATAATTATGATACAGCACTGTAGCAATCACGAGATTACTTTTATACAGCTAATTGATGCTGTAGCTGTTTATTATATGTCTCCTTCGCAACTAGAAGTAGTGTAAACGTTTTTGATAATGCCATTATACGACTAGTCATATTGTCAGCGCAATTACAATTTTTATACAAAATACTTTGGTATAAAAGGGAGTTAAATGACTTTTACACTACAAAAAGTTGTGTAAATGCACTTTATCTTACGATTATTAGAATATCGAGTATTGAATGTTATAATGATCTCTATAGAACAAATAATGATGTAGAAGTTGCTGTATGTGACTGTATGTCGCATACTGGTTGTGTAAGTGAAACGAGGGTGCTTAATGGCGCTTGCTGATCAATTAATTTCTTCGGAAAAGAAAAAAAATACATAAATTATCACTTAAAACTCAAAATCACGAAGGGGCATTAAAAATTTATATACCAATTAGTATATGATTTGTCACTAAAATAAATTTGCAGGGAACTACCCAGTACTATTTCTATACACACACCATGGCACAAATTTCGAATATTTAACAAGTCTTAGGAAAACTACACTTTAGTTTCCTCGACATTATATTTTTTTGATAAATTCTTTAAGCTTTCTTCTTTATGAGTTCAAGAAATTGAAATAGTCGTATAAAGGCTGCCCCAACTCCGCTATAGAACCAAATAATCGCTTAGTGATATATTCTAATAACAGTAAGTCGGCTATTAAGTCGAGTAATCGTCGTGAAAGAGACCACTATGATGCAAAATCAGAAGTAGCGCGACTGTTATATCACTTCTACACAACATACCTGTTGTATAAGCCCTGTTTCGGTTGACTTTTACTCGACTTAATTGCACTATAATTGTGCCCAAACCCCGTCGTATAAACTAGGACTCGACTGTTATACGACTATATGCCACGACTAACAGGTCACGCAGATACGTTGTCATGATGTTTATACGACCTGATTTTGCTGGTTGGGATATACATAAAAAACAAATAAATACATAAATATAATAAACAATAAATAAATAAATACATACATACATTCAGCCAACAGATAATAGGACCATATGAATAAAATACGAATTATGAAAGGGATAGATAGTGTTCTTTCAGTTGAGTTTTGAAAGAAACAAGAGATTTAGAAGAGATTTTTATATTATTTCATTAGAAAGCAATAAAATTTGATTAAGAGATAAAGTAATAAAAAAGATAGGTAAGTATAAAACGTTAATCTCAAGTATCTCAACAACCTAATACAATTTATACCGTTACCGCGCGTTTTTATTGTTTACATTTGTGTTTAGCACTCATTTACTCAAAGGTTAACTGGAAGAGATCCCTAAAAAGGATAAGTTCGCCTTTGTACATGTTTTTTTTGTTTTAATGTATTTCTTGTTTTTGAAAAAGGTTCACAAGAAGTTACCCCATCGGACCTCTTAGATGGGGTAACTTCTTGTGAACCTGCGGCCTTCGTCTGCGGTTCACTAATGTTTGACCAAAAAACGTTTGACAAATGATCATTTGACCAAACAACGTTTCAACAAATATTCATTAGGCAAACGAGACATTTGACAAAAGTATCATATTACAAAAAGTCACTTAGCAAATGATTATTTTACAAACACTACACTTGACAAATGTGTTGAATAACAAAATATCATTTAACAAAATGTTATTTCATAAAAAGTACTTCTTTTTCAAACATTATGATTTAGTCTGTAATTTGAAGTTGGATAATTTATTCCGCTACTATCTTAGAATCTATCCACTATGCTCTACAACCTGTATCTACTAATAGAGCACAATGTACATTTTCCTCAAGTTTGCTCTACGAGTTTTACGGATAGAGCAAATAGTTTTTTTTTGTTTTTCTTGCGCTTCGCCGACCGCTGCCCCGGTACGCTCGCTTCATTCGCTCGGCTCCCGCGCTGTTGTGGTCGCAGTTCTAACATAACATAACCCATTAATGAATCTATCCACTATGCTCTACGATCTAAAATAGTAAAAATAGTAGAGCAAATTGGAGAAAAAAACGTTAGATTTGCTCTAAAAAAAACATACGAAACACTTGTCAAATAATACATTGTACCAGACATTTTTAGACCAAGAGTAGTTTTGTCTAATAACTCAGTTGCTAAATGATCATTTTGTCAAATGGTTATTTGTAAAATGTAAATTTAACATCTGATCATTTGGTGAAGTGAGTCATTTGTAAAATGACTTGTTGTAAAATGATCAATTGGCGAAACGTTTTTTTATAAAACGTTGTTTGTAAAGTGTAATTTTGTAAAATGACTTTTGGTCAAACGATAGGACACCAAATTTTATACTGAACATTTTGAAGGATCTTCACCACTCAGACATAGTTTAGGTCGTGACATGTTCATGATAGGTATCACTAGCGTAGGTATAATAGGCATAGAAAAATTCAATAGAAAGTATTAATTAGGTATAGGTAATATCAATAAATATTAATACACCTGTGTAAGATTTGTGATTGTGATGTGATACGATCACAGCAAAAAAAGTGTCTTCACGGTACCGCTTGCTGTTAAAAGCATTTTACTTATCCTTTAGGAATAGTAACTGCACTGCACCTCTAGCACAATTGTGACACTCTTCTCAATCTCGTTCGAAAAATATTAGCTGTCTTTTTCTTCACAGTACTATGAGAGTGACGGGCGATGCTATGTCACGCGACAAGAGTCGTGAAGCCAAGTTGTGTTAGAGGGGCAGGTCCCAATATTTTATTAGTCGTCTAAAAACATAGTAACTAAGCCATTGAATCCTACTGACATTTGAAGTAAGGCTTACTGTTATGTCAGTAAGCTTAACTGTTATTGCAGTTAGGCTTACTAAAATGTCGGTAGGATTCACTGGCTATTTTTTTCACTGCACTTCAAATTTATTTTGTCATAATGTAATTGAAATCACATACATTTCTAAGTACGTAGAATAAGTGTTTACTTTGAATGTTGTACGTATGTACCTACCTGAAATCCTTAATACCCAATACTCATTTTGAAGTGTTTTTCTTCCGCACCTATATCGCTTTACTCGCGCAACTGTAGATAAATGATATGAACAGCTCATAGATTTAGATTACAAGAATGTAACATCATGTTACATTCTTTGTCACCTATTCCATGCCTGTTATTGCCAGTGGCGCTGCAGACCTCAGTAACATTGTTTTGAAATATGTAAATTTAAGTTTTCAACCCCCCATATCTCGCTATGTTGGAAAAATGCGAAGAACTGAATCGACAAAAAAACTTTTTTAATTATCGAATCGACTCACAGTGAAAATTCAGGCGAACATACTAAAATTCGGAATTCGTACATACGAGAGAATTCGTAGCTAAGCTGAAGTAGGTAAAATTTCTGGAGCCCTTAGGGTTAAAGTGACGACGCAGTTGTTCCGTACTTTTCCTCTAATCTTGTCATTGACAATAACAGAATGACAATTATAAGAGAATAAGTAGTAGGGCGACCTAAAATAAAATAACCATAACTAAATGGACTTATAATACCTATATGTACCCACGGCACATATATTATGCTTATGCGGCATGGTTCCGAAGACGCTGGCAGCATTTCCTCGCTGAATCGCAATGCTGATGCGTTGTGCGAGGAAGCTGCCAGCTCTTCAGTGCACAGTAGTTTCAGACAATATATTCTTGTATGTCGAGAATTTGAGATCCAGACATTAGCTCGCATTCAGGGACCTAATTCGAGAATGCCGTTTGAGAGATCGCGAAACGTCAAAACGTCAAGCTCTATTAGATAACAGTGATATTGCCTTTGAACTGTCATTAAAATGCGATGAGCTTCAAGTGACAATATCTCATGTCAATTTTGAAAATACGAAGGCGATAATGATTGTCAAAAATGCTATTGCTGCATATGAATTTCTGTTTGAAACGAAACTTAACTGACTAATTTCACGCACTACACGGTCAAGTTAAAGTATGCGCCTGTTATTTATGTCGTCACATACCTACCTACAAAGGAAACGCAAATTAAGCGCGACCGGACGGACGAAGTTGCGATGTTCTTGGGATATCGCCACTTGTCAAGTAGAGAAGAGACACGTCAAAAGTGACGGATGGCGATGAAATGGAGAGATCTCCATCATCTCTCTAAAATTGGTCGAATTACCCCCCCAGGTTAGTGCATAGGTGTTTATCGTCGTGTAGCAGGTACAGACTAAACAATTTGGGCTATATCAATAAACTTCGAAATGCACAGTTTCTCACGTTGGGTTTATCTTTTCGGAATTGTTATATTAAATAGAACCTTATACTTACGATCGCCCGAGAATATCGAAGAAATGAAATCTATTTTTCCATCGATTTAATTCAAGGTGAGCTGACGTTATTTGACGTGTACACTTAAAAAAAAGTTTTTCTAAAGATAATAAAATATTTTGTTTCGCAACTTTATGTAGGTACTAACTTCTGGGCTATTCCTTGAATTAGGTATTTGTCTCTTATCATTATTACGGATTTCGGTCACTTCGCTACAAAATCACGCTGATGAACCAGGATTAGATATTCGGATGCTTTTATACCTATACTTCGGCGTCGGCGTTGATGTTAGTTGTATGGTTACGGACCCAATTTATTAAATTTTATTATCGCCACTACCCGTTCACTTTAGTGTTTTTTCAAGTAAGTATCCGATTTAACAGATCTGCTAATTAGTTTATATTTAGGATCAAATATTTCGTAATAGTTGAATTCATACTTTTAGTAGATCTAAACATTTAAAGTACTTTCAATTAGTTCATTTTATAACTTAAATATGTAGTATGTCTTAATGTTAGCCTAATTACTTAATGTAGATACCGTGGGACTCATAAGAGTCCGTCTCCATACAGCTCCAGCAAGTTTGGCGCTGACACCAAGTTTAGTTATAAAAGCTATTCATCCGATGCCTGCTGATGAATGTTAAACTTAAGACCTTATTTCAAATGAGACAATCTTAACATTATTGTCGTTGGCGACAGTACAAGTGCCTCCCCAGTAACACAAATCCATCATCACATCGCACGCGATGCAACTCAATTACATCTGAACCTTATCTCTCTGGAAATATGTACACGATTTAAAACCTTGTTCTTTTAGCTTAAGTTCCGAAATGTTTACATTTTACACGTAGCTTCCGAGTGACTGTGGATGGCCGTGGCGTAAAGTTTCATGTCATCTTGGGAGGGATCTTGGGTCACGCAATACTTTGTACAAAGAGGACATTATTCGCTTAGTTTCAAGGCAGTGTAGCAAATAATGTTATAAACTCAGAAATACTCCACTCCTCCATTGAGAATCGGGCTCCCTTTTTAACCGACTTCAAAAAAGGAGGAGGTTCTCTATTCGAACTAATTTTTTTTTTTTTTTTTTGTGTGTATGTTACTCGATATCTCCGAGAACCGTGAACCGATTTTCAATTTTTTTTTTTTTAATCGAAAGGGTATAACTCCTAGTTGGTCCCGTTGGCACTAAGTCGGGATCTGATGATGGAATCTTGGAGAAATCGAGGGAACTCTTCAAATGTTATAGGGACATGTACGGCGCTTTCGGTAATTTATTGATAAAGTCAAGAATTTACATTCAGTAAATAGGATTTGGCCACTAAAACTTTTATATGAATCACTAAAAAGCAAAAAAAAAAAAAAATTCTTAACAAAAAAAAGAACCGACTTCAGTAAAACTAAAAAACCAAAAATAACCCGTTCAAGTACTTACATTTGACTCACCCTTCGAAGTCGGTGCCAAACCTCACGTAAACTATAATATAACTATAAATATAAGAACTGAGTGGTTTGGGATCGACTTCGAAGGGTGAGTCAAATGTAATCTGTACTTGAACGGGTTATTTTTGGTTTTTTAGTTTTACTGAAGTCGGTTCTTTTTTTTGTTAAAAATTTTTTGATTACTATCAGGCGAAGTGGGGTCACTAGGTTGAGCCGTTAAATATAGGTATCTATTCGGGCTTTCATTTCTCTTTACTAATGACATTAAGGGCAGAAAGGAGTAGCGACCGCATAGCGGAAGAAGAAGCGTGGGAAGGTCCCCGACAAAGTGAACTAACGATATGGTCAGGAACTAAGCTCGATGAGGGCTAGGGTTTCCAGGCTCAGGAATTCTCACTATGTCACGTGGAATTCCTGGGACTGCCATACCATAGTAAAGTTCCGCGGTAGAGCACACCCTAATGAGGAGAGTCTTAGGTGAAACCTTTCAAAGATGATATTGATGATGAATGACATGTTCAGGTCGTCTGCTTTAGCGATTCGGTAAACATTCATAGGCGCCGTATGCTTGTTTGTCATCATACTTTTCTTCTACGTGGCGCCATCCCGGCTCTTGCCAGCGTTCGCTTTTTCACTGGCTTTCCTCCACTTTGCACGATTCTGGGCATCTTCTTTTGTGAACCTGTATTCACGCATAACATCGGTAACATCCATCATCATCTTCATCCTAATATAAAAAAAAAACCGGCCTAGTACGAGTCGGACTCGCGCACCGAGGGTTCCTTACAAACACTTATACCATCTTAACTGGCAGGGTTAAGTTTGCGCCTGGTATGTGTGCCGCCGGATACAAATGAGGAGGAGCGGCAACGGAAATACATCAATTGTGAAAATTTCAACGGTCTAATTATCAAGGTTCATGAGATACAGCCTGGTGACAGACGGACGGACAGCGGAATCTTAGAAATACGGTCCCGTTCGTTACCCTTTGGGTACGGTACTCTAAAAATGACATTTGATTCGTAATGTGACCTATATTAAAAGGGAGGGCGAGTGTTAAACTTAAGCACATACAAATTTAATTTCCCGTTTTTCACCAAGTCAAATTATAATTGCGCGCGACTGTACGTGTAACCCGAGCCAAATGATAATCCCGGAGGGCAATGAACTTCGCCTACTTCGCCTGTCGGATCCTCCGTAGCTGTTAACTGGGAAGAATTTATTAGCAAGTGAGCCGTCGACTCTTCTTGACTGCTGTCCGCAGCATATGACGTCTTTGGTCCCTACTCACCTCAATCACTACACTTATCACTATTATGGATGAAATGGTAATAATATGGTTGTTCTAATATGTTCTACATAGGTAGAAATAGTAGTTTAATTACAATACAATACAAGTACGCTTTATTGCACACCAAAAAACATTTACACAAGAAATCACAAATAAACAGATTAAAAACGGTCGACAACAGGCGGTCTTATCGCTAAAGAGCGATCTCTTCCAGACAACCTTTGGGTAGTGGTTTGGGTGGTGGGTTAATTCATTTATTATTATTGTAACTGAATTCTTTTTTTTTAATCTGTTGTTTGTGCAACAAACGTAATTAAATATTTAGACACGAAATAAAAAAAAAAATTGTATTTCTCAGAGATTATAAATATATCTTAAGTAAATAAGTACTTAGGCTCAAAGGGAAAGATATAGGATAACCCCTTTGGGGTAACTCTTGTCACGCTAAGCGAGTGCTGGTAGCACAAAAACAGTGCATCCGAGCCATATCAAATGTTGACATCCTGACGTCATGTAGACCGTTATTCCAGGAGTTGAATTTGTTAACCGTACCAAGCATGTATATCTACGAAGTTTGTCAATTTGTTAAAATGCATCCTGAATTGTATAAAACAAATAAAACTAATTGTAAATTTCTAACAAGGTACCCAGATCGTCTCGTTTTTCCATCAATGAAGACAAAACTGTATGGCAACAGCACCTACTGCATGTCAATAAGTATTTACAATCGTTTGCACAATGACATAAAAGATTTGCCTATTAACTTATTTAGAAAGGAACTTAAAAACTGGCTAGTGCAAAAATGTTTTTATTCGGTGGATGAATATTTCCAATATTATAAGAAGTAAATGACACCATAAATTGAACAATCAAATGACATTATATAATTTTTTAGGTTAAGATAGTTTTATAAGGAATTATTTAGTATGCACTGACATTTGTTTAATATTTTATGGTCATAAATATGTTCAGATGTGAATTCTGTTATGGATTAAGGTATAATTGCATTATTATTAGTTATAGACGCTTTGTTATATATTAGTGTCGTATTTTAAAATTCTTGTTTTGCATGCCAGTTGCTGGCAAAATGTGTGTGTCTGTATTTATTTGAAATGTACCATCTTTAATACCACATTTTACGCAAATAAAGATATTTGTATTTGAAAAAAAAAAAAAGGATTAAGGAAAACTAGTCATTTATTTACTTAGGTTTTTACCTGTTCACTGCTTGACTACCCGGCCAATTATATCTTATACTTCACTGTGTGTGTCGTATGTTATATTCCTTATATTATGACTTCAGTTACTATCATTTAAAATTTTATACTTACTTTTCACCAAATGCAAACATATTAATGTTTGCATACGTTTCGGGTTTCAAATAATGAATTTATGAGAATCTTCATAATACACAATTCTCAGTTAGTGGGCGGTGTTTATGATATAAAATTATCATAAAATTGTTGATCAAGATGTTTCCTTTGGCAAGAAGAACACAAAAATTCGAAATCCCATACAAAAAATAGATGACGTCATAACTCCTACCTGCAGTAAAATTCAAGATGCCTCTCCTTCTTACATATTCTTAGGGTTCAGAAGGTCCATCATGCCAAAGGAAACCTTCAGATCATCAAATGCCGTATATTTAAGTGAACACCGCCCACTAAATGGACTTTTGGAATGGTATAATTCTTAATTGAAGATAAAATAAAAAATTGTCGATTGTACAAACACAGTACTTACATTTTTGCACATACGTTAATTGCTCGTAAATACCAATCTAAATGACGAATTATCCAAAACTCGATGGATAATTCGTCAGTCTATGATATGAATTTTATCTCACTTCTGCTCTGCTATGGAATGGTTAGACAGCGAATTCATAGCAAGATTCAAAATTTTAAGAACTACCTATTCATGTTTCTTCATGTTTGCATGCAAACGTGAATGTAATACAAATTTAGAAGAAAAACTGTCACTTTATCCGAAACGTCGCGCAAATCAATCAGTATGTTAAGGACATAGTCCTTAACCAGGTCGTGTTCAACGAGTCAGTGTGACGAACCGAGCGCGCGCGATCAGACGTCGGCGCCCGCGCATGTTGTTTGTTGTGCAGTGTAAACAGTGTTTTGGATTGACACCATAAACTTTGGATCTTGTTTCAAGCTCTTTGAGTACTCGTTAAGAGGTATTGTTGTCTTTTTAAGTAATTTCAAGCGCATCAACTTGATTGATCCACTGATGGAATTTATTGACAGATCAATAAAGTTTGTTTGTATTGACATATAGGTTTAGATCTTGTTTACCTATCAAACTTTTTGATTGAAGACGGTTTCTTTGATCGGTTCTAGTATTTTCAAGAGTATTGATACTAGTTTTATTAATCTTAATTTATTAATCTATCAACATCTATTTGGATTGATACTTACTTAGATTTGGATTGTATGTCAAACTTTTTAACTAATCTGTCTATTGGGTTATTGCGGTCGTAATTTCAAGACATGATGATTATTAATACTTGTCGAATGGGTTAATCGATAACCAGTATTGTTTGGACTGACATGTAGGTTGGATATTGTCATTTTGATTTCAAAATGTTTGTCATCTCAAGCCTGTCGATGCATAGTTTTATTACTTTTTATTGATCGATCAATAACTGTTGGTACCTACCCATTTATAGTTACATGATTTGTATACCGGCGTGACTAATTGTTCTAGGATAAACAGACCTGTTGCTAAGCAGTAACGTTTGATTAGGTTACATGATTTATTCAATACATTTGTTGGATTCTGAAACTTACTGTATACATTGAGACAAACAAACGTTTTACTTTTTTTCTGTTACGATTGAATAATATCTTAATATATAAGTATCCAACCAATCTTACAACATCATATCATCGTCATATCTGAAAGTATATTAATTTTATGAATGCAATCATAATCTTTTTCTTATGAAACTATATCATTTACTAAAGATTTTATCAAACTAATAAGTGAGTTCAAGTTTTTACTTTATAAATATTGCAAAAACAATGGAAGCTAGTCGCCTGATCGCGAAAAATAATAAGATGAAAAATAATGATATCGTAAATGACATTAGTATTTAAATATATTCTGATATTTTTGAATAATCCAACTAAAACAATAAAGACATCGAACACGTGGTTACCATTACGCTACGCATACCTACTACGTTAACGTAAACAAAAGCGTAAAGTATACGATACTATCTTACTATTATGAAGTTGGTTGGGTCATATGGTTCATCATTCGACAGTTTATTAATTTTATCTATGCCTGTCAAACTAAGTTTTACATAACTTTTATTGATGGAGAAAAATGTCCGAATCTCGTTGTTCACTGATCACAGTATTATAATTTGTTTTATCTACGCACATAATATTATCATTAGTGCTCTAAAATGCGTTCAGAAACCGTAGGAAATGACCAGCATTACTACAACCAATTTTACTATGAGAACTTTCTTATCTGTGGCAGTAGGTAAAATCTGTACTGTAATGTTATAACAGTATCAATTTTTGTAAGGTTATGAGTTTAAATTTGGAACAGCTGTCAAAACTAAAGTAGGTCTCTATTCTAGTATCCATAGATATTAATATTGTTATCGATACGAAACGTCAATTCAGTATGTTTTTTTATAAAAACCGCACGACATTTGATCTCGAGTGACATGAGAATATGGATACATTCGTTTGTATATGATTTAGAAAAAAAAAACATTCGTCTTGACGGAGGTTCGAATTGCCGCCATTATTGTTGTCATTTGTTTGTTGGTTCTTTGCTGTTACGAAAGTATTGTAATTCACATTTTAGTTGAAAATATTGTTTCAATGTAAATGTAAATTACAACTATTACAATAAATAATCTGTTTATGTATTTGTTCAGATTTATTTCTTACTGCATTAGTATATGTCGTTTTTAGATATTTTACAGGTAGCACTAGTGGTGCCGGTCATTTCCTTATGGCTTCTGAACCCATCTTAGACTACTTATGATATGTGTGTAGATAAAGTAGTGTATACAACTGTACATAATTAGGCCTTAAAACACTCGTGTGATCCTATTATGAAACTCGCTGACGCTCGTTTCATAAAACCACACTCGTGTTTAAGGCCCCTCATTATGTATCAGTTGCATAAACTACTATAGGATATGTGGTGGTTCATTATGAACTAATCAAATTTTAGTCCGTGTAATTTTATGTCAACCTTCGACTACCAGCATTCATAATTTGAGAGTTTAATTTAAGCCTGACATATAGATAAATAGTTAATCATTAATTGAAGTTTATGAATCTAAATTGATAAAATTATTCTACAATATCACTGATAATGTATGTTTGTCTGCCCATCTATTAAACTCACTAACATTTCGTGATTCACTCATGTGTGGCGTTAAATCATAAAAAAATTGAAGGTGAAGTTTTATCAACAGCGAAATGCACTGAGTCGTACCATATCAAGTACATACACATACATACATACACATACATGACATAATACTGATTGTAAGCATTGCGTCTACCCAATAAGAGCTGTTTTGCGATGACTACAAGTCGGTAAGTATAGTCATTGATTATGGTTTATGGTATTCATTCATGGTTCGTAGAAACAGGATTTTTTGTGGGTGTTTGTTTTACTCATTAGAATTCGTTCGTGGTAGTCATTTTGCTCATTAATATATACATGTATTACGTATGTACAAATTGAGATCTGTGTTGTTTACCGAGCTGTGTTTTAAATTTCTTAGCCTGTAAATTTATGAAACATGAAATGTCAATTTTTTTAATATGGGTACACTCCACAATTTTTATATTGAACCATTGATCAAAGAGAGAAGAAAAATTGAAATGCGTAACCTGGTGGAAGAGCCCGGTAATCGAACCCGCCAACGAACCAAATTGAAATGCGTAACCACTTGGTTCCGCATTTCAATTTTTTTTGAGCTTCGATCTTTGTATCAATGGTTTCTCTCTTCTTCTTAGTCGTACACTCTTGTCAGAGTGGACGTGGTTATGGATTGTCCTCTTCTACATTAATGGCGGCTTTTGCGATTTGTCAATGGTTTCTAGTCTGGTTCTAAAAGTGTTTATAGCCCTCGCGGCGAACGATGAGTCCTATGACACCTGTCATCTCAGTACATTTTCCCGATTATAGGTTGTAAAATGTACTGAGATGACAGACAGGTGTCATAGGACTCATCGTTCGCCGCGACATAATTTACTTTTTCTTTTCGAACTTTCAAATTTTATTTTTATTTTTCTTTATTGGCACACTAAACAGATTACATTCATTTCAAAAAATAAAGATACAAAGGACAGGCATTACAGATAAATGTCATCCAAAATAAGCATGTAAATCATGATTTTAACAATATATGTACATATTTGTATAGAATCTTTTTATCGATTCTATATTTTTTATGTGGTAATACCACATTTTTATTTTTATAAATAATGACACAAAGGTAAATTAAGAAAGAAAACCCCGCTTCGATTGTAGTAGATCGCATTCAATTTTTCTTTCTTAATTTACCTTTGTGTCATTATTTATAAATATATGTACATTGAAAAAATATCCTAATTCAGGAAACTATAGGGAGGTCACTGAATATACCACTTATTTCTAGGGTTCCGTACCCAAAGGGTAAAACGGGACCCTATTACTGAGATTTCGCTGTCCGTCCGTCCGTCACCAGGCCGTATCTCAACAACGGTGATAGCTAGACAGTTGAAATTTTCACAGATGATGTATTTCTATTGCCGCTATAACAACAAATACTAAAAATAAAATAAAATGAATATTTAAGGGGGGATCCCATACAACAAACTTGTTATAGATTATATATGTATATGTATAGGTACGGAACCCTTCATGCGCGAGTCGGGCTCGCAAATGCCCAATTTTTTTGGAATATATCATATATCTTCAATGTATTTTTTTTAAACCTTAGTGAAATACATATTTTTAATGTAGGTACGGCCACTTTTTGCGAGTGTGTATCGTGTCCTAATTTGAAAATGATAGGTAACCTTTCAAATATTGATACCTACTGTGTATAATTGTTTCACATTGTCTACTTAGGCCATGGACATTATGGACAACCCGACGGGGAAAACTTGGGCGTGGTGATAAGATTTTCCCTATTTTTAGCTGCAATTACTGCGCTGTTAGAAATAGAACGCACCTGCTTGTGGTTCTCATAATCATTTGAAATAGTATAGGTAATTATTTTAAATCAGTGTTAACTCTGAAAATCATGGTGTTGTGTCAGAAACGGTCTGACATGTTTCGAACCTGTATTGAGATTTCAGGACCTTGATATTACAGACCGAGGCAAAATGGCCACTCCAAATCTGTTCTTCTAAGATGTATTTTTTAGAGTTAATATATGTAGAAGAAATATATTTCGTCAGGTATAATAAAAAACCTTATGAAATTACAATGAATAAAACCTTAACTAAATTATATTCAATTAAATTTAAACATTAACACATTCAACACCGGGAACCCGCTCCGTGGGCGCTGTGCTCGTAGTAAATTTTCGCTACATATACGCATTGCCCCATGTTATCGGCTACGCGCGTAGCGCTACGTAATCGTTGGCAGTGAATGTGTTAAGCTAAAACATGTACCTATATGGAATAATCTATGCAAGGAAGTAATTTTATAAAATCATGCAATCATCACATCAATGAACAATGTGAAAGAAGGACAAAGTTTAAAATCGCTAATAATTGATAGAAGGTCAAGTCACAGAGTATTCATCTAATGAATCTTAACATGTCGCGTAACATTCAAAGGTTGTCTGTAAGAGATCGCTCTTTAGCGATAAGACCGTCTGTTGTTTACCTCTAATTGTAATTTCTGGCATCGTATCTCTCCTGTTTGTTTTGTGAGATGTGCAATAAAGAGTACTTGTAATTATGACACGTAATTAATTTTTTACTCTGGAAAATTCCAATGACTCGAAAAACACGACAAGCACAAAGGATTAAGATTACTTACGAATTTTATATTACCATAAGCATAGTGACTGAAATACTATGAATAATTATCATATTGACGGAAACAAACAAGTGAATTCCCGTCGTCATCGTTGTATGACTCAAATAAATGATAGTAGTCGTGCTCTCTGTTTGTGTATGACATTATATATTGTTATAGTCAGTTGCCGTAATAAAAATGGCGCTTAAATACGTCGGCGTTGGTAAAAAATTACGATATGTGTGTATGGTAAAATGTGAATAGAATATTATTACTATTGTTGGTAATTCTCGATTTGATACCACGAATGTTTCGATAGTTTTTACTAAGGCACACATTTTCCTACACAGTGCCACTATTTTAATGACCGCGATATTCATAACGCCTTTTTTATGAAAACTTCATTGAGACTAGAACAACATTTTCAGTTTAAGAGATAAGTAGTTCCTATTTCTCGCGCGAGTAAGACCTGCGTGTCACACCGTGCTAGAGGTACTTACAGGACTGAAACTCTTCGTAAATAAACAATGCAGACACATTATTCTTCCATTTATGACGTGAATCTGCTAACGTACGGTCAGTGAACAAATCGGTCTGCCACTTTTGAACCTCAATACACACAAATAGACTCGAAAGTTGTAGACCAATGTCTTCGCCGAATGCACAGTCTGTACAATGTACATTATGAATTACTTAATTGATCCCAAATATGAGTCTGTTTAAAATGACACACGATTGTGTTGCGGGGTTTGGGAGAAAAACCAAATAACGGGTATACCACAAAATCGGAATCACGAAGTTCATAATACCGATTATTATAATTCCTAATGTTTTAAAACTTCGAACTCGAACTCGATATTTGTCACATTACAATCAATCAATCACATTACAAACCTAACCTAACCTACAGTTTTCGGGATTCAGCAAGTCTTTGGCCGCTCCGCTATACGTGGTCACAATACAAACCTAAACTACAGTTTTCGGGGTTCAGCCAATAACCTAACCTACAGTTCTCGGGGTTCAGCCAATTCGATATTTGTCCAAATCCGGATATTTTTTGGTAGAAAGTGTGCACATCATGCTTCGATTTAATACTAAACAGAAAATATTAAATTGATCGTTTACTGTCTGGTAGATTTTTTAATTTGAATATGTGCATTATTAGATACTCTCCAAGTTTGGGGTTAACGTAAAAATTCGGATGAGTAAAGTAATAATATTTACCCAAACACTCCGAAATATTTTATTCCGAATTTACTAATTCCTATTTTTAAAACTCCGAATTTCATAATTCCTAAGAAATAAATTTCCGATTATTGAAAACACGAATGTTATTATCCCGAATATCAAATTTCCGAATAAGTAATGAAGTTTCGGAAAATTAATAATCGGAATTTTGTTTTTCAGGCCAATGACACTTCGGGCTTTTTATTATTCGGATTCATAAAACTCGGAATAATATACAATCGGAATTTTGAAATTCGGTTAAATAAATTTCGTGTTTTTTAGTAGGTTATCGGAATTTTATTTCCTAGGAATTATGAAATTCGGAGTTTTAAAAATCGGAATTAATAAATTCAGAATATTTGGGCGTGCCCCCAAATAAGATTGTTTGTGTGGTGACGATGACATCTATAATAATGTTATGAAATTTCATAACATTATTATAGATGTCATTTTTGCAATTGCAAAAATGAAATCTTTGTCCTTTCATCACGCCTAAATGGCTGGACCGATTTCACCAATTTTTGGTATACGAGTAGCTAGTAGAGAGCGCATTCCTATATAGATGGTTAGGTATAGAATACTTTTTACCCGACTACGAAGAAACAAAAAAGAGGGTCATGACTTTTTTGCGGACGTAGTTGTCGGTCACCTTGTAGTCTTGTAATAAACGCTCTAAATTTTCCTTAATGACAGCAGTACATAGTTAATGGAAAATAATTTGAGTAGGTGACCACAAATTCTTGGAATATTATATACGTGCGTAGCTGGAAAGAATTCTCAGAATATATAGGTGATGGGATAAACTCTTAGACACATACAGAACGCAAATACTACATGTATGTATATGTATATATGGTAGAGTAAACGTATACACGTAGCGTGCGTATACGCACGTGGCGTGTGCCATGTAATACGGAACCAACACGAAAATACAAAGTACACCGATTGATGCAAGTACATCCATTTCGCATATCAATTTTTCTCAAACCATTAATTTTGCAACTGTTCTATTTTCCAACTCGCACTCTTCTCGGAAACCAAAAACATTTCTAGATATTTTTTAATTGTTGTGAAGTAGAGTGAGACCTATTTACATTGCAAAACTTTACATATGCCGAGAAAAACTTAGTTGGCGAAATGAACTGTAGGTACCTAGTGATTTAGGAAACGTTTGGTCAGTAAACCACACCGTTTCTGCATTATGATGATTTTGAATGATATTATGTACAGTTTACGTACAGTCGAGTTCAATTACATCTACACACTTACGAGAACAAAAATATCTGAACACGACCCTATTGTCAGGAGCATAAAGTCGTGTTCAGATTTCAGATATTTTTGTTCCCGTAATAAGTGTGTAGATGTAAATGAACTCGACTGTACTTACCAGGTGAGATGTAATGTTAATTTTATCATACTCGGACTAGCTGCACCCACGGTGTTTTCGCGCCAAGTGTCAGCTACATCCATATTGAATTTTAGCAAAATTGGTTCAGCCGTTCGAACGTGAAGAAGTAACAAACGTACAAACACACTCACAAACTTTCACTAGTATTAGTGTAATATCTCTGGTCACACTTTACTTATTCGTACAGTTAATTATCATTATTTATTTGTTTATTAGGTACTTTAACATTTTTGTTACGGCTAAAGCAATGTCTCACAAAACCAGTAGCTGGTTTGACTGTGGGATCTCTTTAGGGAATCTATACATATTTTAGGTACATGAGTATATTTCTTATTTTAGGTACCTAGGTACATAGTTAGGTATGACGGTAGTAGGTAGTATAAAAAAGTGTTTTTTTTTACATTCCATTGTTTTTTTTTTCTGGTTTGGCTCCCGAGTTGGTTCCTTTTCGCATACCTTGACGCGATATTGAATTGATGTTAAGTGGTTATTTATGTATCATGCAGTCCGATTGATTCCGGACTGCCGGTCGTCATTCAGTTCAATAAGAACACAGTTAAAAACATATTAACTGTGCTTTTATTGATTTTCATGTTTTATTAAAATCGAATGTTAATCATGAATGAGTCTATACCCATATGTATATGTTATATTTGTACCTAGTACTCTTAATCTTGTAAGATAGGCGGCGACGTCAAGACCGAGACGGAGATGGCGGGATGATCTAGATGCATTCCTCCAGAAGATAAAGTGAGTTTTGGCTATTTGGTTCTCTGTGGTCGGGTAAAAATAGGCTGTTCCGGTTACTTATCCTTTTTATGCGAATTTAATTCGTACGTTAAATTGTAGACGACAATAGTTTTAATTTATTTATCTCCGGCCACAAAAATGTGGAATTAGCGCTGATGGGCGCAACGAGCTGAATGAGCAATTTAGAACAATCATTGGCGGCAGCCCGTCTCGCTCCCTCGCGGGGAAACGGATAAGGACAACGGTATTTGATCATAATTTGAGACACATAGTATTAGCTACGTTGGTATTGATTTAAAGTTTTACTATAATCATAACAAAACTTTGCTGTTTATATTCCTCAACATTTTGAACTTCGGGGGTTCCTAGATTAATTATAATAAGTAACAAATAAAGTAGTGGTATATGTAAAGCTCTAAAATATTCGGCACATTATGGGGCTGATTGTACAAGTTAAACAAGAAAACACATTACAACGCAACATGCCTTGCAAAAAGCATTGTCAGTTACAATTTGCAACACTTGAACATTCACTTGTTTTGCATGAACCACTAAACTGAGATCACAATCGCGTAAACAAGACCATACAACCTGTCCGGTAGCTATTTGTCAAAACGTGTAGTATGCACATACTAATGCTGATCGTACGGTCAGCGTCAATAGTAGCTGAGTATTTTACTAATAGCGAATAGCGCAATAGCGAATGCAAAACGTAATGTTGGAAGGCCCTTGCTTCGCTTTAAGGACTGCGCGAAGCGTGACATGATTGCCTTTAAGATCGACCACCGAACCTGGGAAGAATTGGCGGTAAGGCGCACAGACTGGCGCAAGTGTGTGGCGGACGGCCGCAAGTGGTGCGACGATGCATGGTTTGGCGCATTGACTGACAAGAGGCAGAAACGACATGTAGGCGACCATACTACATCAACAGCGGCCAGTGTCTCTGGTCAAGTTTGCGGTCGGATATGCCGATCGCGTATCGGTCTTTTCAGCCACGAAAGACGGTGCTTCGCAGACTGAAGACCACAAATCGTCTGTAATAGACTGAAGAGCCTATGATGATGATGATGATGATGATGATGATGATGATGATGATGATGATGATGATGATGATGATGATGATGATGATGATTTTACTATTGGCTTCTGGCTGGCCATCGCACTGCTCGCCATCAGCAAGGTGTTCAACCTCACACACTGAAGCCTAAATGGTCGAGAACTGTGCGGTTCCAGAAGAATTTTTTCCTCCCGCGAACGCTCGGCATGTGGAATAAGCTCCCTGCCTCCCTGCCAAGGTTTTCCCCGGGGGCTACAGTATGTGGTGCTTCTAGAGATGAGCAAATAGGTTCTTACAGGGTCGGCAACGCGCGTTTGATGCTCCTGGCGTCGCAACGTCCATAGGCGGCGGTAACTACTTAACATCAGGCGGGCCGCATGCTTGTTTTCCACCGACGTAGTATAAAAATATCACAAATATCACACACAAATTGTCAGCTACTTTTGATACTAACTGTACATGTAACATCTGGCATAATTTGAGCCTTATGTCCATACAAAAACCGATCTGTTATTCTATATACATAGATACATACATATTACATAATATCTATAGAAACTGTTTTCTCGGCGAATACTTCGTTCGCAAATTTGACTTGTAAAACTACTCGTATGTAAAATCTGAAAAATTCTTTAAATGCAAGCTTACAACCTAACCTACTGACTAAATTTGACCGGCAAATTTTAAATTTAATGTGTATAAAATAGAGGTAATATTCGCGTGTGCGCAGCTCCGACCTCTCGCGCACGCGCCTTGACCGCGGCGCACTAGATCTGTCAAGAAAGTCAAGAGTACGGCGCAAAAAAAGTTGCGTAAACCATTGTTGTCAAGGATTCGCTATTTGTCATCACTTTCCTCTTATTTGTTTATTTCGGTTTGAATTAGTTTGTGACCTCGCCCGCAAAAAATTAAGCACGCTAAGTTGGAACAAATTAAACATATCTTAAAACAAATCTTTTATTAAAGCAGTAACGTTTGCCAAACGTTTACATTAAACTTTGTGAACTAATTGAATCATGAAGACGAAGACGCACTTTTCCACGATTTAAAGCCTTTCTCAAAACATACAATTAAACATGCTTTAGGTAAAAACAAAATATTCTTCTTGGGTTCCTATAAGAACCTAAGTATATGATCTTGACGAGAAAATATAGGTACCTAAGTACCTATGCGTTAAAATTTCCTTTAAAAAAACGGCATGGAGCATGGAATGGATCTGACTATAGAGCAGGAAGCTGGTCATGGGGACTCTGTAAGAAAACTACTAATCCAATCGAGCTTGGGCTCGTTTGGTTCCTCTTGAGGGGCAATCGACTTTGTTAGTACAAATAACACAGTGGATACACTGTACAGACAACATAATGCTTGGGTATGTTTTTACCTTTTTTCCAGGTTAGTAACGTATAGGTCTACTTATTGACTCATGTTACATAGAAGACACTAAATGAATATTCCCATCAGATAAAGTTCTTAAAGGGTCGGCAACGCGCGTGTAATGCTTTTGGCGTCGTAAGCGTCCATAGGCGGCGGTAACTGCTTAACATCAGCCCGCATGCTTGTTTGCCACCCTCGTAGTATAAAAAAAGATGCCTCATTACATAAAACATATTGAGTACCGACATCCATCGAGTCCAATCACCAGTTACATAACGGCAATCAAACTGACGTCACGGATAACGAGCACTGGCATATCCACAGACAACTTAAGCATATCAAACCAGATGACTGGTTGGTTTGAGCCTGAGGGTACATGTCTTGTTTGCCTTCGACAAGCCTGTATGTTTTCGCTATGGTTGACTAACATCATCTGCACCCCGGTGCACGAATTTGAGGCCGATTATCGGCTTAGTGTAAAATCATTTGTGCACCGAAAACCACGTGGTATGATCATCAGTGATCTTTGGCGCATTACAATGCATATGCAACGGGTTTACCCACGTCTTATAAGACGTTTTTTACTGATCCTGTGTTTTTTAACGCCATACGATAAATAAATAAATAAGACGAATATCAACATAAAAAAACACGAGATAAAAACTACGTCCATACCAAAATTAGCCGTTTGAGCGTGAAATAGTAATAACCCACTCACAAACCGTTGCCTTTATAATATTAGTGTGATATAACATTTACAAACATACATACATGCAAAAACTTTTTTTATATACATTGTTGTCCTCCGATAGGTGAAGGCAGAGACAATCGATCTACTTCCCACGGAGCAGACAGCGCCCCGGGCGCGGTAGGCAACCTTCGCGATGTGGGGTAACGCATGCGTAATATGTCATCAATATGTAGGTAATCAGTCATAACTGACAAATGTATTTGCCATACATACAAACCTAACTTTATCTATCTATCAGCCACACACGCGGTTAGCGCAGTTAGTACCTAATAAGCACCTGCCTACTGAGCCGGCGGTCCCGGGTTCGAATCCCGGCCAGGGCAAATATTTGTGTGATGAACTCGAATATCTGTGTTTAGGTCATGGTTGTTCTATGTATTTATGTATATCTGTATAAGTTTAAATATCGTCGTCTAATCCCCATAACACAAGCCTTATCTTGAGCTTAATTTGGGACTAGATCAATTTCAGAGAGGTTTTCTGATATTTATTATTATTTATTTATTATTACTGCTGAATATTATGTACGCCTCCCTCCACATGACTCGCGATACTACGTGATACAAATTAACCTTTTAGAAGTGTTGATAATTTAAATTACTGGTAAAGTCTACAGAAAAATTGGCTTCTTATTAAAACTTTCGTGAAACATATTTAACAAATGTAAAAATAAATAAAAAAATAAAAAGTGTTTATTTCGGACTATCACAAATCCATATGTTGTTGTTAGTATGTTAACTTAAACTCTATGTTAGTCTATTATATGTAGCTCTATTTAGTAACAAGCGTACCTCTGTTTTAGCGCATATCGGGAGGGCCAGTAGTACTACTTTGCCTTCCCGATGACTACGTCTACCCAGTATCTCGTGAGGGGGCAGTCGAGACGATCGGCCAGTATTCTCAGCATGCTATTGCTGCTACCGCGCACGCGTTGGAGAAGCGAGGCTATTCTTTTTCGCCTGATCGCAAAAAAGTCATCCGTTCGCGCCTCGGCGAACATGCCCGACGCACTGCAGTGCTTCGGCAACCTCAACAGCATCCTAAGAATATTATTATACTGCACACGCAGTGTATTATAGGCCCTTTGCGAAAATGTCACCCACAGGCTGCACGTGTAAAAAGTTTGGCAATATGCTTTGAAAAGCGTCACTTTTACTTGTTCGTTACAGCGTGCAAACCTGCGGGCGAGCATATTACCACGCACTGCCAATGCTCTCCTCTCCCTTTCCACATCCATATCATCATTTAAATCCACAGTTAGCATGTGCCCAAGATATTTAAACTTATCAACTATTTTGAGAGGCACGCCCCCCAGCATGATCTTAGGTAGTGTCTTTATATTAAATTTTCGTGCCTTAAAAATGAGCAACTCACTTTTGTTAGTGTTATATACTTAAGACCGTGCCGTTGAGCGTATCCCTCGCACAGCTTGACAAGTTGCTTTATCGAGTCGATTGAGGGTCCCAGCAGGACCATATCGTCCATAGGAGTTCGATACATGTCGGGCCGTTCCTGAGATTTTCACATGAGTGTAAAGTGTAAAGTGTCCGCTAAATACATTTGGGCTTATACTTGTTACAATTACAAAGTTGTTGGTAAATATAACCGCCGAAATCGTAATTTATAGTTAAACAGTGGTTCAGGGGACATCACCGTGGCCAAGAACAATAAAAAAAGTTGATTGACCTCTATGCCGTATGTTTTTGTGGCGTATAACATGTATATTTTTTATTGACGCATACGACACGTCACTGCGTGAGCGCATCGTCAGCGTATTTTGCGAAGTGGTGTGTCGCTCCTTTACCGCCTTTTAACAAAGCCTTGTAAACCCTCGATTAATCAACAAAGTGATTTATCACTTATAAATGAAAGTCATTATACCAATTGGCGGCATCTCATTAAGGGTCACCGACCTCTAGACATTGTTTGTAAACAAAGATATTTAATGACGCGACGGAATGTGTCTACGCAGGGTCACTAGCGATGTTTTTGAAACTGAGCTTGGTCTACTTTTTTAAGTAAGGATTGTTTTAAGACTAAGGTATTTTACTGTGCTCTGTTAGTTATGGCATTGTACGAAATTATTAGGTAACAAACAAAGTTTGGTGATTAATCCTAAACAAGCACGGATAAAGTTGGCCTTAAATATTTAAAAAAATCGAAACGGTAGTAAAAACTGGGGCTTGTAAAAGCGTCCGGTACCTAGGTTATCAGGAAATCCAGGATAGACTCAAGATTTAAAAAAAAATCTCTTTTTGTGTCTATTTTTATAGGTATAATCTTGTGGCAATTCCTAAGGTAAAATCAATTTAAACAAGAAGTAGCCGAGTAAGTTTAATATATGTACGTCAGCTAGTAACCTACGTTGGAAAAGGAAAATTGTTCAATATACGTTAAATAATCTACATACTTACTTTATTACTAGTTCCATGAAATGACACGTTAGATGGTAGGTACACTTAGTTAGTATGAATATACGTAAATATGTATATGTAGTATTACACAGTGTTCTAAATATAGAATGTTAATATATTCTTTGCAATCTAAATAAACAATAATATTTTCTTCAGTTTCCGCGAATGTGTGACCATTAAAATAAAATAATTTAAACGGATTATATCGCGTATATCAATTACTAGCATTAACCCGCGGCTTCGCTCGCGTGCCTATATAATATACATCATCCTACGGGAACAATGCTCTTTTTTTCAGGATTAAAAGTAGGCTACATATTTGTTAAGTTAGGGTATAATCTGCAATCTGCATTTCCCTCATGCATATCCGTCCAGCCGTTTTAGCGTGAAGAAGTAACAAACATACACAGACTTTCGCTTTTCTAATATTACTGGGAAATACTTTTTATTTTATCATAACTCCACTTTAACAAATCAAACCGAAAACTCGCACTCAAATCAAGCGATCGATCTCAGCTTTTACTGTATCCAAATAAAGTTCACTTCAAAATTCATAACTCGAAGTGAAGCTAAGACACCGGGATATGTGTGCATGTTATTTGTATAAAGCTTTTATAATGTCCCGAGCCTCCGCTTATCGACTTGGGATATTCGAGATTGGTTTAATGATTCTAAGCCATGTTCTAAGTTACGTCATGTTCTATTGTAAGATATTGAGGTTCGCTTCGTTGATGAATGAAAAATGATTATTCTGAGCCAGATAAACGTTATTCAGAATTCTGAAAAGACTTAACATAATTATTGAAAAGCTTGAATGTATTTATTACGGATGCAGGAAGTTTCCCGATCATTACTCCTCCCGTCCCATCGCGCCGCCCGCCTATAGGTACCGATTGACGACGATTGAGATGCCACCAAATACTATTTTTTTTATCTATGTATTAGGATAACGCGGGTCTCTATCCATACCTCAAAAGCAAAAATAGAACCCCCATTTAGGATCACGTGTAGCTGTCTGTCAGTCCGTCTGTTACAAGTGTTACAACCGATTCGCTGCAAAACTACTGGACCGATTAAATTGCAATTTGGCGCAAATGCTTTTAAGAATTTTCATGACCACAATATAAAATTTCAAAGTCCCAAGAAACCATAAAAATTACACCCATACTCATATTTAGTCATTTCAACCCCATCGCACCCCAACAGGGGAGATGGTAACCCAAGTAGCACAACTGGGTCTAAATAGCTCGTATATCATATCTAATTAGATGCTTAAGTGAAATTTACCACCATGACTAAGTGCTATATAGGTGGCAAGAACCCTTATGCCACCAGTATAGAACCAAAAGGAGAAAAATTACAGCCTATTTTTGGTGCTAAATAGAATCCATAAGAGATCTCACAATTACCTTAAGTGGTAATTAGAACTATGGGTGAAAGTTATGCGCAGTGAACGAATGAAAACATTTCAGTTCGGTCAATGAGTGATAAATGAGTCGCCAAAATTATCTTTGAGTGGCGAGGCAACTGTCAAATTGTGTTTTATTAAAAGTACGAGTAATACGTGATCTGCCATATTCATTTTGGATTTATATGTCTGTCTGATTGTGATTAAAACTTTACGTTATACAAGCATTGAAATAAGCACGAAATTCTTGCGAATTTTTTTTTACTGTGAAACTATAGTATGTTTTCTTTGTAAATTTCGACGCGCCCTTCATTTGATCAGGAATATTAAAAAAGAGAGTGCTAAATTAAATAAGGAATAGATACTGATAAGAAATAAAACTGTTAAAAACCTGACCTAATGATTGTAGGTTACGTACAATGTTAAAGTAACATCGTCACAACTATCAAAAGTCTGTGATTATGAGTGATTAGATCTTTCCCCCGAAATCGTTAATTCCGAGTAGCAAACTTTCCATTCGCATTTTTCCCCACTCGAACTTCTACCCGCCACTTTTATTTCTCATTTGCTTGCTTCCTCATTCTCAAATATGGCCAAACGACATTTATCACAATATTTCTAATTCTTAAACGATATTTTTTCTATAGCAAAAGTTTCCCAGTCGCTTCTTTTTGCAATAGTTTTGTTTCTTACGAGATATGTTTCCTAAACTCAAAGATTCCATGTCATTTTTTTTCCCAATATTTCGATTTCTTAAGCGATATTTTTCCGAAACTCAAAGTTCCCATGTAATTATTTTTCCCAAAACATATCCCACTCTTTTTTTGCAAAATTTGTATTCCTTAAGCGATAATGTTACTATTCTAAAACTGCAACCCTTTCAGAATAACGTCAATGTATAACAAACTCACACACATTGCCGCGAGTCGACAATCGAGATACACGGCAATGTGTAGTTCTAGCCTTAGAGCATAGACAAATGGAGAGTTCGTAATGTAAACTCTTCGAACAAATTTTTTCACTAATTTTAGCGGGGGCGAGGTAAACATGTACAGCACACCGCCAAAAGATGAATAGCTCAATAGACACAATTTTTGCTGTTGCGATAAACGCACACTACAGAAAAATTCACCACATCAAGAATGACAAGCACACAAACACAGTTTTCACGTAACTATGCAGCATACATACGAACAAACTAGTGATGGGACACATCTAAAGAATGAGTCAAATCAGTTTGATGAATGAACTGCATTGCCATGTAGCCCGGAGAATGGATGGCCGTTGGGTCAACAAAGTGCTACAGTCGTATAAGAAAGCGCAGCGTAGCGAGCGTTGTGGCGAGTCTGTGGCGAGGCCTATGTTCAGCTGTTGCTGATAGAATAGATAGATAAATATTAGGTATTTATTTAATTTTTTTTTTATACGTGGTAAATTCTAATTAAATGAATAACAATTTGATTTATTGTTTTCTCTTTGTGCTTATAACTCTTATAACTTTATAAGTGGTTTCATATAAGTACACAGGTTTTTACAAATGACACTCTACCTTATAATATAAATTTCTTAAACATATCGGATAAAATCAAATAAAGGATGAGAATAAATAATTTCTTATCATTTATTTGATTTATCGAAAGGCAACTGCAAGAAAGGTTTCAAGTGTGTTGCTGGGTTTTTAGATCGGCGTACGTTCTTTTCTTGAATGTTATATTCACTGACCTATATACTACTAGCACGTTGAACTAATTATTCCATGAACGCCTCGGGTACTAAAATTGACATTTCATACAAACGGCTGTTTGATCTGTGACGATCTGTGAATCACTAATATTAGATCCATGGACGCTCACACAGCTTGCACATAGCTATCAGGCAAAATGGCGAAAATCAACTGGTTTCATTTTGACAACGACAATATCAAGTCGAGCGTAGTTGTTTTAGAAGTCAGTGGTTGTTTAAGCCCGAAACCACGGGCGGCAGTTTCATTTCAGTTTAGCTGTGTGAAAGTGATAAGGACACAATGTCACAAAATATAGACAGACAAAGAAACAAATATATGAGTTTTTGGATAACATCTTCTACAAACAGAATTTTCACTTAAAAAAAACCACACTAAAAAGTTCTTATAAAATAATGCAGTTCATTCATCAAACTGATTTGACTCATTCTTTAGATGTGTCCCATCACTAGTTTGCTCGTATGTATGCTGCATAGTTACGTGAAAACTGTGTTTGTGTGCTTGTCATTCTTGATGTGGTGAATTTTTCTGTAGTGTGCGTTTATCGCAACAGCAAAAATTGTGTCTATTGAGCTATTCATCTTTTGGCGGTGTGCTGTACATGTTTACCTCGCCCCCGCTAAAATTTGCGAAAAAATTTGTTCGAAGAGTTTACATTACGAACTCTCCATTTGTCTATGCTCTAAGGCTAGAACTACACATTGCCGTGTATCTCGATTGTCGACTCGCGGCAATGTGTGTGAGTTTGTTATACATTGACGTTATTCTGAAAGGGTTGCAGTTTTAGAATAGTAACATTATCGCTTAAGGAATACAAATTTTGCAAAAAAAGAGTGGGATATTTTTTGGGAAAAATAATTACATGGGAACTTTGAGTTTCGGAAAAATATCGCTTAAGAAATCGAAATATTGGGAAAAAAAATGACATGGAATCTTTGAGTTTAGGAAAAATATCTCGTAAGAAACAAAACTATTGCAAAAAGAAGCGACTGGGAAACTTTTGCTATAGAAAAAATATCGTTTAAGAATTAGAAATATTGTGATAAATGTCGTTTGGCCATATTTGAGAATGAGGAAGCAAGCAAATGAGAAATAAAAGTGGCGGGTAGAAGTTCGAGTGGGGAAAAATGCGAATGGAAAGTTTGCTACTCGGAATTAACGATTTCGGGGAAAAGATCTAATCACTCGTGATTATGCGTGAGTGTGATAAAATTCTGGTTATAATAATCAATTTTCATAGGCTTCCATTTGTAAACATGGCGAAACAAAAAAGATTCTACAGTGTTTATTTTCACTTATTTGTTCCTTATTTGGAACTATCAAGTCTAATAATCACTTATTTGTATCTTGCGAGTGGCAAAGCAGTGAATGATATTACCAATAGTAATTATTTGCTCTTTTGTAGACTATTAAACAAGCAAGACTATTAAATATATTTTGACAAGGCGCAAATAGGAACAATAATAGAACTTTTAGTTCGTTAGTGGTTTGAAATAAGTGAAAATAACTGCTTTTGGTTCCAAGAACCTCCTACTGAGACCTATTTATGCGTTGGAGTGGCAATAAGGTACTTCTTAGGCCTTAAAGTTGCAATATTTTTTGGTTCCAAAAGAGCCGTAAAATTATCCCTTTAGCCACTATTGGTGATATAATTCGCTATTGTACTAGTCATTTGGAACTTTTAGTTCCAAATAAGGGTATGTTCCCACTTGTATGTAAAAGTTGCTTATAAGTGATTTTAAGGCCTTATATAGCACTATTGCTTCTTATTGAGTGACAATTTGAACCTGCATGCAACTTTAAGTAGCAAAATCGACTTTATCCCACCATAAGTAATAAAGTAGAAACAAAAAACGTTCCTATGCAACTACAAGTGATAGGATGAACTCATATACAGTTTTGAGTTGTGTTTAAAGCTATAAGTTGTATCAAACACTGTTAAACCACTCATTTAGAACTTAAAGCTATAAGATAAGCTGCAAAATTCACTAATGTGCTGCTTGGGAACTCACGTCCGCCACGTTGGATTTTAAAATCGTTGCGGTTTTCGTAATCAGCGACCCGATAAACTATAAAAACAATACCCATGCTGATTTTCAGACTTTGTCACCACATTTTTCCCTTATAGGGGTTGAATTTTCAAAAAACCTGAAACACGTGTTTACTCATTTATCGTTAGAAATACTCCTGTAAAGTTTCGAATAAAATAGTCTAACTAATCTTGTTTCCCCATACAAACTTTGGAACCCCATTTCACCCCTTTAGGGGGTGAGTTTTCAAAAATCCTTTCTTAGTGCACCCCTACACCTTATAAGGAACCTACGTGCCAAATTTGAACTCTCTAGAACCAGCGGTTTGGGCTGTGCGTTGATATG
Organism: Apotomis capreana; assembly: GCA_947623375.1. Lineage (NCBI taxonomy): Eukaryota > Metazoa > Arthropoda > Insecta > Lepidoptera > Tortricidae > Apotomis > Apotomis capreana. Next base: position 684,244 of record OX392522.1, read on the forward strand.
TCAGTCAGTCAGTCAGTCAGTCAGTTTCTTTTTTTATATATTTAGATTTGAGCCTCCCTGACGTTTCGGTAGCTTTACAGTTACCGTTGTCAAAGGTTGACCAAACAGCCACGACCACTCTGACAAAAGTAAGCAACTCAGAAGAAGCATAGTGTCTACATTCGATTCGAGTTCCATTGGTTAATGGCGGGTAAAGAATTTTTGTTTTATATAGACTTTTACTCTGCCGGTTATAGGATAGAGGTTAGTGGTATAGATAAGAGATATTAACTTTTACGGTGCATAATATGCTTACCTTAGCCTAAAATTGATCTCAATAATTTAAATCTACCTATATCTAAGTAGCAAACTTAGGATTTGCCATGAGGTAAACACCGTGGCGCCAGAGACCGGTTTTTATGCAGGAAAGTTGCAATGAATGAATTCTGGGAAGTCCCGGGTCCCTCGAGGGAACAGATACTAAGGTCACAATATGGCAAGGGTAAAAATTTGAAATTATAGTAGCCAATTTCTTATGGTAATTAGTGCCCATCTGGTTATCCTCATGCCTCTTTTCCTACTCATGGAAAACATGGAAAGAGAAAACAATACAGTATTTGACTATAGTAAAAATAAATTGTTTCGATGAAACCACTAAACACATATTCAAAAATATTACACGGAATAAAACTACCACCAACTTTGGGCATTTATACTCTTTTTAATTGCACAAAAACTATAAAGAACGTGTTTTGACTACTGATTTTTATGAATTATGAATCTCTAGGTCCGAATCAGTTGTCTCTGTTACTTTGAAAATCTGTCCTTTTGCTGAGTTGGTCTAAACGAGTCCTATATTGTACTATTGTTGCGTATAAACATCCACTGAATTAAGCTTTAGTTTTGTTCTCTACTAAACATCCATTATAATGTGTCATCCCTAACATTAAGTGTATTATCTTATCAATTAGCATTTTGATTGCATTCTCGTTACGCTTTTGCTTTTGCCACGATATAAGGACCGCTACATAATTTGTGAAATTATCTGGTAACTGTTCTCCAAATCACTTCCCAACATGAAACCCGATTGAGCAACAATTCTATTGAACTCTACCTACAACAGAACCCTAATTACAACCTCTATTTCCCACAGTACACGTATTTAAAATTGATACTGTATTCTCCACATAAGGTCTAAATTATATGCCCATGACGCTTCTATTCTGCATGTAAATTCATCTGTATTCATGATCATAGGAAACTACAAAAGCTGTCACATTTGATTCGTAATTTGTCATAATGGTCCCTTATCTAGGTCGCCCGTTTGTATGTGTTTGTATGAGTAGTTATTATTTGAAGTGCCATGAATGTAAGACACGTTCGTGAAGAGGAAAACTCTGTCGCTTTTTATGTGTCATTAGTTTTTCCCGTGGATTCGCTTGCGTGGAATTAAAAGTGGCTTGTGTCCGTGACAAACCTGTTTTGAACTTATTTATTTAAATACTTACATACGATTTTCATTAAAAATTAGACTTAATTGTGTAGAAAGTATTATATGTTATTATGTCTATTGATATTGCTTGTTGTTTATGTATACATATATGTTAGACTTTAAAAAACGTGTTTTTACAAGTGTGCCTGTAGTTTAGTATAGTGCTCAAAACCGTACTGACTAGTTTTTTTTATTCGTTCGTAGAAATTTTAGGTAGTGGTTATGGTTAGTATTTTTTTTAGATATCGTTGATACATAAAAGCCAAGGTTATTTTATTCATTTGAAGATGTTTAGGGGCTCACTAATATCTTTTATAGTTCCTTACATACCCAGGGCAGTGAATTCGTGAATGTTCCAGATGGCAGGTGTTTGTGACCCGAACCGAAGGCGAGGGCCATACATATATGATCTGTGGCTTTACGAATTACCGACCGTGATTTGTCTAGAATTTTACGTCTCGCCTTGGTCAGGAAGTGACATCTTCTCCCTGGGGCTGAAATTCAACTTACGGCCTCGGGTGACGTAAAATATTTTGTAACGATAATTTATGTTTCTATACAATTTTCAATTTAACTTTTAATACTTAAATGTAACCGGCTCATTATTTGGCCGAGTGTCAAATAATGAGCCGGTTACATTGGTTTCACAAACATTACTACAAGATAAGTAATGATTTAATTGGTCCATTTCACAAACGCAAGGTCCCGCGCCGGCGCACGCGCAGCGAAAGCGCCGCGAGGTCGCGGGGCTTTTAGATCACTTTCCTTATTTGTTTACTAGCATTTGCCTTCGGATTTACCCGCGTGGCAAACATGTGTTTTGTTTCAAAGAAAGATAAATCAACAAGTGTGAGTAATAAACTATTGATACAAAGATCAAAGCACAAAGAAAAAATAAAATGGAAACCTGGCGGAAATCGAACCCGGTGCCTCTGGATTGCCGGCCCAGCGCGTTCACCTTTCCGCCACCCTAACGCCCAAGCAACCTTTCGATTTTTTTCCTTATGCTTTGTGTGTCGATCTTTGCATTGTTTATTTGAAAGACTTTATACCTACACCTTAGCCATCTCTGTGTCCACCAGGTTACGCATTTCAATTTTTCTTTGAGCTTTGATCTTTGTGTCAATGGTTTAATATAAAAAATGTGATGTGTACGTAGGTACCTACATTAAAAAAATGAGACATTACATGTTTCATAAATTCATAAGTGTGAGAAAGTTTTCTTCGGTTAGTTTTCGGTTTTGGAGTCATACGAAGCTTCTATGCCTACAAACCATGCCATGGTTCGTAAGAACAGATTTCCCTATCTCTTATAGTTTGTGATTTCTCCCTACTGACCCATTTGGATTGATCACCCGTTATGTGTATAGCTATAGCTCACAAACACGTCATGTTGTCGAATCATCGCCACGTGTGTGATAATACACAACTCGAGTGCTATAAAACGACGCTGAAGTGTCCGGTACTAACTGCCAATAAAACAAACCATGCAGTGTGAAATGCGAATAGTGTGATTCAGGAGCTATGTTTACTGAAATTTAAGGCGGAGGCGCTCCAATTAAAGGCGGAGCTGGCATTCGTTGATAGTTTTAGACGGTAGTCCGAATCCGAAGTCTCGGTTAGTCCCTCATACCCCCTCTGGCACCCCAATTAGACGGCTTGTTTAAACACATTTCCCCAAGGTTAAAAAAAGAAATGGTTTGCTAAAATTTGTTATTTTTAGGGTACCATACCCAAAAGGTTAAAACGGGACCCTATTACTAAGACTCCACTGTCAAACCGTCCGTCTGTCTGTCACCAGGTTGTATCTCATGAACCGTGATAGCTAGACAATTGAAATTTTCACAAATGATGTATTTTTGTGACCGATACAACGAAAAACACTAAAAACAGAATAAAATAAATATTTAAGTAAAATATAGTCCTTATAAAATACAAATCCTTTATTGATGATACCAAGTTGGATGTTAACAATTTAATGGTATATTACAGGTTACAGGGTAGATGTGCTACGAACAGGTACTTATTTTACAAATCATTTGGAGAACCCCGTTGCGTTAACGCTGGTGGTGAGTCAGACTCGCACTTGGCCAGTTTTTTTATTTGCGTTTTTAACCCCTACATCAATAATTACTTAGGGGTATTTTAAATGTACGAAATATAATATATTTACATTTATTTATATTTATATATATTATAATATACATGTCGGCGCGGGGCGTCTTAAGTCCGCTGCTTTCGAGACCCGCGAAGGGCGACGCGCATTCAGTTCAATGTTTATGTTAGCGGCATTAAGCTTTAGGTGATATTTGACGCATAGCAAAGGAAATCTTTATTCATAGAAGCGGGACAGTTTATAATGTTAATATAAACACTGCTGAACGTAGCCGTGGGGTCTGAGAAATGAAATTTGATAACGTTGTTTTGTTCTAATAAGTTCTGGCTTGGGTACCCGACGATGATACGGGTTCGATCTATGTCTGAGGCGGGAAGTGTAGATATCATACCGACCGTGCCGTGTGAAGAGCCTCTTGAGTTGACCCACGGATTCGTTTCCGTTTCATTTACTTTGTTCTCTGAGTTAATTAACAATTATTTAGTGTTAGTGATTTGGCGATTACAGACTTATCCTGTTACGTTAGTGATTTAGTGACTTTGTTTGTACTACTAACACTATTTGTGACTTTACTGTCATTTGTTTGTGCATGTAGCACTATTGTAACTTTACTGTGCTTGTGACACTCAGAAATCAGAAATCAGAAATCATTTATTGCTTGATTGTGCGATACAAAGCAGTTGGAACAAAACAGTTGGAGAGTGTCACAATCTACCGTCTTACGGCATACAATATTTACATTAAGTATATTATATTATATATTAACATGATATAGCTACATGTTTAGCACAAATTAAATAACACATAAATAAATCCATTCAATGTACCATCGCAGATTAAAACATATTACAATACAATTACACTGTTTGTCACTGTTGTGTTTGTGTTGTATAACTGGACTTGCGTGCGTCATTGTACCCACTGTGCCGCCCACTAAGGATGAACCCATCTGCTGTTCAGAAGGCCTTTGTCGCTTCGGCCTTACATACATATTTTTATTTTCTTCGACATAAATATTTTTATCAGTAGACAGTATTTTTAAAGCACTACATGGCACTTTTATTTCCGTTTACTTATGTTAATTGCTCAGTCTCCACTTTAGTTGATATTTGTTAAGAAAGAAATTTCTATTATTACTTGAATTCACTTCACACGAAAAAACTTCTAGTCTTCAGGTTTGGGATTTATGAGACATAATCATTCTTATATTTACGCTTAAAATACAAACTAAAAACCTGCAGAAATAAGTCAGTGTAGTGATTAATTGTTCGGAGCCTATCTCCTCCCAGAGCGGTGACCGCCATCTTTGGGGAGCCGATACAAACTCGTTGGCAAACTCAACTGGATCGCACCAAATACGCCGCTGTCTATGAAGGTATTTAGAACCTATTAGATCACCTTCTAAACTATCTGTAGGTTCGCTACAGATACCTAATGGGTCGATTGCAAAAAATGTACATAGTTAAGGGCTCTAATTAAAACAAAACTTAATAATTGATTCCTTTGTGTGACGAAAGTTACCCAAACATTTTGTATGACTAACTTTTGTCACACAAAGGAAGCGATCGTGATTTTTTGTTAACTAGACTTTTAGGGTCGATTGCAAAAAATTGTACATAGTTAAGGGCTTTAATTAAAACAAAACTCAATTGATTCCTTTGTGTGACGAAAGTTACCCAAACATTTTGTATGACTAACTTTTGTCACACAAAGGAAGCGATCGTGATTTTTTGTTAACTAGGCTTTTAACTATGTACATTTTTTTGCAATCGACTCTAATAAGAAGCGTAAGATTTTTAACAGACTAACATATAATCGGTGCTTTAACATAGGAGGTTTTCATGTGAGGTAGACCGAGCGAAGCGCCTCAGTTTCAGTTTGGCCCAAAACTCTTACTTTCTGATCGCCGGATGTTTGGATATCCAAATGCTTTCCGGCTTTTTTCACCTAGAGATATCATCGTGAGTAAGTTCGATAAGTTTATACAATAAAATACAATACAATACTTAAGCACTCAAATCAAGCGATCTCAGCTTTTACTGTATCCAAATAAAGTTCACTTCAAAATTCATAACTCGAAGTGAAGCTAAGACACTATATTGTGTGCATTTTATTTGTATAAAGCTTTAATAATGTCCCGAGCCTCCGCTTATCGACTTGGGATATTCGAGATTGGTTTAATGATAAGCCATGTTCTAAGTTACGTCATGTTCTATTGTAAGATATTGAGGTTCTCTTCGTCGATGAATGAAAAATGTATTATTCTGAGCCAGATAAACGTAATTCAGAATTCTGAAATGACTTAACATAACTATTGAAAGCTTGAATGTATTTATTACGGATGCAGGAAGTTTCCCGATCATTACCTACTCCTCCCGTCCCAACCGTACCGTAGTTAGTTAGATTCAGTAAAAAAATAACAGCATTTTCGAAACAAACTCATTGTATATATACTCATTGCAACTTCGTAGTGTTGTAATAAGCATATAGAAATGTTATAAATATTGACGTTTTTCATGTGAAAAGATGCTCTTGCCCCGGAATGTATGTTTTTTTCGTTGAGGTCGATTTTTGTGATAACATATTACATTATAAAAATCATGTGAATATGAGTTGCATGTAAGATAATGATAATAATATAATCCGAGAATATCGATCCGAAAATATGGCGGTGGACTGTACCAATGTTATTGCCAATTCGATCGTATAAACGGGCGGACATGTCCACTGGCTCGGATTAACACTAATTACATTTTACACACAACGGTACTTCATATATCCGTTATACGCTAGGAAAAACAAATAAGCATTTTGATCCCTAGTGCGACAAAACAAAATATATTTTTGCGGTGTGCGAGTGTTTTTGCACTTAGTACCTTGTCGTCATATAAAAGATAATCAGATCACATTCTATCGGTTTTAAACTCCAATTTGAATGCATAATTATATATTTGTATACCATAATGCAACAAAACATTGCTTATCTTAACTCAACATTATTGTGTAATGTAGGGATATATATTAATAGATATATTTTAGTGCATAAGGTACGTTATAAATGAAGCAGGATTAGACGTTTCTCATTGTTAGAGACTGTAAAACGCGTTTTTTTTTAACATGACTTGAACTGTATCAGGGCTGTTTAGCCCTCACTACCAGCGAGCAAAGACAAATTTTTGGTAACTGGCGTTGAAAGTCGGTGAATGTAACTGATTTAAATATAGAGGGAAATCAAAACAAGACAGGACACAGTAGACATCAAAGACATGGTTTGGTTATAAAATAAACCAAAAAAACTGATACTGGTACAAGCTGCGAGCCGCCATAAACGAATGAAAAAATGAAAAATGTTTATTTCTGTTAAATATACAGGTTACAATAATAACAAGGGTTGGGTTCTCCTAGTAAGTATAGTAAATACCTGTGTCAGGAGACCCCGCTCTTCCAAATAATGCACTAAATTACTTAACAAAAATAATCATGTTATTATAATTAATTTTAAATTTTATAATGTTAGATCTATTGTTTAAAATGTATTTAACAATAACAATTGTTTGTGTATGTGTGTGTGTGTGTGTGTGTGTGTGTGTGTGTGTGTGTGTGTGTGTGCGTGCGTGCGTGCGTGCGTGCGTGCGTGCGTGCGTGCGTGCGTGCGTGCGTGCGTGCGTGCGTGCGTGCGTGCGTGCGTGCGTGCGTGCGTGCGTGCGTGCGTGTGTGTGTGTGTGTGAAGTGAGTATGACGTTCAGGTTTTTAACTTGGCCCATAGAGAAGTGCTTCGACATCGTCGTATCTTAGACATTTTAACCATTCGTGTATGGTTTGTTTACATTTATACAATTGTTGAGGGAAAATATCTAGTGTCCTATTCATTTTATTGTACAGTCGAGCCGATATTGAGTAAAATTGGAACTTTGCAAACCGAGATTTGCTGGGAGGTACCTTAGAAACATTAAACTTTTTTCTTCCACGGAGTACGACTGGGTCATATCGTAAGGTCTTATGTACTTTAAGTGACGTCAATAATATAAATAATTTTCTCACTGAAAGAAGATTTGATTCCATATACAGTTTATCTGTTGGATATCTGTACGGTTTAAAGTACATAACCTTGATTAAACAGCGCTGACCTCTCTCTACTTCAAGGAATTTTGTTTTTGATGCCCCACCCCAAACAGTAATACAGTAGGTATCCTAAAATTGACTGTGCTAATGTAATGTATATTTGATTCAATAGTTTTTTTGACGCAATATGTCTTAAATTTTTAAATATCCAAATGATTTTCCTAATTCTGATGTTCACGTACCTATTCTATATGCGAATGCCACGAAAGGTGTTGGTCTATCATAACTCCGAGATATTTGGTAGAATTAAGTTTTTCTATCCCGGTACAGCTACAATTGGTCAGAGTATTTGGACTACAGGCATGTATTTTTAAGTTTTGATTAGTCGGTGGCTGGGTACTTTTATTTTTAGTTAAGCAAATATAGTGGGTTTTTGATGTGTTTAGCGTGAGCAGGTTACATTGGAGCCATTATGTAGACCAGTTTCAGTATTCTCATAGACGCTATACCAGGAATTTCCATTGAAAACGATCACCGTATCATCTGCGTAAGACAAAACCCGTCCGTGATTAATGTGCATGTTAGTCAAATCATTGATATATATGAGAAATAGCGTAGGACCCAGCACCGATCCTTGGGGGACACCAAATGAGATTTCAGATGCCCGGCTTACGTAATTATCAACTTTTACTTGCTGATTACGTCCGTTCAGATAATCACTCAAAAGTTCCAGTGGCTTTCCCCTTACCCCAATGTGCTCCAATTTCTGTGTAAGGATGGGAAGAGAGACAGTGTCAAAAGCTTTCCTAAGATCTAGAAAGACAGCCATAGATTTTTCTCCCTTATCTACTTTTTCAGTTATTAGGGCTGTGAGGGCTAGTACAGCATCCTCTGTAGATCTTTCGCGTCTAAAACCAAACTGGGAGTCGGATAAAATTTGGAATTTGTCTAAAAACGATATTAGTCTGTTGTTTATTAATTTTTCTATAATTTAAGAGATTGCAGGGAGGACAGAAACGAATGAATAAATAAAGAGGAAACATGACTAAATATTCCGCAAATTTGTATAATAATACCAAAACTATCCACAGTCATGAAAGTCGTTTTTTTTCAATAGGATTCAGTATTCTTTTCGCAAGAAGAACGAAGGATAGAGCAGCATTTCGGTAAACAATGTTTTGAATTTGGTTGAAGACAAATCCTTGACAAAATAGTTATTGACGTTTGAGAATGCAAATATATAATAACTTATGCTCATAACCCAAGCAGCACATTAGTGAATTTTGCAGCTTATCTTATAGCTTTAAGTTCTAAATAAGTGGTTTAACAGTGTTTGATACAACTTATAGCTTTAAACACAACCCAAAACTGTATATGAGTTCATCCTATCACTTTGTAGTTGCATATTAACGTTTTTTGTTTCTACTTTATTACTTATGGTGGGATAAGGTCGATGTTGCTACTTAAAGTTGCATGCAGGTTCAAATTGTCACTCAATAAGAAGCAATAGTGCTATATAAGGCCCTAAAATCACTTATAAGCAACTTTTACATATAAGTGGGAATATACCCTTATTTGGAACTAAAAGTTGCAAATGACTAGTATAATAGCGAAGTATATCACCAATAGTGGCTAAAGAGATAATTTTACGGCTCTTTTGGAACCAAATATTATTGCAACTTTAAGGCCTAAGAAGTACCTTATTGCCACTCCAACGCATAAATAGGTCTCAATAGGAGGTTCTTGGAACCAAAAGCAGTTATTTTCACTTATTTCAAACCACTAACGAACTAAAAGTTCTATTATTGTTCCTATTGCGCCTTGAATGGGAAAAAAACCGGCCAAGAGCATGTCGGGCCACGCTCAGTATAGGGTTCCGTAGTTGCCCAGAAAATTATGAAATTTTGCGATAGCTCAAAAACGGCTCAACCGATTTTGTTCAATATAGTTTTCATTAAAAGTAATTATAAGACCTCATGTCCATGAATTTTTCCAAATTTGTTTGGAGACCCCTATTATTAAAGACCTATTCAACGACACCCCACACACTAGTGTTGAAAAGAAAAAAGAAACCACCCCCACTTTAGGTGTTCGAGAGGTAGTACCCGATTTTTTTTTGTTTTTATTTTACCGTTTTACCGTATCTTACATACATGTAGTCATACCAAATTTCAGCTTTCTAGTACTAATGATCACGGAGCTAAGCCGCGGACGGACAGACGGACATGGCGAAACTATAAGGGTTCCTAGTTGACTACGGAACCCTAAAAAGTTAAAAGATGTGGTAGTTATCATCGGCAGGTTGTTGATACTTAAAGGAATATTATGGAGATGGACACAGAAGATACCGATACACCATGAAGTTGTTAATCAGAAATCCAAAGAAGATACAGTAGCCGGCAAGCTTTTAGAGACCTTGACTGCCCAGTAACCGATTTACGTACAAATGTACATGCGCAGATCCGCCATTTTTTATAAAAGTTTGCCGGCACCTGTACTTGTACTGTTGAAAGGTAATTATGATTAGAATTTTGGCAAAAATTACCTGTATGATACAAAAGAAATAAGTTGAAGACGGGCTTACCCCCACGGACCTTACTTATTTTAAAAACAGAATACCTACCAATTGGGTAAAAAGAAGCCACAAAATTTTTAGCCCGGCCCGAATGAAGAAGGGGAGGAAGATGGGTTCGAGTCCCGCCCACGGTTGCAATTTAGTAAAGTTATCAAAAAATGGAAGCAAGTTCTCTCATAGATTTGCTTACAAAGACAACTTGGGATTTCGCAGCAGTATTGAGGACCCCTAATTCACGAGCACGTGCGATCTACAAAAGAGCAATAATTACTATTGGTAATAGCATTCACTGCTTTGCCACTCGCAAGATACAAATAAGTAATTTATAGACCTGAAAGTTCCAAATGGGGAACAAATAAGTAAAAATAAACACCGTAAGATCTTTTTTGTTTCGCCATGTTTACAAATAGGCTTCCTTAAAATTCATTATTTTAACTAGAATTTTGTCACACTCACGCATAATCACAGACTTTTGATAGTTGTGACGATGTTACTTTAACATTTCACGTAACCTACAATCATTAGGTCAGGTTTTTAACAGTTTTATTTCTTATCAGTATCTATTCCTTATTTGATTTAGCACTCTCTTAATTTTTAATATTCCTGATCAAATCAAAGGCGCATTGAAATTTACTAAGAAACCATACCATAGTTTCACAGTAACAAAACATTCGCAAGAATTTCGTGCTCATTTCAATGCCTGTATAACGTGAAGTTTTAATCACTCATCCAAAATTAATATGGCAGATCACATATTACTTTTAATAAACACAACTTTGACAGTTGCCACGCCACTCAGATACCTACTTTGGCGACTCATTTATCACTCATTGACCGAACTGAAATTGTTTTCATTCGTTCACTGGCTTCACTGCGCATAACTTTCACCCATAGTTCTAATTACCACTTAAGGTATTTGTGAGATCTCTTATGGATTCTATTTAGCACCAAAAATAAGCTGCAATTTTTCTCCTTTTGGTTCTATACTGGTGGCATAAGGGTTCTTGCCACCTATATAGCACTTAGTCATGGTGGTAAATTTAACTTAAGCATCTAATTAGATATGATATACGAGCTATATAGACCCAGTTGTGCTACTTGGGAATGAATGGCATATGAAAGCTGTTTGTAGCGCTACTATCCCTGGGCCGGACCGCCACTTCTTAGGCTATTTTTTTTATAATCACACGTTAAATACATACAACTACAAGAGACGCGGTCGACCAATCACATTCACATAAATAAATATTTAAGACGTTGTTGTAAACTTAATTAGTTATTAAATTATTACAATAGGTATAATATTGTAGTTTTTTACGAACCAGGCAATAAAAATCAATTGGTAATGTTAATAAAATACGATAATTGCGCTTCAAGGCGATGTCAGTGATGCTGGAGTCACGATTTTCTTAGGGCCACGACTAGTAACTGCTTATATAAGATGAGCACGACCACAATTTTAGTTGGTATGTAACTATGTAACGGGTTCTAAAGGACCAGGGAATTCCAAGAACCAGTGTCTCGAATCAAGGCCTCAGTGAAGTTGGGAAATGAAGCAAGTTGGCATAGGTACTTGTAGAGGCAACTCCTAAGTAAACTATCCCAACCTAGGCTATTAGTCTAGAATGAATCTCATGATGCAGACAAGGCGAAAAGTGGCCATCCGAAGCATCATCAGAGATGAAGGTAATTGGGATATCATGGCCCACTGGCATGACATACACAGAAATATATAGCGATGGTAAACTATGTTTTTTTCTTCATTTCATTAATTAATAGTTGAACTCATATTTTCAATCCCCGACAAAAAAGAGGGGCGTCATGAGTTTAACGTTTGCATTTATGAATCCGATCCGATTTTAATGTGTTTTTTAATCGACAACCTTTGTCTGTCGAGATGATTCTTAGCTATTTTTGACTGTGTCGGACTTTGTTTAATTTAGGTTATTTCTATTCATTTACTTTCAGTTGTAGGTAATTTTTAAATAGTCGCTTTATATTTAAGATATTTGCCACATACATCTGTCTATACTTATGTGACTTATTAAAATACATCGAGAATTAGTAACTTTTGTTTCTACGCCGATTTTAAGGGCTGTAACGACCTCGCGCCGCGGGTCAAACTATCAATTAAAAGAGCAAAAAACACAAAAGTGATTTAGGAATGAAACAAAACCTCGTCCTTGACCGACGGACTTGGTTCCACGTAATTGCAACAAGGCAAAGTTCGAGGTATTCGCTATTTGCTTATAAGCATCTAACAATAAAGAAAAGAAATCAAGAAAATAATCCGCAATTTCATTTGTGGAAGGAAATCAAAAGTAAGACTCTTGCAATAGCTGAATAAAAAGTACTTTCTTATAATCACACTGATTAAAGGCGAAAGTTTGTGAGTGTGTTTGTATGTTTGTTACTTCTTCACGCCCAAACGGGTGGACCTTCTTCCACCGTGTCCTGTCTTCCTACGCTGCGTCTTCTGGTCCTAATACCCATGAAATAGAGTCGAAAAGTGGAAGATCCATTGCAGACTGTACCGGCCCCGGCCCACGGTTTGTTGATAACGATAACATCTGCGCATGCCCGGGATCTGCGCAGTGTCAAGACAGCTATACTGCTAACTACCGCCCTATTCCCAGAATAACGTTCAGTTTACACCTTCATTGAGAAAGTCCGAAATAGGTTGGAATTGAGATTGACCGAATTTTCACCATAGTAGATTTCTTTCCTATACGGATATTTACGGAAATAGTACTTAACATCAAGTTAGGTACACATAACCTTAAGAGGCCTGGGAGACTTAACTGACCAGCAATAAAGAAAAAAAAAGAGGCATACTTGGTCCTATTTACCCCAGCCCCGCAGGGGATGAATCTGACTTTCCTCCACATCTGAAAATAATCACCACGAAACACTCTATCTGTGGTAGAAATTTTATGCTTGTATTGTAACCCGATGCGTACAATTATGTTAAAAAACAGCGGATTAACAATAACAACACTACTATCAGAATGTTTCTCTCAAAATATTTTTATTTATTTATTTTTATTTATTTATTAGGTTTGCCAACAGGTACAATACTATATATATATAACATACATAAAAAACAAATGCAAGTACGAAACATATCAGAGTATTTACCCAATTACAGGCAACACGTGCGTTATGAAATAAAATTCGCTTACGTTAATAACTGACTTTAAGTTCAATAGGTAACATAGAAAAAAATATATATATTTGAGGTATATACGTCAAAATATAATCACTTTATGTCTACTTTACCGTGACGTTACTATTACGTTCTATGTTCACATAACAACATAACAGCCTTTCGACAGTTTCAATGCAGGTCTTATTCAACAAATAGAAATGGATATTTGAATAAAAAATGGGTTGCAATATTGTTTTTTTTGTCCTTCACTTATGGTTATGGTTATGGGCGTTCCGTCGCGGGTCCGTTGCCAGCTAAGAGTCAAGCCTAACTCCGTCCAGAAGCGCAGGATTCTCCTGGTGTCTCCGCAGGCTTGTCGGAGCGCTCTCGGCGCTTTGAGGATTTCAGCCCGTTGTTTAGCTACGGCAACGCATTCCAGGATCACGTTGGTACCTTTTTCTTGTCTTTTACTTAAGACTCTTTAGCCAGGTTAAAAGAATGAAATGTTGTCAATTGCCCGAACAAAAACCGAAACCGAATTAGTGCCATGGTGCACCGTACATATGTATATGTATCTATGCACCGTACAACGGTCAGTTGTTATTGACATACGGAGCGTAGCCAAGCTTGGCGTCATCACAACTAAACCGTACCTATACGTTATGCATGCCATGCAATCACACAAACAACCGTTGCTTCACAGACGAGTGAACGAGTTATCGATATTTCATTGCCATTCTCTTGCCCGCATAATACCTACGGGCGAAATTGAAGCAATTCGCCATTTAATAGTGATGTGAGATCAGGTTATCGAATCAAAACCGGTGCGACACTAGTTATTCTTGATGACGCACCTTCGAGAGTGCTTTTAGGTGTGTGTTCGAACATACAAATTTTAGTTGATACTTTCTTATAGTACCTATAATCAATAATGTAACTATTTTATGATTGATTAGTATCTTAAAAGCGACTAGCGACAAGCGCGCCTCAATTTGATCGTTGACACTTAGGTCGCTCGCAATGGCGACTTTTTGTAGCGATGCAGTAGCGATCCGTCGCGTGTTCGCATAGACGACGACGTGAGTAAATCCGTTTCATACGACGTGTTAAATTTTTACTTTTTTAATAATTATTAACCGGTTTTCGGTGCATTCGTGCACCGGGGTAAAGCTCATGATATTTACTTATAAAATTATCAATCACCATATCTTATTTAAATTGAACAACTACAATGAACAACGACGCCAATTCAGTTGACGTAAATATGAATTTATGAATGACATCAGATATATCCCAGGTTCTACCATACGCAGCAATGCTCCTATGGATGGCAATATGGACACCGCAGCACATGGGTTATATTGAGGACGTATTATAGGTGCATAAGGTAAGAGAGTTTTTACATTATCCGACACGATATCAGAACGTCACACGTCGGTGTCGGACGGTGACAATTAAAATATAAGAGTTATGCACTTGCCTTTTGGACTATCCAATAACAATATATTGCCGGAAAGGAAAGTTCCGAACGAATATTGGCTTCCGTTTCACCGACAAAATAAATGTTTTGTAGAATGCTTCATAACTTCATAGTTTTATTGCATTGTCAAACTTTCTTTTCTGATGTGGCCGCTGCGTGACTATGAACGCACGTGGATTTTGACTGGAGCGAGCTAGTGCATATTAGGCTATTAACGCGGTTCACAGCGCGTAGTGAATTCGCCTTGGTAGTGTCTCTACATTTTCTCTTCGACGACTAAATCGGAACAATATTATCAGGAATATGTGTGCATTGGATAGTATGAAAGCGCTCTAAAGCATGTGGACTGCTTTAAAGCGAGGGTCACACGCATGCGTATGATAGCGCTCTAAGGTTTAAAGTAAGCTGGAGTTGGTATGAGCAGTTGACAATATGAGAACGGGCTATGTGTAGACACCACAATAATACGACTTGACGGGCGTACGATTCGGATAATGTGAATGAGTTGATAAGGCAGAAGAGTTGAGAATTTCGGAGATCATGGATGTAACGGGAATATTGACGAATTCGGAAGTAACTGTGCACAAATTGAACTTAAATGGTCGGATGTCAAGACACCACATGATTCAGTCTGATGGCGTCTCCATCGGATAGTTTGTACGCGCTCTAAGATATGCTATTTGCATTAAAGCAGGGGCTGCACGCTTGCCACGGTTACGAAGGTGATGGGATCCGATGACGTATCATGTGGTCTTTTCACATATCGGATAGTGTGCAAGCGCTCTAAGACATATGGGTTGCATTAAAGCAAGGGCCGCACGCCTGCCCCGGTTACGAAGGTGAAGGCCACGGTAAATACCGATCGCCGTCGTTACGTCACTATTGCAACCTCTTTGCAAGTAAATAGACCAACAAAGGTGATTGAGTTTACACTGCATTGTAGCTATCGGGGTAATAATTTACATTGTCCAACGTAATTTCTTGGTTTTAACTATGTTGTGGCGTGTGTATTCAACTCAACACGTCTAGCATATCTGTGACACGCGACTCTTTGACGCGCGACAAATACTACCTGTCTCTTTCCTGTCAATACTGTACGAGTAAGACAGGTGACGTTGAAGTGCGCGACGAGCGAAGTCGCGGCAAGATATGCTGGCCCCGCTGCGCTTCACGGAGACGCCGCGACTTTGCGCAACCAGCGGCGCGGCGAGCGGTAGAGCGAGAGATCCGAGCGCAGACATACGAGTGAGCGAGACACACGTACCGCTCGCCGCTAAGACCGAAGTCGTATTAATTTAATACATACATAACTCACTTTAAATACTTTTTATTCCCGAAAAGCTAATTCATATTTCGATGGTTTTTAGGTTATTCTATACTGTTTACGTGTTGTGGCACCACCTACGAGTAGATGGTTTTGCGTATTCTGTCCTGTTGACATAATATCGGTGAATAACGATTAAATAATACTAAATTCGTAGTATCGAATCACGAATATACCTAATTAGCGCATTAAAGATAATGACGATTTATATAGATAATATCAGTGGGATTAGTCATGTTTTTGATAATATCCAAGTGCATAGGCACTGAGGTTTCAATTTTGCGAAATCAGAATAAAAAAGTAGACTGAGGTAAAAAAATTGTTTTAACTTTTAAGTTTTAACTCAGTTCAAATTCCACTGTCAATCGGAACCCAATCACTCAAATGCCAGTTTTATTTTTGTTTCGCTCGCATGCAAACTTCAATTGGCCATACAAGTCATACAATTGGCTTTCTACAGCCTTGGCACCTGCTCTATTCAACTATTTACATAAACACACTCGATTACGACACCGAAATGTCAATGATCTTGTTTGATATCGAATGTGTAACGCCTCCTCGTGTTGGTGTCGGCCCGCTGTTCCCTTTGTGTATGTACATTTCCATTTTGACCAACGTTTCTATCTCGTCCTCACTCCAAATCCTACACTTTATAATATTTCGTCAATATTCTTCTATCGCGCTTTCTTTAGTGTATTTCTAATAGTCAATTGTTGTATGCTTCTTAGTGTTCCGTACCTCAAAAGGAAAAAAACTGAACCCTTATAAATCACTTTGATATCCTTCCGTCCGTCCGTCTGTCAAGACTCTTTATCTCGGGAACGCGTGGAGATATCGAGTTGAAATTGTTTGTTGTGTTTATGTATAGAATCTGTATGTGTTTTAGCTTCACAGGGCTTTGGTTTTTTACTGTTATGCTCTGAAATTCAATGAATAAAACACAAAGTAAAAAAATCACATCATTATCACATTTCATCTTGTAGGTACATTTTCTTCTGACTTACCTACTCATTCCAAATATTTTTTGGTTATTTAGTCATCACTTCCTAAACAGATTAACTGAGTAAGGTATGTCAGACATGATTTCGAATCTTAATATCTCAATGTATTTAGATTTTATTAAAAATATATACGATATTTATTAGGAAGTAGATACAATCAGTGTCAAAAGCAGCTGAAGATTTTAGTAAGCAATTTGACATAAGCCATTGCTTTCCGTACCTAATACAAAAATGACATTTCATAGCGGATTTAGGACTCATTTTGCACAGTTCGAAGGTTCTACAAACAATTAAGTGACCTTCCCGTGTCTGCCTACTGCATCTAATTGTAAAATGGTCAGTTTTTGCTTCAGTTTTTACCGAGATTGAGCGTGAAATACTCGTTTATTTCCTCCAATTTACAATAGTCGTATGTGTTAAAGACTTTCAAAGGTTATTGTCTTTTCGGTTTCTAAAGGCAATGTTGGTCTTCGCGAGGATTGATAATGGTTTACTAAGAACTGCAACCTATCACAAAAAAACTAGCGTCAATAGAAGTGAGACTTTGCTGTTTGGCGTAGTTGGATGATGAGTTAGCTCAACGTTCGAACGGAACTTGAAGTAGAACCTTTGAGGCATATAAAATAAATAAATATTAAGAGACAATCTTATACAATTTGACCTGTAGTCCCAAACTAAGCAAAGTTTGTATAGTTGCCGGCAAACTTTTAGAACAAAAATGGCGGATCTGCGCATGCAGATTTGTACGTGAATCGGCTACTGCGCAGTCAAGGCTTTGCTCAAGAAGTTTGCCGGCTACTGTACTATGGATACCAGATGACGATATACATAATATATTATATACATACATATATAAATAACATCCATGAGCCTGGAACAAATATTCGAGTTCATCACAAAAATATTTTATTGCATTGCCTGAAACACAGGGGGAACCCTAGTTCAGGTTATGCAAATTGTGAATTTATTTGTTTTTTAAGTATAGAATTTAACCGTTACCTCTCTGTACATTATGTTTTTTCAATAAATGTATTTGTATTTGTATTTGCCCTGACCGGGATTGGAACCCAGGACCGCCGGCTCAGTAGGTAGGTGTGCTCTACAAAGTACACCAACCGCGGCGCTATATACCTCCGGTTTATATTTATACCTATCAAAATTTTATTTCCGACTGTATTTTGCGCATATGTCAATTGCTCGTCAAGACAAAATGAGCCCAAACTCGATAGGGCTAGGTTACGGTCACCATCCGGCTCCATAATTCCGGGAACTGTGTAACGTCGCGGTTGCTCAGTGGTCAGAGCACTACTCCTTATAAGGAGAGGTCGTTGGGTCCGATTAAGGTGAATGAATGAATGAATATTAATTTAAAAACTTCACGAACGTTGAAGAATTGTCGTGTCAAAACGCTTCTTGCTTGTCGTTGAAGAAGAAAAAAAGATAATTATGATTAAATATTATTTATTTATGAATATAAATAGTATTGCAATTGGATGGATTGCAAAAACCGCTCGCAAAGAGGCCGTGTCCTCGGCGCTTCTCGCTCCATTTGAAGTTTATTGTTATTTGTTATTGTTCTGTTATTTCCGTTCGAGGTAAATTCATTGTGAAGATGCTTCTATTTTTTCCTAGTTTATAAGGGTTGTTTTACACGTACCACAACCACACGACAACCACAACCACACCACAACCACACGACGTGGTCGGGCGCATATTTTGTATGGTTAATGAATAGTTCAATTCACACGTAACCACAACCACACGACGTGGTCGCGACGTGGTCGGGCGCATATTTTGTATGGTTAATGAATAGTACAATTCACACGTAACCACAACCACACCACATTTTAACGCTGCGACGTGGTGTGGTTGTGGTACGTGTGAATTGAGCCTAAAACATACTAGCTGCGCCCGCGGTGTTACCCGCTCACCCCACGAAAACCCTTTTTTTTTCGTAGTAATCCAGGGTGTTAGCTACCTCCGTGCCAATTTTTAGGGTTCCGTACCCAAAGGGTAAAAACGGGACCCTATTACTGAGACTTCGCTGTCCGTCCGTCCGTCCGTCCGTCTGTCACCAGGCTGTATCTCAAGAACGGTGATAGCTACACAGTTGAAATTTTCACAGATGATGTATTTCTATTGCCGCTATAACAACAAATACTAAAAATAAAATAAAATAAATATTTAAGGGGGGCTCCCATACAACAAACGGGTTGGTTGAGTTAACTTTGCACCACATTTGTATGGGGCGCTATACATACCAGGTGCAAACTTAACTTAACCACTTAAGGATGAAAAGTGTTTGTACGGAACCCTCGGTGCGCGAGTCCGACTCGCACTTGCCCAATTTTTTTAATCAAAATTCGTTTAGCCCTTTAAGCGTGAAGTAGTAACAAACATACCAACACATACCTAAACACACAAATATACACACAAACTTTCGCATTTAGTCTATTCGGCCAAAAATAGACTTAGGACTTAATGTCGATGGTATCCTCCAGTCAACCCCACTTCTGATTACTCGCTTTTGCGCCCGCGCGCAGTAACTGCGCATTGTCTAACGGCCTTCGCGCTTCAAATTATTACCACCATTTCGTTTACATATTGAAGGAAAAAGGACATGATTTTGTAATAATTCATAGTCTTTCAATACGTTTTGCTTCTTTGAATAGTATCAACGTGAAATCAAAAGATGTTATATAATATTAAGAACATAAATACTTAAAAGACCTTTACAATTTGTACAATATCGGTGAGAAATCAAAGGAAAAAATACATCTTTTTATGATATATGCATTAATCAGTTATGATCTTCTGGATTGATGTGAAATTCAATGTGATTTTTTTGGAGTTACACATGACATTGTCATTTGTATTAATGAATGTAGGATTTGTATTTTAAAACCACCGGAATATAGAATATCTCACTTTTATTAAAATAAAATAATATCAAAAAACTAAAACACACTTTTCATCATTTCCCCGTCCATGACAATCTCCCGAAACAAAAGCCCTCTTCTCTCAAGTTATTTTTAAATTAGTAAAAAGTATTTAATCCTACAACTCGGCCATTCTGATGTTGTATGGCCCCATACAACCAATTTAACTTACACTTAAAATCAACTTAGAGTACCTACTCAGTAACTTAACATTAAAAACATAGCTGAACAAAGACTTCGTAAGTCAGGTATTAAACTTCAATTGAACCTATATTACAAATGAACCATAGCTTTTGAGTATTAAATTAATAAACAATATGTATCACTCACCAAAACAATACACAAAACTTAGGCATACTTTGCCATTACATTTCTCTTTGTAGAATAAAAAAAAACTAATTACAACAAACTAAGCCCTACATAAATAAAAAGGAAAAACATATCTATTCACTGCACACTGCATTCATATAACATTACAAGGAATTTGCAACTTTTTTTCCTAACCTCTTTTTATTTAATAGACTTTACTACTTCTACATAAGAATATAACAATTCTAAATCCTAGCATACATTTCTAATACATAGAAATGTCGTAAATATAAATCAAATAAAATAGAAAGTACTTTAAAACATGGAAAACATCATTTTAACCTGGCCGAATTACATCATCAAAGGATCTTTTGCACCATACAATCTGCACTATTATACTTTGCTAAAACATATTTGTAAAAAATAAACTATCATGAAACAATAACACAGAATGTAATCAATCTGTATCTACAATACAGAGAATAGCAAATATACTTAAATTATACCAAATAACTATGCCACAACATTGTAATTTTAATTACTGTACTGCTTTGTACAATTTTAAAACAAGTTAGCTCGATGAAATGAATATAAGAATAAAATGTCTATCAGCTTTGATTTTGAATAAAATAACAACATGCAACTCCATATGTTCATGTCGAATAAACTCTCTTACATACAAAACCTCACCATATCTCTGTCATCAACTTATAATATCATATTATATAATATAAAAATGAAAGCAAATACAAATTAAAGCAATAACATAATAAACAAATGTCTCCTATTATATTAGTATAAATCATCCAACCATCACAAACATAAGCAACATAACATCTTTTTATTTATAATATATTACTCACTTACTTCTTCATTCACTAAATTGGATGCAGGAAGCGAGTGCATCAACTTATGTCATAAATAATATAAAAGCAAATACAAATAAAAACAATGAAAGAAGAAATCAAACATCAATGCTTCATAAAAGTGGATTAAACTATTTGAACCTACGGATAAGTTTAATTTCGCTAATATTAAATGTTTTGCCCACTTCATACTGGTGTTTAAACTCGTTTCAACAGCAGTCAGACAACATCCACTCCCTAAACTAAAACCACCTACCTGCTCTTCCTCATGATGCTCCTGAGTAGTTATACATATGGAACTTATCACAACTGGTATATCAACTGTCAAAAACTTGTCTGTGAGGCTAGGACATTCATCCACTCTTACTAAGTCATAGACCATACCCTTCTCTTGCATTCCATCATCTCCATCATTCACACAACTCACCTGCCACTCAGACATTGAAGATACACTATAGGGAAACACACCCTCAAAGCAATGAGTCGCACACACTATACCCTTGTCAAAAACGACTGTAGCTAAATCAAACAACGGCCGACCTAGCATCATTTTAAATGACATCACATTTTCAGGCACAGTATTGAATATCAACTCATAGATACATCCATCTATTTGCAAAGACGTCCTAAATTTACCAACTGAAGATACTTTCACCAAACCAAGTCCTGTAATCATTGTGCTGTCCTTAACATACGAAGTTTCATTCAGATTGTAAAATGATTCAGTCGACACTAAATTCTTATCACATCCGGAGTCCACAAAACAGTCAATCTCGACACCACAAACATTTGTTATATAATTTGAAAACAGTTTACTTTCGTCTTTAATTTCACTATCTTTACTTATAAGAAAACACCGGTTGTTTGAGTTTGAAACTTTTTGACAAAGACACTTATAGGTTTGACACTTTTGACAGCAAACGTTCCGTTCATCACCAGCGTCGCTATCGTTCGAGTTGACCGCTTTCATAGACAAAACGTGCGACTGTTGCCGCTCCTCGACCCGCGGTAGCGCTGAGCTTACGACAGCGCTATGTTGTTGCTTCTCGAACGTTTCGATGTCACCGTCACCGTCATTCACCTTTTCATAGTACGCCAATTTTAAACGTTCGCAATCTGGAGCGTTATGACCATACAAATTGCATTTATAACATTTTACTCCATTAACGCATGAATTCGCAATATGCCCCTTTTGTCCACATTTATAGCAATGGCGTTCATTTTTTTTCGTCTCATAGCGCACTGGAGGGATTCGCTTTTCTTTCGATTTTATGCGTTCATAAATGGCCAGTTTCTCCTTCAATGTAGCAAATGTTTTTGCTCCGTATAACATCACCTTATTAATTTCGCTATCAACAATACCATCAATAATATATTCAATGGTCACATAATCTGGAAACTGCCCACGCTTGCCCAATTCCTTCATTATCAACATGTAATCATAACACGACTCATCCTGCTGTTTTATCCGTGACGCCATGATTTCGTGTATCTCCTTTACATTCACATTATCAGGAAACTCTGTGAACAACGCCGTCTTCAACTCTTCGAATGTTTTAAAAATCTTTTCTGACTTTAACCATAACGCCGCTGTACCAGTTAAAGATGTCCGTGCAACCAGCAATTTCTGCGTCGCACTCCATCCGAATATTTCTGCATTTTCATTTATTTCTTCTGCCCATCTGGCAGCTGTGTATGTTTTATCTGTTCCCGAAAATTGGTTCATGGTCTCCTCCACCTGCCATAATGCCCCTCGACCCGCCGCTTCGACTGTAACTACCAGATCTTCCTTGTTTGCCATCTTTACACCTTTTCACCTTTACTACACCTTTAGCAACACACCTTCACCTTTGATCACCTTACTAAATTCTCAACAAATGTCATCATATTTCTTCGGAGCCTCATATTTTATTTGCTTACCACTTTACAAAAAATCATCCCGGACGAGCCCCCAAAATTGTAGGATTTGTATTTTAAAACCACCGGAATATAGAATATCTCACTTTTATTAAAATAAAATAATATCAAAAAACTAAAACACACTTCATCATTTCCCCGTCCATGACAATCTCCCGAAACAAAAGCCCTCTTCTCTCAAGTTATTTTTAAATTAGTAAAAAGTATTTAATCCTACATGAATAACATTGATTTATTGCAGCTTGAGACACTTTTATTAGTTTTAGGCCAAAATAAATCTTTTAGTTTTATCATTTCTTGCATACTAGCGCATGCTATTTACTTTATTTCAAATGAGCCGTCTTCACATTACACGATACCACAAAAAAATAAAATTAAACTCATAACCTATGAAAAAAAAATATTCTCATATAATTTTATTATCCTCGTGGCCTATGTTCCTATGCGTTTTCATGTATTTGATTTAAAAATATTATAAATTTAAATACAGACAGGTTCGACAGGAATCAATATTCTAATACCTAAGAGGCTTTATTCCTTTTTAAATGCTGATTGTTTTAGACATTTTTCCCTATGATCAAATATTTTTCATAACATGTTATTGGTGTTACTACCTAGAACAGGGCTGTTAGGATTTATTGGTATATATTTAAAACCTACAGTTTGAAGTTTTCATTGATAATTTTTGTTTCCAAAACTACTCGAAATTGACAAAATTCACGCGGAAAATTAGTTTTTTCAACTTATTTTGGACTGCACGCAATGAAACCATGAAATAGCTTTGTTACTACCTAGAACTCGGGAAAAAGTATTATTCACTTCAAAAAGTTGGTTGAAATTATAAATATATTTGTCATAATATGAAAAAAATCTTTTTTAAAAGGAATAAAGCCTCTTAAATATAAATCAATATACCTACGTATTATACATTTTCTGTATCTCGAATTGCTCAAAATGGAAATATATTACCTAGTGCCATCATAATTATATTGTTATAATGTAGAGTATGTAGACGGTGAACTTACGTGCTGATAATGTGTGTGTTTATGTGTTTGTGTGAGCATAACGTGCGCGGAAACTCACCGCTAAGTTTGGCTACCTAAAGTCATCTTCGCATGAGCTCCTAGCTAATTAGGAGTTGAAGTGGTCGCCATGGCCGAAATCGGAGAAGGATGGATAAATATTTATTTTATTTATTTATTATTATACAGGGTATAAAAACGTAGACACAAGAAAGTTCCTACAAAACTGTATTCACAGTTTGACTGCAGGTGCTTTTAATAGTAATAAAATTACATTCACATGAGGTGCGTAAGTTGGTACTTGAATGACACTTTGCGTGAGCATGAGCATAATGTCACTCAAGTGTTTGTAACAGGTATTGTTTTAAAGCCTTTTTAAACTTCGGCTTGCTCTGCTCATGGCGGATGTCTTCTGGCAAATTGTTGAGGAAGTACGGGAGTACATACTAGTTACGTGATTTACTATCATACGAGTATCCAACCGACATCAGATAGTGTGTAAACGCTTTAACTCTAGTTATCGCATTGACTCCATATCTCCAGTCTATCATATATCTTACAGTTAAACTGACAGTATGATAGATTGCTCAGACAATCACTGATAAATACCTGTACGTTTATTTATACATTGTTTAAAATTTTATACTTTTAACGTATACGATTAGCCATGAAAACAGTCACGATAAATTTTAGGCTTTATGTTATATTCGGAACAAGTTTCAAAGGTTACAGTGACTAGTTAAAAAATATTTTGGAACACATATTT
Organism: Apotomis capreana; assembly: GCA_947623375.1. Taxonomy (NCBI): domain Eukaryota; kingdom Metazoa; phylum Arthropoda; class Insecta; order Lepidoptera; family Tortricidae; genus Apotomis; species Apotomis capreana. The sequence goes on from OX392522.1 coordinate 709,240, forward strand.
GTTTTAATGTGGGTAAATGAACACCAAATTTTTTCAATGCTTAAAAATAAAAAATAAAACATTAAGTTGCGCTCACATGTGGTAAAGACCAGGAATCGAACCCGGTATTTTTGGATTCAGCCAAACTTTTCTGGTCGAAAGGTTTCTTTGCGCTATATAGGTATAGTATTAATTTAAGAGTCCTTAATGTAGGGGTCATAATGTGATGTTCCATATCCGTATCCTATCCCTCCTTTTTTACCTTTTTTTTTGTATAAAAAGTATGTTTCAATTCAATCATCTTTGTATTTACAACCTAGTATCAAATTTAGTTAATAACCGATAGCTGACGTTGTAATCAATGTTCATGTGAAACAAAATAAAACGTGCATCGCACTTTAGACTGTCCGTATAACCTTTAGGATTAAGATCTAGTCCCAAATTCAGCTCAAGAAAGCTCGTGTTATGGGTACGAGTACCACGACGATATACATACTTATATACCTAATAGATACTTAACTACATAGAACAACCATGACCCAAGCACAAATATTCGAGTTCATCACACAAATGTTTGCCCTGGCCGGGATTCGAATCCGGAACCGCCGGCTCAGTATATGCAGGTGCTTACAAACTGCGCCAACCGCGTCGTCAAAATCGATTAGAGGTAATCATTGTCAATATAACCTAAACATGATTTGCCCCTAAGGCTAAACAATAAGAGCAAACTGACACAATGCTAATTGCAATTGACATAATGCGGGCTACTGTGATGTATTGTTATTAGTTATCGTCACAAACATTGGCATTCAGTAATTATGCGTCAGTGATTGCGTCTAATCAGTGGCCTTGGCTGAATATTAAAATGTTACATTACAAAGAATATAGAGTAGATATAAGTCTCTAAGAAATATAAGAGATGACATTATTTGTTGGTAACCTTCATACATTAATTGTATTGAGAAAGACCAACGATAGTAACGTCATCTATTGATAATGCTTTTCATTTAGAGGCGTTTTCTAAAGGTGCAGGTATTAGTACCGACCGCAGGCGGCACTAGCATCACAGTCGAAACACATTCTGAACGCGGACGATTTTTATGACATGATTTAGATAGACCTGGGCGGCTGGGGTTTAATTCCACGTGTTATTTCTATTTTGGTCTCCATCCGATGTACCTTGTACAGTGAGCTGCAGAATTGCATGGCCCATTTATAAAATAATTCATTCTTAAATGAACCATGCATTTGTGCAACCCGGTTGAAGCTGACTACCAGTAGCACTTTGATCTAGACTGGCGGTCATGCCGTTGTTTTCTGCGGATGGGATTGAAACTACACCTTAACAGTGTCATTCTAATAAATGTTTACGTACTCTCTGATATAATGCTTTATGTGCTGAACGTTCTGAACAGTAAACGACTGAAGCACAGACGCCGGCGCCTGCGCAGTGCGTAATGCGACAGACAGGAGTCGTCAATCGGGGAATACGTTTAAAAAAAACTTGGGTTTACCCTTCTTTTATCACACACAGGTACATATTTTGACCAGCATCATACGAATATTGTAACGGCAAAAGTTTGTGAGTGTGTTTATGTGTATGTTTGTTACTAGTTTTCGCAAAAACGGCCGGACCAACTGTGATATATTTTGGTATGAAGGTAGCTGACAACCTGGATTTACACATAGGCTACTTTTTATCCCGGTAAATTTTACTGTTCCCGTGAGATGAGCGGGTAACACCGCGCGGCGCAGCTAGTTTACTCAAAATTATTTCCATGGTAGTTAAGCTAAACTATTTTAAAGTAACACCATTTGAACACGGACCCAACCATATACTACCTACCCGTTAAGATTACCGTAACTATAATAAACCTCCATAAAATAAACTATGTAGCTGTGTCAACTGTATTAAAACGAACATACAAAACTTCACCGCTTTACCAAGACGTAGAATTATAGGTATACATAAAGTAAGATTTTTCAAACTCTGATTTAAGAATCATACATGCATAATTTCATTGAAATCTCTTCTATATTAAACCATTGATACAAAGATCAAAGCTTAAAGAACAATTTAAATGATTTACCTGGTGTAAGAGACCGGGAATCGAACCCGGTACCTCTTGATTGCCGGAACATCGCATTAGCCATTTCGCCTAACTACCAAGCAACCTATCGAATTTTGCCTTATGCTTTGTGTGTCGATCTTTGCATTGTTTATTTGAAAGGCTTTACACCTTAGCGAACTCTATGTGATACTTTAATATTCACATCTTAACTATCTTCTATAGTTTAGCCGTGAAAAGGTAGACGAAGTCAAGTTTCAGAGGTAAAATAAGGTTCCCTTGTTGACTACGAAAACTTAAAATCACCTCGTGGAAACTCCCACAGGATAGACCGAGAGCGTAGTCAAGTCGTTAGTACTACATCTAGTTAACCTTACACTTATCAAAGGTTGCGCACACCTGCGTTATCAGCGTATCTACACTTGACACATATACGTATGTGTTTACAATTACATTATACACTGAGGCAACAAGCGGCGTCGTGACGGAGCGGTTGGCGAGTCGAGATCGTGACCGCGGCGAATCAGAGTCCGATTCATTGTTAGCTGGTGTCTGTTATGTCATTTGCAAGGATTTCAGTTTTACAAGATATATATTTTTTGAGTATACGTTTGGAATGTCGACGGACTGACCAGTGCAAAGCATTTAAATCCTATGTTGAACTTTCATTGATGGGCTTCAATTTAATTGCCAAATTTATGACATACTAGACTTGCAACTTCGTACGCGTAATTTTTTGTACCATAGTCGGATAAAGTATTTTATAAGCATCTTTGGATGTCCTGCTATCCTTGTACTAAAATAGGTAAAACTTTGTCCAGCTGTTTAAGCGTGATAAGAGGAAAAAGGAAATTATGAAAACAAATGGCGCCGCGCGCCCATAGATAACAAATGACGATCCTGCATCACGCTATGAAGATTTTTCCTGAAATAATGACCCCTCTCCATAGAAAAAATATTTTCAAATCAAATCTAGAATTTTACCTAATATTAGTGTAGATGTAGCATACGAAAGGTGAACACTAGAAGTTGATAGATGGGGCCACCGTAGAGTACCCTGTCAGTACCTAGAATATAAATAAGTTTTTGTCATAAATTACATTTTAGTGACAAGCTTTTATAGCCGACTGTACTTTTCTTTGGATATCCATCAAATGCTCACTGAGACGATTCTAAAGAGCCCAAACTCGGTAGAATTGCTTTTTATATTATAGAGTTCCTATGGCCACCTCCAGATCAGCTCCATGGTACCATATTAGTGTATTGTCATCAAAGTTAAGTAAGTATGCAAAATTTCAGCTCAATCGGATGACGATATCTGCTTCAAAATTGAGTTGCAAGATTCCACCCGAACAAACATACCTACTTAGATACATACATACATACAATGCAAGTTAAATAAAAGCTTGTAATAATTAAATACACAATTTGATATCATAATAACTCGTTTTATTATTTATTATTATTTTAGTACGGACATGATAACTTATTAAGTTTTGACTCGCGGTTGTTTCCGTGGTTAGTGCAGCTACACGAGTCTTCTTAGGGGCCATTTACTAATTACATAAGGATCCCTAAGGTGAGTTTCTTTTTTGGGTATTAGGGTTCTTCAAATCTAGAACAAACTCAAGACTCGACATATGCCTAATCGCAGCAATTTATGCGCAATGCTGAAGCGTCATTTGTAAATTTTCACGCATTTCGCAATGGCCGCCGCGCCTGCGCCGTGCCCGCCCAATTTGCGCGCCAAGGTGAGCCCGGAATTTGGAAAATGTGGCGCAATTCGACATTTTCCAATTTAAAAGTAATAATTGACACGTTTTTGGAGATTGTGGTCCTAACATCAGATTCTAAGGTGAGGTGCACGTTGATAAGCAGACGAGAACAGACATAGATTCACCATTATTTTAAAGACAAATGTTTTATAGGGTTATTTAGTTCGTATAACTACAATTTTCTTAAGATCAGTTTTAGAAACATGCAATGAAATATTACTTTCCAGTCTGTCTATTAAAAAAAAACATCTAAATCCGTTGCGTACCTAGTTTTAAAGATCTAAGCATACATAGGACAGACAGCTGGAAGCGAATTTGTTTTAGGCGAATTCCGTTATTGGTTAGAACTTTTTTGTATGTGTTTTTTTCTGTGCCGCAGCGTGCAATTTTCAATATGGGTCGTCCTGTGTACGAGGACGTGTTAAACTTAAACGTGGTGAATATTCTATACTCAAAAAATATCGGTGGTGAATACATATAGCTGACTAGCATGGCTAATTAGTATATATGTCTCCTTTAAGAGGCATAATGAATGGCTTCTATGAATTAGGTAAAGGATTTACTGACACAAGGTAACTTGACAAGAGTCGAAATCCTACGCAGAGGAAGATTACAAACGTTATTTAAAAACAATGTTGCTACTTACAATCCATTTATCTTTTATTGGACTACCTTCGTTGTGTTTTTAATATGAATGTAAATTCGGTCAACACCTCATTTTCAGCGAGCCTGACTATGATTTTAATAAGTCCTAAAAGAGAAAAATATTTACTTTGGAATCACGAAAGGAAAATTTACAAGTTCTGATTCACAACGCAGGCTTCGTCAGGTGAGTTACAACAACAAATCCACAACAGGCTTCGTCAATTCCTTGGATACTTGGATAGTGCCTTAGTTAGAAACAATCGGTTTAAATGTGTGGTTTTAAAAGGTACAGGGGCATTTCAGTCGCCGCTCCTGTGTTAATTATGTTTTTACATCTGTTACTTTTTGAAGTGTCTGGGACTGCTGATGGATGGCTCCTTGCACTTCGAAAATCACGTGTTGGAAATGGCACGAAATTGTTTCTACAGATTGAAGGTCCTTTACAAAGCACGTGATTACCTCAGTGTAGATATGCGCGTGAAGCTATGCGACTCTTTAATACTATCAAAACTCAACTACGCTGACACGGCGTATGGGAATTGCTTGCTGGCTCGCACTAAAAAGGTTATACAACGCGTCCAAAACGCCTGCGCACGGTTTTGTTTTCCCATACCTCCTCGATCGCACGTAACTCCGCATCTCATTAATAATAAGTTATTAAATATGAGCGCACGACGTAACCTCCACTTCGCCACTCTTCTTTTTGGTATTTACCGCAGCAAGAAGCCCAAGTACTTATTTGATAAGTTAACATTTTCACAACGGCAGATTAGACACAGCTCCAGATTAATATGTCCGAGGCACAGTACTGCAGCATTTCGTGGCAGCTTTCGGTATGCCGCTACGAAATGTTGGAACAATCTTCCACCACCTATTAAGGATTGTAATTTAAAAAGTCTCTTTAAAACTAAACTTAAAAAATATGTTCTAGACTCTCGGAGTACTGCTGCCTCGAAATAAAATAAAATGCTGATATGTTAAGTCTGCCGTCAAAAATCAACCGCCTACCTACATTATAAAAATATATAATATACTAGCGGCCGCCCGCGACTTCGTCCGCGTAGATTTTTGATGATGACAAAGATATTAAAATAGGTAAGTGAATTTTATTCTTAGTTAAAATGGTCTAGACATAGACAATGCAATTGTTAAAGAATTTTTGAAGATTTTCCAATTAGATTACGGGAATTGTTTGCAGGATGCTTAATATTTATTCCGTCAGTTACCTGATGCTTTTAATCTTTGGCAAAAATGACTGCAAGATATAGAGTGACGCATGGATTTGGAGTTATAAAATGGGGATCTTAGTTATTATGAGTGAGATTTAAAAAAAATGTTAAATATCGTAAGGCTGTTAAAACAATCTTAAACTCAGCACTGGAAATCGAGAGATGGAGGCATTTTAATGAAGAGTATCTCTTTCAATAATAATAAATAATAAACTTTATTTCATAACAATAATAAATAATGACCTCTTTTCATAAGAAGGCAGCACTGGTATTTGTACACGCCGGCCTGCCTATTAAACGAAAAGAGTGGTGTGGCGGAGTTCCCGAGGCTGGCCAAAATTTTTCTAAATGGTCTAGCAACTCTAGCAGGTACCCCAGTTATTAAAAAGCGAATTTAATGATGCGATTACTATTTTGGTCTACAGGCTAGTAGTATTGTTTGAAGGGATCGATACCGTTATTTTGCTCCATACAAAATAGCACAAAATAACGTTATTAAATTCCGGTTTTTCGCTCATTATCACACATGTTTATATTTTTTTCTACTCCAGTACTTTTTTCTGTCATTTATATAGTTACTAACTCTAATATAAAGACATAAATTATGAAAGTCTGTAAAAGTCTATACTCTACTGCCCAAAAACACACTGCTAACCAATGGTATAATGTCGCCAAAAAAGCATCACTTAGTACCACAGATTACAAGATGAACAGCTGCATTCACACAATTTGCAAATAAAAAAAAAACTTATTGTACTAAGGCATTGCTGCCAACTTAAAAAAAAAGTTTTATCTTCAGTGCATGGATGTTTAGTATAGTGAACGTAACCTTTATGTATAAGTTTAATTTTTTTGACAGATGTTTAGTATGGTGATCGTATACCTTTATGTATAAGTTAATATTTTTTTGACAGATGGATGTCAATAAAAAAAAGTTTATCAGAGACAATTTTTCTTTTTAATTTTGTTGATTCCGAGCGGGAACATTTAATTATTTTCTTTGTTGTTTATTTGCATTTTATTTATGAAATGTCGAGTCGTAGAAAAAGTATTGTATGCAACGTTGTATAAGTAGGTCAAAAAACGCTCGTGGCATCTTTCTTACGATGTTCGCTACGCTCACATCGTAACCCATGCCACTCGCGTTTTTTGGCCCCTCTTATACAACGGTTGCATAAAATACTATAGTGGGCTAATTTCAAGGATCTATATCTATAACGAAATTCTACATAACACAAGCCTTTCACATTCGAAAAAAAACGCGAAATTAGAGCGTTTTCATGAATACCGGTATCGATCCCTGGTTTGAAGAGTGATTCAATATATTCTGGTGCTATAGTTCTCTATATCTCTCAAGAAGCTAAATAAAGTAAGAATAGGTATATAAAGTATAAATTATTCATGTGCTGATAGACAACTCACTAAATATAGGAACACATAAAGTTTGGAACACAATAAATAAGAGACAGCACTAAGAAAATATTGTTGACAGTCAACCATAGAAAAGGGGGTGCAAGTTCGTTTTAAAAAAAGGACGTAGTCACTGGGCAGTAGACAGGAAATAAAAAATATATAAACTGATAACGTTAGCGTAACACTTCTTTATAAACAACATTAGCGGTGTTCCCCATACAAACTTTGCACCCCTTTTAAACCCCCTTAGAGGTGAAATTTTTCAAAACGCTGAAATTACTTTTTTTATATTTGATTAAGTAAGCTATTTACAAAGTTTCAAGTCTCTAGTTCAAAAAATAAAGTTTCTCCCATATAAACATTGCACCCCTTTTTAACCCCTTTAGGGGTGAAATTTTCTAAAACGCTGAAAGTACTTTTTGTGTTTTTGAATAAGTGATCATTCTACAAAGTTTCAAGTCTCTAACTCCAAAAAAAAAGTTTACCCCATACAAACTTTGCACCCCTATTTAACCCTCTTAGGGGAGGTATTTCCAAAAATCCCTTCTTATCTCTAGCCCACGTTATAAAATTAACCTAGTGTGCAAAAATCAACTCTCTAACATTAGTAGTTTCGGCTGTGCGTTGATGAGTCAGTCAGGACTTCTTCTTTTATATATATAGATTAACTCCGAAAAACTATCGCAATATTTATATTATATTTGTATTTATACATATATATATATATATATTACATACGCATATTATACACATTTATATATTTTATACTTCGTCTTTGACACAAGTCGCTCAGTATGCTGTCCCGCGAAACCGTCCCTCTGGCTCCACAGAAAACCAGCGCCGTGGGCATTGCTATACCTAGCAAAGCCAACAGCATTGCTGAGTGGAGACCATTTCGGATGCACATCTCTTATGTACACTGTCTTTAACACTTATCTAATAGCTGTGAATTGTAATGATGTGTTATCTTGAATAAAACTTTTTCTATTCTATTCTATTCTATTCTATTCTATTCTAAGTGATCTTCTAATGCGACTTCCAACAAGGTTCAACGCAACAATCCCACGGATCCACGGATTTAAGGTTATGTCAAGGTACGTCTCTTGTGAATATCAATTGATTGTTAGGTTTTCTCTTTTGAAATTACAACTACCCCTTCCTAGTATTTTCATTTCCACATTACGAAGTTTCACTTCTTCCGCGCGGAGGGCCTCCACGCACTATTTTTATTTGCGATATATAACTACGTAGATAAAATTACTTTTCATTCTCCTTCGTTAACCGCACTCGCAGATGGCCAAGATATAGGCTAAGCCTAGTTTGGTCACTAATGGATAGTCTTGAAATATAATTAACAGTTTTTGTTAATAATTGATTTTGTATATGTAAAAAAAGCCGTGCTATGTGGTCGCAACGTTCCACGCCACTTAGTATAGTGAGTTTTTTTAACAATATTACCCATATTTCTAGATTTTCAGATCACGACCACACGTAACCTGGAGAGATGGCTTGGTCATTATCATTACAAGTCTGATATAACGATTGATAAACAATACATAGGCCGCATCAGTAGCGTGTTGTAGCCGTGTAGGTCGATTCACGAGAGCTGGCATGAATTAATTGACCGATACTTTCTGTCACTTATCACTGTGAGTGGCAGTGTGAGTGCCGTTCTTATACAAGGGCCTCCTAATATTTTGTAAACATATATGTACCTAATACGTTTTCGTTATTCAAGAAAAAAAATATTATATTATTATAATCTGCACCAACATGATACGTTAATCCTTTTAGTAATTAAGTCCTTTGTAAACAAAACGTATACTTATTTTTTGACTTATTTTTAATGTCAATTATCGAAAGGTTGTTCGAATTGTAAAAAATGGAGCAGACCAAGGAGTCCGTCGTCAACAGAGTTCTTAATTTACTTATATCCTGCTTTCACACTGACGCCGCAATCTACAAAATGACGGCGAAAAGATTCGAAATTCTTACGAAATTTAACTGTTATTTTCGCGTTTCACGGCATCGTCATTGTGCATGAAACATGGTTATAATCATAGGCTACATTACGAAGTAAGAAGTTTCATACATAATATTACATATTGCTCGATAAACTTCTTATTAGAATGACATTTCACTCAATTTTCACTGTCAATTGAGCGATAAACAATATAAAGTTTGGTGGGTATGTTAGATTCTCTAAAACACAATTATCATAACCTGTATTGCATAATTACGTGATGCACACATAGACATTATCTTATCATATACTCGTTCAACTCATTCGTGCCAGCTCTCGTGAATCGACCTGTATGTCGACCTATTAAATAAGGTTTTCGAAACTTTGTCAACTCCCGAAGTATCTTATATGTGATATCGTGAGCCGACACTTAGTATGATTTCTCTCATGTCATGATGTGTCAATTCGCAAGAGCTTTAATATGAGAAATATTGTAGAATTTATTTTTTTAAACATACAATGAAATATCGTCATAATGAAGTATCACGTTTCGGGCGGAACAACTCGAGGGAACTTTAAAGGAATTTCATACAAAATTAAACGCATCAGCGGAGAAGTATTCTTTTTTAAAAATGGCGTCTGTCATGGACAGCCTAAAAAGCTGAATTATATTCTTTGTGAGTAGTGTATCTTTTTATATCACTGTATATGTTTGAGAAAAGCACTGCTTATACGGCCGGCGGTCGGCCGTCTATACCTACTTACCCGGCAAGCCCTTCTTTTCCGGGGTCTACAGTAATGTACTATTTACACTCCGTTTTTGACAGCACACGTTAGAAATATCAGCGTTTTTTTGTAAACTCATACAACGTAACATTACCTATAATCTAAAAAGAAAATGTTTTTCTTAATCAATTATTACATTTTATGTTCTCAGTTACTATTTGCCAAGTAACTTCATTGTGCGTGTCGATATATTATATGTATTATTATGTCATAGATAACAATTATATGTGTTATATGATCTCTTTACATTCCTTTCAAAGTAAATACCGCAAGCATTGCAAAATGAGAATCTTGTCAAGAATGTCGTATCTTATATTATCGTATTATCTCTAAAAGATAAATAAGACGACGCTATACGAGTGCGGATACTAACCTACATCGAGGAACGTTTCATATTTAAATTGTTTTATGAGTTTTATGGTACTTATTTATTTTGTGTACGTTAAGTTTTGTTTTATTATCGTTTGGGGACTTGAACAGTTAACGTTAACGTTTATTTACCACAGTTTTCCTTAATTTGGGTTTCCGCAAACATACAAGGTATATCGCTTTGGAGATCTCTTCGAGATATCAGAGAGACATACATGGAATTAGGAATAACGTACAAAGTGTGGGCACAGATTAATATAATAGTTCTTGTTTGGGGTCCTTTTGTGGCTTTTTCTAATAGCTTTTTTCTCTCGTTTTGTATGGCTTTTAAATACGCCTAAATTTCAATTAACTTGTTGGTCCTTACCTAGATAATCGTAAAGATTCCGAACGGGAAACCAAACAGTGACGTGAATATTTTGGAAGTTACCGACTTTTATACGCATTATGGCATCGTAAACGGTATCTAGCATATGGCGGGTAATCATAACCGTAGCTCAAATCGCGACGTAACTACTTATTTGAACAATGAGCAAACGAGATAATACTTACGACGGACAATATGGAAGAAAAACCCCAAATTATTGAACTAAATATTAAAACTTCAAAGCATTACATATAGGTACTTATATGTTAAATTATAGCAATCATAAATCTTATATTTTTCTTTTAATGGCTCAAATAATTATATTGAAACAAAAGAAGCTCGCATTCCATTTCAGGCGAGCCGCCTGAAATGTTGTTTGAAATATCATTATAATTATGCTCGCTTTACGGCGCCGCCCGCCCGTCGTCGCGCTCGAAACGTGATACTTCCAAGCCTATTACATGGAACAGAATGTTAATATTTCATAACATATTTGAGCAAAGCTATTACAGTTTTGTTTATGAATAAATATATTAGAAAAACCGAGGAAAGGGAAAAACACTTTTTTGTTACGTGCTCCATCACTCCATGCTATGATAATTGACGACGCGGTTGGCTCAGTTTGTAAGCATCTGCATACTGAGCCGGCGGTCCCGGGTTCGAATCCCGGCCAGGGCAAATATTTGAGTGATGAACTCGAATATTTGTGCTTGGGTCATGTTGTTTATATTTAAGTATATATTTATCTATATTTATTTATTTATTTATTTACCATAAAGTTTACACGGCATTACAGTTATAGACCAATGCACCGAGAAACTCAATTAACATAACAAATTAACATATATATATACAGGGTGTCCCAAGAAGTAGTGATATACTGAAGCTGGGAGGTAGAGGATCCAGAGAGCTATCTAAATCACCCCCATGTATGTTCCGCGATTTTTCGTATTTTCGGAGTTATGACTTTTTTTTTAATTTTTCACCTATCGCCGAGTACGATGAGATTTTTATTTATGGTGACGTGAATTATTGCGGTAGATGCTTGATTTTTTTTGTGTGCTAAGCTGATAGATAGGCCAATTCAGTATGGTAACATTTACTATCGTTAGATCTTTGAATGGAATAAAAAAAAAATTCAATGCCAAGAAAGATAAAATTACCCAGTATGTTCACAACTTCAAGGGGCTTTAAAAAGATAAAATCACATAAAAAAAAATTACCGTTTGGCTTTTCAAAACTTGCTCTATCTATCAGGTAGCTACCCTGAAAATTTCATTTTATTATTCATACGGCTTCAATCAAAAAATGTGGTAAGTGCAAAATTTTTATTTACATGATGATTAATGCAAACAAAGTAAAACCAATTAAAAGGTGTTTAATTACAAGAAATTTTCGAAATGGCCCCCCTGTTGCTCAATGCAAGTGCGACATCGCCGAAAAAATCGCTCAATTTCCGGGTTAACTCGTCCAAATTGCGGCATTCTCTCAAGTAGACGAGGTCTTTGTAGAATCCCCATACAAAAAAATCAATGGGGTTTAGGTCGGGGGACCGTGGAGGCCAGGCTATAAGGCAGGCGTCACCCCAGCCGCAACGACCAATCTATCTTTCAGGGTATCTTTGATTGAAATAGTTTCTTACGTCCAAGGCAAAATGGCATGGTGCACCATCACACTACAGTGCTATGCTTCTGCGTGTCTCCAAGTCCACATCTTCTAACAGCAGGGGCAGATCGACGCGTAGAAAATTTAAAAACTGATTGCCGCCCAAGCGGTCTGGCAGCTGAAAGGGCCCGATTAGCTGACCGTTAAGTATGCCAGACCAAAGGTTAACACTAAAGTGTTCTTGGAATGTCGATTCCCTTTTGAAATTCGGATTTTCAATTGCCCATGAGTGAGAGTTGTGCATATTAAAAATCCCATTGCGTCTAAAGTGGGATTCATCCGTCCACAAGATTTGGTTAAAAAAGTTTTCGTTTTCAGCTTGCCTCCTCAGCATTTCCTGACAGAATTCAATTCGCCGATTGTAAGCTTCCGGTTTCAACTGTTGCACTTTTCTAATGTGAAACGGATGATATCCTACGCTCTGTAGTGTACGGTGTACCTGAGATTTAGAAAGTCCGGTACGACGTTCCATAACTCTCACACTGGTCGACGGGTCTCTTTCTACTTCTTCAACCACTGCATCTACTACATCAGCATCCGGCATAGTGGCCATACGGCCTGATCTGGTACCCGGTATGTACCCTTCCAAATACGCATTATGTACTCTTAAGATCATGCGATAGTCAGGAAACGTTTCTGGTTGAGGCCCGCCTCTTCGTTCCACATGTTCCCGGTACAGCCTTGAAGCTTCCGCCGCATTCCCCCTAGCATAACCGTAATAGTAATGCATTTCTGCGTAGTCACGTGAAGTAAACATGATCACTTACACGCAAACTCAAGTCCAGTTAAATAATGCCAAGTCGTCGATTCCAGGTAATAACACTAATCCAAATCGTAATGCAAGTCAAAGTCCATATGAATAGCCAAAATGATTAGGGGTACGAACAATTAGCAGTATTAAAACACAATTTATAAATTATTGAAAAGTACCAACGATGACCAAACAACGTAAAAATTTTCTCATGCGTCAACCGTCTTTTGTTTTTTGTTTTTTGTTATTTTTCTATTGATGGCCAGTGCGTGATTTAGAACGAAATTTATTTAGAAAGTTAATTAATTTTGCACTTGCCACATTTAGATTTAAATTTTTTGATTGAAGCCTTATGAATAATAAAATGAAATTTTCAGGGTAGCTACCTGATAGATAGAGCAAGTTTTCAAAAGCCAAATGGTAATTTTTTTTTATGTGATTTTATCTTTTTAAAGCCCCTTGAAGTTGTGAACATACTGGGTAATTTTATCTTTCTTGGCATTTAATTTTTTTTTTATTCCATTCAAAGATCTAACGATAGTAAATGTTACCATACTGAATTGGCCTATCTATCAGCTTAGCACACAAAAAAAATCAAGCATCTACCGCAATAATTCACGTCACCATAAATAAAAATCTCATCGTACTCGGCGATAGGTGAAAAATTAAAAAAAAAGTCATAACTCCGAAAATACGAAAAATCGCGGAACATACATGGGGGTGATTTAGATAGCTCTCTAGATCCTCTACCTCCCAGCTTCAGTATATCACTACTTCTTGGGACACCCTGTATATATATGTATATATATATAAATTTAAAAGCCTATATCATCCATCATCTCGCAGAAACGCAGAAATTCCCGGCATAATATATAAGTATGTATATCGTCGTCTAGTACCCATAACACAAGCCTTCTGGAGCTTAATTTGGGGCTAGATCAATTTGTGTGAGGTTGTCTGATATTTATATAAAAAAGATAAAAAAAAAAGTAATTTAAATATATAGTCTTAAATAAAGAGAATATATTATATTGAATCGCTATTCTTTGTTATGGATTTAATGACGGATTAGACACACAGAAACTTGGTAACAGAGAGTAGCGTGCACTGGGAAACAAAACAGTTTAGGAAAGGAAGTTTTTCTTTAAGCTTTGATCTTTGTCACAGACAACCCCCACTAGACGGAGCATGTAAGGCGACCCGCGCGCACCAACGGTATGGTACTGCGATCTTATAAAAGTATCAACACGGGCGCCACCGTTTAGTTGCGTCCATGTTTTCGACCCGTGCGTACGGCAACGAAAAATAATATCAAATATCAACGAAAAATGGTAAATTGTAGCGTTAAGTGGCGTGGGAAGACTTCTAGGACTTCAAGCTATGATAAAGATGGTATAACATTCCATAGGTGAGTAAATTTTACTGTATAAAACAAAATTTTTGTTTCCTAGCCACGGAGACCGGAGCTCTCTTTATACTGGTCACTTGGAACTAACGAACGTCGCTCGGAAGCAGTGAAGCATATCTGTCCCTTTTGATCAAGTAAAAAATGCAATTGAGCTATCCTTTTCTACCGGTTCTTACGAAAGCACGTGTATCGTTAGTGATGTACTGCAGACAATACCGAATCGACTTTTGGCTGAAGCGTATTTTATTAATAAAGTATTAATATTTATTTTTATTGTTGTATTATAGTAATTTAGAGTAGTAATTCGGTAGTTTTATTTAGTTTGTAGATGTTTTTAGTTTGAGTAAATATTATGTATTGATTTATTTCTTAAAATTTGTAATTAAATCGGTATATGCACGTACATATTATTTTGTTTTTGTAGAGATATCATGTTGTTTGGAGTTTTCAAGTCCTTTTAGCAGCAAGACGTTAGAACCGGTGACACAAGATGGACCTGATGATGGACTTGGAGGAAGTGCGACGGATCTCGGAGTTGGTTTGACATAGACTTTTGCTGCTTCAGTTTTTCGATTCCTCTTAGCGAGCAATTAGAACCAGTGTCACAAGATGGACCTGATGATGGAGTTGGAGGAAGTGCGACGGATCTCGGAGTTGATTTGACATAGAGTTATGCTGTTTCGGTTTTTTTATTCCTTTTAGCGATCAATTAGATCCAGTATCACAAGATGGACCTGATGATGGACTTGACGGAAGTGCGACGGATCTCGGAGTTGGTTTGACATAGAATTTTGCTGTTTGGGTTTTTCGATTCCTCTTCGCGAGCAATTAGAACCAGTGTCACAAGATGGAGCTGATCATGGAGTTGGAGGAAGTGCGACGGATCTCGGAGTTGGTTTGACAAAGAGTTATGCTGTTTCGGTTTCTCGATTCCTCTTAGCGAGCAATTAAATCCAGTATCACAATATGAACCTGATGATGGACTTGGAGGAAGTGGGGTCGGACTCAAACCTCAGCATAATACTAGCTCGAAAGCCAGTGCTGATCTTCCGGTGAGACCTGACCATTACAAAGCCATAAAAGTAGTCTAACCTCCTTGTTAAAAAAAAGTCGTTTGTACTGAGTAGCATAAGTAGCATGGGGCTTTCTATATATTTTTGTCGAAGACTCGAATAATCTTAGCAGATACATTTTTTAATTGTATGTGTCTTGTTTCCTTTTGTAAACTTTTATCGGTATGTAATAAAGTATTGTTGTATTGTATTGTATTATTATTTTTCTTAAACCATTCACTGTAGAATCATGTACCAACGAATGAAATTGTACTAATGTGGAGTGCGTTAACAGCAGAGAATGTGTTAAGTATGGTATTTTGCATTTTTCTATTTTTTTATATAATTATAATAATTATTATAATTTTACAGTCTCGGAAAAACATACGTATAAGAACCTCTCTTTTATTAAGTCGGTTTAAATTCCAAAACCTTCTCCTAAGTGTAATAATTACTCTTCTGAAAATCGGTTCAGCCAAACGCCAGATAATCGCGGACAAACATACATACATACATACTTACAGGTCCACCTTTTTTTGAAGTCGGTCGAAACGAAAAGCATTTTTATTAATTAACCCTCAAAATAATTATAATAATAAATTACCAGGTAATTTCTAGAAGTATATTTTCAACTACTCCGCTACCTAAAGGTGGTCTGGAAGAGATCGCTATTTAGCGATAAGGCCACCTGTTGTTTACCTCTGCCTGTTATTTTAATGTATCTCATGTCATGTTGTGTTGTATAGGTATTCCTTGAGGTGTGCAATAAAGAGTATTTGTATTTGAATATTATCAACTTTATATTATATGAAATTATTTAATGCCTTTAGTTACATATCCGTAATCTGCTATAACTTTGTTTGTTTACCTTAAATATTTTTTATAATTAATATCTCCTATTTAGTACAACTGTGTACAAGCAATAATATTTAATACCGGTTTAGACACTTCTAATGAATGTGTCGCATCACTATGATCACGTGCGCTTTAGGAATCGGCCAATCATGACGCAGGTAACGCCCACCCGCTCTCCCCGTCGTTCCTCGCCGCGCGGTGAACTGAGTCGCGAATATTACTATCAACATTAGCTATCTAGTGGAGGTGATCTGTGGATCTTTGTATGTAGACAGGAGACGTATCGGATAAATCAAATTATCGTCCCATATCTCTCGCTACTATAATAGCCAAGGTGCTTGACAGTGTGCTGAACAGTTACTTGAAAAGGCATGTTAAGGTGCATGACGCTCAGTTCGGGTTCGTACCTGGGTTGTCGACGGAATCTGCCATTCTGAGTTTGAAGCACACAGTCAAGTACTACACAGATAGGGCTACACCCATTTATGCCTGTTTTATGGACCTTTCCAGGGCTTTCGATACGGTCTCTTACGACATTCTCTGGCGTAAACTGAGTGAAACTGGGTTGCCGCCAGAGTTGATCTCGCTCTTCAGATACTGGTACTTAAATCAGGAGAACCGAGTGAAGTGGGCAGGTGAACTTTCGTTTCCATGCAAAATGGAGTGTGCTGTGAGGCAGGGGGGTTTAAGTTCACCCTTGCTTTTTAGTTTATACGTGAACGAGCTGATTGAGAGGCTCAGTAGTATGCATGTCGGATGCTTTGTTGATGGTGTTTGTGTCAACAACATAAGTTACGCAGACGACATGGTGCTACTGGCCCCCTCAGTCAGTGCATTGCGTCAATTGATTGCTGTCTGTGAAGCTTACGCGGCGTCCCATGGCTTGTCTTATAATGTGAAAAAGACAGAGTACATGATTTTTAAAGCCGGAAGCAAGTGTCCTTTCTATTTTCCTCCAATTAAATTGAATGGGGTGCCTCTTAGGAGGGTCACGCAATTTAAATACTTGGGACACTTGCTCACGGATAATTTAAAGGACGACGCCGACATGGAGAGGGAGCGTAGGGCGCTGTCAGTCCGTGCAAATATGCTGGCCCGCAGATTCGGTAGATGTACAGAAGCGGTGAAAATTACCCTGTTCAAGGCTTTCTGTACATCACTGTATTCGTCGAGTCTGTGGTTCACGTATACGCAGCGGGCTTACAATGCCCTACGTATCCAATACAATAATGCGTTTAGGGTGCTGTTGCGGCTACCGAAGTTCTGCAGTGCATCATCAATGTTTGCCGAGGCGCGCACGGACGGCTTCGATGCTGTGTGGCGCAAGAAAACTGCCTCACTTTTGGATAGGGTGCGGAGAAGCAGCAACAGCATTCTACATATGATCGGCAATAAAGTCGATTGTCCTCTGATGGGGAAACTCAGAGAGAGGACTAAATCTTTATTTATAATAAGATACTAACAACTCTAGTTACTTAAGTTTTACTAACAAATTTGGATCATGTTGTCCGAAATAAAAAACTTTGAATTTGAATTTGAATTTGAATTAATAATTTAGGAAAAATTGTTGTACGAAAAAAATATAGCTTATAAAACTTGTAGGTGTATAGAAGGTACCATTTAATTGTTCCGTTTATTCTAATCATGTTTCATAGAAGTTTGCAGCTGCACTTGCCCAGATGTGCGTGCCGCGATGACACGTCGTAACTGTCAAGGCTGTCATTTCCAGCGTAATTAGACGTCACGTACTCGCGCTCTAATGAGCTCGCGGAAAGCGCGTGGAACAACACTAGCAGCCTTACAATTATGTATATTTATTATTTATTAGATATTTTATTTCTTCTTCTTAGTCGGCATCTTCATTGCTGAAGGTCGTGTCTAACGTGAAATATTAATTCGTCACTTGATGCACCATGCTTTTCCACTCGTTTAAATTCTCGGCGATCTTGATGGCCTTCTTAGGTATTGACAGGCCAGTGACCGTGTAGTATATCTAATCTGTGCCATTCATTCTTCAACTCACCCTCTCTGCCCAGGCTTAGATACGAGTAACATTGTGCTCTTACTTATAAAAACTATATTAAATAAATAACTGTGTTTCCGAAGTGCAGTGTTATTAATTAATTATCACCGACACCAGGTTACCCGGATATATAATAATTGGCGACGAGGACAATGGATTTATCATAAAAACGTGTGTTACAAGTCAGAAGGAGCGAAGAAATTTGTACGGCCATTTTGAATTCACCTGACATCGTGAAGTTGGCAGCGCGTAAATCGCATCATTTGGACACGACTCACTCAGTGAGTGAGTGATTCAAATCAACTTTTTAATTTAACAAGTGACATTGACAGTTCGGTGTCATAGAGAATTACAAATGCTCAATTTTTTGGAACAACTTAAACAAGATATAAAAGATAAAAAAACCTCTTGGATCCAGAATTTGAAGAAAGAACAGCTTTTAGAGATTTGTATACAGTTCTCACTTCTAGAACCGGACGAGGAAGACTTAGATATTGAAGCCCTAAGAAATACTCTTAGAGAACGCACTAGAAATGGCGATCTATGGACGCTTTTAGAAGAACAACAAAGCGAAAATCAAACTGAAAACTTTGATTCTCCTCGAGGAGTTCCGGTGCAAATCAACATGAATACTTATCTGGCGCGGATTGAACCATTTAATGGAAATAATTTCGAGTTGTTTGAACAACAGTTGGAATGCATTATAACGTTAAACGATGTTCCACAACCGAAACAGACAGCTTTGTTAATTACGAATGTGACATCAAAGGTTTTAGAAGTCCTAAATCACTTATGCGCACCTGACAAACCCATAAGTAAAGACTATAAGGACTTAATCTTACTACTGAAGAACAGATTTGCCAAGTCAACCTCCTCAGTTCTAGATAGAACGGCTTTTCGCTCAAGAAATCAAGGCATTAACGAAAGTATTGAAGACTATATAATCGAATTAAAGAAATTAGCTCAAAGATGTAATTTCAAGGATATGGACGACCAGGTGAAAGAAAAGTTTATTGATGGTGTGAGTAAACCATTAATAAAATTTGAACTATTAAAAAATGGAGAAACTTCGTTAGAAAACTTAATTATTTTGGCAAGGACTGTGGAAGCAGCTATAAAGCAGTCAAACTTGGAACCTGATCATGTGGAAACATCACCTGGAACAAAAAAAATGTTCTACACAGCCCGGAAGAATGCCCCATCTACATCACAAGTAAAATCTCAAGCTAAACAAAAGCAGAGTTGGAGTAAGCAGAACCAAACAAGCACCATCAAGAATAATAGTGTTGTGTGTTATGTGTGTGGCAAAGACAATCATCGTAGGTCTGAGTGTTCATTAAAAAATAAATACTGCTCAGAATGTGGAAAACAAGGACATATTTTCCGCGTGTGTCGTGTTCGGCAAACAAAAACAGTGAATGTAGTAAGTGAAGAAAATATAGAAGAGGACATTCAAAATTTATTTAAGACGGAGGACAACACCGATATGTACTGTATGTATTCTTTTAAATTTGTTGATAGAAAGGTGCCTCCACAATTGATAAATTTAATAGTTGAGGGACAATCTGTGGAACTTGAACTAGACACTGGCTCTGAAGTTAGCACATTAACCATAGATGACCGGAATAAATTATTTCCAGGCAAAATAATAGAAAAAACAAATATTACATTCAAAAATTTCGATCAAAGCATATCACAGCCCATCGGTATAATTAGAAATTTAAATGTATGTTGGAATAATATTAGTAAACAGGCAGATGTGTATGTTGTCGATAATGATAAACCAAGAATATTAGGAAGAAGCTGGCTGCACATTTTTGAGCAGTGGCCTTTAAAATTAAATGAAAATATTTGTGACCAAAAACTTAACGATACATGCAATCCAGTGGAAATAATTAAAAACAAGTTCACAGAAGTATTTACACCAGGTTGGGGCGATTTTAAGGGGGAATGTATTAAATTAAAATTAAAACCTGATGCAAAACCAAAATTTTTGCCAGTTAGACAGGTGCCCTTTGCCCTAAAAGATAAAGTAAAAAATGAAATTAAGAGACTTTTAGACAACAAAAGGATTGAGCCGGTTGAGTACAGCGAATGGGGCACACCTGTGATTCCCGTTATGAAGCCTTGTGGTGCAGTGAGACTATGTGGTGATTATAAAGTCACACTTAACCCTCATTTAGAGACTGACCACTACCCACTGCCACATGTAGAGACTATATTTCAAACCCTAAAAGGTGGTGAATACTACTGTGAACTTGATTTAAAAGAAGCATACTTACAGGCACCATTAGATCCTAGTTCACAGGACCTAACAGTAATTAATACTGAATTTGGAATATACAAATACCTATTTTTACCTTATGGCGTCAGTACTGGGCCCGGCTCATTTCAGAGATTAATGAGTATGAAATTAAATCACATACCAAACACTACTGTGTTTATAGACAATATTTATATGTGTGGTAAAGATATGGCAGATATGAATAATACATTGGATAAAGTGTTAACTGTCTTAAGAGAGTCAGGATTAAAAATCAAACCTGAAAAATGTAAGTTTTTTAGAAAAAGCATAGAGGTGTTTGGATATAATATTAACAAAGAAGGAATAAGCATTGTTAAAGAGAATATTCAGCCAATATTGGAGCTATCGCCACCAGAAAATATGACCATGTTGAGATCGTTTTTGGGGAAAATAAATTACTATGCGCGATTTTTGAAGGATATGGCTTGTATTATAGCTCCACTATATGACTGTACGAGGAAAGAGAAATTTAAATGGACAGATGAATGTCAACATAGCTTTGATTTAATAAAAAAGAAATTGTCAACAGCACAAAGTGTTAGTCATTATGACCCCAACTTACCTCTGATATTGTCTTGTGATGCAGCATCAGAAGGTATTAGTGCTATTTTGTCAAATCGGGGTAATGACAATGTGATTAAACCAATAGCATTTGCTAGTAAAAAGTTAAACGACAGGGAAAAGAAATATAGTACGTTAGATAAAGAGGCATTAGCAATTATCTTTGGGATAACAAAGTTTTATAACTTTTTATATGGCCGGCATTTCGAATTGGAAACAGACAATGCGGCTCTTATAAGAATTTTTGGCCCTAATAAGAGTATACCAAAGATGGCTGCTAAACGCTTGCAGCATTATGCCATATTTTTATCAGCATTTTCTTATACAATCAAACATATACCATCAGATAAAAATCCCGCTGACTATTTATCTAGAAAACCATATGAGGATAAAAAAGAATTAAATGTTGATGAAAAGTTAGGTATATGTGTTAATTATATTGACAGTTCGGACTATGAAAATATTAATTGGGAAAAAATCCAGAAAGAAACTAAGAAAGACAAATTGTTGACACAAATATTAAGATATTGTTATGATGGCTGGCCAGATGGCAAATTAATTGAAAGTGCTTTAAAGCCATTTTACATAAAAAGAAATGAGATTACCATTGACAGAGAATGCCTGTTTTGGGGCCATAGAATTATAATACCACAGGTTGTTCAAAATGATGTGTTGAATGAATTACATAAGAGTCATTTTGGTAGTAGTAGGATGATAGACATGGCAAAGTCTTATTTTTGGTGGCCAAAATTGAATGAAGATATTTTGAACATTACAAAAACTTGTGTCCACTGTTTGTCTTACAGGAATGCCCCTCCAAAAACAAATTTAAGACCTTGGCCAATACCACCATCACCTTGGTATCGCCTTCATGCTGATTATCTTGGACCACTGTTTGGGAAAATGTTCTTAATTGTGGTAGATAGCTTCAGTAAATGGCCAGAAGTATTTGAAATGACAAACATTGGAAGTGCCCTGACTATAAAAAAATTTAAGGACATTTTCCTGAGATTTGGGTTTCCTATTCATTTGGTAACAGATAACGGGGCATCCTTTACTAGTCATGATTTCAAGGCTTTTGTCAACAATTGTAATATCAATCATACTTTTACACCTCCACATCATCCGGCCACTAATGGGGCCGCTGAGAGATTTGTGGAAACGTTTAAATCTAATATTACAAAAATAGTGGAAAGTGGTAAATCTCTTAATTATGCCATAGGCATATTTCTGTCTGATTATCGTAGTACCCCCCATAAGAATACTGGCGTCTCACCCGCAAGACTAATGCTGGGAAGGGAAATAAGAAGTCGGTTGTCACTGTTGAGTCCAACACCAATATTCCAAGATTTATTGTTAAAACAAAATAAAGTGGTAGAGTCATTTGGTGGTTCCAGAAATGCAAACTTCAAGGTAGGTGAACAGGTCATGACTCGAGATTTCAGAAAAGGGAAAAATCCTTGGGTAAAAGGGACTATTGTTGAGGAATCCATTCCTGGAACTACTTATTACATTGATGTCGATGGTTTAAGGTGGAAGAGACATGTTAACCAAATTTTAAGTTGTAGTCAAAACGATTAATAAAGATATATATATTTGTTAATTATAGTATAAGTAAATATAGTTTGTTTGATTCTTAATGTGTAGCGGGGAAGAGTGTAGTATATCTAATCTGTGCCATTCATTCTTCAACTCACCCTCTCTGCCCAGGCTTAGATACGAGTAACATTGTGCTCTTACTTATAAAAACTATATTAAATAAATAACTGTGTTTCCGAAGTGCAGTGTTATTAATTAATTATCACCGACACCAGGTTACCCGGATATATAATAGACCGTCTTTACAAGATCTGACCAACGGGTAGGCGATCGACCGCGCGGTCTTTTTCCGTCAACCTGACCAACTACCATCAGCTGTTCCAGATTATCCGGGTTCCTGCGAGCGACGTGTCCGAAATAGTTTAATATCTGCTGGAAGCAGATAGCGGATAGCCTCTTGGTTATTCCGAGCTCGTTGAGAATGGACACGTCAAAGCACCACACCACATTTCAAAAGCGTCAATCTTCGCTCTTTCTTTCTATTTTTATTTACCTATTCATTTAAAACTAGGAGGTGTCACAACTTCCAACTTCGTCCGCATATTTCTTTCTTTACCGGAGACGGATAAAAAATATCCTTTAACCATCTTCAGATGTCCCGCTATTCTGTGCCTAAACTGGTTAAAATAGGTCCAGCCGTTTCGCCGTGATGAGAGGACAAAAGAAATTTTGAAAATAGATGGCGCCAGGCTGGCATGCAAAACAAATGACGGTCCTGCATCACGCTATCAAGATTTTTCCTGAAATCATGACCCCTGAAAAACTGTGTTTTAATACAAATCTAGAATTTTATAATAGTTAGTACACATGATACCATGTCATATTCAACGAATTATTATTTTTTACTTACACGCAATAACAGAGATGCTTTGCGCGACAGCAGCAGCGGCAGCGGTGCGCGGTACGTGTGTTTCACTCACACGTATGGCCGAAGCGCTCGGATATCTCGATCGACCGCTCGCCGTGCGCCTGGTTGCGCGAAGTCGTCGCATCTCCGTTATGGAGATAATGTTGTAAGCTATATGTTCCGAGTATCTACCTCTACCCACGTGCTTAAAGTTGTTTTACCCATCGCAATGTCTCAAGCCTTAATTAATGGCTTCTCATACAACCGCAAATCTCTTGCAATGGCAAGTTGTTCGTCTTATCCCACCGCAACTCAATGCTCCCATAGCATTCAAACCCAAGAAAATCAATCTGAATAGGTCGTAAATAGTATTATTTGTACTGAGAACTTAATTGAAATTCGAGTGACGACGGTTGGCGCAGTTTGTAGTGCACCCGCCTACTGAGCCGTCGGTCCCGGGTTCAAATCCCGGCCAGGGCAAATATTTGTGTGATGGACTTGAACTCGAACGTGATGAACGTGCTTGGGTCATGGTTGTTCTATGTATTTAAGTATATATTTATCTATATACAGTACGAATGTGTCGTCGTTTAGTACCCATAACACAAGCCTTCTTGAGATTAATATGGGACTAGATCGATTTGTGTGAAGGTTGTCTGATATTTATTAATTTATAAGTTATCTTACACTTTAGCCCATATGTACACATGTCGCATCCAATCATTATTTTTTTATAAAAAAAGTAAAAATCTGCGTATCCAGACTACATAATACCTACTTATTTGATTTAAATTTGGGATAATTTACGTAATAAATTTTGTGTAACTCAATGGAAAAATTTGTAGGACATAGCGTGAAATTGGGCTTACCATGTCAGAATAAGCAACTTTACCATCTCACCAAAAATTTAAAATTGAAGAAAAAAAAATCGATAACAAAATCAAAGAAAGCCCTTTAACCACTATCCCCTTTACTCCTTAAGCCTTTGACACACATACTTTAACGTAGATTCTGCTATCCAAGGCAGTTTTGATGAGTTCCAGGACTTGTGTAATTGATAGAGGGTCCGTACAACTTTGTCAACCGATCACATGTAGCTTCCAAACTTGACGCTGGCAGAACTGTGCCATTAAGTTAAAAATTGAATTGAATTGAGGGTCTATCGTGCATTCGTGCCCATGTTCCTCCAAGCTCTAAGCACGCACTTGAGTTCACACGTCCGCCCGCCTCGTCCGGCCGCCGCTATCTGCCACTATCAGCGATTGCGTGATAAAGCCTTCCTCAGTACCGCGTCGAAAGCCGTCGCCGCCTGACGCGCGCGACAACCTTAACCCACGGTGTGCCTCAGGGTTCAACTTTATGACCCAATAACAAACCTTCCTTCGGGAGTACCGCAAGGTATCGAATCGAATCGAAGTCCAATAAAGTTCCTCCTTTGGCGTACCTCAGGGTACAAAGCTGAACAAAATAGGAATAGTGATTGATTCGTAAGTTGTGATTGATGTTGTGACTTAGTGAATCTGTGACGGTTTTTTGTTGTTTGGTTTTTGCTGTTTGATTGAAGGTTTGGTTTTTAGTTGTTAGAAGCCGAACATTAGTGATTCGTAAAATGTAATCTTGGTATATTGCGTTAATAGAGATGCCATTTATTTAAAGTTTATTCTCATTAATAGAATACTTTCGAATTAACACTTTCGCTACCAACAACTCATTGAGGAAGTTCGAAGTGTTAAAAGCGGACTTCATTTAAGTATAATTGAGACAAATATAAATTAACATGCATTGCTAAATGGATGCCTTAAGGCATTCTCTGCCAGTCCACGTTTGATAGATCAACTGCATTTTAGCGGGGATGTGATTTCTAAATCAGACAAATACCGGCCGGTATTACCGGTATAGTAAACAGTATGGCTATTTACTGTTTATAGTTTAAACTTTCATTTGCATATGAATTGAGGCACTGGCGACCTTCACAGTTATAATTTATAGCTTCAATAAGCGTAGTTAATGTAGCGAGCGACGAAAACGTACTCTACGTTTAGTACTCGACCATGCTATTCGAACATTGCTCGTAAAACTAACCGGGTAGAAAGGTTAAGTGATGACCACGTCCTGGAAGACACAAAGGCTCTTATTAGGCTGCCCGATAATCGTATTAAGATCACGGGTGGCTGTGGAAACCTTCAGACCTGGCAACTGCAGGTGTCTCAACGGAGATGAGTCTGTGAGCTTATCAATATCAAAATTCAACTTCGGACTTTTCTTGAGAATGTTATGAAGTAAATGATGTTGTAAGTGAAAATTATAGCAAAAAAACTTGATTCAGTGCCCAGGGGTAATTGAATTGTGATTAGGATTTAAGTATGTAACTGTATGGCGGCATACACAATAAAAAAAGACTCGATCGAATTGAACGTTTGTAAACCACTTAATGGTTTCGTCGGTGAAGAAGGTCAGGTCTTCAGGAGGGCCGCCGGCATGACGCGTTATGGGGATGATGATGATCCTCATCGAGCTGCATGAAATTAGATCTTATCCCTAAAGTAAACACGGTATTTTGGTCAAACATTAGACATATCAAGTCTCTTTTTAACCCCCGACAATCGCCGGTATGCCATCTTCGAAGGCCGCTTATGTCGGTCCGTCGGGGCCCCCTGAGAATGGGGGCCCTGGGCACGGGCCCCGTGTGCCCTTATGGTGAAGACGGTATTGGTAATAATAATAACAACCTGTAAGCAAGCATTATTTGTTTGTCAGAGTGCAGGTACACACAGTTTACGTTTCCAATCGAGAGATGGCGTGTGCGTGCGCTCACGTCTGGTTAAATGAGATTAAATACGTTACGTTACATTTTCATAACTATACAATTCTAAAGTTAAATGGCATTGCATGCGCGTTGTATGGTGTCTTGTACTACAAATATAATAGCAATAATGTGGTATTTGATGATGGGTGAAAAGTTTGGCGCAGTAGTACCTATTGCAGCCAGCGGTCCTTGGTTCGAATCCCGGTAAGAGCACAAATTTGTGTAATGAACTCGAATATTTGTTCCGGGGTTATGAATGTTCGATATTCTATTTATCTATATTAAGTATGTTTATATTATCGTCGTCTAGTGCCCATACCATAAGCCATAGAGCTTACTGTGGGATTAGATCGATTTGTGTGAGGTTGTCTGTTATTTTATTTATCAATTTGATATTTTTAGAAAAATACTAACTAATGACGTCTTAAAATAACTAGCCAAAATAGGGTGTATTTTTGGTTTTTCACAATTAATTTTCAATGCAGGCAACTGATACACAAACACATTTCATGCAGTTACAGTTACAATACAACTATTAAGAATTTTTGAGGATTGTTAAAGTAATTTATTATTTAATTAAATCTAATATAAAATGAGTAAAGAAAATCTTCATTTCCCAAGCTGTGTCGCGCGGAAACATCAATGAGTTATAAAATACACATACTTATGAATTGTCATGTCATGTCTATTAAAGAACCATCAGCGAGAATAATAAGGAAGATTTTTTATCGTACTCATTTTCTTAAGTCGATAAAGACAATACGGTTTAAGTTTTTCAGAGACGTTAGTTTTTGTTTGTCCTTGGCTCACTTATTGTGGCCGTCTTTTCTATAGCCACATAGCTGAGAACTTATTTAAATTAAATACTGGCATAGATTTGTGACATCACGAATAATGCGTAAAAAGACTCGGTTCTGTTCGTGGAAAATACAACACTGGACAATAGTTTCTAAGGATGGCTTACGGGATGAATTATGGGATGCATGTGAACACCAAGTACCAGCCTATCATTAAGGACCTGTATATAATTATGTCGGCACAGTAATAATAAGTATGCTTAATGTCCTTATTTTACAATATACCCCAAGTCAACATATTAATGATAAAACATATATCTTTTCAAACATGACTTGAACAGTATCAGGGCTGGTTAGCCCTCACTACCAGTAGTCGCACTTTGTGTGGGATTATAACCCGCTAATAATATTATATCCGCGCCACAGGAGTTATATGTCCATCACTTTCCCACGCTTATATCCAATGCATGCGGGGTGTAGAACTTGAGAGAGATTTATTTCATTATTTTCTTTTTTATTCCGAATTAACTTTACAGTCGTCATTCAAGTGTTTACCGATCCTGTAGAAAAAGCTTTTCCGAAATAAAAATGTACGTCAATCGCGCCATCAATTGAGGTTACACGTATTTAAAAACGTAAATCTCCACATCCTGTATCACTCGAACTAACCTTATCCCCTGTCATTATTGGCTATTTTTGTGCAGTTGGCAAACCGTGAAATTTCTGGGGTCTATTCTGACTAATTACCGACGTACCTACACTTTTGTCTACAAATCACTCCAATTTGGGGACAATTGGCCGCTGGAGGCCGTGATGTAACCAGCGGTAATGGCGGACAGTTAGAGTTATGCCAGGTTATGTCCCTGAACCGGTTTTAATGCTTGTTTAGGAGGTCTTAGCCATTTCACATTGGGCATTCTTTGTTTTTGGACATTCTACTTAATATTCACTCACTGCCGTAGTCAAAAATTACTTTCCATGCACTTGGATTCTTACTAAAGTTGCTTAACATAAAACAAATGATGAAAAAACATAGCTACACTGCTACAGTGCACAGGTGCAGCAGTGATGCACTGCTGCGACAGGCATGTAAAGACTGGCGTGGGGTAGGCTAGTTTTGATTATTTTTACGTATAGGATTAATATTTTTATTGATTTTTTAAACTCCTTGTCATTTTCATTTTCTTAATTAATTAATTGTATGGTTAGATTTATTATTATGTAATGCTGGTATTTTAATTCTAATCAAAATTTAAACTTTCGTTAATCTTATACTGACATTTTTGACGACGTGGTTGGCGCAGTTTGCAGAGACTGGGCCGGCGGTCCCGGGTTGAATCCCGGCCGGGGCAAATATGTGTGTGTTGAACTTGAATATTTAATATAAAACCTGCTGCTTTTTTAAAGTTGGTTAAAAAGTTTAGCAGTCGGTGTACTTCCATGTTACGTAACTAATTTCGCAACTGTTTATCTCTAAGTCGTGTTTTTATTAAAGCCATAAACTTTTCCAAATTTTATTTTGTCGCTGTGTAGAATACATCAATTAGGTTAGGCTTAATTTCTAGAAGTTCTAAAAAAGTAACACTTTCGGAAAAACAATCAGTTGATTGTTGGTTAAACGAAACAATGTGGAAATGAAACTAGGCGCTACCTACTCTTACTTAGTTCCATACGAATCATACGGCAAGCCGGCTGCTTGCTTGTTTCTCACCTTTGATATTAAAATATCAGTTTTATAAAGATAATAAAGACAGTGTACTGTGATTCAAGGCCACAATAAAACTGAAATAATAGTTGAGCCAAACTGATTCAATCAATCATCCTTATCGCTATCTGCGGAACAGTTGGAGGAAAATTTGAGATTACACTCGAGAACAAAAACGCTAAGATCAAACATAAAAGTTTGATAGAAAGATGTCTAAATATGAAATACGAGTGCTTAGTACCTTAACTGTAGCCTTTTTTATAGACATAGCCCAAGTAGCACAATTGGGTCTAAATAGCTCGTATATCATATATCTAATTAGATGCTTAAGTGAAATTTACCACCATGACTAAGTGCTATATAGGTGGCAAGAACCCTTATGCCACCAGTATAGAACCAAAAGGAGAAAAATTGCAGCCTATTTTTGGTGCTAAATAGAATCCATAAGAGATCTCACAATAACCTTAAGTGGAAATTAGAACTATGGGTGAAAGTTATGCGTCCATAAGAGATCTCACAATAACCTTAAGTGGCAATTAGAACTAAGGGTAAAAGTTATGCGCAGTGAACGAATGAAAACATTTCAGTTCGGTCAATGAGTGATAAATGAGTCGCCAAAATTATCTTTGAGTGGCGAGGCAACTGTCAAATTGAAGTAATACGTGATCTGCCATATTCATTTTGGATTTATATGTCTGTTTGATGAGTGATTAAAACTTTACGTTATACAAGTATCGAAATAAGCACGAAATTCTTGCGATTTTTTTTTTACTGTGAAACTATAGTATGTTTTCTTTGTAAATTTCGACGCGCCCTTCATTTGATCAGGAATATTAAAAAAGAGAGTGCTAAATTAAATAAGGAATAGATACTGATAAGAAATAAAACTGTTAAAAACCTGACCTAATGATTGTAGGTTACGTACAATGTTAAAGTAACATCGTCACAACTATCAAAAGTCTGTGATTATGCGTCAGTGTGATAAAATTCTGGTTAAAATAATCAATTTTCATAGGCTTCCATTTGTAAACATGGCGAAACAAAAACCGTCCAAGAGCATGTCGGGCCACGCTCAGTGTAGGGTTCCGTAGTTGGCCATCCTTCACAATAGACAATAAAATGTAATTTAAATTACGAGAAAGATTTCAAGCTCTATAAAAGGTCGTAAACGCCAAAGTAACTGTAATTACTTATTACCTTCTAGAAGTTATCGATTATACGCACCAGATTGAGCGAAATGTTTTAATGCAGTATGGCACTTAACTAATATGTGTAACGTTCGAAGTATAAGAACACCGCGGGGCACTTACGTCATTTAAAAGAAAATTATGAATTTTTGCGATAACTCAAAAACGGCTCGACCGATTTTATTCAATATAGTTTTCATTGAAAGTACTAATAGGGCCTTATTTTCATGAATTTTTCCATAATTTTTTGACCCGTGGTTGAGAAGTTAGAGGGGGGGGACACTATTTTTTGGATTTACCGAGCGAATATTTACAAAACTGCTGACTTTATCAAAAAATGATCTTTGAAGGCCCCTATTGTTTTTAAAAGACCTATTCAACGACACCCCACACGCTAGTGTTAGAACGAAAAAAAAATCACCCCCACTTTAGGTGTATGGGAGGTACCCGAAAAAAGTTATTTTTTTAGTTTTTATTTTACCGTTATGTCGGCGTGATACATACACATACCAAACTTCAGCTTTCTAGCACTTATGATCACGGAGCTAAGCCGCGGACGGACAGACGGACAGACGGACATGGCGAAACTATAAGGGTTCCTAGTTGACTACGGAACCCTAAAAAAGATCCTACAGTGTTTATTTTCACTTATTTGTTCCTTATTTGGAACTATCAAGTCTAATAATCACTTATTTGTATCTTGCGAGTGGCAAAGCAGTGAATGATATTACCAATAGTAATTATTTGCTCTTTTGTAGACTATTAAACAAGCAAGACTATTAAATATATTTTGACAAGGCGCAAATAGGAACAATAATAGAACTTTTAGTTCGTTAGTGGTTCGAAATAAGTGAAAATAACTGCTTTTGGTTCCAAGAACCTCCTACTGACACCTATTTATGCGTTGGAGTGGCAATAAGGTACTTCTTAGGCCTTAAAGTTGCAATATTTTTTGGTTCCAAAAGAGCCGTAAAATTATCCCTTTAGCCACTATTGGTGATATAATTCGCTATTGTACTAGTCATTTGGAACTTTTAGTTCCAAATAAGGGTATGTTCCCACTTATATGTAAAAGTAGCTTATAAGTGATTTTAAGGCCTTATATAGCACTATTGCTTCTTATTGAGTGACAATTTGAACCTGCATGCAACTTTAAGTAGCAAAATCGACTTTATCCCACCATAAGTAATAAAGTAGAAACAAAAAACGTTCCTATGCAACTACAAGTGATAGGATGAACTCATATACAGCTTTGAGTGGTGTTTAAAGCTATAAGTTGTATCAAACACTGTTAAACCACTCATTTAGAACTTAAAGCTATAAGATAAGCTGCAAAATTCACTAATGTGCTGCTTGGGAGGTTTCATCGAACTTGCATTTCATAGAAACTTCCTTGCTGAAACAATAAAATATTTTGGAATGTTGTAGCACAAACCTAAACTAATCTAATCTATAGGTTGACATTTTCAAGATTTCTGAAAAATTTATGACGTCTGAGGAAAAAGTTGTCCATGAAATGAAAATTCTATGAAATGAAGCATTCGGTGAAGTATTTTTCTATAAAATAAGAGTATCTTTGTAGTTGGGTAGCCGGAGCGTTTCAACCGCTCCTACGATAAAAAGTAAATTAATTCTGGAATAAATATAAAATATTTGTGGATCTTTTTATTTTCATTTAAATTTAAAGCTTTGCTATCGTCTATGTATGTGAACATTTGGTAACGTACGGGGAACAGTTAAAACTTGCCGCGGTCTTACCCAGTTGCAACTTTGCCTGTGGAGGAAAAAAGCTTTTCTTTCTTGCATAGGCAAAGTAGTAGCTACAAAGGCAATACAGCATCTGACGGAACGAATGATTGGGAGCTGAACTTGTATATCGAGCTTTGAAAACAGTTTAACTTTTTTTTGAAGTTGCCCGCAACTTTGTACGCGTTTTTTTTTCATATAGTAGTCGGATGAAAAGTACCTATACAGTACCCTTCTTTGGATATCCAGCCGTTTCGGCGTGATGAGAGGCGGGCAAAGAAAATTATGCCCAACAGATACTGGCGCCGCGCGCCCTTACAAAACAAAACACGATCCTGCATCGCGCTATTAAGATTTTTCACTGATTTGAATAAAAATCTAGAATTTAATAATAGTATAATATATCGTAATTTTCCGCATTCTAGCATCATAAAGCCGGATTCACATTTGTCTGTCGTGTTGTGTTGTGATGCATCGGAACGATATCGGTTTCATACATTTAATTAGGTTGCGTTTACATTTTTCTGATGCCGACGGCATCAAAAGGCATCAGAAAAATGGCTCCGGCTTAAGGGGTTTTAAGCTTCATTTACCGCGTGTAGTATTATGCATACGCTTAAAAATATCCTTGAGCAGAACTTGTATTGGGAAAATTTGTGGTGAATATTATCATGTAGGACATTAGAATTAATGCAGTAAACTGGGAATTATTCACATCGGTATTTTCCTCGTGCCTATACTGCCTAACAGTGAGTTAAGTCTTAAATCCTATCCGTTTATCTTTAATCTTATTTTCAAAAACCCTGTTTTATCTGCACGAATCTCGAGTTATCTTTGGGGAAGATTATTCAAAGTAGGTATACCTACTCCATATATACAGATATATTTGTAATTGACTAACGTAATGTCCAAAAAACGTAACGTATTTCGCATGATAGGTAAAAAGTTTGACACTCTCTCAATGATTTATTTATTACTAGCGACCCGCCCCGCAATGCTGATAAATTATGCATGTATTATACATATAAACCTTCCTCTTGAATCACTCTATCTATTAAAAAAAACCGCATCAAAATCCGTTGCGTAGTTTTTAAGATTTAAGCATACAAAGGGACATAGGGACAGAGACAGCGACTTTGTTTTATACTATGTAGTGATTAAAATCTATTACAGTATTAGGATACTGTGAAATTTAGTTAATTTAAATTAATCAATAATATTTTATTATTAGAAGAAAACATAAAAAAAAAAACAAATAAACGTATACTAAAAGGTGGCTAAAACTATTACAAAGTATTATATAATAAACATGGCCCTTTTGGCAGCGTGCCCATCACACAGGCAGCGTTCCCGCGCTGTATTGCGATGGCAATTCTTTGCGCGAGAAAGCTGCCTGCGCGAGAGCATAGAGTAAGGCGAGAGTCACCCGTTGCCTCCCTTAGGCGTTTGCTTGTGGAGCCCGCAATGATATTTTCAGAAAGAGATGTTTTGTCATTTATCCGTTCATACTTATGTTATTTGCGGACGTCTAAACATTTCGAAAATTCTAAGTTTATCTAGAACTTGAAGAATGTTAATTGTTAAATAATAGAAATTAAAGATTGTAATATATGTACCAATAATTCTCAATACAAAATTGTGCCATAAATCTCGTAATCGTTGCAGCCGTTTCCGTGAAGTCAATTTATGTAGGTATTTTATGTACATTACGAATTTATTTGATTCATGATCATGACACACAGTTCATCTACGAGTACGTGTATGTTAAATATTACGTGTGCATATGTTAAATAGGTACCTACTGTGTTTAGTCGAAGAACAGTCGAATTGAGAACCTCCTCGATTTTTTTCAGTCGGTTGAAAATAACCAACTTCAATGAACTAAATGGGTATATATATTTTTTTTGTTGATTTTCTCAAAAAGTACTAGATCAATAATTAAACGTTATAACTTGTAGGAGAACATCTCTGAGCTCTGAAGTATGATCTAACAAACAAAAAAATAATCATCAAAATAGATTCATAATTGGTGGAATAATCGCGTAACGTATATTTTGAAAAAAACCAACATACAGTCGAATTTAGAACCTCCTCTTTTTTGGAGTCGTTTGAAAACAAGATTTTAACCGTTTGTCAGACTTCAGATATCAGTAAATGGTTTAAAAACTGCGGGTGTAAGATTGCAGAGGCTAAGCTCCGCTATCGTGTGATTGCGATAACATCAAATCTGACGCGTGAATGATAACGATTCAGTGATTGTGCGTAGTAAATCAAGGATTCAGGCTAATAGCGTGAGTTGTGTGCAGTCCACTTCTATCACTACTCTTTTATGATCATCATCATCCTGAGCTCTCAGGTGGCTGACGTAGCCAGTTTTTGCAACAAATATGCGGCCACATTCGCGGCAAGCAGCCGCTTTTGGTTTTATGTGTGCGTGTCTACGAACCAAACAGTTTACTTATATACGTAACATTGACGTTGTGACAGATGCACACGCGGACGAAACTTAGCCCGTGGCTAACCAAGCTTCTATTCTATTTTTATTCTAAGCACCCCACCGACCAAATTGTATTGAATGACCGCTGGTGGTCGGACCTTGGAGCAACTCTTGCAATACTATGTCAGCAACACGGGTGTCGCTGAATCGCGCGTCAAGTTGGGCTAGCCCGGGAGGACTGGTTTTATGGTTATGGGTCTCCAAATAAACCTATATCCAGATTCCAGACTTCTACTGGGTTACGAAAACTTGGTAAACTTGTTTTGTGTAACTGAATGCTCAGATTTGTCTGCTCTCATTTGGTTATTGTATACTTTTGAATAAAAGATGAACTTCATTGTATGGTTCATTTATGTAAAGATTAAAAAAAACGACTGCTAAATGATAATCATCCGAATAAGTTCTTAAATATTTAACGACAGTTTCATCAACGATTAAGCTGAGGCTTAATCTTTGAAGCAACATGAGACTGATAACGAAATCCTAATAAAAGTTCTATTTATATTTTCAACCAGTTTAGGTTTGGATATTTTAAAAACTAATGCGACTCCACATGCAAAAGTAACTTAACAAATATGAACAACACAAATCAAGAAACCATCCAAAATTACTGTGCATTTTCAGAGGATTAGTAAATCGAAAATAATTTTACCCGCAACAACTAGCAATACTGTAGTGTCGTCCCAATCTAATCAATCTAAGAATACGGGACACCGTCACTTTTTAATTTCTGCACGTTCTTGTCGGAGTACACGAATACCTAATAACTCTAAAGTATGACGCTAGTTCCATGGAAGCTGGACCCTATCTGGGTCGATACGTTGACCATGTCCCGTCCCATCTGCAAGCCTCCTCAAGGGTTGGAGCGGCAACCACAGTTGGCAGACTCTATCTTTTGGAGTTGAAACATCCGGCGCGTGAGGACCAGCCCAAGATTCTCTCTAAAGAGATATGCCTGCACCTCTAGCATAAATATGACACGCGACTCTTTCTCAATTCTCGCGCGAAAAACGTTACCTATCTCTTTCGCCGTTAACGTCGTACTGGGAGAAAGTGTCGGGCGATGCTATGTCGGGCGACAAGATTCGCGAGCGTAGTTGTGCTAGACGGGCTGGTCGATGGTTTGGTTGACCAGAGGGCTGGTAGCTACTTTAAGAAGAGGTGAAGCCTCGCTATCCAAAGAGGCAACGCTACCAACTTTATGGGCATGATTTCTGGCGAAGGCAACCTGGACGGTAACTACAAGCCCTAGGTTATTATTTAGTATATATGTAATACTTTACATAGTTACAAGTGTCATAATTATTTGTATGCGCCTGCGCATTTGAAGTGGCGAAACGTGACTGCGGCCAGATTACAGGTGAGGAGTTTCTTTTCGAACGGTCTTTATGCTCTATGGTAACCTTAGAAACATAAGTCCTTCTGAAAGAACATTCCTTAAGTATTGTACATAATAGTTAATGTATGCACTCAAATATCGGATTTGAGAGGGCACTCGGACTCTGATTCCTGTGAAAAGGCCGAAGTCATCAATGCAATTGCGATGGCATTTCAATAATTAAGGAGTTTTTGATGACACGCATGTACATTGTAGGTAATAATACGGTTAAACTTAATGTATGCATTCGAAGTATAGACAAAATACAATGTAGATGAATATTTACTTAAGAATTTAAATCGACGCAGTTGGTGCCGTGGTAGTGTCACTGCTCAAGAAGCTGTCGGTTATGAGTTCGAATTTGAAACTCTCACTCCAAAAACTTAACGGGACGGTCTTTAACCCACAACTGTTTAAAACATCATTGCGCATCGACATTATACCGAAAGGTATTTGGTTTCGAAAGAAAGAACCAAGTAGGTTAATTTAGGTTTCTTTATAAAATGTGACTGCAGGCTCTAGCCAGCATATTTTATCTCTCTAGGGATAGACATTTTCACATAAATATTTTCTGTCTAAGCATATAAGTATTTCAGAAGGAAAGCATGAATGAACTTCAAATACCGAAATGAACAATCATGTTCACATTAATGAATAATTTTGAGGAAATGAAAATAATAAATAACAAACCACAACAACGGAGAAGAGCGAGATCCATCATTAGTTTTATTAGCCAATTTATGTCATCCTAATGGTATGTTAAATATGTATGTAAAAACTTTATTGTATACAAAAACAATTTACAAAACTTAAGAAAAAATAAAGACATGTACAAAGGCGAACTTATCCCTATAAGGGATCTCTTCCAGTTAACCTTTGAGCAAATGAGAAAATAATGGGATATCCAAGAAGATAGACAAACGAACAAGTTAGTATGCACAGATACACTAGGGACTAATGTCTTAATATAATAAAATATGTATAATTCCAAAATATAATACATATAGATATAATTACTTAAATATCATAATATACATAAATATCATATATATGAAGTAATCCCTCTAATCAACTTCGACGAGATCAGGGATCTAAAAGCCATAACTTTTTTAAGTTCTCCTTAAGCGATGCCACGGATTGTGACTGCCTCACGGATACCGGTAACGCGTTCCATAATTTAACTGCGTGGACTGTGAAAGATTTCCGATAAGTGCGCGATTTACTGGGTGGAAAGGCAAGAGCGAGATTGACACTCGATCGCAGGCGGTGTGCACTGCCAGACGCCATATAGGTAAATCTTTCGGAAAGGTAGAGAGGTGACGCAGGGTTGAATAATACATTGTAGAGCAATGACAGGACATGCACATCTCTACGACGGCGAATCGGAAGCCAGCCGAGCTGTGCACGGTAATGAGAGACATGATCAAACTTTCTTAGACCAAAAATGAATCTTATGCATACATTTTGAAGACGCTCAAGCTTGTCAAGCAGCTCCTCCTTAAGGTCCAGGAAAGAAATGTCACCATAATCAAGAAGAGGAAGCAAAAGCGAACGTGCGGGAGAAATTTTAGTGTAAATCTGCAGACGCCTCAGAGAATGAAGTGACGCAAATAATCTCCTGCTGATCTCGGATATGTGCGCTGACCACGACAGTGTTTGGTCCATAATGATGCCCAGATTTTTAACAGTTGAGGAGAGGGGTATCGTTATACCATCAAAAAGTATATCTGGTAGCAACTGGCCTGATATTTTGGTAACAAAGTGGGGACTTCCAATGACAATCGCTTGCGATTTCTTTGCATTAATTTTTAACCCGTAATTAGATGCCCACACACGAATGGATTCTAAATCTCCATGGATTATTTCCACCAACGAAGGAAATTCGTCTATGCTTGCTGAAGCATAAATTTGTAAATCATCTGCGTAAAGATGATAATTGGACTTTAGGGACCTTGCAATGCCATCAATAAAAATTGAAAAAAGAAGTGGCGAGAGCACACCTCCCTGCGGGACACCAGCGGAAAGGTCACACCACTCAGAGACCTGGTCGTCAACTCTAACACGCTGGCGCCTTCCAAAAAGGTACTCCCTGAACCACGCTAAAGCGAAATGAGATAAATTAAGCGTCTCAAGGATTCCTAAAAGAATATCATAATCTACAGTATTGAAGGCACTGCTGAAGTCCAATAAAACAAGAATAGTCAGTTTTTTGTTTTCGATATTAAAGCGAATGTCATCGGTTACTTTAACCAAAGCTGTGGTGGTGCTATGCCCAGGACGGAAACCAGATTGGAACGGATTTAACAAATTGTGCCTGTTGAGGTGTGATAGGAGGCGACGATTGACGAAATGCTCAATGATGCTACCCAGCTCAAAGGTAGGTGAGTTGGGGTGTTGGGTATTAGCAAGAGAAGAAAGAGTAAGTTGCTTGGCATACGTATTTAGAGTAACCGGTGACGTACTGAAATGTTGATTGGCGGCGTCTAGATCAAGAACACCGACAGAACTTTGTGAAGCTTTGCCCACCCCAAGTGACTTTAAGAATTTCCAGAGCTTAGCTGGAGGGCAATCATCGATAGACTTGTGAATATATTCCCTCCTTGCGTCACGGCAAGCTCTGTTGCATCGATTACGTAGCGCAATATAGGCCAGGCGGTTATCCTCCGAAAAATGAGATCTTAGTTTAATGCGAGCTAAATACATAAGAGAGAGAGAAAAAATTAAATAGGTATTTGTCTTTCATCGTGACCGACTCAAAATCGTCATCGACCGATTTGTATCCGATATTTGGACTGATTTGATCGAATGTTTGTGTACTCGATTAGTTGGGCAACTTGGCCATACCCTAACGATTATGCTTTTTACCCGACTACGGAAAAGCAAAAAAAATCATAACCCACTTCTGCGCGATCGAAGTTCGCGGGCATCTTCTAATCCCGTATAAAATCCGCGATTTTCTATTGTATTCACATCTATCGTGAATTTGTGATTTGTATCTGACTAGGTGTCACAATTTGAGTAACTAAAGGAGGGTGATGAAGTTAACAGACATCTCTGTAAAATCTATAGTTCGCAAGCAAAAACAATTTGCCCAATCGTCAGATATGATACGGCGCCATCGTAATGCCGGTACACACGATAACGAACGAACAGACAGCCTCACCCGTCAGATAGCGGCGGCAAACATGGTAGCCACGCTGTTGTCACTTGACCTACTGCTTATTGTTTCGAGCATTTATTAATAGCAGAGTCGGATGGATTTATTGCATAGATAGCAGTGTGATCAAACATAGGAGAATGAGGCGGCAAATTTTCTCTACGTAAAATGATAGTGAGGTATGCAGTGCTAAGGTGGAAAGCCTTTCAAATAAACAATGCAAAGATTCTTACACAAAGCATGAGGAACATTCGAAAGGTTATGGCGTTAGGGGGGTGGAAAGGTTAACACGCTGGATTGGTAATCCGGAGCTACCGGGTTCGATTCCCGGTCTCTTCCGCCAGGTTACGCATTTCAATTTTTCTTTGTTCTTTGATCTTTGTATCAATGGTACAAATACTGCATTTTCCTAAGTATTTCAATCGTCTTCGAATACTTGACAATCTGTCATATCTTCTAGCACTACCATCCACTTTGTTTTGGATGTGCCCCTGGACCTTCGACCGGGGATGGAAGTTTCTGACTTGTACAGTTGTTGTAAAGCAACTTGGATCTTTGCCATCCGAACCTACTGCTTTTTTTTTTAAACTTTGACGCGACTAATTGGTCTTCATGTGCCGTGGTCGCTAATAACCGAATGGTATCTTTATCACAAATAGCACACAGGCTATATAAGCATTTAACAGCCTTTATGCAGCTTAAATAAGAGTTATAATGGCTGTATAGCTCTAATACAGTTCGTTTGCTACCTGGGATGCTACCGGTGGCCGGACGACGGGCGAATCCGATTGCGGTCACCGGGATCAGAACGCCATCTTAAGCTACACGTTCCAAATTCAAATCCTAACCAAAAATTTCTAAACCAATGCCCAATTCCACGGCCATTGTCATAAATTAACTAAACTAAGCCCACAAAAGCGTTGTGATAAATCTTTAGCAGAACAATGAGGTTCCGAAAAACATGGCCGAAGATAATGAAGTAAACAATGTTTCTAATGATGACGTTCTGACGACGGTAATATACATAATGCTTGTGACAAGGAGAGGTATTGTGTACGTATGAGGATGTGCTAAAAATAATGTGGATATTGAGACAGAGGAAAATCGCGCTTCTGTGTGCTAAGAGCCGTCATTAGTTTGGGGTTTCAACGGATTGATCTGAAGTGTATTTAAGTGAGTGATATTTGAATGATATTTCTAAGACTATATGATAAAAAAACTTAGTAATCAAAAAACGAAACTGAGGACTGGAGGCCAACCAGGTTTATTTTTGGAATGTGGTAAAATTTCCTTTTTTCAAGTTTGCACTCTGCGTAGTGTTTTAAATGTAGATAAACGTATTACGAATCTGTTGTCTTATTGATTAATCGAAATTATTATGTTCTGAGTTCAATTATTAGTTAGTTATATCTTTTTTTCGAAAACATGTTTTATAATTTTCAGAATAGTTAAAAACATTTCGAGTCTCGCCCACTAGTCCATAAAACTTCTCACGATTTCGTAATGCCGTAAAAATACGGTATTGAAAAATAAAGAGACACTTCTCAGATGTGACAGATGGACACAAGAAAGTAGGTGACCATATACTGACGTTTTTAATCACTTTGTCGTTTGTTAATAATAATTATAATAATATAATAGGTAATCAAATTTGTTTGCATCTTTATATTAATAACCTGTCTGTGCATCTTAAAACGATTAGTGACATAGGGAACCCTTATTATTGAAAACGTCACATATACCCAAAGTCTACTTCTAGCCTTTAAATTTTTACTTTCCTTTTTTTAAGAATTTTTTAACACATAGAAAGAAGACATTTGTACGTCTTAAAAATATTGTAACTTAAATTTCCAGGAACAATAATTTGCTCAACGAAAGTTTAGGCAGCAAAGTTTGCATATTTACTCTTGATGGACAGCAGATTTAGGCAAGTGTACTCAGTTAAGATTAGAGTCAGCAGACATTGGCTGTTTGCACAGCGTGAGGCGTGTGCGCGCCGTGTTCGGTGCTTTCGGACACATAACCAG
Organism: Apotomis capreana; assembly: GCA_947623375.1. NCBI lineage: Eukaryota > Metazoa > Arthropoda > Insecta > Lepidoptera > Tortricidae > Apotomis > Apotomis capreana. Next base: position 750,201 of record OX392522.1, read on the forward strand.
CTACTCGGATACCTTCACTTGTCCGAATTTCATTTGCCTTAATTGTATCACTTTGCCATAACTTTAATTTGCCATAAACTTTTATTTTGTAAGCCGCAAACTCCTCGCGATACTTTTCATACTATTCGTGTACAAATCAGTAAGTTAGGATAGGTTTGTTATAAACCAATTTCGAAAAGTCCAACTTCGTCTCTTGAAAAAGTCGAAAAGTTATAGATATAGATAAAGATCCCAAACAGGGTTACCCTTTCTTTTGGTCTTTGCAAAATCCGCCTACTAGAGAAATTCCCTACACTTTATTGGTTTGTTCCACGTGTAGTCTCACGTGGCGTTGCCATAGGTAAAGAATATTTTATTTCAACACAATAAAAAGGAACAACAAAGAAACAGTACATAAAAAACTTAAACTAAATACTACTAACAACTATGTACAGAAAAGCTAAAATAAAAATAAACTAAAACCAATTAAAAAAAAAATTGCTCCCCTAAATTGCCATTGACATTCTCAGGCCACAAAACAAAGTGCATCGAATTATTTACCTGGGCTAAAACCCTAGCGCCACACCATAGTACAACCTTAGAATAAGTACGCTAGGCACTAGAGAAGACGAGAGTCTTCATACAACAGATTTGCGAAAGATGAAGCCGCTTTTGGTTACATGTGTGCGTGTCTACGAGCCAATCACAGATAAGAGACGTGTTGCTTGTGAACTTGACGTTGTGACAGATGCGCACACGGATGTAACGGCCCGTGGCGTGGCTAACCTAAACTGGCTTCAGTTTCAAGCGCTGCGCTGACTAGGTTTCTAGGCGCATTTATTGTAAGGGTGTACAGTAAATTGATTGGTTGTTATCACGACATGCGGTGCGTAGTGGGTGCCACTTCACGGAATTAGTTATTAATTGACCGAAATCAAGATTGAGAAAAGTATACTTAAGATTAGAGCTAGTAGACATTGCATGTTGGCGCAACGTGTGTGCCGCTTCGTTTGTGGCTTTAGACACATAATAAAATACTATAAAAAGTTCTTTCTTTTGTGTTTTGTAAAACTGCCCGAGAAAATAATTTATGCTTTACTAGCTTTTGCCCGCGACTACGTCCGCGTGGAAGTTGGAAGTATGGAAGCAACCTCGTACAACACGATAGATATACACCTAATCACCTTAATTAATAAAAGGGATTATTTAAAGCGCCTAAGCAAATGTAGGAGCAATTGTGCTTTTGGTCTAACCATTACATTTCCGACAGGGTCATCAATGTCAATCATGAATTACTTACTCACTTTTCAATCTTTTTAGGTATAATTTCCAGGATGAAAACTATCCTATGTCCTTCCTCGGATCTTAAAGTATCTCCATGCCAAATTTCATCAAAATCGATTCAGCGGTTTAAGCGTGAAGAGGTAACAGACAGACAGACAGACAGACAGACACACTTTCGCATTTATAATATTAAGTATGGATAGTATGGATTAGTTTGTTTCAATAAAACGCTACACTATTGATCGTAGCGATGGACAGACGGGTCGTGGCTACCGTGTAAGCTACCTGAACAACTGAACTGAAAAGAAGGTGTGGTGCACCGTAAAAAGCTCAGTTAATAGATTGGTACAATTTTTGGAACACCATCAGATTATATTTTATAATTATCGATAGTCCTTGCTTCCAGCGGTGCGGTGCGGGGGCACCGCACCGCTGTCTGTGGGTGTGTCTCGCTAACTGGTATGTCTGCGCTCGGATCTCTCGCTCAGCCGCTCGCTGCGGCGCTAGTCGCGCAGTCGCGGCATCTCTGAGCAAGTATAGTAAGACTAGACCAGCCAGTGGACACTCGATGTGTACACTGCCTTTTTTGGGGCTTCGGATAATTATCTATGACAACATTGACAACTCGGTTAGTTGACCGCTCAACGATCAACTATATTTAGGATTGGAGTACTCATTTAACTATTGAAGGTTTTCTATATTAGGTACAAATACAAAGATAGAAACAGTAAAAACGTTAAGTTAACTGGTTTTGAACAGATTTCTATCTTTGTATGTGTACTATACAATAAAGAGCAATAAAATTCACTTTGAAAATTGCGAAAATGGTGGAACACGACTTTTTAAATTATTAACATCGAATGCCGTATTAAATGTAGGGGTTTTTCAGGAAAATCTCTAAATGTGATTATATTTCATTACCCTTATTGGAGGTAATTGAATCTACTGCGACACAAATATTGCAAGATTTTCCTCTATTAGTTACCATTTAACGTCGACATGAAAGAAAACGCGGTACTTGACTTTTCCGTGACAAATGATCTGTCACATCCTGTCTTCGATCAAACCTTTGATTGCTTGCTATCGAATACCAACTAACTTGTCATTGCGCATAATCATGAAAGATGTAAGCGGCATACATTAGTATTACCTGCAACTGTAGCATAACTGTTACCCGCGACTCTGTCGCGCGACATATTACTACTCGTCACTTTCCTTTCCTTTCAAAACTGTGCGAGCATGCGAGATGATGCCGAGTCGCGCGGGGCTACCGGACTCACGGCCAGGTATGCTAGGTTAGGGCGTGGCCACATGTCCACGACACGGCGTCGTAAACGTAAAACGACACGGTGTCGCGTCGGAGCGCGACACATTATCCACCGTGCGAATATACGTTGCCGCGTCCTGAAAACACACGACACGGCGTCGTAAACGTAAAACGACACGGTGTCGCGTCGGAGCGCGACACATTATCCACCGTGCGAATATACGTTGCCGCGTCGTGAAAACACACGACAATCCCAACATCTCCAGAGGTCGAACTGGTTTCCTAAATACATTTTGCCTTTTTAAACGAGGCGATATTTTCCATAATAGTTCTTCAAAACTTGACACAGACATTCTAAAATAATCATAAAACTTGTGATCACTTATTTTTAAAGCCTCGTACTTCCTTTTGAAATGACTGCCATCATGGTTCATAATAGAAAGATATGGATTTATCCAACATTTTCGTTTCTTCTGCTTTTTCTTCATGCTTCTTCTTAAAAGCAACAAGAGCAGAATACGTGTGATAGGATCCATGTCGAATTGAAAACTGATCGCAAAATATTTTGAACATGTACGAGAAGCTGCGGCTCGTAATTACAACTCGTAATCGAACGTGGCACCGCACCGTGCATCTACTCAACACAGCAAAGTTAATCTGCCCGGCGCGCGGCGCGACCTGCGGTGCCCGGTGCAGCATGTGTTTTCACGACGTATATTCGCACGGTGGATAATATGTCGCGCTCCGACGCGACACAGCGTCGTTTTACGTTTACGACGCCGTGTCGTGTGTTTTCACGACGCGGCAACGTATATTCGCACGGTGGATAATGTGTCGCGCTCCGACGCGACACCGTGTCGTTTTACGTTTACGACGCCGTGTCGTGGACATGTGGCCACGCCCTTAGAGATAATAACCTCTTAGATAATATACTATTATGTATACTTCATAAAACAATTTTGTCAAAAACTGATTACATTCTAAATACTAAAATTTAAAACTTAACATTCCTAAAAATATATTATATTATTATTATTTAAGGTTTCACTCTTGTCGGTGCAGTTCTCTCCAGTCCGTTCTACTTAACGCCAGTTCTTTGACTTCCCGATACGACCCGACGTCTGCCTTTTTCTTGATCTGGTCCAAATAGCTAATCCTCGGCCTTCCTCTTCCTCTCCTTCCTTCAATTTTCCCCTCCATTATCTTTTGTATTAGATCGTCGAATCGTATCAAATGACCTATTACTTTTATTTTTGACATAAAAATATGTTTTTTACCGTGAAAAGTGTTTTTTACTGTGAAAAATATGTTGCTATTGTAAAAACCCCATACTACTCATTTGCACATATCACGAGAATAAAGATTTGCATCACTTTATGATAACGAATTATATTATGTTATAGTGAAACTATTTTTTCTACTGAAAATAATAATAATAATAATGTACACATTACATTTCATTAAATTGTCGAAAGGGCCTCTACGCGTTGGCTTCGGCTCCGCGCACGCCTCCCAAAGGTCCGGGACACTATTGTCCCGTGAGCGGGTGCGACATACAGGAATAATAATGAAGTTTGTATGAAACCGACAGCCAGTGACAATACACATCATAAAATCTCTTAAACATACACGTTCTGTGAGAGGGAACATGAAATTAATGCATCAAATTCAACGAATCAGCCATTGAACTGTGTATCTCTCTGTCTGTCTGTCTGTCTGTGGCATCGTAGCTAAACGGATGGTCCGATTTTATTGCAGTTTTTTTAAATCAAAAGCCTTGTCTGTCGTGATGGTTCCTAGCCATGTTTGGTTAGGTTGGTCTTTTTTTTAATTTTGGTTATCATTTTAACGAAAGCCGCGCATGAACACATGAGAACGATCAACCGTTGAAGCGCTTAAAAATAAACGCTACTGGGCCCTAATTCCATACGCGTCTCTCTGATATCTCGGAGAGATCGCCGAAGTGGCGATTTACCTAGTATATCTTCGCATACCCTCTCGCGTTAAGTTTAACTCACATTTATATGCGACTGCGAAGCGCGTTTTAATAACAGTAAAAGGCGATACCTGGGATATACCAGCGACACCGCTTATATGGCGATATCCAAATTCATCATCGTATATTTAAGAGCTAGGCTCTTGTCGGTGGAGTAATTTCCAGGTTATTCTACATTCCGCTTTTTCTTTTACTTCTTTATAATAATGAAACATTTATTTTTTCTTTTATTTGCTCCATGTTATGTCCTTCCTGGTCTTCCCCTTTTATTTTTCCCTTCTATTTTTCTTTCTATTATAGTCTTAATGTAATTATCGTGACGCAAGAGATGACCTAACATTTTTTCCCTCCTTTTCTCAATTATTTTCAATAAGGATCTTTTTTGTTAACTACTCGTATATTAAAAACTTCCACATTACGTTTCTTTTTTGTCCAACTGATCTTTTCCATCCTCCTCCAACACCAGTTTTCAAACGCTTCCAATCTCTCTGTCTCTTTGGGGCATGGTCCACGTTTCGCAGCCGTAGAGGGCTATACTCCAGATGTAGACATACACCAGTTTCTTTCTGACGGAGCTTGATATTTTAGCTGAAAGTGGGCTTCTTTTAGTGTTGAATACCTTTTTCGCCATGGCTATCCCGGTAATAATATCTGATGTACATCTAGAATCTTCTGTAATATTGTTGCCAAGGTATCTAAAAGACTTCACTTGTTCTATTTTTGTTCTCTACTATTCCTTGCAACTGCTGCTAAGCGTCTGCATCTGATATCCCAAGTAGGCTCCTGAATTACGTACGATTTGAGTCAATGAATACCATAGTTGTTGGCATGTTCTTTTCTGCGTAATCACGAATTGTGCTGTGCCACGCCTGGTTGCAGTGTTTATGCACCATATCTATAACTATCATATCGCGGAAGGTAGGTCACGATAAAGCGAGATGGTATCGCTGTGATTTATTTTCTTATATCGTAAGAAACTTTATCAAATGGGCGGATTTGAAGATTATGATATACAGAATAACTACGCATTTAAGTTATGTGGAGCATTGGAAGTAAATATTTCCTACATAATTACAAAGGTACTAGTTTTAGACACTATGTTGGCAGTAGTTTAAGAAGTGTGTGAAATAAAAGCACAGAAAGATTCTTGTGAGCCAACACACCAGTACCTACTCTATGATACGACTACGCATCACGCAACATGACGTTGTCTCGTGATACAATGGCGTGTAATGCAACGTTGTGACAACGTGCCACATGGAAAAAAATTTGGTTGTGTGTAAAGTCGGTTTACGGACGATAATTTTACGTGATAACGTATGCCGACCGATGGAGTGGAAGAGAGATAGATGCGTCACGCTTAGTCCGATCGTGCTTCTTTGTCGCTTGTTCCGCGCTCTCGCTTGCACGTTTAGCTCAGGCGGAACGTGACATTGAGTCATGCGTTTTCGTGCGTGCAGCCGGCGTTCATTGATTTATAAGACGTTACCACGTCAAAAAACAATATAAAACAAACTTAACCTCCATCTAACAAGATAAAAAAATAGAATTTAGGGCCTGTATTAATAAACTATACTCAAGTCAAGTCTACCACCGCTCTTAAGTGTCCGTTTGTCCATACTTAAAATTGCACTTGAGTTCGGTATCATATTTGAGTACAGTTTGAGTAAAACAGCGCGACGACATAACGTAGACCGTCGTCATGTTTTCATGCCGTAAATTTTACATATCATGACGTAGATTTCCCGACGGCGACGGCAACAGTCCGCGTTGTGACAACGTAACATAAAGTTGGTCCTTCCAATGAAAAGCGTGTCAATCTAATGCAAATCTGATCTATTTGATTAAAAATGTGTGTTTCACCGTTTATCGAGGTTATTTAGTCTGTTACGTCGTCACTTAGCATCGGTATGTCAATTGGAAGACAAACAAAGGGCATAGGATTCTTCAGTCACGTCGCAATGGACAAACATCCTTCCTTGGGCTGTTAGACCAGCCTTAGATGTAGACTGAAGGTCTGTTTGAGCCTAGTTTGTGCTATTAGGTTTGGTCTCATTCTCCTCACTTGACAGCGTGAACACTGTTATTAGTACCTTTAGATTGAGGAATTAAGACACCTCTTAGATTCTTAGATGCTTTATTCAGTTGTTTAGTCCCGTATTGTTATGAATTATTCTCGTTTTAATAAAATTGATTTTATGTCATGATAGACATCAGTATATTTATTTGTAGTGTAATCCAGTCCAGTCTAGATAACTCTCACTTCTGATTGAAAAGCGAGCACTTTAATGGTATCATCCAGTTTAGATAGGTACCCTTATATTATATTGTTTACGTCTTTGAAAACATCCTTGATCAAGTCACACCTCATCTCTAACTGATTTTTCGAGAGTAACTAATCTGTTTCCTTATTTACTTCAATGTTTATCGGATTGAAATCGAAACGCGTAACGTCTGCGGTTTCTTTAGATTTGCTTAAGTTCAGCCTTGGGACCTACTTTTTTTACTACGTAGCTTGAGTAAATATAACATCATTAGCTTGTAATATAACTAATAATAGTATAGTCTAATCCTTGCAGTATCGAAGCATTTTTATAGTGATGTTAACATGGATTGTGTAATGTCAAAACAACATGAAAATTATTAAGTAATAATAAAATACCTAGTTGCCACGTGGTATTAAGATATTTGCTAAAAATGATTGCGTAAATTTCAGTGATAACCGAATTAATTACGTAGATAGATTAAGTGGCAACATAATAATCACAATGCGGTATGATAATAATGATGCCTACTTACTTTTGCTTAATTTATCGTCAAACTTCGACGAAACTTGGTCTAGTAAATAGGAATGATGACTAACCAGACGACAAGAAAATATTATCTCAAAAGACACGTACAAATAACTGACGTGGCTAATGCAACAGTGGTAGAATAATCTTAAACATCCAAAATCCCAAACCAACTGACGTTACCTAAATATTTGATGTATGAAATACTGTTGATAACGTTATCATCAACCCGGCAATCAGGGATGTGTCGCCATGTATCATCATTCATCATCTGAGATCTCGACATGCTTCTAAGACATGTGCCATTTTGATAACATTTGTTACTACGTCGTGTACCATATGGGCTTCTTACGCAACAACTTACGTGATTCCATCCTTGCTCCTATCGCTATTCTTATTTAGGTCTTTGCCATCTCTAGTTCCATCTTTATCGACTACCATGTCACAAATCAGAACACATTCACGTGCAACATCAATTACAACTATTATCTCTTAATTACAAGCTTAAAACGTCACCACTGCATCAATCACCGTATCGTAATCCTCTATTATGTCTTGAAATTACTTAATATCGACAATTTTATCAAATTTATTATTCTTTAGCGCGTAGACGGAATCAAACAGTATTAAGTAACCAGTGATTTGTGTGCAGTATTAGCAGTGATATTATTTATTGGAACATGTGTTTGAGTAGTAGTGGACTAAGGAAGTGAAGATGATAGTGAGGTGACGAAGGACGCCGGTTGGCGGAGTGCGTCTCGACAGAAACATTCCACTTCTAAAAATAGTAACCCAGGGCCCGGCGGAGCAGCGGAACGAGATCTGCAAAATGACCAAGGGCCCTAGGAAAGTCAAGCTAGTCATTGTAGTCAACAATAAGAAAGAGTGAGTATTACATTTTTTTATTTAGCTGCCACACATTGAAGGTTTAGCACTTCTGGGATCTTTTTGTATTAAATTTGCATTTCTGAAAACTTTAATAGAATTGTAAATTCGGTTGCAATAAATGGATCATTATCAGTTTATTAAATTAGATGGCTGACTAAGTAACAAAAAGTGTAAAACGTTCAATGTCGTCCTAGTAGGCTGTAGTGAGTTGAAATGAGAATTGATTTCTGCTTTATATATTTTAATTTTGTAAAGAGAAATGGGTTCCTTTTCGTTCACGAAATTATCATTAGCATTTGCTAAATCAATGATAGATTGAATGATAGACATGTTTGATAAAAAAAAAACAGTCCTATAATATACGAGGCATATATATCGCGCCATATGGCTAGGATATCTGTCTCATTCCGACACTTACTTGATTGAAAGAGACGGATGGTTTACCATTTATTTATTATTAAATGACACTCACAGGGCCATTAGAAAGTGAGGCAGCATTTGTCGCGCGACAAAGAGCCGCGTGTCACAGTTATGCAAGACCTACAGCTTAGTTATACTTGGGGGCTTACTTTGACATTCGAATTTACAACTTCGGAGTATCGATAAGAGTGCAGGTTTTGTCAATTTCCACCAATCGTTACATAAACCAGTTACAATAACCGATCTGTCTCGTTGCCTCCTGCGCAGCTGATGACGAAGACCCTAGTCTAGTGAAGGGAGCATTGGCAATGGAACATTACCCAAGGTTAACGCAGCGGATAATTACTGGAGATTTTACGGATGATGTGACTAATAAAGTTATTTAAGGCTAGATTGAACCAAACGAGAATACGGTTAAAATGGATTAATGATTACAGTTCGTTAATAAAGGGATCATTAAATAAATAATAAAATAAATATTAAGGGACAATCATACACAAATCGACCTAGTCCCAAACTAAGCAAAGCTTGTACTATGGGTACTAGACGACGATATACATAATATATAAATACATATATAGATAACATCCATGACCCAAGAACAAATATTTGCACAAATATTTGCCCCGGCCGGGATTCGAACCCGGGACCGCTGACTCAGTAGGCAGGTGTCTACAAACCGAGCCAAACGCGTCGTCATTGGGCCAAAGTATCCACTGAGTGGATACCGCAGGATGGCTACCGGAGCAGAGGCAGACCGAAAAGGAGATGGCAGGATGAGCTGTACGCGTTTGAGAACGTTTGGGAGGTACTTGCTCTTCAGCGAGACGACTGACGAGAAAGAGGGGAGGTCTTTGCCTAGCAGTGGGACACACACACACACACAGGCTAGATAAAGAAAAAAATACATTAAAGTAACAATACTTGTTTAAAATTAGCAAAACTAATTATGACGAGTCTAATACGTCACAACTACTTTTAATAACATCATCATCGTCACTTTTAATAACGATACAAAATCGTGACACTACAGTAGCCATCTGATTTAACGCAGCAAATAATGCTTCCATAAATATCCGACTGCGACTCTTATTGTCAAGGCGTTAGTGTTCAGATATTTGTGAACGCATTATTTACTGCGATATATCTGATGGCGACTGTACTAAGTATTATTTATAAAAATCATTTACGTTAAGCTATTTGCGGGTAGCAGTTTTCAGAGATAGGTATGACTTCTACTATTCGTATTTATTTTTTAGGATCCTTATATGTACCTTGATGATCGTAAAAACATCAACGGGATTGATGAACTTTTATCAGATCAATGACGTTATGTTACATTACATTACATTTTTTGTTACATTGTAGCAAAATATTTGCTACCAAAATGTTTATACATTTTTGTTAAGTCACCGAAATGATATGGTTAATTGAATCATCATCATCATATCAGCTGATTGACGTCCACTGCTGGACAAAGGCCTCCCTCAAAGATCTCCACAACGATCGGCCTTGCGCCGCCCTCATCCAATTTCTGCCCGCGACCCTAACCAGATCGTCGGTCCACTTTGTTGGGCCTCCCACGCTGCGTCTTCCGGTCCGCGGTCGCCATTCAAGAACCTTTCTTCCCCATCGGCCGTCGGGTTTACGAGCAATGTGCCCCGCCCACTGCCACTTAGTTAATTGAATGATAATGATTGTTTCCTCTAATATGACTAAGTTAAGATTTTCCGTAAACAACAATTTAAACCGGCGCTCCAATTATTTTATCATTAAAACATGCTTTGGAAAATTGGTTAATACAATAATAACTTAGGTTGAGTCATGTAAATAGGTGAATTCCCTCGTATAAACAGCGTTAATTAATATTGTTTCTTTTAATTATACCGAAATATAAGGACTTCCCCTCAAAATCAAACTAGCTCCGAATAAAGCATTGAAAATGTCCGTAGCTTTTTATTACTACAGCAGAAATTAATGATATTTTTGAAAACTAAACATCTAAGTAAACCTTAACACGGCAAGACAAAAGTTTACTGGTACCTACCATTATATGATCAATCATTCATATAAGACCTTAATCATGAGACAGCATACAATCATAATTCATCTGAGAAAAGTTTTATTAAGTTGTTTGAAACAATACGCTTTATCACAGGACTAATGATGGTACGTCATGATTAGCATCGCGTCACCGCGTCCGCTGCATGCGGTCTTGAGTCCATCCGGTGCGCCAGCGCAAGGCTGCAGACGATGATTAGAGCTCAGGCCTATGATGATATTTATTACGCGACACCTACCCCTGAGGCGCAGAAACATTTCAGTTAGCGGGTTGGAGTACAAACAAAGCTCGATTCACTTGACGCCTAACAAGGTCTGATATAAGTAGTTCAAGTCATGCGAAAATCTCGACATATATGTATCGTTCTATTCTTGCAGCCTGTGGGTCAAATACACGCAGAAAGCATATAATGACCTTCGTGTTCAATACAACAACGCGTTCCGGGTGTTGATGGGGCTGCCGCGGCGTTGCAGTGCGTCAGGCATGTTCGCCGAGGCCCGAACGGATGGTTTTGCGGCTGTAATGAGAAAGAGATGTGCCTCACTTCTTTCTAGGTTACGCGACAGCCCCAACCGCATTTTGAGCGTGATTGCTGACCGATGGGACTGTCCAATGTTTGCCCGCTGGACGTCCCTGCATGTAAACATTTAATTTAATTTCTTTAATTCATTGTTTAAATTATACTACTAACATAGAATAAGTGTCATTGTTACTAATATTTTTATGGGTCTATGACCTGAAATAAAAGTTTCTATTCTATTCTATTCTATTCTATTCTATTCTAAATGACGATACATTATCCGCCTCTATCGCACTCGTATATTATGTGTCAGAAAGTGACATACTCATATTTATAATGTATCTATCATTTGATAAACGTGATCATTGCAGGCCCGCTTGTTACCTGGCGCCTGAAAGGCTTTTGATCAGATTCACTTAAACAATGGACAACATTTCGATGTATTTGTGGTATAAAATCTGGGTTAGATTGACCGGAGTATTATACTAATGATATAACAAAAATAAACACCAACGCAATTAAACAATTGTTTTCTAAAAGTGGAATAATGGTGTGATGTATCACAAGGGTCCATATTAGGACCGCGGCTATTTGTGATTTTGAAATAAACAATCAAATCTTAACCTTAAAAATCTTTACGATGTTGAAAACTTAAACATACCTATAATATGATTAACTTTCAAATTCTTGCTGAATTTTAAACTAAACTTTGTGATTTTGAAATAAACAATCAAATCTTAACCTTAAAAATCTTTACGATGTTGAAAACTTAAACATAGGTACCTATAATATGATTAACTTTCAAATTCTTGCTGAATTTTAAACTAAACTAGCATATTGGAAATTAACCGAATTTATATTTGGATTTGCTATTTAATACGAGTCGAAGATCGATTGTGATTTTGAAATAAACAATCAAATCTTAACCTTAAAAATCTTTACGATGTTGAAAACTTAAACATACCTATAATATGATTAACTTTCAAATTCTTGCTGAATTTTAAACTAAACTAGCATATTGGAAATTAACCGAATTTACATTTGGATTTGCTAATACGAGTCGAAGATCGATTGGCATCGTTTGCCTATGCCCAATTAGTTCTATGTAGACGTTTTAACTTTGTTACGATAATTTATCAAAGAATACTTGAAAGCCACGTCCAAATAAATCTTATCTCTCTAGTCGGACTAACACTAGCAGGATTAATCAATTTCCTTTATTTTCTAATTCAGCCTTTTTTATCTAATATGAAAAATACACATAAGCACATTTGTCTGGTGGCCTATCAAAGTGACCGTATCAACATAGTGGTGTGTCAACTAGTTCAATTTAAAGCTCCGTTTAATATCTCCTTGAGAAGTAATCATTGGTTCTGTCTCAATTTAGCCACTGATATACTGTTGAAACACAAAAAACTACTATTTTTAAAATAAGTGCCTAAATATTATTTTTAATCTTTTCATAGTGTTATAGTGTATATTTTTACATGTTTAGATTTTTGTTATTTGGGCTACATCATGATTAACAAATTTCCTTTCAAAGGTAATTAAAACCACTGTTTATGTGTCGTCTTGAAAATACACGTGAGGAAGTTCGCCGAGTGGATTTCAATCGTAGCATATAAAACCTGTACATAACGCAATAGTACAATCCGCATCAATGGAGTATCATGAATGGGCATTATATGCAAATCTGTTATCGCATAATATGCTTAATTACCTGCGTTAACAGGCCTCAAATCGCTCGCATCCGGCCGCGAGATGTCGTGGATCCTTTAATTAAGTTTATAAACATAGTTAGGAAACATAACATAACTTGTTTCACTTAGAACCTTATCTAATCAGTTAAAAGTTTACTTCAGTCAAACTGGTATGATTGCTTCCAAGAAAATTTGCACAATTTTCAACCTTAATAGGAGTTATTAAGAGTTAATCACTAGTAATTGTTGTTCCAATTTATGGTCATACTTTGTTGTAAAAAACTGTTGGTGGAATTGTTTTTATGACGTCTTTACAAAGATGTTACATAGGCAAGCTCAGAGTTTGAAATATGTCCAAAGTTTTATTTTTCTATGTATTTAAATATTACCCTTATTATTGTATTTATCTAAATCCTCGTTTTAGTACCTTTACACTAGTATTTACTACTAGTGACACTACTTACGATTGATTTAAGACCGAGTCGCTTAGTGTAAAATTGTCTGATATTTTATTTATTTTTATATTATATACTACATCTACACTTTGCTTACGTATATACTTGAGGCTAGTAAACTTACCTTAACAGAAGTCACAACAAAAATCATATTGTCTTCAGTAGGAGACAACACGTTTTCAACAAATAGATTCAAGGCCAAACATGTCTGATTGTTTAATGAAAAGTTTCTATTATAACACTTGTCTTCATTGCTCTAACAATCACGGCCATGTTAAAGTTTACTGTTTTTTTTGTAAGTTTCTCACGCTTGTACATTTAGTTATTCTCTTATTCGGAGTCCGCGGCAAAATTTCATATTTTACTAATCACTTGTATCATTTACATTATTTTTTGTCAAAATTTGACAAGTGTAATGTAAGTAACTAAAACCAATAAATAACTCATTTCCCAATACGAAATTTCCTGCGCTTAAAATAATACGTAAAGATGTATCACAATATGAGTTATCGCTCAACCTTGAACATACAATGACACTATAATATTTTATTGTCTTGTTATAATTAGGATAACAATTGAAATATGCGCTCCAATAATAGCTACTACGAATACAACTGTTCTGTATACATACCTATACCGACTACAGACATTTGAAACCGAGTGAACATCAGGCCACATTCATTGATTTCTATGAATCTGCAGTATGGATCCAGATTATGAATTTTATGAGCAAGTCAGAATTTTTACTTGGTTGTTTACAACGAAATCATACTGCTGATATTCAAAATTACGTTTAAATTTAAGTTTCAGTGGATGCTTCATATTATAGTAAGGCAAATAACAGCACTTCCTTCATTGATCCACTATAAAATTATGAAGCATATCAATAAATTTAGGATTTTCTGCACGCTACACAACTGGAAAGTGGCAGCCGCATTATAAAACCCAAAGGACACATTACTATATTAGTACAACCCTGAATTTGTGTCACATATTCATAATCAGATGTCTCGCTTTTGGTTTCCTTTTATTTTTTCACGTTTGTCATTTTAATTTATTTAATCTCTGTGGGACCAAAAATGCACTTACCGGGCAAAAGGCGGACTTATTGCTCTAAGGCACTATTAAGTCATCGGTTACTAGGAGGAATGCATAAATACATTTCCCTAATTATAGAAAGAGATGAACTGACATGGGCATGGGTTTTCCAAATCCCAGGCTAGCGTGTCAACTGGCAGACGATACACGGAAGCGTTTAGCTGTCGCTGAGCTGTAACGACTCTCATGCCGATTTGCTGCGGCCTTGTCAATTCCATTTGACGTGATTTGACGCGCTGGGAGGCCAGAGACTGTAACGCTATGGGGATGTTATGGATGTTCCATATTGGAACAACATCGGCGTCTATTGAAAAAAAAACTTTGTTGTCCAATTTTAACGCTATGTATCATCTTCGACAACATTCAAAGCTTTTTTAGTGACTGGGTGCTTCTGTACGTGTCACTTCCTAATAAGATTCTGAGTGTGATGCTTTATCATTTATTTATCGTGTGATAAACGCAACCGTCTCCATGACACGTGCTACCAAAATGTGTTTAATGTAATATGTATGCTAAATTGTGATGTACGTATCATGCCTGATATAAATGGATTTAATGGAACCGTATAACAGTACGACTCGTATTAAAATAAATATAATTATATTGCGCAGCTAAAAACTTCGGAAAATGCGTTTTTAAGAAAATTTCCGGAGGAAAATATTGCAAAGAGCCACTATGTAAGTTGAAGGGTTTTTTACGGATGGATACTAGTATTTTAATCTATGGTGTATTCGATAAGCCAGACCGGTATATCAAAAGCAGTTTTTATAAGTAATTGCAATAATATCTGAGATATGATATGGAAATTACAGATTGGTGAGACAATGGGACCTTATTTGAAAAATGATGTCATCCTCGCTTGATAAATTTTGCTTACTTTAGGCTACAAGTGTTTTGCTTATCAACTGTTACAAATTCATCACAATGTCAATGCAAAAATATGCGTACTGAAATAATAAATGTACGATAAAAATCAGTTGACTTCAAAATAATTTCATTGCAAGATAATATGTGAAAGACATACTTAACTTAACTTCTGTTTCTAAACGAGGTATCTGGCGCCAAGTTGATCGCACCACCCTGCATCTTTTTCTCGAATCCAATCAGGATTTTTTCCATCCCCCTGTTATTTTATTGCGGGTAAATACCCGATTTTTCATCTCATTTACAAGAAAAACACTATTATGATCTATCTTTCTCTAAACACAAAATACTTGAATATGTATATCCCTAATCTTGAAAAGAAAAGATAAGCAACAGTACACACTAAAATAAAATTCTACACTTTAGCGGCCTAATTGTGGGTGCCTAGCCAAGTAGCCGCATATATCGTCGTTCCAATGCTAAACTAACATAACTGCAAAAAACTAATTTTACAGGGGAGCGATTTTAAGTTGGTAAAAATTTTGTAAAAATATTTTCTCGGTTGTTTTTTTAGTTATAATAGAACTGTCTTCGCACAATGTTTTTAAAATGCATGTTTTATATTATCAATGTGTCATATATGTATTAATTACTGGAGTTTAGCAATTAAGGCACATTCGCAATTCTGCAGCTCCATAGAAAGGAACAGAAAGATAAAATTATTCACCATAGTAAATTTACGAAAGTGCCACTTTCGCAAGTTCGAAATGTATTTTTTATTGTTAAGCCAAAGTAAAGTTACGAAAATGCCACTTTCGTAGTTTTCGTATGGTGAATGTACATGATTTCTCTTTCATTTGCTATCAAAATAGGGTTGCGAATCTGTACTTATTTTTGTTTCCAATAACATAATACAATTGTACATTGTATAAAATGTATCGCATTCGACCTAGAAATAATGTTCGAATTTTAAAATATGAAGTTTTCGAGCAAAAGGTACAATTTTATCACTTACCATAAGGGCGCGTTGACAGGTTGGTTTAAACATGCAAACAAATTTCGCGCTCATGGTAAGCGACACAGTGGACTATTTTAAATCAAATGTCACAAATGTATGTGCTTTGTCTTTGACACTTGTGTTAATTCCTAATCTTTAAAGTAGGTACTATTGCATTATAGCAAATTTTATATAAATAAAAATCAACTTGCTAAATTGTGTTTTGATCAGTGTTGTATTTACAAAAATATTTACAAAAGATTTATAAAAGATGAGAGAGAGAGAGAGAGAGGACTTATTGCGTTGTATTATGTGAGTATACATGCTGTAAATCAAAACAGTACCTTCAGCGTTTATTCACATTGTTACTGTAAGGGCTCTAAGGGGATTCAAACGAGATAAAAGTTGTGTAAGTAAATTTGAAATAAAAATATGGAAGTACTAAGATTGATGGTTACTCTTTTGTTAATATTGCCATACTTTAGTTTTTATGTGTTTGACAGTTCTGTTCCTTTGCTTGGAAGAGTTACATATTGTGGTCCGACTCTACACTTTCTAATCGGGGTTACTTTCGAAATTAAGAATTAGTAATTATTTTATTATTCTCGTAACTTTAGAAATTTATATTTATAGATTTAAAATTGTATTACTATACATTTGAGTTAATGTGTAATTATTTTTTTGAATTAATTTGATAATGACGATTTTACGATAAATGCAGTATTAAAATTAATTAATTTTGACTATTTCATTCATGTGAATATGATGAAGTCAACATATTGCTTTTAAAACATTATTAAAACTATTATTTTTAAGATCAAATTGGATAATGTTCATATTGCGTCAAATACAAACGCACTTAGTATTAATTTTGATTTGCTATGAGAATTTCCATTGACTATAAATATCATGACCTAATTTGTAACGTGTTTTGGCAAATAAATATTTTTATTTTTATTTCCCAGTGTCATCGGTGACAGATAAGAATAAATGCATCTCTATTTTTGTTAGAAATATCGAGTTCAAATTGTTTAGCAAACTTTCAAGACCAACTTTACTCCATTAAAGGTATTTTTTAAAATGAGAATGTACATTGTACACCCAAAATAATGCACCCGTTACTTAAAGAAGGCCACGTTTCTCATAAAATACCGCTTACCAATTAATTCCTTATTTTCTAAAAATCTTGAAACCGTTTTCTTAGTTTTTGACGAAGAACCTATACTCGAAATGTTTTTACTCTTACTCAAACATCTCACGTTCTTCATACAAACTTACACCTCTCATTTAACCTCTTTAATGGATGAATTTTGTCACACATTTAGGTTTTTTCATCGGTCTTGCTGCAACGTCTTTATAACTTAGGGATTTATATGCGTTCCCATTTTTTATAATAAATTGGCAATACTTGGTTTGCCAAACTGCCTGATTCGCATATTTACTTCAAGTTTCACCCTCTACAAAAGCATTAGTCACGATGACAAACTAACGAAAATGCTAAATTCGTATGTCTGTAGGCTACCGATGTTGGTATGTTATAATCGCCACTATAGTAAATTACCGAATCTGGCAGATTCGCAAATTTGCAAAGGCTACTTATGTGAGCAAATCGTAATAGCCACCATAGTAAACTAACCAATCTGGCAGATTCACACATTTGCTATAGGCTTGTTATATGAGCAGATCATAATAGCCACCGTAGAAATCTAACGAATCTGGCAGATTCGCAAATTTGCTATTGGTTATCTGGCCGGTAAGTGATAAGTATCACCATAAAAAGTTAACGAAAATGTCAAATTCGTTAGTTGACCTACATTTTGTAAGTTTACCATGGGGGCAAAAAAATAAAAGTTCAAATTCACAATATTGTAACTCTGGAACCTTAAAAGATAGAGCTCTATAAATTTGTGACATTATGCAGAGAATTATTTGCTACCGCTTTACATCAAAAACTCAATTTTGACAAAATGGCAGTTATGTTAGTTTAGCATTGGAACGACGATATCTCTATGTTTTCATCTAAGCCCAAATCCCAAGCATGACGCTGTAGAATCCTTAATTAAAGCTGCCATTACTGAAATCATCCCATTCATTGTCCTTGGCTGACATCTGGAATTCCTCCGTTCGCGCGTGTCACCATTCATGTCACTAATCTAAGAACAACCTAAATAAGAGTAGGGCTCTCGGTCGTGTCCGGGTTTCGTGTACCCGTTTCCGTGTACCCGTTTCTCTGTTACACGGAAACGGGTTTCTGGCCCGTTTGGAACGTGTAATAAAGACCCGTGTAATTAAGACCCGTGTACCCGTGTACCCGTGTACACGGATCTCAATCACACGCGGGTCCGACCCGCCGTCGACGTGTTGTGGCCATCTTACGGTTATTCTTTTATAAAAATTGAGTAAAAAACTTTTTTTAAGTTAAACGCTTTTATTGAAAATTTACTAAAAGGTAATAAATAATTCGGTAGGTCCTAGGTACCAGACATCACACCACTCTTCTCATCCATCTAGGGCATTGATCAGACAAAAAATAAAATCGTTGGGCGCGCGAAGTCTGAGTAAATAGGTACGGTTGACTTGATAGAATTTTCACACGCCCAACGATTTTTATTTTTTGTCTGATCAATGCCCTAGATGGATGAGAAGAGTGGTGTGATGTCTGGTACCTAGGACCTACCGAATTATTTATTACCTTTTAGTAAATTTTCAATAAAAGCGTTTAACTTAAAAAAAGTTTTTTACTCAATTTTTATTTTCAAGTTTTTAGTTTTTAATTTTGTTACATAAAATGTTTGCAGATGATTTCCAGTTCTGCATTGCAGGGTACCTACGCTCACGTTGGTTATTTAACCGTACTTTGCGTTGCTGAGGTGTTTCTGACGCTACGAGCTCTTTTTCTCTCTCACGCTGCCCTGTTATCCTGGCCTCATATTACTCTGGTGTTTCGGGCGCTACCAGATCCCTTTGTCTCTCACGTTGGCCTAACAACCTGGCCTCATGTTACTCAGGTGTCTCTGACGCTAACCGTTTACCTTTCCCCCTTTGTGTAGTCGACTGTGAGGTTCAATTTCACTCTCTTTTGCTCGTTTTGCTCTATACTTTTCTTTCGCTTTTTTACCCGACTACGGCAAATCCAAAGGGAAGGGTTATAAGTTTAGCAGTCTATGTATGTATGTATATTTATTAAGCCCCTTTTTCGTTATGTTGCTGTTTCTGTTTAACTTTTGTTTGTTTTTGTTTTATTGTTATTAAACATTTTGTTCCACGAGTAATGGACGATAAAACGGTCAACCCCCCAGAGGTCCAATAGAGGGGAAAGGCTAAAGCAAGATGTGTCCAAGTCTTGAGGAGAAAATGCTTATGACATATAATTTATATTCACTCAAATGCCACACAGTTCTTGGCACGTTTAACCTTAACTTGGGCGGTGTACCGCTAACGACGTTTCATTTTTAGCCCCCGTAACGCCACACAGTCAGACACGATACACAATCTTGACTTTGGTTGGACCAAGATCCATGCTTGAGCTCCGATCCTAAGTTGACGAAGTTCTTTGTATTGATGAGTTGCCTAAATTTCATCATTCATATTACTGTTAAGTATTGACTGCTTTAAACTCTATGAACCACTACGCAGCTTTCGACTTGCCCTTTCATTTGATATCCATCACTCATATTGAAACAATGATTAAATTTGGCATTTCCGGCGGCCATCTTAGATGTATATATGATGATTTTTGTCAAAGCAGTACAGTAGGTAAGTTACAGTATTCTATTACTCAAGCCCTTCCATTTGATACCCATATTGAAGGGGTAGTGAAAAAAAATCACCTGCCATCTTGTTGGCGGCCATATTGGATTTTCATGTATTTTTCATAGTGTATAATCTATTCTACTAGTCGAGACCTTTTATTTGATACCCATATTGAAATCTGGTATTTTCGGCGGCCATCTTAGATTTTAAATTTGTCGAAGCATATAACAGTATTCTATTACTCAAGCCCTTCCATTTGATACCCATATTGAAGGAGTAATGAAAAAAAAACACCCGCCATCTTGTTGGCGGCCATATTGGATTTTCATTTATTTTTATAGTGCAATCTATTCTACTAGTCAAGACCTTCTATTTGATACTATTGATATTTGATATTATTGATACTGAAGGGGTTATATGTAAAGAAAAAGTAACCTGCCCTTTTATTGGCGGCCATATTAGATTTTCATTTTATTTTCATGAAGAACTCTATTCTACTAATCAAGCCCTTTCATTTGATACCCATATTGAGGAAGTAGTGATTAAATATGTAATCCGCCATTTTGTAGCGGCGGCCATCTTGTATTTACAATGATACTGAATATATTAACATATATTGTCACCAAAACTAAAGATGCGTACCAAATTTCAGATCAATACGTGAACAGGAAGGGGGTCAAATTTCAATTACTAGATTTGACCCAAATAAATAAACAAACAGGGCAAGCTAAATAAAACCGTTTAAAAAGCTATGGAGTGAGAAATGGAGTATAATAATCAGGGATTGTACTTTTTCTAGCATTTTTGGTGCAATAACGTCAAATGACACGACAGCGACTTTAGTTTGTCGACGTGTATAATAGAATTGACGTTTAAATTTATGTAATATGACGTTATCGTTAAAAATAAAACGATATTTTTTACTTTATCAGTTATTAAAATTGTGTAAATTCCTCAAGTTTTTCGGAGGGTATAAATATGAACTATAATCTGATATAAGGATTTATTGCAACTGTGTTAGATATTTCCTCATATGTATAATAAATTAATCCTTCATTGCATTATGCATATTGGGTTGGGCTTAACATGTTCTGAGAATATTTTCTGTATTTGCGATTTGTTTAATACGCTAAAATATTTATTTTTTGTTGCTTAATTTTATTAAATGAAAGCGGTCTCTCCTTCAACTTTAACGAATAAAAGGTCTTCCAGGCCTAATGTCAAAACAACTTGTAAGTATTATCAGTAAAATTGTCGTGGTTAATTTATGACGATAAACAATGGGTATTGTCGTTATCTGCAAGTGCAGCTGCAGTGCAACCCTAATCCTATTCATAACTAATCTTAAAAAAAGTTTCCATAGCAGGTAACGTAAGAAGGTAGGTAGGTATGACAACTTTTTGCACCTAACACCATAATGTTACATCCATTATGCAAGGTGTTAGGTATTAATCAGTACCAGAGATGGGCAAAATGTAATCGACTAACAACTAACGATTAAAATTAACAGAATTAATTGTGATTAACGACGACTGATCAATCTTAGTTGTATAGAGTGCAACTAATTTAGTTGCCGATTGATTTCGGACAACTAAACTTTGTGATCGACTAATTAGTTAGACTTTTTTTCCACGACTAATGTTAGAAGCAAATTGAACGAAAAACTTGGTATGTCTATTTTAATGTAATGTAATGTAGGTATGTCTATGTAAGCTATAAAATGGATTAGTAAAGTAGGTATATTTTTTTCCTCCTTCATAGGTACATCGTTCTCTTTCTTATTTTTTACCTAGGGTCCGTGCCCTTAAACCATTTCCTATATTTGCTATAATAATCGTAAGAGCATCGTAATATAATAAGTAATAATCACCTAGAATCTAAAATGACAGAACCTAGAATCAAGATTATAATATAATATGACCTAGATACCTCAAAACATCTATGAGTATGAATTTATGAAGCATGAGCCTTACATGGAATAGCCTGATCGATCAATTCGCTGCCGCTCCAATATATATATTGGCAATAGCGCTAATAAATAAAATATGTCATGTTGATATATTTAAATGTAGAATGACGCAAGGAAAATGTACAATAGTTAATGCTGAGATTTCTTTACAAAGAGGTTTAAATATTGTCAATGACCACACGGTGATAACAAAATAGACCGCAACAAAATAGATAATAAACAACATGCAGATGTTTATTTCAATAGAACGTGTTATTTTTAGAAGATTCGTCGGCACTTGCACCAAAATGCAACAAACAACTTCCAGGTAAGTAGGATTATCCTATTGTTTTCTCGCCGCGTGACACTAAACAGAGTTGTACTAATGACACAGACAGCAAAATATTGATAATATCTATGTCTATAATTTACTCAGTATCGTATAGGACTTTACAATAATCGTTAGAACTAGTACTTTAAGTATCAAAATATTAACCCGTCAAGTGTCAGACCTTCCTAGAACAAAACACCGCGAAATGTCCCATACAAACAAGAAACGGCTGAATTTCCGCTAAAGATGGGAATTTTACCTACCCCGAGAATAATTGTATGAGATGTGTTATATATCGTTAGAGAGCTAGATAAATTTGGAATTCGGCACAATATGTTATAATAGCCGCACTTACTTGTAGTGAGGTGTAGATTTATTTATATTCCAAGATGTTCGCTTTCCTTCACATCCGTCACTAATCATTCACAATTTACACTCAATTTAAAACCACATATCACATTTTACATACACTAAAATGATACTGGCTAGTTTATGCGTCAATTTTACGTAAATTCACTACTAAACACCTAATAATTACTTCACAACAAATATTTATTTACGAGAACGTGCGCGCACGCTACAAACTTGCGCCGCCCGAATCGCAACTGTCATGGCGGATTTGCCGCGAAATTGATCACTGTTTGAACAAAATCATAAATCTATCAAAATTCCCAAGACCTTACACCAATCTAATATATGAAATGAAATCCTGAGAAAGTGTATTATAAAACTATTATTTGTTCGTAAGGTTTTGAACAATTGAAAATTGGAAACAAATGAATTACGACGGCCATCATTGCAAAATTATTGCGTCATTCAAACTTGAGGACTTTTTTCACTAGGAAACAATGTCGTGCGGCTAAATTTAACATTAAAAACGAAAACCTTATTTAATTGCCAGTAATTTGATATATAATACATAATATAAACACTTTCCGTTTAAAAGATTTGGACATATTTATTACACGGCACGACACTTCAAATGCAAGTGTTTTTCGAAATGGCGGACGAATTCCGCCAATGTAGAGAAAAAAAAATATTTACACGTCACTATTGAGGATTCTGATTGGTTAAAAATCAAATTTGTGTGCTCTGATAGCTGTTGTTGGATAGTAAAATATCTATCAAGCTGCCACCATAACGAATCGATGCAGAGAAATTGATCCAATGAGCGGTTTGGGCTGTAGACTAGCGTGTGTCTACTGGACGCTACCGGCACAAAATTGCTGTAGACTAACGTTAGTCTACTGGACGCTTGACGGGTTAATAGAGCACCAACTACTACCTATATTGTTTGCGATTTGTAAACATTGCAGTTTTTCGTTATTTATCCTTATAATATTGTTAATATGGCCCATAATATTGCATTGTTATTCAAGCGTTACAAATTAAACTTGAATATATACATAATTTTAGCTCAATCGGTTGAAGATATCTGCTTCAAAATAAGTTGCAAGATTCTACCCAAACCAACATAGATACAAGTGATACAACATACGAGTACCTACAATGTACATACCTACTCGTAGTTACATATTGCAAGTTAAATAAAAATGCAAAACCGAGCGACTGCGTAGTTTTAATATTGATTTCATCGTGAAATTTAGTCGATTGAAACTAAAACTAATTCAATTGTTAGTCGAAGATTCTCACAACTAAATTAATCGCGATAAAAAATTACGAATGATATTTTTAATCGATTGATTAGTTAACTAAAAAATTAATCGATTAATGCCCATCTCTGATCAATACCCTAATAGTGATTATAAAAAAGCAGAAAAAAATATTTTATATGACGTTATTCGATCTTTTTTACTCCGTACGTAATAATATAAAATCAGTTTATCATTCAATAATGAACAAATTATCCGTTTCATTTCAACTTCAACTCAAATAATAACTGGTTCGGTCCGGGCGGGTCGCTCAGACGTGTATTCAATACCCGAGTGAAGGCGCGAACCGCGGATCCGGATCCAAACTTAGAAACGTTTCCTAGAGGACACGTTTCCTAGCGGGTCCGTGTCGACCCGTTTCCGAAGGAAACGTTTCCTAGCCGGTTCGTGTAGATCGGGTTGTTAGTACCGCCGGTGTTAAGGATCCGTGTACACGTTTCCGCGTGTAACACGGATACCGGGAGCCCTAAATAAGACCGATTAATTGATGCCCATTGAAGATTAAAAATCCATTACGTTTTGGTTGTAATATGTATTATTGGCAGTACGAGTATTCCAACTGCGTTCTATCTTACTGGACCACGATTGTGAAATAGAGTGGCAAAAGTTGCATCAAATTAAGTATTCGATAGACTTTATGTTTATTTTTATTCCAGTTCTCTATTTTTACTTATTTTACTATTCAATCTGTAATGGTGTACTTACTTCTAAGTTAAATCTACATGTCACCAAATAAAGAGCCTCCAAAAACGTCCACCTGCCACCGCATCAGAGCTCAACTTACGCTGGTCTGTGGTCACATTATGGTTCAGCTAATTAGCAGTGTCGGTGGGAACGGGATCAAACAGAGTGACCGCCAGCGGAATTATAGTGATACGAGTCAGGGCTACGAATTATGATAATGTGCACCAGCATTGTTAAAAACCCATACATACATACTTACCTAAAGCAGGCGTGAGGCGTAACTCTTTCCGGACGGTTTACGCATGCAAATGTGCAACTAACTTTGAAGAATTCCAGTTCTGCACATGGCAGTGTCAACTGACAGAGCACCGTTGGTTTCTTGTCAGATGCTTTTGACTTGGGCTCCCCTTTTCGCTTACCATCACCATACCTTATGCCATTAAAAAAAATATCAAAAGAGAGAACCTTTTGCAGATATTCCTTACAAGGACATGAGGCGTGTTTGACCGTGAATGATGTAAGAGTTCTCATGCACTGATGCAGATCGTCAGATGGCATAATCGGCATCGCCACGCGGAAACATCACTTCCCGTCATTACCCTAATCACGCACGTGTAGCTGCTGGTACTACCCGTGCTGCGTACAGTTTTGCAGAACAGCCCAAAAATAGCCCAGACACTTATAGCCAGAGAGGTTGTCAGGCAAATGAGTCCTAATCATGCATGTATACCTACATGGAGTTTGACAAGGGTTCCCACTAATACTAGTCGGAAAACCTAGTAGAACCCGCTAAATATACTCCAGAATCCAGATTGATGTCAGACAGTTGAATGATGTTGATGTGAGACAGTTGAATGATGTTGATGATTCACCCTCGGAAAGCTATCACACCGTCTGTCAGATGCGATTGCATTTTCGAACTTCCGCACTACAATGATATACTCGTAAAATGGCTGATAATACCTTAAACTAAAAAAGTTAACAATAAAATAATAAGAATGTCATAAAAAGAATAGCTCTCGAAGCAATATGGCTGCGGCGTGGTCCTCACTTCCCCAGTATGCTGGCGCTCTGTTACCTCTTTGTATAATCAGAGAGATTCTTAAGCACCAGCCCTGGGGTCTCCCGATGCGTTGATCAGCCCTTTCGACAAGGCTTTCATAAATGTTCTCATGTCAGCTGTCAGTCATATTAAGCTGACATTATTTTCTAAAAATAAACCCGGAAAAAACCTACGTCGAATCCGCATAGATACTCCACGTGTAATCTACGCACGTCATTATTACATAAAAAGCGTTTTCTCATATCAAGTCCGACAATAGATGTCGCTATGAATGAGTGACGACACAAGGCTGAGCTGAATGGAGCTTTACTCTACCCCAGTACAGCTAAAAAGGGCATATCTGCCTACATAAACCATAGTACATATGTCTTATTTTTCTGAGAAAGTAGTGATGACGTTCAATATACGGGAATTATCATTTTCTATAGACTTGACGGTGGTAATTATATTAATATGGCGATTATGCTCTCAAAGGTTGAGTAAACGTCTGGTTATTTATAATGTTACCGTGATTGAGTTTAGCGCCATCTATTATGACCATCTGAATTCTAATCTGGAGAATTTAATGTGAGCTGAATTTTATCGTATTTGTTTCATTAATTTGTCTGTTATTGTTTTTAATTTCACAATTCTTATATAGTTTTTTCACGTCGAAAAATCTGTATTTGTTTTGATCGATGTTTAGTTATGTTGGAGCTGTTATCGAGCAACGTACATATTTATACTTTTATCTTTTATATAAATATCCAAATGATTTATGAAAAGTGGATCAAAATGTACTTTTGAATGCACTGATATTAAAATGATTAATCTACTACAAAATGTATTTTTCCAAATCATTCGATTATCGCAGCTTTATAAAATCCAGCTAACAGCTTAAATGATAATACTTCTTAGATATAATTACTTAACATTAATCAATAATTAGATAGAAAGAGTGAGACTGTGTATTGTCTGCTATGCATTTCAGGGATAACGTTTTTATCTAAAATATTTAGAAGATAATAAAATATTGAAAAGCCAAGTCCGTACTATCTATGGATTAGATATATTAGGATTCTGAGACATGCCCATTTTATTAATAAAATTTTAACGCCATTTGCTGGATTAGTACTATCACAACCTGATTATTTTTTTTGCACTATTACGTCCATGTTACTTATCTACTACGTATTACTTAGGCAATGTGGTTTTATAGCTTAACACAATTCTACATGCTGGCTTTTTTTTTATTCGGTATTAAAATTGCGAGCTATTCATATTTTTTGGTAAAATGTTCGAGTAAGTAACTGTATGTTCTTGCAGTGAATTTAACGTACTTTTCCTTCTTTCGTATATTGTTTTGAAAGATAGTTACTTACTAAATATGTATAATATTTTAATTGAATCATTATACAATCAATCAATTAGTATCAAGTGTCATTTAGCACCACTGTCTCGGAATTATCTTTTCCAATTCATCTACCGATCTAATTGTATCGACTTTCGCAATTCCAGTGTGTTTACTGTCAATCATTCCTAAAACGGGTGTGCACCTACCGGCCGTGCGAAGCTATCGTGTGAAAAAGGAGCTAACCCTCCACACTACTCGTGTAGTTGGTCGAGGTTAGACGAATATGATAGCGTGGAAGGGCACTTCGCTGCGGAAATCCATACTCCGGCCAACTTCGGTCAACTTTTCGAGTAGTTTGGAGCTAGGGTTACACTGGCCGCACATTAAAGCTTTCGGGTTCATAATATGCCTAAGGCTGTAACGCGAAAATTCCCTATAATAGCACGAGTGCGCCCCGAACGTAAGAATCTTTCGATCCCTTCGATTCGAAAACGTCACCAATATCTACGTCGTATCGACTGATGCGGACAAATAACTGAATCGGGCATTGCTATATAGCGCAGTACCCTTACCATGGTTTATCGAGACTGCACTCGCTAGCGACAGTGTGAACGATTTGCATGTATACATGCAGCGCTTCTAGTTACTTTGTAGAACTACAATTCTCCATACAGATCGTTGCGATGTTATTTCGCGTGACAAGAGTCGTC
Source organism: Apotomis capreana (assembly GCA_947623375.1). NCBI lineage: Eukaryota > Metazoa > Arthropoda > Insecta > Lepidoptera > Tortricidae > Apotomis > Apotomis capreana. Next base: position 778,018 of record OX392522.1, read on the forward strand.
AAGCCTAGCTGTGCTAAGCGGGCGGGAGTGATTTCTTTGCGGGTGTGCGGTCGGCGCGCACCCGGCGATCTGGCTCGACCGGGCCTCAACCATGACAGTTACACTCGCATACAATGTACTTAGCGCCGATCGTGCGCGCGCGCACCTTGTTTACAAAAAGGTGTAACCTCCTTACAAATTAACCTAAGCAAAATACGCACACATTCACACATTTTTGACCGAACTTTGATTTTTCAGTTTGTTGATAATTTCTTTAAAAGTTCTTTTAAAGGTTGTTGAGATGACTCTTGAGCGGTAAGACACTTGTTGTTTAGTACTTGTTTAAAGTTAATACATTAGTTCGTAATTCTTTGATATTGATATACTTGATTCTTTACTAGTGTACCTACCTAATACTATTAAATATCAAGCCTTGTGGCATACTTACAGAATATAGCTCATTATTTAACTGATTATTTATCTTGGAGATAATGTACTTTAATGATCAAGTAAAGAATATATAATATGATTTACGTTACCCTAGGCTAGGGACGAAATCTCACTTCCTAGCCAAGGCGAGACGTTTGTAAACTTTAGACTGCCCCCACCTTCGGTTCGGGCCACAAACACCTGCGATCTGGGACATTCAGTAATTCACCGCCCCAGGTATGTAATGTGCTATTCAATATTCAGCTGTAGAGAAAATATGCTTAAAAATACATGGAAAACGCAGGGCTCTAGTTTTATTTATTTAAGCGCACATAGCGATGACCCGATGATTGATAAAACACGATCACTTAACGCCTTTCTCTTCTGGGCAGCAACGTAGCCGTTAGTTCGAAATTCAAATTAAGCACGACACTTGTTTGACAAGAAGGTTGGATATAAAAGTTTATGTATACTGAGTAAGATATTTTATGACCGGAGCCAATTGCTTTTCTAATGTAACTATGTAAATGAATTAATCTTCATTTTAAAGCATACCACATATACTAGCGTGCTATGTTTCATCCCCTATTTGAAAGTTCCCCTATGTGATTTTTTTTAATTAGACATTTCCACAAAGATCACGCTATAGATAGAAACGAAGAAAAATTGGGCAAGTGCGAGTCCGACTCGCGCATGAAGGGTTCCGTACCATAATAATCTATGACAAGTTTGTTGTATGGAAGCCCCCCTTAAATATTTATTTTATTTTATTTTTAGTATTTGTTGTTATAGCGGCAATAAATAAATAAATAAATAAATATTATGGGACAATCATACACAAATCGACCTAGTCCCTAACTAAGCAAAGCTTGTACTATGGGTACTAGACGACGATATACATAATATATAAATACATATATAGATAACATCCATGACCCAAGAACAAATTTTTACACAAATATTTGCCCCGGCCGGGATTCGAACCCGGGACCGCCGACTCAGTAGGCAGATGTCTACCAACCGAGCCAAACGCGTCGTCAAAAATACATCATCTGTGAAAATTTCAACTGTCTAGCTATCACCGTTCTTGAGATACAGCCTGGTGACAGACGGACGGACAGCGAAGTCTCAGTAATAGGGTCCCGTTTTTACCCTTTGGGTACGGAACCCTAAAAACGAACGCCCGACTTTTAAAATACTTGTTTTCCTTCTAATTAAAATTAAACAATTATATCGACAGATTCAAACTCACTTCATATTATCTTTCGTAACACCGTACCTTATGATAGCACTTCGATTACGACGGCATCATAACGAGTGTATGTACGTCTGTATTTGTGCCGTATGTTCTGAATTGGCGGTCAAGGACGACTCGTTGCACTCGCCCGTTTCTTGCGCGCATGTGAACATAATACACATTTAATGTGTGTGCTTAAGGTTATGTTTGAAACTTGTTCTAAACAAGCACATGGCGAAAGGATTAAGGCTTCTTATCCGTTCAAAAATGCTGGTTGTTTTTGACATTTTTCTCTATGATCGAACAAGTTTCTTTATTTATACAATAAAATACAATACAATACAACAATACTTTATTGCACACCAATTTAAATGTAAAAATTTACGAAAGGAAACAAGACAAATACAATTTATAAATAACGGTAGACAACAGGCGGACGTACATATACATTTTCACTTCTCATGCTCTAAAAGTTCGACTTTATGCTGTGCGTAGGCGACATAAAGTCGTTTTTTATGCTCTAGAGCATAAAGTAAAATCGTCGTCGAAGACCAAGGCGATCGGTCCAACAGCCACACGAACAACATAAAACTTTATAGAATAAACTCTTTATTTTTTTTCGTTTCGTTAGTATTCTAAGACCAAGGCAAAAATACCAACAGCCAAAGTACACAATAAAACTTCTTGAAATAAATTTGTAATTTTTATTTACTATCATTTATTACTTTTAAAATTTATTAAAATTTTGGTACATCAATACTATATTTAAACTACAAAAATAATTTGTCGTAGATATAAAAAACTAAGTACATGTTTTTAAATTTTAATTAAATTTGTTTTTAAGTATAATATTTACATGACGTAGTTTAATATTTTCGCAATCGAAGTGAAAAGTAGAGTGTACAACTCGTCCATAAAACGCATTTTACACTCGACTTTATATTCATCCTCGCTCGCAAGCTCGCTCGGATGGATAAACGTCTCGGTCTCGTGTAAAATGGTGCGTTTTATGCACTTGTTGTACAATCTACTATTATTTATTTAAACTTTATTTCACAATATAAAAAAAAGTACAAATGGCAGCTTAATGCCTTTAGGCATTCTCTACCAGTCAACCGCTGGGTTAAACAGAAATATGTAGTCGGTGCAGGATCAAAGTTACAGAGAAACAAAATAATTAAAACACAAATCAATACCTAATATAAGATATATATATAGGAATGTATATATAATTACCATAAACGTACGCGAATACTTTATATGATATACTTGCATACATATATTATGTAGCCAAAGTAAAATATTTGTATGAAAGTTAGGAAGAGAGATTGTCCGAAAGATGCTTGCGCAACATGCGCTTGAAGGCGAGTTTGCTCTGAGCTTGTCTTGCAAGTTTCTTAACTATTATCAATGCTACTAATAAGAACGGGGTTATTAAGATTTATTGGCATATATTTGAAACCTATAGTTTGATGTTCTCATCGATAATTTTTGTTTCAAATACTACTCGAAATTGACAAAATTCACGAAGAAAAATGTTTTTTTCATCGTATTCAGTGAAACGTCGTACGCAGTGAAAGCATGAAATAGCTATTTTGAAATTATCAATATATGGTCATAATATGAAAAAAATTGGGCAAGTGCGAGTCCGACTCGCACATGAAGGGTTCCGTACCATAATCTATAACAAATTTGTTGTATGGGAGCCCCCCTTAAATATTTATTTTATTTTATTTTTAGTATTGGTTGTTATAGCGGCAATAGAAATACATCATCTGTGAAAATTTCAACTGTCTAGCTATCACCGTTCTTGAGATACAGCCTGGTGACAGACGGACGGACGGACAGACAGCGAAGTCTGTAGGGTCCCGTTTTTACCCTTTGGGTACGGAACCCTAAAAAACATTAAAACGAATAAGGCCTCTAAAAATAAATAGGATTTAAAATACAATTTGTATGTCTTAAAAATTATATGTGTGATTAAATAAATATTAAGGGGAAATCTTACACAAATTGAGACATATATTATATAAATATAACATCTACTAGGAACTAATCGTGTTCATCACACAGATATTTGTCCTTGCTGGGATTTGAACCCAGGACCGTCGTGTAACTCGTAGGTACAGTATAAACTGCGCCAACCGTATCGTCAAACCTTCGAAACATTCCAAAGTATTTAAATACTAATCCCAGCAGTGTCAATGTATTAGTTTAACTATGTTTGTTATCAATACTCACACTGATAACGATGATAGCTGCATAGATCTTTCTTATCTACTATCAGGGATCTAGCCGTCAGGCTAGTTGACATTGGATTTGTAAACTATACTATTCTTATTGATAAATTGATCATTTTGTTACAAAACTTTTTGTGGGTTTTTCCTTTATTTAATCTGCGATTTGCGTGGTAGGATTATAATAAACCTGTTATTCTTCGCACGAGCCAAAGCGAGGCTAAGTAAACGTGTAATCTTACGCATGCTATGTTATAGTTACTCCCTTTGCGAAAACTTTAAATAGCAATTTACAAAGAAAAAACGGGTTTCTTGAATGGGCATGTATTTTTATTTTATTTTGGTTATATCGGTTATAATAATGAACATTACTTAAGTAGCTTTAAAGGTTTAAACCTTGTGACACACAGACAGACAGCCGATAGACTTTCGTTGACACCCTTTGGGTTGGGGCAGGTGAATTTGCTCATGGTTTCTCCCCTAATCTAACTCTATCTATTTAAAATGTTGCTTTGTTGTTGCGAGAAATAAGGACAAACCAATAAACCAACAAACTTTCCGTATAGGGACAATATAGTCAATCTACTTTTTCTTATTGCTTTTTTCTATAAAACTTTATTTTTACCAAAAACAATGTATTTGCTACAGTCATTAAATTAGATCTAATCTAATCATTAAGCCTATTTTTATGTAGACTATATCCTGACAATACCAGTTTTGATACTTTTTTTAACAAAAGTATCAATACATTTTAAGAAATTTGATCACCATTGTCCCCTGTGTCACGGGACCGAATAGAATATCTAGTTTACTGGAAGATATAACACGATGAGCATAATCAGAAAATAATTAACACACTGGTAAAAAACACTTTTATAATTAAATTAGTGTGATTGTGAAGTCCCTTGTAATAAATAACAACAAAGAAAAGTTGGTCCACCCAAATAAGGATAGTCAAGAATCTTTACTACTAACATCATAACATTTATCAGTACTGCAATACCCACACTTTATAAATAAAAATAAACAAGACTCGTTTTATAATAACGTAACCGCAAAATGCGGACAAACACACTCTCCTTGTCCCGATTTAGCCGAATTTGCATGCGAGAAGTTATCACTAACATAACAGTAAAAAGTACGAGAACAAAGGTTAACGTACATGTTAACTTGAGAGTGATTTAATCTTTACTGATACTGAGAACGATGCTTGGGACAATTGATATAAAAAATAAGGATTTACAAACTATACTTTGGTGAGTGTGCACTAGGACTGCATGAATTAATTCCACCGTCTCCGTTCAGACAATACGAGTACAGTACTCGGCGCGGACTTGGATTCCACCCTTATGTTGTCGATATACCACTGATTCGTACGAAACGCTTTGCGTCTACTTTCCTTATGAGGACAGCTAAGGAATGGAACTCTCTTCCTGCGCACCTGTTTCCTGAAAAATATAACTTGGATCTCTTCAAGTCGAGAGTGAATAGGCATCTTCTAGCCAAGCATGCTCCATCTTAGGCCTTATTGTCACTTAACATCAGGTGCAATCGAGGTTAAATGCATGGCTATTTTGAATAAAAAAAAAAAAAAAACTTTGAGTACTAAGTACCCAGGTAGAGTGTTATAATCTCTGTCTAATTATCTTCAAGAAACATAACGTAGGTACATAACGTGACGTAAAGGAATTTTTTGAACACCATAGAGAAGAGGAGAGGGAAGATGTTTGGTCGGACTCTATTATAAGCAATATCATCGAATGAAAAGTTGAAGGAAAGCGAAGCAGGGGAAGACCAAGAATAAGCTCCATAAAACAAATAAAAGAGAAGGTAAACGTCATGTCGTATGGGGAAATCAGGGAGTTGGTTATGGATAGGGATAGATGACATCAGTTACACCGACAAGAGTTTAACTCTTAAATTTATGATGATAACGTAACTCATTAGATTTTCACGAGATATGATAGCGAAACGGAACTTAATCGAGTACTTATAGGTATATTTTCAGTTGTATTGTTATGCCCATGGTCTCAAACGAACTGGTGCAAAGGCGTACTAAGTTAGGATTTTATGGTAATCAATCCCGTAATAGAAAACGGGGGTGCAACTTGAAAATAATAAAAAATACAGATTCACATACATCAGATTCAGATACAAATGGTGAGTATTTGCTGAAAATTATATTCACTCTTACCTTAAATAGACCCATTTAAGGTAAGAGTGAATATAGGCTATTGCTGAACCAGCGATCTACCTACATCTTTGACCCCATAGTCACTTACTATCAGGTGTTACTGTGGTCAATCGCAGGTCGGTTTATGAATAAAAGAAACTACCAGCGCTAAGTCACATAGCAAGACCTACATATGTTCGTACATACTCACATTTGCCATAATCTTCGTTTGTTTATTGTAAATATTTAATGAAGGAGGCGTAGAAATACAGAAGACTAAAGGACTTGCCAATTTTTCCTGGAACTACATAGTTATACAGTAATGGATCCACATGTGTCTTTCAAATCACCCACTTAACCCCGCTACGCTAAAATATCAAAAATGCATTAACTAACTATGAACTTAAGGTGTACTTACGTCTTTTTCCCGCTAGATGGCGACAGAGTCGTCGTCACGTTTCGTTCAGCATTTTCGGCGCGTGCGCGTTTCGCGAGGAATTATAAGTGCGAGGAACAATCGGATTGTGAAATGCCTGAGTTTGCTGGTTTGAAGATTAAGGGTCGCTTTCTAAAGTCGTTTAAACTTTGGTACAATGTCGCAAAAAAGATCTAGAAGTCCTTTTTTCGTATAGACAGGACGTGGTAGAGATGTTTCTGCATTTAAAACAAACGTACAACTTCAAAAATCTCCAAATTTTATAGCGCAAGTAGATATCGAGAGCTCTTTTATAGGTCGCTTCGCTTCTGCATCACCCTCTTGCCCTGTAAGTCTAGCATAACTTTGACACGCGACTCCTTGTCGTGCGAGATATAATACCTGTCATTTTCCTTTCAATACCGTGCAAGCAAGACAGGAGATGCTGACTCGCGCGACAAGCAAAGTCACGGCAATATATGTTAGCCCTACTGTACCTACTTAGTGGAAAGGAACAGATAAAATTTCTCACCCAACAAGTCCTGTGTCATAGTTACTCCGTGCTAAAAAATACTGTAAATGTGAAGAAGAAAGCCAGAAACTGGTACGTTTTGAAAACGTAACCTATTTTTTGCGTAACTTAGGTGACGATAATCCTCATAACTTACCTATTTACCTCATAAAACTGGGTAGAGGCCACAGCCGCACCTGACGTGGTACCATGATGAACTGTCACATTCGCAAACAATTACAATCGAGTTTTCAAGGTCCTATTTTTATTTATACATAGTTGTTTGCCATGCAGTTGTACACACATTTCCTAACCGCGCAGAACTAATTTCATAAATGAAGCGTCACCAATAGCCGATACGACGTAAGTGATTACAATACCTACATACATAAGACCTTTAAGTATAAGCATGTATAAATGGAGTAGTATTTTTCCTTGTACTCGTGTTGAGTAATAATATGATAAGATAGCCGGTATATTTTTATTTTTGTAGTAATCCAGTACGATGATGTTTTATTTGTTGAAACTTAACTGATAATGCAGATGAAATTGTGGTATATGAGGGCTAAATCTCCATCATACGTGAAATAGAAAGGAATTCAAATGCATATGAAACGAATATATAAGAGGTTTCGAATCGATTCGCGTTTCATCCCCAGGAGCGCCAATCAGTATTCTGTGCGTAACATATCGAGCGATATTCGACTAATACGGCCGGGTGTTGATCTGGTCTGCGCACGATTGGTTGCTTTGCGAAGATGAGGTTCGACGGCCCTCGAAAGTCTGTCTAGGATGTTCCTGCAGAGCACCTTAGAAGGAATCGAGAGATAAAAATGATCCAGTCACGAAATGCTGTTTTATATTTATACGAAGTAGGCAAACCCAAACGAGATTAGGCTTATCAATTATCAATTTAAATTTCAATGCCATAACTTTAACCTGTCAACCTGACAGTTTTACCGGTGTAGGTATTATTTCGATACCTCCTACGTATACTGGTGTAAGTGCAGAATCATAATTTTACAGGAGAGCTGTTCAAAGGTTCCAACATCTGTAACTTTCTCATTTGATGATATAACTTTTCAAAATTTCGGATTGGTACTAAAAAAAATGTTTTACTTTTATCTGCATTCATGAAATATTGAAATTTTTAATAGTTTTTGAGAAATTTGCAAATACACTAGTATACGTCTATTTAACATGTTGTCGTTGTGTGGTATACTGAGCTAACTACCACTTGTACCAGTATACGTCGTAACACGTCGATTACTGATTTAACGATATTTGTATATTATATATAAATAGTCCGATGAAATACTCTAATGGCTTGCAATGAAAAATAAAGCAGATGATCTTTTACCACTTATTTACCGTCATATACTAATTTCCAAAATATATCAAATATTTTTTGCCGTTCAGATTCAGTTAGATGAACCGTGCATTTCTTTCTACATGTTGGGGGGCAGGGTGGTTTGATTTGTTTTTCTAGTTTTATTTTACCATTCCTACTCGTATATTTTAAGCCGCGATTAACATTGTACTTTCGTTTTTCGTCAATCCACATATATCTTGATAAGTTTCCCGCAAATTACCTACATCTTTTTTTTTTGAGATTTTCGTTTACGATTACCTGGTGTACTTAATGGTGAGTCGGTATAATCACCAGGGTAGGGCGAATTATCACTTCCGAAGTCCAAACATGTATCGGTGCCTTCTGGAGAAAAATCCCTCAAATTGGATGGCATCGGGGTCACGCATTCAATTGATTCTTGAGTCATATTCAGGTCAGATAGTGATGAGTCTGTATAATTAATCGGTAAAGGTGAATTATCATCACAATATGACGCATTTGGCGTCATCGAAATAATGTCCTCGTATTCTTGTGAGTTTTCTTTTTGCAGACATGTTTTTTGTGAGGTCTCTAAAACTTGTCTTGTATTTGGCCTGTTGGATTTCATTTCATGTACATCTGCGACGACAGAAATTATTTGATACTCTGATGAATTTGGTGAATCACAACTTTGCTGCAATGAAGCATTACTGAAAAGAACAGTTTCTGAAAATGGTTCCGATTCTATAGAATCTAAATCTATTTTCTCTAGAAACTCAATTTCATCACGTAAAGATTCTACTCCAGGAGGTAGCGGTGATACTGAAAAAAAAAAATTGCAAAATTAACATCACTTATATCGATAGCAAGTTGCCCATAAGAATTTTGTAGCCGTATACTGATACAACTAACAAAAACCGGCCAAGTGCGAGTCGGACTCGCGCACCGAGGGTTCCGTTCAAACACTTTCCATCCCTAAGTGTTTAAGTTAAGTTTGCACCTGGTATGTATAGCGCCCCATATAAATTAGGTGCAAACTTGCAAAGTTAGGTATTAAAAAAAAACTACTTACTAGATCTCGTTCAAAACAATTTTCGTTGGTAGTTTTTATAGTAATGTACATAATATGTTTTTTTTAGATTTTTCATTTTCTTATTTTAGAAGTTAGAGGGGGGGGGACCAACTTTTTTCTACTTTGGAAGCGTCTGTCACGCAAACTATTCGGTTTAGAAAAAAAATGTTTTAGAAACCTCGATATCATTTTTGAAGACCTATCCATAGATACCCCACACGTATGTGTTTGATGAAAAAAAAAATTTTGAGTTTCAGTTCTAAGTATGGGGAGCCCCCAATATTTATTATTATTTTTTTATTTTTGCATCAAAATATTAATACGGTTCACAGAATACATCTACCTACCAAGTTTCAACAGTATAGCTCTTATAGTTTCGGAAAAAAATGGCTGTGACATACGGACGGACAGACGGACAGACAGACAGACAGACAGACAGACATGACGAATCTATAAGGGTTCCGTTTTTTGCCATTTGGCTACGGAACCCTAAAAAGCTTATAATATGATTATAAACACAAATTTATACTGAAATATCATGTTTAAAAACGGTTTTTAGGGTTCCGTAGCCAAATGGCAAAAAACGGAACCCTTATAGATTCGTCATGTCTGTCTGTCTGTCTGTCTGTCTGTCCGTCTGTCCGTCCGTATGTCACAGCCATTTTTTTCCGAAACTATAAGAGCTATACTGTTGAAACTTGGTAGGTAGATGTATTCTGTGAACCGTATTAAGATTTTGATGCAAAAATAAAAAAATAATAATAAATATTGGGGGCTCCCCATACTTAGAACTGAAACTCAAAATTTTTTTTTTCATCAAACACATACGTGTGGGGTATCTATGGATAGGTCTTCAAAAATGATATCGAGGTTTCTAAAACATTTTTTTTCTAAACCGAATAGTTTGCGTGACAGACGCTTCCAAAGTAGAAAAAAGTTGGTCCCCCCCCCTCTAACTTCTAAAATAAGAAAATGAAAAATCTAAAAAAAACATATTATGTACATTACTATAAAAACTACTAACGAAAATTGTTTTGAACGAGATCTAGTAAGTAGTTTTTTTTTAATACCTAACTTTGCAAGTTTGCACCTAATTTATATGGGGCGCTATACATACCAGGTGCAAACTTAACTTAAACACTTAGGGATGGAAAGTGTTTGAACGGAACCCTCGGTGCGCGAGTCCGACTCGCACTTGGCCGGTTTTTTAAATACTTACCGCTCGAATCACGATTTTGTGTTTCATTCAAAATCATTGAAACGAGATTTCTCCCGCGAGTCTGCTTCATTTTACAATTTTATTACTTATTCTACAACTTTTTAGCAATTAAACATGATATTAAGTAACGTAAACTTAACATAATTATTCAACTTTTGTGTGCATAAAATTTGTATTAGACGGATGGCTCGTCATTCACAATTTAAACTGTCCGCACGCAGCGACGACTAGCGTGTATACTGAGGCAACTGCCAGTTACACTCGCCTTCTACCGCCCCGCCATAATATCGGTGCCGCGTATAGTGATGCAAGTGAGTTGCACCACTATACGTCGCACCGATTAGCAAAGCTGTGTTAGATGCATTCATATACGTCACTTTATTTTCGAAACTAATAGGAATATCCGTATGAATTTTTTGTAGTAGGTAGATATAGACATGTTAATTACAAATATGCAAAAAAACGAAAATCGTAAAAATGTCAGTTGCATCAGTATACGTAGGAGGTGTCGATTTGTAGTTACAAATGATGGTGCTATTTTTTGGCAGTCTTAAGAAAACCATTACCAATTCATATTATTATTAATCCTTGAACTATTATGAATTTCGAATGAACAATATTAGACAAAAAAAATCTCAGAGTTCATCCACATAATTGCATTCTCTTTTTTTATGTCGTCCGGTTTCACGTCTTCATTTTAATTTTAACAATTTGGGGAATGAAGCGAGAGCGTAATGAGATCCTTTAAAAAGATAATGTGATGTATTTTGTGTTGTGTATTGCCTAATAAAATAATATTTCTATAAAGGAACTACATAATTATGTAGGTATGATGTATCAATTACCACATTAATGACAAGTATATCTCACCATTCTGTTCAAGCAATCCACTTTTTTTTCAATGAGAAATAGAGGACAAGCTTCATTACGCTACTCACTACAACTTATTGGTACCCAAAGTACCAAACGCTTCATACCTTTCTGCTAGTTACCATTGACTGTTTCCCTATTCATTCATAATGAATGGTATTCCATTCCACTAACATTCGGGTACATTCCAATATAAACAGAATTTGAGTCTGCTCATGCTAAACGTATATTTTCGTTTGTTGCAGCCCGCCTACGTTTAAGACGCTCACCCCGACCTCTCGCACCCAGCTCCGCCAGCAGTTGATGCGCGAGCAGTCACACGAGCAGCGCCGCAGAGAATCCTTACAGGTACTTCATCCTCTATCAAATATGACACACACTCATAGCTGGGCACCGTTAATCAAAAAGTTAACTTCGTTAATCGTTAATCCGCTACAAAAAAAGTTAGCTTCGTTAAACGTTAAAGCGTTACATTTCGGAAGAATTAACGGAAGTTAACGTTAATCGTTAATCCGTTAATATGTGTAAAATTGCATTTTTTATATCGTTGCGTTAGTGAACTTACGTACGACGCTTACACGCAAAAAGTATTTGCTGGCCCGATCTGGATACAAATTCCACATACTCAGTCAAATGTGGCCATGGATTCTCATCAGGACCGCTGGAATCCGATTCCGTGTCTTCCATGATATGGTTTTAATTACTACACTGCACAGTACACTTTTTCTATCTAACTAAATTACACTGCACTCTTCTTTATCAACACGCAAATGATCACTGACAGTAATTTATAATAACAATAACAAACAAAACACTCGTCACTCTAAGCACCGGCGCTAAGTAATGACATGATCAAACGAAACAAATCTCTTCGCAGTTTTCTCACTCACACGCGCCGGCAAACTATATCTAGTTTTGTTTTTGTTTCACTCGCTGCTACGCGCCGCCCGGCACTTCTCGTTTCATACTTGTCTGAACCTGAACCTGTTTTTTCGCGCCGCGCCACGGTGCCGTGCGGTGAATAGTAGGCATTGGATTAACGATTAACGGACTTCGGCATATTAACGGAAGTTAACGTGTCCGTTAACATTTTTTGAAGTTAACTTAAAAGTTAATCCGTTAATCAAAATGTTAACTTCGTTAATTAACGATTAACGGATTAACGAGTTAATGCCCAGCTATGCACACACTCACACCACCACAGACAGTTAGACATCTTTCTCAAACAAAAAACACCGTGATCGGTCTTGCATCGAACGCATCCTACGAACTTAGGCGTCCATCTTGCTTCGTCACAGCATAAAACACTCTGTCTGTTCTCAACTCGAGTGATCTCTTGATTGGCGATACCGGAAGGCCCCCAACAAGTTGGATTGACGACCTGGTTAGGATAGGATCGCGGGCAGCAATCGGATGAGGGTGCCGCACGACCGCTCATTGTGGAGAACTTTCGGGGAAGCTTTGTCCAGAAGTGGACGTCTAGCGGCTGATTTGATGACGATGACAATGGTGTCAACTGGAAACAGCGACAGCTTATTTAGCATACGTTTGGTCCATAACTAAACGTTACCAAAGTAGATAAAAATCATTTTAAATACATATAGTACGAAAAGACCTGGTTAAATTTAACCTGTATAGTTATGCCCAGTGGGTCGTTTTTGACCCGAAAATTAGGAATCAAATAACGCCCGAGTTTGTAAGCGTAAGCGCTCATTTACTTCGTGTAGCACCAATAGGAAATCGGAGGCCAAAAATAGTTCTGGGCATATATGGGATAAGGATCTTACCAGGTTTTTCAGTAATCTTACTCTCGTGATATTTTGCTTAACCTTCGGGAACTGTGCAACTGTGAATTTATCCAAATTAAAAGCGTATGGCACTTTCCAACTCATATTTTGTTTTCGGGTACCTAAAGAATTTATTTTATTTATTTATTTAAACTTTATTGCACAAAATACAAAAGTAAGAGTACAAATGGCGGACTTAATGCCTAAGAATCACGTGGATCGATTAATTACTTTATTTCTTCAGTATAGTAGTAGCAAAACAACCCGTGTAACATACCTTCGCTTTTAATTAAACTAACTTAGTCCAACTTTGGTTAAGAGGAGGCAACCTGTAATCCAGAAATATTTCAAGCCGTAACTTTGTGTAAGTTACAAACATTTCATCCATCATTAGCAACAGCATCTGTTGTAGACTATGTTTCTTGCAGCGCTTGGGGGTTTACGGGTTTACACATCGCTGTTGATGGCTATAGAGTCCTAACAAACCAACATTTACGCTTGTACAAAACATTACTAAGGATATTATTTTGTGATTACAGACACAGCAAGCTGGTCAATCGAAGGACAATGTGGAGGAAAAGAAAAAGTCAGTACCGGCGGACGTGCCGCGGGTCGTGCCTCACGTTGAACTGCCGCCACAGGTTCTGCAGGTGAGCTGTCCTACATTATCTTCAACAGGCTTCTTCCAAGATCAGGCTATCCAAGATCTTCCAATATTGGCTCCAGGTTGCATAATCGGTTGATGGTCGACCGGTTGCGGCTATTCGGCCCTCCTATCCCATCCCAGTGTGTCACTCCTTATAAATCTGTGCCCCCTGGTGTGTCCAGTTTGTCCGGGTCAGGGTACGACCTGGCTGGGTGTGGTGCCTATGTTCATGTTCAACGAGCTACTTCCAATCAGGGTTATGTCTACTCCTGACGAAAAAACTACGAAATGGAGAAGAAACTAAGAATGTCTGACGTATTTTCTCATCTACGTGTCTTTAGGATTTATTTTAGAAAAAAAAATACCTACGTCTTTGAAGCTAGTAAGAAGTAGATACATCACGAATGTTCTTGTTTCGGACACTTTTAGAATCTGTTGATGATTGAAATAAGTTCCATGTATTGACAACATCGGAAATGGCTAGCCATGATAGATTTGACAGCTAAAGTGATGTCTGAGGCTCATTGTGAGGATAGACGCCAAGTTATCTTAGAATCCAACTTGACGTCTATCCTCACTAAATATGGATAGGGACAGGGTTCTATAAAAAAGTCTTGAGAGAACTATGAAATAAGAATAGGTGCTCTATCTGTCAAAAACGGGGACGCAAGGTCTTTGGTAGGGTTACATTGCCTGACTAGTGGTTTCAGGGAAGGGAAAGACATTTTGTTTTTGTAACCATCAAGCAAAAATTTGGAGGGAAGACAGCACGTTATAATAACTTAAACCAATGATGATTATGGTTTATTTCAGGTGCGGACAGTTCTGGAGAACCCCACCCGGTATCACGTGATACAGAAGCAGAAAAGCCAGGTGCGCCAGTATCTCAGTGAATCCTTCCAACCTAACACACAGGTGAGTCAATTTATATTAAACTTATGTAAATAAATTAATGTAAAGTTATACGCAAGACTATAGCGGAGTAAGGACTATAGCACCACGTCTCATAAGACGGGGTGCGAATGGCAACCAACAGAAGGTGATGGAAACACGTCGTTTTTTCCAATACTAAGATTTCCAATAATCCCTTTTCAGCCATGAGGGAACGACCACAGAGAGAGGTAGCATAGCTAAGATGCCCGCATACGTATTTAAAGGATTGTGATTAAAAATAAATTACCGACTTGAAGTAAAATTATACCGTGCCGTACTTCAAATTCCAGACTCACGAGTGTTCCCTAGGTGTCGGTAAAAACGTTTACCGAAGTAGAATGCATCCTGTATAAAAAGTAACAGTTTCTTTACCTCCTCCTAACTACCCTAATGTCTACTCTGGTACCCGGAGCCCTACTTACTTCGCAGCTGTCATGTTCCAGGTGATGGTATCGCCGCGCGGCGCGCCTGCGCTGTCTGCGCCGGAGTTGGGCGCCAAGCCGCCGCCGTCCCCCGACCATGGCTCCACGTCGAGCCTCCTCAGCCCCGGAATATGCTCAGTGGGCACAAACAACTCTGAAGTACGTACCATTCATAATTCATTAGAAGTTCGCATATATTCACTGAATAACTGAATGATAAGTCACTGAATGTCTTTCACATGCTCTATCAAACTCAAGAGTATATGGCGCTAACATCACAGTAAAATGTGTACATACGTGTAGTTTACTGGCTCCAACAGGCACAAAGTTGAAAGTATTCTACAAATAAAGGAAGTGCTTATTTTCTTTGTATGACTCAAGGGACAACTCTCATCGTATTGTGTGGGCCTCTGGCCGCCTTCTATAAATTACACGTTCAAGTTTTTTTTTACGAGTATCCCCTAAATTCGACCAAGCTATAAGTCGACACAGACTTCAGGGGACAGGTTCGAGAACGTCAAATCATTTCAGTAGATTTATTAAAGTAACTTTTGTATTTTCTATAAAAGAGCTTGTGCTTGATCTTCTTTTTATTTATTTGACGTGCCGATGGTATTTATGATCCTTTACTTTCCAGGCCGATGAGTTCCTAGAAGACATTTTATCTCTGGACAGTGGCGCGGGGCCTCTGTCGTCGTCGGGTCCTCCATCCGCCGCCAGTTCTGTAGCCGGCGACTGTGCGCTGCTCTCTGATGCAGACATGCACGCGCTGGCCAAGGATCGCCAGAAGAAGGACAACCACAATATGAGTGAGTATAGAGTCTGACTATATACCAGTACATCAGTCCACCTACCCACAACGGGATAATCATATCTACAAGGGTGCAACGCCATGCCAACCTCGTCTGCTTCATCTTCAGCCATTCTAAACTACTACCAGCCACCCTGCAAATCTGATGGCGCTGTCCACTATTTGCCCACCGAGTCTCGAATCGAAATATTTACCCCAACTTTGGATTTACTGCTAATAGGTTTGAATTCACTTCCATCAGCTTGTGACGTCTTTGGGTCATGTTCAACTTTGTTTTTATTACGCTTTATATTATGATTAGGAGAGGATCTGCCAAACCTTTAAAAAACAAATCACTTCAATGAATCTATGAACGAACAATTTTTTATTAAAGTAACATCTGCTAGCATAACCCATATATATAGAATGAAGCGTATAAACCATGTATACCAAAAATGTAGACCAAAGGCTGAAATTTTTAAAATCGTAATTCAATTGACTTGTAAAATTACAATTATATCAATAAAAAAATCTAATCTATTCGAAGCGAAAAATGTCATGAACCTGATGCTAGAGCCATTGTATTTTTGAACCAGTTGCTTCTTGCATGCCTTAGGGTGCGGTGGCATCATTCATCATTCGAGTGGTTCAATAGGTGTCGCCCGTGTTGGCCCGGAAAGCCGTTGTAGGTTCAAACCCTGCTTAAACCTAAATTATGATCTTTTAATTTTAGTTGAACGTCGCCGGCGTTTCAACATCAACGATCGCATCAAAGAGCTCGGCACCCTTCTCCCGAAGACCAACGACCCGTTCTACGAGGTGATCCGGGACGTGCGCCCCAACAAGGGCACCATCCTGAAGAGCAGCGTGGACTACATCAAGTGCCTGCGCGACGAGGTCAACCGGCTCAAGCACAGCGAGCAGCGGCGGAAGCAGATCGAGCTGCATAATAGGAAGCTGACGCTTAGGATACAGGTAACTAACCAACCTACGGCAGTGTCATCATCATCATTGCATCCGGCCGATTTCCGCCACGGCGACTGAACGCTGGCTAATGAGAGCATCGTTCAAGAGCTCTCAGATGGCTCACGGAACCAATTTTCGCAACAACTGTGCGGCCACATTCGCTGCATGTCAGCACCCCTCCGACAAAATCGTATTGAATGACCGCTGGTGGTTGGGCCTAAAGCTTCTCGCGCTTAGCGTCGAGCTCACTTCTTCTTTTTTTTCGAAGGCTTGCACATTTACCGCCACTGTATGCCTCCACTTGGGAGACATAGTTTGTGATCTTGGCATATCCCATATTATCAATAATCAACACATAGAAAAATAATGGATATCTTCTGTTTAAGATGACTCACCAAAAAAGTGTTAAGGTGCCTCTAGACAACTCGTACACTGCGCGAGGTTTACAGTACATAATCATGATGTCAGTGGAGGATTTGAATATTATGTCTTGCCAAAATAAACCCGTCACTCATCCTGAAACGAAGGTATAAATTAAATAAATAGTCACAAAAACGATAACTGCCAATGGTCTACGCTCTAGTCTACTATTCTAGACATTTGTAAATCCATGCTGTGTGCTCGTCTTTTCTTTACCTAGCTGATGTGTTTTCAGGAATTAGAGCGCATAGCTCGACTCCACGGGCTGCCGCTGTCCGCGCCGGAGGGCGGCGCGTCCCCGCAGGCGGAGGAGGCGCCGCCGCCGCCAGCACCGGTAACATTTATACTGCCTTTTCGCAGAATTATTTTTGGCCGAATTTTCTCTACGCAGTATTTTTATTCGTCTGTAGTCATCCATTTTTCATAATTCTTACGAGTATTAGCCTATTGATTAGTTACTTCCGCGGAATGAAACATCCGTGGAAAATAATTCAACAATGATTTTGTTCTCAATGAGTTAAATCTAACCTTTCTTTAGAAGTATAAGGGATTTCATGTAAAATTGGCAAATGTTTCACTTCGATCTCAACCGGGACGTCTTCGGTCTCATCTTCGATCTCGTTTGACGCATAAAAATAACATAGCAGACCCGTCTTTCTCGGACGATATAAAATTAAAAGAGACAGATTACGTAAAGAGCGACGACAAGTTGTGTCACAGTTGTTGTTTAGATGATTGAAAGTGACGATGAAGCCTAATATGCATCTTCCTACTGAGCCAGCGGTCCAGGGTTTGAATCCCAACCAGGGCACACATCTGTGTGATGAACTCGATCATGGGTCATGAATGATATAGGATGTATTTATATAGTATGTATATCGTTGTCTAGTATCCATAGTACAAGCTATGCTTAGTGTGGGGCTAGTTTGATTTGTGTAAGATTGTCCCATAATATTCTTTTTTATTTTATTTGATGTATTTATTCCTTGTCCAGGAGGTGATCCTACCGAAGACGGAGCCAGCCCCGATGATGGAGCTGGGCGAGCAGCCGCCGGACCTGCTGCGAGACATGCCCTCCACAGACTGCCTCTCAGTGCCTGACGCTTTAGGTAAATAATCCAACAGCTTTGCCCTTGTTAAACGAAACGTCATTTCGTTAGGTCCTTACAGAAAAATTAACACGTTCAGTGCGGTAAATGGACCCCGCACAAGTATAAGACTGCATTGCATAGTGCAATGAATTGTCGCTTATGGTATTTCCGGGCCGATACGTACGCTAACTTCAAACCATCAAGAGAAATGCGTACTCCCACCTGTGCGGCCGGCAACGCATTTGTGACTTCTTTGGTGTTGCAGGTGTCTATGTGTGTGTCTATGCGTGACGGTAGGTAAACGCGTACCATCAGGCGATCCGTTTGCTCGTTTGCCCCCTATGACATAAAAAACAAACAATCAAGTTAACTTAATTGCTGCAGCGAAAATGACAATGTCATCTCGTAGCTTCTGTAACTACTATATCCTGGGTCACAATTAATGACAATTTCACACCCATTAGGAAGCCTTTAAACATGTCTATTGCCCCACGTTGGGCGCCACTATCACACTTAACTACGAGGCTTCTAACATCTCACGACAACTGGAGGTTTAAAATGTCTTTGGGTTTTTTGCAGATGGTCTAAAGCTGGGGTCGTGTTCGCCACTGCGAGGTGAGGAGGGGCTGTCGCTGGGCTGCCTGGAACCCGACTTATGCTTAGAACCAGAGCCAGATCACTTCCTCAACCACAAACATATAAAGGTATAGAACTGGTTTACGTTGTACGGTCAGTGTCAAAAGTACCTGACAATTTTGCTACTGTCCTATGTCACATTGCATACTAAAACTGTCGGCAACTTTTGATGCTCATTGTACCATAATTGCAATCTTCACTTCCATTTCAAAATCATTGGCGTATCGAAGATTATTTTTCAGACGGGGCCTGGGTGGGGGCGTGGCCATATGGCCTATGACATGAAGCCATGAATTTATATCTAAACTCCAACATACTGGGGTGAGCACTGGACCATAGATGTATCAAACACGATACGAATACGACTGAAATGACACACACCGAAATGGACTAAAAGTCCATCGAAACTTTGTCAAACTGTGTCACAAAGTCCCAATTGACATAAAATTTATCGCGTAAAAAATTGTATTTACCTCGATCTGTATCCATATTCATAATTAGATTTTTATTTAAGTCATTTCACAAGTAATGTGATGTATAATCTTAAGGGTTAAAGGTTCTTCTTCTTCTTCTATCAAGATTTTTTCGGGTCTCTTAAATAGTTCATCACAGACCGTTTTCTATCAGATAACCTTTACACTCATTTGCCGACTCATACAATAACATTGACCACCTCAGTTCATGGACTCGGGTGTTTCGCAGATGAGACTGTCGCCGTCCCCGGGGCTGCTGGGGACTGGAGACGACGCGGTGCTGAACCTGGCGCAGATCGAGGACCTCATGGATGACGACTCGCACAATCCTGTCACCACAGGTACATTGGTCTTATCTTGTTTCCCACCTCCGTGGTATAAAAAAAAAACGAAATTACTATGCAGTGGCGACGGCTCGGTGATAAAATTACGTAATATATATGATGATGTTATAGCGACCCCGCGCGCGCCGCCGCTGCTCATGTCTCCGCGGGAGTTACTGGTAGAACTGTTATTTCATATCTACCTACATTAAAGATGATCTTAATGATGGTGTATTCGCCATCGTGTGAAGAATGTATATAAAGTAGATTATGCAACTGTTAATTAGGACTTTAAATACTCGTTTTTTAAGTTTATTATGCAACAGTTGCATAAAATATTAATTGCCACAGTGATCAGCGTTGAGCGAAAATGACATCTTTACCATTATGCAGTTATGTCAGCAACACCAAATTTTAAGAAATATCAAAAAATCTTGAGCTGATTCGTAGATTATGATTATGACAGCTTAAGAATGATGAGTGAGTGCTCATAATGTATGTTATTCCAGGAGACCCAATGCTGTGCTCGTCGCCAACGTCGCAACTGTGCAGCCTGGCGGACGTAGTGGGGGACGCCACGGAGCGCAGCATCGCCACGATGCTTCGCGAGGCGGCGCAGTACTCGCCGCATAGCGCAGGTACTGTGGACATAGTTATTTCTATTTAACCTTATCTTGATGTCATCATGACGTGATATTTTCTTTCTAATTTTCATACCAGAAGTTGAAATAAAATTACTATTAGAATGTTTCGTGTTCGTATCTAAATAATTTTCTTCCCAATGTATTAATTTTTATAAAAAAGTTACCTGATATGTTTTAAAATTTGCCTTTTGCAACTCTCAAACATTATTTTAAAAAATCTCTAATGTCATACAGTAGAGGACTATCTGACAGACAAAAATTCATGACCTGAATGAACCAGAAACCAAGTAATTGACTCCGTAGTTCGTGTTAGATTGTGCCTGACTAGTTTAAGGGACACAATTCTAATAATAAAGCATACGTGCATACGAGTAAATTGTGATATTTAACCGCCATACTTTCTTGTGATTTAGTTTTTTTAAGTTTAATTTAATAAAGTTCATTATTTCATTATTATTTCAGGTACGTCCTCGTTAATGTCGGACGCGTCGATCGGGCTGAACGGCCTCCCGGGGCTGGGCGACAGCTGCCTGCCCACGCTGCTGCTGGGGGGCCCGCACCACCACGCGCCCCACTCGCCGCACTCGCACCCGCGCCAGCACTGCTTCGACATGGACCTGGGCGCCTAGCTCCGGTTCGAAGGACCTTTGGACGGGAGCCAGGGTGCATCAGCGATCCGGTTCGAAGGACCGTCGGGCGAATGAGACTCGCCGACGGCCGTTGGTGAATCTGAGGAATTGACTTTGAAGGTTGAATTGACAGTGAGATTATATCGGTTTACGGAGGAGGCTCCGATAGGACTACAGGTTTAAATTGATAAAATTAGAATCGAACTATAGTTTCGTAGTGCCCGCTCGCTATCGCGTCCGCCGCGTCCATCTGTTTAGGTTATGAAATGGTACCAGTATTTTTGGAGATTATTTTACACTTCTAAGAAATATAGATGGCGCTATACGGTAAAGTGCGAGCGAGAATTTGTAAATCTTTCTTCGAATTGACTTTCTGCTAAATAGTGTTCAAATAATGTTGTTAAATAATAATTCTCTAGTTATAATGTGTTCATTATTTGATTATCGGCACAATTTGTAAGATTAGATATTTTTTGATTGTTTTGTAATGTGGCCATTTATGGGTTTTGCTAAATTACATTAAACGATGTAGACTTTGAGTCCCAGTTAATTTTAGAGAAACCAAAGAGATCATTAACATTTGGGTAGAAAAGAAAACATTTTAGTTAAAAATGTCACTCCACTAAAATAGTTATTTTTATATTAGTAAAATCCTTCCTAAGTAGCGTAGGTATTTAAGCGTTTAATAATCGTGATAATTAGTTACCAGCTCATTACAATATGGATGTTATTTTAAAAGCGATATTTTTTTAATATTTTGGTTGGCTGACTGCGGTTGGCGTTCTTTAAGAATACTTAAATAGATTAGAAAAGTGCTTGCTTTTTATTAATCCATACATTTGATATTTACATTGCTTTTACCGCAAAATTTTCTCTATATGAAGTGGTATAAAATTTTGACAATATTATATATTTTTTAAAACACCATATGGTGTTTTTTTGAGATATTATTAATTATTTTATAATTGTATGATATCAATACACTGGGATAGTATCGAACTAACGGACCACAATATTTTATACAGAAAAAATGTGATACAATATATTTTTAGATAATTAAACAATAAATAATAAAAAAAAATATTTTTGTACATACTTAGAATATTTGACCATCTTTAATTCGTATAAAACAATGTGCCTTGATAGACATAAAATGTATGAAGTTTTTAAACTTCTTGTGTAAATAAAATTTATTAGAATTGTTGGAAACACACTGGTTTTGTAGATCACACTTATTTATTAAGTTTAATTTTGTGATGAATTTATTGTTAATTGTTACTGTCGTGAGCAGTATAAAAGCTAAGTTTGCCGAACAAAGTTTTACTATTTTAAGTACAGCATTCTCTGTAAAAACTGAGCCATATAACCATTGGAAACTTATAAATAAATTACAATCATTGATACAAAATGTATTAAAATAAAAGAGATTTTTATGAATTATATGAACGTTATATTATATGAGACAACAATATTAATTAAATACTATTAAAAAATGTGGAATTCTGATGTAGTCCAATGGACTAGTAAAAGATTTCACTATGGAACTGTTGGTCGAAAGTTAATATGAATAATATTCGTATTTTTTTTTCACCCAACACAGTATAAGTATTCCATATGGAAAATCAAATGTATTTTACCTTCGGGAAAGTGCACAAACATTGCAATAGAGCGGTTATTGAGAGAGAACGTTTGAGAGTAATATTAATGTGACCTTGAAAAAAAAAATACAATTGCCGACTCCACGGATTTTAGAACCACTACCAATTGTCCTAACCCTATTAATGTGAATTTTGACGGCTGTGGCCAACGTTGGCGTCAGTGGAGCATTGCTCCGCTGTCGTCTACAGCCGACGGTGGCGTTTCAAAGGTTAAAAAGGATTGCTCAACGACCGCCCGATTGCACTGTATGGTAAACTCCGAGCCAGGCTCGACAGTTCGAAGTGGGTGCTGTGTTTGTATTCGCTCGGAACCAAGAGGCTTAAGTAAAACCTACACAGAAGGCTACATTCTGAATTACGAACTGAAGGACCAAAATCAATAAATTCACTTTTACTCCTTTGCTTACGGTTTAGCACCTAACCTTTTGACCGCCCAGCCCACTGGCAGAAAACCTCAGACAAGAAATCACACTTCCTACACAGCGTATAGTGGCAAATGACGTAAAAAATAAACTGTTTATTTCACAGAAAGCTCTGAAAAAAACATATCTAATCTTAAATGTTAAGATTTTTATTTAAACATACAATTTACGAAAAGATTTACGATGGCTTTAGTCGCATCAAATGGCACGACTTTTTGCTGTACTATAATAATAATTTATTTATTTATTCCACAGACAATAATACCCCATAATTGTGTTACTACAATTAATTATACTGTGGCGGTCAAAAGGTTAATAACGCACACATGTCTTTGACTGTTTTTATGCAATCCTCTGTGTAATATTTAAGCTACTAAATTAATATAATAATAACTATTTATTAGACAACACAATCTCCTATTAAAAAAAACTGTAAATATGTCCCAAATGCTGTGTAAAATTCTAAAGGATTTTTCAAATTGTATTCATTATATGTTTTGACTTTATAATAGTTAATTCAAATTGTAATGTGAAATTGCACAGACTAGGTGGCAAAGCGATATTTTTCTGCTCTAAAATTTAAAAAGAAAACTTTGTATTTTTGCGTTGAAATATGTTATTTTCTGTTGCAAGGTTCTTTGTTCCATTTAGCACATTTTGTGTGTTTGTTGGATCAATGATGTACCTTTTTCTTTCTGATGTTATTTAAATTATAGTGCAATATGAAAAGATGGTGCTCTTTGCGCTCAAACTAATATAAGCAATATTACTGTTTATAAAAAAAATGTGACGTCTTAATAAAATATACTTAGTATCGTATATATAAAAAAGTGTTTAAAGAACTGTTGTATAAAAATCCGGCAGCTATATACTTTTAAGACTTTTTTATTAGTATATTGACTTGACTATTTTATATGAAAAATAACTATTGTCATTGAAAAACAGAATTATATTGATGATATTTATATGTTAGTCGTAGCTGAGAGGTGATATTAAAACATGTGCCTCACGTATGTAGTATTTGGAAGACATTATTATAGCTGAATACTTACCTACTTTTATTTATATTATTATATCGAAGCTATTCGGGCGAAACACAAACACAAATGTATGAATTGTATGTTATTTAATATTGTATGAGATTAAAAAATATTGTTGAAGTACAAAACGTAAATAAAACACAATTTACTAGACTATTCGTCTTCTAATTTAAAAACAATCCTTACCTTCTGTATCATTAGTCCGCTTTCCTGGATATTGACTGATTTGGGACTAACTATGTTAACTGATCTACTGAATTCCTCCATTTTTCTATGGGACCTCCACAGGGTTTAGTTAATTTACTATTGACCAATGTCTCCAGATTTCCTCAAAATGTGTGAATACATTAGTTCTAGGCAATTAAACTGATCCTCTAATACGAAAAAATATGATACTTATTAGGTATTTATCGCTAGCCCATGGTCTAACAATGATTGATTGGACTATGATAAGTAAAAAAAAGAGTAAATTATGTTCCTTGATTCCAGCGCCATCTCTGATATTCATAGCTGCAACATTTTTCTATCGTCTCGTTGTCATTCCTAAACAAGTGAACTTAGTACGCGGAATTCTTCGTAATTCTATCAACCGACACTAGATGACGTGAATTGTGAACATGATTGTCTTATTGTTGTGGTATAATAATGTGAAATTTTACATTTTTATCATCTACAATTATAATAATGTGGGCTTGCGGTCATTAGAGAAACATAATAAAATAAAAAATAAATAAAAAGCTTTTATTTCAGACCAAATTGATCCATAGAATATTAGTAACAAATTAAACTTAAAACTATGTTAGTAATACACTGGCACTTGACAAACTAAATAGACTAAATTAATTAATATTATTTTACGTTCCCGATCACAGGAGCAGGCACAGCATGTGATATACCTGCTTTACCTGTCGACCCAGTACTTCGTCAGTGGGCAATCTAGTTTCTCTGCCAACACCCTGAGGAGGCTGTTGCTGCTGCCTCGCATTCGCTTTAGCAGAGACGCAATCCTTTTCCGCCTAATGGCAAAAAAGTCATCAGTGTGCGCCTCTGCGAACATACCTGACGCACTACAGTGCTTCGGCAGCCTCAGCAGCAATCTCAGGATGTTGTTGTACTGAACTCTGATTGCATCATAGGCTCTCTTCGTAAACTTTACCCACAGACTGCACGTGTAGAATGTCTGACAGTAGGCCTTGAAAAGCGTCAACTTAACTTGGTCACTACAACGTGCAAATCTGCGGGCAATCATGTTGCCTCTGACAGCCATCGCTCTCCTCTCTCTCTCGAGGTCCATCTTCTTCTTCTTCTTCTTCTCAGCATATATGCGTCCACTGCTGGACATATGCCTCTTGCATGGATTTCCAAGTTGATCTTGATGCGGCGATCCTACTCCAGGTCGGCCCTGCCGTCTTTTTAATGTCGTCCGACCATCTGGCTTGCGGTCTTCCGACGCTTCTGCCACTCGTTCGCGGCCTCCAGTGTAGCGCTCGCTGACTCCATCTGTCATCGTCTCTGCGACATATATGACCAGCCCATTGCCATTTCAATTGCGCAACTCTTTTGCCGATGTCGGTAACTTTCGTGCGTTGGCGAATGTCTTCGTTCCGTATTCTATCTCGCAGAGAGATTCCGAACATTGAGCGCTCCATAGCTCGCTGTGCCACTTTTAGACGGTGGATTCTTCCAGCGGTTAGCGTCCACGTTTCGCATGCGTATGTCATTACTGGGAGTACACACTGGTTGTAGACTCTCGTTTTCAGTGTTTGTGGGATTTTTGAGCTGAAGACGTCTTTGGGCTTACCGAATGCACCCCATCCAAGCTGGATACGTCTGCTAATTTCAGAGTCTAATGGATCTCCCTTTAATGTTATTTTCTGACCCAGGTATATGTAGTCGTTCACTTCCTCAATCGTTTTGCCGTTCAATGAAATGTTTGCGCTGACGGAGGTGCTCATCCATTAAGCTCATCGAGGTCCATGTCATCATTCAAATCCTCAGTGAACACATGTCCCAGGTATTTGAACTTCTCAACCCTCTTGAGGGGTTCGCCGCACAGCATGATCTTAGGTACAGTAGTCGGTTAACCACCGAAGAGACCACTTTTGTTTTTTGAACTGACAATGACCCTTTTAATACCTATAGGTATTTAGGTATGTACTTTTGCGATAGCAATTTAGCTACCGCCTCCAATCTAGTACGGTGAATAAAATAATAACCATCTAAAATAAAAATAATACAGTACATGGAGGTGTTTACGCGTTTTTATATTCAATAAACATGTGGAGGGGCCGTTCACCCCGCCCGGATCAAAGTTTACTACGGCAACCGCTTATCTAGCCCAATAGTACACAAGCAAAGATATCTTCTGAGGTTATAATAAGGTTCACATTTGGATATAACAAGAGGGTAAGATATGTTGTTTGAAGGGTAAGGATAGAAAATTACAACTGAACTCTTCGCGAAATACTTTATATGGAGAGAAAAACCATTTATTTGGCAAGTAGGGCAGATGTAAACATTTTGTATGTTATATATGAAGCCTCCAGCGTAAGTATACGGAAATTTATTAATTTTGATCTATAGAGCGATAAAATATAGCCACGATTTATTGTTTTCTAATAAGTGATAGAATCAGAAATGAGGATATCCGCAGAAGAACCAAGGACGACATAGGATTGCACGGTTGAAGTGGCAATGGGCAGGCCATTTAGCCCGAAGAATGGATGGCCGTTGGGGCAGCAAAGTACTAGAGTGACGACCGACTACATGGACAGATGACCTCGTGAGGGTAGTGGGAAGTCAATAGAGGCGATCTTCACAGGATCGCACGTTGTGGCGAGCTATGGGGGAAGCCTACGTTCAGCAGTGGGCATCTGTGGCTCATAGATAGAATAAGTAAACAGATATACTTAAATAATAGCCAAAAACATTATCAGCACCAAATCATCTTTTCAAACAGAAAACAATTGAACAAAAATTGTTCATGCATTTCGTTTACAACGCCTGTCTTTCTTCGTTCGAGTTTTGAATCGTTTGCTAAAGTGAAATTCATAAATAGGGGAGGTAGTACGTATAGTCATAGATCAGAACATTAAAGTCCGTCAAGGAAACAGACAGTCTGATATAGGAACCAAAA
Source organism: Apotomis capreana (assembly GCA_947623375.1). NCBI lineage: Eukaryota > Metazoa > Arthropoda > Insecta > Lepidoptera > Tortricidae > Apotomis > Apotomis capreana. The sequence continues at coordinate 805,506 of OX392522.1, forward strand.
GTTGAGACCTGTGGTTGCGAATATTAGATACGTGTGTAGAGTTCCCGTTGAAGCGGTGACTAATTCGTCAGAAAACACTACCTGCACCAAGTCATCTTTTCACACAGAAAATTAGTGATCAAAATTAGTTTATGCATTTCGTTTATAACGGCGTCTTTGTTCGTTCGGATTTCAAACCGTTTATAGTAACTTTTATGTGAAACGGCGAAATGAGCGACTACGAATGTCATGCTGAAATGTCATATGAATCGAGTGCTCTGTGTGTGAAGATTGTAGTGAGACCCTTCAGTTCACAGAAAAGTTGGTCGCGCTATACTAAAGTGGAATTCACAGAGAAAGGAGGTAGTAGCGAAGAACTATTATACTAATCTGTGGTAGTAGTACGTGTTCTATTTTTAGGTCATATGTCAGAATATTATCAGTCAAGTAAACAGACAATCTGACTAGGAACCAAAAATACAAATACAAATCGTTTACGGTCACGTTAACTCATGTGTAAAAGTACTGTGCCCTTCTTACCATCTTAACGATTTGTATGGAGTAAGTACAGCGCCCTTATCGTTTACTTTGTAGAACTACATTTCTCCTTACAAATCTTCTACGCTGTTGCTAGCGAGTACGGTCACTGTTAACTCATGGTAAGGGTACTGATGTATTAAGTACTATGTTAAACAACTAACTTAGTTGCATGGTTGTAAGATGGTGTTAATAGACTCATGTGTACTTATTTTAATGTGCTTGAAGAAGCTTTGGCTTTAAGAGGCTTTATTCCTTTAAAATATATATATTATAACAAGTATATTAATATAAATAATGACACAAAGGTAAATTAAGAAAGAAAAATTGAATGCGATCTACTGCAATCGAAGCAGTACAAGTATATTAATAATTTCAACCAATTTTTTTAAGTCAATTATATTTTTCCCTGAGTTCTAGATAGTAACATAGCTATGTCGTGCTTTCTTTGCGTGCAGTCGAAAATAAGTTCAAAAGCCAGTTTTCTGCGTGAATTTTGTCAATTTCGAGTAGTTATTGAATCAAAAATTATCAATGAAAAATTTTATTTGTAGGTTTCTAATATATACCAATAGATTGCAATGGCATTGATAAGTAATATGTTAAGAAACATGTTTGATTATAGAGAAAATGTTAAACAATCAGCATTTTAGAACGGATAGAGAGCCTTAATTTTGATGTAATTCATGTACTTAACTCATAGATGAGGCTGAGGCTAGGATTAGTACCTTTGAAATAAAAAGCGCACATCCCAGGTCAGGTCAGCTGGTCAAGTTAGAATCCTTATGTGAACCACGAATAAGCGTAACTCAATTATTTTTTGCACTTTGATCTCAATGTATCACATGGAATATTGTATTAATGTACTCACATTACGATTCAGAAGCATTATTATGTATTTTAAAACATCTGCAGATAGTTAAAAATACATTGCCTGATAAACACCACATCCGTCCCCTTGGTTACCCGAATTTCACGGGAATCGAACCGCCGCCCCCGCGCTCTCTAATCCCTACACCATTGTACTTTTGCGTTGCTAAAAGAAAAATAATACATCCACATCTTATTACGGAAAAATCTTTAATTGACTTGCCTCCCCCACATGTACAGTCACCCACACAAGCGCCGGTACAGAGACAAACACGGTATATAAATAGTTGTACGGATATATAGTAATAAAGTATAAATGATGGAACTAGCATATAGGAAAATATAATATATTTGTTCGCATAGCTACGCCGCGGCTATATATATTGTTGGTGATGGACTACGGAACGCGTGGATGCGCTCGTCGTATTTTATTTTTCGTGATCAATCTTATAGTCCGACCAAAAAGAGTAGAAATTAAAAAGTCGCAATACTGTAGTGTCGTCCCGTTTTCTTATATTGATTAGAAAGGAAAGTCGGGTCCTCAATTATTACTATGAAAACAGATGCCGCGCAAGTTTACGTGAGGTTTGCCACCGACTTCAGAAGGTGATTCAAATGTAATCTGTACATAATCGGGTTATTTTTGGCTTTCCAGTTTTTTTTAATCGGTTCTTTTTTTGTAAAAAATATATATTTTGTATTTTTGCTTTTTATTGATTCAAATATAATCACTAATTCACTAAAAATAACCGACTTCAATGAGCCAAAATGGAACATATAATAACACTTTTATATGATTTTCTCATTAATCCCAAGCAGCACATTAGTGAATTTTGCAGCTTATCTTATAGCTTTAAGTTCTAAATGAGTGGTTTAACAGTGTTTGATACAACTTATAGCTTTAAACACCACTCAAAACTGTATATGAGTTCATCCTATCACTTGTAGTTGCATAGGAACGTTTTTTGTTTCTACTTTATTACTTATGGTGGGATAAAGTCGATTTTGCTACTTAAAGTTGCATGCAGGTTCAAATTGTCACTCAATAAGAAGCAATAGTGCTATATAAGGCCTTAAAATCACTTATAAGCAACTTTTACATATAAGTGGGAACATACCCTTATTTGGAACTAAAAGTTCCAAATGACTAGTACAATAGCGAATTATATCACCAATAGTGGCTAAAGGGATAATTTTACGGCTCTTTTGGAACCAAAAAATATTGCAACTTTAAGGCCTAAGAAGTACCTTATTGCCACTCCAACGCATAAATAGGTGTCAGTAGGAGGTTCTTGGAACCAAAAGCAGTTATTTTCACTTATTTCGAACCACTAACGAACTAAAAGTTCTATTATTGTTCCTATTTGCGCCTTGTCAAAATATATTTAATAGTCTTGCTTGTTTAATAGTCTACAAAAGAGCAAATAATTACTATTGGTAATATCATTCACTGCTTTGCCACTCGCAAGATACAAATAAGTGATTATTAGACTTGATAGTTCCAAATAAGGAACAAATAAGTGAAAATAAACACTGTAGGATCTTTTTTAGGGTTCCGTAGTCAACTAGGAACCCTTATAGTTTCACCATGTCCGTCTGTCCGTCTGTCCGTCCGCGGCTTAGCTCCGTGATCATAAGTGCTAGAAAGCTGAAGTTTGGTATGTGTATGTATCACGCCGACATAACGGTAAAATAAAAACTAAAAAAATAACTTTTTTTCGGGTACCTCCCATACACCTAAAGTGGGGGTGATTTTTTTTTTCGTTCTAACACTAGCGTGTGGGATGTCGTTGAATAGGTCTTTTAAAAACAATAGGGGCCTTCAAAGATCATTTTTTGATAAAGTCAGCAGTTTTGTAAATATTCGCTCGGTAAATCCAAAAAATAGTGTCCCCCCCCTCTAACTTCTCAACCACGGGTCAAAAAATTATGGAAAAATTCATGAAAATAAGGCCCTATTAGTACTTTCAATGAAAACTATATTGAATAAAATCGGTCGAGCCGTTTTTGAGTTATCGCAAAAATTCATAATTTTCTTTTAAATGACGTAAGTGCCCCGCGGTGTTCTTATACTTCGAACGTTACACATATTAGTTAAGTGCCATACTGCATTAAAACATTTCGCTCAATCTGGTGCGTATAATCGATAACTTCTAGAAGGTAATAAGTAATTACAGTTACTTTGGCGTTTACGACCTTTTATAGAGCTTGAAATCTTTCTCGTAATTTAAATTCGATTTTATTGTCTATTGTGAAGGATGGCCAACTACGGAACCCTACACTGAGCGTGGCCCGACATGCTCTTGGACGGTTTTTGTTTCGCCATGTTTACAAATGGAAGCCTATGAAAATTGATTATTTTAACCAGAATTTTATCACACTGACGCATAATCACAGACTTTTGATAGTTGTGACGATGTTACTTTAACATTGTACGTAACCTACAATCATTAGGTCAGGTTTTTAACAGTTTTATTTCTTATCAGTATCTATTCCTTATTTAATTTAGCACTCTCTTTTTTAATATTCCTGATCAAATGAAGGGCGCGTCGAAATTTACAAAGAAAACATACTATAGTTTCACAGTAAAAAAAAATTCGCAAGAATTTCGTGCTTATTTCGATGCTTGTATAACGTAAAGTTTTAATCACTCATCAAACAGACATATAAATCCAAAATGAATATGGCAGATCACGTATTACTTCAATTTGACAGTTGCCTCGCCACTCAAAGATAATTTTGGCGACTCATTTATCACTCATTGACCGAACTGAAATGTTTTCATTCGTTCACTGCGCATAACTTTTACCCTTAGTTCTAATTGCCACTTAAGGTTATTGTGAGATCTCTTATGGACGCATAACTTTCACCCATAGTTCTAATTTCCACTTAAGGTTATTGTGAGATCTCTTATGGATTCTATTTAGCACCAAAAATAGGCTGCAATTTTTCTCCTTTTGGTTCTATACTGGTGGCATAAGGGTTCTTGCCACCTATATAGCACTTAGTCATGGTGGTAAATTTCACTTAAGCATCTAATTAGATATGATATACGAGCTATTTAGACCCAATTGTGCTACTTGGGATGTCTTTGTCAGAACTGGACCAAATTTAAATGGGACCACACGGGAAGACCAGCTTTCAAATAAAAAAATAATCTACAAAATCGGTTCACGCAGTAGAAAGTTCTGAGGTAACAAACATAAACATAGAGCCGAATTGAGAACCCTCCTCCATGTTTAAAAAAAATACTTCCCGGCCTAGGCCTTCAATTTTGTATGAAATTCCTCTACAGTTCTCTCCACTTCGAAGCCTCTTATAACGCACGTTATGATGACAATCAATCAATCAATCAATCAATCATTTAATTATTGCAAGAAACATAGTTAAGAATATAAGATGATCATAATAAAATACAGTTACTTATGTTCTACCAGGAAAGGCATGCAATATTACAAGTCTATTATATTTATTAGATAGCACCCTTTAGTTCACTTTTAGTAATTAGACATTTAGTAATTAATGCCCTTCTGGCGCATATGTAACTGCCTTTACACAATATCCCATCTGGCATGTATTACACCTTTATTTTTAATTCATACTTATGAAATGGGTATTTTGGCAACACGTTGTGCACGTTCCCTATATGAATTCATGCAATTACATTTTCAAATATCGTAATTAAGATTGATTTTCGGGAAGGAAGACTTAATTCAAATTATGCATAGAGTATTTTTACCGGACAGCATGTTAATTAAACAAAGTACGCTATCAGTTTTCCTACTTTTCTAGAACAAAGCACTTTAAAAAGTAGGGCGAAGTCGTCAGTTTAAGTCCCACGTACACCGCAGCGTTCTATTAAAATGCTTTCTTTGTGCTCGACCTTCGTATCAATATCCAAATATTTGAAAAATAGCACAATAGCGACTCCACCGCCGCCATGTCCGGAACACACATACGAAGCGCCGCGCTCCGTCTTAAGGACGACATATGAAGTAATTTTTTTTCCAACCCCAACCCACTCAAAACCAAACCTTAACCCCTCCACCCAAAGCCCAAACTCATAAAACTCGCGAAATATTTTTTCCATTTCATATTTACGAATATGCCCTAAATTCCCCAAAAATTAGAACCGTGAAAGCGTATGTATGTGTGTGTGTGTGTACGAGGGCACGCACACTTACATGAGGGGGGTGGAAAGAGGGATAGTAGATAGTTTTAGAGTAAGAGAAATATACGCGGCGTTGGCTTGAGATCCGTCAGAAAGATTTTAATTTTCAAGATGTTTTGAGTGATGTCACGGTTTGCCTTTAAATGTTGAAATGTGTTTTATGAAATGGATATTGGCTTCTTCGTTATGTGGCATATCTATACAAGTTCGTATTTTGTTCGTGGATGTTTATTGGTACGGCCCCTGATCTTGTAGTTACTTGATGTTCATAAATTTCTAGCTCGGATGGCCTTGGAATTTAGATCCGCTGAGAATTATAAATTGTAACGTTGTTGATGAGATGCCATGACATTACAAACTACAATTTTGACTAAATCTTTTCTAGTTTATTCTATGAACCATCAGGGGGTTAACAGCGGTATAACGTAAGGTTAACGATATAAATTATACCAATCAAAAGGACATCAATTGGTTGAACACCTTGAGCCAGACAAATAAGTCGCAGGTTCGAGTCCCAGACTAAATCCATAAAATTGGGCCTAAATAAAGGCTTCCCCCAAGGATCTCCGCATCAAACGGCGCTTTCCTCGACCTTCACAAAATATGTAGGGCCCACGCCTCTTCCAGTACGTGGTCGCCACACGAGAACATTATCGCTTCCACGAGCTATTGCCACTGCCACGCTACTTTAGATTAGCGATTCTTGGGGCTATATCAGTTACTTTATGTCACCCTAGGCCGTAAGTGGGATTTTCTGCCCGTGGGGAATAAATCTCACTTCCTGACCAAGTGGTGTACAACCTGAGACAAACCACGTAATTCGTTAAGCCACAGATAGCATATTTATACAAACTATGAACTATCCTTTCTTCGATTTTCATAATTCGTTCCGATTTCGCATATTAACTCGCTTCCCTAGTACGTAACACTTTGTGTGTCATTTATAGCATAGCCATATTGCTACAAGTAATTAATTACTTTGGCGTAAATTTAATTGTGGTCACTAATTTAAGCATACGCAAATATTAGTAGATACCTAGCAACAGATTGTTGCCAAAATTGATCACTTTGAATATGTGAGTAACTTTCTCATAAAGGATTGAATTCCGCTATACCTTTGCCCGAAATTAAATAAATAATCGCCATCTCTGTCACACTTGCTGGAGAAGGAAAAGAACGGGAGATGTTGCGTAACCACACGTTCTAGAAGTATGATGAATGCGTTTAGCATTTAAAGAAATAAAGAGCGGTACAGAGGGCGCTTTTTATTAGGGTTCCGTAGCCAAATGGCAAAAAACGGAACCCTTATAGATTCGTCATGTCTGTCTGTCCGTCTGTCCGTCCGTATGTCACAGCCATTTTTTTCCGAAACTATAAGAGCTATACTGTTGAAACTTGGTAGGTAGATGTATTCTGTGAACCGCATTAAGATTTTGATGCAAAAATAATAAAATAATAATAAATATTGGGGGCTCCCCATACTTAGAACTGAAACTCAAAATTTGTTTTTTCATCAAACACATACGTGTGGGGTATCTATGGATAGGTCTCCAAAAATGATATTGAGGTTTCTAAAATATTTTTTTTCTAAACCGAATAGTTTGCGTGACAGACGCTTCCAAAGTGGAAAAAAGTTGGTCCCCCCCCCCTCTAACTTCTAAAATAAGAAAATGAAAAATCTAAAAAAAACATGTACATTACTATAAAAACTACCAACGAAAATTGTTTTGAACGAGATCTAGTAAGTAGTTTTTTTTAATACCTATTAATACCTAACTTTGCACCTAATTTATATGGGGCGCTATACATACCAGGTGCAAACTTAACTTAACCACTTAGGGATGGAAAGTGTTTGTACGGAACCCTCGGTGCGCGAGTCCGACTCGCACTTGGCCGGTTTTATTTAGAAGTAACTTAATTTCACATGTCGTAATGTCGCGGCAGCTCGGAAGTAATACTGCGGATAAGTGGATCGTGGGTTCGACCTCCAGCTGCAATGAAGTGGATCGCATAACTTTGTACTTATATTTAACCTCTATCGTAAAAAAGAAATTAGGATAAACCTTTTCTAAGTCGATAGTCGATAGTGAATAGCAATTAAACATTAACATTGATTTTAACTTCATGTAAGTACAGTCAACTTCCAAAGTGACTGATAATTTAGTACCTACCTTTCAGTAGCGTGATGTCAAACATAGCCTTAATAAATCCGTCATACGTTTAGTTATTTTTCTTCTTTAAAATATAGCAAGCCGGTGAGAATCGAGCTCCTTGCCTCTTCACCTAGTTACATCAAATGTCGCATTTGCTGTACTTTTCATGACAATTTGAAGGATCACTTACTTTTGACATCCTGTACATGTATGGGTACTTCGAGAAAGTATGGATTCCGCAGAAATCGAAAATCCAATTCCTTGAACAAAATGCATTCAAATTCATTCACTATACTGTAAACGATTGGGTTCAAAACTGAACGATATACGTTACTAGGGGGACAATGCGAAGGAAATATATTAAGGACGGTGATGTTTACTTTATTATAAACAATACAAGTTCCCTAAAGACCACTACTCAATATTGGTTTCGGTCGTTGTTTGACAGGAGTCCAAGTTATATAGCGATTGTATTGCTTAGGAGCTCTGCCTGTGCACTCTGTGTAACACTAGGTGTTTCACCGAATGCTTCATTAATTAGAATTTTCATTTCATTAACAAATTATTTCTTCTGAAGTCATCTTTCAGAGATCTTGAAAATGTCAACCTCTAGATTAGGTTAGGTTATGTTTATGTTATAACATTCCAAAATATTTTATGGTTTCTGAAAAAAATGCTTTCGATGAAATGAAATTTCTATGAAATAAAGAAAGAAGAAAGAAAGTAAGTCAAATTTATATGAAATGAACGTTTGTCTATAAAACAAGGGTTAACCAAAAATTTCTCATGAAATAATTGTTTGTGATTTAAATTTTTAAATATTAGATTGAATCGATTACGCTAAGTGTCGGTTAATTTCTTATCGATTCGTAAAGGTTTCGGCTTAAAGATAGAATATGGTGGAAAACCCCGGTAAGCACGACAAGTTTACAACCAAAAACCATTAAAAAAATAAATATCGTTGATGGTTGGATCTTCTCCACCATCGACTAGACTACCTAGTTTTTTAATAAAAAACCGGTCAAGTGCGAGTCGGACTCGCGCACCGAGGGTTCTGTACAAACACTTTCCATCCTTATGTGGTTAAGTTAAGTTTGCACCTGGTATGTAGGCCTATAGCGCTCCATACAAATGAGGTGCAAAGTTAACGCAACCAATCCCGTTTGTTGTATGGGAGCCCCCCTTAAATATTTATTTTATTTTATTTTTAGTATTTGTTGTTATAGCGGCAATAGAAATACATCATCTGTGAAAATTGCAACTGACTAGCTATCACCGTTATTGAGATACAGCCTGGTGACAGACGGACGGACGGACGGACAGCGAAGTCTCAGTAATAGGGTCCCGTTTTTACCCTTTGGGTACGGAACCCTAAAAATCAAGTTTCAAAGGCAAATATCCCTTCAGCCACTATTATTAGTGGATAATAAACGTCAAGAGCGCAAGGCGCGCCCGAAGCCATCTTGCCTTCACAATGACCGTGGTGAGCTACTCCACTGCGCGCTGTGACCGGATTTTCACCAACAAACTGGGTTTTGCGAGTCATAATTATCCGCGCCCATCGTCTTAGGAGTCCTACAAAATTAAGATTAGAGTCTAAGCTGAAATTTAATGTCCGTTTATTGAAATAAACAGTTCAATTTTTTTTTTTTTTACGAGCCCTATACTGCCTGATGTCGCTGTCATCAGACCCGTTGAAGAGGACATCAATAATGGAGAACTGTCAAGTTTTATTTATTTATTTATTTGACAAACAAATTACACAGCATTACAGCATTATGCTAGGCACTATGAATTTAATAAGAATAACTAAAATAACAATTAACACAGATAATAACAAATTTTCACGAATCACTAGGAGAACGTTCATCCATCGCCTCAAGTCAAGTTGGTACTTTAAAAACGTTTCGGAAAATCCATGGTAAGAAAAATAAGTGACCTGTGGCTTGTTGTCGTTACAACAATGCAAGGACTATCGAAAATTAATAACAAGCACATCACTTTACATGCAATTTCGTCTCCCACCGTTCAAAGATTGATTTAATCAATTACTGTGCTGAGAAAAATATTGATCGACAGAGGGCATTGACATCGATGGGGGTTGCACGTTCGATTCTGTACAATTATATTGTCTTAATTGAAACGAATGTTATAACGAGTGTTTGTGAAAATAAATTTGTGGAACATGTAATATTTCATAATTTTTTCATTTTAACACACCACATTTTTTTTATCGCCATGGGTATGTTTATAGCACACTGCCAAAACACAAATACATAAAATATACAAAAATAATACAATTTCAATTATAATTATCAAAACACAAATAGAATAAAAAAATACAATACATGTCAAATATAAAGTATAAATGTATGAAATAAGGAAGATATGGCATGGTAGGCTATTGAGGTGTAAAGCCTTTCAAATAAACAGTGCAAATATCAACACACAGAACTCTTCTGGCGTTGTGGTGTTGGAGTGGTTGACAAGTTATTGGGTCAGTAGCCCACGCACCTAGGTGCTTGGTTTCCCCTTTCGTCTATGATCGGTCAAAATAGGCGCGCAATCATAAAATGTTGTAACAGAACAGAGACAGCAGACGTATTCTCAGGCGGTTTCTGTCTACACGACACAGCGTATACGTTCACTGCTGAGCATAGGCCTCCCCTATATGTATAAGAATCTATGAATATGATGATGAATATGTGTGTAGATAAAGTAGTGTACGACATAATTAGTATTAGTGCACTAACTATAACTGTACATAATCAGGCCTTAAAACACTCGTGTGATTAAGAAACTCGCTTTTGGCTCTTTTTATAAAACCACATATTTTAAGGCCTCTCATTATGTAACAGTTGCATAAACTACTATAATGACGCTAATACGTCAAATATTATCAACTTTAACATCGCTCATATTTTTATCAACGCTTCCAAACTACCTCAACTCAGTCATTGCATTTTATATCTTCTTCTCTTAACATAGAGTCTCTCCAACTAGCACAGTAGCCTCTCCTAATTTACATACGGTCAACCGTGGGGTTAACCAGCATTTTATGGCTTGAATATGAATCGATAGGGTTCATATTGGGCTGGGGTGGTATCGTCTATTTATAGAGAATCAAAGACTGAATTCGTTTGTGGAGGTCAGTCACTTTAGGTGTTCTTTATCTAGTGTTTCTGGCGTCTTTAGGGTTCCCTGGTGTGACTGGGAACCCTGGGTGCGTCTCCATTGAAGCGAGGTGGTCTACTGGAGCGAAGCGGAGCGGAGCAGAGCGGAACTGTGCAAAATGAACCAATCACATTCCTCAGATTTAAACGCACTGCTTTCGGGCTTCACAAAGACGCAACCTGATTGGTTCATTTTCTTCGCTCCTTTTCAGTGGACTGGCCGCCTTATGGTTCATTATTATAAATAGACATTTCATCCAAGTTTATTGCTCCGATGTTTCTTATTTTCTCTTTGGGAATAAAAGGAAGTGAACAATTAAAGTGTACACGAAAAAAATGATAAAATTGAAACGTCGTTTATTTTTCATCTCAGATTTTTAATGAAAACATCGCTGATTTTTATTCTAATCGGGAACGTTTATATTGTGTCTTTGCTTCCTCCAAAAATACTTTAAAATATCCATAAACTTTATTTGGTGAACTTTATTCTGCAAGTAGGCCACAAGGTCACTTTTATATGTTTTTGTATGTATTCTGGCAAATCATCCCTTAAATAAAATAGGTGACGAAAGTCTGTACTGAAAACGCCAAATCCCACGCTACGAAAACATGTAAAAAACTCACTGAATCGAATGTTATAATATAATATTTATTATTATTGAGTCATCGTAGAAGAGCTACGGGCTACGCAAGCGTAGCGTGTCTACGAAAATGTGACGTAACGAATATTTCAGCTTTATAGTTATTTTTTTAGGATTGACGTGAAATCTTTTAGCAGTTTTAGCTATAACCACAGTTATCATCATATTTTTTATTTATTGAAGCAGTACCGTCTGCTAACGTAAACCAAAATGTTTACAATGAAGCGAAAAATTTAAAAACATAAACAAAAAAATAATTTAATTTGGGCTTAGCACATCATTGCTATCGATTCTCAACAAATTCGAGACGATGGTGCCGACTATAAAGTCTTAATCTTTACGGTAGATGGCGCTACGATGCCACCCTAAGGCATGTTGAACCAACTGGTTGAAATATTCAATGGCTCTGACATCTGGTTCGGTGGTCCAGTTGGTAGGACGTCCGTGTTGGCCCGGAAAGCCGTTGGAAACGCAGGTTCGAATCCTGTCTGAACCATTAAATTTTTCGCTTCATTGAAACATTTTGAACCATTAAATTTTTCGCTTTATTGGAAACATTTGTTATTATCATCATATATGCTAGGGTCTTGTCTGTGGGGCAACTTCTAAGTATATCTATCCTCAACCTTCTTTTTAACATATTGGAACTAGGTATTTATGTTTTCCTGATCAAGTTCAGTGCCCCGATTTATGAGATTGTGAAATTGTGACATTTGCCTGTAGTTGCGTAGATATATGAGAGGTACGGGGATGGGTATATGTTAAAATGTGCATCTGCCGGAAGTCTTCAAAGTGCAATTTGAATTTCCAACATAGGTCGGTAACTTTTTGAGATATTCTAATATTTGACAAAAATTAAAAGTTTTTTCGTTGGCTTGTATCGAGAATTTTCATAAGGCAACTTTTTTTTTTAATCGCTATTCAAGACACGAAAAATTTTTGTTTCGGTAATTGAACTATAGTTTCAGTCCGGTCACTGTTTGAGTCATTTTAGGAGGCGGGTGGACAAAAAATTGTAGGTGGTAGTCCTTACGTGCGAGGTCAGAAAACAGACAAATTTTATCATGTGCTTTATTTCTAAATTAAATTTTCAATGCCTTTGATAGTTGCGCGTCGTGTGAGTTCTGTAGTTATTTTTTATTAGGTCTGTGTAAGAGCTCCTTGGCTTCCCTCTTTTCCTCTTTGCCTCAATCTCCCTTTCATGATGGATTTTATGTACTCGTGGCAGGTGTCAAAACATCTGGCCTCTTCTGCTCCTCTAGCATAACTGTCATACGCGACTATTTCTCGCGCGAGATAATTACCCGTCTCTTTCTGTGCAGTAATGTGAGAGGGTGACCGGTAGCGCTATGTCGCTCGATAAGAGTCGCCAAGCATAGTTATGCTAGAGGTGCTGTCCTCAATTTTAGCAGCTGCTACTGTTGAGTTTCTTTCGGCTTTCTTCTCAACAGCGGTCTCCTCTTGCGAAATGCCGGTAGATTCACAATCTGACTTGTAAAAGTGCCCCCTGTGGCCTACTTACTGAATAAATTATTTCATTTCATTTCATTTCACAGCGTCATTTTCTGTTTTAGCCTAACACTTCTTCCTTTCCTCCTTACTTATAAATAGTAATAAATAAATATCAGACAACCTCACACAAATCGATCTAGTCCCAAATTAAGCTCAATAAGGCTTGTGTTATGGGCACTAGACGACGATATACATACTTATATAGATAAATATATACTTAAATACATAGAACAACCATGACCCAAGCACAAATATTCAAGTTCATCACTACACCCCGTTATCTACTGCTCAGTTTGGGGGCAAATAGTGATGTTGCTTCACATTATTAGTCGATTCATATTTATCTATAAAAGGTTGTTTGTCAAAATAAAATTCTTATTTTGTGAATGCTCTAGACAGCGTCAGACGACTTATTAGCTACTAGGTGCCTATAGTGTTGTATAAACAGTTTAAGTTCAAGGGTTAAAAATTAGTAGCAGGTGTAGTAGTAGTAGTCCGTAAGCCCGCTCCAAGATTGCCTACGTAATATGACATCCCGATAAAATGCATGGCACACGGTCGACAAAGTTGTGCTGAGCGAGAATCAAACGATTATCGCACAGAAAATTGGCCGGAAGTTTGAGAAAATCCTTCACTTCCGGTCAAAATTTTAGGGGTGTACTTACGTCATGTGACATCATTACGTGACAGATGGCATCATGTAGCCCTTTAATCGTAGAGAGTGTGAACATAAGTCTGCCAGTTCTAAAATGGCCGGAAGTGCTTGGCAGACGGGGTCAAAGATGGTCATCGGGTACGTTTTCCTACGTTTTGTGGTATCTTGACGAAATTGATTATAAATGTTTTAAAGTAATAGTGTCTCTAAAAATAAATAAGTCTGCCAAGACATATCTGGCCGGAAGTCCTTCAAAAGTGATTTTTTGGGGTTCCGTAGTCAAACTAGGAACCCTTATAGATTTGCCATGTCCGACGTCCGTCGGTTCGTCTCTCCGTCCGCGGCTTAGTGCTAAGTGTCCATGTACTAGAAAGCTAAAATTTGGTATGAGTATGTGTATGTACGAGTATCACGACGACAAAACGGTAAAATAAAAACTAAAAAAAAATTTTTTTCGGGCAGGTAAGTACCTCTTGTATGTTTCTCGTACACCTAAAGTGGGGATGAATTTATTTTTCTTTCCAACACTAGTGTGCGGGGTGGCGTTGAATAGGTATTTTGAAGATAATAGGGGTCTCCAAACATTATTTTTTCATAAAGTCGGTAGTTTTGTAAATATTCGCTCCGAAAATCCAAAAATTAGCGTCTCCTACCCCCTCTAACTTTTTAACATTGAGTCAAAAGAAATATAGAAAAATTCATGAAAATATGACCGAGAAGTAATTTCAATCAAAACTATATAAAAAAAAAATGGTTGAGTCGTTTTTGAGTTATCGCAAAATTTCATAATATTCTTTAAAATGAAGTTAGTGCCGCGCGGTGTCCTTATACTTCGAACATTACACATATTAGTTAAGTGCCATACTGCATTAAAACATTCCGCTCAATCTGGCGCGTATAATCGACAACTTCCAGAAGGTAATAAGTAATTACAGTTACTATAGCGTTTACGACCTTTTTATAGAACTTGAAATCTTTCTCGTAATTTAAACCTCGGGATTTAAGCCCGTCTATTGTGAAGGATGGGTCCCTATTAAATGGCAGTATTTGCAAAGTAGTGCACGACCAAGTTCTAGGGGAACCAATTCGCATATTCTGGCCGAAAACTATCAGCAACGAAGAGCTTTGGAATCGATGCCACCAAATCCCGATCAAGCGAGAAATCGCTCAACGGGAGTGGAAGTGGATAGGGCACACCCTCCGAAGACCAGAGTACGACATCGACAAGGTTGCGTTTACGTGGAGGGGGCGCGGGAGCAGACGACAGGGCCGACCGGCGCACACGTGGCAGCGCAACGTCGACGCCGAGCTGCGGGCAGCCGGGCTGAGTTGGAGTGACGCGGAGCGCGAGGCACAGGACAGGAGCGGATGGCGACGTCTCACGAAGGCCGAGGTACCACTGGGGTACGATAGGACAGTAACAACATTGTGAAGGATGGGCAAGTACGGACCCTACACTGAGCGTGGCCCGACAACCTATTCAACGCCACCCCACAAACTAATGTTGGAAAGAAAAATAAATTCACCCCCGTTTTAGGTGTACGAGAAACATACAAGAGGTACCTTTTTTTTTATAGCCTTATTGGTGTGTCCCACTGCTGGGCAAAGGCTGTGGAAATCTAAGGGAGAGCCCTTAGATTTCCACAGGTCCCTGTTTGATGTCTCGTCCGACCAGTTGCTAAGGAATGCGTCCAAGTCATCCCGCCATCTCCGTCTCGGCCTGCCCCGTCTGCGTCGCCGATCTTGAGGCACCCACTTAGTTGTAATTTCGTCAAGATACCACAAAACGTAGGAAAACGTACCCGATGACCATCTTTGACCCCGTCTGCCAAGCACTTCCGGCCATTTTAGAACTGGCAGACTTATGTTTACACTCTCTACGATTAAAGGGCTACATGATGCCATCTGTCACGTAATGATGTCACATGACGTAAGTACACCCCTAAAATTTTGACCGGAAGTGAAGGATTTTCTCAAACTTCCGGCCAATTTTCTGTGCGATAATCGTTTGATTCTCGCTCAGCACAACTTTGTCGACCGTGTGCCATGCATTTTATCGGGATGTCATATTACGTAGGCAATCTTGGAGCGGGCTTACGGACTATAGCACTTTATTGTACATAAAACGAGTTACAACACAGTTGATACAGAAACAATGTACAAAGGCGGGCTTATCCCTATAAGGGATCTCTTCCACCACTTCACAGAGATTACTTCTTTTTCAGGGGAATATTAGTTAAAAATAATTTACAGGTACACGATCAAGTCCCGTTTCCTAGTAACAAAGAGCAGTAAGTTTCTTTAATTTTGTAAAGAAATAAGAAGTATTTTTCTTTAAAGTTATAAAACCTTTTTCGTGTCTAATATCGTGTCTGCTAATATTTTTCAAATCTACTTCTTTCATTTCAACAGATAATTTTGACAATCATTCATATTTACCTACGGTGAGAAAGCATGGCGAATCTTGTATTTGATATTGATGAGGGGTTCCCTTTTTCTTGCATAATATCGATTCTCCGAAATACATTTCGCATAGCAGCTATCACCGAAACATTTTTAGCCGAATGATTCTTTTGTATAATCATATATGTATCATAATTGTCAGTTAGCATACTATGAATTTCGCATAATTTTAAATGGCAGAACATTAGTATCACCGCCTTTTATTTCACATAATTTTATATGGCAGAACATTAATATCGCCGAATTTATTATGGCATAAAGACATAGTTTACGGAACAGACGAGTGCTAGGAAACTAGTTTAGGTTTTAGGTTAGGTTAGGCGATTATTAACTAAACTGATACCAGTAAAATGGGTTAGGTTAGGCTAGAACTGCGACCACAACAGAACCAAACTGTTGCCAGTAAAGTGGGTTAGGTTAAAACCGAACTTAATGGGTTAGGTTAGAACTGCGACCACAACAGAACCGAACTGCTGCCAGTAAAGTAGGTTAGGTTAAAACCGAAGTTAATGGGTTAGGTTAGGTTAAAACCGAAGTTAATGGGTTAGGTTAGGTTAGAACTGTGACCACAACAGAACCGAACTGCTGCCAGTAAAGTAGGTTAGATTAGAACCGAACTTAATGGGTTAGGTTAGGTGGTTAGTACTGCGACCATAACAGAATCGAACTATAAATATTATAAGATATAAACTTCTTCGAAATAACTATTCGGACATGTAAATATTATGCTTACTCATATTCTGTCATATGAATGTTCTAATATAAAAAAAATATGTGAAATCACAATATAAGAAAAAAAATATGCAAAATAAAATTCGGAAAAATTATGTTTCTGTCGAAGGTTGTTATACAAAATGAATTTATGAGTAAGTATCAATTTTATGCAACATATTAGTGAACCATTGATGAGTATCGTCAATATTGCAGGGAAATGAACGCAAAAATTTAAATAATGAGAATTCGTCGTGGAGATGGTATGCTTTAAATCTGTAAATATTATAAATCACTTGTTAGAAAATAAGGAAGTTGAAATGGATAACCGCGTTGTAAACAAAAGTTGCATAGAGCATTACAAAAAACTACAGTTTTTGCCAGTTACATCTGTCGAGGTCGAAAAATCATTTTCTTTTTTGAAATGGATTTTCACAAGCAGGCGACGAAGTTTGACGTCATTCAATATGGAAAAAATATTGTTAATTTATTATGAAACGTATAATAAATAATAAATAAATAAAAGTTTTTTATTTCATAACAATTTAAAAAAAAACACTATAGCAGAGGTCTGTTAAGTATGAATCAGATCTATTTATATGTTATTAAGTGAGTAAATCAAATTAATTTTTTATCGATATTGATTATCGCGACTGCCCCGTCACTTGCCCCCAAACTGAGCAGTAGATAACGGGGTGTATTCATCACACAAATATTTGCCCTGGCTGGGATTCGAACCCGGGACCGCCGGCTCAGTAGGCAGGTGTCTACAAACCGAGCCAAACGTGTAGCTAGTCCCCACCATCCACTTTCAGGACCAGCTTTCAGACTGGAATTAAATTGGAAATATCTTGCAACATCGTCGAAATAAAGCTGAAAATAGTTTCCAACTTTTTCATATCGCGAACATCTGACGACGCGCGGCCCCTCTTAAAGTCATGTCAATTTTCTTGAAAGTTATTTCAAATTCGGTGCACCCCTCGGTTCCCAGGCCGGGGTTTTTTTCTTAAAAAGGGTGCGTATGTGGGGCACTGGAATACTTTCCAGTCGAGGGCGGAAAGGGTGACGGGGTCACAGGTTCAGTTCCGGTCTGGATTTTTACTAATTTGAGGTTCTAGCTGCTCTAGTGTAACTTTGCTTCTACCGCCAAAGGCGTCTTGGACACGTTTGTGATGATGATGTTACTTTTGAAACTTACACTTGAGACTCTGTTATGTTATAAAACTTTCGAAAATTAAACGTCTAAAGATTATGACTAAAAATTAAGCTATTTGAGCAGGTAAAAGCTAGTGTACAATACAATAAAAAACAATAGGTACTTTATTGCACACCAACAAGAAAAATATAACATGAAAAATGTGACATTAAACAATTATAGACAATAGGGGGCTTATCGCTAAAGAGCGATCTCTCCAAACAACGCGGAAGCGGAGAAAACAAAATTAAACAGAAAATAATAGGAGTGCTACAAAAATACAAATATTAAAGATGGAAGGCCATACACAAGTATATACATACGTAAACGTACATACATATAAACAGGAACAATGAAAATCACAGCTGACACACGACTTTATTAGGAAAAACAACAGCACAGAATTATAAAAGAATTAGGTTACTACGGAAGAGAAATAGTGTTTTTTTAGTACAAACAAAGTACATTTAGGCAGATCCAAGTTAGCAAAAAAGAAACTTCACTATTAAACTTTCCTTTAAAAAGGGCCGGGCATGAATTTAGAGCCCCACCCGCGACCCCGCTCCAGAAATGAGATTTCTTATTTTTTATTGCTCGGGGGGTTATTTTGGCATTGTAGTGCTCGCTCGCTCGGCGCTGTCATGTTGTGTGTTTACGACCTATGGATTTGTTTTTGCGAATTTGTCTAGTTTTTAGCAATACTAACAATATTTGTGTTTGTAACTCGGATTGTAAAAGAAAAAACATCTTTTTTATTGGTTAAATGGTACTCGTGTATAAATGTCTCAGTCATTGGCACCTTTTTTTAATTGTTGCCACCTTTAAGGCTCCATCCGTTCAAAAATGCAGATAGTTTTAGGCAGACATTTTTTTCATGGTCACATGTTTCTTAACATATTATCAATGTTACTACTTAGAACAGAGCTATTGCAATTTGTTGGTATATATTTGAAACCATTTCATTGATAATGTTTGTTTCAAAACTACGCGAAATTCACGCAGAAATCTGTTTTTTTTTTCAACTTATTTTCGACTGCACGCAATGAAAACATGAAATAGCTATGTTACTTTTTGGAGTTTATTGGAGTTTATTGGAGTTTATTGGAGTTTACTCCTTAAGAATTGATTTTCATATATAAGCCCGGGGTATGAAAAATATGGGGTGTAAAATCGAACGTATCTGCCGTGCTAATTTAAAAAGTCGTATCTCAGTATACGATCGGGGTAAAAATACGACTTCGTAATTTAGCAGGTTATGCGTTACGCGTTATAGACTAAGATCCCGATATAAAATAACCTTCACCGAGATGTTTATTTGATGAAGTGTATTTTATATTTAATTTAATATGTCAATAATTATATTGCATATGGGTTGCCTAACAAATTTTAGTCCAGGGTATGTTTAATTAATAATAAAAAAAAATTGTTTCAAACATTTCACCGGTTTGATTAATATTAGATAAATTCTATACCAATCGAAAGTATGAAGCCCATAGAATATGCAAACGTTAGGTTGCCTATTCTTTTCCCGTCGCAACTATTGGGTAGCCAGGTATAAACAGGTAAATCTATACCTACTAGCATTTTGCAAAGGTCTGATTGTTGAATTGAAATTAAAGATTATTTAATTATGAATTTATCTAATAATCAAATCGGTGAAATGTAAAAAAAAAATTTTTTTAATTTTAAACTAAACATACCCCGGGCTAAAATTTGTTATGCAACCCATATGCAATATATTTATTGTCATTTTAAACTAAATATAAAATACATTTCATCAAATAAACATCTCTGTAAAGGTCATTTTATATCGGGAGCTTAGTCTATAACGCTTAACGCATGACCTGCTAAATTAAGAAGTCGTATTTTTACCCCGATCGTATACTGAGATACGACTTTTTAAATTAGCACGGCAAATACGTTCCAAAAATATAAGTATTGCGAGGATTGACGTTTGGTTGTCAAAGGCGACGGTTGAAAATTTTATCAAATTTTATTTTATTTATAAGTTAATTCAGTTTTAGAGTCCTTTTCGCTGTTTTTGCGATGAGTGAGTCAAGTCGAGGTGTCGTGAGTGATACGTCACTTTTAGAATGTGGGCAGCGGGCAGCTCCGTCGTGGCTATCTGAAGTGGAGTTTGATAGTAAGGCAGGGCCGAGTCAATCGGATATTGTATCGGACGCTGAGTCCATGTCGGATGTGCGGCATATAGCGGTGAAGCGTGATTGTGGTCTGAGCGACGAAAGCTGTGGTTGTAGTGATAGTTTTATCACAATAGGCAGGAAACCTAAACGCTTGCGGGTTTTAGCAACCGCCAAAACGCAGCTGGAGCCGGACGGTGTGCCTGTGCCTGACAAGCTATTTGAAGTTTATATAGTGTCAAAAGAAGATTTACCGAAACAGATTGGTTTGGCAAAGTTGCTGCAATTTAAGGGTATAAAAGGAATTTTATCCGTCAAGTTTATGGGTCCACGTAAAGTTCGCATACAGTTTAACTCTAAGGATGATGCGGAGAAGTTTCTGGCTTCTCAGGAGTTTAACAATGAGACGAGACGTTCTTATTGGTCTAATATGGCATGCTGCACTTATGGAATTATAAGGCAGGTTGAGTTGGAGGTTGAGGAAGACGAATTTTTAAAGAATATTGAAGGGTCTGAAGACATTTTGTCAATATGTAGACTGAACCGTTTGGATCATGATGGGCGTTGGGTTAAGGCTGCAGCTATTCGTCTGTGTTTTAAGGGAACTTCTTTACCGCCATATGTTTATGCCTACGGTGGCCGATTTAAGGTAAATCAGTACACTTTCCCGGTTACCCAATGTTCAATATGTTGGAAGTTCGGTCATCTGAGCAGGTTTTGTCCTACTACTAAAGTTACTTGTCCGAAATGCGGCGGGGAGCATGCCAATTGCGAAACGACTATTTTTAGATGCATTAATTGTAAAGGCAGCCATATGGCCTTAGATAAGTCGTGCCCGGTTTTTGTGAAGGAGTAAGAAATTCGCAGGATTATGTCTGCTGAGGGATGTATATATAAACGGGCTTTTTGGTTGTATATGCAAAATAAGGAAAAAAAGGATACGGATGTTTGTAGTCAGGATGCGCCATCTGTTTTTGAGAATGACTTAAGTTTTGGAAAGTCATATAGAGATGCTGTTTTGTCGAAGCCGTTACAATCTAAAGAGTCTGAAGATTCTGTCTGTCAGGCTGAGGGCCAGCGATCAGTAAGTCAGTACAGATTAGAGAGCGAGCCACAACAAGAGGTTCGTAAGCCGCGGAATTCAAAAAGAGTAACAGATGTGAAGAGGGCCGAGTGTCTATTGGTCAATCAGCCTACTATTGAGCGGGGGGCTGATATGGAAGATAAAAGACAAAATAAGGACAAGAAGAAGAGACGTATTACTTTTGAAAGGCTGGTTGCGAAGACGAAGGATATTTTGTTTTCTACCGAAAGTTGGGAGGAGAAGTTCAAAACGCTGTTTGGAGTTGTTGTTAAGGAGATTTTGGATTTATTTAAGGATTTTTTTAAGGAAGGTGATTTTGTACGTTTGTTTTTGTCTAATGTAAATGGCTAGGTCTAATACCAGATCTTTCTTGAATGTAATGTTCAATTCAATATTGGCGGAACCCTTATCGGAATCGGCTAAATTTGTATACAGTTTTTTTTATGTAAATAGTGTATACAAATTTAGTTGTTTTCGTGTACATGTTATTTTTAAGTTTATACGGTTTATGTTTTTATTTATCTATGTCTTTTAGATGAATGATGTTGTGTATTAGGCCTGCTGGAGCTGGCATGTTCATAAAAATGATCAAAGCTCTTTAATTAATAGATAAAAAAAAAGTATTGCGATACTACGGTAGAAAGGTCGTATCTTTGTATGGATTTCATAGTAAGATACGGTTTTTTTCCGTAGCACTGCAGACTGTAGTAACTAAACTAGCCGCTCGAGGGCGCTTTACATCACGCTTCCTTATTTAGTTACTACTCATGATCTCTCCAATTTCTTAAAAATCAATCGGAAGTAAATTTTCCTTGTAAAATATTGTAATTTTGCTGTATATTATACTCGTATATTAATATTATGTAAATGCCTACCTTCTCGTTCTTGTTTGCAGCACCCAACAGGGTACATAATGTGATACTTAAACTATTTACTAATCATTATGTGCAATAAACGTATTGAGTATTGAGTATATATTTTATAATCGTTCTTAAGGCCAGGCGCGCACCACGATTTTAATCGCGCGATAATTTTGTCGCATAAATGCAAGATATGGGTTTATATGAGAGTGCGCGCACCACGATTTTCATAAACCCAGAAGTACGCTTATTTCTGCGACAAAATTATCGCGCGACTAAAAAAAATCGTGGTGCGCGCCTGGCCTGAAGAGTAAACTCCAGTCGTGCGTCGGAGCTGACACACACACTTTTTTTAGAACTCAGGGAAAAGTATTATTCACATTAGGTTGAAATTATTAATCTTTTTGTCATAATATGAAAAAAATACATTTTAAAATGTATAAGGGCTCTTAATAAGCTAAAGGAGTCCATCTTGGGGAAGTAGGTCTTAATAATAAGGTCGTTCAACCTGCTGTTATGAAAGTAAATAGGTACGGGTCGGACTCGCGCACGAAATGTTCCGTAGCTTTAACTATAAAAAATATGTATCGTTTTTATTTATTATTCTACAGCAACAAATAAAAATATACATATATACATGTATATGTATATTTTAATTTGTTTTTTTTCTCTATGAAAATTTCAAGAACTTGTGCCTTTTTTTTTGTTGTACACCCACACGAGCTATTTCGGTGTAATTGGGGAAAAAACTTAAAAAGTGTCCCAAAATGTTATTTTTTTTTATTTTTCCATTTCGTTACCGCTATTTCGTTGTCTGGAAATGGTAACGGAACGAAAAACCGACAGTTTTTTTTCCTAATTAGACCGACAGAGCTCGTGATTCTGAGTAGAAAATACCTTGTTGTACAACTTTAGAAAAAATGGCCCAAATATCCAAAATATCAAAAATAAAAATATGGCCCATCTATTATCATCCAACTGCTAGAAGAAAAATTCAGATAACCCTAAACACAGGATTTTTGCATTCTCCCTTATTTTTTTTACCTTTTTTTGTATCTGTTTAAAAAAAAAGATTTATACGGCTTCATTATGTCACCTCGTAATAGCCAATATTGTTGAGGTTATGAAGCAAACTGTGATTAAAAACAGCCGGAATAAAGCCTTACTAATGCTGCAAATCGACTTACGTGAACGTACTGTACATGTATGTATGTATGTATGGAGGCTAATGTCGTCGTTTAAGTCGGTCTCTGTGAAGAATTAGATTTACATACACAAGAATGCCGGCAAATAGGTTGAATTGCATTTTATTGTACAAAGTAGCAACCAGTTCCGCTCACACGGAGAAAAGTTATATCACTCTCCTAGTTTGTTCGCCGTAGTTGGATAAGCTATCATATAACCTATTAATGTTTTTGTTCAGCTATCCCTATACCAATTTTTTTTAAATGTTTTTACAATTTGCATAATAGTTGCGTTGACATACAGACATAATAACACATTACTGAAGAGGCTGCAAAATTGTGTATTGCCGGCTGAGTAGGTATATAGTAGATGGCCGGGTGTCAACTCACTCAATGAGATAAATAAAAACCGCTTAAACAAAAGAGGGCCACTTTTATTTATTTATTATTTATTTTATTATTTTTTGCGTCCTAGGCTGTCAGTGTAGTATGAAATTTCATTATTGTACCTACTCTAATTTGAAATAAGAATGAATTCTCAATATGTGCTATCCAATGAAGAAGTTCGCGTCCTATTATCACGAAGATAAGGACGACTTTTCCTTGGATGTTTCAGAAAAATGCGTGATAGCAGGACCATGAAGAAACGTGACTTTTATCCCCTGATCACAAGCACATTAAACGACCTTGTGACGAAATAAAATGATAGCAAGAGATTTCATAGGTGCCATGAGATGCATCTGCTGTCTACTCATACATCTCTCTACTCAAGTCAAATGAATTTCAAAAATACAACATTAGCAAATTGATAAAAAAATTTCCCTGATTCGTTGAAATTATACTTGTCAAAAAAATTAATCAATCACGAGGCACCCACCATGATCATCGCGATCAAGTTTTTTTAATAAGTCAGTTAGGGCTGAACAAAAAAATTAGGTTTAAATGTACCTATTGTATGTAATAGTTACACAATTAGGTCTTAAAATCTCGTACCTTACTTAGGCCAATCGGCAAGCTTCGTGGCCTAAACGCGGTACTAGATTTTAAGAACCTTCATTGTGCAACGATAGCATAATTTTTTTCTTCTTTGTTTGACCTAATTCTTAAGCTAATTTTATTCATATTATTACAATAATGCTGTAGAATTTAACATCAGTCGTCATCAAAGAATGGGCTCATGACTAGCAATCTATTTTTTTTTATTATTCTCGATAATCGTAGTTTTAAAGAGTGACCCAGGGGACTTCGCCATTGCAGCGAGACACAGAAAAAAAATTGACCTTTATATTTACAGAGGCAAAAGCCAGAGTATAAATAAATATTCGTATACCGTCGAGTAAGCTTTAGTTCGAGGGCGGATGAGTTAATTTTGCACCTGGAATGAGTACAAACGAGGTGCAAACTTGGATTAACTAGTAAACAGTATTACTCTGTGAGTTAAGTTTGCACTCACATCAACGGGCCGTCTTGTATATTGGGTGCAAACTTAATCCAATCGGGTTACATATAGCTATAGTTTATTTGATTTATAGGCTTTTGTCGTACTGAGATATGAACTAAAACAATTCTTTGAAGATTTTTTTTAAATTTGGTATCATTAGTATCTAATTTTTTTTTCAATACCTTACATGAAGCGAAAGGTCAGTAGATCCCATCTGTCCCAGACCTCTTTGCACGTTGTGTTAATGTAGTTTGAATGAATAACGTTGAATAATTTCGTTGATTATCTGAGTTGAGGAATTGTTTTGATGAATATCTATGGTATTTTGTCTCAGTACGTCTAGCATAACTTTGACACGCGACTCTTTCTCGCGCGACAAATACTACCTGTCACTTTCCTGTCAATACTGTGCGAGCAAGACAGGCGACGCTAAGTCGCGCGACTAGCGACTAGTCGCGTCAAGAAATGTTAGGCCCGCTGGTTCAGGCAAATGTTTCAAAATACATCAGCGTACCGGTTTGAAAATAGAATCTGCCTGCTGCACTAGCATTTGTTTCTTAATTCGAATGTTTTTGAAAATCAAAACATTCCAAAGTAAAACCTGCATTAAGAAAGACTATTTGAAATTTCGAACGCGCTTTAAAACTCCAAGTTTAAATGACGAGAATAATATTCGGAATTCAAATGACTGAAGACCGACGCCACCGGCAATTGTTCGGATAGTCCAATTTAAAAACCGTCGAATTCCAAATTCAAATTTCAACAAACAAGCGTGTGTAAAAAGAGGGCCCGGGCTTTAAAAATCGAATCAGGGGGCGTCCTTGAGCGGGAAAAAGGAGGCGTTCTTGCCGTCAACACATAAATCATATTTCTGGAGAATTTTTAAAAGTCCTATTGCTTTCGCGTATTTGCCATGTACTCCCCCTGGGGTGGTGTGTGTACTTACCCCCTCGTTTCCTAGTTCTGGGAGGTACAGGGCGTTCGGAGACGCGCGGCCTTGGGAGATGTTTCGGTTGGATTCGCTGCTAGAGCCTTTTTTTTAAAGAAGCTAATATTAAATATCTGCTCAGTGAGAGCGTTTTAGGAAGTAAGTGCATGCCTAAATGTGTACTTTAAACGATAATTGTTTTTGTTACACATTTACTTCTGTTGTTTCTCCAATAAACCAATAAATAAACTTCGCGTGATATATTTGGAAGTCCGTAAGGATTACGAATGCGGTATTAAAACAACTTTCAAAATATTAGTTTTTGATGAGACAATGTTTTCTCGACAGAATTTTGAGCTAATTTTTATTTTTAGTCTATACAGCCTGCCTTTAAAGCCCCATGGTCAGAGACACTGAACAACAGCAGTCTCCAAGATGGAACCAAAATCTTGGAGTTGAAGTGGTTGGAGAAGAAAGAATACAATACAGTACGGTATAACCCTTAGGAAAACCAATTGGACACGTCCTCCATAAGCCCGAATGGCAGACATCGTTTACCCTCATTCTGGTGTCAGCTCAGACCCATTCCCGTATAATAACTCCGGGGTGCCCACTATTTGGGCTTATCTCATTCCATGCCCAACGGTGGGCTGCCAAGACGGGAGACGTCAGACGCCAATATCTTGTAACATCCTAAAAGCACGTTATATAACTCCAAGGTGCAGCGGAGGGCGCATGTGTCCACTATTGGGCTCATCTCCTGCCATGCCCAACAGTGGACCTAGCGGACCAGACCCAGAACGGGCTAAATAGTGGGGTTCCGTCTTGGGACGGAATACGCCGATACATTGGAACTACAAAACTAAGAACATGCTGTATAACTCTGAGGTGCAACGGAGGAGCGAGGACCACATGTGTCCATTATTGGGCTCATCTCGAGCTATGCCCACCAGTGGACCTTAAGAGTGGGCTCCCAAGACGGAACACGCCGACATCTTAGAACTACAAAACTAAAAACACGCTATTTACCTCTGAGGCGTCGCAGCGGAGTAAGGGTTAATATGTCCACTTTTGGGCTCTTCTCGTGCCATGCCCAACAGTGGACCCAAAGAGTGGGCTCCCTAATACGGAAGATGCCGATATCTTAGAAATACAAAACTAAGAACACACCGCATAGCTCCGAAGTGCTGTAAGAGCGAGGACCATGTGTCCACTATTGGGCTCATCTCAAGCCATGCCCACCAGTGGACCTTAAGAGTGGGCTCCCAAGACGTAAGACGCCGATATCTTAGAACTAAGAAAGTAAGAACACTCTGTATAGCTCCGAGGCGCCGCGGAGGAGCGAGGGCGGGCGCCGCCGCACGCAGCGCGCAGTATATGCGGAGAGGACAGAGTAAACATTTATATTATTAAACTGAAATTAATAATAATATAAATTTATGAAACATATAATGTCTCATTTTTTTATGTGGGTAGGTACACCACAATTTTTATTTAAGCATTAAATACAAAGATCAAAGCTTAAAGAAAAATTGAAAAAGGAGCTACCTGGGGGAAGAGACCAGGAATCGAACCCGGTACCTCTGGATTGCCGGTCCAGCGCGTTAACCATTTCGCCACCCTAGCTCCAGGAAGATCTGACGAAAACGGTAGCTCCTTTTTAAATTTTTCTTTAAGCTTTGATCTTTGTATTTAATGCTTAATAATAATAATTAAATTATTTATTCAGATAACCAGGATCCATAATTGTTAGTACTACTCCTTACCTATCTATTATTAGTATCATAATTAACAAAACTAATTACACATTGCACATAGCTACACATACCTACACATAACATTTTAACTTAAATTAAGAGGGTCTATTGCGTTTTTAGGGTTCCGTAGCCAAATGGCAAAAAACGGAACCCTTATAGATTCGTCATGTCTGTCTGTCTGTCTGTCTGTCTGTCTGTCCGTCTGTCCGTCTGTCCGTCCGTATGTCACAGCCATTTTTTTCCGAAACTATAAGAGCTATACTGTTGAAACTTGGTAGGTAGATGTATTCTGTGAACCGCATTAAGATTTTGATGCAAAAATAAAAAAATAGTAATAAATATTGGGGGCTCCCCATACTTAGAACTGAAACTCAAAATTTTTTTTTTCATCAAACACATACGTGTGTGGTATCTATGGATAGGTCTTCAAAAATGATATAGAGGTTTTTAATATATTTTTTTTCTAAACCGAATAGTTTGCGTGACAGATGCTTCCAAAGTGGAAAAAAGTTGGTCCCCCCCCCTCTAACTTCTAAAATAAGAAAATAAAAAATCTAAAAAAAACATATGATGTACATTACTATAAAAACTACCAACGAAAATTGTTTTGAACGAGATCTAGTAAGTAGTTTTTTTTTAATAATTTAATACCTAACTTTGCACCTAATTTATATGGGGCGCTATACATACCAGGTGCAAACTTAACTTAACCACTTAGGGATGGAAAGTGTTTGTACGGAACCCTCGGTGCGCGAGTCCGACTCGCACTTGGCCGGTTTTTTTTATTTGCCGTCATTGTTCGACTGTGCAGGTTCGTGCTTCGAGGTCGCTGATGGATCATGACATATTTATGGTTAATAATAAGTATAAACCGCAAGAGAATATTGTAACATTGTTCATTTTTTGTATTCTATCCAATCAATTTAAGATTAATGGGATCCAAGGATAAGATCTATATGAAAATTTCCAAAATTTAACTAGATAACAAATGTAAAAAAAAAGATTATTTTTATTGGATTTCATAAATGGTACTGAATGTATAGTGTATTTTAAAAAAGGCCTACAGTTTGGACCACATTGATTTAAATAATAGGCGTTTTATTTGGTAAAAGTGATATGGCAGATTAGCATTTAGTCCGTAAACCTTTTGCGATGGTAAAAGTCTATACACACATATGATAGATTTTTTTGTCGCTTCTGTATAACCCTTCTGTAAGCGACGAGCTCAAAGCGTTCTCAATTTTCAAAAATGTTACTTTTATAAATAGTTTTCGCGAACCTAAGTACTGTGTTTTCACCTGGACTACCTACACCTTCCTTTGCTTGCGTTGCCATAGACAGGTAAAAATATGAATTAACACAATAAAATGTATGTTGATTACACATGGATACTGCTTTTAGCCGATAATCAGCTTTTCTTTTGTATTTATTGAAATGTATTTTTTTAAACAGAGTAACACTGTGGCATTCATTAATAAAAAAATATATCTACTGAATATTTTAAATTACTTACGGCAAGTAACATTTCAGGCCAACTAAATCGACCGTAGCCATACCATAATTTTAACAAATTTGTGCCTTATTTCGGGATTCAGGGGTTATGTTTATTTGTTAGATATATGTCACAATAAGATATATTATATGCCAGAAATAATAACCGCCATTAAATTACAGCTACTTAAAAAAAAAAACAATGTGTTTTGCATGTACGGGAGCGTTCAAGTATTACGTAACGCAATTTTTGAAGATTTTTGACCCTCCCTCCCCCCCTTGTAACGCGCCGTACCGTTTTTCTGTACCCCCCCCTCCCGCTCTCTAAACGTTACGTACCATAAGTGACGCGAAAGTGACCATTTTTACCCAAAAGTCACGAAAGATAATATGTTAAAATGATTAAAATTATAACCAGACCAATACAATTGAGGGGTTCAATGTAAAATAAAAGACAAGGGTTGCCAACATGGGCGTTTTAAATCCCATTTTTTTTTATAATAAAAAGAAACAATGTTACTTAACGTGTTGTAAGAAAGACCCCCTCCCGCCCCTGTAACGCATCGTAACGTTTTATGAGACCCTCCCTCCCCCCTAAATTGCGTTACGTAATACTTGAACGCCCCCTACATTGTTTTAATGTTCCTGTAATTTAGTCCATTACTACACTCCACTACACTCACTGCACCACAAGTGCCTTAAAAAGCCTCACTATCGTTATCTACCATTATACATCCAAAACCGCTTCAAACCGGAAACGTCGCCTCTGACACCTTCGCATATACTGCGCGGCACACATGTGGTGGGGCACTAGGAAGAAAGCGGGCGAAGAAAAAACGAGGGAGACGAAAAACTAGAGCGGGACGGAAAAGTGGGCGAAAAACGAAAAATTTCACCCGCCTCCCCCCGCACGCACACACGCGTAGCGTAGCGCGCGCACTACGAGTTGATACTTGCGAGATTTTGGACAGAGGTTCTATGCGAACGCTGAATTTTTGGCTGAAAAATATATCCGAGGGTGCAGTCATGTTAAATGTCAAGTTCAACATTAAGGCTTTGTACTGTAAGGCATAATTTGTCTTTAAGCGCAAGCTACTATTAAGCTATACATATTTATTATTAATTTTGTTGCCGTTTTCTTTATTTTTCCGATTGCTAAAATTGTTACCAACTTGCATGATAAAATTTTCTTCGGTTTCCGCAACTGTTACACATGTTAATAAATAAAACAATTTAAACGGATGATACCGCGTGTATTCCTTATATGAGCCTCCCTGACGTTTTGGCAACTATTACATAATAACAACAACACAATGTTCATCTGTCAAAGTGAAATTTGTGCAAACTATACATTTTATAAATATGAACTAAAAAATAAAGATGTACATACATGCCAGTTGGGCCAAGTGTGTACAAATAGTTACACGTGTGTCTGAAGGGTATTAATTCAGTTCACTATAAGACTTGCTGTGGAGAGAGAACCGCCGAAAAAAGGCTCCTAGACTGTGTTTTTACTAAGTTATAGTCTAAAATATAATAATAAATATATGTATTTATCTAAGTATTTATCTATTAAGTAAAACCTATCTATATTAGTTGCACCGCCCACAACTTATCTGCCTTGCCCGATGGTTGACTGGTAGATAAAGTCCAATGGCATTAAGTCCGCCTATTGTACGATCTGTTTTTCATTTGTGCAATAAAGATTAAATTATTAAAACAAAAGTTCACAACCTTGTTATAATGTTAGTTACCTAGTTATAATAAGTTTCTGTCAAAAATGACATTTTAGTGGCAAGCTTTTATAGCTGACAATTCTAAAAAGCCCAAGCTCGGTAGGATTGCTTTTTCTATTGTAGAGTTCCTATGGCCACCTTCCGGCTCCATCATCAGATCAGCCCCGTGGTATCATATTATTGTATTGTCATCAAAGTTAAGTAAGTGTGCAAAATTTTAGCTCAATTGGTTGACGATATCTGCTTCAAAATTGAGTTGCAAGATTTCACCCGAACAAACATACTTAGATACATAATAATAATAATAATAATACAATACTTTATTGCACACCAATAAAAGTTTACAAAAGGAAACAAGACAAATACAATTTATAAATAACGGTAGACAACAGGCGGTCTTATCGCTAAAAAGCGATCTCTTCCAGACAACCTTTGGGTAGTGAAATTGATGAAAATTCTAACTTAATACAGAGTAGGTGCAGCAGAAGGTGAAGGGAGCACATAATTAGATACTAACAGAAAACAAGTACGCATATGGGTAAATATACACATACATAAATAGATATACATAAACTTACATAATACATACATAAATACAATAATATAAATAGACACTAGACGTATACGAATCTTATATAACACAACGCAATACAGTCAGTGACGAAAAACAGTTTCATATATTAAACCAACAATTACATACATTGCAAGCTAAATAAAAGCTTTTAATAACTTGAAGAGCCTATAATCTGATCATACATAGTATTGCTATATCTCAAGATAATAAGTTTATTTAAAATCATAACTAAATGTACGTAATTATATTTAAAAATTAAAAATATAATCAAACCCTTACTTAACTAGCACCCCTTTGGCATGGACCCGAAGACGGTGTCGCATAAAGCTAATACGTTCAGCAAGGAAGCTGCCAGCTTGCCTTTTCTCGACAGTAGGGATAATATTAGATGAGAAAAAATCTTATTGTTGAATTTCAAAATTAATAGCCATTATTTTTTTAAAGATAGACACATTTTATAAAAAAATACATTCCGTTCTAGATTACAAATACACACAAGTAGCACTGTAATCGGTTGTGGTTCAGTATAGACTTAGTGCGGAGATTCATGTTAACTATCTAGAATATTTCCTTTTTAGATTCTTTCTATATTATTTTTATTAAAATAGTAACGTCTGCTAGCGTAAACCAAAATGTTTGCAATGAAGCGAATTTAAAAAAAAATATGGTTCAACCAGGATTCGAACCAGCGTCTCCAACGGCTTTCCGGGCCAACACGGGCGTAATGGACCACAACCTGATGCGTACTGGACTCAAAAATTATGTTATTGATTTCAGGATAGCCAGTTTAGGGATCATGAAAGTACAAGTATGCAAAATAAATGGAATGTCGACAAGAGTCTGAAATAAGAAATTATGACGCGAAGTGATTACGGACGAGCGAACAAAGTGAGCGAGGACAAATATATCTGAGTGATGTAATGGCACGTGTTAAACACACGCACTCTGGTTTTCACTTTAACTGCAGAAAATGAAAAAAAAAATGTCACTATGCGCAAAAGCTCACTGATTTTTAGACTATGAGAATTGTAAGTTCCGAACCTTTCATCGTAAACAAAATTTGCTCATTCAACGTTTTCTTGGGCCTTTTTCCCATTATTATGTAAAGGGCTACTAGACGACCATAAAATTTGTTTTTCGTAGAAATTATTAGATTATATCCATCTTAACACTACTTAAAAATTTGTTTTTAATTATCCGTATGTTTTTCGTAGAAATTATTAGATTATATCCATCTAAACTAAAATTACCGCTTTGGTACCGCTCCCACTTCGCGAACGTGAAGTTAAAATAACGTAACTTTGAGCAGAATAAATGAACATTATATTTTTCGATTCAGTAACTTGTAAATTTCTCAGATTTTTTTTATCTGTTCAATGAACAGTAGTATGTTTTTTTTTTATCAATTTAAAATTTGCATAGATTTAAGGAGCATGGTTTTCCCATCTACTTTTAATTAAGACTTAGATTATGTCTTTCGGAAGTTTTTTTAATACACATTATATTTTTTATGACTGGAGCATATGGTGGGAATCGAATCTACAACCACCGAAACATCTGTCTTAATATAAAGCCCGACAACAGTATACTTACGTAACCAATTCCTCTGTGTTATTATAGCCTTATTCCAAAGAAAATTATCTCAGCTTTCATATATTATTCCTATATATTTTCTTCAAGGCTGATAAGAAAAGTTTACGTTAGGGAACCTAGTTATGTTTATGTATGTTAGGAATATCTAAAGAAAATATAACGGCAGAAAATGAGGTTTTTGAAAGCAGTTCCTGTAATGTACGACTAGAATTGTTATTGTGGATCATGAATTGAAGTGAAAAGCCGAATTTATAACGATGTAAATTGAGCTATGAAGCGGTATGTTTAAGGTTGAGTTTGGTGTGCAGGTATCCCGGAAAGGGCTCGCTCGGAGTTTCCCGCGCAAGTATCAAGAAGGTTTTCTCCTCCGGGAGGCCATTGTAGCATGTTTTTATACCCAAAAATTTTAAGTCAGTAGGCGCTCGAACTCAGAGCGGCAAGAACGTTTTTATTATTATTAATATATATTTATATTTCGTTTTCATTTACAAGTTTTTCCATCGTTCATAATTTTAATATTTTTATACCGTTTTATACAATCAAGTGTTTATAGCTAGACGTAATACAACAAAACAAACTTTTGGAATAGAAATACAACGATATCGGCGAAAAGTTTCACAAGTTGGAGTTTGACAGTTGGGATTCAAATTTTGAAAAATTGACGTTACAACAGAGAGATGGCGCGTGGATTTGCCTGCCAGCGCGGGGTCGGTGCCCTCGGCTGCTAGAATGCTGAACTACCAGAACATTTGACGGCTGCTCTATTCGTGAGTACATTTGAAATCAATCGCGTTCTAGAATTATTGATGATCTATTACATAAGGGTACGTTCATAAAATGTCTCGTGAATATTGTACTAATATGAGTGTGTGTGTCACGCACACCGAGCCGCGATTGTTTTTATCGCTCGCAGTAAATTAGAGGGGCGATAGTGGATACTCACTGACTAGTGTTGGTATTGATTTTTTTCCCTCATTCTGTTAAATTTTATTTATTGTGGGGAGAGCCGGACACGCCGATGACGTGCGTGCCTTGCCCCGACATTGTGACGATAAGTAAAGAAATTGGACGGTCAAGCAGCCATTTGCTCCATTTTCAAATTCGCCGGCGTTGCGTTCCAATTTCGAACTTATCAACGCAAATTAATGTTCCTTTTTTGAATGTCATCGTTCGTTAAATGTTCTATTATTGAATATCTGATTCGGTTTTCAAAGCCGATATGATTTGACATTTGTTATTTTTTGTTTTTTAAGGTTGATGAGATTCTTTTGTGTCAGTTCTTATGATTTATTTTTATGATTCTGTTTCCAAATCTAGCTACCACTTAAATACCTATTGTTGATTTATATTTTAATTCGGTGTACTAGATAAAATTATTTGTTGTGTTGTCAAGTTTCTTCGTTGTCTAAATGTTATCTAGATGTTATCTACAAGTCTATTTAAGGTGACTGTGGTAAGGTGGTCAAATCGTCACAAATTCACTAATTAAGGTTCAACAAGGTAAGTTTAAATATTGTAGAAGTGTGTAATGGCGACATCTCACAGAGCCGTGTATATGTACTTACTCCGATATCTGATTGTTTACATATCCTCATTTACAGCAATTTTCACAAATTTTCTAGAATAAATCGATAAGTAGGTACCCAAGTAAAATAAATACTACGGTCAACTACCACTGTGGTATTTTTTACGATAAACAAAAAAAACTGATAATGAAATAAACTTCTATTAATGTCTTGCACTTATTGGAAATAACCTATAAAGAGGTATATTACCTATAGTTTGACAATGTCACAAGGAAGTATATCCCGAAATTTAAAAAGTAGCTATTTTAATTTAACTTGTCATCAAAAAGAACATTACTACGTTTTAGTCCCATCTTGTTTAAGGCAATTAACAGAACAATATTTACAACAATAACCTACTCAGTTAAACGTCGTCCAACCAATCTTGACCCTTTAACAGACCTAAACCTTAGAATAGCATAGATGAATTTATTGAAAAGTCGGGAGAGCGCTGACCCAAAACTAAAAATCACGGTATTTTTAATGATAATCAATTATGTATAATGTGAATTTAATAATAATAATAATGTATAATGTATATTGTATAATGTATACTTTCATTTAATAATAATTTATATAATGTATATTGTAGGTATTTGATGACATGACTTGTAAAATGTATATTTTATTAAGAAAGATCTGAATCTGAATCTGAAATATGTCTAGAAATCCAGTTAGCGCTAGAAAGTGAAGCCAGTTTTCGTTAGCCACGGGCTAGGTTTCGTCCGAGTGTGCGTCTGTCACAACATTAATGACACAAGCAACACGTCTCTATGATTGGTTCGTAGACACGCACACATACAACCAAAAGCGGCATCTTTCGCAAATCTGTTGTATGAAGACTCTCGTTCTAGGTGTACTACTTATTCTAAGACCTAAGCTTGTTTAATTTTATTGAAATTGTAAATCAAGGATTCTTTGCTACCACATGTTTATTTTACGTAAAATGGCTTGCAACTTCGTCTGCGGAGGGGAAAAATCATAACCCCTCTTTTGTCTATCCGTAGTCGGGTAAAAAATATTAATCTGTGCTACCTGTCATAATTAAAACAGTTTGGGTTTTCGGATCGTGACATGGAAGCTATTTAAAATAACAAAAACCGGCCAAGTGCGAGTCGGACTCGCGCACCGAGGGTTCCGTACAAACACTTTCCATCCCTAAGTGGTTAAGTTAAGTTTGCACCTGGTATGTATATGTATAGCGCCCCATATAAATTAGGTGCAAAGTTAGGCATTAAAAAACTACTTACTAGATCTCGTTCAAAACAATTTTCGTTGGTAGTTTTTATAGTAATGTACATCATATGTTTTTTTTACATTTTTCATTTTCTTATTTTAGAAGTTAGAGGGGGGGGGGACCAACTTTTTTCCACTTTGGAAGCGTCTGTCACGCAAACTAGTCGGTTTAGAAAAAAAATATTTTAGAAACCTCGATATCATTTTTAAAGACCTATTCATAGATACCCCACACGTATGTGTTTGATGAAAAAAAAATGTTGAGTTTCAGTTCTAAGTATGGGGAGCCCCCAATATTCATTATTATTTTTTTATTTTTGCATCAAAATCTTAATGCGGTTCACAGAATACACCTACCTACCAAGTTTCAACAGTGTAGCTCTTATAGTTTCGGAAAAAAATGGCTGTGACATACGGACGGACAGACGGACAGACGGACAGACAGACATGAGAAATCTATAAGGGTTCCGTTTTTGCCATTTGGCTACGGAACCCTAAAAAACCGGCCAAGTGCGAGTCGGACTCGCGCACCGAGGGTTCCGTACAAACACTTTCCACCCCTAGGTGGTTAAGTTAAGTTTGCACCTGGTATGTATAGCGCCCCATATAAATTAGGTGCAAAGTAAGGTATTAATAGGTATTAAAAAAAAACTACTTACTAGATCTCGTTCAAAACAATTTTCGTTGGTAGTTTTTATAGTAATGTACATCATATGTTTTTTTTTAGATTTTTCATTTTCTTATTTTAGAAGTTAGAGGGGGGGGGGACCAACTTTTTTCCACTTTGGAAGCGTCTGTCACGCAAACTATTCGGTTTAGAAAAAAAATGTTTTAGAAACCTCGATATCATTTTTTTAAAAATATGTAAAAAATGTTCTTCTGAAGAAGGCATATTATAAAGTTGAACATTACTTAGAAGACGATGAACCGTGGCCAATTATTCCGTCTCAAAACCAGATCTAATCCGTAGGCAGTGTCCCGGAGAGGTCTGTGTCGTTTAGGGTGTCGCTGCTATTGCCTGCTTCACATATTGTTATTTTTGGTTATTTTATTAGAATTAGTTATTGACATACTCAATACATACTTGTTATGTATAGTAGCTTAGTTTTAATGACTTTTAACTTAATAGTCTCTTTCGATGTATGTATTTTTCATATTTGACGTTTGGAGGCACTATACACCTCCAAAACCTGACAGCGGGAACCTTTTACACCCTTTATTATTATTATTATTATTTGTGTTTCACCTTCTTTTGACATTGGAGACGCTATACATCTCAGCTAGTTGTAGGCTCCTTACTATGTATTTTTAATCCATCGTATTGTATTATTGACGCATAGAGACCCTTTACATCTCTGATAGTATAGGTTAAGAGTATTCTATTAATGGACCCGGAGACAGTTTACATCTTCCGGCAAAGTATGCCCAGTGATTTGTCTGTTGCATTGATTTACTATTATGTTGTTGTGATGTAATCATAATTGTAATTTTATATTTATTATTGTTATGCAATGATATAGAATCAGACATGTAAAAGTGCCCTTGAGGCCTATTTGCAGAATAAAGATTTGAATTTTGAATTTTTGAATTTTGAAGACCTATTCATAGATACCCCACACGTATGTGTTTGATGAAAAAACAATTTTTGAGTTTCTGTTCTAAGTATGGGGAGCCCCCAATATTTTTTTTTTTTTTTTTGCATCAAAATCTTAATGCGGTTCACAGAATACATCTACCTACCAAGTTTCAACAGTATAGCTCTTATAGTTTCGGAAAAAAATGGCTGTAACATACGGATGGACAGACGGACAGACAGACAGACATGACGAATCTATAAGGGTTCCGTTTTTTGCCAGTTGGCTACGGAACCCTAAAAAAGAATCCAAATATTTTATTTCATTTCAAATTGGTCCAACCGTCTTCGAGTTATCAGGGGACATGCAAACAAATCAAACATCCCGACTTACTGAGACCCTGATTTTTGAAGTCGGGTAAAAGACCTCGTGTTGCGGAACACTATGTAGTTGGACATAGCTACATACATCTATACTATTATAAAATTCTAGATTCGTATAGAAAATCAGTCAGGGGACATACTTTCAGGAAAATCTTAGCGTGATGCAGGATCGTCTTTTGTTTTGTATAGGTGCGCGGCGCCGTGCCATCCTGGCGCCATCTGTTGGCCATTATTCCCTTTGTTCTTTCATCACTCCGAACCGACTGGACGGATCTTAACCAATTTTGGTACAGGGATAGCTGGACATAGGATACTTTTTACCCGACTGCGCTGTAAAAAAATACGCGGACAAAATTGCGGGCACCCCCTAGTGTTACATATAGGTATAACATATGATTAATTCTGAAGAACTAACAATATTATTTCTAACTATAAGGTACCCAACAACATCCGCGTTATTATTTTTTTCTTTATCATAGTCGGGTATAAAGTATCCTATAACCATCTTTCAATGTGGATTTCGTGAGACAAATTTAATAATTGTATTAAGTGGTTTAGACCCACGTGAAATTGTCAGGAACGGAGTTCGTACATTCTGAACATCTTGGGCCGTTCCTGACAATTTCACGTGAGTGTAAACCGCTTAATACAATAATATCCCTGTACAGTCGAGTTTCTTACATTTATGACTAAAAATGTGATCAAAAATATCTGAACATGCACCGTTAACAATGAAGGTGAATTCACATATTTTTGATAAAGAATATTGCTTATAAATTTATGAGCTCAACTGTACTAAAATTGGTTAAAATCCATCCAGCCGTTTTAGCGTGAAGAAGCAAAGAAAATACCACCAACAGATGGCACTCTACGGCTGTGGCCATGCTGGTAAATCGCGCCGTTAAGATTTTTCCTGAAATTACCCCGCTCCATAGAAAATTAACTTTCAATACAATTTTAGAATTGTATAATGGTACCTACCCATATATTATTCTATCCTTCTTTAAACCACAATACCATTGAATAAGACCATGAATCATTCCATCTCATGTTTCAGTGATTCAGCAACCGAACCCATGAAACATTTGAAAACATTTAAATGAGTCCAAGAAATAACTAAATGACTAATATTTCTAGTAATTCGATTGTGTTCAAATGTGACATGCGTGTGTTATTCCGATGACACAGAATGTTGAAGAGATAAATTAAAACAAAAGTACCTCTGTTGAATAATTACCGACATCAACCAGGCTGGAGGTCTACTACATTCGGTTAAAAGAAACTTTATTTTCTAAAGAAATTACAGAAATTTCGCTTATAAGACAACTTACAAATCCATGCTATACTATACTATACTATACTATATACTTATACTATATACTATACTATACTTTTATACTATCCATACTTATATTATAAATGCGAAAGTGTGTCTATCTGTCTGTTACCTCTTCACGCTTAAACCGCTGAATTGATTTTGATGAAATATGGCATAGAGATAATTTAAGATACGGGGAAGGACATAGGATAGTTTCCATCCTGGACATTATACCTAAAAAGTTTGAATAGTGAGTGAACATTTCTGTTGGGGTGCGGTGACCCTGTAGGAAATGTAATTATTAGAACATTGCTCTTACATTTGCTTAGGCGCTTTTAATAATCCCTTTTATCAAGTTCCACGCGTACGTAGTCGCGGGCAAAAGCTAGTAGTTATATATAAACTATTAATACAAAGGTCAAAGCACAAATGAAAATTAAATGTATAATCAGGCGGAAGACCGGTCCAACACTCTCTCTCTCTCTTCCGCTAAGTTATAGCTGCCGGCAAACTATAACTTAGAGCATAACCTTGACTGCGCAGTAGCCGATTTACGTACAAATGTACATGCGCAGATCCGCCATTTTTGTTCTAAAAGTTTGCCGGCAACTATACGCATTTAATTTTTTCTTTGAATCAATGATTCAATATAAAAAGACATTGTGGTGTACCCCACATTAAAAATAATGAGATATAAATGTTTCATAAATGCCCAGCTATCCTTCGTTTAACTCCGTCCAAACGTTTCGGCGTAATGAGAGGCCAAGCGAAATAAATTATTGACTTTTTTTCTGTGACTAGCTATTTCCGACCAACTGTATTTTTCTTTGAACATTCACCAACAGCTCACCGACACGATTCAAATACAAATACAAATAGTTTATTTGATTCTAAAGAGAGGTAAGCTTGGTAAGATTACAATGGTCTTCTATAGACACCTTTCAGCTCCATCATAAGAGCCAGCTTCATGGTGTCATATTATTGTATTGTCATATAATTGAAATAGGTACACCAAATTTCACCTCAATTGGTCACCGAGAAGTGGTTCAAATCTTACTTGCAAGACGATTACAGAACCCGCGACCAGTGAAAACTTGGAAAATAAAATTAATAGTAAAATAGTAAAGTAAATCACAACTATAGAGCACAGCGTTTGACCTCACCTCAAATGTTGTTTGGCGGAAATAACTGGTCGTTGCGTCATAGTGCAGGCCACAGTAGCCTCAGTGCATTCTTTGACATCCGGACGGCTCCGGAACGGTAATATTAAGGCCTTTACGAGTAGGTACTCGCGTATCCATAGTATAATGGTAGTTTATGCAACTGCTACATAATGATAGGTCTTAAAATACGAGTGTGGTTTTAGAAAACGAGCCGTGGGGCGAGTGTTTTAAGACCTAATTATGTACAGTTACACTACTTTATCTACACTCATATTCATCATTTTATCATAGATTTTCTTTCATGAAAATTTGAAACATTCAGTCTTGCCAGTCAGTCTGAGCAGAGAAATATATGAGGTGACTCGCATGACGGGGCGAGGTCACCATAACAGTATCAAAATTGATACTGTGTGTATGTGTGTGTGTGTGTGTGTGTGTGTGTGTGTGTGTGTGTGTGTGTGTGTGGGGGCGAGGTCGCGAGGTCACCATAACAGAATCAAAATTGATACTGTGTGTGTGTGGGGGCGAGATCGCGAGGTCACCATAACAGTATCAAAATTGATACTGTAGCTATGTGTGTGTGTGTGTGGGGGCGAGGTCGCGAGGTCACCATAACAGTATCAAAATTGATACTGTTATGGTGACCTCGCGGTGGCTGTGGTAGGTACTGTTATGAAATTACATCTCTGATTTTGGTCGCTGCTAAGTCATGTAGGTCCTTACCTATAATATCTGAACTTGTTATAGGAATTTAACAAGGTGGATAAATAAAGTATGCTACTCGGGAATGACAGGACTTTCGACGTCATCACGCTATGATTGGTTGGTTGGTTCTATCAAACCGTGTCTATGCCAGTGGTGTATCATAAATACTCCCCGTTCCCTTGTTACCCGTATGAATCTCATAAAATCTTGAGTGGGATAAGTGTTGCGGAACCCACGATGCGCGAGTCAGACTCGCACCTGGCCGGTTTTTTAGATATATTTTTTTAAATCCTTGATAGGACATTTGTTCTGCGCCCGAGTGTACTTACATACATAATTATCCGCCTATTGTTAACCTCTATTGTAATGATAAGTGTTATCTGTATTTCTTTCCTCTTGAGGAGCGCAATATAAAGAGTAGACGACGCGGTTGGCTCAGTTTGCAAGCACCTGCCTACTGAGCGGCGGTCCCGGGTTCGAATCCCGGCCAGGGCAAATATTTGTGTGATGAACTCGAATATTTGTGCTTGGGTCATGGTTGTTCCTATGTATTTAAGTATATATTTATCTATATAAGTATGTATATCGTCGTCTGGTACTCATACCACAAGCCTTCTTGAGCTTGATTTGGGACTAGATCGATTTGTGTGAGGTTGTCTGATATTTATTTATTTATTTATTATTTATTTATTATTCTATTCTATTCTATATTACTTTAGTCTACAAGTAGGTAATTAGTAAAAAACAATCGTGACATAAACAGTATTTTTTTTCTTCCAACTGCATGTAGACCAGAGTAATAATGTGTATTCATACTCTGAAAATTATAAAAAATAAAATAACATCAAATGAGACGAGTAAAAATATCGCGGAAAACATAATAATATCTTAATAGACCTAAACCTGTGACGCATCGGACCGCAGGCACGCAGCGATGTAGGATAAGTCCCCCTCATGCATTCTAATTGGTGCATGACGAATCTTAGACAGGTTTAAAGACATTTATTCTCCTAGGAATGTTACACGCTTTAATGAAAACTAAATAAAATAAATAAATATTAAACGACAATTTGGCTGACGGTGACATGGCCCATTGCGATTTAATTGAAACCTACAGTTTGAATATTTCATTGATATTGTTTCAAAAACTACTCGAAATTGACAAAATTCACTCAGAAAACCTTTTTTTTTTACTTATTTTCGACAACAGGCAATGAAAGCATGAAATAGCCATGCTACTACACATCTAAAACTCAGGTAAAAGTATTATTCACTGCAAAAAGGTGGTTGAAATTATCAATATATTTGTCATAATATGAAAAAAAATCATTTACCTAAAAGGAATAAGGCCTCTTAATTATGCAAATATAATATGATTTATATACACTTTTACAAGTCCTGAATAAATTCATCATCCTTGTATAGACAACTCAGGGGAAGGACTTATCACTCATTAAAGTACAATTACAAGTATCAAAATACTACCCAATATTTTTAACCCTTAAATTGACAAAAAAAAACGAAGATCGATAGTTCAAGTCTCGTTACATAGAAAAAGTTTGCATACAGCAATGAATACTCGTTCGAAAAAAAATAGAAAAAGACGGTCAAAGAGTTTCTACATCCTGGTGTACCTACATTGCCAACTTAAGTGTTAATTCCTGATCCGAGGGGCACAGTACAGTACTGCCAAGTTTGAG
Source organism: Apotomis capreana (assembly GCA_947623375.1). NCBI lineage: Eukaryota > Metazoa > Arthropoda > Insecta > Lepidoptera > Tortricidae > Apotomis > Apotomis capreana. The sequence continues at coordinate 847,999 of OX392522.1, forward strand.
TATGATATTTTGATTATGTCAAAGTTTGTGGTAAACTATTAGTGTTAGTTAGTTGTCGAGCATAATTATTACGCAAACCGGTTTTAAATTAGCCCTCTTTACCGGTACTGCCCGGTTATCACTAGTCTGACGTAGTGTCTCCGCTCGCGTATTTACTCATTAGTACGCATACTGATAGGGGTTAAGGATACCTTGTTCAACCGAAGTTACACGGCATAATGGCTGTCATACAAAAGTTTCTTACATTCATGAAGTAAGTATAAAGATTATTTTTGTTTGTGATTTTCTATATTATGATAATCCTATGACATAGACGTTGATGGTGGCAAATTCATTTAGATTACAAAAATGGTAATAAAATTTATTCAAAAGCACATCAATTTAGCAAAAACTAACTAATTAAACTAATAAAAACCTAATCAAATATATGATTAGATTAGATTAGATTATGCTTATTTCAAACGTATAGGGATACATTGTAAATAACACATAGTCAATTTACACGAATCTATACGGTGATCGTCAACATAATAAACAAAATTAAAAATTCAGAAAGTTATAATTCAACAGATAGTTAAGAAAAAACAACGTCAAAAAAAAAATATAATAACGTTAAATAATATAGAATAAATATGATAATAAATTCACTTACTACACAAATTAAATTTCAACAGTGACCACAAAGGATCGTCACCTATAGCAAGTAACACTAAAATATAAAACAACTTATCTAAATATGTCAAGATAATCTTGGAATGACAAAGGATATTTCAATAAAAGTTTTCTCAAATTGACGCTTGAATGTCAGTCATGATGGTTCATTCCGAAGATCGGGTAGGTGTTCATAGTACGCCGGACTGATGACACCGCGGGTTTAAAGCCTTTCTAATAAATAATACAAAAATCGACACACAGCATAAGGAAAAATTGGGTGGTGGAAAAGTAAACAGGTTGGGACGGTACAGGGTTCGATTCCCGAACTCTTTCGCCAGGTTACTCATTTAAATTTTTCATTGTGTTTTGATCTTTGTATTAATGGTAGTGAATGCTTTTCCGGCAAAAAAAATATATAAAGCTTTTTTAAACAAAAGGTAATAAGTGGCAAGTGTGAACAGTGGTATCATACCAAGTGCCATTTGTCGGGCCGCCGCGCCCGTGCATAAATAAATCAATTCATTGCGTCACTGTAAAAGATATTTTAATTAACTGGCGCGCGGGCCGGCCCGTATCGCTGTGACGTCATTGATGGGTTTTCGCGTTCGTTTTCGGAACTTGGACATTTTTTTTAAACTTGCCCACTTTTACGGTGCTACAATCTATTGCGGGTTTTGATCTGCTTAACGATATTTTTCTATTTTGCTCTATCTCTGGCCTTTCTCTCCAAGCAATTTTCCTGCCTTTGCCTTCAATCGACCTTTATTTAGGCTATTCACCGCTTCCTGGGTGTTTCTCTGGGGTTTTTTCGTTGCGGAGTCCATTAGGAGACAGTTTTGATAGCTCTATTGTCATCCATTCTATTCAGGTGTCCTCGCCAATGTTCAACTTGACAAAAATTAAAAAAAAAAGCGTTTAGGCTTACAAAATATGGCTTAGTTCCAAAAAGTTGTTTGTTAATTAGACCATAAAAAATGGTCTTGTTTATAAATTCACATACCGTGATAAAATAATTTAAATTCGAATATATAATTTTTTTTAATCGAATTTAAAAACAAAAACGCATTTTAATTTAAAAAACAACTCATTATTTCTGGACAGTAATAACCCTAAAACTATCATCATTGTCTTCCAACCTTACCGTTACTTTAAAATCGCAAATTCGCAAGTTGTAGTTTCCCGTAATCAAAAAAACCAGACAATCTGAACAATACACCATTTTAATTGTTAACAATGTGTAAAAACCACGAGACAGTACAAAAAATGTCAACAACCCGACCTGTACCAAGTTATCCTACGACATAACTGTCGTTTTGTTTTGCATACAATTAGCGACAGCTGGCTTGCGTTACATGTTTCCTGGTACCTGTTGACCAGTACTGCTGGACGTAAGCTACTCCCAAGGATCTCCACCATGTTCGGTCCTACACTACACAACGTACTGCCACGATTGTTTCCAGGGTCCAGTCATCAGGTCATCTTTGGTTCGGATAAGTTACAGTCTTCTCTTATTTTTGAGCCCTCTCCTGCTGAGTATCGTAACCTCCATCATTCTTCGAACGATCGTTCTCTAATTGACAACATTCCATATTCTTAACACTACAATTTTATTACTTTTCTGTATTCCGCTTAGAAAGATGACGTTACGTTCCTGAGATTAATAATAATTATTATTTATTTATTAAAATTTACTAATTCTAAAATGTACATAGTAACTCCAAAACTGTGACACAATGGAAAGGTTACGTTAGTCTGGTGTCTAATAAAAAAAACGAATGACGTTGACGAATGATTTTGACATTTGGCAGCTTATTTGTTTCACGGACAGGTCGAAGACTACAACTCTATGCTCTAGTGGTCTTAGATTTCGGTTATTATGTGTATTTTCTTATATTTCTTTTCATACGGAAAAATAAATTTAATATTTTTTTTATATGTATACGACGCAAATCTCTCACGATCTTTATATTAATTTCCACGTTAGAAATATGAATTGTTGCAATTAGTTTCGGCCTACTGCAGAACCCAATCCGATCGGTCCAGTGCATGGGACGCTTTCCTGTTGCTCGTCTTTCTAGATTTTTCCTAACACTACCTTTTCCATTTGGTTGGCATTTTTCTTCCTGCCTATGTGACCGAAGATTTCAAAGATTCTACGAAGGTAGATGTTGGACAGCCTCGTGGTGACTCCCAAATCCACGAGGATGTAAGCATAACCACTGGATTGCTTTTGGTAACTACGGCTACCTGTCACCGCTCTTACCCAACTAGCACACAAGCGCTATAAGAAGCCGTATAGTAGCCGGATAAAGGATTTTGATAACTCCTTAGGCTCCTAAATAAGTGCTATAGTGGTTCTATATCCAGATATAGATCTCTTGTAGCGCCAATTAGGCCCCAAATTATACAGCTTATAGTTCTACAATAGCTCTACAGTGGTCGGATATGTATGTTATAATGGCTCTACAGAAGTGGTTTAAAAGGGATGATCAGCGCTATGAGATTTTGAAAAAGTGCTTGTAGCGCCGTAACGCCACCTTTACCTAAATTTGTACCGCTAATACCGCTATATTAAATCTCTGGGTTCTAAGTTAGTAATTTAATAGGTCTACTGTGGGCAACACAAAATATATTTTCATAAAATCAAAGAAAGTGAAGTGCAGTGACAATTGAAGTGAAAGGAACGATACGAATGGGATCTGTGGATGATAGGTACTATAATAACAAAGTTTAGCATTGTTTTACTTCGACGTGCCGTTAAATATCCGTGCGAGTGCCAGTTTACTGTCAATGTATACGTATATTCTAGTCAAAATTTTCATGCGCCCTCGTATTATTCAGTTTTTAATGCATAAAATATATTTCTGCGTTGTTTACAAAATTGTGTTTTAGCAAAAAGAAGACTTTTAAGGTTACAAACAGTTTTGTACGGTTTGATGTGTGAAAAGTACTGACTTTAATTACATTAATAGTTACAAATTACGCATATATACGATGTCCAAAACTTCATCATAACCTTAAAAAACACATTTACTAAACAAATTAATGGCGTCTCAATCATGCAGCTTTCAGTGTTGGCTATATCTATTATGCAGGTTTGAGTCGTACAACGGCTGTAGTGCTTGCTGTTGTAGACTTATAGGTTTAACAGTAGTGTTACAGTTGTGCTATTCAACTACTTAGGTGGCACAGCAGGTTTTTGCGATTAATATTAAGAACCTAAAGTTGTATAATGGTGTTCAAGGTATCCTTTTATAAAACTATTTTAGGGGTCCATCGTTGAATATTAAAAAGTTTGAAAGTCAATTCAAGTATGAATTCAATGTTAAAATTACCTGTTGACGGTGAGTCACCGCTCCAAATTGGCTCACTCACTAAATTTTAAGACAAAACTGAGACTAGTAAGACTGAACTGAGAGAGATCAGTTATTGGCTGCATAATGACTCTACTATACGTCTGTAAACGACATAAAAGTGCCAGTAAGGTTCATTCCTCCGCCTTGGGCTGCATAAAGCAACATATACCTAACGTTTTACAGCTTTACGTCACAATTCCGTGCTATAAATCTCTAATATAGCGCTTCGAGCTCTAATATGAAGCTATGTTCCTCCTTTGTAGATAGAAGTTACAAGAGCGCTAATGGATTTTATTAAAACACTTAAGGTGCCATAAGACTATTATTATATTAAGTTAATACGCTGAACGGGATTGTAATGGTTTCGTTTAACTGCAGGTCTCTTAAGAGATCTATTGAACATGTTCGTCAACTTTGTCGTGGCGCTGACATCGTCCTATTACAAGAGACCTGGCTCCTGGGACACGATTTGAGTATTGTGCACACTATCGATGACAAGTTCAGCGGGTGCGCTACAACCTCCGTGGACACGTCGGCTGGGGTGCTGCGTGGAAGACCATACGGTGGTTTGGCCATATTACATCGAACCTCGGTTTTCTCCAACGTAACAAGAATAGAGTGCGACAACGATAGAATATTAGCAATAAAAATTGATTATAATAATATAAGTTTTAGTATTTTTAATGTGTACATGCCCTGCGACAGTCCTGATAACTTAATGGACTTCACGAGCTGTCTGGCTAATGTAAGCGCTGCCATCGAGGAGAGTGATGTTGCGGCTGCTTATGTCATAGGTGATTTTAACGCACATCCTAAGGCTGCTTTTGGACAGGAGTTAAGTAGCTTTTGTTCTGAGCAGCAATGGGAATGTGCAGACATAAATATCTTAGGTATCAACTCTGATACCTATACCTACTTAAGCGAAGCAAATGGCTCTCGTCGATGGCTAGACCACTGCGTAACCACCAAGGCGGCATGGACGACGGTACAATCTGTGTGGGTCGGTAATGATGTTTCCTGGTCAGATCATTTTCCGTTATTCATTCGCCTAAACTTGAAGGTTATTTCTAACGTTACGGCGACTAATCATACTGTCAATAATCTGAAAAATGTATTGTGGGGTCAAAGGGATATTGAACAAATAAATAAATACGGTGAATATTGTTATGAACATCTAAAATGTATTGATTATTGTAATAATGAACCGAATTCAGATAGTAAATTAATTATTTCCAATTTATATAACGATATAATCGATATTATGCAGACTGCTGCTACCATGAGCTGCTGTCTGCGTGCAGGTGCGCGGGAAAAAGGCAGACAGGTCGCCGGTTGGAACTACCACGTCAGGCAGAGCCATCTCGTCGCTAGAATGTATTTTAGGCACTGGGTTGATCATGGGAAACCGCGCTCGGGAGATATTTACAATAGCATGGCAGAAAGTCGGAAAATTTTCAAAAACAAATTAAAATGGTGCCAGAATAATGAAGAGTCGATTAAAATGAATATTTTAGCTATAAATAGGAAATGTAATAATTTTTCAAAGTTTTGGAAAAATACGAAAGCGTTAGATTACAAATCGAAATTACCTTCAACTATAAATAACATTAACGATCCCAAAGAAATAGCCGACCAGTTTGCGCGTCACTTTAGAGTCGACCCGCCAGCTGGCTGTGTGGACAATGCGCCCGCTCCCCCCCGCCCTGTCTCTGAGACCATCCCTACCCTAACCGAGATGCGTCAATTTACACCAGAGGACGTCGCGGATGTTGTGAAACGTATGAAGAGAGGCAAGTCTCCGGGGCACGACGGGCTGAGCGTGGAGCATATACTTTATGCTAGCGACGAAATGCCGAGAGTATTGGCTATTTTATTTAACGCGTGTATCCAGTATAGTTACCTACCTGAAGCTTTAATGAAAACTATAGTCGTTCCTATAGTCAAAAATAAAACCGGTGATCTGTCTGACCTAAAAAACTATAGGCCAATATCCCTGGGCACAATAATTGGAAAAATATTTGAGAGGTTGTTGCAGCCCGAACTGACGAAAAATATAAAGTTAAACGACGCGCAGTTTGGTTTTCGTACCGGCCTATCGACTGAGTCCGCAATACTTAGTCTCAAAACGGTTGTTAACTATTACGTTAGTAAACATACATCTGTGTATGCATGTTTTCTAGACTTGAGCCGTGCCTTTGACACAGTTAACTACAACCTGTTGTGGACTAAGCTTCTGGGATCAAACGTGCCGGTAGACACGGTCAATATCCTTAGGTACTGGTACGAAAACCAGACAAATAATGTGAAATGGGGCGACACCCTCTCTAACGATTATAGGCTAGAGTGCGGTGTACGTCAAGGGGGCATAACTTCTCCGGACCTGTTTTCCCTTTACGTCAATGACCTGATTGAGGAGCTGAGAGGTACCAGAACGGGTTGCCATGTTGCTAATGTATGCGTTAACAACCTGAGCTATGCCGATGACATGGTGCTTCTCAGCCCCTCAAGTCAGGGCATTCAGAAATTACTAACTATCTGCGAAGCATTCTCGAAGCGTCATTATTTAAAATATAATATTTTAAAGACTGAACTGCTAGTTTTTAGATACGGCAAGGGTCCGGAGGTAGTTCCGCCAGTTTATTTGAATGGTTCTCCGGTTCGGGTAGTAACGTCTTTTAAGTATTTAGGCCATTTTCTAACGGAGAACCTTCGCGACGACATGGACATGGAGCGGGAGCGGCGCGCGCTCGCGGTCCGCTGTAACATGTTGGCGCGAAGATTCTCCAAGTGCACGACTGACGTAAAAATCACGCTGTTTAGGGCATTCTGCCAGTGCTTTTATACGTGTTCACTATGGTTTAACTACACCAAACGTTCTTACAACGCGCTCCGGGTTCAGTATAACGATGCTTTCAGAATACTCATGAAACAACCTCGTTACTGCAGTGCTAAGACCATGTTCGCTGATGCGGGAGTACCTGATTTTTATGCAATCATGCGGTCCCGCATAGCTTCGGTATGGACAAACGTATGGCAAAACTCGCAGCAAAATGATGTTCTGGCGTTGTTTACTGTCAACCCGAGTAATAAGATCTTAAAGCACTGGTCAGCCGTGCACTTGGACGAAAATGGTAAATGACTGTAGTACCTGCTTTATATATTAGGTATATTTAATATTTAAGGTTAAGTAAGTAAATCTACTTGTAATTGTAATTGTATTGTATGAGTTCTTTATGACTTGAAATAAATGATATTATTATTATTATTATTATTATTATTATTATTCTGTAACTCCCACGCCTGTATAAAATACTTCGTATGGTTCTTTATACAACTAAAAGCCGTACAGTAGCCATATTATTCTCACAAATAGCGCTTAAGGCGCTATTCTAGCGCTACTTAACTCTGTTATAAATAAGTTTTACAACAGCCGAACACAACTCCGTTAAAGAACCTCTGGCTTTGTAAAATGTCTCTGTACGCTCTTAAGCGCCATTAAAGCGACTTATAACTCTTTTTAAACTCTTTTGCCTACTAAAGCACTCCTTTACGTCTTATGGTGGCACAATGGTTTACATGAACTCCATAATACTTCTCATGGCTGTCTTGCTGCGGTACTGAATGCTCTTATACCACCATAAGCTATTCCATTGCTATTAATCGGCTACAGTACCACCTACTGTTAAAGGGTTTTCCAAAATGCTACTGTACGTCTTAAGGAATATTGTACAGCACTTGAACGACTCCTATACAACTACCAGGCTGCACAATGGCTGTATAATTCGCTTGTGTGCTAGTTGGGTATTTTATTATATAAATAGAGTCGAACTCAAAATTCGAAGCAATTGAGTGGATAAGTAAGTCACAGGAGCGACATATCTATATTATATTTAAAATGAACTTTCTAAAATAGAAGTTATTGTAATTTTCATAATTAAGAGTGTTCACACCAGGGGGCCTAAGATGGTTGCTTTTATCACGTGATAAATGAGTGACAAAGCATCTGTCACTCACACTCGCATCTTGTCAAAACGTGACGGATACTTTGTCACTTACTTATCGCGCGATAAAAGAAACCATCATTATACTATTAGATTAGATGAAGAAGTTAATAATGGTCAGACCAACGCATCAAAATCCAATCCGCAATTTCTACTTATTTCGTCATGTGACGTCAAGGCCTGGCTACGGCTTGAATCGTCCTTGACACGGTCTTACGCTTGACTATTATGAAATGTCATATGACGACCTTCGTTTTAGTAAAACATTTTTTTTGAGGATGTTTTAAATACGCAATTCCATAATACGCATCAGACGATACATATATGTTTAGTTATTCATAATTAATATAGTTATTCCGTATTTTGTAGGCTTACGGTTATTAAAGCACCAAATAAACTTGATTGTATCGGAGTAATTCTGTCTAATGAATATTAAATTTAGTAAATGAGCATCAATACTTTCGGTACATACATATTTAGTAATAGTTTATTTAAATATGTTCTCATGTGCTATAAACTTGAAGTCTACATGTAGTTATTCAATGTTATATATTATGTAATGTATATGTAGGAAAAAGTATAACAATCGAGATTTTTGACTCCGTTATCATGTATCCAATTTACTTTATTCTAAATCAAAGAAGGAATTAGATATTGCTTGCTTTTTTTTGCTTATGTAGCGTTTTTATTAACGGTACTATTAATTTTACTGCACTTACTGTTACAATGTTTCAAAAACTTTTAATTTTGTTGTGCGTGATTAATATTTAAAGATAATATACGACTAACTCAACTTTTGCCCGGAAAGCGATGCTGAGCTGTTTTACACCCGCGACCAAAAAGCAAACTATTAAAAAATCTAAAGCTTACGCTTCCATGCGCTTTGGTTCTTGGAATGTCCGAACATTGAGGACAGGTCTCTTGGATAACTTGGAGACTACAGAATACGCGAATGAACTGCGTAAAACAGCTATCGTTGACCTGGAACTGTCACGTCTGAATGTGTCCATCGCTGCGCTGCAGGAAACTAGGCTCCCCGACGAAGGCTCTTTGCGCGAACAAAATTACACCTTTTTTTGGAAAGGTAAGGGTTCAGACGAACATCGTGAACACGGCGTGGGCTTTGCAGTTTGTAACACTCTTTTGAGTGCCATTGAAACACCTCGAGGCATTTCGGAGCGTATTATGGTCTTACGTCTAAGTACAAAAAGCGGTTTTATCACTCTCATTTCCGCCTATGCTCCAACGCTTACCTCGACAGCAGAGTCAAAGGACGACTTTTACGATAAGCTGTGCACTGCTGTCAATAATGTACCATGTGGGGATCGGCTGCTTATTCTGGGAGACTTTAACGCTCGTGTAGGACAGGACAACACCTCATGGCCCGATTGTTTAGGTAATCACGGTATAGGGAAACAAAACGAAAATGGTCAACGCCTGCTAGAATTTTGTTCTAAGTACCTGCTGTGCGTTACCAATACATACTTCAAAGGCAAAACGATGCGTAAGGTTTCGTGGAAACATCCCCGATCGGGTCACTGGCACCAATTAGACCTTATCTTGACCAGAAGAATGTGCTTAAAAGAAGTCATCCACACAAGATCCTTCCACAGTGCACAATGCGACACCGACCACTCCCTAGTAGCGTGTAAGGTCAATCTGTCCGCTAAAAGAATTCACTCCTCTAAAACTCCCGGGAAGAAGAAATTGGATCTCACTAAAACCAAAGATCCTGAGTTAGTGGATTATTTTAGCTCCTTGGTGCAACAGAAAGCAACAACTTGGGACGTGGATGCGCCTATTGAATCGGAATGGAACTCCATTAAAGACCTTCTCACCAACTCAGCTAGTGAGATATTTGGGCTCGCCAAAAATAAGGCATCGGATTGGTTCTCTGATAATTTGCAACAGCTAAAGCCATTAATCGACTCTAAACGACAATACGCTTTGAACTTCCGTCTCAATCCTAGTGAAGCCACTCGCGCTGAGTTCTGCAGTGCCAAGGCGTTGCTTCAGCGTACATGTCGTGAGCTTGCAAACTCTTACTGGATAGAGTTGTGCAGAAGCATCCAAGACTGTGCTGCGAAAGGTAACTTTCGTGGTGTTTATGCTGGGATTAAGACAGCTCTTGGCCCTGTCCAAAACAAGACAGCCCCTCTGAAAGAGATTGATGGCACGATTATCACTGATAGTAGTCGTCAGCTTGGTCGGTGGGTGGAGCATTACACCGAGCTCTATTCTCGACCAGCCGAAATCAATCTGGTAGCCATGGACTTAATTCCGAACCTTCCCATCATGGCTGAACTTGACACCTTGCCCACAGTTAGAGACCTTCATGCCGCCGTGCTTAAGCTTAAGTGTGGCAAGAGTCCCGGGGAAGATGGTATCGTAACCGAAATCCTTAAACTTAAGTGCACATTACCTTTGCTCCATAATCTTTTAGGGAAGTGCTGGGAGCAGGAGATCTTGCCTCAGGAGATGCGCGATGCTAATATCACGACCTTGTACAAAGGGAAAGGGGACCGTGGCGATTGTAACTGCTACCGTAGTATATCCCTTTTAAGCATCGTCGGCAAACTGTTTGCCAGAGTCATACTGACAAAACTGCAAAGTCTTGCCGAACGCGTGTATCCAGAGGCGCAGTGTGGCTTTCGATCCCAGCGCTCCACTATTGATATGATTTTCACTCTCCGGCAACTTCAGGAAAAGTGTCGTGAGCAAAACACACCCTTGGTGATCGCGTTTGTGGACCTTAATAAGGCCTTCGACACGGTCAGCAGGGAGGGGCTTTACGTGGCACTTGAGAAGATAGGATGTCCTCCGAAGCTACTGAAGCTTATAAAATCTTTTCACGATGGCATGAGGGGCTCCGTCGTCTTTAACGGTCAGACGTCCGACGCATTCGAGATGCGGAGAGGTGTTCGCCAAGGCTGCGTTTTGGCACCCACGCTATTCGGCATATTCTTCTCTCTGTTGCTGAAAGTCGCTTTTGGTGACACGCAACAGGGAGTTCACCTACACACAAGAGCAGACGGTAAATTGTTTAATATCAACCTCCTAAAGTCCCGTCGCCATCGTGTGGATCTCTTTATCGACAGCCTGCTCTTTGCCGACGACGCAGCCTTTGTTGCGAGATCTCCCCAGGAACTTCAGGTTCTTCTGGACAAATTCGCCTACGCTTGTGACTTGTTCTCCATGTCAATAAATACTAAGAAGACCGTAGTTTTAGCGCAGGGCTACTCGATCCAGCCGTCCATCTTGCTGGAGAGTGAGCCCTTAGAAGTCGTTGATAGGTTCTGTTATCTGGGGTCGTCTGTGTCGAGCAACCTATCCCTTGATGGGGAGGTCAATATTCGCATCGGCAAGGCGGCTACAACGTTCGGCAGGCTACGTACAAGGGTGTGGGATAATAACCATCTTACTATTAAGACCAAAATGATTGTATACCAGACTTGTGTCTTAAGTACACTCTTGTACGGGGCTGAAACCTGGACGTCGTACGCTAACCATGAACGAAGACTCAACGTTTTTCACATGCGCTGTCTTCGAAGTATCCTCAACATCACATGGAAGGATAAGGTTACAAACGAGAGAGTGTTGGAGATTGCACAGCTTCCAAGCATCACCGCGCTACTCAAGCAGAGACGCTTGCGGTGGCTTGGGCATGTGCAACGCATGAGCAGCACGCGTTTGCCCAGGCAGACCATGTTGAGCCAAGTCGCATTCGAAAAGCGCAACGTAGGACGACCCATGCTACGATTTAAAGACTGTGTAAAGCGTGACATGGTCGCATTCGGCATCGACTGTAAGTCGTGGGAGGAACTAGCGTCGAACCGCGATGATTGGCGAATTGTTGTCGCGAAAGGTCGAGAAACCCACGATAACATGTGGTTTCAAGACTTGGCCAGAAAGCGTGCAAAAAGGCACAATTGCGACACTGCCTCCTCCGCGGCGGGGTCTTCATGGACATGTAGAAAATGTGGACGTGTGTGTTGCTCCCGGATAGGACTAAATAGTCACGAGAGGCGTTGTCTCTCGCAAACTGACGCTGCTTAAATCATCTGTCAAGATGTATAAGGCCTTTAGTAGTAGTGGCCCCGCACTATCGCGCACATTCAAACGAAGATCACCATCAGACAGCCGAACCCAATAGTGCGTTAAATTGCAGCAAAACGCGGGGTTTCCCCGCGTGCCCGTACAATTGTGCTGTATAGGAATCCCCGGCGCGAAAACCAGTTCTTGTATCTATTGAATGAATTTAAATTAATGTGATTGAATATGTGCGTTTACACTTCAATATTACAATACCTGAAGTTTCGTTCTGTTCAATCTCCCTGCAATTTTTAATTTAAAAGCAAATATGATGAGTCTTATTCATCATGATGAGAAGAGACATATTATTGGTAAATAAAAGTGTAAATAATTTTAAAAACATTAATTAATTTCCGAACTTGGCCGGCCACTACCGCGCACACTCAACCGGACATCATTATGTCAGACGCGAACCAAAGAGTGCGTATAATTGCAGTGAATGTGGGGTTTACCCGCGCGCCCGCTTAACTGTGCTGTATAGGAATCCCCGCGCAAAACCCAGTTTTTGTGATATCTATTGAATTAAATTAATGAGATTGACAGTTCAATAATGTTTCTAATCTAAGATTGCATTCTGTTGAGCCACCATACAAAATTGCAATAGAATACAAAATACAAAATGCTTTATTACACACCAAAAAATGTTTACAAATTGAACACAGATACAATAATTTTAATACATACCGGCAGACAACGTCTTATCGCTAAAGACCGATCTCTTAAAGACAACCTTTGGGTAGTGGAGTTGATCAGTATAAACGACACAATGATAACGTATTAGGATTCCTGCCCCAGATGGTTGACGAGTCCATAAAAGGTACTATAAACATTCATTCAATAAAAAGTAATCTATAAACTCATAATAATGCGAGCCAGGCTCGCACTTGGTAATTATTTTATCGCACCAGTTTCAAATGTTATTTGATCGTCAGTCACTGTTGATTATTTTATTTGTAGACATTAGCACCCAAAGAAGGCCATCGACTCTTCAACTGATGGGTGTACTGACCACTTATGTAATCATAATATTATCCTTAAATAATTATCATAATGGTGTTAATAATGCATATTTACCTCAATAATCACAAATAATTATTGATATGTAAAGTTCAATATTTGTATAAGTCGTTGGTAACATAATTGGAAATATAGTGTACATATACAGTACCTAAGTGATTCATTTAGTTAATAAAATAAATGTTCACATTACATAATATACCCGTAGGTATTTTCTTCTTCGGAATCATTGACTATCTTACAGTTTCCCCGTTTGCATAACTTACAAACGTATTGCTCAACGTGGAAATCGAGCCTATTTACCGTTGGGTTTTTCATCTATCAATGCGTGACTAACAATTAAACATACCTTCATTTCATCTAAATTATATTATAGACAACTTTATGCGTCATTTAATACGAGACATAATACCAACTTACAAAATCTCGTGACCGCGGCGCCACTGTCTATGAAAATCGTATAATTTATAGGTGCCATATTTAGTTCCATATTTCACCGCATGCCAATTTAAATTAGCAGTGTCATTATCAATGAAGATTGTACTGGAAAAACCAGATGTATAAATTCTTGATGCTCGTCTCAAAATGGAATCTAAACTAATGTTTTTAAGTAGTGTTTACAATGTTACGGAAATGATTGAAATGGGTTTGTCCGTTTAATAATGTGGAATTCGCAATGTGTAAAAATCTAAATTGTGTTAAGGTTGTTTAATTGTTTCACAAACTTGGCATGTGCACTACCGAGCTTACACATTTGGAATGTACCTAAAATATACACTTTTACAAAACATATTCGTTTAGATAATATGCAATATTAAAAATTTAAAACCCTTCCATGAATTTTTACCTGGTTAAAATTTCAATTATCAGACTAAATAAAACACAAATATTTTTTCAAAGCAAATAACAAACACTTAAAAACAACAATACGTACAAAGGCGAACTTATCTCTATAAGAGATTTCTTCCAGTTAATCTTTGAGCAAAAGAGACTTGTTTGCATTTTGAGAAGCTTAGGTATACGCGAAAAGGTTTTTGAATTACCTATTATCATATATAATCAATGCGTCTCAAGTAGTGTAAAAAAAAAACAAAATTCAAGATTATTTATTTGTAACTAGTCTTTTTAAGTTTGACACTTGTATTAGGGAAGGGAAGGGTAGATTTATGTAGGTACCTACTGCGTGGGACGCCACTAGTGCCCAGGGAAGACACGGTAGGATAGTGTAGCGGAGTACGGAGCCGGCTGTCCTGGGTTCGAATCCCGGCAAGGGCACTTTGCGTGATTGCGTTCCCGGTTCATGGCTTTTTAATAAGTCATCGCTTTTGTGACATTTATTAGATATACCATCTTATTTTCTTAGTACAACATACTAAAACGGAAAATTTATTATTTTTCCTTTAACTATTACTTAAAATACAGTATTATTATTTTAGAGGTATCAACTGTATCATTATATTCTTTCTTCGTATAAGACTAAAATTCTTAGGATAGTTCAGTTCATATTACGTAATAAGTATTCTTTACGAAAAAAATAATGACTGTTGAATTTCTTTCGGCGTTTCTTCTCTACAGTGGTCTCCTCTTGTGAAATGCCGGTATGACCTGTAAAAGTGCCCTTGTGGCATCAAGTACAGTACATTATTATACCTATTTCATTAGAAGAATAAGACAAATTATCGCTTGCCGTCTTTTTTCCGTGCCTACTTGACGGCGCCGCACCATATGTGCATGATTTGATAACTGGTGCTATTAAACCACATCATTATGTAGTTAGTTAGGTTCCTTGTGTGGATTTAATGAGTATTTTATTGATCGGTGTGTTTTTATACTTAATTTGTTCGTTGTGTGAAGGTTAACATTAATTTATTATGATTTATTATGTAGTATTTTACTTCAAACGCAGTAATTCGATTTATCTTTAGATTTTTGATTTTGATTTGTGAACTTTTTATTTCGATTTAGGGTGTTTGAAATATACAACAAAATCCATTAAACTACAGTATTTTATTAAAAATAATAAATGCAAATTAATATGTAAACTTATAGTTAATTAAAGCTTTGATTCAAATTAATTTTCTATTTCTAAAATTAATTACAATAATGCTTTGAAAACTGTTTTTGGTAATCACTATATGTCTACACGTTTGTCAATATCAATCCTCTTAATAAATAATGTAGTCAATAAAAAAAAAACACTAAAATTCTGTCAATTAAACACAAAACTGAGACACGACTACAATAGAAAAAAACCTAATCACAGGCCTCAAAATTAAGTAACCTAACCAAATCACAAAACCTACATCATAATACTAAACATTCACTATAATATGTTACATAGAATATAAAATACTTTTAAGTTATTTTCATTGGTCAAGCTATTCCAAAATCACAAAACTGACAACCGTACCAACTGCTGAAATACTGGCCTCGAAATTTAAATCAAATAAAACAGTGAATCAATTTTCTACAACATCACAAAGTTTACTCACAAAAATCACTGGGCGAAAACACAACGCAATCGCACTGAAACTCGATGTAAACTTGCTTTTAAACTTCTCAGTAGAGCATGTCATGGGCATGGATACAGGTCTTGCCGACCCTGAGGTATCCCACAGGGCAGTTCCTGTTGCTGATGCGTTTCGATGGCAGAAGCTCTCCATCCTCGTTCTTTCTTGGCTTGTCGATGAGCGGGATGTCTTCCTTAGGCATGATCTTCCTTTTCCTCCTCAAATTCTCACTGCATTGACATCCTAAAGCCCCAGTGACGACGCCAGGAGGAACAGCTGGGTACTTCTCGTCATCAGTGACAGAATTCTCAGAGACTTTCATGAGAAACTGCACAATATCGTTGCTTTCCTTGAGGGATTGTTCTAAATTGGCGTCAGAACAGTCGCAGTTGTTCTCAGCGGAGACAAGAACAACGCTCAGGAGGAGAAGAGCGATTTTGGAATACATGTTTACTCTTCAAACGCTGTGATTTGAATGAATTGAGCGGGTTACGGGCGGTGTTTTATACGACTGGTTTGAGTCACAATCACAATGTGAGTCAGTTGTCTTGGTCTCTGAATACTTAACACATAAAAGGAAATATATTATTAGAAGATTCAGGGAGTTTACGACATTTTGACAGTAGGATCATACTTGTTTACTTATGATTAGGGGTAATGAGCTGGTTTTAATGACGACTTAATGCCTGATTGTAGGCGTATGGCTTTGTAACTTAGTTACATTACGTTAATATGATTATTATTTAACAAACGTGACTTAATTATTATTTTATATTAATTGGAACACGTGGTAAATAAATGAAGTTAATGTAATTGCAATTTGTAAAATAGTGCGTAAAACCGTCGATGTAAACTCGTCGTCCAAGAAAAAAATAAACTCATCCCTAAGTCTCAAGTGGCAAAAACGAGCGGGCCAAAAACGTTTTTCCGTTTATATAGAATCCACAGGTTATTTTTGGTTAGAATCACCCTTAATAAATATTATGAATATAAAAAAGGGTGCCTAGATCAAGGCTGTATTAAGCATTTATTTATAAGGTTTGCAAAAATCGTCAGAAAAATAGTAGATTGTTAACAAGAGGCTAACATTAATAAATATTGATATTAATATATATATTAATATTGCAAATTTCGACATTATCTGAATAAATGAATTTTATTATTATTATTAAACAGATATTTATTAACTCCGCCTAAGGTTTTGTTGGGCGTTTATCCATTTTCAATATTTTGGGCCAGAATAAAATATATTTTTAAATAAAAAAAATGTTGCTCTGACTCGAAAATATCGAAGTTTTGGAAATGCACTTTTTATACTCCTCAGCAAACCTGTCTTTTTCAAAAAATTCTTGATTCTGTTAGTTACATTTACATGATCGTCGTCGTGAATCGTCAGAAAAATAGTAGATTGTTAACAAGAGGTTAAAATTAATAAATATTGCTATTAATATATATATATTAATATTGCAAATTCTTAAACGACATTATCTGAATAAATGAATCTTATTATTATTATTAAACAGATATTTATTAACTCCGCCTAAGGTTTTGTTGGGCGTTTATCCATTTTCAATATTTTGGACCGGAATAAAATATTTTTTTAAATAAAAAAAATGTTGCTCTGACTCGAAAATATCAAAGTTTTGGAAATTCACTTTTTATACTCCTCAGCAAACCTGTCTTTTTCAAAAAAATATTGATTCTGTTAGTTACATTTACATGATTGTTCGATTTCATCTCAATTTTCACAATATTAGGTATCTAAAATCATAACTAAATCTATATTTTATCTCTACAAATTAAAAAATATAACCTAAACATAACTAACTAAAATATAGGCTTAAACGATACAATACGAAAATTAAATATTTTAAACAAAATCCATTTCTAATTTGTAAAAAAAAAAAAATTATAAATAGAGAAATATGTGAGACACTCATTTGTAAATTAGAGCGGACCCAAACTCAATGCATGTTCTATTAACTAACTCTGAAGTATGTTCTAGCCGACGATAAAAACATGTTTATGTCTATAGATATACTTAAAACAGAGAACATACAACCTTCAGAAACAAATCATCGCGTTAATCACACGATAACCGGGATTCAAACCCGGGGCCCCTGCTTCGTAGGGCGTAGAGCCAAGCCAACATAGCTAAATGGCGGTAGCTTAGCGTTGTGCAACCGTTTTCCTTCCTTGTAGCGACATATAATAGCGGAATATCCCGAAAACCGCGTCATTCAGTAAATTTACAAAACCAACACAAGAACATGTTTTGGGGAAAGTACGATTCATAATTTATCGTTCCTGTATTATTCAATTAAAGTCCTTTATTTGCTAAAATCCGACTAAAGTCATGCAAATACGAGTACAGTTATAATAACGACACACATAACCTAATACACAACTCAGTAAAAAAAAATTTGAGAAAAACACAATTTATTATTAATAATATACTAAATTTAATATTCTAAGGGCTGATTGTTCAATCACCAGATAAAACATATCTGTCAGATAAATGTTGGCTGTCATTTTTCTTTTATATGACGGGAGAAAAGGATAGCAATAATTTTAACTGGCAGATAAATTTATCTGGTGATTGAACAATCGGCCCTAAATGTAATTATTGGGTAATAAGTATATCAAAGTACATAAAAAAAGTAAAAATAGAATAATAAAAAAGCAGCATTAAAATAGTAATATTTAACCAAATTTCACAACTAAGAATAAAAATCACAGATGTTGTGAAAAGGGATTTATTACAAATTATGGAATCACAGTCATCATTGTTTTTAACTTCAAGGAAAGCTTCTTTGCATTTACACATTTCATTCATTTGACGTGGTTGGCGCAGTTTGTAGTGCACCTGCCTACTGAGCCGGTGGTCCTGGGTTTGAATTCGAATCCCGGCCGTGATAAATATTTGTATGATGAACTGGAATATTTGTTCCTGGGTCATGGATATTATCTATCTCTATTAGGTATTATTTTTTATCACATCTGTCACAGCCCTTTATGTAATTATGTATTATGGTCACGTCACAAATAAATGTATTTCTTTCTTTATGTATTTGTATATTATGTATATCGTCGACTAGTGCCCATAGTACAAGCTTAGCTTAGTTTGGGACTAGGTCGATCTGTGTAAGATTGTCCCTTAGTATTTATTTATTATTTATTTAAAGTCCATATATTTGAACTACTATTTACGACAATAACTGTAATGAACTTTTGTGCTATATAGCTAATGTTTCAGCCAATCAAGAACATTATATCAATGGGGGGTGCTGTGAATAGTGTAGTTGAGTATGATTGTGTTTTGATAAAAATGGACGGGTCAATGTACGAATATGTCTGAAAATACTCTTAAGATTTCAATATGTGTAGTTAATTTATTCTCGTAACTTGGGCAACGTGGAGCAACTAAATGTTTCCACGTTTTTATTTAACTAAGCGATCGTATGTTAAAGTTTAAGTAATCTTAATTAAAAAGGCGTGTGGACATTTTTTGAGGATGTCAGTCGATTCTATTTTTTAACCGACTTCAAAAAAAGGAGGGGGTTCTCAGTTCGGTTGTATGTTTTTTTTTTTTTAATGTTTGTTACCTCATAACTCCGTCATTTATGAGTCGATTTGAAAAATTATTTTTAGTTTCATGAATAGACATCTCAAGGTTGGTCCCATAACATTTTGGTGAAGATCGGATTACGAGATCCATGAGGAATCAAAGGAATTCCTGAAATTTTATAGGCACTCATAATTTTTTTCATATATTTTCTAAAACTATTTAAGTATTTGCATATGGTAGTCATCATCTTCCAATGCTGAACTGATGATGGAAGGTACAACTCCTTAACGGTTTGGAGTTAGGAGATAATTCAAACGATATGCATGCCTTCAAGACCTCCCTGATCACCCGCCATAAGTATTTTATATGAATCACTTAAAAGCGAAAAAAAAATTTTTTAACAAAAAAAGGAACCGACTTCAGTAAAACTAAAAAGCCAAAAGTAACCCGTTCAAGTACAGATTACATTTGACTCACCCTTTGAAGTCGGTGCCAAACCTCACGTAAACTTTAATATATAAATATAATAACTGAGTGGTTTGGGATCGATTTCAAAGGGTGAGTCAAATGTAATCTGTACTTGAACGGGTTATTTTTGGCTTTTTAGTTTTACTGAAGTCGGTTCCTTTTTTTGTTAAATTTTTTTTTATTGGGTTTAAATGTCTATATGAGACTAACTACACTTAGACTGCTCTAAAAGTCAGAAATGACCATCAAAGTTCAACATTCCATTGAGGAAGCCCACAATAGCAAGCCATATATGCCATGTTTTGAACTTTTTAAATACAACTATCTATAAAACTAAAAGAGTTCTATGAACCGTTTCGGAAGGTACAGTCAACCAATTTGATTTCTAGGCCACTATAGAACCTTGTCACAATGACAATAATATGAGATTTCAAGCGGCTTTCATATTGACGTTCACTGTGACAAGGTACGAAATGGCCTAGGAATCAAATTGGTTGACTGTACCCTGCTCAATGGTCCCTAGAATATTAGCGGAGCATGGTATGATAAAATAAAGTATGCCACTCCGAAATGACAAGCAAGACTTTTGGAGTCATCACGCTATGATTGGTCGGTTCTGTCAAGTCAATCCGTTTCTTTGTTGCCAGTGTGGTGTATCATAACATAATACCCCCGATTCCCTTATTATCTGTATGAATCTCATAAAACCGTGAAAGTTTTAAATAAATTATTACGACAAAATAAAACTTAGTCAAAGAACATGACATTCGTAATGCATAAATGCACAATTATTATTTTTTGTACAGAAAACAGGTTTTTTCATCTTATTTTCGACTGCATACAATGAAAGCATGAAAAAGCTATGTTACTACCTACCTAGAACTCGGGGAAAAGTATTATTCACTTCAAAAAGTTGGTTGAAATTATCAATATATTTGTCATAATATAAAAAAATAAATTTCGAAAGGAATAATGCCTCTTAACTGTCCTCTTAAATGGTTTGTGTGCGCGCGCGTTTCTTCGTTTGTGAGAGTTATTTAGCTATAAATATAATTTGGAAATGGGTACAATACGAAATAATTATTTTATCAATAAATCCATACTAATCCATATCCATACTAATATTATAAATGCGAAAGTGTGTCTGTCTGTCTGTTACCTCTTCACGCTTAAACCGCTGAACCGATTTAGATGAAATTTGGTATATAGATATTTTCAGTCCCGGGGAAGGACATAGGATACTTTTCATCCCGAATAAATTTAGTGTTCCCGTGGGATGAGCGGGTAACACCGCGGGGCACAGCTAGTACTAAATAACTAGCAAAACACCTTTAATATTTATTGAATCACTGTATACAATTTGTTCACTAGTAGTTTACCCCACAAAACTTGTTCACTTCAAAAGCAGCAATAGCTTTGGGCAAGTCTTTGGGCACAACTACAGAACGAGAAATTGTGTATAATGATTTAATAAATATTAAAGGTTAAACCATTCATACAAATATCAAAGCTTAAAGAAAAGTTGAAAATGAGTTACAGGGTGGAAGAAACCGGGAATCGAGCCCGGTACCTCTGGATTGCCGGTCCAGCGCGTTAACCATTTCGCCACCCTAACTCCCAAGCAACCTATCGAACTGTTTCCTTATGCTTTGTATGTCGATTTTTATTTTTGCATTGTTTGTTTCAAATTTTCTTTGAGCTTTGATCTTTATATCAATGGTTTAATATAAACATTGTGATGTGTACCTACATTAAAAAAAATGAGACATTACATGTTTCATAAATTTATAAATATTAATAGTACATTACATCAGAGGCCGGGAAAATGAGGATTTCCGGCCAAGTAGGTATATACCTACCTACCTATACCTACCTAGGCCGGATAGTGATACGAGGCCGGGAATCCGTTTTCACGACGAGGCATGTATAATGCTTTTCTCAAACATACAATGAAATAAAAAAATATATTTCAAAGAATAACACTTAATATTGTTTGTCCGATATTTTCCGAATTAGACCGAATTTTAAAAATCCGGTTTCCGATTCTGACTCAGGAGTCCCAAAAACCCCCGGATACCGAATTTCAGCCTCCTAGAACCAATCTAGACACGCGGCAGCGTGTCCAGCCAAGTTCACCGCAGGAACTGGCGAGCAGCAGCCGTGTGTTATATTACACGAACCGTTTGGAGCCACTTTTGACCCCTCAATAACTCCAAATCTATTCAACAGAAAAAAATGAAATTTGGCTTATGTATTTAGGTCCCTGAGAACAACTAGAACCACTAATTTCATAAATGTAGATGAAATAGTTATTGAGATATTGACGTCCAAAAAACGGCATTTTTATCACTGACTGACTGACTCACTAGTAATCAAAAACCTAACCCACTTCCAGGTGACCTAGAAAGATGAAATTTGGCATTCAGCTTGGTAATTGTGTGTGTACACATATAAAAATCAAAAACAGTGATATTTTTTAGTTTTATTATTATTATTATTTATGCTTGTTGCCTCAGAACTCCGTCATTTATTAACCGATTTGGAAAGTTCTTTCTTTGTTTGTAAGATGGCACTCTCTCTCTCACACACACACCACACACACACACACACACACACACACACACACACACAGAGAAGGTTAATAAATTGCCGTGGCGCGGGGACGGATAGCGAAGCGCGGGAGCGCGGCGTGGCGAGGAGCGGTCCGGCCCCTCCCTCTACCCCGCGTCACTCTAGTCAAGACAGGTGGGGCGTCAATTCAAATTTCTGTACAAAAAGTAATGATATCCCATCAAAAACATAAATGTTAAATTAGAGCCAAGTTCTCGCATGCAACGTTGTCGACTTCGCCGACAAAAGAATTGAGATCTATATGGGCGCCAAGTTCTTTGCCCTAAATTTTTTAGATACAAGGACATGCAACATACTCAATGCATTTATTTTACTTGGGGTGTAATTCAATATCAAGATTTGACTTGGCTAGTTTTCACAAACTGACTTAATTTTATCAAAGTAACATAGTATTATTATCAAGCTAACAGTATAAGTAACAGGACGTACACTAACTTGCGTACATACCTTTACGAAAATAGGTTAATGATTAGACAAATGTAATATACATTTATATGTAAAAACTAGCCAAGTCCAGTCTTGATATTGAATTACACCCCAAGTAAAATAAATGCATTGAGTATGTCGCATGTCCTTGTATCTAAAAAATTTAGGGCAAAGAACTTGGCGCCCATATAGATCTCAATTCTTTTGTCGGCGAAGTCGACAACGTTGCATGCGAGAACTTGGCTCTAATTTAACATTTATGTTTTTGATGGGATTTGAAATTTTCTCCATACAAATCGTTTTTTTTTTTCGATATTTTCCGAATTTGACCGAATTTTCGGACAAGATTTCAGATTCATATTTTTGAGCCCCGAGAGCCCCCGAATCCGAATTTGACCGAATTTTAAAAATCCGATTTCAGATTCTGACTCAGGAGCCCTAAAAACCCCCGGATACCGAATTTTAGCCTCCTAGGACCAATTTGAAATTTTCTCCATACAAATCGTTTTTTTTTTCGATATTTTCCGAATTTGACCGAATTTTTGGACAAGATTTCAGATCCATATTTTTGAGCCCCGAAAGCCCCCCGATACCGAATTTGACCGAATTTAAAAAATACGATTTCAGATTCTGACTCAGGAGCCCCAAAAACCCCCGGGTACCGAATTTCAGCTTCCTAGGACCAATTTGAAATTTTCTCCATACAAATCGTTTTTTTTTCGACATTTTCCGAATTTGACTGAATTTTCGGACGAGATTTCAGATTCATATTTTTGAGCCCCGAGAGCCCCCCGATACCGAGTTTTAGCCGCCTAGCAACAATTTGAAATTTTGAAAAAAAAAAAGTCGCCATCTTGAATTTTTTTTTCCACAAGTGTCTAACAACCAACCTTTAAAAACAAAACCTGCTTTTTGTCAAACCAGCCAGCTGTGTGAATGACCTTGTTGTTGAAACCAAAAAAAAAGTTACTTTGCAGGCCTAGGCCTGAAAAGCAGTATGAAATCCCTTTACAGTCCTCTCGAGTTGTTGCGCCCAAAAACCGATACTTCCGAGCCTATTATAAGGAACGCAAAGACAATATTTCATTGCATGTTTGAGAAAAGATGTTTTTCTCTAGACTCTTGCGATTACTAAAAAAAATCTGATTTAAACATTCAAGAAAAAATCGAAAGTGGCCCTAGTTTCGCAATGCCTGTCGCATTAAAACCTGCACTATAACAAGTTAGTTAAAATAAAATAGGTCAATAAGCTGGAGTAGGCTTGGCCGTTTCTCATGATAGACTCATATAAAGACAATTCGGCTTTATGGATATAGCTGTTATAATACTGGCTTTGTCTCCATTGTCGTATGGTACGTCAAAATGTCTGGAGTTTGAACCTATAACTAGTTCTTCACTGCTGTAAAGAAGAAGTTGTTACGCCGGTGAATTAGGTCAGAAACTTTAGACGTCAATTTCAGTGCTTTAGAAGCGTTTTCAGCAGGGCGAAACGGCCGACATTTCAGGCCGTTTTACGAGTAGCTCTAATATGACGTATTAGAAGATCGAAATTTCACCCAAGTTGCCGTCATTTTCAGGCGCCTGAAAGAAGAATATTTAAGTGATTAGTGCGTTTAACGTTTTTAAGTACACTTCATGTGAATTTTGAGGGTGTAATTTTGTAATAAAGTGTGTGTTTTAACTAGTGGATTTATTTGTGCTTTTTCTATCTAAAAACTTCACGCTCGTAGCAACATATTCACTTAGAGGTCGCTATAATAATACAGAGATCTGTATTATTGATCTGTTGATCACAATAAAGATAAATTTCGAAAGGTTCCTGTCGTAAGGGTGGTCGAGTTGAGACGGCCCAGAGGTTCCGGGTTCGATTGTCTCGTCGATTTCTCGTGATAGACTCATATAAAGATCATTCAGCTTCATGGATACAGCCGTTATAATGCTGGCTTGTGTCCGTTGTCATCCGTCACGGTAATATGTTCGGAGTTTTGACACTTTTTAATTTGAAGCTTTCGAGTACCTTTTTGAGAAATATTTCATTAATACCACCCCCGCGCTACTTCGCCACGTTAAAAACGCCAAGAAACCCACGTGTCTTTCATTGACGACGCAGACGCCTACTGAGCCAGAGCGGTTCTGGGTTCGAATCCCGGCAAGGGAAAATATTTGTGACATGAACTCGAATATTTGTTACCGGGATTCGAACCCAGGACCGTCGGCTCAGTAGGCAGGTGCACTACAAACTGCGCCAACCGCGTCGTGAAACCAATAAAAATAAACTATTACCTATCGTACTATAATTTTGATGTACATAAAAGCTGTTTTATTTATATTTATATTTTTTTGGGGCAGCAACAGCAATCCAATTCATAACAATTAACGATATAGTACTACCACAAAAGCCATTAAAAGTTCATCCATTAAAAAGATGGGCGAATTTCTTACCCACGAAGTAGTCTTATGGTCTGTGGTCGTTCCTAATTCGTATCTTAGACTATCAGAAGTCGTAAGGAAAACCTCAGTCTAGAATTAGTATAAGATAGCTATCTCAAGTTGGACACGGGCCAATGCCCAATCAGCTAGTTAGCTGGTGAATTTACTTCAAATCGTGCAATAATTTCAGAAGGCAAACAAAGCTAAATACGCGTTTCACTGTGCTGTTCTACCATAGCGAGGTCTCTGCTCCATATATGTTGTGTGACCAGTAACCTCGCCAAACACTGCTATATTGACTCCTAAAATTATTTTACGTCGATTTTATTCATTTCACCGAAAGATCATTGCGTAGTTTCTTTTTCTTTGCAACTGTAAACTATTTTTGAGATTGGTATAAAACAAACCTAACCTAATCAAATCTTATCAATAGAACGATATTTGCAAGAATTATAAAAAAATTATGACCACAGCGGGAAAAAAATCTGCGAAATGTTTTTTCGGCTAAATGGAACATTCGACGAAATAAGTTTATTATTCTTAATATTTTATTATAAAACACAAATAACACAATTATGTTTTGAAATTATTTTTTAATGTGGGTAAATTAACAGCACATTTTTTATTTGCTATGTAGATACAAACCCAGAACGTAAAAAAAAAGTTAAAAACTAAAAAAAAAAATATTTAAGACATTGGACCGGTAATCCAGAGATACCGGGTTCGAGTCCCAGTGTGGACCGCGTATGAGCGGCTTTTTTTCTCTTTTACGTGTTGATCTTTGTATGTATCTATATAGCATTTTTTTTATTTTCAATATAATAATCTAATATTTTAACATTAAAGGGTATGGGGAACTTACGAAAGTCTATTATGTATTATTAGCACTTTAGCAAACGTTAGAAACCTGAAAGCCCGACTCACACTTGACCATTCGTTTCTAACCGGTTAGAAACTTTGTTACCTACTCGTTGTAGTCCAATTTTTGTGCTTTAAAACTTTTTTAAAATTTCTTAGATCTGGATAAATAAATACAGATTGGTATATAGTATAAAAACCGAGATTAACCGGTTGCTAGTCCTGGTTCATGATAAGCTTAGTTTATTTTTTATATCTTTTACATTTGTATTTATTGAGCTTTGTCTAACACTGTTGTAATCAAACGTCAAATCTTGGCCATATTCAATTGATTTATCATTCCAATAATCGCAAGAAACTTCAGCACGACCCTGAACGTGTGCACACACATAACAATAACATAGCATACATATTGATCCATACCCGAATTAAATAAAGACCTATACCCACATATTATAAAGACACACATAGCTGAAGAAAAATCTTAGACCCACCCTCTTGCAATAATTAGTTTAACAGAGTTGCCACCTTCCCCCCGTCTCCCCCACCCACACACACGCGTAATCGTATACGCACAGGGGTTTGCATGTGTGCGTGCTAACTATCGGCAAAATTTTCCCCGGAAAATAGGGGGAAGTGGGCAATTCGTATTAAGACTCAGTTTTATACTTATGTAGTTTTTGGTTGATTCGTTTGATGAAATGTGATTTAAACCGTTTTCTTGTTCCTGGGTTCGGCTCCAGCCTGTGTAGTGTTTTAGTCATTTTAATATTTAATATTAATATTTATATATTTTTGCATTTTGTAGCTTGAATTCATAACGGCTAAATATGCAAAGATAGCTACAGAATAGGTTACATTTTATCCGACTAAGATAAATCTAAATAGCAGTCGACTTTCTCCGTCGTGATCCCGAAGCGACGCGGTATCTGTCTGAAAATCTATAGTATCCCCTAGATTTCAAAATGGTTTTCAGCAAATTAAATAGAAGGTAGTAGTATTTTAAGTGATAAATAAGGAGAACATAAGTATGGTGCAAGTCCTGTTTTCTAGACTTGCTGGGCCCCTTAGGCCTGGGCCTTGTGGGCCTAGGGGTAAATACGGCACTGCAATTGACACGTCAAGTAATCGCACATGTTGCAAATCGCAGGGAAAACTATACTGGCCGTCAAATTTGACTTCACTTGAAAAAAAAAAAGAAACCAACTTAAAGTTTAAAAAAAAACCGGTCAAGTGCGAGTCGGACATGCGCACCGAGGGTTCCGTACAAACACTTTCCATCCTTAAATGGTTAAGTTAAATTTGCACCTGGTATGTATAGCGCTCCATACAAATGGGGTGCAAAGTTAACGCAACCAATCCCGTTTGTTGTATGGGAGCCCCCCCCTTAAATATTTATTTTAATTTATTTTTAGTATTTGTTGTTATAGCGGCAATAGAAATACATCATCTGTGAACATTTCAACTGTCTAGCTATCACCGTTCTTGAGATACAGCCTGGTGACAGACGGACGGACAGCGAAGTCTCAGTAATAGGGTCCCGTTTTTACCCTTTGGATACGGAACCCTAAAAAAACACCGAAATTCGTCATAAATGTGTTTTTAATATTTGAGGTGTTTCTTCGATTACTCAACCGAGACCGAGACTGACCAACATTTTGAAGTTGTTTTAAAATGACCTATTAGGTCAATAATATCATAAACAGAACAGACAGAAAAATTCAAACATCCCCGACTGAGCATAAATACATAATTTGGAATTCTTAGCTTCAATATTGGCTGAGATCTTGTCACTTGTTTCAATTGAAGCCGAATATTTTGGAAACGACTGGTCCTTTTTCCGCCAAACATAGCTAAGAATCAGCGGACAAGTCTTTCGATAAAAAAAAGCACTCAAATTGGTCCATACGCTTATGGAGCTACGATGCCACAGATTGACACACAAATACACAGATACACATGTTAAATTTATAACACCCCTATTTTTTTGTCGGGGCTTAAACAGCTGATGCTGATACCTCATTTCGCATTGGTCTAAAAATAAGTTTTAAAAAGTCCTTTTTCAAAATGTATTCCCATTTTCGTATTGACAAACGAATATTCAAAATAATGTTAAAATTGTCTGTTTTTATTAAAAATAGATGTTGAAATTTCTATATTCTACAAATATCATCCATTATAATAATAATTAAATTGTCGAAAGGGCCTCTACGCGTTGGCTTCGGCTCCGTGCACGCCTCGCAAAGGTCCGGGACACTATTGTCCCGTGAGCGGGTGCGACATATATATATTATATATATATATATATGTACTTACATAATTTGTATTTTATGTAAATAAATGAGTTTGTAATAATACTCTAATAATTCATGTTATTCCTTTACGTAGAACCAAGTGGTTAACCATAATCTCCGCGAAATTACAGCAATTGCAACCCTATGTGAACCATACTTAAGATATAGCCGCTTTAGAAACTGAATAAGGAAAAAGTCCTCTTCGTTGTTGACTTCGATAGTCGATACATCACGTCAGGAATTGAATTGACGTACTAGCCAATTACATAACTGGAGTTCCAAGGAACATATTTATTACGTATATGTATTTCTGAAATATACGTACGTTCCATCCTATTAACAATCACTTTTTAACCGACGAAAAAAAGAGGGGTTTTTATAAGTTTAACATTGTGTATTTGTGTATCTGTGTGTCTGTCTGTGGCATCGTAGCTCCCAAACGGATGGTCCGATTTGAATGCGGTTTTTTTTATCGAAATGATATGTTTGGTTGGGTCGGTGGTTTTTAATTTTAAAGAAAGAAAGAAAGGAAATATTTTAATTTTGAATTTAGTTCTTTGACATTGGTTAAAAACGAGAAAGTGCTTAACCAGATTCTCATTTTTCCATATTGTTTTAGCTGTGGATAATAGATTTCGATTTATTTATTTATTTACAGGCAACTGTCCTTACAGGCTAAACTAATTCAACTGGATTTTTTTACTAATAGAAGACTGATGACTCTCTCTCTCTTGTTATAAGGATGACACTTCAGATTAGGTCTCTCAAAATTTTAATTGAGGTCTGATGATGAGCATCCCGAAGCAGTCGAGGAAATTTGAAAGACACATATTTTTGAATATTGATTCAATTAGTATAAATATTTTAGTTTTTGCAAGTAGGTATGGGTTCGGGCAAATGAAAGTTGATTTTAGTTTCAGTGTAGAGAAGAATTGATAGATATCATTCGAGTTTTACTGGTACAAATGAAAATGTACTTTTTAGATTTCCGTACATCAATGGGCAAAAACGGAACCTTTATAATAATTTGTGGGCCTGTGGTGGTTCCGTTTATCACGCGATAAATAAGTGACAACTGACAAAACATCTGTCATTCACACTCGAATTTTGTCATAACGTGGCGGATTTTTTGTCTCTTATTTTTCCCGTTAAAAGCAACCATCATAGGCGCGATGATCATCATGTTATTCTTTTTTAATATATATATATATATATACACCTACTGGTACTGCATGAAACGTACGCAATTTCCTAAATTGACCAAGAGTGCCAAGATTCTATTCTTCTTACAAATAGCAAAGGAACTATCAATCGGTAATATTTATTAAATAACTGTAATATTTCTTTATAATATTACGACCACGATGCGGTTCAAAATGATTAAAATACTGACCCTTTTATTGGTAATTATTATGTTAATGGTGACTTGGTGACTAACATTAAATATGACGTGTTTTGTTTATGCAAATAATAAAAGGAAAAATGTCTCTCACGCATTAATGTCAAAAAGTTTGAATCATGCCTACCCGCATTGTGCTGGGTTACTTCGCGCAATGGATCACGTAATGGTAAACTTGGGGCCCTAATTTCCATACTCGCAAAGCCTAGGCTTATTTGCTAAGGATAAGTTGGCACATAAGTGTCATAGTATAATAGTTTGGTATGTGACAATAGGTAGCTAATTCTGCGATTTGTTAGACAGCTTTCGCTGAATCGTTTTCCCGTGCATTGAGTTTTAGCAGTCGCGTTTTTCCGCGATTTCTTTTTTTTACTATAGTAAAATTTCTTGGTCTGACTTTTATATGTACTAGCGTACATTTTTAAATCGTTTCTGTATTGTTTTAGTGTTTGATTGCAGGTTTTTTGATAGCAAAT
This sequence comes from Apotomis capreana, assembly GCA_947623375.1. Classification (NCBI taxonomy): domain Eukaryota; kingdom Metazoa; phylum Arthropoda; class Insecta; order Lepidoptera; family Tortricidae; genus Apotomis; species Apotomis capreana. The sequence continues at coordinate 878,179 of OX392522.1, forward strand.
TTTCTCAACATTTTGTTTTCTATAATCAGACATATTTCGAATTCGCATATTTTCACAGGCGTATTTATTTCTAAATGCACCTCGTGAGTTTACATTAATGCAATCTGTAATTTTTTACGGTTTCTACCGCCATACACCCCCGCCATTTTGTAGACTATCGGAAAACTAAATCGACAAGAAAACCTATATACTTATCGAACCTACTCAGAAAATTTCATGAGATACTGTTAAGAAATGTGGCCTGTAGGCAAGAACAGCAGAAAATCCGAACATCCGGTCATCGCATATATAAACATACGAAAGAAATTTTGGCCAAGCTGAAACTGAGACGCTTCGCTCGCTCAGTCAATATCGGTAAATGTCCTTGAAATAAAACTAAATTTAAAAAGTTTTTAAAAAAGCATCTATTACAGACACGAGTGACAAAGTTGTTTATTCAAAGTGTCACTCAAGTTATATAAAATACTTACCCTTGTTTTAATTATTGTAGCACCAGCAGACAAACTGTACAAGCAACTTTGCAGTGAACTGTATATATAATATACTTTAATTAATAATAAAAATAACGAAAAATAAGGGCTCCTTGTTGACCACGGAACCCTAGAAAAGAAGCAAGAAATTTTAAACGTTTTAAGTCCTCTTAAATAATATGCGTAACACACCTAAACGTGATATTCCTCGAAATGATAGCACCGTCACTTGGAAACCGCACACGCAAACATGTCTCAAATAGTAATACGTATAATTCAAATTATGATGCCTCGTCGTGTCTCGTACAACCTAAACCACACTTGGTAGACCGATGACATTTTGAATCGCATGTTTCTCACGGTACAATAAAATAAGAAAATACCTATACTTTACCAAATGCTTCAATTGAAGCGAAAAAATAATTAAAAAATGCTTTTATCGAGATTTGAACCCATCTCCACTATTTTCCGGGCCAGACAGCACTAGCCAAACCATCGAATTTTTAACCAGTTCCTTAATTTCTTTCTGCCATCTACCGTAAAATTCTGACTTTTTCGAGACATCTCAAATTCCAATGTTTTATTTCTAAACACAATTATGTTTTTCGGGATGTGTTTTTCTTATGTGGGTTAATGAACACCATGTTTTGTGATTGCTGTGGATACAAAGATCAACACTCGAAGAAAAACTAACTTGCGCTCATACGTGGTGGAGCCCGTTAGACCGGTAATCCAAAGATACAGGGTTCGAGTCCCGGTGTGGAGCACGAATGATTCACTATTTCATAATTTACAAACAGTTAAAATTGCAAAAACACAATGTCAACAAAATCAGAAACTTGTGAATATTGCAAAAAAATGTGTAAATGCAAAAATATGTAATCTTGAAACAAAAATTTCATGATCCTCAAAAGCTTAAAGATTCATTCTAAAGATTTATGAAAGAAAAAAGTGACCGATTAGAATCCTCGATACTTAATGTAAAAACGTATAAAAATATAAAATTAACCCTAAACGAACGGATCTCCTCGCTTCGCTCGTCGTCTTACCTAACAGATAGAGAGTCTAGAATTGTTAAAAAAATTTGGTAGTACCAATTTGTGTTACTTAGCGCTTGCAGAACCAGGAAATCTTAGTAAAGCGAGTAGGTTGTCTGGAAGAGATCGCTCTTTAGCGATAAGACCGCCTATTGTCTACTATTGTTTAATTTAAGATTTCTCATGTTATATTTTTCTTGTTGGTGTGCAATAAAGTGTTGTTGTATTGTATTGTATTGTAAAGCGGTACCGTGCAGTAACGCCTAAGTAAATGTTTTAAGTCCTAAAAAACTCATATTGGTCCTTGGCATGAAAGGGACTGAGTAGGACCCTCATGTTAACAACGACTATAAAATTAACCTCTAACGCACACCGGATATGCGCTATGCTCAGGTTTTACTATCCATGAATATGTACGGGGCTGATCCGAAGCTATTAATCTGGTTTGGTGCAACTTTATGGGCAACAGAGCTGAACAAAGGAATTTCGAATGAGAGAGTAGTGATGGTTACTATCGGTTTATTTGATTTTCATGATACTTTGATATAATACGAGTACAGGTACGCAATCATCCCATAATTATTGATACAGAAATATGTAGCTAATTAAACCGTTGATACAAAGATCACAACACAAAGAAAAATTTAAATACGTAACCTGGTGGAAGAGACCGGGAGTCGAACCCGGTTCCTCTGGATTATCGGTACAACGCGTTAACCTCTCCACCATCCTAACCCCAGATAATTCTTCGAATTTTTCCTTATGCTTTGTGTGTCGATCTTTGCATTATTTATTTGAAATGCTTTACACCTTTTTTCTTTGTGCTTTGATCTCTGTATCAATGGATCAATATAAAAAATGTAACTAATTTGATTTGATGTATTAATTTTAGAATTTCGATTGAGAGAATAGTGATGATTTCTACCACTTTTGATGCTATTATAAAATACTACTATGAGGATTGATATCATTCGACCAGTTCTCGTTGTGTATGTTAGAAACCCTACTCTGATTACTACGTATAAAAATAACTTAATTTATATGGGGGTGGTTCATGATTTCAGGGAAAATCTTAACAGTGTGATGCAACACGATGACTGCTTCGTATGGACACTGCGTGCCGAGAGTACAGTGCCATCTATCAGGTGGAATATCGTAGTCCTCTCGTCACACCAAAACGGCTGGATGGATTTTTGCCAATATTACTGGGCATCCATAGTTTGTTATAGGATACTTTTTACCCGACTGCGGTAAAGAAAGTGAACGAGGTTATGGAGCACCTTCTAGAGTTTAAAATCTAGACCTTCTAGCAAATAATAATAACATGACTATTAGTTATTGAATTCTACGTTACGCGTCGCCGTAAGTAAGATTTACTGCCCGCTACGCAAGGAGAAAATCTCACTTCCTGGCCAAAGCAAGCCGTAAAACTTTAGACGAACCACGGGCGGTAATTTGTAAATCCCCATTCGTGAAAATGCTGCTCCTTTTCTTCTACACTCTGAAGAGTTGAGTTTGATTTACCACCATGTATATTGTATACGCATCTGAGCCTTGCCAAATCATTTCTCAAAAGTGATTCACTTCGCAAAAGTCTATCGAACAGTCACCGCAAAAATTACGTACCGAATAAATTATAAACATTATGAGTGTATGAGGAAAAGATACTGTCAAGTGTGAGCTGACCGGTAAATACAAATTAACATTAAAAAATTACACATACTGACACGGGATTACACAAATGAATAGAAATTAAATTAGATACAATGTTAACATTATTATGTTATATTATAAAGCGAAAGTTTGTGTGAATACTTATGTAGCGTTTCGCCATTTTTTTTGCCTATGTTCTGAAAAATTAACAGTTTTGGAAAAAAAAACTGGCTTTCGGAAAAATGTAAATTTGGTGAAACTTTACAGATGAGAAATAAAAATTAGTAGTTCAGATAGGTAGCCATGTTTGTTACTTTTTCACGCCGCACCGGGTAGGGTTTATACTCTAACTAAACATCTACCTACCTTTAATCACGAAAAAATCATGGTTCCCTTAGGATAGTGTATATGTTAATACGCGAGCAAAGCTGCGAGTAAAAGCTAGTTCATTATAAAAATGTATGAATTCATGTACTCAATCATTAAAATTTTCAAGACTTTTGTTAAGTCTATTGAATACAAACAAAGTAAAAACAAATAAAGTAGTATTTCGTTATACAAACAAAAGTTACCAAACCTGTCTCCTGTGAACTACATGGATTTGAAATAAAGTATCTACACTAACGCTTAATATATTTTTTACAGAATGTATTATTAATTTTAAGAAACGTAATGTCTTATTATTTTTAACCCGTCAAGCGATCGCCTCCCCGCAGTCACAGATACGCATAGTGCACACGCAATTTCGAAGAAAAAAAGACATGCCGACCGGCGCTAGAAATTATGAAATTGTGCTAATAAGTTATAATTATATTGTAAACAGTATATACCATTTAAAAGATGAGAATTTTTTCTATACATCTAAATGTGGAGAAATTGACTGACCTGTTCCATTACAGTGAAAAATCATTTTAAAAATCAAAACTAACGAAATAATTCGACCAATGACAGCGAAGCCGTTAGGCGCACGGTGCGCCTAACGCAGTTCAAGCCCAATTTCGTTAGGCATACGCGCGCACCGCCCACAAATTATCTGGTTAGCCCACCTTTTGTACGATAAGTTCTTTCTTTTGTGCAATAAAGATTAAATAAATAAATAGTAGTATTTTATAATAGCATCAAAAGTGGTAGAAATCATCACTATTCTCTCATTCGAAATTCAAAAATTAGTACATCAAATCAAATCAAGTTAGTAATTTTTTTTTATATTGATCCATTGATACAAAAATCAAAACACAAAGAAAAAAGGTGTAAAGCATTTCAAATAAATAATGCAAAGATCGACACACAAAGCATAAGGAAAAATTCGTTGCATTATCTGGCATTAGTATGGTGGAGAGGTTAAAGCGTTGTACCGATAATCCAGAGGTACCGGGTTCGATTCCCGGTCCCTTCCGCCAGGTTAGGCCTTTTTTTCTTTGTGCTTTGATCTTTGTATCAATGGTAAAATGTATTAGCAAATAAAATTTGGTTTGATTATACCGACATTAGCTAAAATATATTATAGATTTATTTGATCGTGTCGTATTATTTAAGCACGAACATGCGATTTGCACAAGATGTGACCAATTTCTTTTAACTATTCGGTTTTAAGCTATTTTACCTTGTAGACAAATCCCCTGGGCGACCCGCCGTCATGGGGTGAAATCCACGTTTTCCGGTCATTGCTGACTTGTGGGCCACTATTTTTGACCCCCTTTACATCAGTTCAATGTTGTCACATCTACTAGCTTTTCAGTAGATCTACCTATTTTGCCTCGGATCTCCCTTTATCTACCAACCTCAGCATCAATTGTCCAAAGAGCCAAAGCCTATCTTGTAATTTCATCACTTAAAACGGAACTTACGAACGGAACGAACTTGTAAGCGAATCTGTGTGTATGTGAGGTGTGACTGAAAAACTGATTTGACAGTTGACACTGACCGTATATTTTTAAACACTTAGAGCCTTATCACACTTGCGATTTGCGAGCGTATTTTGTATGAAGGCGATCGCGCAGCGTCTACGCCGCGTCGCTTATTTGTATAGAAAATACGCTCGCAAATCGCAAGTGTGATAAGGCCCTTAAACTAAAAACGTACTGATCGTTATTGGATTGGCTTCCGGTCCGTGACTCAAGATGGCCGCATGCGTTTAAGTTTTGTTGTTCGTTAATATTTATTTATTTATTATTTAATATTTATTATTTATAGCCCTTCCTGATCCTGAGTCAAGGCCCGATCCGATTGTCCATGTGGTTTTTTGTAAATCGCTATCACTTTACAAAAAGCACGATTTTCTCAACTCACCGTACAACGTGGTATCAATCCTCTATCTAGTCGCCGAGTGCGATTGGCAACGAGACATTGGCAGTAATGGTCGCTTAACTGTGACCGGTTGCCATTAAAAAAAAATAGAATAGAATGATCGTTATTGGTGGTAGACCTACCTATTTTTTATTACAAACTACCACCTACCAGTTCAAAATCAGTCCGACGAGCGACTATCTCAAAATGTAAAATAATTAACTATCCGGTTTTAAGTTGTTTTACCTTGTAGACAGATCCCCCGGGCGCCGGGCGGCCCGACGTTGTGGGGTGAAATGCACGTTTTCCGGTCGATGCTGTGACATGTGCCGAGCCATTATTTTTGACCCCTATACAGTCCAATATCGAAGGTCAATGGAAGAGGCCTATGCCTATGCCCAAAAGTGGACTGATACGGACTGATGATGATATTAAAATGTAATGTTAGTTTTGACTATTTTGAATTAAGTGACATAACGCCTGGTGGATCGAAAACTCACTAAAATGTCTATCACTGCTCTTCAATCTCCTCGTATCTAGTAATTAAGTACATTGACACTGAGATTCAAGCTTTGTTTTAAGTCGGTATTTGTTACTTGAGTTTAGGTTGTCAACAGACGATAATACATATACAGTGTGTTACCGCCAAGTAGGCTTTTCTTAAAATAGAGTAAAGTAACATAGATCTTTAACGTATCCATGACCTTAATTTAATTAATTAACTTAAATTCAGGCTTTATTAACTTTCTAACAAAAGTTTAATTGCCAGTAATGTACAGTAAAGTGAGATATGAGTAACGACAATTACGCTGTACACCCACTACATTGAATGTGAGGATTTAAGAAATTTAATTGTGCAGTTAATTTACATAATTATGATTAGCTAATACATGCAAACAATTACTAATGGATCATATTATTATCAGTTTTAATAAATGCCTGCATGCCGATAACAGGCTGTAAGTACAAGTAATACTAATAAGTACTTACATAAGTACAATCACCTGAGCGGAGCAGAGACATGCGGAAGCGACCAATCACTAAAGTGAAGTGGAGCTGAGATACAGATTTCAACTCAAGTGTTTGGTCTATTCCCATCCCACCCTAATAGGTGCCAAGTAAAAACTCTACAAACACCGTCACCTTAGTAACCCTGCTGGCAATATGCAATATGGGGTTCGATTCTAGACATGAGTTTACTTTTAGTTTTCTTAACAGTACGAAAACAACAGATCCATTAACAATAGCAAGTTACAATACTTAATATCTCAATAACTACCCATTCGTAATCTAGTTACACCATTATTACTTTCTTTTGAAGTGTCCGCGCCCGGAGATATCATTTCCTAGAGAGAGATCCTCCCTCTCGCTCGCCCGACCTTTTAGTTTTCGGACGGCGTTTCTTATTTAGTTTCTCGCAAATTATCTCCAATTCTTCATATTATTAAACATCCAGGGGGAACTAGCCCCCACCACCCCGGGGGGCTTAATGACGGCGAGCGGTCAGCGCCCCCTCCCCCGGCACACTTGTTTCTTGTAAAATTTTTCCCCGATCTTTATTTTCTTTCGGCCGTAGACGTATATAATTAGAGTGTTTGTGTGTGTGTGCGTGAGCGCGGGTAGGTGGCCGCGTGTGTGTGCGTGTGCACGGGGCGGCGTAAGTCCAGTTATTAGTTTTCTTGTGAGTTTCGTTTGGGATGCTTTTGTTAGATTTCGATAATTTCGCGACAACCGTTATCGTGGGGGGGAAATCAATAATGTGTGGCAAGAATATGCTACGTATTGAGAAGGGGCTATTAAGGAAATCCTTATTTATCGAACGAATCGTTTCTCTTTTTCGTAATTACGCTTCGCTTGGAGAAAGCAAATGAGACAATTTTCTGGGACAAAGTAATCAGTCCCTGAAATTAAGTAGAACAAAATGTTGAAATCTTATGCTTGGACGGGTATTGTTCTTTGTTTGAAAAAACTACATTTTTTTATCTTGATAGCCACGGGACTTTAACTTAAATAATGTTTTTTTTAAGTCTTTGCGTTTGTTTATGTATTTAGGTATGTAGATATTAACTTTAAATTGTTCAACTTATTTCACACATACGTACAACTGATATGCAATTTAGAATACGAATATTTAGGTTAGGAACTTGTGTTTAAAACTATAGACGTTTTAGTGTTTAAATATAAGATTGCTAATGTTCTTTGTCCTTTAGAGGAACAGGACTCTAAGACTCTTTAGAGGTGGCCTCGTAGAGTCTCTAAGGAAGGATTCTTACAAAACCAACAGCTGTGTTTGTAACTTAGCACAACACAATATAACTCTGTTCTGATTCGCCGTACTTATGTAAAAATAATATCCTGTAAGCTAAATGTTTATACACGATGATTTTTAATCGGTGATCAGGAGTAGAAAAATGTTAATATTTAGCTAAAATTTAACTTAATACGCGCGGTCCCGCGCAATTACCTCACTGTTAAATTAATTAAAAGTTAAAACATAATTAAAACTAATAACCCCTAGATACATGGTCATCCTACATAAATTATTGAAGTACGATACCTACATCAAGTGTCATCGCTTTAGCGGGAAATTTTACGAATTTTTCTACGACTTTGTTTATGTAATGAAATGACAATACATAAATTGTCATTACCATTAAATTATTAAAGAGGTTGTAAGCACACCGATACAGATTAGTTCGGTGACAAGGAATTTAGGACAAAATTGGTTTCAAAATAAAAAAATATCATAGAAAAATAAAAGTTTGTTTTCATGTAATTACGACTTCAACGTGACCGCCATCAATTACGGAGTTAGAAAAGTTGGTACCTGATCACCGATTAAAAATCATCGTGTATAGAAGCGAAAAATTTAATTGCGAAAATTTCTTTATGCAAGCATACGTTACTGTTTTAATAAAAAATGATTATCCTATAAACATTATACATAATGTTTTAGTTTTAATTTTAATTTATTTTACCTCGTTAAATGGCAAACCTCGCAGTATCGCGGGAAATCAGCAAGTGTTATTTCCAAATAATTTGATTATGCCGGCTGACAAATATTATAACAATCCTATTGTCTAAAAACAAGTAAGTACCTACTAATATATAAATTGAAGTTTACATTTACATTCATACATACATACCTTTAATGCCAATTTTCCATCATCCTATTGACATTACTTAGAATGATAACCCCTTGACCCAACTTCACCTAAGTAATTCTCCTCGTTTCTTTGCCATAGTCAAGTAGAAAGTTTCTTATTTCTATAAATATATTTGGATGTCCAACTATACCTTCTAAGCGGTCAGAAACGCATTCGTTTTGGAGTGATAAATTATGCCATGTAATTAGCTTTGACATAAATGTAATGTACTCGTAATTGTTTTAAGTATTACTTACGAAAAGATTACTTAATGTTGAGTTTCTTTCGGCTTTCTTCTCAATAGCGGTCTCCTCTTGGGAAATGCCGGTAGATTCACAATCTGACTTGTTAAAGTGCCCTTGTGGCCTACTTACTGAATAAATTGTTTCATTTCATTTCAAAGCGGCAAGATATTGGGGCTAGATGACGTTGTAATCAATATACATACGAAACAAAACAAAACGTAAATATATGAAACATGTAATGTCTCATTATTTTTAATGTGGGTACACCACAATTTTCTATATTAAACCATATACAAAGATCAAAGCACAAAGAAAAATTGAAATGCGTAACCTGGCGGAAGAGATCGGGTATCGAACCCGGTACCTCTGGATTACCGGTCCAGCGTGTTAACCTCTCCACCACACTACCGTCATATAACCTTTCGAATTTTTACTTATGCTTTGTGTATCGATTTTTGTATTGTTTATTTGTCTGAAATCATAACTCCATTAAAATTGTTTATAAATAAAATTTTAGAGTTAAATAATAGGTATAGATAAAAATAATTCATTGCCCGAGTAATTCACTCCATTCATTACCTCGCATCTGCGGCTGGGCTTAAAACCTCCTTCTCTTTTATAATGAACGGAGTGAGTAAGACAGATGACCCGCCCTCTAGCCGCGTGACAAAAACAAGCACTATCGTGTACTTTCGTGGAATAGGCAAAGAGCTAGTAACATATCTTTAAAGATATTTTAGATTTAAATAATAAAATAAACTAGGTCGATGCAGAGTCAGCCACCGGCTAAGCTTGCACCATAGATTGGAGCGGAGTTCTTTTTTTTTTTCGAAATTTTCTCTTCGTCACGACCTAGCGAAATTTAATTTGTGCATTTTTAAACAAAAATTTCTAAAATCGGTTGAGAACTCGCTGAGATCTGCGCATTGTTACAAAGTCCATTCGAGTCGATCCATGGGAGCTTCGCTCGCTTCGCTCGCTCCGCTCCAATAAATATAAGGTACTTACAATCCTACACAGTTCGATCTAGTCCTAAATTAAGCAATGCTTGTCTTTGGGTACTAGATGAAGATATACATTATATAGATAACATCCATGAGACCATGATCCAGGAACAAATATTCGAGTTCATCACACAAGTATTTTCCCTTTTCGGGATTCAAACCCAGGACCGCCGGTTTAGTAGACAGCTGCGGCAGCTTTTGCTGATAAATAATAATTTAAAGTTTGTTGCACAAAAAAGTTACAGATGATAGATTGAATATCAAATGCTACCTACTATAAAATTTGTGCAGAAATTAGAATACATTAATAATAATAATAATATAATATCATTTATTTTCAGGCAACTGTGGCCCATAGATAAATACCTTAAAACTAACATACATATAAAATAACAAAATAATATAAAATAATCATAAACACGTTAGTTCGGCGACGTGCGACGTAACTTCTGGGTGTCGGGTAACCGTCCGCGGAATCGCCGGAACACGACACCTTTCGGCCAGAATTCCTCCTGCAGGAAGGTCGACAGCTTGATAGTAGGCACCCTCACCACAAATGAAGCGAAGTTCACATTGTGACGAGACTCTAACTGTTCGACCCTCAGGGTGAAGTTGGTCTTTACTCGCAAATACTCGACGATGCTATCTGCTTTCGTCGTGTAGTGCAGTCTGGACACATACAACAGTGTCGTCGGGGCCGCAGGCTGGAGTAGATGTTGCGATCCAGTCACTGCAGTTCCACACTGGTTGCGACGAGCCGGCTTCTTCTTTTTCTCCACCAAGGTGAAGCCATCGCTATCGGAACTCTTCGGTTTGGACGATTGCTGCGATAATCGAGGAGCGGTCGGTGGTTTCGCAGCTGCAGCAGCGTAGGCACGACGGGGTGTCGACACCTTAGCGCATGACGTCACGCCTACTGGAGCAGGCGGGGGGCCGGCAGGGCGCGGTGTAGATGCCTGCCGTGCGGCATCGCGGTTCGCTGACCCAAAACTGCACACCGATGCACCACGCGCATCGCGTTCGCGACACGGGGTCACGTTAGATGCCACATGTGACCTACTCACGGAGACGGTATCACGCAGCGACGCCATCTCAGCACGTAGCTCACTTACGGTGTTATTCGAGGCCTCTAACTTGGTCTGCATTTCTGCCAGACTCGCCTTCAGGAAAGTGATGTCCTTGAGCAGTCTGGTTACGTCGACATGATCAAAAGTTACGGGCGGCAGCTGGTCCAGTCGCTTCGCAACAAAAGCAGGCACGTCATCCGGGTCGGTCTCCTTCAAGAGCTTGATGATATCTTGGAGACTCTTGATACCTCCATCCCTCCGTCGAGATGGCATCTGATCGGCTTTACCAAGCTTCTCGAAAAGTAGCGCCTTGCCACTGCAAATGTCGTCTTCACTAAAACTCGATTTGCAGATCTGCTTGATGCTGACTTCATCCATGACATTAATGCGGTTTGCTAAGATAATTTATGTAATATTGTGATAGGCTGTAAGCGAGTGATAACGCGGTGACATATAAACCGTGCGCGGTTTTCGCTCACCGTACTTTATGTACTAGATCATAAGTTCCTTGTTTTGAATAAATAAATAAAAAAAAAAAAAAATGGCATACTGAACGAATGCCAGTAACTCATTCGCAATTAACTGAGCCATTACGAAAACACAAGGCAGTGACTACGTCACGCCAATCGCGAATAAATGTTATTCGATACTATGCAGAGCTAAGCACGTCCGCTCCCTAGCGTACATTGCAATGCACTGACATTACTATATAAGTATATACACAAGTACTAAATACACACAGTTTATACTGTACAATATATAGTTAATATCGAACATAAATTAATAAAACATAGCAAATATGCGTAACTTAAAATTATGTAGGTAAATTATTACAACCTTACTTAGGTAACGAAAGTACATCAATTTCAACATTATGACTTTTCTTCGTGTATTATGTAGAAATGTAAAGTTTTACTAGAAGCTTTAAATGCAGTTTTGTTACTTGTTTTAACGGAACTTTATATAAGAACGTTTCCTTTAAGTAAAATTAGCTAACTTAAGGAATTAAGCTAATTTCCCTCCAAACCCCATCAAATGTTCACACTGTTTATATCCATTTTAATCAACTGTATTGTTATTGAACTTTAATTACACTATATTTACAATTAAGATTCAAATATAAAACTTTTAAGCTTAGAGGCGCGTGTATTTGTACAGAAAATTACTAAGAATTTATATAAACAAAAAAAAAACAATCTAAATTGATTATATCACGTATATTTCTTCTCTATCAACCCTTGACAAAACTGGAAAGCTACCTACCGAAACGTCAACGTGGCTCAAATAAATAATATAAGCGATGTAATCCGTTTAAATTGTTTTATTTAAAAGCGTGACAGTCGCGGAAACCGAAAAAAAAATCAAATAGCTCTGTAGCGATAAGACCGCCTTTACCTCTATTGAATATTACGTGTAATCTAAGTTTATTTGTTTTTATTTCCCGTTGAGGTGTGCAATAAAGAATATTCTATTCTAATCTAACCTTATTTCAAAAAAAGTGCCGCAAATAGGAGCGAGCTCTTGTCCACGATGTTTACAAGACGCGTCCCTTCCCGACCGATCAAACTTTTATTGATACCACCCGCCCCGGGACCATACATTACGGGATACAATAACGTTTTATAGTGTACTCTTGCTTTTGAATTTGCCATATAAATGTAACCCATTTATTTAGTTACTTAATTATTAAAGAATTGTAAAATATTTTTATTTTTTCAGTAGATCCACCTGAGCAATGCAAGCAAGTGTGTGTCTGTGTTGTACTGTTATATAATTTAATTTATTTCTCGTACTGTTTAGAATTTACGTACGTCGTTTTGTATATGACGTATAAGATTAATTATTGGAATGTTTTTTTTTTATATTTGTTTTCATCTTCTAATTGATTTCGTCAGGAAGCATTAAATTTTAAATTTCATATAAATTTGAAAAAATAAAAATTCATAGGAATCGGATTGGTATCAACTCTTTCGGAACCGAAGATTTCGTAGCGCTACGCGCGTAGCCGATTACATGGGGAAATGCGTACGTAGCGAAAACTCGCTACGAGCACTGTGCCCACGGCGCGGGCTCCCGGTGTTGAATGTGTTAAAAACATGTTCCTTTAGCCGCATAAATACATGGCATTATGCGCAGTCACTATCCATCATACATTAAGTATATGATAGTGAAAACAGGGAGTTTCGATCGATAATCCACTATTCCGCTGGACAATTTTGTGACGTTGAACGGGTAACCCAAAAGATACTGAGCTCAGATTCCAGAGCGTACATACCTTTATTTAATATAATTATGGGTTAGTGTCTTATCTACAGCACAGTGATAGATAAGACGACTGATAATTGATGGGGATCAATAAAACAAAAATATATTTTCATTCATGTCACTAATTACCTAGGTACTTAGATGGGAATCTTCTTTTTTTATAGACAAACTGTGACGGGATATTCCCGCAGAGTGCATATAAATGCAGTAGAGCGCAAGTAGACGATTAAAAACTTATAAATGTAACATAGAAAATTAAAGTTGAGGTGTCACACATTTGTTACGAGTTTTATGACATAGAATAAGAGAAAACTACTCGTTCAAATACATACAGCCAGCTATTAATATAAACATTAAATAAAACCTAATACAAACACTTCACCGAATGTTTCATTCCATCGAATTTTCATTTCATACAAAAAAAACCCTGGAAACCATACATTTTTCAGAAATTTTGAAAATGACAACCTTTAGATTAGATTAAGATAGGTTTGTGCTATCACTTATAACATAGCTATTTCAAGCTTTCATTGCGTGCAGTCGAAAATAAGTTGAAAAAACTAATTTTCCGCGTGAGTTTTGACAATTTCGAGTACTTAGTTGTTTTTGAAACAAAAATTATCAATAAAAAATTTAAACTGTGGGTTTCAAATATACTGTATGTACCAAAAAATCCCAATAGCCCTGCTCTAGGTAGTAACATCAATAATATGTTAAAAAATATGTTAAATCATAGAGAAAAATGTCTAAAACAATCGGCATTAAAAGGAATAAGGCCTCTTAAGAGCATCATATTGAATATATGTTTAGTACTTAGCACCCCCATTATTATTATTATGCTTATTTCCCAGTACTTAGCATACAATCTTTAAATAATAAGATTAGCTAAGCAAATATGTAATTAGTACTTATTTTTTTCCTGAAATAAACAGTTTTTTTTGTATTTATTTCGCAAAAAGAATAAAGGATTGAGCAGCTTACCGATTGTAAACACTTTTAAATTAATGAAAAGAAAACGTGAAGCCTGAAAGAAATCCTTCAAGAATAGAGCGTACCTGAAAGGCCGGCAACACACTTGTGACTACTCTGATGTTGCAGGTGTGTATGGGCGACGGTAATCGCTTTCCATCAGGCGATCCGTTTGCTAGTTTGCCCCCTATTACATAAAAAAAGACAAATCCTTGATAGATCGCTACTGACGTTTAATAATGCAAATATATGAAGTATGCACAGTCGAGTTCATTTACATCTACACACTTACGAGAACAAAAATATCTGAACACGACATTATGCTCCTGACAATAGGGTCGTGTTCAGATATTTTTGTTCTCGTAAGTGTGTAGATGTAAATGAACTCGACTGCACATTATTGCCATATGAAAGCTGTTTGTAGCGGCACTAATCACTATCCCTGGGCCGGACCGATACTTGGTAGGCTATAGACAAGTAACTTAAGTAAACACAAATGTTTAGACATTGGTACGAAACGGAAGGCTAAGGCTTCTTTTCCACTGGAACGTAGAGTTCAATACTATAGCATTCAAAAAGTTTTTGTTTTTATTGTGTTCGTAACGTCCATGTAATTATACCCCTCGCGGCGAACGATGATTCCTATGACACCTATCATCTCAGTACATTATCCGATTATAGGTTATAAGATGTACTGAGATGACAGGTGTCATAGGACTCGTCGTTCGCCGTGAGGGGTGTAAATAAACACTTTTAACGAGATTAAGTATCGTTTTGTTATGATATGTGTGAAAGTCGTGTAAGTTTAAATCAATATAGTTTTTTGGGTTTTCTTAATGTATTATGTGCTAACGAGGTTTATATTAGGGTTTAATTTAAATTTATTTACAAATCAATATAAATACTTATTTCTTTTGAAATGTATTATTCTATTTACTATGTGCCTGAATATAAGAACTATACGCACCCTAATAAAAATTATTAAAACCGGTCATATTGTGTATTATTTAAATCTAAATTCTGATTTAAAAATATAATATAATCATAATCACTTTTGTTTATATATATAGGTTCCGTGATTTTTTGTTCCAAGCGGAACATGAAATTCACATAATTTACAGAGTAGGTAAATTATATTATTCCATAAAACTAACATAGCTGGGACATGCCCTTGAAATAATAAATAATTGTTTAGGAGTACGGTATATATTGTATAGAATAACATTGAAGTATTGTTTTTAGGGTTCCGTAGCCAAATGGCAAAAAACGGAACCCTTATAGATTCGTCATGTCTGTCTGTCCGTCTGTCCGTCTGTCCGTCTGTCTGTCCGTCCGTATGTCACAGCCATTTTTTTCCGAAACTATAAGAGCTTTACTGTTGAAACTTGGTATGTAGATGTATTCTGTAAACCGCATTAAGACTTTGATGCAAAAATAAAAAAAAAATTATAAATACTGGGGGCTCCCCATACTTAGAACTGAAACTCAAAATTTTTTTTTTCATCAAACACATACGTGTGGGGTATCTATATGGATAGGTCTTCAAAAATGATATCCAGGTTTTTACAATATTTTTTTTCTAAACCGAATAGTTTGCGTGACAGACGCTTCCAAAGTGGAAAAAAGTTAGTCCCCCCCCTCTAACTTCTAAAATAAGAAAATGAAAAATCTAAAAAAAACATATGATGTACATTACTATAAAAACTACCAACGAAAATTGTTTTGAACGAGATCTAGTAAGTAGTTTTTTTAATACCTAACTTTGCACCTAATTTATATGGGGCGCTATACATACCAGGTGCAAACTTAACTTAACCACTTAGGGATGGAAAGTGTTTGTACGGAACCCTCGGTGCGCGA
Organism: Apotomis capreana; assembly: GCA_947623375.1. Taxonomy (NCBI): domain Eukaryota; kingdom Metazoa; phylum Arthropoda; class Insecta; order Lepidoptera; family Tortricidae; genus Apotomis; species Apotomis capreana. Next base: position 894,181 of record OX392522.1, read on the forward strand.
GTCCGACTCGCACTTGGCCGGTCCCTTTTATATGGATTTCACTAGCTGTTTCTAGCCAGAAACATGGTAATGTCAACTCCATAATTCTCTTACTTGTGTATGATGTTGTTAAGGTTAGTATTAAGCGCACCTATAATAAATATATCGAAGAGTACAGATATTTAACTACTAACGCCTTAAAACCACGCAACTAAAAGATTTTTCTTATTAAGGCTCGACTTGGGTTTGGCTTAAAAACCTCGCAGCCACGCCATAAAATTTCCAAAAAAAAGTGGATTGGAATGTCTTAGTTATTATCAAAGAATATAATACTCACAAGGGCATAGATATAGTATAGTAGTAAAGGGTTATTATTCTGAGGGAATGTCGCTCGGTCGCTGTCACTGTCAGTCTAGCGTCATTCATTGTTATTGTCATTGCCTATCCGTGGTATTTTTTAGTTGTTTGATGGGCATTATTATTCGTAAATTCGTGTATTAAAATGTGTTTTGCCTTGCAAGACTTATCGTGTTTACTTGCTTGATAAGTGGCTATCTATCTGAGACAATTCGAAATAGTCTTATCTCGTTACTACTGGACAAGTAAAGAAAAACTTCCATCGCGTTGTCACTAGCATTTGGAATTATAGGCAAACGTGTACAATAATGCCGCTGGAAGTAATAAAGGTAGAGATTAAACCTGAAAAGGAGAGCGAGAGTGAGAAGAATGACTTCGGCATGGTGCGCGTGAAGGAGGAGACTTTACACGAGGAAAATGAGCTTGAGAACTCGCGCGAGGTTCGCGTGAAGGAGGAACAAGAGGCTGGCGTGGCGTGCGGCGTGAGCGAGGCGGCCGCGCGGGAGGGGCTGTACGAGGGGCACCGAGTGGAGGAGGCGGTGGTGGTTGGGCCCGAGGTGGTGCAGCCACGAGACACCGCTTATGCTGCTCATGGTGAGCTATAATGCACTTGTGTAATACCCAACATTAAATGAGCAGATCATACATTTTATAATACATTTTTCTGCTTAACAGTATACCGAATATTCCATTCAATGAAATTTAATAATTTATTGATAAAATAAAATTTTACCAGACAATAAAATCATACTTAAGAGTTATACTTAATATTAAGTCTTAGGTTAATAATACAGATTTTAGTGAAGGCTAAGCCAGTGAACCAGTTACATATTCGATTAGAATATTAGTAACCTGCCTACAGTGTTAGCTCTCGTAGAAGATATCAACTGATTAGTGAGCATCGGACACTAGTTTCGTTTTAAGTTTTCTGTTGAAAATTCAGTCACTAGCTTTAGTTTAGCATGGTTTAGCTCAAGTGGGATTTAATTATAAACCCTAGGTCCTACCGTATGCATACACTTGCTGGATTTAGCTAGTCGGGTCTTAGGAGGATAAAGTTCACCGTGCCTTCTGGAATTTGTGCCTCATGTGTTGTTATGAGTAGGAAACTGTGTTAAATTACACCTTACACATTTTGCCGCTTCGAAGATGTATACGGTAAGGTTAGGATCCCTGTCCTTTATCTATCTAGTAATATTTGTAATAATACCTAGCATTATTACAATTTTAATTAGTTAGATAAATTGAGCATAATTTTCGGACTATAAATATTAGGCAATTTTGATGCGTGAGAAAAGCTGTAGTTTTATTTATTTATTTATATTGTTAATATCATTAGTTTTGCTCGTAATTATAAGAATAATTGTCAAAAATTTAAGGGCTTTTTTTTATATGGATTAACATTTATCCTAAGGATCATACTATTTGAGTTTATCTAGTGTTTATAAACTGGTATTCATAAAATAATTAGGTATTAAATAAATAAATATCATGGGACAATCATACACAAATTAAACTAGTCCCAAACTAAGCAAAGCTTGTACTATGGGTACTAGAAGACGATATACATAATATAAATTATATATAAATATGTACATATATAGATAACATCCATGGCTTTTGGAATGGGAAGGACTAGGCATCAATATTAACGGCGAGTACATCACCCACCTTCGGTTTGCCGACGACATCGTGGTCACGGCAGAGACGCTGGAGGATCTCGGTACGATGCTCGAAGGTCTCAACAGAGTATCCCAACAGGTGGGCCTTAAGATGAACATGGACAAAACGAAGATTATGTCGAATGTCCATGTAGTACCCACCCCAGTAATGGTTGGTAACTCGGTCCTCGAAGTTGTTGACGAATACGTCTATCTGGGACAAACAATTCAGTTAGGCAGGTCCAACTTCGAGAAAGAGATCAATCGGCGGATTCAACTCGGATGGGCAGCGTTCGGGAAACTGCGAAGTGTCTTCTCGTCCAACATACCTCAGTGCTTGCAGACGAAAGTCTTCAACCAGTGCGTATAACCGGTGATGACTGATGACCTACGGAGCCGAGACGTGGTCTCTAACTATGGGCCTTTTAAGGAAGCTCAGAGTCACTCAGCGAGCTATGGAAAGAGCTATGCTCGGGATTTGTCTACGAGATCGAATCAGAAATGAGGAGATTCGTAGACGAACCAAGGTCATCGACATAGCAAACCGGGTAAGCAAGCTGAAGTGGCAATGAGCGGGGCACATAGCTCGAAGGACCGATGGCCGTTGGGGCAGAAAAGTTCTCGAGTGGAGACCACGTACCGGCAAGCGCAGTGTAGGGCGACCACCCGCAAGGTGGTCGGACGACCTGGTTAGAGTTGCGGGGACTCGCTGGATGCGGGTCGCTGCTATCCGGCCCATGTGGAAATCTATTGAGGAGGCCTGTGTCCAGCAGTGGGCGTCCTATGGCTGAAATGATGATGATGATGATGAACATCCATGACCCAAGAACAAATATTCGAGTTCATCACACAAATATTTGCCCCGAAATTAAGTAGAACAAAATGTTGAAATCTTATTCTTGGACGGGTATTGTTCTTTGTCCTGCCGACGAATCACAAGCCTAATCAATAATATGCTCAGCAACCGCGAATTTGTAGTTTACCTCGGAGATAAGCAAAGCCGTGTCAGAAAATTGCAAAACGGTCTTCCACAAGGTTCGACATTGTCTCCCCTGCTCTTTAATTTGTATACACACGATTTACCCAGCACAGCCTCCAGAAGATTCATGTACGCTGACGACATCGCTCTCACATACCAACATAAAACCTTTAAGACTTCAGAGGACCAACTTACCAGAGACTTAGAAACGATCAACAGATACCTAAAAGCATGGAGGCTAGTACCAAACGCCAGTAAAACAGAGGTATCATCTTTCCACTTGCATAACCAAATGGCCACTTATTGCCCAAAGGTGACGTTTGATGGCAAAGCTCTCGGATATAACCCGCAACCTAAATACCTTGGGGTAACGCTTGATCGTTCGCTAACTTACCGCTCTCACCTCTGCAAGTTAAACAAAAAACTGGGAACTCGCAACAACATCATCCACAAATTGACAGGTACGTCATGGGGAGCTAGTGCAGATGTTCTACGTACAACGGGACTTGGTCTGGTGTATTCTGCAGGGGAATATTGTGCACCGGTCTGGCTCAACAGTGCTCACACGGAACAAGTGGACACTCAGCTGCGGAAAGCCATGCGATGCATATCCGGGACAATACAGTCGACGCCCATTCAATGGTTACCGGCTTTAAGTCACATAGCTCCTCCACATCTCAGAAGGCAACAAGCACTACTAAATGAAGCAAGGAAAATTGTGAGCAACCCAAACCTGCCTGTCCACCAAGAATTTCTGTGCCCACCTCGCCAACGCCTGAAGTCTCGTCACCCACCCTACCAGACAGCGCAACATCTACTAGAAAATCCGTTCGTGATAGGAGAAAGATGGAAAGACGAATGGATATCTGGCCCCCCTAGAATTAACGTGTCGAACTACGACCCCACACAGAAGCCACGTGGCTTCTCGGCTCCCAGACGGGAGTGGTGCCTATTAAACAGGCTTAGAACTGAACACGGACTCTGTGGGGATTACATGTTTAAATGTGGGTGGCGAAATTCACCGGCATGTGATTGCGGAGCTCCTGTGCAAACTATCCACCACATCATCTACAACTGCCCATACCGGAAATACGATGGCGTATCCTTAGATTTATTCTCTCCAAGTGTGAACGAAGCCCGCTGGGTGAAGGAGCTAGATATTAAATTATAGTTTCACATTTTTGTTTTATGCGACATGTATGCCATACGATTAAATAAAAATTGTTCTTTGTTTGAAAAAACTACATTTTTTTATCTTAATAGCCACGGGACTTTAACTTAAATAATGTTTTTTTTTAAGTCCTTGCGTTTGTTTATGTAGGTATGTATATTAACTTTAAATTATTCAACTTATTTCACACATACGTACAATTGATATGCAATTTAGAATACGAATAGGTTAGGAACTTGTGTTTAAAACAATAGACGTTTTAGTGTTTAAATATAAGATTGCTAATGTTCTTTGTCCTTTAGAGGAACAGGACTCTAAGACTCTTTAGAGGAAGACTCGTAGAGTCTCTAAGGAAGGATTCTTACAAAACCAACAGCTAAGGGGTTTTGTAACTTAGCACAGCACAATTGTTTTGATTCACTGTACTTAGGTAAAAAATATCCTAATAAGCTAAATCTTTATATAGAATCGAAATTTTTTATTGCGAAAATTTCTTTATGCAAGCGTACGTTACTGTTTAATTGAAAATTGATTATCCTATAAACATTATATACTTATAATGTTTTGGTTTTAGTTGAAATTTATTTTCCCTCGTTGAATTGTAATCATGTGTTATGGCAAACCTTTCTACGGGGAGCGCTGCTTAACCTAAATTTTCTATTTAGGAAGTAGAACTTCTAGTTACAAGGAAACTTTTGTTATATGCGTTTGGAAATAAATTATTGTTTATTTATTTAATATTACATAGGCATCCTACGCTACCTTTGTATCAAAAATACCCTAAAAAAATCCAGCCGCTGTGGCGTAATGAGGCGATAACGACATTCCGACCGATAGAATAGTGTTATGTTATGAGTATTAATGCCAATTAAGATTTCTTGGCATGATGACTCCTTCACCCAACTTTAACCAAATAATTCTCCTTGTTTCTTTGCCATATTCCAGTAGAAAGTTTCTATAAAAAATTTTTGGATGTCCAACCTATATCTCCACCAGGCGGTCAAATACGCATTCATTTTCGCGCGATAAAGCCGCAAGATATCGTGGCTAGATGGCGTTTTAAAAAATATACTTGCGAAACAAAACAAAACGTACATTGTCTGAAATCATGACCCCATTAAAATAGTTTTTAGAGTTCCGTACCCAAAGGGACGGGACCCTATTAGGTACTAAGATTCCGCTGTCCGTCTGTCTGTCTGTCTGTCACTAGGCTGTATCACATGAACCGTGATGGTTAGACAGTTGAGATTTCTGTTGCCGCTATAACAACAAATACTAAAAAAACAGAATAAAATAGGTAAATATTTGAGGGGGCTCCTATACAACAAACTTGATCGGTTGCGTTATTTGTATCCGGCGGCATACATAACAGGTGCAAACTTACCTTAACCCGGCCAGCTAAGATGGGATAATTGTTTGTACGGAACCCTCGGTGCGCGAGTCCGCCTCGAACTTGGCTGGTTTTAAATAACATTTTAGAGTTAAATGTAGGTATAGATAAAAATAATTCATTGTCCGAGTAATTTTTCACTCCTTTCATTACCTCGCATCTGCGGCTGGGCTTAAAACCTCCTTCTCTTTTATAATGAACGGAGTGAGTAAGACAGATGACCCGCCCTCTAGCCGCGTGACAAAAACAAGCACTATCGTGTACTCTCACGGAATAAGCAAAGAGCTAGTAACATATCTTTAAAGACATTTTAGATTTAAATAATAAAATAAATAAATATAACGTACAATCTTACTCAGTTCGGTAGGCTTACTAGATAGTCCCAAACTAAGCAATGCTTGTACTATGGGCACTAGATAACGATATACATTATATAGATAACATCCATGAGACCATGACCCAGGAACAAATATTCGAGTTCATCACACAAGTATTTTCCCTTGCCGGGATTGCAACCCAGGACCACCGGCTTAATAGACAGCTGCATTTTTTTTCTGTTAAATAACATTTTTTTAAAGTTTGTTGTACAAAAAAGTTACAGGTGACAGATTGAATATCAAGTGATACTCGATGAGTAAAATTTGTGCGGAAATTAGAATAAATTAATATACAAGTATATACACAAACACAAGTACTAAATACACACTATCAACTGTGAAATCCATACTAATATTATAAATGCGAAAGTGTGTCTGTCTGTCTGTCTGTTACCTCTTCACGCTTAAACCGCTGAACCGATTTAGATGAAATTTGGTATATAGATAGTTTCAGTCCCGGGGAAGGACATAGGATACTTTTCATCCCGAATAAATGTAGTGTTCCCGTGGGATGAGCGGGTAACACCGCGGGGCACAGCTAGTATATAATAAATAACGAAGATAAATTATTAAAACATAGAAAATATGCGTAACTTAAAATGATGCAGGTAAATTATTACAACCTTACTTAGGTAACGAAAGTACATATATCAATTTCAACATTATGACTTTTCTTCGTGTATTATGTAGAAATGTAAAGTTTTACTAGAAACTTTAAATCCAGTTTTGTTAATTTTTTAACGGAACTTTATATAAGAAAGTTTTTTTTAAGTAAAATTAGCTAACTTAAGGAACTAAGCCAATTTCCCTCCGAGATCCATCAAATTTTCACACTGTTTCACACTATAACCATTTTACTCTACTGTATTGTTGTTGATTTAATTATTTACATATATTTACTGTTAGGATTCAATATAAAACTTTTAAGCTTAGAGGCTCGTGTATTTGTACAGAAAATGACTTAGAATTTATATTAACAAAAAAATATAAAATAAAACATTTTAAACGGATTATATCACGTATATATTTTCTCTGTCAACCCTTGACAACTGTACCTGGAAAGCTACCGAAACGTCAAGGAGGCTGAAATAATTAATATAAGCGATATAATCCGTTTAAATTGTTTTATTTAAAGATGTGACAGTCGCGGAAACACAAAAAATAATCTAATCGCTCTGTAGCGATAAGACCGCCTGTTGTTTACCTCTATTGAATGTTACGTGTAATCTGAATTTGTTTGTATTCATTTCCCGTTGAGGTAAGCAATAATAGTAGATTGTACGACAAGTGCATAAAACGCATCATTTTACACGAGACGTTTATGCATCCGAGCGAGCTTGCGAGCGAGGATGAATATAAAGTCGAGTGTAAAATGCGTTTTATGGATGAGTTGCACACTCTACTTTTCACTTCGATTGCGAGGAAATGAAACTGTATCATGTAAATAACATAATTATATACACATATCTTGTATACCTACTTAAAAACAAATTTAATTAAAATTTAAAGTAATAGTTTAAAAAGTAATAAATGATAATACATAGAAGTTACAAGTTTATTTCAAGAAGTTTTATTGTGTACTTTGGCTGCTGGTATATTTGCCTTGGTCTTAGAATACTAACAAAACGAAATAAAATAAAGAGTTAAAACCCGTTCCAGACCTTCCGATCCGATTTATCGGAAGAAATCGGATAATGTGTAGTGCAATTGTTAGGATTATCCGATTTCTCCCGATAAATCGGATCGAATCGGAAGGTCTGGAACGGGTTTTATTGTATGAAGTTTGATGGTTTTTTTTTTAACTGTTTATTAAGAACCTTTTTCGTGTGGCTGTTGGACTGATCGCCTTGGTCTTCGGCGACGATTTTACTTTATGCTCTAGAGCATAAAAAGCGACTTTATGCCGCCTACGCACAGCATAAAGTCGAACTTTTAGAGCGAGAGAAGTGAAAAGAATATTATATTCTAACCTTATTTCAAAAAAAAAAGTGCCGCAAATACGAGCGATCTCTTGTCCACGATGTTTACAAGACGCGTCCCTTCCCGACCGATCAAACTTTTATTGATACCACCCGCCCCGGGACCATACATTACGGGATACAATAACGTTTTATAGTCTACTCTTGCTTTTGAATTTGCCATATAAATGTAACCCATTTCTTTAGTTAATTATTAAGGAATTGTAAAATATATTTTGCACTTCTCATGCTCTAAAAGTTCGACTTTATGAAATGAAATGAAATGAAATGAAATGAACTTTATTTTTTGCGAGATTTTAGGTACATTAAGATATTAATAAAACACGTACATTAGGGTATCACTAAAATCCACCGAATCACGGCATGCAAACAATAATCTTAGATCTATTTAAAACTTATAATCTAGGTACTCCTGAATGCTATAAAAACACATGTCAGTGAGCCACTTTTTAAGAGACTTTTTAAACATTACAAATGGTAAGTCCTTAATGCTGTCTGGGAGTCTGTTGAACAATTTAATGCACATAATGTAGGAGTTCTTTGCAACAAGTGATAATTTAGTTGAAGGAACATACAGTTTATTACGATATTGTGATCGTGTGGGATTTTTATATACATCTTTAACTTGTTGAAACATATGGCCATGTTGAAACACAAATAGACATGCATTGAAAATGTAAATACACGGAAGAGAGAGTATTCCATGAAGTTTAAAGTAAGGTCTGCATGATTCTACAGTTTTGAGTTTAAATATAGCTCGTATACACTTCTTCTGCATTATAAATACACTGTCAATATCGGAAGATCTGCCCCACATCGTTATTCCGTACTGTAGTATTGAGTGTATATATCCATAGTATGAAATTAGCGCTGCTTCTTTAGAAACGACTAGACTTATTCTTCTTAGTGCAAAGACAAAACGATTGACTCTAGAACAAAGATCTCTTACATGATCACGCCAGCTGCAAAATCTGCTGTGCGTAGGCGACATAAAGTAGCTTTTTATGCTCTAGAGCATAAAGTAAAATCGTCGTCGAAGACCAAGGCGATCGGTTCAACAGCCGCACGACCAACTTAAAACTTCATAGATTTTTTTTTATTTCGTTTCGTTAGTACCTATTCTAAGACCAAGGCAAAGATACCAACAGCCAAAGTACACGATAAAACTTTTTGATATAAATTAGTAATTTTTATTTACTATCGTTTACTACTTTTTAAATTATTTTTTTTATTTTAATAAAAACTATTACTTTAAATGTTTCTCATTGCTCTAATGTAACTTTAAATTTTAATTAAATTAGTTTTTTAAGTATAATATTTATATGTTGCAGTTTCATTTCCTCGCAATCGAAGTGAAAAGTAGAGTGTGCAACTCGTCCATAAAACGCATTTTACACTCGACTTTATATTCATCCTCGCTCGCAAGCTCGCTCGGATGGATAAACGTCTCGTATAAAATGGGTCGTTTTATGCACTTGTTATACAATCTACTATAATTTTTCAGTAGATCCGCCTGAGCAATGCAAGCAAGTGTGTGTTGTACAGTTATATAATTTAATTTATTTCTCGTACTGTTTAGAATTTACGTACGTCGTTTAGTATTATGACGTATATGTATGATTAATTATTGGAAAGTTTTTTTTTTATATGGTTTTATCTTCTAATTGATTTCGTCGGGAAGATTAAATTTGGCTTTTTTTTTCACATACATTTGAAAAAATAAACATTCACAGGAATCGGATTGGAATCAACTCTTTCGCAACCGAAGATTTCGTAGCGCTACGCGCGTAGCCGATTTCATGGGGAAATGCGTATGTAGCGAAAACTTGCTACGAGCACTGTGCCCACGGGGCGGGCTCCCGGTGTTGAATGTGTTAAAAACATGTTCCTTTAGCCGCATAAATACATGGCATCACTATGCGCAGTCACTAGCCATCATACATTAAGTATATGATAGTGAAAACAGGGATATTCGATCGATAATCCACTATTCCGCTGGACAACTTTGAGAGGTTGAACGGGTAACCCAAAAGATACTGAGCTCAGATTCCAGAGATACCTTTATTTAATATAATTATGGGTTCTCTGCCTTTTCGCCGAATTACGCTTCGTCAAACGTTTCATTTCGCAAAAGTTTCATTTCGCCAAAAGCATTTTTCACTGAAACTGTAAACTATTTCGAATTGTTATAAAACAAACCTAACCTAACCTAACCTAATCTAAATGATGATATTTACAACAATCTGAAATAGTTTACAGTTTCAGTGAAAAATGCTTTTGGCGAAATGAAACTTTTGCGAAATGAAACGTTTGCGAAACATAATTCGGCGAAAAGGAAGTACACCAATTATGGGTTAGTGTGTCATCTACATCACAGTGATAGATAAGACGAGAGACGACTGATAATTGATCCCCATTAAAACAAAAATATATTTTTATTCATGTCACTAATTACCTACTTTGATGGGGATCTTCTTCTTTTATAGACAAACTGTGACGGAATATTCCCGCAGAGTGCATATAAATGCAGTAGAGCGCAAGTAGACGATTAAAAAACTTATAAATGTAACATAGCACATTTTATTAGTACTGTATATAGAAAATTCTAAAGTTGAGGTGTCATAAATTTGTTACGAGTTTTATGACACAGAATAAGAGAAAACTACTCGTTCAAATACATACAGAGCCAGCTATTAATATAAACATTAAATAAAACCTAATACAAACACTTCACCGAATTACTTTTTTTTTAAGCAGTAACGTCTGCTAACGTAAACTAAATGTTTACAAATGAAGCCAAAATTGAAAAATTTAATGGTTCGGACAGGATTCGAACCTGCGTTTCCAACGGCTTTCCGGGCCAACACGGGCGTCCACCCAATTGGGCCACCGAACCATTGAATTTTTCAACCAGTTACTTCGACATGCCTTAGGGTGGCATCGTAGCGCCATCTACCGTACAGATTTAGACTTTATCGTTGGCACCATCGTCTCAAACTTGTTGAGAAACGATAGTCAATCGATTTTTCAATTTTCGCTTCATTTGTAAACATTTACTTCACCGAATGTTTAATTCCATCGAATTTTCATTTCATACAAAAATAAAGCCCTGGAAGTCACACATTTTTCAGAATTTTTGAAAATGACAACCTTTAGATTAGATTAGGTAAAATTTGTGTTATCACTTGTAACATAGCTATTTTATGCTTTCATTGCGTGCAGTCGAAAATAAGTTAAAAAAACTAATTTTCCACGTGAATTTTGTCAATTTCGAGTAGATGTTTTAGAAACAGAAATTATCAATAAAAAATTTAAACTGTGGGTTTCAAATATGTACCAATAAATCCCAATACCCTTGTTCTAGGTAGTAACATCAATAATATGTTAAAAAACATGTCTAATCATAGAGAAAAATGTCTAAAACAATCAGCATTTTAAAAGGAATAAGGCCTCTTAAGAGCATCATATATATGCTTACGTAGAGTTATAGTAAGTTAACAATATGGTTGATAGAGAATATTACATTGTTGTCGAAGCGAGGGAAGTAGGCAATTGCTGGCCGACCTTGGGAGTCCCTTTAATTTAATACGAAGCCAGCAATTTTGCCCTTCCGGCTGAGAAAAATATAGTGCTTTTCTCAAAAATTGTCCAAGAAAACAAAATAAGTACCTACAGATAAGTTTTATTAGCCACTATATGTGAAAACTGAATTCTTGCAAAATAGAAGTGTATTTTTCTTCTGAAAACGCCATAAGCTATTTGAGGCAACTAAAAAGTCGCGATAAGTCGTAGTTACTGATAGTCCGTTTTGGCTGTGCCCTTTAGGATATATGCCTTTTTTTAATTGCCGTTTTAATACAACATTATTGTAGAGCAAACCGAGCTGGTCTTTTTTTTTTTTTTTGACTGACCATAAACTGTGCACTTCGTATGCCGATTTTGTATCAATAAAGTCAACATTCCTGACCATTTTTGAGAAAAAGCTTTTATTTCACTGGCACTTGTATTCAGGTGGTATATTTTTGCTTAATACGATTTTTGTAAAAAAATAAAGAATCAAACATTATGTTTTTCCCTGAGAACCCTTTGACAACAGCATCCGGAAGGCTGTTACACCCTTATGGAGGTTCTGATAATGAATAATTGAATAGACATGTGAAAAAATCAAGTTCATCGTATATGGTGAAGTGCCGATTCTGAGAATTTCCGGAAACTTTCCTCATTTCGTATTTGAAATGTTCTCGAGAACATTATCTCCCCATCGGGAAACGTTGTCGAGAACGGCACATCTCTTCTTTAGGGCTGCCATCCGGGTTTCTCCGGATCTGTCCTAGATTGGTGGCCGTCCGGGGGGTTCTCAAGTGTCCGGGTTCGCGTAAACTTTATGTGAATGAAAAATAAAGCTATTATTTTTTTAATAATATTATTTCCGGACATGTCCGGGGAATGCGATTTACACCAAATGTCCGGGTTTTATTAAGTCTTTTTCCGGGTTCGGCGAATTTAGAAACGGCAGCCCTAGTAGTATATATAAACAATACGCCTCCTTAATCTAGACCATATTACCTCGGAAATTGATATGGGCTACGCTAATATATTATATTACTTTAATGTTTGCTTGGAATCTTGGGGGGATGCAAATATCAATAAAAGTACTGATTCGATTTGGAGGGCCCGGCATATTTGTCGATATCGCGTAGTTATATAACCTAGATGGTATAAAGTGAATTTGTGGAACTAGGGCCGAAAGTCGAAGTTTAACACCGATATCTATCGCAGAGCTCGCCACTATATTACTACATTAGTGATTTGCGCTGTTTTCGTTACCGCAATTACATTTTATTTCCATTTAAATGAAAATACGTCTTATGGATAGGAGAAAAAAACTGTGAGTGTGAGTCAGACTCGCGTATGAACGGTTCCGTACCATTAAATACCTATACATTTTAAATTTTTATAAATACTATTTTAATCTCGTTTAAGCTTGTTATTTTTTGTAAAAAAAGTAACCATTTATTTAAATATGGACTACATATATTATTATTCATCATCGTCATCATCTCAGCCATAGGACGTCCACTGCTGAACATAGGCCTCCCCTTTGGACTTCCATATATACCGGTTGGAAGCGACCTGCATCCAGCGCCTTCCGGCGATCTTTATAAGGTCATCTGTCCATCTTGTAGGTGGACGTCCTACGCTGCGCTTGCTGGTCCGAGGTCTCCACTCGAGCACTTTTCGGCCCCATCGGCCATCTTCTCTGCGTGCTATCTGGCCTGCCCATTGCCACTTCAACTTGCTAATCCGGTGAGCTATATCGGTCACTTTAGTTCGTCTACGGATTTCCTCATTTCTGATTCGATCACGTAGAGACACCCCGAGCATAGCCCTCTCCATTGCTCGTTGAGTGACTTTGAGCTTTGAGATGAGGCCGATAGTGAAAGACCACGTTTCGGCGCCGTAAGTCATCACTGGTAACACACATTGGTTGAAGACTTTCGTCTTGAGGCACTGAGGTATGTCGGACAAAAAGACAGTCAGTTTCGGGGACACAACGTCCCCCTGTCTTACGCCTCTTCTCAATGGAATGGCCTTTGTGCTCTGCTCCTGAACTCGGACCGACATGGTGGCGTTACTATACAAACACTTCAACACATCAATGTACCGATAGTCGATATGGCATCGCTGAAGTGACTCGAGCACCGCCCATGTTTCCACCGAATCGAAGGCTTGCTCATAGTCCACAAACACTAAGCATAATGGCAAGTTATACTCTTCAGTCTTCTGTATAACTTGCCGCAGCGTATGTATGTGGTCTATGGTACTATAGCTTCTTCGTAAACCGGCTTGTTCGGGAGGCTTGAAGTCATCAAGTCTATGTTCGAGACAGTTCGTGATGACCCTTGAAAACAACTTATAAACATGGCTTAGAAGCGTGATGGGCCTGTAGTTCTTCAATAGGCTGTTATCACCTTTCTTGAAGAACAGTACCACCTCGCCTCTATTCCATGCTTCAGGCGTTTTGCACTCGGACAAGACGGAATTAAAGAGCTTCTGGAGGACCTTAAGTACCGGTGTTCCACCCGCTCTCAGAAGCTCTGAGGTGATTCCGTCTTATTATTATTATTAAACTCAAAAAAGATTATTATTAAACAGAATTGGACAAAACAATAACCTAAATTAATAGTACATTACAAGGGTGGTGAATTAGTGAATGACCTTAGGTTCAGGACACAAACACCATCGATCCCGGGCTTTACTTATTACCGCCCGTGGTTTGTCTACAGTTTTAAAACACCCCTGATACAAGTAGAGTGATATAGAAAATGCCACTTGGTGGTCAACTGGGCCCGCAGAGCACTGAGCCCGCAGGTTCAGTTACCCACTCCGTTTTTTTTCATAGGTGACTCGACCCACACTAATCGGATAACTCGACCCGCGGGTTCAGTCGACTACTATTTACCGATAAGGGCCTGCTCAGCCCACAGGTTCAGTCGACTACTATTTATCGATAAGAGCCCGCTCAGCCCGCGGGTCCAGTCGACTACTATTTACCACTCGGTGGTAAACTGAGCCCGCAGGTTCAGTTGCCCACTTCGTTTTTTTCGTAGGTGAATCGACCCACGCTAATCGGATAACTCGACCCGCGGGCTCATGCCCATACAAACTTTATTTGTGGATGATTTTCCACTCCCATACAAGTTTGGCCCCGCACTGGCAAAACATGAAAGGTATATCGTTAGGCTCCAAATATGGACACCTAAATACCGGTATAGCCCAGTTATAATAAAAAAGATTTGAAAGCGAGCTTGGGTTCAGTGTTCAGTGGGTTACACACGTTTTAAAATCGTATTTTTTTAATGAAAAGCAAATGTTATTTATTAAAACGACATTTTAATAAGACTTTTTACATTTAACGGTCCATTTTATCTCAAATAAAATTAAGACTGTAACAACTACGGTATCCGGATTAACAAAATAATCTTACAAAACTAAACGATATTTATTCTCTCTTTACCGCAGAATATACATATATTAGTACAATATTTACTTGTTTTTTAAATCTGCAAATATATTTGTTCTTCTTTTCTTAATAACATATAAGTACTTACATAGTAGTAGGTAGTTTATTTTAAGGACAGAACTAATTAAATAACGGTAACATTTACATTCGTAACTGCTCAATGCACAACTCAAGGCTAACTTTTTTATCTTCCAATTCCTTTATTTTATCCTTTATGTGGTCATTTATTTCAATAACATCTGGGTGTCTTTTAGTAAATTGTTTATTTCGCACTTTATCCACGTCTTTTCTAATTAACCTCTGTAATACTACCAGCAGTTGTAGGATGTTCGGTTTCGGCTTTAGCAGCTTATTGACTTTACTGTGCCAACCTTCGATGATGTTATTTGTGCGGTTTATTTGTCCACAGCATGTCCACTTACCAAAATAAATTGAGTTAGGGTCCATCCAGGTTTCAAAGAAGTATTTATTAAAACGGTCTGCGATCGTCGTCTTCGGGCCTTTCTGTACACAGTAGAGCCATGCATCTAGCAAATATTCGAATGGCAAATGTGCCAAGGCTGACAGGCGTCTAATGTGGACCTTGCCTAACTTGGACTTCTTCAGGCCGACTTCTTTGGCTTTCCTCCACAGGCATTTTGTATAGTGGTAGAAACAGCCATCTACTATGACGTCAGGGCAAGTATATACTAAGGCTGATATTAAAGCCTTTTCATAGTCTACTTTTATTCGAGTGGGTTTCCATAATGGAACTCGACACTTTATTAAATTAAACATTAATTTGTAAGTTTTTGCTTTTTTATTAGGTAGCAATGCGTACAGCACTGGCACCACGCTGATTTTGTCTCTATCACTACCTAAATCGACATGTAGTGTAACGAGCTGATAGAAATTTCTTTGACAGGACTTAAATGTCCCATCAATATAAAATTCTTTGTATTTTGGCAATAAGTCCTGCAATTCGCTGCATGAAAATATGATAATTCTCTCATCATTGTCTATATAATCAGCGAATAATAAATATTTAAATTTTTGCGGTATGACAACATCAATTTTTTTCTTATAAGTGGCTTTTTTTATTCCTAGTGACTCGTAACGCTTACGATACAATTTTTTCTTTACATTTCCAAACGTCGATATTTTTTTTATTTTGTCCAATCCAGCATCTTTGATCTTATCTTTAATGGCGTCGTATATCTGCGATACGGGAGTGGTTAAGTCATTTACTACTTCTTTATTCAAACGGTCCATATACTTCTTAATTTCAGTTTCAGGAAAATCTGCATCATGGTTATGTGGAGTCTTGTGAAGAATAACGAAATTTTCACCTTTTGTTTTTACTACAGCATAACACTTACTGTGTGTACACCTCCACAAAGTCGTTTCATCCTTGTTGCTTCTTTTTATACGGTACCGGTAACCAGCTTTTATCATAATTTGCCCCCCTCGTTGTGAAGTTATAAAGTCCATGGCATCCGTACTAGATGTCACGGAGGCACCTGGTCTATATGGGTACGGTTGCATATTTGCGGTGATGTACCTATATAATTTTTATATTTTATAATTTCGTAAAAGCGAATACGGAATTCAATGTCAATACAAAGACAGTGACAACGTGGTGACAACGCATATGATGAATGTTACGTCAGCGGTAAATGTGTGCCTGCCAGTAAGCAATTACGAATGCAATGCAATCTCTTTTAGGTCGAGCAAATGAAGCCGAATATGGGCAATCAGGGGAAATAATTCGTGTAGTTTTAAATTTAGTAAATTGTTCTGTTAACTTAAACACCCTGTAGCTCCCAAAGTATTGATCGTAGAGTAAAAATGAATATGACCAAATTTATAGAAAATTTTACGTAAAAACTTTTGTCCGAAGTAATCATAACGCTATTTCTACAGATATTTGAGATATGAGCCAAAATCAGAAAAAAGGTACCTTCACCCCCCCCCCCCCCCCCCCCTAACTGTACCAATTTTCAAAACTACATGAATTATTTCCCCTGATTATTAATTTTCTTGGACTATTTCTATGTAAATAATTATCATATAGTTTGCTAGAACAATTTTAATATGTGACCTATATGTGTTTCCAAGAAAATTACTGATATTTAAGCCAAAAATAGACCAAAAGACCGTTATATTTAACATTGAATTGGGCACTATGTCCAAGGGTCAGCTGTAATTAATACTTTAGTAAATATGTTGCCAGCAAATAATTATTTTATAAAATCGTTTATTGATAATACATATTCTTAAATATTACATATCAGCAATTAAATTTAATCTTATTATGTAAAGAAGCCAAACAAAATACAGAAAACTGTTTAAACATCTCGCCCCGCGATCCTCCCTGAGGCCACGGGCTGAATTGACTACGGTAAGTAATTAATGGTAGACTGATCCCGCGGGCTGAATTGACTCTTAGGCGGTAAGTAATGGTAGACTGATCCCGCGGGCTGAATTGACTCTTAGGCGGTAAGTAATGGTAGACTGAGCCCATGGGCTGAGTTGACCCTTGGGTCGAGTCGCCCGTAAAGAAAAAAAAATGGTCAACTTAGCCCCTGGGCTCAGTGCTCTGCGGGCCCACTTGACCACCAAGTGGAAAATGCAACTAAAACTGAACATAACTTGGAAACGACTGAATATCTTAGAAACTACTGGTCTTATTTTCACCAAACATAGCTAAAAACCATCTCGACGGGTAAGTATTTCGATAAAAAAATACACTCAACTCAAATCGGTCCATCCCATGTGGGGGAGCTAGGGTGTCACAGACAGACACACAGATACACATGTTTTACTTCTCGTCTCGTCGGGGGTTAAAACCAAAACATACAAACGCGGTCTTAATGCCTGATTCTAGTCCTGTATAAGAATTTTACCCCCCTAATAGTAATTGCCAATATCTGTACTTCCTTAGGCACCTTCACTATGACGCAAATAGTGCCCTCTGGCCCCAAAACGACGTAACTACATATACTACTCGACTGACATACACCCTTTCAGAATGTACACCTTCGACCTTTCATATTGTCACTCAAACCTATTTATATAATGTAATACCTTTCTTTCTGGTTCTATTGTATTAAAAGATCGACGTTTACCCGCACACAGGGCTGCCACACGGTGTCCCAAATGAGTATAATAACCCTTCTTTAACCGACCACGGCGAAGCAAATAGGTAGTTATGTATGTTCATCTGTTCCCTCATAAATTCTCAATACCTATCTCGTAGATCGGGATAAAATTAATGTTGTTGTATTTGTTTATTTAAGAAACAAACTAATACTACATTTATGATTTAAATTACATAATTAAACTACTTAGCATTTCTTAATGTGCCCTCCTTATTTCTCTCGCAGACAATCTCATACAAATTTCTAAAACCTGACCGGGAATATATGAGGATGCACCATGTTGCGGAATTTCACTGGAACAATTTTTTTACACTGGCAATGATTTTATGATGGTATGTCAACCATGTCAATGTCATTCGTGGTGGTTTCTTTAAAAGACAAATATTTAAAAATATCTAAAGAAAATGCCGAAAACTATTCACAGTCGTGACGTAACATTATAAATAAAGTGTACACGTGCTTACTACACGACAAACAGTCAGGAAAAGAGTGCATTCCATTAAATGACATTACGAGGTTATGAGGAGGAACTGACAGGTATTTAAATTAATGTCATTATAGTGCGGTTGCGATAGGTTGCAAAATTGTTGCCATATAAATCTTATAAATAGCGTCCTCTTGACAATCCTTATAAATTTTTGGTCAGGCTTTACATATTTATCAATATTCGTAATTAAAGGTGCTTTACAGACAAACTTTTCACCGAATTTTCATTTCATCGAGAGCATTTTTTTCTGAAACCAGAAAATATTTTGGAATACCAGAAAACACAAGCCTAACCTGACCTAACCTATAGGTTGAAATAAGTTTCTGTCAAAAATTTCATTTTTGTGACAAGCTTTTATAGCCGACTGTTCTTTTCTTAGGACATCCATCAATTGCTCACAGAGACGATTCTAAAGAGCCCAAACTCGATATGATTGCTTTATTTATGACGGAGTTCCAATGGCCACCTTCCAGCTCCATCATCAGATCAGCTCCACGTCATCATAATATTGCATTTTCACGCGAATTCCATATTTGTATAAAATGTCAGCTTAATCAAAAACCGGAAAGTGGGTCAAATTTAACTTGCCAAATTCCATTACAACGGGACAGGTGAAAGTAAATAAAAGCTTGTAAAATTTATGACCTCTGGGGAAAAAATTGCCTATGAAAATTAAAATTCAATGAAATGAAGAATTCGGTAAAGTTTTTGTTTATAAAAGAAGACGATCTCGTAATTCAATAGTACTTCCTGCGGCAGTCATAAGTTCATCGAGATAACAAATCTTATAAAAGCGTATTGTCGATCAAATTTAAAAGCTTTTAACCCCCGACGAAAAAGAGGGGTGTTATAAGTTTACGTGAGTATCGGTGGGTCTGTGTTTGTGTATATCTGTTTGTCTGTCTGTGTCATCGTAGCTCCAAAGCGATTGGACCAAATTCAGTTTTATTTATTTTTTTGATCGAAAGACTTGTCGTTTACATGATTCTTAGCTATGTTTGGTGGAAATAGGTCCAGAAGTTTCCAAGATATTCAGCTTTAATGTGAACAACTGGCAAGATCTCAGCCACTATTGAAATTAAGAATTCCAAATTTTGTAGTTATGATCAGTTTTAGTAGCATTTTCTGCATCACTCCTTGAATAAGGCTCATTATGACCAGCTACTTATGTCGGGGGTGTTTAAATGTTATTGATTTATAAGAACCATCTTCCCTCCTTCATAAAATATGCCATTTGCCAACTGTTGAAATATTTCAATGCAAACAAACTCTAAACCCTAGCATCTGCATGATCCGTGACCTACACCACTTCTTGTCTGTAAACTGATCTGTCATCTGTCGATATAGTTAAGATTATTTGGTATCGCTGTTTTATTTATAAAAAATACATAAATTATAATTCTATCCGCTCTAAATTCAGTAAATAAAGTCAAAATACAATAGGTTATGGGCCCAGCGCGCTTCCACTGCGCCAACCCTACCTAGCCTACCTACTCATAGGTTGTCTTGGTAACTAATAGCAGAGTATGGAGGCAAAAGAGTGACACAGAATAAATAGACACGATGATTTTCTGTCAACATGGCGTACTTTTGTCGATCAACGGATTGGAATTGGGATATACCTATAAAATTAATACCTACACCCTTTTTAATGACATTGTAAAATATGGGCAAGTTAATAGTACATTACATACCTATTTAGGGCAGTGAATTCGTGAATGTCCCAGATCGCAGATTTTTATGGCCCAACCGAAGGGGCTTTACGAATTACCGCCCGTGGTTTGTCTACAGTTTTACGTCTTGCCTTGGCCAGGAAGTGAGATTTGCTCGCCGCTCGCGTAGCGGGCGGATAATCCCACTTCCAGCCTAGGATGACGTAAAGATGATAATCTCACCCGGTTGACTATTAAATACGTTTAATTGTTTTTGCTCCTTAGTATACCTAAGCATTTTGTAATGACGTCACTATTGACTTGTACTGCAAAACCGAATGGACAAGAATAAGTTGAAAAATGAAAAATGTCTAACTTTTCACTGTGTCAGATTGTCACAATCTAATTGTTTATTGCGGTATAAGAGCCCTATAGAAGGTGCCCGCTACTTCGTCCGCGTATTTTTTTTTCTGTACCATAGTCGGGTAAAAAGTATTCTATAACCATCTTTGGATGTCCAGCTATCCCTGTACCAAAAATGGTTAAAACCTGTCCAGCCGTTTAGGCGTGATGAGAGAACAAAGAAAAAGTTACCAACAGATTTCGTTGCACGGCTGATGCATCGCGCTGTTAATGTTTCTCCTGAAACAATCACCCCTTTCCATAAAGAACTGATTTCCAATACAATTTTATGATTATGTATATTATGTACGCAAACCTCATGCCGGTTTTACACACTCGCCGAGACAGGGCGAGACAAGCATGCCGTCCTTCATTTACTCATAGAGTTCGAAAGTGACGGCATGCTGGTCTCGCCCTGTCTCGGCGAGTGTGTACAACCGGCATCAATCGCGTGATGATACGATTTTTGGCATTGCGGCGGTAGCACGAAAAATGCAGTTGAAAAGCTGTCGATTAGGCATTAATGCTATTTAAGAATTTGTTGAGGTCGTTCAATGTGTAGTATTGATAGCGTATTGTGCAGTGATCAAACGAATGTGTGAATAGCTAATGAAGAATTCAACTTGAAGCGTACATAGCCCTTCCTGGGTCAAGGCCCGATAGTCCGGGTGGTTTTTTGTAAATCGCTATCACTTTACAAAAAGCACGATTTTATCAACTCACCGTACAACGTGGTATCAATCCTCTATCTAGTCGCCGAGTGCGATTGGCAACGAGACATTGGCAGTAATGGTCGCTTAACTGTGACCGGTTGCCATTTAAAAAAAATAGAATAGAATAGAATTTGTTGAGGTCTTAGGCAAGCAAAATTTTCTTATATAGTCTATCCGGAACTCCACGATTAAATTATGACAAACTGACACAATTGAAAAACTACGAAATATACCTACAGTCGTTTGCAACTTGTGCCAAATTGACATAATTTGATCTTAGAGTTTCGGATAGACTATAACTTTATAAAGTCGGTATCTTAATATATGTCCGGGACACATTTGTATATCTGATTAAGTTACTGAACAATATACTTGAAAGCATTTTTAAAGACAGCCTTGACTTGTCGCGCCTTCTAATCAAAGACAAACGATGCCTCGAATCCAGGCAAAACTCGTCCCTGAACCTTATAATACTGAAAATAGTACGAGAAAAATAAAATAAAGTAAAATGAAATAAAAAGCCATGCGAGCAAAATACGTCCCCACCTAACTCACACAAGCACGCGTCCAATTTATAATATTGTTTTTCCTCGGATATATTTTTTCACTAGTGTGGGGAGGGTGGATGCCCCCCCTCCCCCCCGGTTATTATTAAAGACGTAGACTCACACATTGGTGAGTCTCAAGTGTGATTAGAGTAATATAGCTCAGTTTTGTTTGTATGTACAGTCGCGTGTTCCTAGCTCGTTCAGTATCTCACGTTTTTTGAAATCTTCGCATTGTATTCTATTTTTAAGGCCCGGGAAATATGACTGACGTTACAAACATAATATACCGCATGGAAACTGATTTTTGCCGATAATGTCAATGGTTGCCGTTTTTGCAAGCTTTCTTGCTGATATAGAAACATATTTAAACGCTAATTCAATATACATAGGTATTTATTTTCTTATGTTTATGACATGATTTGTGATACTTTTTAGCAATCACAGAAGGGTGTATGCTTTTACTTTACATACTGATTAATTTCTCGTTGTGTGTACGAATATCACGTAATTGTTCTCAGTGTATTTAGATCGCTTAGAATATCCACACCCATCCTCTGACCTTTCAGACAAATTACAACTAGGTAAATAGTGTTTTTTTACAAACAATAAATATTCTGACACGGAATCAGCTTACTATAATTAAATGTTTAATAGGCAAGAAAATCTGGTATTTTTTGTATTTTAAACAAACAATTCCAAATTGAAACCGGTTGAAACTCGCGTAAAAATTGTCAGGAACGGCCCAACATGTTTCGAACTCATTTGGAGCTCTTCATCATCAGGGGTAACTATCCGTGCTGCTACGCGACTCGCGACCCACGTGGGTTTAAACCGTTTTTATAATCATAAAAGATGTCTCACGATAGTTTAAATAATATTAATTCCAAATTATAAGAGAAATAGAACCTTACGCAGTCATTATAACTCCAAGTTGAGAGTTATATAAACTCTTAAATTAAAATTAGTAGCTAGTTCAACGGATATTTACTATCGCCTTTTTATAGTCACCATTATTTTGGGGCATCTATTCCGATAACGCAAATCGATGATCAGTTGACTATACTCGTATTTTTAATTTAGCTTATCGTTCCTGACATTATCTTTAAAGTAACACAGATAAAATGAAAAATGTTTTGACGTAAAATCAATACGTGCGAGGGCGGCGAATGGATGATATACGTTATATACGTATGATATACGCATGAATAGTAGAATGTGATGTATATATATACATATGTATGTCAGGCTGTGTGCGCTGAAAAACTGTAATCTTTATTGCTTTGTAGATTTTCCTGTTGTGAAGTTCTGCTCCTCGGAATTGCGTTTTTGGGTATAGATTTACTGCGTGTTAGTTTGTGACGTATTGTGCTTTATTGGAGAGGATAAAACCAAAAGTCAACATTTAAATAAATAAATATATTGAGGACACAAGTGCCATGAAAAACCATCAGGTCGTGGGTTAAACGTGGCTCGTGAGGTACAGGTTTTGTACTATTTGTATGTTTCATAGACGGAATGTATAGCGATATAATAATAGTCAGATACTAGATTTTCTGAATACTTAATACAATCATTTTACACGGTTATTGAAATAACATCATAGAAGGAAAGGTTGAAGGGAATCGAGAAAGAGGAAGGCCAAGACTAAGTTACATTAAACAAATAAAAGAGGTCGACGTCATGTCGTACAATATGGAAGTCAAGGAAGTGGCTATGGATAGAGTTATATGGAGACAACTATATACTTCACCAGGTACACCAACAAGAGTTTGACTCTTAAATATATGATGATTTTTGGCGACGCGTTTGGCTCGGTTTGTAGACACCTGCCTACTGAGCCGGCGGTCCCGGGTTCGAATCTCGGCCAGGGCAAATATTTGTGTGATGAACTCGAATATTTGTGCTTGGGTCATGGTTGTTATATGTATTTTTTAAGTATATATTTATCTATATAAGTAGGTATATCGTCGTATAGTACCCATAACACAAGCCTTTTTGAGCTTAATTTGGGACTAGATCGATTTGTGTGAGGTTGTCCGATATTAAATTTATTTATTTATTTATGATGATTTAAATGCTCCTCCAGTAATATCCATTGGATTGTATCAAACTTAATGTATCAAAATTAACGGCCCTACTGAGGGTTTAGTTGTTTCTGAGAAAAAATGTATATAAATAATAATGTAAATAAGTACCTATAGCCTACCAAGTGACGGTCCGGCCCAGGCATAGTGGCGCTACAAACAGCTTTCATATGGCAATAATGTGCATAAGTCATATATTTGCATTATTCATTGCATCAAGGATTTCGTGGTCATTACACAAATTCAAAACCTCAAAACCTTGGAATGCTGCTCAATCCTTCACTATACCTGCTTGCTAAATTAATACTGAATCCTATTGAAAAAAACTTGTCTTTCATCACTGTGGATAGTTTTGGCTTATTATGTAAAGAATTACTTGAAATTTTCAGAATATTTTATTCCTGTTTCCTCTTTGTTACATCAGTGACATTCACTGACTTTCAACGTCAGTTACCAAAAAAATGTCGTTGCCAGACAAATAAATAAGTACTACTAAAAATCCACGATATGGTGTGGCTTGAAGAATACCCTGTTGTGGTATACAACTATCGATGTTATGACAATCCATCACACACCCACCACAACCGTAACTTCGATTAGAGCACATCGCTAAAGTATCGTTATAGACAGATCTTCGACAATGTGAATGTTTGACCTACTTATGAATCTCATTCTCAGCTGTGGCTTAGACGAAGCGACTTAAGGGTCCTGACCCGCGGACGACCCTAGTGGGCGCTCGGTACGATCACGTGGACGATTACCTTTATCCACTGATGCCAACTTGATACTGACAGTTCTATAACTGTTTCCCTAGCACTACACTACTCGCAAATTGGCATATTCGCAAGTTGGATAGTGTGGAGAGACACTTCGCTGCAGAAACCCATACTTCGGCCAAGTTGGGAAAGAAAACACGTCCTTTCGTAAACGTAAGGTGAGATGTGCTAGATCGTTTCCCGACTTGTATAGAGAGAACGTTCTCGGGAAAATTTCTCATACAAAATGAGGAAAGTTTCCATAATTCTAGAGAACGGCACATCACTAAATTACACTACAAGTCTTTTCTATGGAAAATTCTTAATAGCATAAAGTTATCAAACTAATATTATAAACGCGAAAGTTTGTAAGTGTTTGTATATGTATTTGTTACTTCTTCACGTTCAAACTGGTGGACCAATTTTGATAAAATTTGGTACGAGGATAGCCACCCTGGATTACATAAACTATTTTTTATGCTTATAAAAAATAGTGTTCCCGTGGTTAACACGGGACGCAACTAAGTACTCACTACATAGTATAAAACAAAGTCGCTTCCTGGTGTCTGTCTGTCCCTATGTATGCTAAGATCTTTAAAACTACGCAACGGATTTTGATGCGGGTTTTTTATAGATAGAGTGATTCAAGAGGAAGGTTTATATGTATATGTAAATACATGCATAATTTATTAGCATTGCACCCGTGCGAAGCCGGGTGGGTTGCTAGTTCAATATAAACGTACAAGTTTTCACCTATCACACCTACCTAGCCTATTCTATTACATAGTCACTTCCAGATCAGACATTGAAAGGCTAGAAACCTGAATTGTTCATGAAAACCGAGATCAAAAAAGAACAAATAGAACTCATTTCATTCTTTATAAACCAGGTCGGGTGAGTCACCAAAAAACACTTTTTATGAAGTTTAGGTATCCCAGCCCGTCCAGCCCGTATAGGCTTCGCGACTTGTCGCGCGACATAGCATCGCCCGTCACTCTCTTACAGTACTGCGAAGAAAGAGATAGATGATATTTATCGCGCGAGAGAGTCGCGTGTCGCAGTCGTGCTAGGGTTGCTGGTTTCAATGTGAGTTGAAGTGTTAAATAGAGAATAAAAACTGATTTTAGACTCTAGCGAAATGCGATAGGAGACACCATTTTTGACCCCCGACAAAAAAAGAGGGGTGTGTCTGTCTGTGGCATCGTAGCTCCCAAACGGATGGACCTATTTGAGTGCGTTTTTTTATCGAAAGACTTGTCCGTCACTTAAATATTTATTTATTCTGTTTTTAGTATTTTTTGTTATAGCGGCAACAGAAATACATCATCTGTGAAAATTTCAGTTGTTTAGCTATCACGGTTCATGAGATACAGCCTGTGGATAGACGTACAGATAGACAGACGGACAGACGGACGGACAGCGGAGTCTTAGTAATTAGGGTTTCATTTTTTTACCCTTTGGGTACGGAACGCTAAAAATCATTCATCCATCTCCAAAGAAAATACAATTTAAAATTATACAATTTAAGTTTATATGTGAACAATGTCCTTATAAGTATATTTTAAATATAATGTCGAGTCAATCGAACGCCGGTCAGTGTCAATTATAAAATGTAAAGCTCCACCTGGCGGGCGGGACCGGGGTTCGACTCCCGATTGAAAATAAATACGCGACAACGTGATGGACAGGGGAGGGGTGGAGTCGAATTTGTTATAAACAAATAATTAAATCGATTGAAAAAACCGGCCAAGTGCGAGTCGACCTCGCGCGATGCGGGTCTCGTTCCACTATATGTGTTGTGATACGTCCTAATAACAAAATCAACAATTGAGTGTAATACTGGGAAATCACAAGAGGCTATTTAATGTATAAATTCAAATATAAGCTACATTTATTTTAAAATCACACCCAAGTTACACAGTTCAAATCCCAGTATAGACTTTTGACCAGTTGAGTTCGGGTCCCAGGCCAGACCTAATATGTGTCACAAAGGTTCATAATCCAGTGACTTGCACTAGAGTATGAACCGACGTATCTCAATATCCCTATATATGTTTACGTACAATAGTCTGTCCTTCGTCTTATTATAGCATCTCATTAGATATTGTCGGTTTTATAATGTTCGAATAATCTTCCTTTTTGTTCTATTTATTCATATTATGTTATCAATTCAAGGATTGTTATAAGATATTTCCTGCCGTAAAAAAAAACGTTTTTGACTTTACAACGTACAGACGAACATAATCGTGGGCACATTCTCAATAAATTATTAAAAAAGCTTTAAACATTCATATTTCGTTAAATCGTTTCGCTTTTATTAGTCCGATTTAATTTCCAGGCAGTTAGAACGAGCGCCGGCACGCCACGGGCGGAGACTAGGCCATTAGGGCTAAATGAATGTCCACCGTTGCCTAAATTAGAGACGAGTGGGCTAATGAATTGCGTATATAGTTGCTGGTGACCGGAGAGCTGACGGTTTCCTCGCTCAAAGGGTTTGGCGGTTCAGCGAGGAAACGCCGCCAGCATCTTCGGCACTATGCCGCAGAAGCCATTTTTAGATTTAGTTTGGTTTACTTTATTGTATTCTGCGAATTATATTTTTAGTATAACCTGATTAACCTGACTATATTTTTTGTATTTTTTTTTTAATTACGCTGAATAAAGTATTGATAGTTTATATTACAGGTATGATAGATAGTCTACATAAAGATGCGCTTAAAATTACCTATCAAAAAGTTTTTGGTAAATATAACTTCCGAAAATCATAGTAACCCAGTCTTCGTCGTGCTCTACCACCTACTGCGGGCTCGTATAGTCATTAACGGCAATGTAGGACCCCGTAAAGGCCTATGATGATAATGATGATTTTTTTTAAATCTATCTATATATATATTACGCGAGGCCGATTTTTGTACATCCCATCAGATCTACAGTTATGGTCCGATTTTGATAAATGATATGTCATTAGATTCGTCTCATGCTGGAGAGGTGCATAAAACTCTTGGATTTTTAATTTTTTCCTGAAAAAGTACTGAAAAATGGATTTGAAAAAACTACTGTGCGCTAACCACGTGACATTGACCACGTGACCTGTGATCCCTATTTTGACATAAGATGACCAAATAATAATAAGCATGATTTGCTTACAAACCTGTAGTAAGTTGTTCAGCATGATGAAATATTATTTTTGAGTCGGCAACATAATATCCGCAACACTTAAAACATGTACGAATATGCAAAAATAATTTTACAGTTTGTTGACAATGAATGACAGTAACCATATCCTGACAACTTTTAATGTATTTTTTATTGGGGGCTATTATGTCAATGATCTAAATTGCCAGGTTGTTTTTCTTTTTAAAATGTTGATATGAAAACTTTTTTCGCATACCTGTTAAAAATGTGGAGGAAAAAGCCGGTTAAGTGTGAGTTGGGCTGGTGCTCGCAAGACTAGAAAAACTGACCGTCATTCAAGAATAGATTATTTTTATAGGCGAGTTTTACAATAAATCAAAGCAGAAAAAATGTAGTAAAACTAATTTAAACGTCATTCAAATAAGTAAATTTATGATATATTATTATAAATATGATTATATAAGTCCTTCAAAAAAATAATTCCAAGGAAAATGGCATGAGTTATGGTAAATTAAATGGTATTTTACAAGAAAAACATAGTCCTTCCGCTTGCATGTCGACGGGATGGGAAATGTGGTCGAGTTGAGAATATGGACTGGACGACTTGACAATGTAGCTAAGTTGGGAATGTATCTACATTGGTAATATGGATGAGTTGGAAATGTGGTCGAGTTGAGAATATGGACGAGTTGGCAATGAAGACGACTTGGTAATACGGACGAGTTGGTGATATGGAAGATTTGGCAATAAAGACGAGCTGATAATAAGGACAAGTTGGTATTGTAGACGAGATGGGTGTATCGTCGAGTTGGGAATATGGACGAGTTGGAAATGTGGATGAGTTGGCAATGTGGATGAGTTGGTAAAATTGACAAGTTGGGAACATGGACAAGTGGGCAATGTGGACGAGTTCGCATTATGGACGAGTTGGCAATGAAGACGAGTTGGTAATACGGACAAGTTGGCAATGAAGACGACTTTGTAATACGGACGAGTTGGTGATATGGAAGATTTGGCAATAAAGACGAGCTGATAATAAGGACAAGTTGGTATTGTAGACGAGTTGGGTGTATCGTCGAGTTGGGAATATGGACGAGTTGGAAATGTGGACGACTTGGAATTGTGGACGAGTTGGGCCTATGGACAAGTTGGAAATGTGGACGAGTTGTATTTGTGGACGAGTTAGCAATATGAACGAGTTGGTATTGTTGATGAGTTGGAAATGAAGACGAGTTGTCAATGTAGATGAGTTGGGTGTATGGACGAGTTGGTAATGTGGACGACTTGGCATTGTGGACGAGGTGGGAATATGGACGAGTTGGAAATGTGGACGAGTTGGCATTGTGGACGAGCAAGTAATATGGACGCGTTGGCATTGTGGATGAGTTGGGAACATAAATGAGTTGGCAATGAAGACGAGTTGGTAATACGGACGAGTTGATAATATGGACGAGATTGGCAATAAAGACGAGTTGGGTGTATGGACGAGTAGGAAATGTGGACGAATTAGCAATATGGATGAGTTGGCATTGTGGACGAGTTGGGAATATGGATGAGTTGGCAATAAGGACGAGTTGGTCATATGGAGGAGTTGGCATTGTAGATGAGTTGGGTTTATGGACGAGTGGGCAATGTGGACGATTTGGCATTTTGTACGACTTGGGAATGTGGACGAGTTGGAAATATGGACGAGTTGGAAATATGGACGAGTTGGAAATGTAGACGAGTTGTATTTGTGAACGTGTTAGCATTGTGGATGAGAAAGCAATATGGACGCGTTGGAATTGTGGACCAGTTGGGTATATGGACGAGTTAGCAATATGGTTGAGTTGGCATTGTGGACAAATTGGAAATATGGACGAGTTGCCAATGGAGACGAATTGGTAATATAGACGAGTTGGCGATGCAGATGAGTTGGGCGTATGAACGAGTTGGCAATGTGGACGTGTTGGGTGTGTGGACAAGTTGGCATTGTAACCCAGATGGGAATATAGACGAGCTGATATTGTGGACCAGTTGGCAATGTGGAATAATTAACATGTTACCCTAAATTTCAAAAAATTGACGCTCTCAAGAATAAATCATATTTGAATTAATGACGTCTGGCTGATCATTCTTATTCTCATTCAAAATAAAATTTTACAAATTCTGCTGTCAACAAAACAAATTGATTTTATAAGGCTTCCGTTTTTACCGATTTTGGTAAGGAACCCTAAAATTAGGTTTATATCATAGACTTGAGAGTATAGATAGCATCTCCCTCACTCTTCTGTCAGACGCTATTTCAATGAGAGGAAAGACGAAAGTTTGAATTTGGAATTCGGGTATTAGGCCTTCCGGAAATCCGGAAGGCGGAAAACCGTGTGGAGTGGAGAGCTTTGGTGCAACAGATAACGGCCTCAAATGGTCACGACCCTCAGTCATGAGGAAGCGAGGAAGAAGAATTAGGCCTTCAGCTCTAAATTTATTGAAAAAAATATGTCTTAATATTCTTTTTTCAAACATTTTTAGCTGTTTTATATACTTATTGGATTTTATTTATTACACATATTTGACACATTTTTTTTTGTTTTTTTTTTTTATGGTGGAGTACCTATTGTTGCTCAATTATTTATTTAGATTAGTAAAAAGGGTTTGATTAAGTATTACCTAGCGTAAGAATTTCAAACACAATGTGTAATTGTTATTGAATTAATGATTGATGATGATGACATGGCAGCACCCATATTAAAAAAATTAGCACGATCTATTGAATTTCCTTAAAAAAAACAAGCATTGATAATAGTGGTTTTTCGTGTATCTATAAACGTTTTATACCTATTCTCTATTTCATACAATTGAGTTTATGTAACATTTTTTATTATCACTATTTTTAAGTATTTACGATTATAAATCAATACATAAACAGTTACGCACAACATGATTTCCTTTTTAAAACCTGCGTAGTGAGTGCCCAAATCTGTCGTTTCGTATCACGTGCTATTTCTGGAAATTGATAGAAATCGATCAAATCGATAAATTTATGTCCTGAAGAAAGAACAACAAATTAAATTCTACCAATCTTATGTTCGGTCCTATGAAAATATGTCAATTATTTTTTAAGATATGGGATTATTTTTATGAATATTTTTTTTCAATAAATCGATTAATATGCATTTTATTTGTGAAACAGATCAGCAGATCACATGTCATTAATGCACAAGTTATTCTTACAAAAGTTGAAAAAGTTGTCACGATGAAGCTGGCAGTTGGCTATCAGGCCTGGCACTAGCCTGGCATGTTTTACCGTTTTTAAAACATCATTTTAACGTGTTTATTACAGTATTTATTCTTCGTTCGCCAAAAACTTCTTATCGATAAAGTAGTTATTTTCTGTAACACTACCGGATTTCCATATTCTAGCGGCGGTTCGACGCCGCAACGGGCCTCTAGTAATATATATTAAAAAAAAGTATATTTTTCCATTCTGTTTTAGTACTTATTTTATAATAGTATAGATGAACGCAGTTGTCTAAATTACGAGTATAGTAAAACATTTCGTTTTAAACATAGAGCTCTCTTAACATTAGGCACAACACTAAGATTTAGGTAACCCATACGAGTCTGTAACGTGTTCAACATGCATAGTAATTATGTCCATATTAGTCCCCAATCAAGATGAAAACGAAAAGCCCATGACAATCTCAGACATATTTAAAAACACCACGTCGGTCTT
Source organism: Apotomis capreana (assembly GCA_947623375.1). Classification (NCBI taxonomy): domain Eukaryota; kingdom Metazoa; phylum Arthropoda; class Insecta; order Lepidoptera; family Tortricidae; genus Apotomis; species Apotomis capreana. The sequence continues at coordinate 925,729 of OX392522.1, forward strand.
CGCTCCGTTATTCCGTCAAAGAATAAACCAACTATAAACGTAAACACGTACACAATAGCCGCAAGTAGAATTTGAAAATGCCTCGCGCAAAAAACAATTTTTAGCTGACATTTCGACTCCACGCCTCCCCTACGCGACGCAGCGGCGCCCGCATGTCATTCCGACGTCCATTATAAAATGTCGGCTGTAATCGCCCTTTATTTTTATTTTATTTGCCAACACCCCCACCCGGGGGGGTGCCCCCCCGCGACCGATATTTCAAAGTTAACGACTACGCCATAAAAACATGGCCTCTTGAAAACTGAATGAGGATTGAGTGTTGGGCGCGACTAGCTTTGGACAAATATTTGGATAATTATGATTGTCTATTATTATAATAGACCAGTGGTGTAGTGGTAAAAGTATTCTTAGGTAAGCCGGAACGGATTGACCTAGTTTTTCAAAAAGAGATAAAAAAGTGTTATATGCGAGCCAGTGGGAAACGAATTTAGGCTCATTACTCTACTACATCGTTAGAAAAGTGTTACAAAATCTACATTCCAGATCGTCACGTTTTTTTAGGCATGTTTTATTGATCGAGACGCACTGGAAAAATATACCTACGAGTATTTCAATTCAAAATTATTTCGGGACACTTTTCTCTTGGATGAGGTTCGGATGTAGAAACGATTCTGAGTAATAGAAAGCCAAAAGTTTGTTTTAATAAAAATAAAACGTATATGTACTTTTTTTTAAACAACTCTAAGTGATCTTTAAACTGGGGTGGTGGTGAGAAGTGAGAACCACAGCCATGAATTTTAATCATTTTGTGGTGCAGACAAGCTGCCTACACAAAATAATTTTGGGGGGAAGTATATTCTGTCCAACGTCCGTAACGCCTCGCAGTTCTAAATTCTAATAGTTTGAATTTACTCGTTCATCTATTGCTTTCTTTCTGACCTCTACAATTGTATACTATTTTTTTCAGCTATCTAAAACTGCGGTTTTTTACATATTGTCGCTCCTGCTATACTTTTAGGACTATTATTTTCCTACTGCTTAGGTACCGCTCTGGACACTTTTTAAATAGGTATTCTCCCGTATAAGATGGTGCTCCATTTACCCATAGTAAGATATTTTCAAACAAAAAAAAAATAATTTTACAATTTGACGTAACATTGACCAGATTTACGTTCCTATTAAGTAAAATGTATCAATTTGCAAGGAATTGAAATGACAAAAAAAAATCCTCACAATATTATTTCCTTTCTAGGGCTGTCAAAAATGTGTATCGGCGCGACCCCGTTTGTATTTTTCAGCGCTCCAGCCGACCGCGTAAAGGTCGCCCGCGGACCTTTGCGATGACCCTGAAACGAACGGGACATGTGTTTACTAGACAGTACAGGTGTACGTGTATTGGTCAGAATCAAGAATTGTGTTTACAGATAAATCATAAGTAACAAAACTTACTATATCCACGGAAGCAAAAAAAACTTTTTTTTTACTATTCGATAACCATTCATTTTATTATCCTAGCGTTTGTAACTTTTTTATTTGACGTAGTCGGGTAAGAGGATAAAGAAAACTTTTACCAAGAGATGGTGCTGTACCCAGCCGCGCGATCATACAAATCCTGTATCGCGCTGTTAAGTATTATTCTGTAATAATGACCCCTAGAAAACAGATTATTCGTATCATTTTAGAATTTTATAACTAGAGATTTTCAACTAGCTCCAAATACCCTGGTTCACTATTTTATTTGATGTTTACTAAAATCCCTTAAAATTATGCCATGAGCTATAAAAGTATAAATTCTTAAATTATATATTATTATTGTAACATCGTTGGGTAGTCATTTAGTTAAGTAAGTCATAATTATTTTATCCGGTGAACTTAACTACTATGAAACTACTTCTGCTTTAATAGGTTATTTAGGGTAAGTTTTTATATATACCTTTTTTATTATTTTAAGTATTTAACTTCTTTTTTACTGTATTTGAGTTTAAATTTTTAGTTATAATTAATTAACATATTCTAGTAGCTTATAAAACTATGAAATGTGACTTCGACAGATTTGAAACAATTACGAATAAATGTATAATGTCGGAATCGGAAGGATGTCCCTAGTTAATTGAAGTTTCTGACACAAAAACTTCTGTCTAGTTCTTGTACAACGTTTTGTATTTTCCTTGTAATAAGTAGGTAATAAATAATAATATTCTAAAGAAGAGTCCTTGACATGAAAGAAACAATAAACTTATTGTACTTTTAATAAGTACTAGAATAAATTCTAGAAACTTTAGGAGTTGATTCATATAATCACGTTTAAAGCAGACATTTTATTCATTTGAATATACTAATATATGAAGTTTACTTTTGAAAAAGTAACTGTTAAGATATTGGTCACATGACTTTGCCTTAAAAAATATGTAACTAAAGGCTACAAAAATATTTCAAAACTGCATCTTCTCTTAGTAAAAGCTAGACCAGAAATATGAGGATTGTCAAGAGGGCGCTATTTACACGATTTATAGTGCAACAATTTTGCAACCAATCGCAACCGCACCATAATGACATTAGTTTAAGTACCTGTCAATTCGTAAGTTAACCTAATAATATCATTTAATGGAATGCACTCTTTTCCTGGCAGTTCTTCATGTAGCAAACACGTATTCACTTTATTTATAATATTACGTTCACGACTGTGAATGGCTTTCGGCATTATCTTTGGATAATTTTAAATATTTGTCTTTTAAAGAAACCACCACGAATGACATTGATATTGTTTACAAACCATCTTAAAATCATTGCCAGGGTAAGAAACTATAGTTCCAGTGAAATTCCGCAATATGGCGCATCCTCATATATATTTCTGGTCAGGCTTTAATTATATTATTTTTTCATGTATAATAGGTATTAGACAGATTAATGACAATAAATACCATTAGATTATTATAGTTTAATTATTGCAAAATAACCGAATATTTTTGAGTAAAAATAGCACATTGATTGTAAAAGAGTTAACCTTTTTATGTGTTTCTTTGTGTTTTACATAAAACATATGGATTATAACACGTTTCTTTTTTGCACGAACAATTATATTGTTTAAACTTTCTATATAAAAGCCATTTAACGAACAAAGGCAATGCTTTTCTTTACCCTCTTAAAAATGAAATAAACCAGCCAATTCCAAAACCAGCAATCTCAACAAAATATAATTCCACGTTTTAATATAAAACTTTTCACTCCAGCCAATATGAAAGAACGGTTGCTTACGTACCTACGCCCAAACTTCTTAAAAACAAAATTTACGAGTTATGATATGACGTCATACGCGTGAAATATTGGTGCACGATTTATCATAATCATTAGGGTGCGAGCGAGAGCGCGCGAGCGAGAGGGGTAGAGATAACACCCTATTGATAGTGTTTCCAAAATTTCGGAAAGCACCGCTTGTTTGAGTTAGGGGCGGTTTACATGCCGCTGAGATAGTGCATTAATAATAAATTAATGTACCTACGCTTTTTAATGAACACAGTATACTATAAGTACGTATGAGCAAGTATGAGTAAGACCGCCTATTGTCTACCGTTATTTATACATTGTATTGTTATATTTCGTTATTGTTAACTTTTATTGGTGTGCAATAAAGTATTGTTGTATTGTATACTTAAACATGTGGTAAAATTATCGCTTTGAATCGGATATGTAAGCGACTCTAAATTCTAAGGTGATTTTAAGGTGATACCTACTGCTCACTCTAAGTGCTAGAATTCAAAAAGTTAAATTGTATTGTACCTAGTCTTGGCAGTCATAAACTAAACAAATATTTTCATAGGTTTTTCTTTACTTTGAAATCGAAATTATTAGTGAGTTCTCGGCAAAAGAAACCATGTTATCGATTGTAAATGTAGGCTTAAGGCCTACTGGTTATTTGTATGGAGATGCGGTGCGATTAGCAAACGTCCTCATTGATAACCAGCGATTTACTGGGTTTCCTGAAAATTACGCTTTTTATTTACGCAGCTATAACTTTTTAAAATAATCACGATATTTATACTTACTATTCCAGTTTTAAAGTTGTTTCAAAAGTATTCTTTTATGGCATTACAGAAAAAATATTAACAGCGCGATTCAGGATCTGTATGAGCGAGCGTTGCCAGCCGTACATCACCATCCGTTGGTAAACATTTGTTTATCTGCTTTCTCCGAAACGGCTGGACGAATTTTAACCAATTTTGACACAGGGAACATGGTTTGAAAGGAACAGGCAAGATGGTTGTAGGATACTTCTTAAATTGGGGTATAGATATTGTTTTTTACTCTGACAAAGACTTCTTATTCTACAACAAAAAAGACCGTGAAATTCAGATGTATTTTGTTAGCCCATATATCTAATTTTAGCTAGTGTCTAAAAATAGTATCGAACCAAATGATTGCAAATCACGTACGTAACCAATACGCACAGATCGGAAATGGCGGTATCTTTCGTACATCTGTAGAGCAAAATTATGAGACTATATCATGCAAATGCTGCAATTTCATATTGTTGAGCAAGAGAATGATACACACGAAAAAGAAAAATAATACAATAGTAATCTTAGCTAAAACAACATGAACTTATCGCCAGAGAGCAATCTCTTCCGAAGATTTAAGGCGATTAATTTTACGCTAAACTCGATGGGTAGGCAAGTCCAATATATTTCGTTTTTTTTAAACGCAATATTATTATTTAACATATCTTTTTGATGACAGTGGGCATTGTCTATATTGCATTTGACGTCCTAAACATCTAATTACAATTCAAATTAATATTCTCTCCATGTGAACCGACCCCGCTCATAATGCACCGGCCAGCCCCTCGTCACCACTGCTAGGGTTCGAACTCGGGTGGGGTACACATTTTTGCCATTTTCTACAAAAAAAATTACGTAGCACGCGTTTTTACTTAAAACACCAATTTTAGTCGCGCGAGCACCGCGGCACGCGCCGTTTCTATTTTTAAATCTCGTTCGATTGTCAACTGATTTTCGCGTTCGATTGTTTCAACTGTCAACGAGTTCAAGTTTAAAGTTCATTGGAATTTTTAAATATGGAATGATTGTAACTGTTTTTAGAACGTTTTTGATTGTTTTGTTTGTGGTTGTGTTATGCAATGGTGATTAGGACTTGTGTCAGATGAAGGAGGAAATAGAATTTCGGAACGATAGGTGAGTTTCTTATTAGAATCAGGTTGGATTTGGAGATCGATATTCGTGTGACAATTTTCTTACGTTCTGTACCTACTCGAATAATGAATCGTCTTGTTTTGCCAATTGTAAAAAAACAATAGGCTATTTGGTAAACAAAGAAACAAAGGTCAACAATGTTTTTCTTTGCAACCTGTTTGGGCTTTTAACATTTTTTATTGCAGGCTGTTTCTCATTCATTTAAAATGTATTTTGTTTTTAATGAATTACCTTTCATGAATTACACTGGAACGCAATATACATAAATATATAGTTTATGGTTTTTTTTCATCATTCCTGTCTCCTGTTACATATTGATGGCATAATCAATTCAGTTGTGGTCAAAATCATAACGAAAAAAGTTTCTGTTGGACGAATATATGTGTCAAGGAATATCGATTGTCAATTTATTTTGTCCTTGACATTAATTGGCCATGATATCTTGTTATCATGAAATAATGAAGTAATGATTTATTAAATTGCTTGCATAAAATATGGTACAGCAGGTATTACATATTAAATGTTACACATATAACGCCGCTGGCGCGACGTGTAAATATGTACGCAGCATTCAATATTGCTATTACAATCATAATAATTAAAATAAATAATGTCCTATCTAAAGCTAAGGTAATCTGCAATTATTATGTAAAATTAAATGCTGTATACAATAATTAATAATCAGTCAGTATTATAATTGATTTATGGATAAGTTATGCATTTACTACCAGGTAAAGTGAAGCCACTTATGCTGTACCTATATTTAAAAAATATATATCGATTTAGTTGACATTTTACAAATTAGAAAGTAGACATTCTGAAATTATTTATGTCAAATTATATCTTTTGAAATAAATCCTGGAGATGATTAAAGTCCACTGTAATGATAGCGTATGTTGTATAATTAAATAAATAAATAAAAACATTGTGTTGTGACGTTGTGAGTAACGCCGGAACGTGTTTAAAAATGTCGGTCAAAAAGTTGATTCAAGACATTTTTGTCCAAATCTGCAGATTTGAATAATGGGCATGCCCATTATTGCGTGCCGGATTTTACTAAAATATCGATCGATATAAATAATATTTAAATGTCTTGCCTACGCTGACAATTCCACAATTATACCTGCCAAGTATCTACTATCTACCAGTCAATAAACAAGACAGTTTATTGACTGGTAGATATAATTCAGTGAATAAAGGATTTTGACCTTACAAACGGTCAGGTAGATTTGAATTTTTGATATGTTGTCTAAGATGGTTAGTCAGTGTTTAAAATGCAAAATGCACAATTCCCCCCCCTCCGCGCCCGCCACCATTTTGAAAAAACCGGCACTTTCTTCATGTTTTTGCTCATATCTTCCTTTAGGAGCATTTTAGCTAGAAGAAAGCTTTGACAATGTTATAGAGAGTTAAATTTACTACATTTTCCATTTTATATTTTGTTTCTAGAACAGATAGTTACGGAGATATGCACATTTAAAAAAAACTTAAGAAATTGCAATTTCCAACTCAAAAACAAACTTCTGGATTATATCTTCGTTTAGGAGCATTTTAGCTAGAACAGTGCTTGAACAATTTTGTAGAAAATTAAATTTACTATAATTTACATTTCAAATTTTGTTTCTAGGACAGATAATTACGGAGATATGTAAAAAATAAAGTCACATTTTCCGAAAATGTATGTAAAAATGGACATGAGTTTTATAAGCAATTATATTTCCTACATGTTTTAATTTGTCCTAGACTAGTCCGTAAGTGAATGACAGCGTTCTAAACCAAGAATTTTGAGAAATTTTCGGAAAATTCGACTTTTCCTGTTTTTTAAATGTGCATATCTCCGTAACTAACCCTCCTTGAAACAAAATTTGAAGTGTAAATTAGAGTAAATTTAATTCTCTACAACATTGCCCAAGCTTTGTTGTAGCTAAAATGCTCCTAAACGAAGATATTATCCAGAAGTTTGTTTTTCAGTAGGAAATTGCGATTTTTTACGTTTTTTTTTAATGTAGATATCTCCGTAACTATCTGTCTTAGAAAAAAAATATAAAATGGAGAATGTAGTAGGTAAATTTAACTCTCTATAACATTATCGAAGCTTTCTTCTAGCTAAAATGCTCCTAAAGGAAGATATGAGCAAAAATATGAAGAAAGTGCCGGTTTTTTCAAAATGGCGGCGGGCGCGGAAAGGGGGGAATTGTGCATTTTGCATTTTAAGCACTGACTAACCATCCTAGACAACATATCAAAAATTCAAAACTACCGGACCGTTTGTAAGGTCACACATAGTACTTTAGTCTATATTCACCGTATTAATAGTAGAGCTTAGGGCCTGGGCACATCACCACGGCACGGCGCCGCGACGTGGATTTTTACGGTGGTTTTATATACGCTGACACCGTAAAAATCCACGGCGCGGCGCCGTGCCGTGGTGATGTGCCCATCAGGCCCATACATGGAAGGGTACCCAACTGTCCGACTCCGATTTGTTTTAATTTGATACCTATATGTTATAGAGTAGTCTAAAATAGCAGAGAAGGATTTTTTTAGCTGCCCAAATTCAACCTGTTAGGACAAATTGTCCTTCAAAGTACTGAAAATTGGTCAAACCCTCTAACTTCAGTAGAGATGTGTTCAAGCAAATCAATAATTAATTACTGGTTTCACTATATGTTTGAGAACATGAAAAAATGGACAAGTGTTTTGTCATTTTCCTCCTTCATGCAGCACTTATTCTGCACGTACTAACCGTAGCGTTTTCTCCATTCCAGATGCGGCGGTGACGCGATGTCTGTCGCGCCGGCGGTGAAGCGCGAGCTGGACCTGGAGAGCGGCGGCGGGAGCCCCAACCGCAAGCGGCGCAAGCAGGCGGCGCCCAGCCGCGCCCCGCAGCCGCTGCCCCCGCCGCTCGACCTCCACGCCAAGATGCAGGACATCTACAAGAGCGCCCTCGCCTTCGGAGAGCTCACCCTCCCCGCGTTCGACCCTCTCGCCGCCTTCAGACTGCTCCCCCGCCACGATCCCCCGCGCATATTCAACCCTGAAGCCTACTGCGACCTATGCTGCAAGGAGTTCTGCAATAAGTACTTCTTGAAGACCCATCGCGCGAACAAACACGGGATCTACGATGGCGGGGAACCGCAGCCGCAGCCGCCGCCGCAACCGTCTCCGCCGCGCCGCGCCTCTGATGAAGAATCCGGCGGCACACCGAGAAGATTGTCACCAGATTCGGCAAGGAGGGCGCGCGATGCTGGCTTTCAACCGGATGCGCTCCGGCGACTCGGTGTCGTTAATCCTGAAGCGTTCTGCGAGATATGCTGCAAGGAGTATTGCAACAAGTACTTTCTGCGGACGCATCGGGAGCGGCGGCACGGCGTGCCAGCGCATCGGTCGCCTATCGCTGAACGATCCCCGCAGTCGATGACTCCGCCTATGATGCATCTAGGAACCCCCGTCGGGACGCCGCTTGCAACCCCGCTGGCGACACCACCGGCTTCGTTAGCGCCTCCATCGGACACGCCTCCGCGTTCGCACTCGCTGCCACCCCCACTAGATCCGGAAGAAATGGCAGAAGTGAAGCGCGAGTGCGAGGACGAGTTGGAAGCGGCGCTGCGCGACGGGCAGACGAGCCCGCTGAATTTAATCGTGGAAGAACGCGGCGCCGCGTCTCCAGGCTCCGCTAGCGAGGAGCTGCGGAAACTACAGACGATGATATCACAGCTCAACGAGCTAGCGGCAGAACGGCTAGCCGAAGAACCATCCTCACCAGCCCCACGGGCACCTTCCTCGTCACCTCCAGCCCAGGATGAGCGTCGGGCTTCGTCATCAGGTTCCAGCTTCTGCGAGATTTGCAACAAGGAGCTCTGCAATAAATACTTCATGCGAACACACATGCAGAGAATGCACGGGATATCTTTAGAGAGCGGCACGCAGTTGGGTGGCGTGACATGCGATATATGTCACAAGGAGTTGTGCAGCAAATATTTCTTACGCGTGCACAAGCATAACACGCATGGGATCCCCGCGCCGCCCGCGCCGGCGGCCACCGCGCCCGCGGAACCCTGTCCGCTCTGTGCTCGTCGGTTCCGTGGTCCTAGAGCTTTACGGGCCCATTTATTAGCCGAACATGCTCCACCGGCGCGCCCGCCACCACCTCCGCCGAGACCTTTAGATCTACTGGCGCGAGACAAGCCCTACGCGTGCTCGTACTGCCCGTTCACGACGGACGTGCTGGCGTTCCTGTTCGCGCACGAACGCGCGCATGTCCAGCAACAGGCGAACGAGCCTCAAGAGAACGCGAACGACACGGGCGCCGGGCTGGTGGGTCCCCCGACAGCGACGGGTGACGCCGAGAGCGAGACGGGCGGGGAGAGGGAACCGAGCGAGCCGGGCGATGAGGGAGTCTATTCCTGCTCTCGTTGTGAGTTCCGGGCTGAAGGGTTCGCGGCATTGGAAGCGCATCTCCGCGCCGCGCATTCAGGCGCGGGCGCGTTGCTGGCGGTGCCGCGCGCGCCGCAAGCGCCGCTCACGATGCAGCCCTTCGTGGTGGAGGAGGCCGGCGGCGCGCTGAGCCTGGTGCCGGCGCTGGTGTTCCTGCCGGTGCGGCGTCGCGCCACCCGCCGCGCCACCGTCACGCTCACGCTGACTCCGGCCTAGCCGCGCCAGGAGCCCCGCGAACGCGCGCCCGCAGGCGACTACACCGCCGGGCGCGCTACGATCGCTGAACTGTACTAACTACATTTAACGCTGTGTGCCTTCAAGCGATTGCTGAAAAATATTATGAGACGTAATTATAATTGAAGCCGCCCGCACCGCCGCGGGGGCTCCGGCTTTAGTTGACAGAGTCTTCATATATTGAGAATTATATTGAACGGGTGATATATGAAACGTTGCCGCTTATAAATTTAATTATTTATTATCTCCTCGATGTTCCTTTGGGTCGATCCGAGACGAGTTTTTGAAACGTTCATTTCGATCGGGAGAAGAAATACACCCTAGGCGTAATTATTATTTAAATGTATTTATCGGTGAGTATCGCTCACGATAGTGTCGTAGTACAGGTGTGATGTTGATCACTGAGCGGCGCGGGTCGCGGTCGGGCGGCCGCGGTCGGCGGTCGGAGGGTCGCGGCCGCGACCACGCCGGCCGTCGGTCGCGGACGAACGGTCGAACACGCCCTCTCTTCTCCCACAGTACGGGCGACAGGCGTACTACGACTATAACCGCTCTACCTCACACTAGGTTTTATATTAGCTGTTGTTGTATAAATTATATTTTGGAGTTACACGGAGTACAAATATGTAGTTATACCCGGACGGAAGCCGGCATGTTAGCTTAAACCTATTTATTGTTGTCTAAGGTGACTTAAAGCACAAAGATACGTACTATCGGGCAGTGATCAACATTAACGTAATTTTAGTATTAAATTTGATTAGATATGTGGTGGTGGCCGGCGCCGCTCGAGCCGCGAGGCAATACGGGTCGTTTGTTATGCGGGGCGCAGCCCCCCCGCGGCGCCGGTCGTATTTACACTTATTTGTATTGTAATCGATAACATAATATGTTACTGCAGTTTCACTTGCGCATCCCTAGCGAGCGCGGTTTCCCCTACAAAAGCTATAAAACTAGATAACCAACTAATAATTCAAACTAAAAAATACGAACAAAAATAGGGCATTGTTGAATTCTGGAAGACAACCCACGTTGAGACACAAAAATACAAGTATCAATGACAAGATAAACACTTAACTTTAAATCAGTGCATTTAACGCATGTGACAACCCTAACAACGTTTCCATGCATTCTAACAGCAAATTAAAAACTAACGACAATAAAACCGAACACGAGCACGCTAGGGCTGCGCAAGCCGTCATCAATGTTACTATCTTGAGATAAACAAGACTTATTTGATGGGTAAAGGTAACAGATTTGTTTATTCGGTAGATCAGTGTGGGGGTTAGCTTGTATAAACCTTGCAGCTTCTAAAGAAAGTTCCTATGTAACTACGTAAGTTGTAATTATAGTAAAACTAGAGGACGGGCGTGGGACGGCTCTGGATGGGGAAGCAAGCCCTATTATATACTAGATGTCAGGGTAACGCTTGCTAACACATATAAACACTTACTCTTTTGCATAGATCTTCTTTACAAAAACACGCGTAATCACGCAAATTTTCTATGGCAAAATTAATCTTCAGAAAGCATATCCAAACGAAACTACAGTAAAATATTTTCTGAATATCCTTTTGTACCTATCTGGAGACCATACCATGCAATGAAAAAACACTTGTGACAGTTGTGACAGATATAAAAGTAAATTCATGAATGTTAATTTTGGTGTATCCTCAGTACAAATTGACGGACAAAAGTTTTCTAAAATTTTAAGATATTGACGACTTGTTTTTGAAAACCTCGTCTACCTACCTCATGTTTGGTAAGATAAGCAAATATACGTCCGTGAGAATAACTCAAGATAAAATCATATTTCCCATTTTCATAAGAGTTGTGAAAAAGAAACTTTTACGCCATGTTTTTTTAGAAAATACCGGAAGGAAAAATAAATACTAAATTATCCCAACAATCAATGTCAGACATTTTAACAATAAACTCCATCCATGTCAGACATTCTAACATTAAATTTCTTAGCAATAAGTGATAAGGTTCAACTTTGATGCACAATTCAAATGATGAATTGTGAAATGCCATTGCAAAGCCATCATCGCAAAGCATTGCATCAGATCAGCTATTATAACAGATACCACGTTGTTATGTCATATATTCCCATTAAATACGTACCTTTTTCGGATAGTTCCTCACCAATCCTTCCGACCAGTCTTCCTACAGGCCAAATTTCCCGCCCCGCACAGAGCCGAACCGCCTCCGCGCGTTACAACAAATTATATTATTAATAAAGTTTTAAATAATAACAAAATTAATAAAAAATGTACGCGTGGCACCGACTCTCCGGTACCCGCTGAAATTCCCAGGCCGTGTCACAACAGAAAGTTGCGTGAGCTGGACGCGAAGTCGTTTACATTGGTGGAAAGATCGAGATCAAGTTATAGGGCTTGTAATGGCAAAATTGTTGCAGTCATAAACGACTGAGTAATCGTACGATTAGTTGTTGGCAATATTGTTGTGGTTGACGACTAAGTCGTACGATTTCAGTCGTTGGGGACATCAGTCGATCGGATACGATCATGTCACACTAAGCGGCAGAAGAAAGTATTTTACACTGACTTATTGTGAGCTGCTACAGTAATTGAACTGTCACACGTAGGATTTTAGACAGCTATGGAGCCGATTAAATTTAATAACTGGAGAAATTAAGCCATAGGAGATATAAGCTCTATTATATAACAAAGATCCCAGAGACTTGTATTCGACTCCGTTGTTTTAATTTTTCGCCAGCTCAAGCAACTTCGAGGGCCCAGGTTTTTATTACACGGAATTTAAGCGGATATTTTGAGTCGACGCCATTGGATGTAGTGAAATGTATTGAATTGTGTTCAGAATGATTTCCCAATCGCGTTGTACCTTAGTGGAAACAGACCAAGTCTAAACCAATAGTACAAAATATACCGAGTAACGCATCGGTGTTTTGGTAAATAAACGCAGTACAAATTAATGTTAAGTATATGGAGTATACACATATAGAAATAGGAAGTACACTCGGGTACAATGCTTGTAAACAGGTACGGGCAGTCGCACGCGTCGTTGTGATATGTTTTAGTTTAAGCTTCTAGAGTTACTTCCAAGTTTTGTAAGCTGTTTACCAGTCCATGTTCCTATACAGTCTTAAACTTGATAAGTGGGATTTTGCTACTATAAAACTACGAATACTTTCGTAAACTCTTGCATCCGATTTTTAATGAGTCAAATTCATTATAGCTTAACTAATACTTTATCTACCTCTTGAAATTACTTTCCAGTGTTCAAGTACGCAGATAGGTTGTGGCAGTTATTTTTATTATTGCTTGTATAAACACTCATATTAAAATACATACTAAGCGGGTGTACTCACGTAGAAGTCGAATATCGCTCGACATGTTTCGAATCGGTCCGCGATTCATCATCAGGAGACGATCAGTCGCAGCGGCGGCCAATTGAATACTGCGCGTCAACCAATCACACATGAAATATGTCGACTTGTTTAGTAAACTTTAATGAATATGTCTGAGATTCACGGTTTTCCATTAAAAATAAGATCTCAATAAATGGTAATTTTTAGTGAATAATCCTTGCAGATCCCACGAAATGAGTCCTATCAGGGTTTGACTATAGCTAAAAACCGTTCCTTTATAAAAACGTATATTCACTTATTACAGAACAATAGTATATCTAAATTAGAAATGGTGTAATGAAGTATAGCAACAAATATTATACACGTTTCGCTCTCTTTCTATAGGTGTGAAAGAGGTGGAGCAACAGTTGAAGTCATACTTCATTATACCATTTGTAACAACATATGCATTTAATTTTTAATCACAGATTGAAGTTGGTACACCTTTTGTGATTTATGTATTCAATTATTTATACTTATGAGGATTTTTTTTATTTTTGTATGAAAATAATTTGTACCATTATCGAGTTCAATATTATTCTTTTGTGACCACTCAATAAAGGTACAAATATTTTTGACAGATTGCAAAGTAGACTTATCACATAGATTAAGAGAACCAAAGTTCCTTTTTAAGTCTTGTCAGCATTCCAAACTATTCCAAATATTAGACTTAATTTATTTTCTAGTCATCAACGTTTATACTAAGTCGGATTACTTATTTTGTAATATTAAGTGCGACTGTACCCAATAATGCAGGTCATGATTTGTCAAGTTAATGTTATTTCTAGTCAAATTATTTTATGTATTCGCCAATGCGGAGGCGAACTGCCAATTTAACCAAAATATGAAATGTAATATTAACATTACACTCTTTCACTACAAAAGTTATATACAACTAGACCAAGATCAAGTAAAATTATGTAATATTACTATTGATGAACGATTTAACTTGATCAAAGTCACAATTTTTCAAGATATACCCATAGTTACCGGTCAAGAGAATACAAGACTACTTAATCTTACAATGATACAATTATATTGTTCTGGTCATAAACCTAATCTCACGTAAAACGAGCTGTATTAAACTTATTGCGCAGTATAAATGACTAGTGAGCAATGAGTTGACATCGCTTTTTTACGTGAGATTAGATATAACGATTATATCAGCAACTGTAATGGTGTAATATGGTCGGAAAATTGAGTTTATTCAAACATGATTCATCTGAGAACATCACGGCCATCGAATTAGACCGCTACCAGAATATAAAATACACACAGTTAAACATAGAACCTCCTATTTTGAAGTCGGTTAATGGCCGCAGACGCTAACAACTGCAGTAAACGATTTGTTTGGAGACTGTACAAACGCAGTCGCTAGCAAGTGCGGTCATTTTATACCTACTTATGGCAGTGATACAGAGCAATACAATTGAATCGTAAGTTCATAGGCAATAGTACAATATATACGGTATTTTCTTATAGAAAGGCGTCCGTTTCGCATTGGTTAAAATTGTATCTATTTTAAGTATAAAAGAGAATTATATTCTGGCTTGAGGAGAAGCCAAATCTTGCGCCGTGGGCAACGCGTAGCACTTATTAATACAAACAATATTTCAAAATTGACTTGATACTAACTTTGTTACCATAAATATTAATAAAGACATTGACCGCTGTGAATGTTAAGACAGGACAGGAAATATTACAAAAATATCTAAGTTAAATTATGTATATCGTGTTACTTGGGAAAATAATGCGTTACCTGTAACACATTGGTTTTAGGTTTTGTCCAAGCTTAGAAGTAACGTCCTTTAACATAACGTCCTTTGCTTTGCAAGAAAAAAAATATATCGAGTGTTAGATAATGTTATTTTTAACTGTATCACTGACAGGCTTATCATAAAATTATAACTAAGTACATTAAGTAACTTGATCTTTTTAACGTATGAAAAATAATCATGCTAGTAGTTTATCTAGCTTCAACAAAATTTATCGAGATAAGTTTTTGGTTATGGGGCATTTAACATATTTGTAATATTACAAATACATTACAGTGACATTCACCAAAGAGGTTGTCCTAACTACTAAAATTGAGGATAATTTAAAATCTGGTTATAGTTGTCGTGTTAATAGTGCTACGCGTTGCTGCGGTGGGTATATGTTCCTAGATCCGTCTGTTTGTTATTTGTTTTCCATTAATACTACGAAGCATTTCTACCGTATTCAATAAATTAAATATACAAGTAATCGTGTTTTCATTATTTCTATTATCCCCTACAGATTAATCAGATATATTTTTATAATATTTCTAAGAAACATTGAATTAGGTTTGATGCTTTGTCACTTATTTATTGAGTGATAAAAGCAAGATAGGCCTCCTGGATTTTTAAGCAGTATTTTTGTAGACAAAGTTATTTTCTAAAGAAATATAGAAGCACATTTCAGCAAGTTGCAACTACTTAAGTAGGTATGTTTGTTGATATCATAATAAGTTTCTGTCAAAAATGTCATTTTAGTGGCAAGCTTTTTAAGCCGACTGTACTTTTCTTTGGATATCCATCAAATGCTCACTGAGACGATTCTAAAGAGCCCAAGCTCGGTAGGACTGCTTTTTCTATTATAGAGTTCCTATGGCCACCTTCCGGCTCCATCATCAGATCAGCCCCATGGTAGGTACCATATTATTGTATTGTCATCAAAGTTAAGTAAGTATGCAAAATTTCAGCTTAATCGGTTGACGATATCTGCTTCAAAATTGAGTAGCAAGATTCCACCCGAACAAACATACTTTAAACATACATACAATGCAAGTTAAATAAAAGCTTGTAAAAAGGGGTATGTTATAAGATAACATAGGTAATGTTATTAAAACTATCGTGAGACATCTTTACTAATTATAAAAACGGTATAATCTCACGTAAAAATTGCCAGGAACGGCCCGACATGTTTCGAACTCATTTGGAGCTCTTCATCAGGGGTAGCTATCCGTGCTGCTACGCGACTCGCGACCCACTGCACTTTTAACACGTTCGCTGCGATAGGAGGTCTAAAGACCTCCTGCCAGTACTCTCGGGCTGTGCGGGTAAAAATATTGTGGTTTCGCTCTGGTGCGGAGCTCGTAGCTTATAGAATTGTATAGGTAGAAAAGAGTCCAATATATGGTTCGATTCCTACCATAACGTAGATTTTTTTTGCACTTTAAAACACGCAGGAGGTCTTAAGGCCTCTCATCGCACTGAGAGTGAAAAGTGTGCGTCCAGTGCGGATAGGGGGTCAAAAGACCTCGTGTTGGATGTACGGGCTTATCCGCCCCCTCCCGCACCTGTTTGTGTCTATGATAGTTGAACTATGGCCCAGTGATGTGCACGCGTCTATGAGCAATGCATGTAAATGTATTTCGTTTGCAAAAAGTTTGAGTCAAAATACGTACATACTAAGTAATAAGCGTCAATTGTGTTTAGTGTATCAGTTGATGTGTAGTAAATAAATACCGAAGAGTGTTGTAGGTTAGTGAGTAATATTAACAATAATAATCGAATGTGTACCTACATAGCTGAATCATTGGTCAATTAAATTTTACTGCCGTGATTGTAACAAACCACTGTGTCTTAAATGTTTCTATTACAGTCACATGTAATTTACTTACAGTGTATGATGAAGTTGTATGATTTATCGATAAATTGCCTTTTTATCGGGAACATCACTAGAAGTACATACGAATGTACCTCAAATTCAGTGCTGTAAGAGGTCTAAAAACCTCCTAATTATTTTTTGTTATTATTTCATATTCTGACATCAGAACTTCGGGCGAAGCCAAAACAAGGCAGAATAGTCCTTTAGCCACAGCATTATATAAGTATCATACATAAATTTGTGAATTTCGTGAAAAAAAATGCATTTTAAAAGTCTGTTCCTTGGTATGGTCTAAAGGCCCCTAACCGCACCTGTGCAATGGTACAGTTAAGGCGTAAAGACCTCTTACAGCACTAGTTGAAAGTTAGCAATATTTTGAGCCGCAGTGAACGTGTTAATCGCTCTTCTTGCCGCCCTCTGCGCACGCGCAGATAGCGCGGCGCGGGGAGGGCAGGGCTCTTGCGCTGTCACCACTGGACTGTCTGTCACTGCATTTTCACTATTACCTACTGATACCACGCACACTTGACTTATTGTATCAACGACATTGTCTGAACGCGAGATGTTTTTTAACGCCGGAATCACAGGTTTCCATGCTGGAGGTAGAGCCCAACCACCGTCTCGGTTGAAATTCGGGCGCCGTCCAATTTCGATAGCTTCACGTATCTTCCGTTGTACACAGCGTTTCTCACGAACCAACAACCGTGCCTTATCGAAACGTACGAAATGGGACGCACCGGCCTCGACAACATGCTCCGCAACAGCGGAGTCTAACATAGGTATATGTAAGTCTGCCTATCTGTGGTATACTACAGCAAGTATTAAACTAATTCAACTGAGTTTAATTTGTTTCTTTAATCTAAAAGGTATCTCTTGACCGAGAGTGTTATGTTGAACTCAAAGTATGTTGATTTGAATGTATCATGCTCATGAATGAGAATATCGTGACGAGCCTATAATTGCAACATCATATCATAGAAATGGAATAAGTCAAAGAGTATCACAATTAAAATAGGCAATATTTTAGTAAATAGCTTACATAAAAAAACGGCTGTACGTCTAGCATAACTGTGACACACGACTGTTTGTCGCGCGACAAATACTGCTTGTCACTTTCCTTTCAATACCGTGCGAGCAAGACAGGTGACACTGAGTCGCGTGACAAGCGAAGTCGCGGCAAGTTATGATCGCCCTGCCCGTCTAGAACAACCATGGTTCGCGACTCATGTCGCGCGACATAGCATTACCCGTCACTCTCTCACAATACTGTATAGAAAGGGATAGGTAGAATATCTCGCGCGAGAAAGAGTCGCGTATCAAAGTTGTGCTAGAGGTGCTGGAACCGGTGGGCAGCGTTCGGAAAGCTGCCTCATATGTTTTCGACGAAAATTCCCCAGTGCTTTAGACGAAAGTCTTCGATCAGTGCGTGTTGCCAGTGATGACTTACGGAACTGAGACATGGTTGTTCGCAATGGGACTCATAAGGCGGCTTAGAGTCACGCAACGTGTAATGTAATGGGTTATGCTCGGAGTATCGCTGCGCGATAGAATCAGAAATGAAGATATCCGCTGAAGAATCAAATTAACCGACATAGCTTACAGGATTGCACGGTTGAAGTGGCAATCCGGGCCATGTAGCCTCGAGAACGGACGGCCGTTGGGGCACCAAAGTCCTGGATTGGCGACTACGTATAAGAAAGCGGAGCATGGAACGGCTC
The DNA here is from genome assembly GCA_947623375.1 of Apotomis capreana. NCBI lineage: Eukaryota > Metazoa > Arthropoda > Insecta > Lepidoptera > Tortricidae > Apotomis > Apotomis capreana. Next base: position 944,342 of record OX392522.1, read on the forward strand.
CCGACTAGGTGGACGGATGAACTCGTGAGAGAAGCGTTGGAGACGATGGATGCGGTCTGCACGGGATCGCACTTTGTGGCGAGCTATAGGGGAGGCCTATGCAGCTGATGACCATTGTGGCTGATCTATTTAGATAGAACAAAATTGCGATTCTATCGACGGTCATTCAATGTGAGTTCAAGTGATTTTAGCGATGATTGTTACACCGTATGTTGAACCATTTTTGGAAAGTACCTATATAATTTTGTAATTGTATTACCAACTAATCATAATTTAATAATTTTTGAAATAATTAAAACAAACATCCTTTGGTAACTTTATCAACTTCGTAAAATATCTTAATTATTTACATGATAGTTGTTGTCATAGTTTAACTTTTTTTATGTGACAGGATCAAAAATTATAATCTTATTAAAAAAAAATTGACACATATTTAATAGTATTAAGTGGTTTACACTCACGTGAAATTACCCTGACAATTTTACGTGTCTAAACCGCTTAATACAATAATCAAAAATTATGTTAAAAATGTAACTTAATAATAATCAGCTAATATAAAAGTTTGAACCGAAACGAGTTTCGGCGAGCGTGGTGATCCGGGGTTAAACCGAGTTAGCACTGTGACGATATTTGACAGACAAAAATACTATAAGGTTCCCAAACTAACAACTATAGACCTTCAGTCTACAGGATAACAGATATAACGAAAACCTTCTTCACCCGGTCTCACCCCGTGTCTATTTCAATGTTTTGCCATTCTTTTTTAACATTTAACCCATTTTTCAACAATTTCCCTTCCCCTAACGTTTGACAACAATACCACCCCGATTTTAATGGATGTCGCTTTTTCATCAAAAAAAGCGTACTTTTTAAGTTTTTTTCTTTTATTAATCCAAAGCCGACAGTTGACGCGAACGTAATCTTTTAAAGAGCAGTTTTTGGGATTTTTGTGTAATTTATTTATTGATAATTTTACGCTTTTGCTGGGGTGCAAGCTGTGTGTACATTTAATTAAGTTTTATTTATGATACATTTCGGTTCGTTGAGGTTCAATCAGTAATGCGGATGTATTAAGTATATACATATAACAAGTTCGTTTAGTTTGAATGCTCCATTCCATCCATTCCATTTAACACGTTCACTGCGGCTCAAAATATTGCTAACTTTTAACTAGTGCTGTAAGAGGTCTTTACGCCTTAACTGTACCATTTCACAGGTGCGGTTAGGGGCCTTAAGACCATACCAAGGAACAGACTTTTAAAATGCATTTTTTTTCATGAAATTCACAAATTTATATATGATACTTATGTAATGCTGTAGCTAAAGGACTATTCTGTCTTGTTTTGGCTTCGCCCGAAGTTCTGATGTCAGAATATGGAATAATGACAAAAAATAATTAGGAGGCTTTTAGACCTCTTACAGCACTGAATTTGAGGTACATTTGTATTTACTTCTAGTGATGTTCCTAATAAAAAGGCAATTTATCGATATCCATACTATTACTATATTACTATTACTATTACTATTACTATTACTATTACCATTACTATTACTATTACTATTACTATTACTATTACTATTACTATTACTATTACTATTACTATTACTATTACTATTACTATTACTATAATAATAATAATAATAATAATAAATCTTTATTTCAGAATAAAATTCCATAGTATGTTAGTAATGCTTAGCCTAAGTTAGTGAATTAAACTAAATACAATTTTATTTTATAAATTGGGCCACTCCCTTAATTTTATCAACCCAATGTGCCAATATTGGGCTGTCATATCTCTCTGCAATGACCTTCAGATGACTATTACTATAATTACTATATTACTATTTACTATTTACTATTTACTATATTTACTATTTACTATTTACTATTTTACTTAATATTATAAATGCGAAAGTGTGTCTGTCTGTCTGTCTGTCTGTCTGTCTGTCTGTCTGTCTGTCTGTTACCTCTTCACGCTTAAACCGCTGAACCGATTTAGATGAAATTTGGTATATAGATAGTTTCAGTCCCGGGGAAGGACATAGGATACTTTTCATCCCGAATTTAGTGTTCCCGTGGGATGAGCGGGTAACGCCGCGGGGCACAGCTAGTAGGCAATATATCGAATCATACAACTTTATCATATACAGTAAGGAAATTACATATGACTGAAATAGAAACATGTAAGAGACAGTGGTTTGTTACAATCACGGTAGTAAGATTTAATTAACTCATGATTCAGCTATGTACACATTCGTTACTTATTGTTAATATTACTCACTAACCTTCTTGGGTATTTATTTACTACAGATCAACTGAAACACTGAACAAAATTGACGCTTATTTTGAATCAGAAGCAAACGAAATATATTTACGTGCATTGCTCATAGACGTGTGCACATCACTGGGCCATAGTTCAACTATCATAGACACAAACAGGTGCGGGAGGGGGCCGATATGCCCGTACTACCTATACGAGGTCTTTAGACCCCCTATCCGCACTGGACGCACACTTTTCAGTCTCAGTGCGATGAGAGGCCTTAAGACCTCCTGCGTTTTTTAAAGTGCAAAAAATATCTACGTTATAGTAGTAATCGAACCCTATATTGGACTCTTTTCTACCTATACAATTCTATAAGCTACGAGCTCCGCACCAGAGCGAAACCACAATATTTTTACCCGCACAGCCCGAAAGTACTGGCAGGAGGTCTTTAGACCTCCTATCGCAGCGAACGTGTTAAGTGATATCACTATTAGCATAAAATGTAAATAATATTAGGTACCTACTGTGTCATTAGTCTTTAATGACCAAAAACACAGAGATATATACAATTACGAGTACATAAGAACGATTTTATAATGCAATCATTTTCGCACATAACAAGGCACTAGGTACCTAATATTATTTAGGTACTAGCGTACGCAAATCGGTTATATAGGGAATCGGTTATTTTTAGTATGGAAAAATACGGTTTTAAACGGAAACCGCGGTCATTTTATGCAAATCGGTAACCGTTGCATTCCCGAGTTAATTATAACACCGATTATTTTGGCCGAATCGGTTATACAAACTTTCAAAACCGCTTATCGATTATAGTAAATTAATACAAATTTAAATTGGAAATCACACATAGAAAATATCAATAAATCTCTCTCTAAGAACTGCTATGCACTGTCACTGCTGTCTAAAATATCTTCACTAGAGGTCACTAAAAATTCATACAATGACAATGTCTATTCTCTGCTGACATATGGTGTAATTTTTGGGGTAACTCGGCGAATGTTCAATCTACCTTTATTCTTCAGAAGAAATGCCTGCGAATTATGTATCATTTACAGCCTACCGACTCCTTAAGAACTGTATTTAGAGATAACAACTTTTTGACAGTGACGTGTATCTATATACTAGACATATGTTTATTTGTAAGGAACAATAGTAAATATTTTAATAAAAAAACTGACTTTAAGGAAAATTTGAGGCCACAATATAAATATGACCTTTGTACTATTCGGCCAACTAGTAACATACTTAAAAAGAGTACGTATGCCACAGGAATAAGAATATACAATCATTTGCCAGAATGCATCAAATCAAAAGATGGTCCACAATTCAAAAGAGTAGGTACTGAAAGAATGGTTAATTACTAAATGTTTTTATAATCTTAATGAATATTTTATGTGGCAATGTTAATTTTATTTTATATTTTCTATTAATATAATGTAAATCATTGTACGTCCGAAATGGGCAAACTGTTGACACTGAACCATATAATGTAAGACCTTTGTACACAGTTTTGACAATAAACGCTTATCTTATCTTATCTTATCTAGTATTTTTTCATCTGCTTTATCATATTTCCAGAAGATTACCTTATAAATACGGTGAAATAACCAGGTTTAAGCTTTCGTCTTCGTGGAATCCAGTGATCAGCAAATATAAACCACATTAACTAGGTCATAATTAAATAAACATGTTCGTTTATCGATTACTTATAGTATTTTTTCATCTGTTTTATCATATTTCTAGAAGATTTCCTTATAAATACGGTGAAATAACCAGGTTTTAAGCTTTCGTCTTCGTGGAATCCAGTGATCAGCAAATATAAACCACATTAACTAGGTCATAATTAAATAAACATGTTCGTTTATCGATTATAGTATTTTTTCATCTGTTTTATCATATTTCCAGAAGATTTCCTTATAAATACGGTGAAATAACCAGGTTTAAGCTTTCGTCTTCGTGGAATCCAGTGATCAGCAAATATAAACCACATTAAATAGGTCGTAATTAAATAAACATGTTTTGAACGCGATAAAGTCCCGTTTCGTTATAATAATATCAAAGTAAATGAAATAAGCAGATAACCGTTTTATCTTTGAGACTATATTCAGGTGTTTTCGTACTATTTATTACATTCAAGTACTATTTACAAATAATAAATGATTTTGCAATAACCGGTTAATCGGATATTTTTTGTTAGAACCGATCGAATAATCTTTTTGAATCTGAACGGTTATTGTATTCCCTAACCGACGCCCAATTTTTTGATGATATAGTATTGTTTCATGGTAATGATTTTGTTTCTTCTACGGATCTCCTCGCGTTAACACGAAGTACTCGAAAAAATACTCAGCAAAAATAACTTTCCATTGGTATTTAGTCATTGCCATAACTTCATAATTCATAATATAGTTAAACTGTACATTTATTTCAAAGAATACCGACACGGAAAATATATCCCATTACTTAGCAATAAAATAAACGTTTCTACGTATATTCGAGACATCACATCGGCCACCTGTTTCTAACGAAAACCGCAGAAATATGCCACAAATAATACTACAAAGCGACATTTCAAAAGCACTTATTACTTCTATTTATTTTACTATTTAACTTTGTAGCGGACCAGCAAACGAATAAAGCCTCCTTATCCGTTCAAAAACACTGATTGCTTTCGACATTTTTCTCTATGATCAAACATTTTTCTTAACATATTATCAATGTTACTACTTATAACAGGGCCATTGAGATTTATTACTTCATATTTGAAACCTACAGTTTTAATTTTTTGATTGATAATTTTTGGTTCAAAAACTACTCGAAATTGATAAAGTTCACGCAGAAAACTGTTTTTTTTATTATTATTATTTTCGACTGCATGCAATGAAAGCATCAAATAGCTTTGCTACTTTTTAGATCTCAGGGAAAAGTATTATTCACTTTAAAAGTTGGTTGAAATTATCAATATATTTGTCATAACATAACATGATAAAACTAAATTTTAAAAGGAATAGGTAAGGCCTCTTAAACACTATTTTATGTTTGTCGTTCAATAATAGTCTTAATTTTATTTAGTAGAAGCATGTCGATAATGATATTACAATGAACAATTGAACACCAACTGACCACAAACCGCTAAGTTATTAATGATAATGAACTACAATTAACGTCATAAAAAGCACATTTCTACTGCATAAAACTCTTTACTTTCCTTGTTAGTTTTACTATGAATACCTTAATAAAAAAGCGTGTCGGTTTCGTGTTTTTATTTTATTTTATAAGAATAGGGAAGTATTTTTTCTCAAACATGCAATGAAATATTGTCTTTACGTTCCTTATAGGTAATAGGCTCGGAAGTAGGTGTATCGCTTTTTGGGCGCAACAACTCGAGAGGACTGTAAAGGGATTTCATACTGCTTTTCGGGCCTAGGCCTGCAAAGTAACTTTTTTTTGGTTTCAACAACAAGGTCATTCACACAGCTGGCTGGTTTGACAAAAAGCAGGTTTTGTTTTTAAAGGTTGGTTGATATACTAAAATGTCCTATTTGTCAATTAATAAAATGTTGTTCTTTGAAGTATATTTTTTTATTTCATTGTATGTTTGAGAAAAGCACTATACATGCCGCGTCGTGAAAACGGATTCCCGGCCTCGTATCACTATCCGGCCTCGCTCGGGAAATCCTCATTTTCCCGGCCTCTGATGTAATGTACTATTGTATGCACCAGCGGGGCTAGCATATCTTGCCGCGACTTCGCTTGTCGCGTGACTTAACATCACCTGTCTTGCTCGTACGGTATTCAAAGGAGAGTGACAGGAAGTATTTGTCGCGCGACAACGACTCGCGCGTCACAGTTATGCTAGACGTAGGTATATGTAGAGGTGTTGATATTTTATTATGGCAGCAAAATATGCGATGGCAGTAATTTGTAGATTTCTTGTCTTTTTGTTTTTTTAAATATATTGACTTGCTTAGTTAAATTTAATAGAAGAATAATTCCCCAATAATTGAAAAAAACACAATACGCAATCACTCATTTTATAATTTCGCGCTCTTGACACCTACCCTTCGATCTTATTCAACTCACAAAAGTAAATTCCTTTAAAAAACTGTTATTTTCCCAAAAAAAGCAAATCCGTTATGCTATTAAAAAAACTCTAAATCATTTCCTAAAAAGGCATTGTTATTTTTAAACCCTTGCTTTTCCAACACGTGACATACGCGCGCCGATATTTAATAGAAAAAGTAAAAAAAGAAAAAACTTTTAATTCGCTTGCACCCACTGACCTACATGCTACTAAGCCCCTGTATTTCCAGAATTCTGCAAAAAATCACCCTTTTATTAGATTTTTCGTCGCGCAATCGCGTAATTGAATTCAATCCTTTAGAAAAGGGTTCAATAAAGTACCTAATATTAACTTTTTTGCGCGTTCTTTGGGCGCACGTCACTTGATTGTTGCGACGAAAATTACACGTTCTGTCAAAATTTCGCGCCATTTACCGCGACCATCTGCCGGCGCGGAGAAAAAAGTTTAAACACAATGCAAATAGGGGTGGAGCGACATAAATTTTTAGGGAGAAATCGACATTTTTGGGTGTAAAAAAGAATGCATTTAAAGTATAACGAACGATCATGTCCCCTCATTTCAATATTAATGTCCGAAGCAATCAAATTCTAGCGAATACAGTCTGTATTACAAAGGTGTTAGACGTAGAATTGTTTAAATGGAAAAGTAATTGTTTTGCATTTTATCGGCGACTTTGATTTTTATTATTTCTCGACATTTGAGGCCATTATTCAAAAGTATTGTTACATTTTATGTCCGTTCATTATGGAAATGCATATTCATAAAAATAATAATCCCGAATGGCGGTCATTATTTTTAAAGTTCGTGTTACATTTTATTATTACTTTATTACAAGCTTTATTGCTATTACTTTGCAACGCACAGTCAAAGCATTAGAATAAACTTAAGTAAAATCTTTCTTGTATGTTAAAGTACCTAACCATTGGATGAGGCCAAAACGCGTCACCAATCCTGTGGTGTCTCCAATTGTAACGAGACTTATTAAACATGAGCTCTTTCTTTTGTTTAATATGAATTTTCCGCTCTACCGAGATCCTTTACTTTTGAAGAAGAGCATAACTGTTAGGGCATACGCTCAGACCCTAAATGTACATTTATAAGTGCAGTGATAGCAGCTGTCTGGTGATAAGGTTTCGTTCCCAAGGGTCCGAATTATCGGACACGTGCATAAGTGTCACTAATCGATAGTCAAATTATTAGGGTTCCGTTATCAGGCATGTGTGGCGCTTGACCAATTGCTTGATGATATAATAGATCTTTATAACACTCGCAAGACATGACGGAAAAATAAAATCTTGCTTCAAGACCAGTGATTGACCACAATATAAGAAGCCTAAGAAGATCCTTATAAAAACATAATAAAAAAACACCCCCCGACACAAGTAGATAGTCATCATGAGACCCTCATTCCATGAGTGATATAGAAAATGCTATTAGAACAACATAACCACGCAATTTGAAATGTCTGTAAGTAGGTCCTATACCTATAAAATATAAGGTTGACGAGATACATCAGCCCGTCTAGCACAACTATACTACGCGACTCTTTGTCGCGCGACATAGCGCTACCCGTCACTTTCTCACATTACTGCACAGAAAGAGACGGGTAAGTATCACGCGCGAGAAATAGTCGCCTATGACAGTTATGCTAGAGGTGCAGGATGATTACTGGGTACTTCTATTAACCCAACTACGGAAAATAAAAAAGGAGAGTTATGATTATGACTTATCTCCCGCGAATGAAGGTTACCTACTCACTCTTTATTTTTTCAATAATCAATCTTAAAATCGGGTCTGCAGTCTGCGAATATACGTAGTCATTGACTAATTGTTCTAATTGTGTTATTAATTAAATGCTAAAAGGTCCAAGTTCGACCGCGTATTTTAAAGCAATCTATAATGATCTTTGGATGACTAGCTATAACTGTACTAAAATTCTTTGAATTCCGTCCTGCCGTTTCGTTTGTTTCGTGATGAGAGGACAAAGAAAATTTTATTAACAGATGGCGCCACACGCTCATATAAACCCCGCATCGCGCTCTTAGGATTTGTCCTGAAATAATGATCTAGAGAGTGAGTTTCAATACAATTTTAGAATTGAATTGTATCGATATCACAAATACAGAACCACCGAGTCATGTCCTGCTCACACTTGACCGTTGAATTTTTTTGAAGTCCCCAGGCGAAATAATCGATAATCAATGTTCATGCAAATACGCTATTATTACCGAGGGGATCATTTAAATTTGTGGAAAAGAAACTGTATCGCTTTTATTAATCTCTGCAACAATGCGCTCGAATTACAATGGTGTAGGGTGACCATGAGATGACCGTCATCTGGGATATCCGGGACTTGTCTGGCAAGTCTCTTTTAAAATTGGTAAATTATCAAGCATGAGATCTTGTCTCATGTTAAATAACCGAAGCTGCGAAGTGTTAATTCTTTCTTGCTCCTCAAAGATCCCTGCAAAAACACGGAGATCTCCAGTTTGTATTTTCGTAGGTTACGAGTAGGTATGTTGTTTTTAACCAGCGATTAACCTCTATGATTAATTGACGACGATGAAATTCGCTGCTTCAGTAATAGTCAGGAATCGTAAAATGCGAGCAAGTCGATTGAAATTACATATATGTCACCAGTGACGACCAGTGACTTCAATGAATTTTACGAACGCAGGTAATAGTCTATCTACTTTGGTAATGTATCAGACGTTTTTCGATTTCAAAGAACAAAAATTAACTGTTTGCGTACATACCATCTTTCCAAAAATTACCATCACAAGGACTTTTGCAAGTCTTTGCTTAGCTACAAGATGTTGGAACATGTTTAAATGTAAACCTATACAAACTTGTTTGTAGATAATAAAAGAAGTTTTTCTATGACAGTTTGTTTTTTATGTTTCTCTATGTCAGTTAATTATTAACTTCAATTAATTAAGCTTTGAAAGAATAACCAGAACTGTTTTTACAGTAAAAAATGCCTTATTATCAATGACAACAAAAATAGCCGCGTCGAACACGTGAATAAATCCAAAAATAATCTTCAGAGAACTGTCCCACACTCTCCACCACCATGGTCACCGTACCTTTTTAATGCATTGCGCACGCGTCGTTTTATGCAAAAACGCAAATTTGGTAGAAATTTGAAACGCACCATTGTTGCAACAACAAAGAATGTCGCCCAGCGGACGTGCGCCCGCGCCGACTGCATTAACGCGAACTTTATGCAAGGGTCAGTCGATCGATTTACAGTTTTTTTCTACCAAGACTGGAACTTGTAAATGCAGATGGTGACACTATGTTAGTTTCTCCCTCATGGGTTGTTTTTAAACCAAGTTGAAGAAAGAGGGGTGTTGTGGGTTATGTTTAACGTGGGTATCTGAAAGTCTGTTATGTGGCATCGCAGCTCCTAAGCAAACAGTTCCAAAAAATCTTTATGTAACACTCTTATGATTCTTAAACTCAAGACAATTATAATTCAATAATAATAAAAATCGGTCAAGTGCGAGTCGGACTCGCGCACCGAGGGTTCCGTACAAACACTTTCTATCCTTAAGTGGTTAAGTTAAGTTTGCACCTGGTATGTATAGCGCCCCGTACAAATGAGGTGCAAAGTTAACGCAACCCGTTTGTTGTATGGGAGCCCCGCTTAAATATTTATATTAATTTATTTTTAGTGTTTTTTGTTTTAGCGGCAATAGAAATACATCATCTGTGAAAATTTTAACTGTCTAGCTATCACCGTTCTTGAGATACAGCCTGGTGACAGACGGACGGACGGACAGCAAAGTCTCAGTAATAGGGTTCCGTTTTTACCCTTTGGATACGGAACCCTAAAAATACCGACGTCCAGTCCGAACGTCAATGAAACGAAGTTATGTTAAACTAGCTGCGCCGCGTGGTGTTACCCGCAGATCCCACGGGAACACTGCGTTTTACGGGATAAAAAGTAGCCCATGTGTTAATCCAGGGTGTCAGCTACTTTCATACCAAAAACTACCAATATAGGTCCAGCCGTTTGAGCGTCAAGAAGTAGGTAACAAACAAAAATACACTCACAAACTTTCGCCTTAATAAATAATAATATTACGAGTAGTGTGATGACAACAGAACCAACTAGAAAGTATACTGTGTCGAACAAAAAGAGACTTTTCCAAGTCGTTTCAGCCGTTTTCTGGGAGCATACATAAGAAAAATAACAAAAAGAAACATTTATTTATTTAAACCTTATGGCACAAAACAAAAAGTCAGTACAAATGACGGACTTAATGCCAAATGGCATTCTCTACCAGCTAACCATAGGGCCAAACAGAGATACTAAGAAACTGCTCGGCTTTTTAACGCTGGTTAAAAATAAGTGTTTGTAACATGTGTATCTGTTCATCACACACATACCGTTCCCGGGGTTCAAAATGTTTAAATACAGTAGGTACCCCGATTAGGCCATTTTGAACCCTCTTAGCGAAACAATAGCCTAAATTCAAAATTTAAAAAGCCCCTGATCCAAACATAGCTAAGAACCATCTCGATAGACAAGGCTTTTGATTAAAATAGGTTTCTGTCAAAAATTTCATTTTCGTCACAAGCTTTTATAGCCGACTGTACTTTTCTTTAAACATCCATCAATTGCTCACTGAGACGATCCTAAATACCTGAAACTGGGTAGGATTCTTCTATTACAGAGTTTTTAGGGCCACCTTCCGATTGTCATCAAAGTTAAGTATAGGTACCTATGCAATATTTCAGCTCAATCGCGGTTGAAGACATTTGCTTCAAAATTGAGTTGCAAGGTTCCACCGAATAAACATAGTTACATACGTACCTACATTGCAAGTTAAATAAAAGCTTGTAAAAATAGAAACGTATTCAAATCACCACGTATTCAAAGGACAATCCGTTTGGAAGATGATGATGATATGATGCCACTAACAGATACAAATTCAAAAGTCACAGAATCACAGACACATAGATAGACATGATACACACACGTATAACACCAGAAGGAGAAGGGTTTTCTTTCTTGTAGGGGGTTAAAAAAAAACAAAGATATTCTTCCATTAACTCTTTTGTCGAGCAAGTCATCATCTCTGAAAACCCTCGTGTTTTGACGCCACACAAAATTTTTTAAAGAATCACACGAAACTTCACTTCTGACATAACTTGTCAACCATTTTAGAAAGCCGTTTATCAAATTGTTTAGATAAATTAGTCTTATTTCAACATGATGGTGGCGCAAGCCCCCGTTCCCCGCGAGCAGTTCTCGTCGCTGATGAATGAGGAGAAGGAGAAAGAAGAAGATGTTTTACTGGAGCCCATACAGCCAGCTGTTACCGTATGTATATTTTCTTTCAAACGATATCCATCTGTAACTTATTTACTACTTCTACTACTCTACTGTTCGCACCAAGTCTCTAAAGTTCTTAAATCACAGACCGAGGGAAGGTGATCAGTGTTTTAGCCTTTCCTCTGCCACCGTCCTACTTATCGACCGCCTGTCAAATCTTTCAAATATCTAACTTTAGAGCTTAGCTTTAGAGTAATAATTCTCGAGAAGTTACGAAATTTTTGTATGGCACTGGAATGGTTGGATATACAAAACTTACGTGAGTAGTGTAAATTGTAGCTGCACCACTTGCCACATAATCCCGAAGATACGCATCTCTTGCCACGAAGGTATCGGCGTGACGCCGTCACTGGTAAAACCCTGTTTATGACGGAATCCATCGGGATTCGTGTTCGTCCAGGTATCACAAGTTATTTAAACAACTCCCTTACTTAGATGGCTTGCTTTCTTTAGAATTTACACACACAACTCCACAAACCTTGCACAACCAAACTGTGGAATCAGCTATCAATGGTGGTATTTATAAATAAAATTAACGTTCAAACGTTCACGAATACGCTGTACTTCCATCTGAAAGGGCTCCACACTTGTGACTCCTCTGGTATTACAACACACTAGTGACACTAACCATCGGGCGAATCATCTACTCGCTTGCCTAAAAGCATAAATATTTCTCCGACAATATGGAGGGTATAAATAGCAATCAGTCTCAACACCAATTTGCACGATTCACTCCAAGATGCAAGGGACAGTCACAGGTGGCGGAAATTTATCAAGGAAAAAATACTTCTGCATCCGGAGAATCACGACCCTCAGTAATGAGGAGCAAGACGCAAGGAGGAGGGGCCTTCAATCTACCAAATTCGCAATCACAACTCGTAAATTATATTTCAGAAACAACACACAAAAGAAGTCGAAAAAGTACCGCTGGGAACTGGTCTTCAGCAACTGGAGATTGTGGAGAAGCTGTACATCACGAAAAAAGTGGATATGAAGCAGCTCTTGTCTCTACGGAACCAGAGAGAGCGGTACCTCATCAGGGCTCCCAACCAGGAACTGGTCTACTCGGTCGTCGAGGAGAACAGGTCAGTGCATCTGTAAGTAACATACCGTGCGCTCCGGCCACTAACAAATTAGAGTAAGATTTGGCGCCGTAATACCATCAAACCGCTCCAGTGACGAAACTGTTCTACCTGCCCGTCGGGTACAACTATGTACGCGACTCTTGACTGGCGACATAACGTCACACATCACTGTCTGACAATACTGAATAGAAAGAGATAGGCAGTTGTGGTAGAGCTGCAGGAGCATGCGCCTAGGATGACGAGTTTGCGATGTAAATATACTGCCTAAAAGTAGAAGGCCTACGTAACTTTTTATTACGATTTTAAAATACCCTTAAAATACTTATATGATAGGGAATAAGTTTCTGTCAAAAATGACATTTTAGTGGCAAGCTTTTATAGCCGACTGTACTTTTCTTTGGCTATCCATCAAATGCTCACTGAGACGATTCTAAAGAGCCCAAGCTCGGTAGAATTGCTTTTTCTATTATAGAGTTGCTATGGCCACCTTCCGGCTCCATCATCAGATCAGCCCCATGGTAACATATTATTGTATTGTCATCAAAGTCAAGTAAGTTTGCAAAATTTCAGCTCAATCGGTTGACGATATCTGCTTCAAAATTGAGTTGCAAGATTTCACCCGAACAAACATACTTAGATACATACATACTCGTACATACTTACATTGCAAGTTAAATAAAAGCTTTTAGAAAATACTTTGGGATTTGAAAATACGTGGTTATAACTCCATATTGATTGTATATGTATGAATGTACAAATTTTCATTTGAACACCTACTAGCAGTACCTAGCGAGCACTACCTATAGTTATTTTGAGTATAGCTGCGTATGAAGAACGCCGGAAAAGAGGTTATACTTATAGCTGCGGCACGGTTGCCATCAAAAGTAGCCAAAAATTTTATTACTGGCTTATCATTTTAGAAGTAAAGAGATCACACATTTTTATTTTTAATCAACAAATAGAACTTCGCTACCGAAACCCTCGACTCGAACGTTGCTTTTTTTTTATAGGATTACTTATCGTATTCTATTGTAGTACCTATTTGTGACAGCTGGTGGCTGGGCTTCCTCTGCTATGGCCTCCGCCCTCTTCAGCTGAGGATCTTGAACGAAGCGGGCGAGGAGGTGATCCGTATCCTGAGGCCGTTCGCGTTCACCACGCGCGTCACGCCGTGTCAGTTACAGCGGATGGAGGTGAGCATCAATTCATCACTACATAGTATAAAACAAAGTCGCTTCCTTCTTTCTGTCTTTCCTGTATGCTTAGATCAACTACGCAGCTGATTTTGATGCGGTTTTTTTAATAGATAATGTGATTCAAGAGGAAGTTGATATGTATAATACATGCATAATTTATCAGCATTGCACCCGTGCGAAGCCGGGGCAGGTAGCTAACTGTCGCTGGTCATGTATGTATAACTGCAACTATCGATGCGACTATTTTTGTATCAAAGGATCACGATCATCATATTACTACTGAATTGTATGATACCTTAAAGATTGTAATGGATTGGTTTTCGTCATTACATTTAAGTGTCAATCTAAATAAGACAAAAATTTTACAATTCACGAACTATAAACAAACACCCCAAAGTTTAAACATAGAAATTGAAAATAAGAAGGTTGAACAAGTCAGTAGTACAAATTTTTTAGGAATTACAATAGATGGAAATTTTAACTGGAAGAATCACATTGAGAAAATAAATAAAAAACCGGCCAAGTGCGAGTCGGACTCGCGCACCGAGGGTTCCGTACAAACACTTTCCATCCCTAAGTGTTTAAGTTAAGTTTGCACCTGGTATGTATAGCGCCCCATATAAATTAGGTGCAAACTTGCAAAGTTAGGTATTAAAAAAAAACTACTTACTAGATCTCGTTCAAAACAATTTTCGTTGGTAGTTTTTATAGTAATGTACATCATATGTTTTTTTTAGATTTTTCATTTTCTTATTTTAGAAGTTAGAGGGGGGGGACCAACTTTTTTCCACTTTGGAAGCGTCTGTCACGCAAACTATTCGGTTTAGAAAAAAAATGTTTTAGAAACCTCGATATCATTTTTGAAGACCTATCCATAGATACCCCACACGTATGTGTTTGATGAAAAAAAAAATTTTGAGTTTCAGTTCTAAGTATGGGGAGCCCCCAATATTTATTATTATTTTTTTATTTTTGCATCAAAATCTTAATGCGGTTCACAGAATACATCTACCTACCAAGTTTCAACAGTATAGCTCTTATAGTTTCGGAAAAAAATGGCTGTGACATACGGACGGACAGACAGACAGACAGACATGACGAATCTATAAGGGTTCCGTTTTTTGCCATTTGGCTACGGAACCCTAAAAAGCTAGCTGGGAGCTGTTATGCATTATCAATGCTGACAAATATCACTTCAATTGACGTTGCAAAAACCGCATATTATGGAAATGTATATCCTTTACTGACATATGGCATTTTATTTTGGGGGAACTCTGTAAATGTACAATCAACTTTTGCTTTGCAAAAAAGAAGTCTACGAATTATATTCAAACTAAGAAGCACAGAATCACTAAGAGATATTTTTAAGAATAATAAAATTTTAACTTTGACATGTATTTATATTCTAGAAATTTGTTTATTTATTAAAGGTAGGAACGACGTTTTCATTAAAAGAAGTGACTTGAAAAATAATATCAGATCCCAATATAAACATGATGTATGTACAGTTCGGCCTTCCAGTTACATATTAAGCAAGAGCCCGTATGTCGCTGGTATCAAAATATTCAATCATTTACCTGAATCTTTAAAGTCGCTTGAAGTTGTAAGTCAGTTTAAGAGGAAACTTAAAGAGTGGCTGGTTACTAGATGTTTCTACAATTTAAATGAATATTTTAGCGCAGATAGGTAAGTTTTATGTAATTATTCAGTGAAATTAATATTGTACGTCCGAAATGGATAAGCTGTTGAAACTATAATTCTGTAATATGACCTTGTGTACACAGTCTTGACAATAAATAAATGTCTTTAATGTCTTTAATATCATATTTAGAGATGCGCAAACATGTCTCAATCAGTGCTCAGGATAACTTTATCGTTATTATCTTGGTAGTAGATCTCCTTGGCTTGTACATTGAATTTAATGTTCCAAAATCTGAATTTAATGGCGACTTTAGAAGGTAGCATTGAGGCAACCGCCTGAGGCTCCTACAGGGGTTAAAATATTCCGCAAAAAACAAAGTTCTTATACATCTGGGTCAATCAACTTTTTTCTGTTACTTTGTTGCCATGGTGATGTCCCCCGGGTTATTCTTTAAAACTACGACTTTCGGGGGCAATATTCAACAAAAATGTTGTAATTGCAGCAGTTATAAGCCCATTCTTATTGAGAATCTCTTGAAAATACCAATATTATAAATTATCAACACTTTTCTAATAAGTTTAATCAACGTTGTCTCCTGGGTGACGGGACAGAATAACAACAAGAAAAATTTGATCCACCCATCTATCGCTTGGAGGCACACAATGATGCGATGCCATATGTACTATGGGCTGCAGAAATGCATGGCCCATTTATGAATGAATCATTCCAGCTCTGCAGCTCATTGTACATGTGTGTTGCCAGGTGTACTCCCCGCCGGACACCATGATCGGGACCATAGAGCAGCAGTGGTCCTCCCTCAAACCGCTGTACTACGTCAAAGGCCAGCAGGGCGAGGAACTCTTCTCGTTGCGAGGTAGTAAGTTGAAGTCTAGATACTCTGACAAATCGAATTACTGAAGAATTCAGGATTTAAATAATCTGGAAACGCTGACGTAAACCTCGTTTGTATAAAAAAAAAATAAGAAATTAGGTTGCATTTTAAAGCTATACGTTTTTCATGGAATCGTTCAGGGGACAGGGGGAATCCCGTATTGAGACGGGTTGCACTGAAAGGGAAATGATGTCCACATTTGAGTCTTATTGGCGTTGTGACAAGCAAGAGCCCATTTGACTCGTGTTTATATTTTCTTGACTGAATGGCATGACACATGGACATGTAGGTGTTTATCTGTCTGTCTGTTGACCAGGTCCAGCGTACGGCATAGGCATCTACCGCGACCTGCACTTCGACATCTGTCGCCCAGATGGCACCGCCGTCGGCAGCACAACCAAGCGCTGGAGAGGCGTCGTCCACGCGCTGTTCCGAGCGCCCATCCTGGACAAGTGAGCCATATCCCCACCTCCAGGTTCTTTTGTCTTTGACGTCTGACGTCCAGACCGCAGCGTCGTCAGCATAGAGATGTGCCCTTCTCGAGAACTTTCCCCTATTTTTATGGGGAACGGGAAACTTTCTCTAGAACGGCATATCTCTACGTCGGCAGCTCCACCAAGCACTAAGGAGGCGTCGTCCACGCGCTGTTCTCGTCCACGAGCTGCGAGCGCCAATCCTGGAAAAGTGAGCCATATCTCCTCCAGGTCCAGCATACAGCCTGGGCATCTACCGTGACCTGTATTTTGACGTCTACTACCGAAATGGCAGTGGCGGCGGCAGCACCACCAAGCACTGAAGAGGCATCCAGGTGCTGTTCCGTCTAAACTGAACAAGTGAGCCAAATCTTCTCCAGGTCCAGCAAGCGGCCTGGGCATCTACCGCGACCTGTACTTTGACGTCTACTACCGAAATGGCAGTGGCGGCGGCAGCACCACCGAGGGGTGAAGAGGCGTCTAGGTGCTGTTTCGTCTTACCTGAACAAGTGAGCCATATCCCCTCCTCCAGGTGCGGCATACGGCCTGCACTAGACCAAGCGCTGAAGAGACATCGTCCACGCCCTCTTCCGGGCAACCATTACAGACAAGTAAGAACACACAGACTGCTTCCTCCATATTGTTCACATAATTACTTCTATAGCCTTTTACATATAATTTCCTTTCGCTCGATAGGGTACAACGTGCACAGTTTGTGAAAAATACACACAACTCCTTAACTTTCCCGCGTCTCATAAACTTCTTAAATTTTCCATTCTGACCATAAAGTAAATTAGCTATTTCTCTAAAATGGTCGAGAATGTTGACTTTATTGATAAAAAATCAGGATTAGGACGTGCATAGTTTATGGTTAGTCGAAAAATTTGACAATAATGTTGTATGAAATTCCTTTATTTGTCGAGGTACAAACTTTTTAAAAATGTTAAACCGACATAGGTCTCAAACGGCCACAACGAAAGATAGAAGCTACGACTTATCGCGATTTGTTGTTGCTTCAAATAGCTTAATGGTGTTTTCCAAAGAAAGATACACTTTTTAATAATACTTTTTTAACAAAAAGCACATAAGTACCTATATTAGTGTCAGCCGGCTGTATATTTGTAAAAGCGAGTGAAGTAGCAATTTCTGGCGGAGTATTGCCTGGCAATAATGTAACTACTAAGAAGCTAATTCAATCCGTATTACCACAGATCATATAATACTGTATTACTCATTCCTTCTCACCAGGTTTGTCGTGGCGTTCCAAAAGGACTTGGCTGTGGAGGAGAAAGCCCTGCTCCTTGCCAGCACACTGCTCGTCGACTACATGTACTACGATACGTAGGGTATATCTAGCCACAAAACAGATAGGTACAGAAATCAATCTACCTACAAGCACGCTCGATCAAACGCACACATAGACATTGCTCACGGACACGTCAAGCGGATGGCACATGGCGCTCGCACTGGTCCGAACTGGTCCGGGATATCGTGTCCGTGAGCAATGTCTATGTGTGCGTTTGCTCGAGCGCGCTTGTATGTAGATTGATTTCTGTACCTATCTGTTTTGTGATCTAGCTGTGAATCAATCACTTATAAATAACCTCGCAAGGCCCACTGTAGTGTACACTACAATGTACAAATTCCAAAGCCATTTTAAACATTCTTAAAATGACAGTAATAGTCAAATTTTAGTAACACGAAAACTGCCTTGGGCCTTACAAGGATAATATCAGTCGGGCAAGCGCGCCTTCCGAAAAATATCTATAGTTGTGCTAGACGGGCTGGTGTAGAATTCGACAGATTGCCCCGGAACTGCCGAAACACGACATCCTTCGACCAGATGCACTTGCGATGGTGCCCTGCAACGGCCGCCGCACGCGCACCACAAAATGACAGTCATACAACTGACTTACCGTTACGATAGTAAAGATGGCGTTAGTAGAATACCTATCATCTGTAAAGCCTGACCAGAAATATGTGAGGATGCGCCATATTGCGGAATTTCACTGGAACTAATTTCTTACACTGGCAATGATTTTATGATGGTTTGTCAACAATGCCAATGTCATTCGTGGTGGATTCTTTTTAAAACACAAATATTTAAAATTATCCCATGAAAATGCCGAAAACCATTAACAGTCGTAAACGTAAGATTATAAATAAAGTGTACACGTGTTTACTACACGAAAAACAGTCAGGAAAAGAGTGAATTCCATTAAATGATATTACGAGGTTAACATTGTGGAACTGACAGGTATTTAAACTAATGTCATTATAGTAGGTTGCGATTGGTTGCAAAATTGTTGCCATATAAATCTTGTAAATAGCGCCCTCTTGACAATCCTCATATATTTCTGGTCAGGCTTTACTTTTCGATATTTTTATGATAAAGTGAACTTATCCCGTGCGCGCTTGTCCGGACTGAACTGTACTCACATCAGTGCCCTACCCATAAGTTGGAGAACAGTACAGCGCCCTTAGAATAGAATAGAATAGAATAGAATAGTCTTTATTTCGTCATCACAGGTAACAATCAGGTAACAATCAGGTAACAATCAGGTAACCAGGTAACAATCAGGTAAGTGGTTACCTTAGTGGTTTGGTTACTTTGTAGAACTACAATTCTCCATCGTTTACGCAGTCGCCAGTGAGTACGGTCTCTGTCAACTCGTGGTAAGGGTACTGCAGTGGACCAGTAAGGACGTAGCATAATGATGGTGGAAGAAAATAATCTGACAGTACTGCTACACTACTCGCAAAGTGGATCGAAGTTGGGCGAATATGATAGTTTGGAGATGCACTTCGCCGCCCATACTTCGGCCAATCGGCCAACTTCGTAGCCTTTCGTTACCTTTCGTTACGTAGTGTAAATGTAAAGCCGCAATGTATAGCATGAAACATTCTGGGATGCCATCAGGGTTCAGCTACTCTAGGTATATGTTATGTCCATATCGAAGTTTTAGATTTTCGTTTTTTTTTAAATGGCGGGGATATGGGTTTCTGAGGCATGCTCAAACCCCATATCCCCATACCCCATTTTTTTGTGTAACTTTTTCTATCAAATTCAAATTCAAATTCAAATATTTTATTTGCTTTACGTACAAGTACACGCAAATACAGTTTTAGCATACTTAATACAATAGTCAATTTATAAATAGGTACCTATTAATAATTTCACAACGATATTTACACTGTGATTACAAAAATACTTTCTATTCGTCCAGAGCATTAGCAAAAAATTCATCAATTGAGTAGAATGGTCTATTAATAAAATAATCTTTCACTTTTTTATCAAAAGCTCTAAAGTTACTACATTCCTTGATGTCATCATATATCAATGTAAACAAGTCTCGTATGTACAAAAATGCCCTAAGATTGTATCATTGTATGAGTATGTTTCTGTTTGCAGGGCGTGACGTTCATGGAAATAAAACAACAATTCGTACAAATTAATTAAATAAAACTATTTGGCGCCAGCACTCGCTAATATGCCATTGTACATGGTTTTGATTTTCAATAGTTTTATTCTCTACTGCCCCTTGTTTTTGTTCAAGATGTTGTTAATAAATCTACAAATATTTTGATAAAATACATAACTTGTTTTATTGTATTAGTTAACCGATTTTATAACCGTACGAAGTGACAATTCGAGCGTACAGTCCATGAGCTCTCAAGTAGCGATTCGGGTTTGAGTGAAAACTGAGAGGTTTTTATCTGGATTGCGTAAGAGCGAGCGAGACAGGTAAATAGAAAAAGCGAATCGCATTGTACATGTATACGAATTTGTACATCATAATGAAGCGAGACACACTACCTAGTCTCTCTTCAATAGATTTTTTAGACACACTTTTATTACCTACCATTTGTAGATTTAAATCAAATGAGCCCGAACAGAATGGTCAGAGGAATGGTCCTTGCTTATATAGATAACCCAAGATAAGACCCAAGTACAAATAGTTCATCACACAAATATTGGCCGGGATTCGAACCCGGGACCGCCGGCTCAGTAGGCAGGTCTACAAACCGAGCCAACCGCGTCTTCAACTTTATCTAGCGCTGTTTAAGGAGTTCCCATGGCCACCCTACGGCACACGTCTCCATTATTGCAATCAGCTCAAAAATACCCAATTATTGTATTTTCAGGTTAACTACATGAAAATATACTTAGTTGCAAGTGAAGCTAATAAATGCGTGCTAACAATTGTTCCAAAGCTCTTATTAAAATCAATAGCAGAAATTTATTTTCTTTAACAATTTCATGGCCGCTAATCTAATTTTATTAACAGCGTCATCTAGTTCCGTTGGTAGTAAATACGATCTCACACTCGAAACGTAACTACTCTTAGCTCCAAGCTATCATAGCTTGTGCCAAATAGAAAACAGTATCGCGTACAAAATATAGATGGCGCTATAATCAATCGAATATTTTACTTCAATATTTTAATGTTTAGATTTTAGATTCACAAATTACTTTAGATCATCATTGTTTTTGTTGAATAACAATAGTGTTTAGTTTTCTCCCTGCATCTCTGCATCAAAGAGTTAGTCGTCAATCACTCTATTCATGCTTTATTCTCTGTCTACTACGTCAATCAGTTATTCACCGCTCAAAATTGTCAGTCACATTCAACTTATAACCTACAATTAGTTACAATAAAACCGTAAAATAAATATCCAGGGCTACAAAAATGTGGGAAACAATGTATAAATGATACGATTCAATAAGCCTGACGAATCAGCTGAAAAATGGATGCCCTGTCCGAAGGAAATGGTAACTTTTCCGGGTCTAGCCTACATCTACCCCCTCAACCGACTGGTCGTGGCCAGAAAACTAGACAAACGACACAAATTAATGGGATTACCGAACAACAATGACGTCGGGTATACAATATACAACAATCAAGACGAAAAAGTGTTTCTTGCGGTCAAAACACCACATAAAAATCAATGCAGTCGATTAACAATCAAAATCTTCAATTTGTACGGCAATGAGGTTATACAAATAGCTAAAAGTGAGTGTTGGTTTTCCAATAAAATCTTAGTTTGGGCGCCTGCGGAGAACTTTTCTGGTTCTATAGAACAATCTATGTGGGGTTACCAAGTTAAAGACAAAGATGGCGCCGTTGTTCTGATGATACAGTTCAAGGATGATACGTATAGCGTGATGAAACAAGACGAAGAAGTGGGGGAAATAGTGAAGGGCCTGGACTCCGACGCTGGCGTCTTCAGCGTGAATTTCCCTCAGGAGTTGGAGGTGGAATTGAAGGCAGTTCTCGTTGCCGCGTGTTTTTTAGTAACGTAAGTAATGTAAATAAAGAGTGGTACTTATTTATTTTGCTTTTTAATCAACTTTAATTGTGGCTCCAGAAGTCCATGCTACTCGCAAAGTTGGGCGAATATGATAGAGTGGAGATGGGTAAAATGTAATCGATTAAAGATTAATTACCCTACTTAATGGTGATTAACGATTAAAAGCGCCTATTAATTAATGATAATCGTATGAGTTCCGATTAAATTAGTCTTAGATTAATATCCAGCGATTAAATTTGTACAATCCATTAATTAATTTGATTAAGGTTCTCTCAATTTATATTTGGAAGAAATAAATATATTTTTGAAAGTTTCAGTCTCGCCCTTAAGAAAATCGTAGAGTAAGCACTGCACTATAAAAACCACACGTAGTTCTAGTAAGTAATTGTATTAGGACTAGAACTACGTTTATTTCACACAACACACGTTACTAGAATGATTTTTCAAGTATTTATCACATGACAAAACAAATTGCATTTTTGTAGCGAGCACAAATGAGCGTGTTCCAACTTTTAATCAAGAATTATATAATCGTGAAATTTAATTACGATTAATTAATCGTTAATCGAAAACTGTCTATTAATTTAATCGCGATTAATCTTGCGACGATTAAATGTTTAATCGATTAACAATTTAATCGATTAATGCCCATCTCTGTCAGTGGGCACTTTGCTGCGGAAACCCATGCTTCGACCGACTTCGCCTTGGCCAACTTCGGTCGCCTTCGCGAGTAGTGTGGACCCGCAAGAAAGCATACTACGTTCAGAAGCTTTACTAGGTACCTACATAATATGTAGGTACCTAGTAAGCTTCTGATTTTGTTATTATTTTTCTGTGTGCGCTTGTTATTGTTACGCGATATCTTCGACAGTTGTAGACCGTTTCAATGTTAAAAAGGGTTCTTCAGAGTAGTTCCATTCAAATTGGAAGAAACATCTACCTTTTCAGTACTCGGACTCGTTTAAGTTCGTTTGCACCTAGCCTCAATGACGTGTTGTCAACGCGGAAGGGAGGCTCAGGTAACAAGAAACAACAATAGAACTATTGTCCATTATTTCCGATAACAAATCGCCCGGCTAGAGCTACCTACCTGACTGTAATAATACAAATACCTATAATATTTCGAGAAACAATCGCGTTTCATAATTGTGTTGCAGCCGGATCAGCGAAACAGGTTGCATCTTCACTCATCATTGTCACGCAACAGAGCTCCAAAAAATAATAAAATAAATATCAAGGCACAATCTTACACAAATCGACCTAGTCGCAAACTAAGCAAAACTTCTACAGTAGCCGGCAAACTTCTTGAGCATGACCTTGACTGCGCAGTAGCCGATTTACGTACAAATGCTCATGCGCAGACCCGCCATTTTTGTTCAAAAAGTTTGCCGGCAACTATACTATGGGTACTAGACGACGATAAATAATTAAATATGTACATGTATAGATAACATCCATGACCCATGAACAAATATTCGAGTTCATCACACAAATATTTGCCCTGGCCGGGATTCGAACCCAGGACCGCCGGCTCAGTAGGCAGGTGCACTACAAACCGAGCCAACCGCGCGTCGTCCTTTAATAATGCCTGTGTACTGTATAGAAACAAATTGAAAGGGTTCTAGACAACATTTATTGTATAATGAATTAATGAAATTAAATACTAGGCGAGAACAGCCGGAATCAGAACATAAAAAAGAATTTTGAGCCAAGCTAAAACGCAGACGCTTTGCTTGTTCGGTTAATAAGTAGTTTAATTCTAGAGAGTTTAAAATAAAATAAAAATCATTTATTTCAGATGCCATAGGGTTTATTAGGGTTTAGGTTCCATATACCTATCTACATTATTTTAGAGGTATTTAATATACCTACCAGGTGTCTATGGGTGACGGTAATCGTTTTCCATCAGGCGATTCGTTTGCTCGTTTACCCCCTATGCCATAAAAAAAAGCCTATTATCTAATTGACCCGAGCTAGCGAAGTGTCTCCGTTTTAGCTTGGCTCAATATTTTATTTTTTCTTGGTTCAAATTCTTACGTTTGTCCAGATTTTTGGATGTTCGGATGTCCAGTTGTCCAGATTTCCGACTGTTCTCGCTTACAGGACGCATTTCTCAACCGATTCTGGTTCCTTGGTTCGATTAGTACCTACCTACCTGTATAGATTTTTTGTTGATTCTGTTTATCCATTTTTTTTTAAATGACGGACAAGAATTACATTCACCCACTTCAACTAGTAGTAATAATGTAATAGTCACAGGCAATGTTGCTAACTCTCTGCATTGCAGCAACACGAACGTAGGAGCATGAAAATGAGATTAAAGAAAAAACATAATTTTTATAGGTACGAATACTTCCGCCTTCATTCCTAGAAAATAATACAGGGTATTCTGTAATCTATTTAGTTATTGACGCACTATAATTACCGTAGCAAAGAACCCTGTCGCAATAACAAGCCAATTAGCAACGCAATAAGGTTCTATAGAGGTATAATTATTTAGCACTAGCTCCGCCGCGCGATGTTACCCGCTCATCCCACGGGAACACTACAGTTTACGGGATAAAAAGTAGCCTATGAGTTAATTCCAGGCGTCAGCTACCTTCATATCAAAATTCGTCCAGCCGTTTGAGCGCGAAGAAGTAACAAACATACACAAAGTAACTCACTTTTCGCCCTTATAATATTAGTGTGATAGTTCATCCGGAGAACTTACTTGGAACTTATGAACAAATTATGTGAAACTAACAGAAGTGACAAACGAGAAATTACCTCACTATTTTAATCAAAAAAGTGTTTTCAATTGTGTTATATTCCCATAATATTTTGTTCTTAGGTTCCGTACGAACTTTAGGGCCTTATCACACTTGCGATGAGTCACGCCACTTATTTGTATAGAAAACTCGCTCTTAAATCGCAATTGTAATAAGGCCCTTATACCTTGTTATTCCGTTACTGAAGGACTACTCCATGTCACGTCGTGTCAAACAATATTTAAACGAGCGGGACGGCACGATACGATTTTCGAATTTCGAACATCGGAGTAACCTCCTATATAGAAAAACAGGATCATTTTTAGCTCCTTTGTAGTGAAATTGAAACAAAATAAGTAAATTGAACTTAACATTTATTCAAGAAAATCAGTCTTAATCTCAGACCAAGAAAATGGTCTGAGGTCTTAATACTCAATTATAATTACTAAAAGTACTGGAATCATATGAGAAAAAACCCTAAACTATAAGATTAACGCCTAGTGCGCTTCTTCTGTGGCGATTTTTCTTCCTCCCCATTCTCTTCTGGCGCCTTCTCCATCACTCCATCTTCTTCTTCATGCTTCCTTCTTACTGGTCCCGTCTGAGTGATAGGAACTGCTCGTTCACCACTATTCTCCGATTTTCTAGGCGCGACAACAGTCAGGACTCCATCTGATGATAATCTGGACTCCACGGTGTCAGGGTTACAGTCTTCTGGCAGAGTGTATCTCCGCTTGAACTGCCTGGAGATATATCCATGTTCATCCTGCTTTTCCTCGTGTTTTCCTTCAATTATCACGCAGCCGTCGGCGGTTTTCACCGATATTTCCTCTGGAGCGAAATGTTGGACGTCCATGTTGAGTTGGAATTTATCTTTGTCGGTTTTTATGGTGGATCCGACATCCCGGGTTGCTAGGGCCATGTTCCGCCATGGCCGGGAATAGCGCGAGCGTAGAGAAAGCGATGGACGATCCAATATGTCCGTTAGGAAATCGCTCGGAGATAAATCTAGGCCGAAAAGTTGGTCCCGTAGACGGCGCGGACGTAATTCGTCGAGTAACAGTAGAGCCATTGTATGAAGATCGCTTGTTTTCTTCCGCTTGATGAATCACTTGAATCGCTTGTAGAGTTGAGAGTGAATCGCTTGATTCGCTTGCTTACGTTGCTTTCAATTCAATGCCGCTGAGCGCAGCAGCCGCAGTGTTTATATGGATCGGAAACTTTTCGAGAACATACACGAAAGTTCTTGGTAAAAGTGACATCTAGCGGGGAATAGAGGAACTTTGAAGAAGGCTCGCAAAAGATCGAGAAATTATTTCTGACTACATGGTGTCGCTATTTACCGTTAGATGGCGACATGAATCAATGACGTAAAAACATGCATTGTATTTCTTGATCACAGGGTTTTGTTGCATTTGAACAAGAAAAAATACAATTGTTTAGTAATATGTTCCTATTCAAATTAAATTTTGGTAAGAATTACGCTTAAAACTAAAATTATCTCGCGTAATTTTTGACACGTTCCCCTATTCACCTCTAGATGGCATTGTAGTATGTCCCTATTTTATGAATGAAGGGCAGATGCAACAAGAAATTTCGCGAATATTCCCACGGTATCTAGGTTGAGGGGTTGGGTTGGGGATAGCATGCCGCTCGATGGTAGAAGCGGAAAGATCTAGAAAAATCCATAAAATACCTAACACCTAACAGTTTATGCAAAGGTATTGGCTTGGCTGCCTGTCACGTGTAAGGTCATTTAAAAACATGGTAAAAACTAATGAATATTTAACCGGCCGGCGTAATGATTATGATTACGTTAACCGAAAATTACGAAAATATAACCAACCGGATTTACAACGTTTAAAATACGGGATTACCTTATCTACAAAACAACATAACCACGCTCAGCCTCAGTGTATTGACGGTACCTAATCTAAAATTAGAATAACCTAGTTTCGAAAACGTGCAGCCAACATTTATTTAAATTAACCCTTTAATTTAAGGTTTTGTTTTATTAACTTTGTGATCATGAGGGTTCATACTGATTACTGGTACCTATTTATCATTATTATTAGGAAATGTCCGTAGGTATGTCCTGTCCGCACTTGACCGTTTAACCCTAGCCTACAATAGTTGCTAGGCACGCTTAACTTAACTAAACAAAGTGATTATTTAATTTCCGTGCCACTGAGTTAATAATAACTCGATGTTCCGTGCGTGTTCCGTGTATTGTATGGTAGGTACTGGAATGGTATGTAACTGGTACAAAATGGTAGGTATATGCCATAATGGTAAATATGGTGAAACTTATTGTTTGAAATAGGTAAGTAAATAAAGATACATACAACGGCAGACAAGTACTTTTATTCTAGATGAATCTGACAAAGAAACGTGGTGCGTGATTAGATTATGATGAATCTATGATGAATCATAATAACTGCCTTTAGATTGTATTGGTTACCTACCTAAACAGTTAACGGTCGATTGCAAAAATATTGTACATAGTAAAGGGCTTTAATTAAAACAAAACTTAATTGAGTCCTGTGTGTGACGAAAGTTACCAATACATTTTGTATGACTAACTTTCGTCACACAAAGGAAGCGATCGTGATTTTTTGTTAACTATGCTTTGAACTATGTAAGTACAATTTTCTTGCAATCGACAATCGACCCTTAAACTTTAATTTATTTTCATAGTAATGCATAGGTAGATTAGGGAAATAAGTACCACGTACCTACCACGTAGCTTTAAGTATTCATTCAAGTATACATTTTTTTTAATTTTCTAGCTATAACTGCATATAAATAGGTACAGAAAAATGCTTAGAACAAACGTAGTAGTTATACCTACACAGTAGGTAGGTACTGGTTAGGTACCATAGTGTAGGCTAAATTATTTTAGCTGTGATGCCTATGATGAAATTTTAATGATTCATTCTATAAAATACTAGAAACTTCCTAATCCAAAATGTATAACGAAGGAACGCTAATTCATCCCATACTTTTTAGATAATAGGGGCAATTATTTCGAAAATATGCTATTATCGATTATCAAAATGTTTAGAGTTTAGAGTAGTCCAGCCACTTTGTTTCAAAAAAATTGCATTTTTGAAAATGTGCAAATCAATACAGCACAAAACTTGAAAAATATGCATCAGAAGTTACTAACCCGGATGCTTCTAGCGCCTACGGCGGCGAGAAGTGTAACTACACACCGGATACAGCTGGAACATTCTAGACCAAAATAATATCTTGGCAAATGAACAATATTGTCAATGAAAACGAAGCAAACCGATTTAATACTTCCATTATTGAATTATTTTAGATTTTTTGGCATCAATAGTTACAAAACTTTCATTCATAAATCCGTATTTTGAATTGGGTTTCTGGAAGGCTCTGGAACATTCTAGAAAATATCGCACAAAAGCTGGCGCATGCCGCTAGTGTCATCTTGTGTCGAGTAGGTGCACCAATGGTATAGCTCCGGTGTCGTCAACCTTTTTTTAACGCTTGTTTTAAACCGCTGCTAAAAAAAGGTTACGGTTTTATTATTTTACATTGAATTATGTGTTTACAATTATGTTTCTAACCTGATATAAAGATTTTTATGGCTAAGTTAATATTTTATATAATTGTAAGCTTCTTTCTCTGTGGTTCTTGGGTTTTTTTAAGCCTCTTTTAAATTAAGTCGTAAACGAAAAATAATAATGATAGTTTGATGCAAATTTATATTTAACCTACTTCAATAATAAAATATGCTTTTAGACGGGATTACAACTTGTTTATCGTATTTATTTTCTAATTATTAAAACTAGTTTTTTAACGTAGTTAATCTCTGCATGATTTAAATAAGTAAATAACTTGGCGCAGTATTAAATAAAAGACCTGATCAAAATATTACTCATTAATTTTACTGTTTGATGATTTTACTATAATAATGATGATTTATTTAGGAGCCTAGTAGGCATTTCATTCTAGATTAACCGAGTCATTAAGATGTTATTTTATTTAGGTGCGGTTAACATCAAATGTAGCTAACAATTTTACTACTGGCTTATGTTAAATTGCATACTAAAATTATGGTTACTTTTGATGCTGACTGTGCCTACATAGTTTGTGTTACTTATTCATTCAGCATTTAACCAATAATATTTGAATTTTTTCTTTTCTACACACTTAAGTATTGTAATTGTAACTAATAACAGTATCTTTAATTGATTAGTTCTATTTTTTGTACGCTCATCACCACGTGCCAATACCAAACGACCACATGTACAATTGCATCATTTTTATAAACATGAACCAAAGGTTGCGCTTCCCCAGCGAATTCTCTAGAATTTTCTACTCAAACACAGATGGCTCTTGCGAGCGCTGTCTATATAAGCGCGTTGACGTTTCCCGCGCCGTCATTGAAGCAAACACAAGCGAGACTGAAACTGCGAATCACTGCGCAATCTAACACGTGTTCTAATCTAAGTGAAAAACCGGGCGAATAAACGTTATTCTGCATAAAAAGTTTCCTGAGTATATATTTTGAAGAATCTCTGTGAAAACTACGAAAATGCCTGAAGAAATGCAGACATCGGGGGAGGTGGAGACCTTCGCCTTCCAGGCGGAGATCGCCCAGCTCATGTCGCTCATCATCAACACATTCTACTCCAACAAAGAAATCTTCCTTCGTGAGTTAATTTCAAATTCTTCCGACGCCTTGGACAAAATCCGTTATGAGTCACTCACCGACCCGTCAAAACTGGACAGCGGTAAGGAGCTGTACATCAAGATCGTGCCCAACAAGAGCGAGGGCACGCTGACGCTCATCGACACCGGTATCGGCATGACCAAGGCTGACCTGGTCAACAACTTGGGTACCATCGCCAAGTCCGGCACAAAGGCGTTCATGGAGGCGTTGCAGGCGGGCGCCGACATCAGCATGATCGGTCAGTTCGGTGTGGGTTTCTACTCGTGCTACCTGGTCGCCGACCGCGTCACGGTCCACTCCAAACACAACGACGACGAGCAGTACGTGTGGGAGTCCGCCGCCGGCGGCTCATTCACCGTGCGCTCCGACACCGGCGAGCCCCTCGGCCGCGGTACCAAGATCGTCCTCCACATCAAGGAAGACCTCTCCGAGTACCTCGAGGAGTCCAAGATCAAGGAGATCGTGAAGAAGCACTCCCAGTTCATCGGCTACCCCATCAAGCTGGTCGTCGAGAAGGAGCGCGAAAAGGAGCTGTCAGACGATGAGGCTGAGGAGGAAAAAAAAGAAGAGAAGGAGGACGATAAGCCCAAGATCGAGGATGTAGGAGAAGATGAGGAAGAAGACGGCAAGGACAAGAAGAAGAAAAAGAAGACCATCAAGGAGAAGTACACCGAAGATGAGGAGCTTAACAAGACCAAGCCCATCTGGACCCGCAACGCCGACGACATCACCCAGGAGGAGTATGGTGACTTCTACAAATCTCTCACCAACGACTGGGAGGACCACCTCGCCGTCAAGCACTTCTCGGTGGAGGGTCAGCTGGAGTTCAGAGCCCTGCTCTTCATCCCCCGCAGAGCGCCCTTCGACCTGTTTGAGAACAAGAAGCGCAAGAACAACATCAAACTGTACGTCCGCAGAGTGTTCATAATGGACAACTGCGAGGACCTCATCCCCGAGTACCTCAACTTCGTCAAGGGTGTAGTCGACAGCGAGGACTTGCCCCTCAACATCTCCCGTGAGATGCTCCAACAGAACAAGATCCTCAAAGTCATCAGGAAGAACTTGGTCAAGAAGTGCTTGGAGCTATTCGAAGAGTTGGCCGAGGACAAAGAGAACTACAAGAAGTATTACGAACAGTTCTGCAAGAACCTGAAGCTGGGTATTCACGAGGACACACAGAACAGGTCCAAGCTGGCAGATTTGCTCCGCTACCACACATCTGCCTCCGGCGATGAGGCGTGCTCTCTCAAAGAGTATGTCTCCCGCATGAAGGAGAACCAGAAGCACATCTACTACATCACTGGTGAGAACCGCGACCAAGTAGCCAACTCGTCCTTTGTTGAGAGGGTAAAGAAGCGCGGCTATGAAGTTGTTTACATGACTGAGCCCATTGATGAGTATGTAGTCCAACAAATGAGGGAATATGATGGAAAGTCGCTCGTCTCCGTTACCAAGGAGGGCCTGGAGCTCCCCGAGGACGAGGAGGAAAAGAAGAAGCGCGAGGAGGACAAAGTCAAGTTCGAGGGTCTCTGCAAGGTCATGAAGAACATCCTAGACAACAAAGTTGAGAAGGTCGTTGTCTCAAACAGGCTGGTCGAGTCACCCTGCTGCATTGTCACAGCACAGTATGGTTGGTCTGCCAACATGGAGCGTATCATGAAGGCCCAGGCTCTGCGTGACACCTCCACCATGGGCTACATGGCGGCTAAGAAGCACCTAGAAATCAACCCCGACCATTCCATCGTGGAGACACTGAGACAGAAGGCCGACGCTGACAAGAACGACAAGGCTGTCAAGGATTTGGTCATTCTGTTGTACGAGACTGCTCTTCTGTCATCTGGCTTCGCCCTGGACGAGCCTCAGGTGCATGCTTCTCGCATCTACCGCATGATCAAGCTGGGTCTCGGTATCGATGAGGATGAGCCCATCCAAGTAGAGGAGGCCAGCGCTGGAGATGTGCCCCCACTAGAAGGAGACGCTGACGATGCATCCCGCATGGAGGAGGTCGACTAAACCAAACAACCCGCCTATTCGTTCTTGGTTTACTTTTAATTTGTGCACTGGTGTACAGCCAAAGACTGATTTAGTTCAAACAATTCCATTAAATTAAATGGTTACATAACAAATTTTGATTTCACTGTTTTAAGTGCTCACTGTCGAATAAAAGAAATTTTATTCTTATTCAATAGTTTCATTCTATAATATAATACCTTTCATTGACCATAGTTATGCAGAAAGCGTAGTGTGAATTATTTGTCAAATACTTAATCAATAAATAAGTTAGTAATTAAAAGAATAAATCGGTTCGCTCTCTGCAAAACTGGTCAAGTAGCCTTTAGAAAATTTACTATTTCCTTTTATCTGAATAAGTAGCAGCTGGAAGTAATGAAAAAAAATGCAGTAGTTATGTCCTTCAGGCAAATTAAATCAATGTTTAACACGAGTTTGTTACTTTGTTGCTGGTCTCAATCTCCTTTACCATGGCACTAAGCAACAAGTACTGAGCTCGTGTGAACGAATGATGCAAAATGCATCAAATGGTCTTGATTTGAACTGCATTTGGCTCCAACTCGACCGGCTGCAAGTTAACTGCACGGTTTTGTATCAACTGCAACTAAACTGCATTACAAACGCGTAGCTAGTTTGCTGTTGGTGTCTGCAAAGTGTCGCTTCGCACTGAATGCAGTATCTATGCAGTTGGCAGCTAAACTTGCAGTTAGGATGCATTCCATAAGGTGGCGCCAGTTGTCGGCCCTATAGGCAGTAAATAATAAAGAAAACTATGTATACGCTGCGTAGATTAGATACGTACACTTCTGAGTTTTCACTTCTCAGATTGCGATTCAGTTTTGGTCAGGATCGAGTAAGAGCGAGCGAGACAGGTATAAAACGCGAATAGCATTCTGTTTGAGTACAGTCGGCATCAAAAATGGCTGACAATTTTAGTATGCAATTTGACATAAGCTGTAGTAAAATAGTTTGCTACTTTTGAAGTTGACAGACACGTCTCATGCTATTTTTAACCGACTTCAAAAAAAGGAGGTTCTCTATTCGAACTAATTTTTTTTTTTTTTTTTTGTGTATGTTACTCGATATCTCCGAGAACCGTGAACCGATTTTCAATTTTTTTTTTTAATCGAAAGGGTATAACTCCTAGTTGGTCCCGTTGGCACTAAGTCGGGATCTGATGATGGAATCTTGGAGAAATCGAGGGAACTCTTCAAATGTTATAGGGACATGTACGGCGCTTTCGGTAATTTATTGATAAAGTCAAGAATTTACATTCAGTAAATAGGATTTGGCCACTAGAACTTTTATATGAATCACTAAAAAGCAAAAAAAAAAAAAATTTTTAACAAAAAAAAGAACCGACTTCAGTAAAACTAAAAAACCAAAAATAACCCGTTCAAGTACAGATTACATTTGACTCACCCTTCGAAGTCGGTGCCAAACCTCACGTAAACTATAATATAACTATAAATATAAGAACTGAGTGGTTTGGGATCGACTTCGAAGGGTGAGTCAAATGTAATCTGTACTTGAACGGGTTATTTTTGGTTTTTTAGTTTTACTGAAGTCGGTTCTTTTTTTTGTTAAAAATTATACTAGGTACAGTACGACACAAAAGAGTAGAAATTGAAAAGTGGCAATATTGTAGTGTCCCTTTTTTCTTAGATTGATTAGAAAGGGACGACACTACAGTATGGCCACTTTAATTTCTACTCTTTTGTGTCGTATTGTAGGCATGTGATAACAAAGCACTGCACACTTTATTTGTACAATGAATGATTGTGCTACAACGCTAAAATTTAAATTAAGCATCATCACTCCATCTTGAATTTAATAGGTAGGTATTTATTTATTTAGAGGGAAGTAGATACTAAAAATTAATCCATATTATAAATACATACATTTGTATTCGTCCTTATTTCAAGTACATTCAGAATATTTTCCAACGCTAGCCAAGTCTATAATAGGGCGTTCATGAAATTTCTAGAATCTGCGCGCATCACAGGAGCCGTCTGACCTACTTTCATTGCGAGATCAATATGGCCGAAGCATCTAGAAAGCCTGGCATTTCTGCACTTCTTTGCACAACTCTAACTACCGTGAAACCCCGCAATTTCGCCTGGGATATCTATCACCG
The DNA here is from genome assembly GCA_947623375.1 of Apotomis capreana. Classification (NCBI taxonomy): domain Eukaryota; kingdom Metazoa; phylum Arthropoda; class Insecta; order Lepidoptera; family Tortricidae; genus Apotomis; species Apotomis capreana. Next base: position 978,252 of record OX392522.1, read on the forward strand.
CCTATATTTATAAAAGTTGAAATTCCCGTCTAGTTTTTCGACTATTAAAACCTATAACTAATAAATAGAAAGTGTTTTATGCACGGCGATATTCTCCACTCCCATTAACTGTGGCTAACTTCAAAACTAGGCGGGAATTTCAACTTTTATTAAAATAGGCAGTATACCTATACCTAGGTATGATAGGTATCCCGTATATGCGATGATAGGTAGTTCTTAGATCTTAGATTCGAATCAGCCTACAAACTTCAGTGACAAACTATTGTTTTGATACCAGTCCATTAACATTTTGATGGCCATATTCCGAATTATTTTATTAAAATATGGTAGGCACTGATCACCGCTCTGATTTTCTAAAAACTTCTTACTTACATATATTTTCGGCGATAAAGGTATTTTAACATAAAATGTGTATTTAAGTTAATCAGCAATTAGCAGCTGATTATGCTAGATACAAATTTTGTTTAAGCGTATTTGCTTGACGATAACCATCAGGCATTCGAATGCAAGCGTAAAAATCTAGAAAGAAGAAACTCAACTTTTTTGACATTGGCCCATAGCTATTTGAGCGATATATGCGATGGGCCACACCACCGACATACGACCGTTCAATAGCCCCACGCCAATGTCAATAGAATTAGACTAGTACTTCCATATAGGTGCTAAAATAAAGTTTATTATTCCGATTATGCGGATTATGTCACAGCGCTAAGAATTAGCTGTCCCACAAAATTCTTGGCAGTGAGGAAGTTCAATGCACCTGAGGGGCTTGGTTCCACACTTTTACATTATTGTATAATTCATACTCGTACAGTTGTACCTACGTAAGTATCTAATAAATATCTAATATAAACCGGCCATGTGCGATTCGTATTCGCGCACCAAGGGCCTGGGCTCCGTACGGTTCATGAGATACAGTAACTGCCTGGTGACAGACTGACTGACAGACTGGCAGTGGAACCTTAGTAATATGGTCCCGTTTTTTACCCTTTGGGTACAAAACCCTAAAAAAATGAGATGTGAAAATCGTGAAAGCTCCTAATCAATTTTTCAGAGCAATACACGGACGTCGTTACTTACCTGCTTTCAGGCAACTGGGTTTAAAAAATTGTAAGAGAGAGAACTTATGTCCGTGACCCCGGCTCCACACTATCGCCAAGTTGACCGAGGCTAGGGTTGCCAAATCACGAATGAAAAATGTTTATTTCGGTTTTGTACAGTTTAACAACACAGTAAAGGTTGGGACATTCTATTAAGCATTAAATATGCTTGTGTCAGAAGGACCCACCGGACATGAGGACAGATCATCCAGTTTATAGTAACTACACCATACATTGCGGCTCAGAAAATTTTCAAAAATTTATTACGCTATGGCAGTTAACGCTAAATTAATAATTGTTATCAAAGTCAAAGTCAAAGTCAAAATCATTTAATTCAGACAATGGTCCATAATATGTTAGAATTAAACAGAATATAAGTTAGAATTGAACCAAATAAAATTAATTAAAGATGTTAGAATTAAACAAAATAAAATTAAACTAAGTAAACTAAATGGCAACAGTGCTTAAAAAATATTATACACAGAATATTGAGTTATAAATGGGTCGATTGCATATAAATAATTAAAACAAAACATTAATTGATTCCTTTGTGTGACGAAAGTTACCCATACATTTTGTATGACTAACTTTCGTTACAGAAAGGAAGCGATCTTGATTTTTAGTTTACTAAGCTTTTAACTATGTACCTACCTACATTTTTTTTGCAATCGACCCAAATATGAGATTATAGCACTAAAATCTCCGTCTGGCTTCAATTTGCGGTTATATCAAATATACACGCTGTACACTAATGTTTATTCCGTATAGTATTTAGCAAAGGAAACCTAAATATATATTTTTCAATTCATAAAAGTGTAAGATGCCCGTAAAAATTTAATTTGAAAATATGGTTTTAAATCTGTATTTTGAAATGCTTAAAACGCTGTCCGCCATTTCGCTTATGATAGTAACGTCATCGGTCCTGTAAAGATAACTGAAAGTCTACTTTGACGACTTCGAATAGTGCCGTCCCTCTCGATCTCCTGTTAATGTATATTGGAGTGAGCGAAATGGCACTATACGACGGTCGAACTTCAAATATTTACAGGTAATTCTACGTCACGCCACAGATTAGCAAAAGGCAAAAATGGCGGACGGCGTTTTTGACTGATCATGAAATTTCTAATTTTCAATTGAAAATTTGGCTTTCTAGCTTTCACAAAAATTCAAGACATTTTTTTCAGAGCTAGTAAGATCATTATTAACCATCCATACTAATATTATAAATGCGAAAGTGTGTCTGTCTGTCTGTTACCTCTTCACGCTTAAACCGCAGAATCGATTTTGATGAAATTTGGCATGGAGATAGTTTAAGATCCGAGGAAGGACATAGGATAGTTTTCATCCTGGAAATTATCCCTAAAAAGATTGAAAAGTGAGTATATAATTCATGATGACATTGATGACCCTGTAGAAAATGTAATGATTAGACCAAAAGCACAATTGCTCTTACATTTGCTTAGGCGCTTTTAATAATCCCTTTTATTAATTAAGGTGATTAGGTGGATATCTATCGTGTAGTACGACTCAGTACGAGGTTGCTTCCATACTTCCAAGTTCCACGCGGACGTAGTCGCGGGCAAAAGCTAGTTTCAAATATATTTCAAAACTGGGTCTACTAGCCTATTATAAAACAAACATAACCTAACCTAATGGGTTCTTTAAAACGATGTTTATAAATTCCTATAAAAATTACGAGTTTCAGGAAAAAATTGGGCAAATGAAAATTTGGCGAAATGTTATAGATGGGAAACAATGTTTCGGAGTTGTGATTACCAGTTTAGAAACTTCGCCGCAGTTTCTTCCACGGCTTATCGCGTTACCTTGCGCCGCTAAGTGCGATTGAAATCTTGAAAAACAATCTAAGGTTGTCGTTGAGCTATCGGCGGCTGCCGAACGCTCGAGTGGCGACGTCACTACAAATCGATCGACTAGAGATGGCTCGGGTTTGCCCATAGGGATGGGAAAAAATCCCGGATATATCCGATCTATTTTTTTAGATATTTTAGATAGATTTTACAAGATACGTCGTACACTAACATGACAGCTGCAGTATTTACTTTAACACGGCCCACAGGGTATTGTCGCCAAGTTGCCGGGGATAGCTTTCCCGTTTTATTAGTATTAGGTATGGCGGGGGCGGGCGCCGTAACGTAAACAAAACATGTTATAAATTATCAAATGCAGAGCAGATCTGGCTCGTTCTTCTTCAGTCTGAAGAATAAGGTGGATTGCAAAAGTTTCCGCCATCGTTCTAACGCGACAATCCTTTCATCCTCACCAATTAGATGGCAGTGCACAACTGTGCGTTTTTCTAGAAATTTCCTGCCTCACATGACTTCATCGTGGAATTAATTGTCTTGCGGTATTTCCGGACCGATACGACCTTCAAACCTTCAAGAAATGAGCGTACTCCCACCTGAAAGGCCGGCAACGCACTTATGACTCCTCTGGTGTTGCAGGTATATATGGGCGACGGCAATCGCTTTCCATCAGGCGATCCGTTTGCTCGTTTGCCCCTATGACATAAAAAAAAACCGGTGTCCTAGAATGGATCAGCTATTTCTTATGCTTGCGAAGAAAAATGTGCCTTACAGGGGAACCTATACGCAAATGCTCTAAGGAAACACGAACCCTATGAATGACCCCAGAGTCCGAGAGTGCATCTTATCGTTATCTTACCCAACTATCGATGGAAGATTATCCCGATCAGCTACAGAAGGTGCTCGGGATATGCAAGGGCAAGATCCGTGCCCACAAACCCCGGATTCTGTCTTATCCTTATCACAGCCAACGGCCGATGGATTACACCAATCTAATCAGTTCAGTTGCATGAGGTGCGTAGACCTGTACGCTCACATGACGATGACACTGACGTCCACTCGGTGATAATAGCACAATAGCATGCTTTTATTCAGCTAACATTTAGTTAAAAAGTGGTAAAAATGGATAAACAGAAGACACAACGAAGCTATGCGCCGTTTTTGAGACAGGTTGGTATTCTTAAATCTTGCACAGACAAAGAGGTGTCAGTTATGCTTTAATTTAAAAACCTAAGGCCTAATTTGATCGATTCCAAGCCTACCATGTCCATCAAGCCCTTTTGTTCTGAATTCTTTTAATGAGTGCTAGGCCTTATCTATCTGTTTCCAATATATTTGGTCAGAGGTTGCTCTCTTGATGCTCTCCTCCAGATAGAGCCAGTCAAGGATTTTCTCTGCTATTTTCCCCTAGTCTCTTTGCTGTTCCTGGGATGTCTGCCTGTTGGATATTATAATATTTTACTTCATGTTTCCTTATACATTTATGAAACATGTAATGTCTCATTTAATGTGGGTAGCTCCACCACAATTTTTTATTTAAGCCTTAAATACAAAGATCAAAGCTTAAAGAAAAATTTAAAAAGGAGCTACCTGGGGGAAGAGACCGGGAATCGAACCCGGTACCTGGATTGCCGGTCCAGCGGTTCATGTTTCCTTTTATCCTTATTTCTCACCACGTGGCCGGCCAGTCCATCGCCATAGTCATGTCATTGAATCTGAAGTTCATTAAACATGCTTACTAATTTTACAATGATCATTTATTGTATAAATAAAAAGTGTAAACAATAAGACAAAAAAAAATATTTTACTTAATACACGCTTAAACTAAAAATAAAAACTTAAAATTAAACTAAAAACTAAGCGTAAATGTAAAAAAATAATTGAATGATGATTTGTCGCAATCGCAACAAATTGATGTACCTAACACTTTTATTTTCATACTAGCTTGTGCCCGCGGCTTCGCTCGCGTTAAGAAGTATTATTATTAATTATGTATAGTTATTGCGGCTTTACTTTTGTTTAGCGTGTGTAAAAAAATAGGCCCTACAAAACTTCTTTGTACAAAAAGTTTTAACAAAAAATAGAACCGACTTCAGTAAAACTAAAAAGCCAAAAATAACCCGTTCAAGTACAGATTACCTTTGACTCACCCTTTGAAGTCGATCCCAAACCACTCAGTTATTATATTTATATTTTATAGTTTACGTGAGGTTTGGCCCCGACTTCAAAGGGTGAGTCAAAGGTAATCTGTACTTGAACGGGTTATTTTTGGCTTTTTAGTTTTACTGAAGTCGGTTCTATTTTTTGTTAAAACTTTTTTTTTTGCTTTTTAGTGATTGTTAAAAACACTTATGGCAGGGTGATCATGGAGGTCTTAAAGGCATGCATCTCGTTTGAATTATCTCCTAACTCCTAACCGTTGAGGAGTTGTACCTTCCATCATCAGCTCAGCATTGGAAGATGATGACTACCATATGCAAATACTTAAATAGTTTTATAAAATATGTGAAAAATATTATAAGTGCCTATAAAATTTCGGGAATTCCTTCGATTCCTCATGGATCTCGTCATCCGATCTTCACCAAAATTTTATGGGACCAACCTTGAGATGTCTATTCATGAACCTAAAAAGAATTTTCCAAATCGACTCATAAATGACGGAGTTCTGAGGTAACAAACATTAAAAAAAAAAAAAAAAAACATACAACCGAACTGAGAACCCCCTCCTTTTTTTGAAGTCGGTTAACAATATTCTTGACTAATCTGTCATTAGGCGCTAAAACTATCAAGCAACTGGGTGAACTTACTCGAGAGCAAGCAACATAAAACTGTCCACGAGAGAAGCAATGTTCTCTCAAGTCAATACCCGCAAATTTGAGACTTTGCCCCTGAGACTTGTTATTCGAGATTGGTTTAATGATTCTAAGCCATGTTATAAGTTACGTCATGTTCTATTGTAAGATATTGAGGTTCTCTTCGTTGATGAATAAAACATGTATTATTCTGAGCCAGATAAACGTAATTCAGAATTCTGAAATGACTTATTATTGAAAAGCTTGAATGTATTTATTACGGATGCAGGAAGTTTCCCGATCATTACTCATCCCGTCCCAACGCGCCGCCCGTCTATAGGTACCGATTGACGACGATCGAGATGCCACCAAATACTACTTTTTTAATCTATTAGGATAACACGGGTCTCTATCCATACCTCAAAAGCAAAAAAAGAACCCCCTTATAGGATCACGTGTAGCTGTCTTTCAGTCCGTCTGTTACAATCGATTTGCTGCAAAACTACTGGACCTATTAAATTGCAATTTGGCGCAAATGCTTTCAAGAATTTTCATGACCACAAATAAAATTTCAAAATCGGTGGCATTTTCGTAATTAACGTCCCAACAAACCATAAAAATTACACCCGTACTTATATTTAGTCATTTCAATCCCATCGCACCCCAAAAGGCGACCCGACCCGATAAACCATTAAAGCATTACCAATGGATTTTCAGACTTTGTCACCACATTTCTCCCTTTTGAATTAAAAAAAAACCTGAAACACGTGTTAACTCATTTATTGTTAGAAATACTCCTGTGAAGTTTCGAATAAAATAGTCTAACTAATCTTCTTTCGCCATACAAACTTTGGACCCCCATTTCACCCCTTCAGGGGGTAATTTTTGAAAAATCCTTTCTTAGTGCACCCCTACACCTTATAAGGAACCTACGTGCCAAATTTGACCTCTCTAGAACCAGCGGTTTAGTATTTAGACATTTCAACCCCATTTCACTCCAACAGGGGAGATGGTAACTCACGTCCGCCACGTTGGATTTTAAAATCGTTGCGGTTTTTGTAATCAGCGACCCGATAAACCATAAAAACAATACCCATGCTGATTTTCAGACTTTGTCACCACATTTCTCCCTTTTAGGGGTTGAATTTTCAAAAAACCTGAAACACGTGTTTACTCATTTATCTTTAGGAATACTCCTGTGAAGTTTCGAATAAAATAGTCTAACTAATCTTCTTTCGCCATACAAACTTTGGACCCCCATTTCACCCCTTTAGGGGGTAAATTTTGAAAAATCCTTTCTTAGTGCACCCCTACACCTTATAAGGAACCTACGTGCCAAATTTGAACTCTCTAGAACCAGCGGTTTAGTATTTAGACATTTCAACCCCATTTCACTCCAACAGGGGAGATGGTAACTCACGTCCGCCACGTTGGATTTTAAAATCGTTGCGGTTTTTGTAATCAGCGACCCGACAAACCATAAAAACAATACCCATGCTGATTTTCAGACTTTGTCACCACATTTCTCCCTTTTAGGGATTGAATTTTCAAAAAACCTGAAACACGTGTTTACTCATTTATCTTTAGGAATACTCCTGTGAAGTTTCGAATAAAATAGTCTAACTAATCTTGTTTCCCCATACAAACTTTGGACCCCCATTTCACCCCTTTTAGGGGGTGAATTTTGAAAAATCCTTTCTTAGCGGATGCCTACGTCATAACATCTACCTGCATGCCAAATTTCAGCCCGATCCGTCCAGTGGTTTGGGCTGTGCGTTGATAGATCACTATGTCAGTCAGTCAGTCAGTCAGTCACCTTTGAGTTTTATATATATAGATTAGTAGATACGAGTTCCACCTACACGTAGGTACTCGTATAGAAATTTGTGCGTTTTCCATGTTAACTCATGCATTCGACATTTTGCACCTTTTTAGAGGATCTGTTTCTTTGAAGTTGGTCTGCTTTGTACCGCAAATTGTGTTGTGTCTTTTGTGCAATAAACATAGCATCTGATTCACTATACTTATTACTGCATGTTGACTTGTTTACTTCTCTTGTAATCTAACGTGATATTGATATCTTAACGTTGAGGCTGTTTGTTACTGTCACTTTCATTCGATACCTGATCTTCGTCATCATCACCTGTATCAGTCCACTGTTAGACATAAGCTTCTCCCACAGCACGCCACTGAGCTCAATTTTCAGCTCTCCTTGATCAGTCACCACCCGCTACCCTACGAATATCGTCACTCGGTCCAGCGCATGGGACTCTTTCCTCTTAGTCTTTTACGTTGAATCTCTCCTGTCACTAAGAGCTTTTCCAGGTTGTCATTCTACTTCCTGGCTACATGACCGAAAAATTTTAAGATTCTACGGAGGCAGATGTAGGACAGTCTCAAGGTGATTCCCAAATACTGAAGGATGGAGGCATTGGTGTGAATTGCGATAGGCTGTCCATGGTATTCTCAACATTTCCCTCCAGCAGCACGTCTCTAAAGCATCGGTGCCTGAGTGGTCAGCGGGCGGTTGGCGGTATAACGTCTCATTTTTACCCTCGACTTTTGTATCAGTAACCTTAACCCGTCTTCGACCCACCGCTGGCAACATGTGGTTGATAAGCCAACACATGCATGACAAACCAACACATGCACAACTGGTTATCTGATCGACTTCACAATCGACAATCGTAGCCGTATCTTTAAATATGAAACAAAACAAGATATTGTATTTCGTATGTTCTGAAAATAATTATTACCTATTAGTAGCTGGCAACTCTAAAACTTACAACTGACAACAATTGTATTGTATGGTCAGCATGAAAATTAGCTACTAGAATTGTCATCTAGGTGCTAACTATACGTTCGGCTCTGCCAAAAAGTATTCAACTAGAATACCAAGCATATGTCCTCTTCGTTACGTGTGTTTTAGTTAACACATAACGAAAAGGATTTGTTCGGATGAATCAGCTGATCATCGGCTACCTTTCTCGTCACTCCTTACCGTTTTGATCGTACGACTACCAATCACACATGGTCGTTGGAACACCAAATTCCATCGCCACTCGATACACGATCACTGAATCACTGATAATGCAAACAGTCCCTGTCTTTGTCTAATCAGATTTACAACGTGTGTTGATACCACTGATATAAGCTATTCAGTTTAATTGCTATTTGATTGCCATGTGCAGATTTATAAGTACAATTACCACTAGCTGTAAGTGTTGTTTTATGGTGTCTATACCACCACTCCACAATCAAGAGCTCCACAGTGGTTCTCTATCCTTTGCTCGAATTTCATATGCCATAATCTATCACTTGCAAGAATAATTTCTCCATGAATAGTATTAAAGAAATCCCGAAGAGTATGATTTATGAAATAAAAAGTTTATGGCAAATGAAAATTATGGCAAGTGATACATTTATGACAAATGAAATACGGGGAAGTGAAGTGATCCCCTCCCAGTCTCACTTTGCGTTGTGGTCTGATGCACGTAGGGATCATTGACGAACAGCACATGGTTGATCTCCGGTTCTCGTTCGGTTTCGGTTATACTTTGATTTCCATTGTTCTACAGTCATTTGAGCTATCGGTCATATTACGGTCATATGCGTATATTTCGATTTATGCTGATCGAATGGCACTGAGTGATATTGAAAAGTTTTATGGAAGGCAGTTGGAGCACATCGATCTTATCCCGTGACATAGAGCATCCTAGTCCAGTTACATTTCATTTTCACCAACCACTAATGTAACTTTGTAATTTTGTTCAACACGTGATTTGTATTTTATGTGCTCATAAAAAAAAGTGCCATTTCATCAATTGTACGCATTGTGGTATCTATACAGAAGATCGGAGAGATAAATAGGAACGATAAAACATAACATAATAATCAAAGTGGGAATAATGAAATCAGTACAAGATAGTAGCTTAGATATAATTTCTAGTTTACCAATTTACTGCGACAACCAAACTACTGTTAGACACCGGTTACACGATCAGTCTGTCGTCAGTTCAGTCCATCAGTCTGGTCAGGATCACGATAATGATCGTGTAGCCCTCTCGGACTGATGGTCCGGACTGGTGAAAATAAACTAATGTCAGTACTGACAGTCCAGAATGATGGACTGAACTGACGCAAGAATGAGCGTGTAACCGATGTCTTAGACCTTTAAGATCAACAAGAACTAGAGCTAGTAGTGGTAATATAGGTGTCTTTCTGCAAATATAAATATGTTATCTAGTGCGGAGGGGGAGACCAAAGTTAAAACAAGTTTAGTCGGATCTTCCTCGGAGTCCAATACCCAACTGACATTACACAAAATAAATAAAAGAGAACGTGAGGTCATGTGGTGTAGGAAATCCAAGGAAAGTATAGGGTTACATGGTGAGCTACACGCATTATCACCTATGTCGGCATAAAATTTACGCTTTATTCATTCTACAATCGGTGCAAACTAGTAATTGCATGACTTCGAACTTTCCGCTTTTAATAAAATCGATTTATACTGCTGAATTCCAGTGTTTCCTGACGGCGAGCGTAGCGGTGAACATAACAGGACACGGCTGCGTCATCGGTTACTCAGCTATCCTGATCCCCAGCCTGAGGAAACCCGACTCACACATCCAGGCCACGGCTAGCCAGGAGTCATGGATAGGTAACTAAATTCCATTGATAAGACGAAGGACATCTTGCTTCCGTGAAATGTGAAAGGAGTCGGATGTCAAATTCGTATACCATTTTTTTCGTTCGGCATACATAAGGTAGGAACCGCAGCCTGTAAGAAGAAACGTCTCCTTTATAAGTATATTTGGAGATAACTATGACAAGTCTTGTTATCTAAAACTTCACTTATTTTCCTCTAGGATTAATGGAACCTAGAAGAGGGTGTCTATCTTGATTAGAGTTAGATTTTATAGTAAAAATCGTCGTAATTATGCATAAATTGTTGATAAAACTGTTAAGTATAAATATGCCATACTGCACACATTTCTGTATCTCTATTAATAATTTACCCTTTCTCATTCCAGCGTCCATTATCGGCTTCGCGCTCATCATGGGCAACTTTATCGTGACGCCTCTCATGGACATGATCGGCAGAAAGAAGTGTCACCTCCTCACCACTCTTCCCATCATGACAGGATGGTTCCTTCTAATCCTAGCTGACAGTGTGACGGCCATCATTCTAGCCAGGTTCCTGCAGGGCATATCCATGGGATTACTGGGGCCTTTAGGGTCCATTGTAATCAGTGAAATGACCGATCCAAAATACAGAGGAGGCTTCTTAACTTGCGTATCATTATCACTCACACTAGGGGTTCTATTTACTCATACGGTGGGGACATTCTTGACCTGGCAACAGACGGCTTTACTTTGCTCCTTCGTGACCTTCACCAGTTTGAACATGATAATATTCACGCCTGAAACGCCCTCGTGGCTGATTGCTAAAGGAAGATATAAGGAGAGCAAAGAAGTGTTCACATGGCTAAGAGGTGAGGGTCCTGAGCAAGAAGACGAGCTCGAGCACATGATATCAGCTCAGAAGATGATCCGGAAATCCAGTGTCGCTGGCCAGAAGCTCTCCTTCTGCACGAGAACTGGAAGATTCTTCAGATATTTAGGAGTCACTTTCAAGAAGCCTGAATTTTACAAGCCCATCGCTATCATGTTCCACTTGTACCTCCTATTCCAGTTCGCTGGTATTAACGTCATTAGTTCTTACGCAATGGACATCATCAGACAAGTTGTGGGTCCTGAGGCGAACGCTCCACTACTCATGGTACTTTTAGATTGCCAGCGACTCGCATGCAACCTGTTGGCCGTGTTTGTGATGCAGAAATGCAATAGGAGAACAGTGTTGTTCTCCACAGGAGCGATATGCGTACTAGCATACTTTAGTAAAGGAACATACGTGCTTGCCAAGCAGAACGACTGGCTTCCTTTCGACAATCAATTCATTCCTATATTTTTAATAGGAATGTACATGTTCTCCCTTACTGTAGGCATATCATCTGTGCCATTTGCGATTTCCGGAGAAATATTTCCGCTAGAATACAGAGGATTAGGTGGAGGTATTGGAACGTTACCTCTGTCATTGAATTTCTTTATAGCTATTAAGTGTTTCCCAGTTTTGACTGGTGCTATCGGCCTCCCTTTTACGTATTATGTGTACGGTGGAGTGGTTTTCTACTGCTTATCTGTCCTTTACTTTATTTTGCCTGAGACGAAAGACAGGACTCTTCAGGAGATCGAAGATGAGCTCAGAGGGCAGTCCGCGAAGGACAGGAGAGAGTCGCAGCCTCTCAATGGACAATTTAACCTAACGCGTAGGTACAGTTCCCAAATTATTATTCATTAAGACTGTTTATGAAATCATTTAAGGAACAGGACCTGTTGATGCTTAATTCTTAAGAGGATTGACTTGATACTCACTCTCATTCTGTATAAAATATTTTTTAAATTATGTAGCTAGACTTTATGTTGTTATAAACATGAATGAAAATTAATTATGTAAAAAGTAATTATAATGTTAATCCTTTTCAATAAATTGTAAAACTCTCGCAGTGTTTTTATTCCACTTTTATTCGAATATGTTTGCTGAGTAAGAGTTTTGCTTAATATAATACAGCGTAAATTGACTGAACTTTATCGACTATGTTTAAGCACCAAGTAAAAAGAATGTAAAACAAAAGAAAACAAGACATGAAGATTCACACTTTATTTCATATAGATTTAAGGGCGAACTCACAATACATCCATTGTAAAATATATTACCAGATAAGCATCTAGTAATATATTTTATGGATGGTATTTGGAATTAGGAACATTGTAGAATCTTGTACTATTTAGAACAGTGGTTCCCAATCTTTTCTGGACCAGGGGCCACTTTATTTCTTTGTGGTTCGCGTGAACCACGTGTAAACAAATTCCGCTCTTCCAGAGGACTACGGCGATGTGTCATACGCGAATTCGAAATCGATCGCGGACCTATTTTGCCTTGTTGTTAGATACCACTAATTAAAAACGAATCTCATTCAACAGACTATCACCGTTTTAGGGTAACACTAATGACGTCTAATAAGAGAAAAAAGTCACCCAACGGGACAAATATAATTATCCAGTTTAAAGTGATTTCGAAATATATATGACATTGAGTATCTAGGATTCAGGATATCAGACGAATATATGGACGCAATCAAAATGTTTCAGTAAATTTTCAGCTTTCCAAACATTCATCTTAAATGCACAATAACAAGTTATACTATCTACGTTCATAAATCACACGTACGTTGTTGCCATCTATCTACGGAGCCAGCTTAAGCGGCAGAGCGTTTCCTTATGTCTTCACCAGCCCCCTCATCCCTCTTCTAAAGTCTCCAGTTCCAGCATCTTGTCCTTTTCACCGCTCTCTGGAAGCCTGGGATCACTCTTGATGCCTCTGAAGTGACATTCTATCTCATACAACGTCTTTCCTTTCGTCTCTGGAAGCAGGAAGTATAAGAACGCACCGCAGAATGCTATACAAATGCCGTAAACCAAAAAGGTGCCGTTGACACCGATTTCTTTGAAGGAAGTTGGAGCAGTCTTCACGACTACAAAGAACATGATGGAGAGGAACATGCCAGATATACCGCTGCCTAAACTCCTGTAGGCTAGAGGGAAGATCTCACCAGCTATGGCCCATGGGATTGGTAATATCCCTAGCGTTTTCCCAAATATGTACGTTAAGGTTGGGATGACTGGTGTCCATTTGTATTCCTCTGTGATGTAGCCAAAATCTCTAAGGTATAGTAAAAGAGCGGTTGTGAAGAGAGACACAACACTGACGATAACTCCGATGAAGAGGACGGTGCGTCTGTTGAATTTGTTGACCACTACGCAAGCCATGATCGAAGTGACGAATCTAACAATATCTACCATCAGCATACTAGTATTGGCTTCAATGGCTCCATCTGAGACCTCATTCATCATAGGCACAGTATAAGACGGGACAACAGTCATGCCTGAAATCTGGAAGAGCACAAACATGAACATCATGATTAAAGTCGGTTTGTAAAATTCTGGTTTCTTAACCGTTTCCCAGTAGACCTGCAGTCTGGTTTTTTCTACTGTGGTTTCGGTTGTTCCCATTCTTTGGCTGTTCAGCAGGACTTCTAGTTCCTTCTCAGAGTCATGGTAATGTCCTCGTAGCCATCTGAAGCTCTTCCTGCATTGGTTGAACTTGCCTCTGGAAGCCAGATAGGGTGGTGTCTCAGGGGACAAGGATACTAATATCAGAGATACGGCGTAGACGCTCCCGCAGGCGATGGCTGCGGATCTCCAGTACAGCAGGGTTCCGAAGACGTGGGCGAACAGCATGCCGGTGGCGAAGGAGAAGGCGATGGTCGCCAGGAAGGCGCCGCGTAGCTTGGGCGAGGAGTACTCGGCGATGGAGACCGGAGCTGCCGCTGCTTGGAGTCCCATTCCAAAACCCTGGAAAGATAAGTTATAAGTGTAAGAAAAATAAATAAATAAATAATTCATTCTACTCGTATTTTATTTTATGAAGGTAAATGGAGACGACTTCTAAAGAAAGCTATGATGAAAATAAAAACGGCTCTGCCTAACTGGACAACAGGTGCACCGTTGTGCCTTAAAACAATATATGTACAGTAGCTACATCTCACGATTAAAGTTTTCGTACATCTGACGTACTCTTCTAGAAAAAAAAAGTTATTTTCCTACGTGTAATTAATACTTTAGTAAAAAACTAGAAGGGGCACCATGGTCCGTGTGGAAGAAAAACTCATAGGTAATCCTCTTTTTCGCTTCTAGGTAGTCGGGTAAAAAATAATCTATAACCATCTGGGGATATGCAATGCAACTACTGCCGTTTAGGCGTGATGATAGGACAAAGAATTCATTTTTACAATTTTATTATATTCTACATCTCCTACAGCACCTTGGCATGTCCCGTAGCGCAAAAAAATATCCTGTAGCAATCATGCAAGTAGATCTATTCATATTTGCATGTAAAATTAATAAATACCGCAAAAAAACTGTGAGATTATAAAAGCGTCAATATTTTTAATCGAACGCAATAAACACATTATCTTGATCAATTGGCTCGTAGATCAACCTGTGACCACATCATATGTGATTGGGGGCAATTATATTCACGTGCAAACCCGTGATCGCGAGACAGCTCACGGCGTCGAAGGTGTCAGAGTCCAGTTCAATTTCAATACAATATTCTATCCCATGAGAGGCCATGACCAGACTCTCCATGTGATCGATCACGCGACCAATGATACCAATCGATTCTAATAACTCGTTTGATTTTATTGGCTTTTACATTTTACTTTGTTATTGTTTGGTTCGATAAAGAGGGACAGAACATGAACAAACGGCCTTTAGGAAAAAGAACTTAGTACAGTGACTAGGCTCATTAAATAAAGAGGAAAAGAAAAATAGTACCAGTCATAATTTTTGCCGTTTTCAACCAAAAGGGTCCACTGTCTGACCAAAAAGATAAGAAATTAAAAAGTGGCAATACTGTAGTGTCGTCCCTTTTTAATCAATCTAAGAAAACGGGGACGACACTACA
The DNA here is from genome assembly GCA_947623375.1 of Apotomis capreana. Lineage (NCBI taxonomy): Eukaryota > Metazoa > Arthropoda > Insecta > Lepidoptera > Tortricidae > Apotomis > Apotomis capreana. The sequence continues at coordinate 993,556 of OX392522.1, forward strand.
GTATTGCCACTTTTTAATTTCTACTCTTTTTGGTCTCTGTCACTATGAGGACGAATGTTTTTTGCATCTTTATACCAGTAACCTGTTAATGAGTCCTCGCAAGCAACAAAGTGGTACCTTTGCTTGAAAACGTCACATTTGATTATTATGTGCATACAATGAATAAACTTTTGACTTTCAAGCACTCAATTTTACGTGGGTGTTATTGAGACAATGTGTACGCTTGGCAATAAAGATACGTACATATTAGATGCGAGCAGCGAGGCAACATAAAGGCCAGGCAAAATCACCATTTTGTGACGTTTTCAACCAAAAGGGCCCACTTTGTCGCTTGTTTAAGTCGCAATTTGTTTGCATCTTTATACCAATAATAACCTGTCAATACGTACTTATAGTGAGCGACCAAGTGGGCCCTTTTGATTGAAAACGTCACATTTATCCCAGCATCTTCCTTAATCTTTGTAAGAAAATTCAACCGATTCTAAGCTACCTGTAGGTAGTTGAGGACTCTTGACCCCCGTCTTACCACCGTATGTCTAATTAACTGTATAATTTACTTCATGACTAAGCTGTCTGCATGCCCAGCCGGTTACTACTGTTGCTTGGCTTATCTGTAATACCCTGCTGAGACCATTCCTGCTGTCATAAACCTCCCCCTATCACCATTCAGTTTCTCAACGCTGGCAGTATGCAGCCTAAATCTCTTTGTTCTCTTTATCAGTGAGTTCTACTTGCCTGTAAAGTTCTACTGATCAGCAACGCCGTGGGTCCTGTAGCCGCCACCATGAGTGCCCAGCCCCCCAGCGCCGGCAGCGTGCTGAGCTGGTTGGTCAGCCTTCTTCCCAGTCGTTGGAGACAGAGTGGCGCTGTGACGATGCCCGTGATCAGCGCCAGGCCGAGGATCGATGCTGGAAGGAACAAAGGTTTACGGTTATGTTTTTCCCGAAGGTTACAGTATGGGGCTTTTCAAAAAGTCGATCTTTAGGGATCAAAAATGCACGTGTGATGCTCCTGACGCCGGGTATGCATGTTTGTCACCGTCGTAGTATAAAAAAGTAAGTCTAGTAGACTCGCGCACCGAGGGTTCCGTACAACTACTTATCCCATCTTAAATGAGGTGCGAAGTAAACGCAATCGGATTCTCCAAATAATATTTTTGAAAAGGACTATATTTTTGGAGTTTACTCCTTAAGAATCGATTTTCATATATAAGCCCGGGGTATGAAAAATATGGGGTGTAAAATCGAACGTATCTGCCGTGCTAATTTAAAAAGTCGTATCTCAGTATACGATCGGGGTAAAAATACGACTTCTTAAATTAGCAGGTTATGCGTTACGTTAAGCGTTATAGACTAAGACCCCGATATAAAATGACCATCACCGAGATGTTTATTTGATGAAATGTATTTTCAATGTACTTAGCAACGGGAAAACATGGCTTCCGTTAGAGAAAATTAATATTAATTGTTCTCTGCCATTTATTTATTTTAAATTACCACAAGAGGCTTAACAAATAACATAGACAAGAAACATATTCATAATTTCTCCACGGTGACTGCGGCGGCGGCTGGCGGCCTACACGGCGCGTTGCTGCGCAAGTGCGCATCGGGCAGCTTGACTGACAGTTGTCAATCTACAACAGCTGAGAAATGTGTTTTTGTTTTCAAGTTTTTGCTAATATTTTGCGTGAATCTCTATCATGTTACGAGTGTGATTGCTATCAGCGCATGAGTACTATCTAGTTATATGTGCAATTATAAACCACCGCTTCGCCCAGGAACTTTATGGGGCAATTTGTATGCCGAAACTTGGAGCGGTTTTTTTAAATACTTTATTTGTTATCGTAGCCGTAAGTTTTTATCTATTGCGTTTTTTAATAGTTTACTTGATGAATCGTAATAGCACGGGCTCCTCTCAGAATGTCGCTTCCAGGTCTGTGTCGCTGTCGCTGGAGAATTCCGTACAGTGCCCACATTGCTCCCAGATTCGTTTCTTTAAAGGTCAGAAAGGACTTTATATACACATCAGTAGAACCCATGGCATTCGTGCTGGCGCAATTACGTCGCCACCTGCCTCTTTACAGGCAAACAATTCACAACCAAGTCAGATCAGGCCTTTTTCTTAGAGCAGGCTACAAGGAGATATCCGTTTGCAAAAATATCGGACCTCAATCTGACTTCTGATATATATTGTATAGATCCCAGACATCCTACAAACAAATGTTGCCAACCAGTTTTGTGGTCCCCCTCCGCCCACCCCGGCAATTAAAAATGCCATACAAATTAAAAAAAAGTCATCAAGCCATGCCGTGTGGGGTATCAAATGAAAGGGCTTATTGAGTAGATCACGAATATATAGCACACTATAACATTTCTTACACTTTCTCTAAGATTTTTTGAAATTTTACTAAAATGCTCCATTTTCGAGTTAACTTTAAACCACTATAGATTGAAAACTAATGAATATATTTTTATAATTATTATTTTTAATCATTAACAATAGTCCATTGTTTACGCACCAATAGTTCGTACAGTGAAAAAGTTGCACGGGGGAGCGGGGGGAGCAATCAAAGATAGCGAGTTTCGATATTTCAATATATTTCTTAAAATTTCGGACTCTCAACAGTTGTCGTGTACCTGCAAAAAAGCAGCACTGAAATGTATATCCTTGTGTAAATGTGTAAATAAGAATTGTAAAAACTTGTAACAAAATTAAACTGTTGAGAGTCCGAAATTTTAAGAAATACCTATATTGAAATATCGAAACTCGCTATCTTTGATTGCTCCCCCGCTCCCCCGTAAAACTTTTTCACTGTACGAACTATTGGTGCGTAAACAATTGACTATTGTTAGTTATTAAAAATAATAATTATAAAAATATATTCATTAGTTTTCAATCTATAGTGGTTTAAAGTGTCGCAAGATATGGGTTTATATGACAGTGCGCGCACCACGATTTTCATAAACCCATAAGTACGCTTATTTCTGCGACAAAAAAGTGGTGCGCGCCTGGCCTGAAGAGTAAACTCCAGTCGTGCGTCGGAGCTGACACACACACTTTTTTTTTATGTTTATGTACATTATACAATTGTATCGTTTTTCGTTTGTCCTATATTTGTAGTATAAGACGGTATTGCTTGCCAAATTTCATAGTTCTAGGTCAACGGAAAATACACAGATTCACAGATACATGTTAAACTTATAACACCCTCTCTTTTCGTTGGTGGTTTAAAAAGATTTGTCTCACTGTTAGCTAGCGAGATTTTTCAATGATAGTCCAGACAAAATCAGCCATTAACAAGGACGGGGCATAAATCACCCCTGAGTTCATCGCCACATCAAAAGGCGAAATTAAGAGTACCCTTGTCCCAATGTCAAGTACGTTGAACCCATGGAAAGACCTTTCTTTACGCCATAGTATAATAAATTCTAACAAATGTACGCGCATGTCTATTCTTATTCTTTCAAAATTTGGGAAAATTCTTAGAAATATTTAAGAGAATGCAACGATAATTTTCATGTTCGAATATTCTAATTCTGTAGGATTTTTTCAAAATAACAATGATTTTGGTAAACATAATTAGACCAAATGCAAGTAAAATAAGTATCATAGCTTTACTTAGTTTGGGACTAGTTCGATTTGTGTATGATTGTCCCTTAATATTTATTTATTTATTAAACGCTTTCAACGATAATTTACTGTATTTTAGAGTTGATTAGACAGACAGTTCATTATCAAAAATTGGTACACCGATAATCTGATAATGCTAACAATAATTTACGTCAACTATATGTAATTAAACACCTGTTTTCTTAAAATTCCTAACTGTGAGAATAATAAATTACCATATCTTATTACCTAGAAATATTAAGTAAGTACCTCGAAATCGGTATGATATTGCATTACTGTTGCAGTATCGTGTACTGCGCTGAAAAGCTCACAATAAGTTAGTAACGACTGTGTTTCTGTCTATAATCAGCAGAGATTATATACTAACGAACGGAGGGGTCGACGATAAATACATTTATATTAGATGGGTTTCAAACTTGACCCAAAAAGACCCCTTGCTTTTAAGTAAAGTCAAACCGGTCTCCATAATGTCTCGCTGAATAAAAATATTTCCGACTCCCCATGCCCTGAGTTCGTTAAAGAAGTTAAAGCAGCACCTTTAGCATAACTAACATACGCTACTATATCTCGCGCGAGATAATTACCTGTCTCTTTCTGTGTAATAATGTGAGAGAGTGACGGGTAGCGCTATCTCGCGCGACAAGAGTCGCGAAGCATAGTTGTGCTAGACGGGCTGATACAAAAAAATAGCAACGTACGACATGATGACGTACGTAAGCCCACTTCAATTATAGCTACGTTTCTCTATGCAGCAGCACAGATTATATAATACTATACTAGTACAGATTGACGAAGCGGTACAAGGAAATGGAACGACCCTAACTCTGGCTATTCAACTGGCTATTTTCTTTCCCTCGATTATCCAACAGATGGTAGTAGTGAGACTGCGATTTATGCGTCCCGGTCACGCCATCTAATAAAGAAATGGGAACATGATGTGCGTGTTGTCGTGTTCTATAGCCTAACTAGAACATCACATGATCGATAGATGGCGCTTTATTCTGTTACGCGCGGACGCAAGTCAATGCAGAAACGAAGGCATCGTACTTGTACTTACGAGTAGCATCTCAATGTTTTATGCGCGCTGACCTTGAATCGTATCGTGATCTCTTTCAGACGGGCCGTGCCTATCTATACCTTTTTTCGTAAGCACAACAGCCACAAACAAACTACTATTTCTCGGGCGAGATAATTAATGTGGGAGATTCAAGGGTTTCGGTATTCGTTCGGAGAGTCATTATCATCTGTAAATGTATTTAATTCTAATTTATCCTTACCGGGCCATAACTGTTAAGGTTTTAAGCCTTTTATCGACTTTATGTTTAAACTTCACGGACCTTGTAAAAACTTTATAATGCACAATAATGTTTAGGACCGGTAAGTTTGACAATAAGAATGACCCTCCACTGCTTTTAATATTAAATAAAAACAATATAGGTACAGGATCATCGTCTGTTTTATTTCATAATAATCATCAATTCATCACGTCATATTTACACTACTTAACTAAAAATTGTTATTTGTGCAACAAGAGAGCAAAGTTGTTTTTTGTTGCGAGTGCTGATTTTGAGACCCGAGCAAGCGAAGGATTCTAATTTAGAATCCTGAGTGTAGCGTGCACGAGATGCAAAAAACTTTGCTCTCGTGTGGCACACACAACTTTTCACCTCAACAGCGAGAACATATTACACATACCTTTGCAAAGGTAGAAATTTTAAAGTACATAAATCGACAGGTAGAAATATATACCAACTCGATTATTTAGGACCTAAGCCATAATTACATGGGGTCCCGCTGCATATAAGTACCTATATGCTGATTTCAATGACATTATTAATTAGAAAATAGACACCGCTGAAATGAAATAAAAATATAATTAAATTGAAATAATAACCTTCCAACACTGTACCAGTCCCTCACGACCACCATAGTTGTCATTATTTGGTCAAATTGGAAGGTTGGACGGATATATTACGTGTTTATTTATTTCATACGAGATTTTGTTTATAGTTTAATAAATATTTATACTCGCAAAGCACTAAACAAAATTGATGCAAAAGAAAATAACAATTTGAACTCGATAATTTTTAAAGAACGTTTCGAAACTGCGTCTATGATAAATTGATAAAGTCATAAATTATTGGAGAGGTATTTACAGTATAAAGTTAAAAAATCTTATTTTATTTAAACAATAATCTATTTGATTTATATGTAACTAGCTGTGCCCCGCGGTGTTACCCGCTCATCCCACGGGAACACTAAATTTATTCGGGATGAAAAGTATCCTATGTCCTTTCCCGGGTCTCAAACTATCTCCATACCAGATTTCATCTAAATCGGTTCAGCGGTTTAAGCGTGAAGGGTAACAGACAGACAGACCAACAGACAGACAGACAGACACACTTTCGCATTTATAATATTAGTATGGATGGATAAATACTTCTTCGGGTATTTATTTTTTGGTGTAACGCGTATTCGGAACATGTTCAAGTTATTCGAAGTCGGATTCGAAAATCGAATTTCGAATCGATAGCGTCTTTATTACTCTCTTTTTCATATAGATATGAAAGAGACAGAGTGCATCGAAATTCGAATGATTCGAATTTTATACCGTGAAATACGCCAACTTTGCCTCCACAGGGAACTTTGCCCAAAACGCTACTTAAAAAAAAAGGCCAAGAGCATGTCGGGCCACGCTCAGTGTAGGGTTCCGTATTTGCTCATCCTTCACAAGAGACGGTCAAAGACGGGAAAAGGTCGTAAACGCCAAAGTAACTGTAATTACTTATTACCTTCTGGAAGTCAACTTACGTCCTTTTAAAGAAAATTATGAAATTTTGCGATAACTCGAAAACGGATGGACCTATTTTGTTCAATATAGTTTTCATTGAAAGTACTTATAAAGACTCATTTCCACGAATTTTTCCATATTTTTTTGACCTGTGGTTGAAAAGTTAGAGGGGGGGACACTATTTTTTTTGTTTTCGGAGCGAATATTTACAAAACTACTGACTTTATCAAAAAGTAATGTTGAGAGACCCCTATTATTTTTAACAGACCTATTTAACGACACCCCACACACTAGGGTTGATACGAAAAAAAAAATTCACCCCCACCTTAGGTGTACGAGAGTTACCCGAAAAAAACATATTTTTTTAGTTTTTATTTTACCGTTTTGTCGGCGTGATACATTCACATACTCTTACCAAATTTCAGCTTTCTAGTGCTAATGATCACGGAGCTAAGCCGCGGACGGACAGACGGACATGGCGAAACTATAAGGGTTCCTAGTTGACTACGGAACCCTAAAAAAGAAACGTTACTGTAGACAATTTCAACATGATTATGGCAACACTACTATTTTTAGTGGAAAATAGATTATATCTGTGGTATCACTTCATTCCGTAACGTGTTGGAACTAGTTGAATAAGGTGCGTGATTTGGCGGGGCAATTCTAGGTGAAGTTCTGGTGTATTTTTTGCAGAATGGGGAAGCGTCAAGTGAATGTATCTTATTACTTGTTATAAAATAAGAACTGTAGATTATTTTTACTGTAGTTTGTATTAAAAATACTTATTAAAACCAGTTATGATGGTGTTATCCAGTAACTTGCTAACCTATGAATGCTAACATTGCCCAGCCTAAAAAAGGGTTAGGGTTGTCACCTTGTCGTAATTTTACCTGACTGCGTAACACAAAAACATAGAATATTCACGACAATTTTTATTTAGATTATTCTAACGTGGAGTAAAAAAATAACAGCCTAACTATTAGTGCCCAATAATAAGCATACGTTTTTCATTTTGATAATGGTATTGGTGAAGAACGTTTATCAACCAAAAGTGACAACCCTGACAATTTCAAACTGCTTGATGCGGCTTGTATGGGGGTAAAACAAAATACCTATGTAACATTGCCCACCCATATTGCACACGTGTTTGTATAGTTAAGACCAAGATATTTACGTGGAGCGCCATTATTACCCAAGATTTTATACTGATCCTTATCTTAACGTTGTAGGGGCTATAGTTACGAAAATAATCGATTTGGGCAATGTTGGCAAAAGTTTAGATAACTTTACCCAAGGTGAAAATTGATAAAACACGTTGGTTAAATGTAGATTTAAAAATTGTTTCTCGTAATAAACGCATGCATATGAATACGACGGATGCGTTAGACAGAAAAAAGCTTTAGCCCGTCATAGAAAAATAAGAGAAATTCGGGTTTTACGAAAAAAGCGGGCAAAGTTGGCATGTTTCACGGTAATTAACCTGTGGCTGAGAAATGACAATTCGCAGTCAAAAATTGTAAAAATTAAAAAGCTACTTTCTACTCACGCTCGTATTCGGTATTCGGTAGCGTCTCCGTATTTTAAGCGGCGGTGTGGAGGGCATGCGATAAAAACGGTACGGATACGATGCGTCACTGCGATTCCGTACCGACTCCGTATTTTAAGCGGCGGTGTGGTCGCACCTTTATCTCGCAGCAAAGCCGCTATGTTTGAGCTGGTGAGGTGAAAATACTATTTTATTCTTTTTACATGACCGTCGCACAATTAAAAAGGATCATGATTATATCGCGTACATTACTTATCAACATACTTGCTCGTAAATCAAGGGTTTTTACATTTGAGTCCGACCGAAATATGATTTTTTGCCGAAACCGAAGGTTTGGTTTTGATTGTAGTTCCGGCCTTTGACTTTGAGTAAAATGTCACTGAGACGTTTTTTCCACAAATTATTGAAGGATCAAATATGTCGCTGGCTTAATTGACCGCGCGAGCGAAGGCTCCGTTTCAGCTTGGCCCAAAATTACTTCGTATGTCAAGATATTTGGATGTCTAGATGCTTTCTGGCTGTTCTCCCCTAAAGGTGGTATTTCTTAATTGATTCTCAACCAATTTTGGGAGTAAGTTTGATAAATATAAATATAGGTACATATTTATTTTTTGCTGATTCAGTTTTCCAAAAGTTAAAGGATATGCGAGTTGAAAACATAAAAAAAAACAAATGTTAGCAATTCCAAAACTAACTCTCACAGTCTACAGCTCAGGCACTCCGCACTAGTATTACAGGGTTCTTTAATTCAAAGAAATGCTAATAATATCATATTGTTTGAATAAAACAGTTAAAACGGATTATACCGCGTATATTATTAATTCAGCCTTCCTGGGACTATCATAAGTGACACTGGGTCTAAATTAATATACCCAAAAAATTTAAAAATATTAGGAACAAAACAATTGACACAATATTTTGAGTAAAATAGAAAAACTAAATCAAAGTAAAAATACATTTATCGAGCCTAATCGATATCGGTTAATTAATGCAACACTCAAACATTTGGATATACAAAAGAATTTTGGGTGCTTCAGTGGCCGACGGAGTCAGGCGGTAAGCCATAATTACGCCGTAAGTTATAATAATCAGCATAGTGTGGTAAAGTATTTTTTTAATTGAAAATCTTTACATTCAGTTAAGATCAAAAAGTTTTGCTTAAATTTGGATCTCTCATCTAGTGTTTTTTCCTCTTTTTGCAAAAATCGTGAATTTTTACTTCTAATAAGTTTTCCATTAGAAAATCAAAATGACTATTTATTTATATTTATATTAATATGTACAAAAAATATTAAGCAACCGCTCCGAAGAAAATTATAATAAGTTTTAAAAAATCAACAAAAATTGGTTTTTACCTGCCAAATCAACTTAATCATTATTATTTTTTTTTTATTTATTTATTTGGTTCACCAACAATTGTTTACACTAAATACTTACAACCTTTTATAACACAATGCTATCATCTAAGTGTAACAATCACTTATAGGTAAACACTGCATGCGTTTTATTATAAAACTAGTTAAATTATTACCTACTTAACACTAATTGTACTTAAAAGTAAGTTATGCGCTTTACTGGCCTAAGCTTTTTATTTATGAAAGGTTTTTCCTAAACATTTATGAATAGTTTTTTTAAATTGCTGCATCGAGTCAAAGTGCACATCCGTCTCATGACAGCTATTAAGGGTTTTACAAAGCCTTGGTACAGGTAAGTTGCTGCCGAGAACAGTTCGTCTAACATTGAGCAAAATAGTACATAATTATAGAGCAGTCAAATTTCTCTGCGCACACTTTGCCCCGCCAGCCCAGAATACAGAACCGAACAAGCTTGCAGAGTTGCGTCTTGTGACGATGATATGGACTTAGCCTCAACAGTGTGATGATATGAAGGTACTCCACTCCATGTTGATGGACCATCAACTGCCACCGCAGAAGATGAAGTTGAGGGTTGTATGTTTTGCTGCCAAACTTTGGCTGATGATGACCTAAAATTCTTCATCTGATTCACAATTCCATTGTTTCCAGCATAGTGTCCTCTTCTTCCTCCTCCATAGCGTCCTCTTCTTTGTACTTTGCAACTTCATTTTGCACTTTATTTTCAAAATGATTGATGCACAGATATCTGCTACGCAGTTCATCATGGCTTAAGTGTGGTTATGCTTCCTAAAACAATAAATTAAGTATTTTAACATAAATAAAACTCAATAATTTGCTTTAGGAGGACTTTTTTCTCTAAAAGAATTCACAATTCACTTAACTTGGTAATAACAAATTATAAATAAACTAAGTACATGTGTAATTGGGTAACCAATGAGGTACTTATGTGAATAACAATTAATTTGTTGCTTTAGTATTAGCAGCAACACAACCTTTTTGTAGCGCAGATTTGAGAAGTACCAATGTACTTAGATAAAATATTTCACATACAAACACCAATACACTTAATAATACGGTGAATAGAGACTAAAGTACTATGTGTGACCTTACAAACGGTCCGGTAGATTTGAATTTTTGATATGTTGTCTAGGATGGTTAGTCAGTGTTTAAAATGCAAAATGCACAATTCCCCCCCCCTACGCGCCCGCCGCCATATTGAAAAAACCGGCACTTTCTTCATATTTTTGCTCATATCTTCCTTTAGGAGCATTTTAGCTATAAGAAAGCTTCGACAATGTCATAGAAAGTTAAATTTGCTACATTCTCCATTTTATATTTTTTTTCTAGGACAGATAGCTACGGAGATATCCACATTTAAAAAAACGTAAAAAATCGCAATTTCCTACTGAAAAACAAACTTCTGGATTATACCTTCGTTTAGGAGCATTTTAGCTAGAACAGTGCTTGGGCAATGTTGTAGAGAATTAAATTTACTATAATTTACACTTCAAATTTTGTTTCAAGGACGGTTAGTAACGGAGATATGCACATTTAAAAAACAGGAAAAGTCGAATTTTCCGAAAATTTCTCAAAATTCTTGGTTTAGAACGCTGTCATTCAGTTACGGACTAGTCTAGGACAAATTAAAACATGTAGGAAATATAATTGCTTATAAAACTCATGTCCATTTTTACATACATTTTCGGAAAATATGACTTTATTTTTTACATATCTCCGTAATTATCTGTCCTAGAAACAAAATTTGAAATGTAAATTATAGTAAATTTAATTCTCTACAAAATTGCCCAAGCACTGTTCTAGCTAAAATGCTCCTAAACGAAGATATAATCCAGAAGTTTGTTTTTCAGTAGGAAATTGCGATTTTTTACGTTTTTTTAAATGTTGATATCTCCGTAACTATCTGTCCTAGAAAAAAAATATAAAATGGAGAATGTAGCAAATTTAACTCTCTATAACATTGTCGAAGCTTTCTTCTAGCTAAAATGCTCCTAAAGGAAGATATGAGCAAAAATATGAAGAAAGTGCCGGTTTTTTCAATATGGCGGCGGGCGCGGAGGGGGGGGGGGAATTGTGCATTTTGCATTTTAAACACTGACTAACCATCCTAGACAACATATCAAAAATTCAAAACTACCGGACCGTTTGTAAGGTCAAAATCCTTTATTCACTGAATTATAACTTCATTCTTTACAAATGTTTCAACTTGGCCCAAAGTTCTATAATAGATGCTACACAAAACAGAAAACATAGAACTTGAAGGTCAAGCAAATAGTTTAATTTTAAGCATGTGCTTATCTCATTTAGCGACTGTAATTTGTTTGATTTGAATGATGTTCTACTATCTTACAAATTACAATAATTTGGACTAGGGACTAATTATTCATTTTGTTTTTATATAGAATAAAAGCTGGCTATAAAAATGTGATTTGTTTATCGATAATATCTACTTTATTTCAAATGTTTAGTTCGTCTTAAAGACAATACTTACCTATATACCTAAGTGGACTTGCCTACCTATATACTTAAGTGGACCTATATACCTGAGTGGGTCAATAGATAGAAAAAATAACTTACCGCAATTAGAAATTTCGTTTGTCAGTTTTCACAAGTCGACGACGTGTTCAGATCCAAACAATGTGTAGGTGCGGTTTCGAAGCCGTATCTTGATATTAATCCGCTTCAAGTCCGTGTTAGGTAGCGTAGCGTAGGTCAGTTAAAAAAAACTTCAAGCATGGTTGCAAACTAAAATCGCATTCAAACAACAAATCGAATCGGAAGTCAGTACTCAGTGCTGCAAACTCCCACAGGTAAGGTAATAAACAAAACAAACAAAAACCAGTAGGGCTAACTCCGATGTTAAAAATTCGACCGTCGTATAGTGCCATCCCTCTCGATCTGCTGTCTAAGTATATGGGTAAACGGGACAGCATTATACGCCAGCCGATCGAACATCCAAAGACAAAATCAGTCGCGTTTCGTTCCACTCACAAATCGGTTGACGATTATCGGATTTCAACGTTGCCAAATGACCGCACACTTATATTAAATATGGTGTATTTACACCACTATTCAAAAATCAGGCGATTTGCTCGATTCCAAAAAGTAATTCTTCTAAAGATTCTTAAAAATCATATAAATATATTTATAATCTGACAAATCAGGAGAGTTTGCAGCACTGTCAGAAGTATGGGAACGGTCTGGAAGGAATGGAATGCCCAGTTGACAGATTCATACTGTTGCCAGAACGAATTTACGTTTTCGGAAATTTCGCAAAGTGCATACCTAATCCATAAAGGGACGGTTTTGAACAAAATCGGACGAAATCTAAAAAATTAACAAGATCTAAATGAATACTACCTATGGGATTGGGTACAAGTTATTAATATTGGTTTATTCATCGATATATTCTTTATTTTTCATCTTTTTGAGCGTGCATAGCTTAAAATAAACTAGTCCTCCAATCATAATAAGCTCGACGAGTCTCCATTGCAAAAGTCTTTAAAGAAACGACGATTGTAAACGGGCGCTCAAGGTACGATTTGGAGTTTCAAAAAGCCGGGAAACTGACATTTTTTTATTGGTATGGCCACCCCGTCGTAGGCTGTGTGTGAGCGCAACAATGGGATACACATAAAACGCCATCTAGCGTTACCACTGCAAACAACTACGAATGCTTGGATGCTAAAACATAGCTAACACTTTCGTGTTCTCGGTTGATTATTTATAATTATTGTTTTCTTCGAAATAAGATGATAAATCATTTTATGTTTTAGGTTTTGTTTATAAAATATGCTATAGTTTATTTTAATCACGAAAATTCTGCTTAATTTGGCTGATTCATATTTTATTAATTTACAAATGTTAACGGTAGAGCCATCTATTGTTGACTCTCAGTACTAAAAGTAACTTCTTCGGCTTGGGAGGCCCTGGCAGCAGACACCACGGTTGCCAACCTTTAATGCACAGATTTTCGGTACATTTGCGATCAAATTGTGGGACTTGGTCATACAATTGTAGTTTACAATATTACCTATCCAAGATTCATGTTCGAGGGTCAATTGCAACCCGGAGTCGGGCTCGCGCAACTGTTGCAGCAACACTCCAGGAAAGGCGATGTTGGCGCCTGTTCCGATCATGTACAGGACCACTCCGCTCACAGCCAGCGACTGGAACAAATAGAACAATCATTTAATTAACCTGTTCAAGTATACATAATACAAATAAAAATACATTTATTGAACCAACATACATAGAGGTACGGCTAATTGTAAAGAAGCGGTCCTAGAAATATGAAAAATCTTGAAGAAAATGCGTGTTTTGTATATTGTTTGCTCTTAAGCAAGAGGAAACGGCAAAGCCATACTTTATAAACCAAGGTGTTAGTGTTAGGGATAGAATATGACTATACTATTGTGTTGGGCTTAAGGGCTAAGTTTTTCTGGGATATAGTATCCTTTTTTTAACAGTGAAAGCGTTATAAGGTTGTTGTCTTGATTGCCAATTTGACATGTAATGTTTTTGGTGGGATAACAGCAGCAATGAAAATAAGAATAATTATTACCTGTCTTAAAAACGGCGACACCCGTTGCTTCGTGTAAGCGACGTCCGACATGTTTGTTTCTTCGCTCACACCTCACACCTTCCAAAGGGAAATGTTTTATTTGGTAATGTGCATCCTGAGATAGAAAATAAAAACATTTATATTAGTAAAAAATATGAATTTCCACAAAATTTATTCCGAGGTCGAGAATTTATTAAATACATTTTTGACATTGTTGTAACATTGTTGGTCCAAATATAACTTTTTTTTCACATTTCTTATTTGTTACTAAATAATCTTACGTAAAGTTTACCCTTGCATTTTTTCTCGTGTTTTTTTTTTATTCAAAATAAAGTCACAACATAGGTTAGGGCCAAAATAATTGCACGATTCGTAGACGTGACGTGGAATGTTTCAGGTCTTTTTTCAAGTTTAATAAAACTTAAATTTTCCTTAACAAAAATTGACTTTAAGTAAGGTATGTTCTAATGGACGACACCGACCGAGTGGATGACATTTTCGTCGTTTTTTTTTTTAAATAATAAGGAAACTGACATCAATATAACCCATAAATCATACTAAGCATACTACTTATTTCATCTGTAATTTATGTTAAAAATTTTCATTAATACATTTAAAAGTTTTTAAATACGGGGTCAGTTTTTACCAATAGGTGATCCGCGTTAGTTGTGTGTCCATAAATATTTGCATTATAACCGCGGCTTTATGATTTCGTTACCATCTTTTTCGTTACTGTCCGATTTTAAAATGTTCTATTTTATTTTTTATCTCAACACTAATTAAGAAATGTTCTTATATTTTTTGTGAAATACTTAATTTATTAGTTTGGGTTTTTGGGTTAAAAAAAATAAGCTAATAAACTTCGTAGTTTTTATTTAGTAGAGAAAATTGTGACGTTTTTGCCATTTGGTAACGAAATGGATCAAATATACATCTGTTCTTGTATATTTGTAAATATTTCCGAATAAATATCAATAATTATGATAATTTACTATATTAGTAAGAAAACGATACAATAATTTATTTCTCTTATACCTTCGTAACATTTAATATCAACAAAAGTTTATGGTAACGAAAGGGAGCATAAATCGAGGCCACCCTATATTAAAAACGGAATATTTATCAAATTCCTGCATATTTTACAAAACCATTGCTCAATACAGGTACCTAAGACTACTAAAAATAGTTTACCTCCCTAATAGTCACTGATTATTTAAAAAACAAAAAAACATAAATTTTTTTTGGTAGCATTTCAAAAAAAAAATGCCCAGCTATGTTTGGTGGAAATAGGACCAGAAGTTTCCAAGATATTTTGCTCTAATTGGAACAAGTGACAAGATCTCAGTCAATATTAAGAATACCAAATTTTGTAGTATGTTCAGTTTTAGTAGCATTTTCTATATCACTCATTGAATGAGGGTCTCATGATGACCAGTTACTTGTGACGGGAGTGTTTTTTTAATTTTTAATTTAGGTTATATATTGTACTTGTTAACGCTTATTGAAATTGAAATTGAAAAATTTATTTCAGGTATAAAATAAACCCATGTACTATGGTTAGTTACAATCAACTTAAAAAACTATATTAGTAACAACAATTCACAATAATTATAACATTAAATTCATATCTAGAAATAATATCAAAATGTCAAAAGTCAATAAAAATACAATGTGTAGGTACAATAAAAATAAACAATAAAACAATAAAAATAAATACTTATATGTGACGGTGGCGTGGAAGGCACGGCACCTTTAGGTGTTCTTGGCGTTCAAATATCTAGGCTACTAGATACGTTTTTTTGTTTCGTTTGCCATATGAGCAGTTGATTGTTTGGCCTTTTAGTGGGTCTAGCAAGACAATTAAAACTCCAATTTGGACACCTTTCACTTCGTTGCATGGTCCGTATATGAATGTTGAGCAATTGTTTATAGTACACACTGTAAACTATTGCAAAATGCAAAAAACGATTAAAACAATTAACCCGAGTCTAGGAGTAGTTTTATAGTAGCAATAGGTTTACAAAAAACCGTATTTTTTTTCTGTCTTGAAAAAAAAACTTGAAAAAACCGTGAAAAAAACAGTTTTTTTTCTGGAATATTTTTTTTCAAAAGTACGTTGGTAATCTCAAAATTTGCAAGGCAGTTTAAACGGTTTACCTTTATACGCTTGTTTTAGATTTTATGTTAACTATTAAACTAATATAATTAAAAAAAAATTACTGGTTTTATAATACTAGCATTAATAAAATCTGTAGTGGTAATTATCGCCATTTAGTTTTTTTTTAATTTACTGAGAATAGCTTAGGTTTAGTTACATAATATAGACACCTACTTACTTTAATGTACTTAGGTATAGAAATAAATCACGAAAAACCGTTATTATCGTATTATTTGTACATCTGAAAAAAAACCTTATATTAAAAAAAAATGGTGCCAGGTTTTTTTTTATAAATTTGAAAAAAAAACCTTTTCTTATTTTTCTATTTGCAACCCCAAGTAGCAACGTAAAAGAGAACAGGGCCGGTTCATTAATTACGTAAGGGTCCCTAGCGGAAGGGGCGGGATTCAGTATGAGAATGTTCTTACAACGGGGTATCAAAACATAAAAACAGCATATTCTATTTATTCTATTCTATCTCTGTACATTGTCGCCGTGAAGAAGGATAACGACAAACGGAAACACACAAAACAGACTTTCACGTTTACATACACACCTAATAGGATTACTTTCTATGCCGAATTACATTTCAATATTCAAATGGTTCTCTGTCCCTCTACTGTATTCGTCGGCACTTTATATAGGTACTTATTAAGCTATTATTAGCTGACACCCTGGATTAACACATAGGCTACTTTTTTATCCCGAGAAATGTAGTGTTCCCGTGGGATGAGCGGGTAAGAGCACGCGGTGCAGCTAATAGTAAAAAAAAATAAACCTATTAAAATACAATTTTCACTAGGACCTCTTTGTAGTCAATTAAGAACTATTTTGTTAATTTACATACTTCCAAAAAAATAAACAAAAATATTTTAAGTTACCTTCAAAGTCAATCACTGTCTTAATCCGATAAAAGGGCATCATTTGTATACAAAACGTCTGCCTGTTACGTCCTTCTACTTTCACACAGTATGATCTACAAATAGTGAAGGATCTATGCGCGTGCGCACGCCGCTCGCCTAGACGTACACTAAATCATGTGACTATGACTATCTCCACTTTCCCCCTCTGTGCTTAGAACATAATTAACTTTGACATATAGTGGGTTACGAAATGGAGGTTTACGCAAAGAAGTCGAAGCAAGGAGAGCAGGCTAAATTCGACAGGACTTGCAGGGGACATGCATAATTTTAATCCATACTTCCATACTATCCATACTAATATTATAAATGCGAAAGTGTGTCTGTCTGTCTGTTACCTCTTCACGCTTAAACCGCTGAATCGATTTTGATGAAATTTGGCATGGAGATAGTTTAAGATCCGAGGAAGGACATAGGATAGTTTTCATCCTGGAAATTATCCCTAAAAAGATTGAAAAGTGAGTAAGTAATTCATGATGACATTGATGACCCTGTAGAAAATATAATGATTAGACCAAAAGCACAATTGCTCTTACATTTGCTTAGGCGCCCCCTTTTATTAATTAAGGTGATTAGGTGGATATCTATCGTGTTGTACGAGGTTGCTTCCATACTTCCAAGTTTCACGCGGACGTAGTCGCGGGCAAAAGCTAGTATTATAAATGCGAAAGTGTGTCTGTCTGTCTGTTACCTCTTCACGCTTAAACCGCTGAATCGATTTTGATGAAATTTGGCATGGAGATAGTTTAAGTTCCGAGTAAAGACATAGGATAGTTTTCATCCTGGAAATTATCCCTAAAAAGATTGAAAAGTGAGTAAGTAACTCATGATGACATTGATGACCCTGTAGGAAATGTAATTATTAGACCAAAAACGCAATTGCTCTTACATTTGCTTAGGCGCTTTTAATAATCCCTTTTATTAATTAAGGTGATTAGGATATATATCGTGTTGTACGAGGTTGCTTCCCCACGCGGACGTAGTCGCGGGCAAAAGCTAGTATTATAATATGTGTGCAATAAAAAGTTGGAGTAATGTAGGTACTGGTACTGGAGGAAGGGTACCCTGCCGCAGGGCCGTGATCTTGGGGACATCGGATTTAGTTAAATACTCTCTACCTTGTATTACTATGGATACTAGACGACGATATACATAATATACTAGGTCGATGCAGTCAGCCACCGGCTAAGCTTGCACCATAGATTGAAGCGGAGTTTTTTTTTTTTCGAAATTTTTTCTTCGTCACGACCTAGCGAAATTTAATTTGTGCATTTTAAAACAAAAATTTCTAAAATCGGTTGAGAACTAGCTGAGATCTGCCCATTGTTACAAAGTCCATTCGAGTCGATCCATGGGAGCTTCGCTCGCTTCGCTAGCTCCGCTCCAACTAGGTCGATGCAGAGTCAGCCACCGGCTAAGCTTGCACCATAGATTGGAGCGGAGTTTTATTTTTTTTTTCTTTTTCGAAATTTTCTCTTCGTCACGACCTAGCGAAATTTAATTTATGCATTTTAAAACAAAAATTTCTAAAATCGGTTGAGAACTCGCTGAGATCTGCGCATTGTTACAAAGTCCATTCGAGTCGATCCATGGGAGCTTCGCTCGCTTCGCTCGCTCCGCTCCAACTAGGTCGATGCAGAGTCAGCCACTGGCTAAGCTTGCACCATAGATTGGAGCGGAGGTTTTTTTTTTTTTCGAAATTTTCTCTTCGTCACGACCTAGCGAAATTTAATTTGTGCATTTTAAATCAAAAATTTCTAAAATCGGTTGAGAACTCGCTGAGATCTGCGCATTGTTACAAAGTCCATTCGAGTCGATCCATGGGAGCTTCGCTCCAATAAATACATATATAGATAGATAACAACCATGACCCAAGCACAAATATTCGAGTTCATCTCACAAATATTTGCCCTGCCCGGGATTCGAACCCGGGACCGCTGGCTCAGTAGGCATGTGCAGGTGCTTACAAACTGAGCCAACCGCGTCGTCAAACGTTACACATCACAAACGTCGGACATGGCGAAACTATAGGAGTTCCTGGTTGACTATGGAACCCTAAAAACCGCATCCAAATCCCTTGCGTAGTTTTAAAGATCTATTAAGCTTACATAGGGAAAGGGACAGACAGACAGGAAGCGACCGTGTTTTATACTATGTAGTGATTTCGGTTCTTCCACATTAAGAATAAAGAATTTGATTTGTATAAATATACTAAGAGCCGCCGAAATACGTACTGAACCATCTGACGAAACATTTCGACGAAAATTGAGAAACTTTTTATTGAAAAATCCATTTAATTCTGTTAGTGAGTACATGGACATGAAATTATAAAATGACATTTGTTTATTTAGTTATTTAAAGTTTTTCTGACGATCCCATGGGAGATGTGTATATCTAAATATTATAAGTTGTGTAAACTAGTTTTTTCCTCATAGTGACATACCTATATTTCTGTTCTATCTGACATTGCATTTTATGTTTCTATTATTATTGTTGTAGTTATATTATGAGTATATATTTGACTTAATTGAATGATTATTATCTTATTATATGTTTTTATTGACGATCATAATTGAAATATTTGATGCGGACAAATTGTAATGTACTTATACATTCATCTTTTTTTTGAACTAAAAATCAGAATAGATTTCCATCATAATATCAAGTTTCATGTAAATTAACTTAGGATAATTTATAATGTAATTTGTTATTATGAAATAAATAAATCTAAATCTAAAATCTATATTTTGGACGATTTCTCAGTGACGTAAATAAGTGTTAATAGAATATATTGTTATTCAAAAGCAAGATACACAACAGTTTCTGTTGCGACCTCTCGCTATTATATGCAAATCACTATGTCGACTCATTGAACTTTCGATTTAGGCGGTCTGTATTTGTACCTCTAGCACAAATATGACATGCGACTCTGTCTAGCGCGAAATATATTACCTATTTCTATTCTATGCAATAGAAATAGAAATAGAAAAAATTTTACGTCATAATATGATATGAAATATTTGTATGGAGACAATAAGTAATTTGCCATTATCACCGTGAAAAAGTGCGTTAAGTTTATGGTTGTCATACAAATGGTTTTGTTAAATTATGAGGGATATGAAAAAAAAACTAAATTTCTTTAAAAAAAATATATGTAAAATTTGCGTACCTTAGTCAAATACTATTACACATATATATATTTTTGGATTTTAATGAGATATTGAGCTATTTTTGTTCATATAAATAACTACAGCATGCTGTAAAATTTAACATTAGTCGCCATCCCAATTACGTGACGTTAAGTACATTTGTATGTGACGTCGTATAGTTCTATCTATTATCTATCTATATCAGCCACAGACACAGAACATTTGTTTCCCATCCAGTTCCTAAAATGTCGTAAGGATTGGTTAAGTTTAGGAGGAGGACACAGACCAGAAAGAAACCTCGATATGTATGGAAAAATGAGCAATAATAGCTTTCCTCTTAAGGTGGTACAGCATTAAATTGATACATATACAGGGTGGAACGTTTCTAAAGACTGGGCTGACAGGATAGTGTCATCTGAGTAGTATACAATCGACCTATTAAAATTGTAAAGCTGGATTTAAAAGTAAAAAAAGTCATCAAAATTAAATAATTTAATATCAGTGACACCCCTACTAATTCAAAGGTTTTATTTAATTTTTTTATATTTTAAATTGACACCTGTCTTTAACTTAAACGATGTTCATAAGATGCTAGGGTATAGAAATATTTACATAGTTTATTGGTGAAAAATGAAGTCCTCATCATCATCATCATCAGCCTATTCTTGTCCACTGCTGCACACAGGCCTCTCCAACTGCACGTCATTGTGGACGATCCTCGGCTACTCTCATCCAGCACTTGCCAGCCACCCTGCAAAGATCATCGCTCCAGCTACACTTGCCGATCCGCGGTCTCCACTCAAGAACACTTTTACCCCACCGAAAAAAATCCCTATTTGCTTTAAAGCCCCTCGATCTGTTCCACCCCATATACTCGCTCCGGACTGGATACAGGTATTATTTAAATCAATTACCATTGCCACGAAGCCATCACAAGTTCTGGTTCTCGCTCTAGAGTTCATTGCTCTTAAGAGTCTTAAAGGGAACTCCCGCCTATAATTACTCAGCGTCGACCAATAGGTCACAAGTCTCAATACCTTCTACTACACATAAGACTTTTTTAAATTGGAATATAGGTTCCATACGATCTACGTTCAAAAGGATCGTAAGTCACGAAACATTCTACTACACATACGCCTTTTTAATATTGAATGGCAGTTGTGTTAGTGAAGAAAGGATGAATTCAGGAATGAAATATATGTCGTTTAAGTCCTTTTAAAGGTGCTTAAATGGTGTTATTACTAAAGTGTCAAAAGATATAAATCATTTCGTGTTTGACTTGTTAAGTATTTGTGAGTGTTTTCTAGTGCTACCTTTATTTATTAGTTTGTGCGACTTGTGTTACCTCTCTAAGAAAACCGCTGCAAGAATAAATAGCATTACTTTTGTAATGTAATTAAGAATTAAGTTATTGACCTGTAAGTGTAAGACAATACATGTGTAAAATTAAATGTGTAACACGAACAAAACAAATGCCTATTCGAACAGGTCACAATGTCATTTAAAGGGTGCTGAACAATATTTTTAAATTATACAAAAAATTGGTTAAAAATAGCATACATACTATTTTTAACCATTTTTTCTTTCTCTATCTTATTGTACATGTACAATAAGATTTTTAACTATACGTATTTAAAAATTAACTTAACCCCATAAAGTTCATATAAGTATCAAGGTTGAATACATTTAACATTAAACCTCGGCAAAAAAAAATATACAGCGGGATACGATCTCACATTTAAATATTTTTACTCAGATTACAGAATCCTTTGGCAAGTATAATGTAATGTAAACTATCACGGTTCAAAAGATATCTACAGCCTGATGATGATGACAGACGGACAGACAGACAGACGGACAGCGGAGTCTTAGTAATAGGGTCCCGTTTTTTACCCTATGGGTACGGAACCCAAAAAGTACCCGTATTGTAGTTTATGTAACTGTTACATAATGAAAGGTCTTAAAACACGAGCTTGGTTTAATCAAATAGCTCTACCTATGTCAAATAATAATCTTTTACCAGGGTGATTAAAAATCATATATGGATTTTAAATAGATATAAAAATTGTAAACAATCCAACGTAACTTTATCAGAATTTAAATGCTATTTATTTTACGTATATATGTTATGTAATATATGACATTGATATATGTTCATATTTCAATAGAGGAGTAGACTGATGTCGAATTATACAAACATACTGTAATTACATGAATAAAATTAGTTCAATATGTCATGAAACAAACAAAATAATAATTGTATGAAAACCATGAACTTAGACGCACTTTT
The DNA here is from genome assembly GCA_947623375.1 of Apotomis capreana. Classification (NCBI taxonomy): domain Eukaryota; kingdom Metazoa; phylum Arthropoda; class Insecta; order Lepidoptera; family Tortricidae; genus Apotomis; species Apotomis capreana. Next base: position 1,015,998 of record OX392522.1, read on the forward strand.
TCACGGTGAAAATGGCAAATTACTTTTTGTCCATACAAATATTGGTACTCAACCAACAAATTACATCACATGTAGGTTTTTAGTCTCTGTGGGAATGTTGAACTTTGACGGTCATTTCTGACTTTTAGAGCAGTCTACGTGTAGTTAGCCCCATATAGACATTTGATCCAAATAAAAAATATAATAGATTGACATCCTCAAGAAAAAAAGTCTATTTATTTGAGCCGTTTGGGGTTGAAATTCTGGGTCACTAGGGGGAAAGCGATCACAGGGTCTTCAAAGAGTGTAGCCTTAGACTGGTAGAATTGACGCGTGACCAAAGGGCTGGATCATATCTCACGCAGCGGATCAGCATTGCCAATTTGCCATTAGTACAACGTGGCAATGCTGCCAGGTTTCTTTCTGGGCACTGCGAATAGTTTAATTTCTACTTTAACGGTTTATTTTAAGAACTAGTTTTATTGCTTTATGCTTTTCTAAAATTGTATGTCATTACATATACTTTCACAGGAGTATTAGTGAAATATAACTCATATATTCCGGTTTTTGCAGCTGTTAAGTGTCTGTAATTTCAACCTAATTAATATATCATGTACCTAAGTGTACCTACTTAGTTGTATTTTCATTCCCGACGTTTCAAACACTACTCAGCGTTCGCGCACATGGAGATCCCCTTTTCCGCTTCCACCCTTCATTCAACCCTCTACCCCGTATGCATATTATCAGGGTGAATAATAATTTCAGAAACCGAAGCAATATTAAAAACCATTAAGACATTGAATTGCATTAGTCTTCGCACGTTTTTCACGCTCGTAAACATAATCGATGTTATAAAAGGGTTTGCTTTGGTCCCTTGTTAAACAATGTCCTATTATATAGTAATAGTACAGTGGACCTTCAACTTGATATGACATAATGACTATAATTATTAGGCGTTCTAATGACACAATTCAAGAGTAATAACTAGTTGAACACTAGCGGATTTCCTAGATCGTAACAGGGCATTATTTTAACCATTGATACAAAGATCAAAGCTGAAAGAAAAATTGAAATGAGTTACCAAGTGGAAGAGACCGGGACCAAGCTTTTTTTTTTGAGCTTTGATATTTGTTTTAATGGTTTAATATAAAAAATTGTGGTGTGTACCCACATAAAAAATGAAACATTACATGTTTCATAAATTAATAGTGCATTATTTACATAATGTTAATTTTACCTTAGTTTGGTCCAGTTTGTAACAAATCGAACTATGTCAGTGACCGATGGGTGACATAGATAACTCAGAACAAAAAGTGTCATAATTCGTATTGGTTAGCGTTGTAGGCAAGTTTTATAGTGACGTCAGCTATTGTTAGAGAAATATACAGTGGGGTACCGGTAACCGGGCATTTATCAAAACAGATAATGTTTTATAAGCAACTTTTTGTATGTATTAGCGAATCATTATTATACGTATTAATATTTCCCAAGTAGGTGAATGCTGGTAATCTTAATTGATATCATTGCAATAATAAACAAAGGGCAATTTACATTTCTCTGTCAATTGAAATGAAATAATGAGATGAAATGAAATTTTATGAAATAATTTATTGAATAAGTAAAAGATTTATTCACAAGGGCACTTTTACAAGTCAGATTGTAAATCTACCGGCATTTCCCAAAAGGAGACCGCTGTTGTTGAGAAGAAAACCGAAAGAAACTCAACAGTAAGTAGGTATTTTTTCTTAAATAATACTTAAAACAATTACATTAAAATGTTTACTATACTGTATTATTACTAAGCTGGCAATTTGTTCAGTTCACTTTCCGGTTACGCAGTGTACCTAGGTTAGGTACCTAGGTAACAAAAGAAACACAGAACACAATAGAAACAGAAAAAGTTGAACAGGTCAGTCTACTACCTGAACCTGACCAGTGTGAATCAACTTTTGCCAGTTATTCTGTCTCGTGAACCATTGTATATGTATCGGGGACAATAGTGACATTCTTAGAAAAGTATTGATAAAATACAGGGTGATCAATCCATGAATGCAATTTCTATTAAATCTAAAATCGACGCCATGGTTCCTAAGAACAGATTTCCCTATCTCTTATATATAGTTTGTGATTTCTCCCTACTGACCCATTTGGATGATCATCTGGTATAACTGGTATTGACAGGAGATAGTCTACATATATAAATGGGCGTCTACATACATAAAAGCTGTTGTAATTTACAAAATGTTCGGGAAATATAATAACCGTCGAAAATCGTAAAGAGTGACACAGAGGACACCATAGCAATAGCAACAAACAAAAAATCTTGATGTACCTATATGATTGCTTAGTAACGAAACAACAGCAAGGAAAGAAAGGAAAGCTAAAACACAAACGAATGGCAAATTCAAGTAGCTAAGTCAATCGGTCACGTGCCATAAATCCAAACAAGCGTAGTAGAACGATAACGCTTATTGGTTGCGTTTGGTAAAAAAAAAAGTGTCCTCGTGTTTCAAGAAAACTTAGTCAGGGTATGATGGTTGCGTTTAACACGTGATAAATAAGTGACAAAGCATCTGTCACTCACACTCGCAATTTGTCAAAAACGGATGCTTTGTCACTTATTTATCGCGTGATAAAAGCAACCATCATAAGCCCACGCTAGCCTTACCATGAGTTAACGTGACCATACTCGCTAAACGATTTGTATTGAAAACAGTACAGTGCCCCTATCAGTAACTTTGTAGAACTACAATTCTCCATAGAAACCGTTTACGTAGTCGCTAACGAGTGCGGTCCACTGTAAACTCATGGTAAAGGGTACTGCTCTATATTTTTAGTAATAAGCGAATGTTTGTGTGCGTATGTGTAGTCGTACGTCTAGAATAGTCGTACGAAGTTTCTGTCTGTCTGTCACACGCACCTGGCTTTTGAACCGTATAAATATGCTCGACTTTTATATTGAATTTAATTATAATTTATAATATGAGACATCCCTTCAATATCACTATTTATTTATGGCTGGCGCTCACTCCGCTGTTATTGACGTAAATCAGCTTTTAATGTAGGTACTGATTATATTATACGTATAAACATTCAAGCTACATGTTTAAGAAAACTACATGAAGATAGTGACATTACTTGTTGAAATTCTTATACCGATATAGTCAACCCGGTCTTTTGTTTAAAATGGGTCAGCTCACAGGACCATCCTGAAAAATTGCATGCGGCATCACAGACAAAACTCATACAACAAAGATCTAGCCAAAAACGGCACAAGGCATTTGATTAACACCCCCGACACGTAGCTGGCCATCATTAGACCCTCATTCAATTAATGATACCTATAGAAAATGCTGTTAAAACTGAACGTAAGTACAAAATTTGGAATCCTTACAGCTTCAATATTGGCTGAGATCTTGTCACTTGTTCCAATTCAAGCTGAATATCATGGAAACTACTGGTCCTGTTTCCACTAAACATAGCTAAGAACCTTCTCGACGGACAAGTCTTTCGATTAAAAAAATCGCTCTCAAATCGGTCCATCCGTTTCGGAGCTACGATACCACAGACTGACACACAGATACACAAATACACGTGTTAAGGTGGATACCCATTATACCGTATCATGCTATGACCGTAATATGAACATATCAGGCACGGAATGTAACGCGACACGGACCGCTATGCCCACTACAACGTGCCCACATCATTTCATATCCGTGCATAACGAGTTTAGTGACCGTAGTGTCCGCGTATCATCCCCGTAGCATAAGCGAGTTTAGTGACCGTAGTGTCCGCGTATCATCCCCGTAGCATAAGCGAGTTTAGTGACCGTAGTGTCCGCGTATCATCCCCGTAGCATAAGCGTTCATACCCAGCGTTACAGTTCTATGTAGTTTCATCTGTGTTTTCGTGTGCGCCAGACTATCTGGAAGAGCAATCGAATACTTTTGACAAGAAAATTATTCCTATACTTACCTATACTTTTACAATGCCTATTAGAAAATTTACCACGAGGGAATTAGTAATGATAGCCCTTATCTTAGACTTGGAAGATCAAGAAAACAACAGAAAGTCCCGAAATCCTGCGTATGCTGCTGCTCAGAGCCTCACCAGTTTCAATGTGACCGAGTCCTGGAAATCAGAATGGACCGCTGCTACTGCTGGTTCTCACGTGGCAACCATAGACCCGACCTGTAAGCCATGGGGGTTCGACCTTCCTCGGAAACAGTGGTGCCGCTTGAAAACAACAGAGGACCACGACGATACTGGGTTCACATCTCTTTGAAAAAAAGGAAAGTCGAAGGAGAATATTGGACATTATTTAAACACCTAGTGGATGACGAAGAAAAATTTTATATCTACTTTCGTATGACGCAATTTCAATTTAATGAATTAATAAAAAAAATGTAACATTATCACAAGAAGAAATACCACATTTAGAGAAAGTCTTACATCAAGAGAAAAGCTAGCAGTGTGTTTGCGGTAAGTAAAATACTGATTAATAATAAATGGTGTTACAGGTGTAGTGAAATATCTCATTTTGCTCCCTTGTGACACAATCTACTATAATTTGGCTTATTAAAGGTTCTACATAGGATGAAACAGTAAAATGATGAAAAATAATCAACTTTTATTTTTGTACTTACTGATTTTAACAAATTTACAGCTTATTAGCCGAAAATAATCTACCACATTTTACTACACAAACACTAGTAATCTTGAGTACCTACTTATCATCATTCCAGACAGAATTTTTCGACAGGCTAGTCGGCTCATTCCAGTACGGACTTGTTGGCATTGGCGTATCAGTACTTGTCGGTAGCGTCGTACTCGAACTTGGGGACGGATTGGAGGAGTATGGAGATGAGCTAGGTGGAGCAAGGTGTTGCAGTTCCATTTCAGACACTAACGAAAATATTTTATTTTTCGCTAGTGCTTGGCGGGTAAAAATATGACAACGCGTTTATAACGTGCTTAGAACGGTCACCATACGAGGTTATAACCGTTTGGCCGCCTGCACGCACCGTTCTAAGCACCGTTGCGTGCCATTCACGGAGCGTTTCGACACCGGCAAAATATCCTCGCCGACAATATTTGACGGTCCGTGCATGGCACGCGACGGGTATGATTGGTGACGGAACGGGCTAGTATGCATAGCCTCATACTTTGTAATACAAAGAATATTTTTTTGCCTGACACGTTCATAGCACGGTCATAGCATGATACGGTATAATGGGTATCCACCTTTAAACTTAAAAAACCGGCCAAGTGCGAGTCGGACTCACGCACCGAGGGTTCCGTACAAACACTTTCCATCCCTAAGTGGTTAAGTTAAGTTTGCACCTGGTATGTATAGCGCCCCATATAAATTAGGTGCAAAGTTAGGTATTAAAATATTAAAAAAAAACTACTTACTAGATCTCGTTCAAAACAATTTTCGTTGGTAGTTTCGTTGGTATTTTCTTATTTTAGAAGTTAGAGGGGGGGGGACCAACTTTTTTCCACTTTGGAAGCGTCTGTCACGCAAACTATTCGGTTTAGAAAAAAAATATTTTAGAAACCTCGATATCATTTTTGAAGACCTATTCATAGATACCCCACACGTATGTGTTTGATGAAAAAAAAAAATTGAGTTTCAGTTCTAAGTATGGGGAGCCCCCAATATTTATTATTGTTTTTTTATTTTTGCATCAAAATCTTAATGCGGTTCACAGAATACATCTACCTACCAAGTTTCAACACTATAGCTCTTATAGTTTCGGAAAAAAATGGCTGTGACATACGGACGGACAGACGGACAGACATGACGAATCTATAAGGGTTCCGTTTTTTGCCATTTGGCTACGGAACCCTAAAAAACCCCTCTTTTTTCGTCGGGGGTTAAAACTATGAGAAATCTTCGGCTATTACTGTAGATGAAGTGGTAGTGTTGTGAAGATAAAAGTACCCGTCCACAGACGTGGTGCCGTAACAATAGGGCCCTAATTTACGTCTAACGACGTACCTAATGTGTAAGTGTTAAGGTGTTTGTAATCACAAATTGTAAACAAATCTAAAGAACTGATAAATGTAAAGGCTAATTGAGTAAGATACGCCTTTGTTTAACGCAAGTATTGCTTTGCAATTTAATCACTTATATATTATAAACGACATTATGCAGATACCTGCAACGAGCAAATTTATTATATACACAAATAAATATAAAATTATTAGAATAAACACACCTTAAATAAAAACCATATTATAACACTGTTTTCAAATCAAACAAAACATAAAAACTACCTACTATAAAACATTACAGGAAAATAATCAAACTTACGTCACCACAAACAAATCACGTAACAACTAAATTACACTTTATTTTTCATTCACCATGTTTTGATTTAAACTTCGAATGACTCGTCTAACCCGACTAACCCGAGAGTCGAACGCACACTGGCATATGATTTGAACAACGTATTCTTGACTCTGCCCGCGGCAAACTCGAATATCAGGTTTTTGAAGAAAGTACCATTCGCGAAATTTACTAAGGGCATTTCTCTGCCATCCTACGTCACATGTGAAGATGTCCAAAAAGTGTGACAGATTGTGACAAACTTGTCGCTGTAAAAAATTGCACTGATGCCAATCGTGAACGCTTACTTAGGTTTAAAATCATGTGCTAAATATGCTAAAAGTTTGGCTACCTTTGAGACCGTATTTTTACAGATAAAGGTAACTGCTTAACAATAAGGCTCATTATGACACTAAATACGGTATACATTTTAATTATTTATGGTACAAAAATACTTATAGTAAAACTAAAGCTTAAATAAAGCTACAAACTCAACAAAATAAAGTTAAACTAAATCTGAAAATATTTGTGTGATGAGCTCGGATTTTATTTTATTTATTTCCACATAAAACACAGCATAACAGTTAAAACTTAATCACTGTGCATTACAGATACAATTTTTAAATAAGGTAGGTACAATACAAACTAATAGACAATAATAGAAGACTTACTACTAATACTACTATCCATCGCCTCACAATACCTTAGACATTCACGACACACCGTTCGCCAATCACTTGCAAAAACATCCAAATCTGGTGCTGATGCGAGAAGCTCATTAAGCCTGTGCAAAGCTCGAACAAGAGGAGACTGCTTCCGCAAAACGGTGCGTGCTTCAGGAGCAGCAAACAATAGCCGGTTGCGCGGGCGAAGAGTGATCCTCGGCACAGACGGAACGAACAGCCGCACCACTTGACCAATCAATTCTGGGCAGTCTGACTGTCCTCGCATGATCTTGCGAGCGTTTTTTAGTAAGATGTTATTTATTATGAGGATATTTGTTCCTGGGTCATGGATGCTACCTATATATGTATTTATATATTATGTCGTCGTCTAATACCCATAGTACAAGCATTGCTTAGTTTGGGACTGGGTCGATTTGTGTAAGATTGTCCCTTAATTATTTAAAAAGTCCCCTGCGGCAAAGCACCGAAGATGCTCGCGGCATTTCCTCGCTGAATTGCTAAACTGATTCTTTCAGCGAGGAATGTATAATTTTATATACTCGTAACTAAAAGTCCGTAAACAGATTAAGAAACATTATTTCAAGGCTATTTCAACGTTATTTCTAGGCAATTGGTACTATAGATTCATGTTAGAAAGTGTACTAAATAAATATTTATTACAAAATTTCAATTTCGCGTTAAATTAGGGCTTACAAACCCGGGATAACCCATTTAAAAACCCTGAGATTGCAAGCCTTTGCTAATTTAGCCTTAAGGGGCTTTATTCCTTTTAATTTTTTTTTTATATTACGACAAAGATATTGATAATTTTATCCAATTTTTTGAAGTGAATTATACTTTTTCCCGGGTTCTAGGTAGTAACATAGCTATTTTATGCTTTCTTTGCGTGCAGTCGAAAATAAGTTGAAAAAAACTAATTTTCCGCGTGAATTTTGTCAATTTCGAGTAGTTTTTGAAACAAAAATTATCAATGAAAATTTTAAACTGTGGGTTTCAAATATATACCAATAAATCCCAATAGCCCTGTTCTAGGTAGTAACATCAATAATATGTTAAGTAACAAGTTTGATCATAGAGAAAAATGTCTAAACAATCAGCATTTTAAAAGGAATAAGGCCTCTTAAAAGAGTTGGCAAGGCAACAGTGATATCTAACCCTAAGGCGCGTGTCAAGTTCGTTATCAGTGATCTTGTCCTTGACTTCAGATTGTGTATAAACAGCATAACTGACCAGTATGTTGTGACTCCTCATCTCGACCGTATCCCATTACTTGACGTATCTAACTACACTGAAAAAGCAAATAGGTCAACTAGTTTTTAACTACTTGAGAAATAACCAAATTGTGCTAATTTGACGCAACTTATTTTGGTTGCTAATAGCCCTCAGTTTGTCAGTCCTCTGATTTATGTAACTAGCAGAGCAGCTAACATTTGGGCTACTGTTAAGGCATTATTCCTTTTAATAAAAAAAAAAATTCGTATTATGACAAGTGTATTGATAATTTCAACCAACTTTTTGAAGTGAATAATACTTACCTATCCCTAAGTTTTAGGTTGTAACACAGTTATCATTGCGTGCAGTCTAAAATAAGTTGAAACACCTGTTTTCTGCGTGTATTTTGTCAATGTCGAGTAGTTTTTGAATCAAAAATTATGAATGAAAATTTCACTGTTGGTTTCAAATATATACCAATATCGCAATAGCCTTCTTAACGAATAAGGAGCCTTAACACACCTATTTTTTTCAGTGTATTTGTAGCAGGGGGGGGACTAGACAAGAATGCTCTGAATGGGGGATTCGAGTCACGGAGGGGTCATAGGAGTGATGTCACGCAACTACGTTTAGTTTATATGCTAATGACATATCTATTCTAAACTTGGTTTATATGCTTATGTATGACATCTCTATTAATTTATTTAAGTTATTGTTCTTATTTTTATATTTATTTATTCTGGTTTCTAGATTGATAGATTTTTTATTTGTATACTTATCATCATTCATCGTCAACAAACGCAGACATAACCAAAACCTATTAAGTATTATTAGAAATTAGTCTAAATATGTACAGCCAAAGACAACCAATAAGTCTACAGTGGTACAAATAATTTAGATTAAGTACTCAATACTATTGAATAAGATGTTAGATGATGATGATGATGAAAAATATTTTAAAAATAACAATTTCAATAATAGTTATTATTAACTCATTTATATGCAAGTTGTGGTTTTGGAGTCCGTTCTAGTTTATCAATAAGAATATGCATAAATCTTTAGGTGATGTGGTAAAGATTTCACAATCAATGTTTTATTTATTGACTTGTTATGAGCCTGTTTGTTAACCTTTGGCCAATATAAAATGTTGAAGTCAATCGCAATAAAGTAAAACCGCTTAGTTCTGAGTTATTTTCGTCATCAATAAAATAAATAAATAAATATTAGACCTCTCTCAAGGTGGTTATGGGTACTAGACGACGATATACATACCTACTTAACTTATATAGATAAAATATATACTTAAATACATAGAAAACCATGACCCAAGCACAAATATTCAAATTCTTCAAACAAATATTTGCTCTGGCCGGGATTCGAACCCAGGATCGCTATCTTTGTTATATTTTTGGACTAAACAGCTTTTTTAATTCGGTAGGCACCTTAAGGACAGACAGTTACACATCAATATAACGCATATGCGCTTTTTGTCATTTTGGTAAGGGAACCCTTAAAAGTAGGGTCGCATAAATTACATTTACTTGTCCTAAATATTGTCGCTTTCACTAAATGTGTTTCTAATTTTCGTTTAAGCCAAATATGGTGGATGTTAAACATAATAAAAACTTTTTTCAGGGTATCGTTTTTGACAGTCATTTACCAATCGTTGATCCTGGGATACCAAAAGTACTCCCGTTAAACAAAGTAAAATTTTAATTTATTATTACTATCACCCTTGGCCGCAAGTGGGACTTTCTGCCAGGGAGAAAACCTAACTTCCTGGCCAAGGCAAGACGTAACTTTACTTTAGACAAACCACAGGCGGTAATTCGTAAAGCCCCAGATCGCACATTTATGATCCTCACCTTCGGTTCGCGCCACAAACACCTGCGATCTGGGACGTTAACGAATTCACAGCCCTAGGTGAGTAATGTACTATAACGCATTTATTTATTGATAAATAGTGTTGTATTATGGTATTTTCCTCATGAACAATATACGTCTGAACAACATAATATTGAAATTTAATGTTAACATAGGTATATTGGTATATAAATACTCCTGTTATCAGAGTTTGGGCTTGCCACAGTTATTGCATTACTTACGTAAGTTATCAGCCGCAATTAAATCGTGTTTTATCGAGAATATTCTACGTTTTGGACAATTAACGATTCGATTGAAATCTTTTCCTTTAGGATCTATATACCACGCACGCGTCTCGCAGTCCAGGGCAAACTAGAAGGAACCAGATCACGTGGAAGATCATTCATGCGATGGACCGACCTGATCAAATCGGCTGTGGGCGTACCTATGCATGAGTGCACCAGAATGTCTGAATCGCGAGAAATGGCGTAATATCGTACAGCGAACAATATTTGCCTCTAATAGTACTAGCAGTTGATCACGAAGAAGAAATCACGCCGTTACTGCATTTAGGCATACTCTATACCAGTTAACCATAGGGCTAAGTTATAATTTGAAAGCGGTGCAACTTACATGCACGGGACTACTCACTTATAAAATTATTATACTTGCAACACATAGTATAGGTACATTATGAATGCTAATTACAATCCATATGAATAAGTCATAGTCATAAGTTAGTTAGATCAATTATTAATTATGATTATATTAGATCAATTATTTATTATGATTTTCTTATTATTTACTATTGTTTTACGGAAGCTTCCAACAACATCCTAATTCCCTGTTTAACAGTGACACAAAAAGTCAACGGTCGCAGCAAAAAATACCAAAAAAGCATATCACACATTATTAACGCCTTATTCATTTAATTACACATTATTATGCTTTATTCCTTATTGCGTAAAGTGTCAAATTAAAGTCACGGGCATGTATGTTACCTACCGTAATTGTATGGCACACTCTTGCTCTTTTTTTGCGATAAGACGCTATTAAAAAAACTCAACTCAATATGTGTGCATTAATAGGGATAAAGTTAAGTTCGGCTTTGTACGAATATTATTTGTTATACATAAATATTAAGGGTCAATCTTACACATACCGACCCAGTCCCAAAGTAAGCAATGCTTGTAGGTACTATGGGTACTAAGACGACGATATATGTATATACAAACCTGTACATAATATACCTATGTATAAATACATATATATACATAATGACCTACGATCCAGCGAACAAATATTTCAATTCATCACACAGATATTCGTCCTTGCCGGGATTCGAACCCCTGGACCGTCGAATCAGGGGCACTGCAAACTGCACCGTATTTTTAACCGTTTTTGAGTACAATAAATTGATTATATGTATACACCAAATATTTGTTTTATTTATTTTTAGTATTTGTTGTCATTGTATAATAGGTACATACTTTTTGCATATTTACCATTGTGTCGATTACCATTCAACCGTCGAAAATCCTAAAAAAATACGTTTGTTGTAAGTATGGGGCCCCTATAATTGTTAACTTTATTTATTTTCTGTATTTGTTGTTATAGCGGCCATACTAATGCACATATCGCGGAAAGTTCAAGTATCTTTCACGTTTGTAAAGATACAGCCCAGTGACAGACGGACATACAGACAATGGAGGCTTAGTAATAGGGTCACCCTTTGGGTCCGGAAACCTAAAAAGGATAACTATCACGATTAAAGTAGACTTTCTTTGTTCTCAAGTTATAGTCAATAAAAACTTTAATATATCTATTGAACATCCTTTTTGTGTAACTTTTTACCCATACAGGCAAAACCGAAAAAACTAGTCGGTTATAAATAAATATTATCAAAAAGAATACCTACGCGGAAACAAGCATAATACATCGGTAATTTATTTGTATGTCATATGATTTATGTGTTAGGATCGTATTTGACAACCGTTTACGCAGATCAGCAAAATGTCTGATATTTTCTCAACCGCGTATCAACCGAATAGCGTTGCTATAAAAGCGACCTAGATCCATAAGCCATAAAGTTCTCATTCTATTTTAAACACTAAGAAATACGAGACTACATAAATAACCAGATTAAATTATACCTATTGCTAGGCAAGTTTTTCTATCACGGAACTAGTTATAAAGTGACCTTCAAAGCATCCTTAATGATGGTAGTCAAGTTAACTACAAAAGTAGCTGGTCGTGTTTAGCACCTTGTCACTTCAAGTGCTTTGACACATCCAAACTGTCGCAGTACTATATTATTTACTGCGACAAAGTACTTCAAAGTAAAGTTGACCATGAGTTGGAAATTAAACTCTGCGGCATTCTGATTGATATGATTGACAACTAGATTGGATGGCAATTTGATGCCACGTGTGCTATTTTCAGTTCTAATTTATGCTAAAAACAAACTTTCGGTATTACGTTGTGAAATGTAAGGGCTTGTGCACAAATCACGCGAGGTTTTTCGGGCTGTTTTTTCACGAAGCTAGCGTGATTTGTGCACAAGCCCTAATCTGCTTAGTGAGGCGTCGAAATGGTAGCTGGCCTAGTTAGTATTACTATCGACATAATATAGCAATTTGTGCGATGAATCCACTAAAACTTTTGAGGCTTTTTAAACTCACGTGAAATTGTAAGAAACGGCCCGAAATTCGAACTCGTATGGAGCACTTCATCAGGGCCTGCTATCCGTACAGTCTTCCTACGTGGTAGAGAATCCTTATGAGTTGTCATTAAGTTCGCCATTTGTACTTTTACTTTTGTATTTTGTGGAAAAAAGTTTAATTAAATCATGTATAACTTATTCGTTGCAAAACAAATTACATTTTGAAACCTACTAGCAACTTATAACCATCATAGTTTATTGCTAAGTATATGTTACGCAACCTGAGGTTTTGAAGGTTCGCCACGTGACCACCTTCTTCCTTCAGTCACATGACTCCCTCGAGCAGCTGCATCGTAAATCAATAGGTCAGCCAGTCCTAGCAGTCACCGTCATTTACAGCCCCGTCAGTCTGCCTTTTCGCAGAATAGTTTTTCATCGAATGTTTCATCCGCCGAATTTTCACTTCGCAGAATGTTTATTTTGTAGTCATACATTTTTCATAATTGTTCCAAATATTCATCATATAGATTAGGTTTGGTTAAGTTTGTTTTATGTACAAACTTCTTATAAGAATCCCAAATAGTTTACGGTTTCATAGAATAACGCTTTCTTCGAAATTACACTTTACTCCGAAAAGGCAGAGAACTATTACCGGTTAGATATTTGACAAGCTGAATATAAAAAGTAGTAAATTAATAAATTAATAAAAAAATAAAAAATACCGTATTATGTCTGTCTGCGCCCCTCAATAATTATAATACACATTTTACCTCACTTTCCGTTGTATTTCACAGTCACATAATTATCTAATTAAATGCCAACACAAATTGGTTGTTTTATTATTTATTTTCACGAACAAAATATCACAATCACAACAAATCAAATACAACAACAGTATAAGTAAATAAATATTTTTTTTATTTTAATTTAATTTAATATTAAATAATATTAATATTTTACTTGATATACTTAGGTGAGTTTACTAAACAAATACCTCTTTCAACGAAGACTCACACTAAGAGAAAAGTGTAATTATAATTAACTAAATAAATTATACAACGTTGCGCTATATAAACAAGTACATAAAATATATTAAAATACATAACGAGTTTAGTAACGTCGTAGAATTGTTGTATTTTAATATGTCTGAGACTCACAGTTGTTTTCTTAAATTAAGCAACAAAACATATAAGTTCTTACTTTAAATTAGTAAAAGGATCGTCTGAATGAACTGTCTCTTTATTGTATTGCATATCTAAGAACCTTAAATATAATAAAATAAAATCTTAATAAACTCATCAACAAAATAAAACAACAAGATACAATAAATGCGGATTTTTTAGTATACATTAGAGGGCACAAAACCTAATAAAATACATTTGAGAATTAATCATAAAATCCATAAATTATTTAATATTGTACACTTGCACCTCAACTTTAATTATTTATTAATAATTATGACTAGTATTGTATTGACTTTTTGGAGATTTATAGTCTGGTTAAACTTGTGTAAATATTTTCAGTAAATATATGAATAGATAAGAAATATAAATATGTATGCATAATTTTATTATAATTATGGGAAAATATTGCATAAATCAAAGCTATTAAACAAAGCTCTGAGCTTTATATATATTTGTGCGCTATACATACATATTAGGTATATTGTATATTGTCGTATACATAAATATAAACTTAATATATAAAAAATAATGAAGACAGGTGAAAGATATATATTATGTTCACCAGAAAAATATAAAGAAAAAACACTATAAAAAATATCTAACTTAAATATCGACATTAAAGTATTTTAGATAAATAGAGGATAACAATAAATTACCATCTGACAAAAAAGAGTAGAAATTAAAAAGTGGCAATACTGTAGTGGCGTCCCTTTCTAATCAATCTATGAAATCGTGGACGACACTACAGTATTGCCACTTTTTAATTTCTACTCTTCTTTGTCAGACTGTATAAAAGGAATTAGTTAAAATATTCACATACGTTTGACAACTCCTCATCTACCCAAAAATAAGGCACTCACATAGACCACATAATGTTATAATTATAATTATAAACTTATAAAATAACTTGCACCCATTACTTTAATAAATATACTAGCAAAATCTTTCTCGAAGTATTACGTTTTCTAAATTTTGCAGGCGTTTCATTCGTTGATATGTCATCGTTTACAATAAAAATTCATAAATCAAATAATGTCGAAAAGATTTACATGTAACTTGAAATTTAGAATATTTTATATATTTTTCATAGATAATTTCTTAACTTCGTCTACGAGTATTATTTATTACATCTATAAAACATTAGGACTTATAGTAACATTTACAATAGCTCTCCATAAGAAAAACTTAAATAATCTACTTTTTAGTTACTTCGTACTTCGTTTT
Source organism: Apotomis capreana (assembly GCA_947623375.1). NCBI lineage: Eukaryota > Metazoa > Arthropoda > Insecta > Lepidoptera > Tortricidae > Apotomis > Apotomis capreana. The sequence continues at coordinate 1,031,145 of OX392522.1, forward strand.
GGACTGAATAATGTAAGGATACCGAAAAAAACATTCAATGTTTAAGACGAAATGTATTCAATGATAGACGTGTCTGTATATGATGCAAAATATTTGAAATAAACGTTATAATACGTTAACAAGAGTAGTTTTTCCAAATAACTGATTTAAATTTATTGTAGTTTTATCGTAAAATGGGCCCATGTTTAAGAGTGTTTAGAATATGATACGTCTCCAAGTTTTCCTATGATTTATTCAAAATTCAGTAGGTACCCTACATTTCGATTTTGACAGATGATCAGATCTAACTTAATATGCATAATCAGTGCTACCAACGTAACTAAAAATCAGAATAGCGCGGCCCTGCCCCAGCGGTATCTAGCGCCACAGGTCGATAGTAATCCTTCATCTCGCCCCAACCCCTGGGCGCCACGTTGAAGTTCGGACCAGATACCAGGGGCAAGCGCGGACTCACAGGCGCCGCGTACACGTCATTCAACTTAGTCGGGGCAATAGGGATTGGGACCTCGTGGTTTTGGACTAGGATTGTTGGGGGGGAAACTGGGAAGGGTTCCATCTTGGGGAGGGGGTGTTTGAGAGCGGATTTCGGGTAGGTTTTCTGGTTGCGGAGGCTGGATGGCGGTCGGTACGCTGTGTCGTGGGTCGGGACTGGCGTCGGAGTGCTGGACAAGTTGGTTGTATTGCGACCTGTAAAAAATTATAATTTAGAGTTAGACGAGATTAACAAACGAGATCATTGTGCTATTGATGCGTGTAATAATAAGTGAACCAAGACAAAACAATAATAGTTTTGATTCGTTGACCAAAAGATACGTAGTCCAAAATAATGTGATTGAAAGGTACAAGATATAACTGCCAGCTAGTGTTAAATATTTTTTAGGATATGTAGATGTACACCGGCAACTGCACAGATTTATATGTTTAGATACAAACTGTGCAGTTGCAGGTGTACTAAGATTTAAAAGTAGCTGGCAGTTAAAAATAAAACAGCATCTAGTCAGGAAGATGCAGTTTTCTAATAGACGGCTCTTTGCCTAGGTACCTACTCTAAAAATATAAAATCTGCTCTGTTTGTATCTAAACATATAAATCAGAGCAGATTTTATATTTTTAAAGTACCTAGGTAAAGAGCCGTCTATTAGAAAACTGCATCTTCCTGACTAGATACTGTTTTATTCTGTGTTACATGACGCACTAGCACGTTTTGCCGTCGTCTTTCGGTCTTACCTCTGCCCTCGTGGACCCACTTGACGGAGCGCTTCTTGCGGTTGACGTACATGCTCTGTCCCCTGCTCATGTGGTTGCTCTGATCGCTCAGACTCTTGGAGATGGCTCTGGCAAGATCCATCTGCTCCTTGACGGTGGGATGTACTCCGGGCACGTAGAAAGCTGATGATGCGAAGGTTTTCTCTGGAATTAGATAAAACAATCCAATAAATAAACAAAATTATTTAAACATACAACTTTAAAAGTATGACAGACAGGCATCTCCTTGATTTACAAATAGGCATTCCGTGGGAATTGCTACCTTTTGGGGAACATACGCCCATATGCATAATCTTTTATTTAATGCTACAGTCGACTCGCTACCTACATATATTATTATTATTATCCTACCTCATTCTTCGTTTGATTGTCCAACACGTTTGAATTTAGTTGTTTTGTCGTGTTCGCACCTATATTGAGAATCAAAGGGAGATCACCCTTCTAAATAAGTATGTTTTTAGATATGTGAAAAACGTTGAACTAAGTACCAAAAATAGTCAGGATATCGAAGATTTTTTTATCAGAATTTTAAAGAAAACCACTCAGAGTCCACAATTAGACCCATCTCGGCTGTCGATCGATCGCCGTCCAGCGACCTACTTACATTCTATCTGGAGTATTTTTAGACCTAACATCGTTGCTATGCGTTAAAGATCGAATGGAAGTGAGATTGTATCATCATATACTTGGTTTTTAGGTTTTACTCATGGCTTAAGCTTAAAGCCACTCGGTAATGGGCATTGGACAATCTTACGCAAATCGACGGTATACATAATATATAAATACATGTATATATAGATAACATCTATGACCTAGGGACAAATATTCGAGTTCCTCACACAAATTGGACAATTTTACACAACTCAACCTAATCCCAAACTAAGCAAAGCTTGTACTATGGGTGCGAGACGACGATAATACATAATATATAAATACATATAATAGTCTAGCGGCCGCCCGCGACTTCGTCCGCGTACATTTTTGATGATGACAAAGATATTAAAATAGGTAAATGAATTTTATTCTTAGTTAAAATTGTCTAGACAATGCCATTGTTAAAGAATTTTTGAAGATTTTCCAATTCGATTACGGAAATTGTTTGCAGGATGCTTAATATTTATTCCGTCAGTTACCTGATGCTTTTAATCTTTGGCAAAAATGACTGCAAGATATAGAGCGATGCATGGATTTGGAGTTAGAGAATGGGGATCTTAGTTATTATGAGTGAGATTTAAAAAAAATGTTAATAAGGCTGTTAAAACAATCTTAAACTCAGCACTGGAAATCGAGAGATGGAGGCAGTTTAATGAAGAGTATCTCTTTGAATAATAATAAATAATAAACTTTATTTCAAAACAATAATAAATAATGACCTCTGTTCATAAGAAGGCAGCACTGGTATTTGTACACGCCGGCCTGGCTATTAAACGAAAAGAGTGGTGTGGCTGAGTTCCCGAGGGGGGCCAAAATGTTTCTAAATGGTCTAGCAGGTACCCCAGTTATTAAAAAGGCTAGTGTTTAAAGATAATGCTGAAATGTGACCATTAAAAACTAAATGCACATAAGCGAATTTAATGATGCGATTACTATTTTGGTCTACAGGCTAGTAGTATTGCTTGAAGAGTGATTCAATATATTCTGGTGCTAATAGTTCTCTATATCTCTCAAGAAGCTAAATAAAGTAAGAATAGGTATATAAAGTATAAATTATTCATGTTCTGATAGACAACTCACTAAATATAGGAACATATAAAGTTTGGAACACAATAAATAAGAGACAGCACTAAGAAAATTCAACATTCAACCATAGAAAAGGGGGTGCAAGTTCGTTTTAAAAAAAGGACGTAGTCACTGGGTAGTAGACAGGAAATAAAAAATATATAAACTGATAACGTTAGCGTAACACTTCTTTATAAACAACATTAGCGGTGTTCCCCATACAAACTTTGCACCCCTTTTTAACCCCCTTAGAGGTGAAATTTTCCAAAACGCTGAAATCACTTTTTTTTTATTTGATTAAGTAAGCTACCTACAAAGTTTCAAGTCTCTAGTTCAAAAAATAAAGTTTCTCCCATATAAACATTGCACCCCTTTTTAACCCCCTTAGGGGTGAAATTTTCTAAAACGCTGAAAGTACTTTTCATGTTTTTGAATAAGTAATCATTCTACAAAGTTTCAAGTCTCTAACTCCAAAAAAAAAGTTTACCCCATACAAACTTTGCACCCCTATTTAACCCTCTTAGGGGAGGTATTTCCAAAAATCCCTTCTTATCTCTAGCCCAAGTTATAAAAGTAACCTACTGTGCAAAAATCAACTCTCTAACATTAGTAGTTTCGGCTGTGCGTTGATGAGTCAGTCAGGACTTCTTCTTTTATATATATAGATAATAGATAACATCCATGACCCAGGAACAAATATTCGAGTTCATCACACAAATATTTACCCTGGCTGGGATTCGAACCCAAGGCCGCCGGCTCAGTAGGCAGGTGCAATACAAACTGCGCCAACCGCGTCGTCGACAAAATTGTTGGAGAGTCCCGAAAATTTCCGTAACTGGTGAGACGAGGCGTGAATGTTTTCGTTTTCGGAATTCTCGGAACTCTCCATGCTAAAATTTCCTGGGGCTGTTAACCCTAATAATGAGATGCGATACTCACCAAACTTGTGGTCCTTCTTGATGAGATGCTCCTCGGCGTCAGGCGCCGGAGTGAAGATCTTGTTCAGGTCCACTTCTTTGTCCAGCACCGGCTTGTTCTCCAGGTCTTCCTGGAACCACCAAGTCACGGATTATTGAGAGATCAGATAATAAAGGAGCTTAGACGTGCAGATGAATGGAAGATCCGAAGACGCTTGGACTTGCATTTTTTTAATATCATCCCTCTGATCTAGTGTTGTGATTTATTTTGGAAAGAGGGCCACTGGCAACGTCTAGGTGTGAGAGGCAATTGCTATTATATTATAGCCTTAACCTAATTCGCAATTGTACCAGCAAAGGTAGATGATATCCTGGTACTAGCCCCCAGCTTACAGATTTACTAGGTCAACTGATGTTTGGCTGGATTCTTTAAATTAGAATTTAAAAACAACATACTTATAACTGCACTCCACTAACCAATATACTTTCGTCTAATTCGAAATGAAATAAAACTCTAAAGTGCAGTTTGGCATTGCCCTAAAATAAACCAAGTTAATTCAAACAATCTGTAATAATGAATTATGGCCAAAATAGGCACTTGAATTTCATAGTCTCAGTTTCTGCCGACAAGTTGAAGATTTTACGGACAGAACGTCCAGAGGCGTAAACACGTCTGTGGACGGCTCCGGCGGCCTTGTGCCGTTTTGGCTATTAAAACTATTCTGTATGAGTTTTGTCTGTGCCAGCATGCAATTTTCAAAATGGTCCTATGTCCGTAAACGTGTTAAAACATGAAATTATGCTCTATTATTTATAAGTCGGTTGAAAGTGCAACTAATCATGACATTCAGAAGATAGAATAATGCCATGTAATGTTTAATGCAAACACGTGGACACTTATGGACGATGTTGTCGTTCATCTTAGGTACTGGACATGCCACGACATGTATATTTTTTATCAGAAAGCAATCACATGCGTTATTTTGTATTTATACATAGTAAATAGATAATAGATAAGGCAAACATGCACTCGTGCGAAACATCAATTGTATAAAGATAAATACCTATCCATTTGTATGTAATTTAATTACTTATGCATTCATATAATCTAAGTTCTTAATGCACATTTTTTTATGTTTGCTAAGATTAGTCGGGATAAGTGCGTATGCATTATCGCGGGTGCAACATTTAGACTCATTCAATGCTTACTATAATAAAATAAAAACCTTTACAAAACAAAAAAAATATTGCTTGAGGGGTTACATTTTACCCCGTTTTCTATAGATTATTGTATAAAGTAAAATGAACACATTGGCATAAGAGAGGTTCAAGTGCTACTACGGGTGCATCTAAATCGGCCCTCTTCTCCAGATCGTAATACAAAGACCAAACATCTTTGATTTGTAAATCATTTACAATGATTTTCCTTTTTACAATAGAGGAACACAAATATAATAAAAATTGCATCAAATACCAAAATAAACAACGAAATATTGACTGCTAAAGCGACCGCGGGTGCAACATCGTAGGATTTGCAGTTTGTCCTAAATCATAGTATCGCACGGTTTTCAAATACGCCAACAGTTTTAATATAAAATTAGGTCTGTTATAATCTAAAAATCTATTATAAGTCGTCTTTAGCTGAATCGCCCATAAGAAATATCTATTCTATTCTATTTTTTTTAAATGGCAACCGGTCACAGTTAAGCGACCATTACTGCCAATGTCTCGTTGCCAATCGCACTAGGCGACTAGATAGAGGATTGATACCACGTTGTACGGTGAGTTGAAAAAATCGTGCTTTTTGTAAAGTGATAGCGATTTACAAAAAACCACGCGGACTATCGGGCCTTGACCCAGGAAGGGCTATGAACGCTTCAAGTTGAATTCTTCATTAGCTATTCACTCATACGTTAGATCACTGCACAATACGCTATCAATACTACACATTGAGCTTATTTTTGACTTGAACGAATAAATTAAATTAAATAAATTGAACAACTAAAATGAATAAATAATGAACAACGAAACGTAAACGCATGCGGCCATCTTGGGACACGAACCGGAAGTCAAGAAATATCTAAAAGTACCTACAGATGTCATACTGACATACAACTTACGCCATATTACTTTCCCCAACTAATTATAGTTACGTAGTTGTATTTATGATAAAATGGCGTTCGTAGTACTTTTCGATATTTCGATATGGTAGATGTGCTTGCCCGTTGACGCACTTCTCCCAACTGATCTCAGTGAACTGAACATAAAAAATGTCTATTAAGCACTAAGATTATATGAATGCATAATTTAGTAAAATTGAATTAGAATGGAAACTTGTTCGTTTTAGAAATAGAAGGTGTATCTACCTATCTTCATGACTATACTATGTCTACATTGGGATTATGAACTTCACACAACATTCACGTAGATATAGCTATGAAAAGACACAAAAAAGTGAAAGAAAAAGTGAAAAAGTGAAAGTGAAAGAAGAACAAACAGGAACATTAAGGTGACAGACATAAAGCTAATCAAAAAAGTACCCGAAAAAATTAGAGTACCAAAAACCTGAAAACAATACCAGATGCCATATTTACAGATGTAGCGCATAAAACTAGCGATTCAAACCATCGTCAATCGAGATTCACTTGAAATGCTCTAAATGAATCAATTCACGGACCCGGTCGAGATCATATCTATTGAAGATTCCATGGAAGTTGCAGAGATAGTTTCTGGATATTTTCACAGATGTATCTTTCGCAGCTGTTTTTTTGCAACTGTGTAATTTGAATCTCCCATTTTAAAAATATTTTCCGAGAATTTCTATATTGTTGTAAAAAAATCTTAATATATGGTATCGGTCTGGTTAAATTTATAAAAGTTGTAATTTTTTGGGTTTCAAAGAAAAACAGTTTGTTAAACCCATTCTTCATTACTTAAAGCAAATAATGAGAAGTAACTTGAGATCACATAGATATACCATGTCACTGGAAAGATGCGTCATTCAATACATCCTATGTTAATACCCATTATTATTATTTGTTTATTAATTTACTTATCTATCTATTTATTTACTTATTTATTTGGAACTTGACATGTCTTTCTTACTGTTAAAACACTACCCACAAAACTAGTGCTTCGTTATACTGTTGCTTCTCTATTTTAGGTACCTACATATGTTTCTTACAAAATATGTTCATATTACAATAATCTTTCCATTCCGAAATTACAACAGCTTCTACAGTTTTCTTCTATGTATACTCGTGACAGATATGATCCTCAACCGGGCCAAGAATTTGTTCAAATCTGGTGCATGTTTATGTCCTTACTAGGATATCCAGGGGTGGCAACTGGGGCATAACGGGGACAACTGTGTTGTCCCGGGCGAACTCTCCGTCGTTCTGTATAAATACACGGTTCATATAAATATATAAATAAATACCATTATACAATACAAGACATACGATAATATATTCGCGCTCTATCTCTCAAGGTTAATAGGGGGTAAAAATACATAAACACTACAAAATTTTATAATTAAATCTATAACATATAAGAGCTCCAATCGGAAACTTAAATGTGCAAAAAGGAACCCAGTTCTAACATACCAAAAGTATATAACTTTACCCATGATCTTTATTAGAAAAGTGGGGACTGAGCTTTTGACAACAAATAAAAAAAAACGTAAACGTAACGATTCAGTATCTGGACTGTAGATATTCATTCAATTAGTAAAATCCTTCTATGTTACGCAAGAACGTATTTTTTTGGGACGTGGGTTCATGGTCCTTAGACCCCGATAGATCAAATGATTATACTAAACAAATTGACATTGTCTACCGTTGTAAATGTAGATGATACCACGACCCTATTCCAATGGTTGGCAATGTCTTTGTACCTACGAGTTCAAACCCTTGTGTTACAATGTGCATATTCTCTCATCATAGAAACAAAAGAAGAATACTTGGCTTCCGGGCGTGCGTTTTCATTGGTCCTTCGACCCAGATGACTAGGAACAGAAAAGTTTTAAGGAATCAATAGAAAAGGCAAGAGTAAGGCGAAGATAGTCTCACAAATCAAACACTTAGGACATGGTCACGTATGTCCTTAATGTCCACATTATCACAATTGTCTTTAATGTGATCATTGTCTTGTTTGTCGCTTACTATGTCGAACCCCAACTGCAGCGGGGGCAAAATGGGGAAGCCGTAGCTGTCCGTCTCGTACTCTGCACCGTTCTGTTTAAGCCACATAATATTCTATAGGTATGTCATAATATTCTATGAGTAAATTTTAGAGCCACATTTACAGTCTGACAAAAATAAAATTAAAAAGTGGCAATACTGTAGTGTCGTCCCTTTCTAATCAATCTAAGAAAATGGGAATGACACTACAGTATTTCCACTTTTTGATTTCTACTCTTTTTTGTCAGACTATAGATAAAGAAATCTGAATCTGATGGCTACACTAAGTAATTATGTTTTCTGAATGTAGATACATAATACAATTAGGTAAGGCATTTGCCATGTACAGTAAAGGAAACTGAAACACGTCCACTTTTTGACCCTTATTGTCATAGTGATAGGAGCGAAAAACGTACGTGTTACAATTTCCTTGACTGATGTACCTATGCAAGATACAGTCAAAATGCGGCCATCGAAATGAGGGCAATTGAAATGCTGTAGTAAAATTGACTTATTATGTCGTGTGAAGGTCGAAAGCGCATGTCACGCAAGGTATGTACCTACATCCATTCTGTTCACTCAGAGCAGGAATTTGAAAGATTATTTCGTTTACGAATCCTTTCTTGGGGGACCACGTACATTTTCATCGAGATAGGAAAGAATCTATTTGTAAGTATGTCCTGGTAAAATACCTAAAGAAATTTTCATCCAGACTTAGCTCTCACGAAGACCTGCGAGCTAATTCGACTATATTTACTTAGAGATAAATGAGTGATGTCTCTGGTATTTCTGAGTATACTCGTATATTTACTTAGAGATAAATTAGTGATGTCTCTGGGTATTTCTTAGGCATATGGCGATATACCCAAACGGGCATTAAACCCCGATATTTACGATTCCGGCTGCATAAAGTGACATTTCACGTTACTACATTTTAAGTTAAGTAGTTTACGTCTATAGGCGTCGCATTTAAATGAGCCGTAAACATGGAACAGTGCCGATATACTAGGTATATATCTCCACTTCAGAGATCTCTCCTAAATATCGAGATATTATACGGAATTAGGCACCTGATTTCATTCCAAGCGTTTAAGCCTTGAATTGGCTAATACATTTTTGGTAATTTCATTTAAATGTTCCCCATATTTCAATTTTCAACCCCGGTTGGATACTTATCAGCTGTAGATTTATGCCAATTTTCATATATTCTGAAACATTTTGCACATGTTAGAAGTCAGCATTTACTCTACACTTTAACAATTAATCATTAGAGTTCAGAGTCTCCGGTTTCATATTGAATTTATGACGTTTTGTCTGACTACTTTGATTTTGGCGGGAATCCAAAGTGCGCTGCCATGCCAGCGAGTTGATTTACTAGCAACAACAAGATTTTATTTGCAGAAATCAGGCCAACGCGGTTTGCTAATGGTATCTTTGGAAATTTTTGCGTAATTACTGTAGGCTGTACTTGACTAATGTTTCATCGTCCGAGCATAACATTATGTGTAAAAAATGGCTGCAAATAATGCAACTTATTATACTTATGGTGGTGTCGTTTACCTATCTAGTGAAAACTGACATCATTTGCTTATTTCTTTATCACACTAAATAATTAATTATAATAAAGGCAAACGTTTGTGAGTGTGTTTATGTACATGTTTGTTATTTCTTTACGCTATGGACTAATTTTGATAAGTTCTGGTATGAAGGTAGCTGACACCCTGGATTAACACGTAGGCTACCTTTTATCCCGAACCAATGTAGTGTTCCCGTGGGATGAATGAGCGGGTAACACCGCGAGCGCAGCTAGAATTTCATAAAACGAGAAAGTTGAAATTGTCTTATGATTTTGGTGTCGTAGCATGTGTATGTAAACCTATGATGCAGTTAGAGTCAACATGGTAAATAAAAATAACGTGTTTTGTATTAGAAACATAGGTGTAGGTTGTAGGCGACAACGACAGATTCATAAACAAATAATGAAAACGCTGGCAAAATTTCATACGTGCCGGCAACTCTGACATTCTGCTATATTCCACGGTCAATCTCTCTCTCGAACTCTCCAACTTCCATCGCAGGATTGCCACAAGTCCATCGACGATCTCCCTTTCTTGCTCATTCGTGAGTTCATCCATCGTTCAAACTCGAAGTCCTGAGAGAATCGTGCAATATGTTCACTATCTTTTGTCTCTGTTCACTCGCTCCTAAGAAAACGCGTTGAGCCGCACTAAACCAAATTGAATTCCGAATCTCCCAACGCGTCTATGTCAAAGCGCAAATTATTGACAACTGCGCAACAATGTCTCCAATAACACATCCAAAACTTCCCATCAACTCCTTGGCATAGATGTGGCTATAGATCTTTTTAAATTATCATACCGTTATGGCGCCAAAAGACATCGTCAAAACCTCTCATGCCACGGATGGATTGTTGGCAGACGTCTAGAGCAGCGGTCGGCAACCCGTTAGCAGGTAAGCGCCATGTATCCACTTATAGTGACAAATAAAGTCAAGCCAAACGGCACTTAAGGCTTTTTAGTATAAAAGTTACTCACTACTGGACGTAATCCTCCAAAGAACGCCTTATGACTGGTCCTATGCCGCCAGCATCGAGCGACTTTCGCCAGAAGGGTTTACTCCAATGTTCGAAATTCGACCGTCGTATAGTGCCGTCTCTCTCACCCAAATATACTTTGACAGATCGAGAGGGACGGCATTACACGACAATTGAATTTTGGACATCGGAGTAACCCTTCTGAATAACAGTCCAGCCGGTGGAGGGTCTACCCACGCTGTGTCTTTCATCTCGACATTATAAATAAAAAATAAATAAAAAAATATCATGGGACAATCATACACAAATCGACCTAGTCCCAAACTAAGCAAAGCTTGTACTATGGGTACTAGACGACGATTTACATAATATATATATAAATACATATATAGATAACATCCATGACCCAAGAACAAATATTCGAGTTCATCACACAAATATTTGCCCCGGCCGGGATTCGAACCCGGGACCGCCGGCTCAGTAGGCAGGGGTCTGCAAACTGCGCCAACCGCGTCGTCACTCATTTCAGTCTTCGAAATTTGCTGTGTCTTAACCACCTTAGGGAGATGGCAAGAACTCGGTCTTAGCGGCGAGCGACGCGGCGCGCGATACGTGTGTCTCGCTCACTCGTAAGGCCGGCGCGCTCTGATTTCTCGCTCAACCGCTCGTCCCGCCGCTGGTCGCGCAAAGTCGAGGCCTAATTCACCTTATAGGAAATCCGCCACGGGTAAAACGGTTGTTGGTGGTGTGGGTGACTGGTAGAGAATGCCTCATGGCATTAAGTCCGCCATTTGTACTTTTGCTTATGTATTTTGTGCAATAAAGTTTAAATAAATATTTAAATCAAATAATACTCAACTATTATACGCGTTTTTTACAAACAGTCAAGGGTCACTTAGGCAGAGACTCGGTAGTCAACAACTGTTGTCTTGTGGCGGGTTGCCGACCTCTGGTCTAGAAAATAGGGGTCGTTACCAAAAGCTACAGAGTTCGACGTCCGACGGTAGGGTTATTTCTGGCTAGGTCAGCCGTTCAATTTGGACGCTTCGCTTAGACGTTCTGTCTTGACTTTTTGCGATGGCTTTGAAACCAGTCTATAACATCAGTTGAATTCTTAGTTGATCCGGATAAAAAAATTGCGTTTAATTGGTTAAGCGAGCGAAGTATCTGTTTCAGCTTGACCCAAATTTCTTTCATATGTTGAGATATCCATACATCTAAACATACGAAATAATATTTGGGTCCAGACGCTTTAAGGCTGTTCTCGCTTAAAAAACGCGTTTCTCAACCGATTCTTATCAAATCTCGTAAATAGGTAATAAGTATGTAAGTAGTTTCTCGATTTCGTTTTCGGAAAATTTCTCAAAATGACAGATATATTTTTGGTTATAAACGTAAAAATTACAAATTTCAGCAATCAGCTCACAGAGCCAGTCATATAGATCGAGTTGAGATATTTCTTTATAACTCTATCGAAACGTTGTATGAATTATATTTTCCCGTATTTTCCTAAGTTTATTTCTCGTACCTATTTTGATTGTAAGCTTAGATTTTATTCTTCATAATTTCATTTAGTGTTGGCAGTCCCATTCACGAGTAAAATATTAACCAGTATAATCTAAACCTTGAATCAGTCAACGACTCTTAACGTAGTCAACGACAGTATGTCCAAAGACGTAAGATAGGACTCTAGAGATACGGCACCGCGTCTGTGGACGGAGACTTTTGTCTTCGTAAAACTGCTGAACATTATTAAATTTTTTTTAAAGTCGATCGAGAATCTTGGCTATAAGATCATTCACGAACGATTATACTGGACAATTGTCGTCGAAAATTTAAGATCGTCCTCAATACCCTATTATTAAATGCTATTATAGTTTGGACATGTCTTTGTTTGCTTGACATTGGCAGTACTAATTTGATGTCAATTACATTTTAAGTGCCTCTCCAATCTTATCTGCTTCGAGTCAAATTACTACGTAGTATTGTAGGTCTTATAACTTTTGTATAGATATACACTGTCTTTAAAAAAATAATAGAAAAATATTTAACTGAATTTTTAACTGCAACCTAGTTGTAAATGGCAGTTAGAGTGCAGTTTTGCTGCAATTGGTTTAACTACATCAAAACTGCAGACTCGGCACTCTGCACAGTCGGTTTGCAGTTTTGATGTAGTTACACCAATTGCAGCGAAACTGCACTCGAACTGCCATTTGCAGCTAGAGGTTCAGTTCAAATGCTGTCCGTCTGTACCGCAAAAACGTCACGTTCTGGAAGAAACGGGGATTTGGTTTTTTTTTTTTGAAAACGCCCACCCTGTTGTTAGGACACTTCAAAACCCTTTATTCTAGTAAAATTGTTATCTTATCTACTACTGCGCCCGCAGTGCGCTCCTAAGCAGACAGCCATCGTAGAGACTTACACGGAAGGTTACCCAACTGTCCGACTCCGATTTGATTTATTTTAATGTGTACAAAATATATATATATATAAGTACTAGCTTTTGCCCGCGACTTCGTACGCGTAGAACTCGTTAATTGATATTGACAATTAAAAAAAAAACAATTAAACTTTCAGGTATCCAATACTCGAATGGAATCTAGTTAGTTGTTTCTGGGCTATTGGGTGAAAGTGATGGGCAAAATGCAAAACATCCTTTTAAAATATTTTTGGCTAGGCTAAGTCCCGTTCGATTCAATAGGCTATGCTCAGAAATGGCTTGGGATGGTGACGGTCCATAATCAACTGACGAAGAAGGTATGGTCCTATTCACCAAAGAATTTTGTCACATTATGAAATCTGAACAAAATAATTATTAGTTAGGTACCATTATTATTTTTTAACTTGGTTCTTACAACTTAGTTTATTAAAGTATAGTTCAATAAATTATCTTAAATGATTTATTTCGGTCAGTAAAAACATGTACATTTTTTTATTTCGAGACACGTGTGCAAGCTACATACTGTTCATGAGAAAAACATGGCGTGTCCAAATGTATTCCTGCTACTTTTAACGTTTGCCCCTGTGATTTATTAATAGTCATAGAAAATGCTGAAAACTTTTAATGGAAACTGAAGGCCTTTAAAATTAAATGGTAAATTATTCCCCCTATAATTGGAATACGTGGTATAAGTACACTTTGTCCCTTAGCTTCTCCCGTTAAAATCGTGCCCTTCACAATGTACTTCCCTAATCGGTGATTCTCAATCTAGCGCTGTTGCAAAATTTGGGAGCGTCTAACTTGCGCTTTAACAAAACTCGTACTTTTTTGTTGATTTTGTAAACAATATCATTTTTGGTGCCAATATGGTTTTTTCACACGGCCAGTTTTCGTCATGAATATAAGTGTGCGGGTGCCTATAAACCGACCATGAAAAAATTGCTCGGTCCGTGATAGAGCCAAAAAATGGCACTCTGTTCTATTTCCTCTTATAAGTATCGCAATAAGGCTATCCTTCTCTATCAAAGCTAAGCACGTCGATTATATATTATACGTAGCACAATTGATTGACAAATCAGGTATTGTCGAGTATCGTGTCTAAGATCCGAGTAATATGAAAACTGTATGCACTAATACTGTACTCGGCGATAAATATTGCCCATCGGTCTTTAGAAAGATACAGTTCAACAATTGGCTGTTTACGACGATTCTCGAACACAGGCGACCGTCCATCAATCATCGTTTAAAATGAAGAGGAACAAACGTAAATACTTTCACGTTTATAATATTATTAGGATTATTTATATATGTTGATCATCCTATCTTTGCATACTCAGATATTTACTACTTTATTTATATTCAGTTACCAAGGGGGTACGTAATCAAACCTCATACTATTTTCAGATAACGTGCGTATCGGAACATGACACCTACCTGAAGGGCTACTCCAAGAATCTTATATACTAACTGGATGTTGCGTGCCGAACTATGAGTTGAAGCCAGGTTCATTCACCTTTGCTCATATGTTTTATCTCTTTTCCACACTGTGATGTGTTACCATGTTATTTATAAAAAAAAACTTATTTTTTATAGAAATACGAATTATCGGGCATTACCTAATTAATTTACTTTAAGCTAATTCCAAAAAAAAAAATATTTTTCATATAAAGCTTTCTGCGATCAAATTTACTTAGTTTTCTATGTATTATACAAAAAAAATAACCGAATCAAAATTCTCATTTTACGGGTATGCACCTCCTACGTACTATGACAACACTAATAATAAAGAAATATCGCCGATATGTCAGAATTGTCAAAAGTCATTCACCAATTCAATAAAATTTTTCGTGAAATAAACGTATTTCGTCGATTTACTTGGGTAATGCGCTATGTATTGCATAGTAAAGCATTGTAAAAGTAATTGGAGGCAGAAATCCGACACAAAATTTTATAGGTGAGTACTTATTTTACGAAAATGTTCAAAAATCTTACTAGCAATCAATCTTCCTCTATTTTGCTTGTAAGCTTTGTTAGTTTTTATTCAAGAACCCCACGAATAGGTTTATAATGATAAGTTAGAAGTATATTTTGTTTATTTGGAGTTAAACATTGTCTTAAATGAGAAACTAAAGATTGTGTGGTTTTACAACTCGGGTGACCAATTCGTTTTCATGCATGGTATTTACTCGTATAAAATGGACCTAAATCTATCAACTTAGTACGTTTCCTATTCTCATAATTCATATCACAGAATAACATGTTTATTGTTTGTGTCTTTACAATTTACTTGAATAATATTAAATATTGCAGTTTTCCAAAAGATGAAGGAAGGAGGCGGTTTTGGCTGTCGATTGTACCGATAAAGGGCTTCAGAGCGTTCGACAATTTGATGACCCTGCTGACGAAATTGTTCTCACATGTGGAAAATAAAGAAACTGTTATAACGTCCTAGTATTTTATTATTTTTTATCCATTGAGAAATACTCCCCTTATGTTTTTGTTAGTAACTATTTGTGGCGTGCTCAGGTAAAAGGAAACCTTTTGCCGAATATCATTAAGGCGGACTAAGTGCAGAGTGGCATAGAAATGTAACCAAAAATGGACTGACAAATTGGTATCTTTTACTAGAGAACGTCACATTGATACCTACACCAACGGTAAGTATATTCCTAACCTAATCCACTAATGGCTACCTCACTGTGAACTCAGCCATAGTCACACTCGTATTCACAAACACATATAAACAAAAAACGTCTATACTAAAATTGCTGCTATATTTAAGTATTGGCCTCATAGGTGCTCACAATACGCTGCCGTTGCGTAAAGGCGGCTAATACATGGTGAAAAAGGGACGTTGACGTATGCGTCGCGTTTTTCTCCATACATTTAGCCGTCCGTTTAAGTATCAGTAAGTGGTCTCCAGTTACACGGACACTTGAAATCAGCATTGCCTAGAATGCTAATGTTTTATCGCCGATGTAAGGCTTCCATTCCTTTCTGGTAAATTAGCCAGTGCGAGCGGGACGGCAACGCACGAAACAACAATAAAATTTAGCTATGCATATACTTTCCTATCCTACTAGGATGGGTGTTCACTTTCATGATAAAACAGTTGATCGGATTTGAATTTAATAAATTACAAAATCATCAATCAGCAATGTGTTGTATATGTCAAATTCCGCGGGATATTCCTAATGTATGCTTAATCATGGACACCTTAAAGAAAGAGATGCAAGATCGGCGTGACGTAATTCAAGGTCATTTTTTCTGGCTTCAAAGGAATGTTCGGCATGCAATATCCAGTTAGTATATAAAATTCTTGGGCTACTCCGATGTTCGTAATTTTACTGTCGTATAGTGCTATTCCATTCACTCAAATATACTTTGACAGGAGATCGAGAAGGATGGCACTATTCGACAGTCGAATTTTGAACATCGGAGTAGCCCTTCTGGCATCACTGGTTTGACATGTCTTTCCAGTTGGGTGTGTGACGTTTGTCAAATCAAATGTGATTGCTTCAAATTTGTAAAATTTTTTTTTTTATTTGATTCTTGAAATTACGTGATTAATCGAATTTTGCGGATACGTGTTCCCATATCAGAATTTATTGTTTTTTTACAAAGAATAGTTTGCTATGCGTTTCATCTATCTTAGGCCCAGACGCAATCATTAATATATTGATTAGTTTACGTCAAAACGATGACATGTAGGGAGTTGTTGCAACTACAATGATTTGCTCTCCATACAAAGTTTAATCCCGTTTTTCTTCCCTAAAATGGATAAAACTTGATATAAATGATAGCCTATGTCCTATTCTGATATATAAGGTACATAACTGGAAAGTTTCATCATAATTCGTCCAGTAGTTTTTGAGATTAAGTTGAACGTACATCCATCCATCCATCCAAACTTTCACGTTTATAATATTATTATTAGGAATATGATTTTTAGGTGAAATGGCAAAACACGTGTCCATTCTTTTTTCATGTTCTCCAACATATAACGAAACCAGTAATACTTCGACGTCTGTTATAGTTATAACGCACGTTGTGACGACATTTCATTGTATGTTAGAGAAAAGATCTTTCAACCGAATACCATTACTAGTAACACACAAGTAATCATAGAAACGCATTTAAGAGTTTATAATTAATACAAATAATATATTATGAATATTATACCTAAGCCGAATGATAACAATAACGAGTATAAATACGAGTCCATTGTCCCGCGTGGATAGTAGACACCCAGCGTTTATAGAGACATCTTGTCGATCGAACATGTTCCATATAATACTCCTCATCACTGTTCTAGTGCTTACATTCGTGTATGTCAGGGGCAGACAAAATGAAGCCTACTGGAAGAAGCGTGGCGTGGCCTTCTACGACAAGAACAAAGTCCTCGGCATCTTCTGGGACTTCTTTAACAGCGACAAGGCTATGTTCGAGGTTCTGAGCGAGCTGTACTCCAAGTACGAGGGCGAGCCGGCCGTGGGCATCGGATCACTCATGACGCCCAACGTATACGTGCTGGACCCCACCAACATCCAGCACGTCCTGCAGACGGACTTCCAATCCTTCAGCCACAGAGGCGTTAATGTAAATGAAGGCGACCGGTTAGCTGATAACGTCCTCTTCATGGACGGACCGAGATGGAAGCTGATGCGCCAGAAAATGACGCCACTCTTCACCGCGGCTAAGTTGAGAAACATGTACTACATTATCGATAAGAGTGCGCAAGATTTCATGGAACATTTGAAGGAGAATCCGAAGAAATTGAAAGGAAATGGATTTGATACGATGAACGAGTTCTGCAGCGCAGCCATCGCTGCCGCCGTGTTTGGGATCGGCACGGAGTCCACCTTCAAGTCGCCGTTCCTGCAGATGGCCAGGGACGCCATGAAGGTCAACTGGAAAACCAACCTCAGATTCGCCAGCGCCAGCATAAGCCACTCACTGAGCAAGGCTTTACGTATCAAGTTTTTTAAAGAGCAGGAACCCTTCTTCATTAATGCGGTAAAACAGGTATTAAGAGCTAGGGAGAAAGAGAATACCAAACAGCATGATTTCCCTGACATCTGCTTGAGTCTGCAGAAGGCAGGCACAATGAAGGACCAGGAGACAGGCCAGGAGCTGGAGCCGACGGATGAGCTTCTCGCCGCTCAGGGCTTCTTCTTCTTTGTAGCTGGTGTCGAGACAGCAGCCAGCGTCATATTCGGAGCGTTAACAGAGCTAGGAAAGAAGCCGGAAATCCTAAGGAGACTGCAACAGGAAATCGATGAAACTACCGAAAAACACGGCGACAACATCACATACGACATCGTCTCTGAAATGAAATACCTGGACCAGGTGTTAAGTGAGGCGCTAAGGATGCACACGCCTATAGCCTTCCTCACCAGAGAATGCGTCAGCGACGCCGTGCTGCCGGTCGGCAACATCAGGATATCCAAAGGCACAAAGATATATTTACCGATCTTCGACATGCACTTCAACCCTAAATACTTCCCTGAGCCTGAGGAGTTTGATCCTGAGAGGTTTTCTCCGGAGAACAGGAAGGCGAGTGAGGTAGCGTACTTGCCGTTCGGTAAAGGGGGCAGGATCTGCATCGGCATGAGGTATGCGCGTCTTCAGCTGCTAGCAGGACTGCTGCACCTTCTTAGGCATTACGACGTGGTCTCTCATGTCGACAAGAGTGCAAAAAAGAAGTACTCGAAAACACAGGTCCAAGTGAGGAGGATTGACACTGATATTGAGCTGATCCCAAGAAATAAATAAGATTTGATACCCAAAAAGGACCTAACTACACTCACTGACATATAATACGGGTCACTAACTCTATATTCCCCCATTACTCGAAAACGTGTCTATATCGGGATCCATAATATCGATCACAAAGCACGGTCGCCTGTATTACGCTCCGCAGCTTCGGCGTGTTGAAAGGAATTCTCAGCCGCTTTGTCACACCGGGCGAGAGCTGCTCTCATTCTGTGCCTTTACAAAAACACTCTAGGGTGCTCTGTGTCGGCACGCGTCATAACCAGCAGCGAGATGCCCACCCTACAACACGGCGCAGGATCTAGTTGAGCACGGTTTCAACATCACAGATAGATGGAAGGAAGAATGGCTGACCAACTTGCCTAAGGGTGCTCATGCAAATTTCAACCCTACAAGTAAACCACAGGGCTTCTCGGCACCGAGACGGGAATGGTGCCAACTAAATAGAATCCGCACTGGACACGGCCGTTGTGGCGAGTTCATGTTCAGGTGTGGATGGCGTGAAACACCAAAATGTGATTGCGGGGCACCGGTTCAGTCCATACACCACATCGTCCACGATTGCCCACGACGTAAATACCCTGGAGACCCCCTGGACTTACTAACATTAGGTGGAAACGCAGCCCAATGGGCGAAGAACTTGGATGTTAATTTGTAAACAGACTCGAAAATAAATAAAGCCATACGATAATAATAATAATAACCAGCGAGAGCCCTAGATTGGGACTTTTGCAGCCTAATACATCCCAACTAGCACACAAGCGAATTATACAGCCATTGTGCAGCCTGGTAGTTGTATAGGAGTCGTTCAAGTGCTGTACAATATTCCTTAAGACGTATAGTAGCATTTTGGAAAACCCTTTAACAGTAGGTGGTACTGTAGCCGATTAATAGCAATGGAATAGCTTACGGTGGTATAAGAGCATTCACTACCGCAGCAAGACAGCCATGAGAAGTATTATGGAGTTCATGTAAACCATTGTGCCACCATAAGATGTAAAGGAGTGCTTTAGTAGGCAAAAGAGTTTAAAAAGAGTTATGAGTCACTTTAATGGCGCTTAAGAGCGTACAGAGACATTTTACAAAGCCAGAGGTTCTTAAACGGAGTTATGTTCGGCTGTTGTAACACTTATCTATAACAGAGTTAAGTAGCGCTAGAATAGCGCCTTAAGCGCTATTTGTGAGAATTATATGGCTACTGTACGGCTTGCAGTTGTATAAAGAACCATAGGAAGTATTTTATACAGGCGTGGGAGTTACAGAATAGTCTTATGGCACCTTAAGTGTTTTAATAAAATCCATTAGCGCTCTTGTAACTACGTATCTACAACGGAGGAACATAGCTTCATATTAGAACTCGAAGCGCTATATTAGAGATTTATAGCACGGAATTGTGACGTAAAGCTGTAAAACGTTAGGTAAATGTTGCTTTATGCAGCCCAAGGCGGAGGAATGAACCTTACTGGCGCTTTTATGTGGTTTACAGACGTATAGTAGAGCCATTATACTGCCAATAACTGATCTCTCAGTTGAGTCTTACTATAGTCTCAGTTTTGTCTTAAAATTTAGTGAGTGAGCCAATTTGGCGTGGTGACTCACTCGGTCAACAGGTAATTTTATCATTGAATTCATACTTCAATTGACTTTCAAACTTTTTCAATATTCAACGATGGATTGAACACCATTATACAACTTTAAGTTGTTAATATTAATCGCAAGAACCTGTTGTGCCACCTAAATAGTTGAATAGCACACCTATAACACTACTGTTAAACCTATAAGTCTACAACAGCAAGCACTACAGCCATTCCCAAGTAGCACAATTGGGTCTAAATAGCTCGTATATCATATCTAATTAGATGCTTAAGTGAAATTTACCACCATGACTAAGTGCTATATAGGTGGCAAGAACCCTTATGCCACCAGTATAGAACCAAAAGGAGAAAAATTGCAGCCTATTTTTGGTGCTAAATAGAATCCATAAGAGATCTCACAATAACCTTAAGTGGAAATTAGAACTATGGGTGAAAGTTATGCGTCCATAAGAGATCTCACAATAACCTTAAGTGGCAATTAGAACTAAGGGTAAAAGTTATGCGCAGTGAACGAATGAAAACATTTCAGTTCGGTCAATGAGTGATAAATGAGTCGCCAAAATTATCTTTGAGTGGCGAGGCAACTGTCAAATTGAAGTAATACGTGATCTGCCATATTCATTTTGGATTTATATGTCTGTTTGATGAGTGATTAAAACTTTACGCATGCAAGCATGGAAATAAGCACGAAATTCTTGCGAATTTTTTTTTACTGTGAAACTATAGTATGTTTTCTTTGTAAATTTCGACGCGCCCTTCATTTGATTAGGAATATTAAAAAAGAGAGTGCTAAATTAAATAAGGAATAGATACTGATAAGAAATAAAACTGTTAAAAACCTGACCTAATGATTGTAGGTTACGTACAATGTTAAAGTAACATCGTCACAACTATCAAAAGTCTGTGATTATGCGTCAGTGTGATAAAATTCTGGTTAAAATAATCAATTTTCATAGGCTTCCATTTGTAAACATGGCGAAACAAAAACCGTCCAAGAGCATGTCGGGCCACGCTCAGTGTAGGGTTCCGTAGTTGGCCATCCTTCACAATAGACAATAAAATCGAATTTAAATTACGAGAAAGATTTCAAGCTCTATAAAAGGTCGTAAACGCCAAAGTAACTGTAATTACTTATTACCTTCTAGAAGTTATCGATTATACGCACCAGATTGAGCGAAATGTTTTAATGCAGTATGGCACTTAACTAATATGTGTAACGTTCGAAGTATAAGAACACCGCGGGGCACTTACGTCATTTAAAAGAAAATTATGAATTTTTGCGATAACTCAAAAACGGCTCGACCGATTTTATTCAATATAGTTTTCATTGAAAGTACTAATAGGGCCTTATTTTCATGAATTTTTCCATAATTTTTTGACCCGTGGTTGAGAAGTTAGAGGGGGGGGACACTATTTTTTGGATTTACCGAGCGAATATTTACAAAACTGCTGACTTTATCAAAAAATGATCTTTGAAGGCCCCTATTGTTTTTAAAAGACCTATTCAACGACACCCCACACGCTAGTGTTAGAACGAAAAAAAAAATCACCCCCACTTTAGGTGTATGGGAGGTACCCGAAAAAAAGTTATTTTTTTAGTTTTTATTTTACCGTTATGTCGGCGTGATACATACACATACCAAACTTCAGCTTTCTAGCACTTATGATCACGGAGCTAAGCCGCGGACGGACAGACGGACAGACGGACATGGCGAAACTATAAGGGTTCCTAGTTGACTACGGAACCCTAAAAAAGATCCTACAGTGTTTATTTTCACTTATTTGTTCCTTATTTGGAACTATCAAGTCTAATAATCACTTATTTGTATCTTGCGAGTGGCAAAGCAGTGAATGATATTACCAATAGTAATTATTTGCTCTTTTGTAGACTATTAAACAAGCAAGACTATTAAATATATTTTGACAAGGCGCAAATAGGAACAATAATAGAACTTTTAGTTCGTTAGTGGTTCGAAATAAGTGAAAATAACTGCTTTTGGTTCCAAGAACCTCCTACTGACACCTATTTATGCGTTGGAGTGGCAATAAGGTACTTCTTAGGCCTTAAAGTTGCAATATTTTTTGGTTCCAAAAGAGCCGTAAAATTATCCCTTTAGCCACTATTGGTGATATAATTCGCTATTGTACTAGTCATTTGGAACTTTTAGTTGCAAATAAGGGTATGTTCCCACTTATATGTAAAAGTTGCTTATAAGTGATTTTAAGGCCTTATATAGCACTATTGCTTCTTATTGAGTGACAATTTGAACCTGCATGCAACTTTAAGTAGCAAAATCGACTTTATCCCACCATAAGTAATAAAGTAGAAACAAAAAACGTTCCTATGCAACTACAAGTGATAGGAGGAACCCATATACAGTTTTGAGTGGTGTTTAAAGCTATAAGTTGTATCAAACACTGTTAAACCACTCATTTAGAACTTAAAGCTATAAGATAAGCTGCAAAATTCACTAATGTGCTGCTTGGGTTGTACGACTCAAACCTGCATAATAGATATAACCAACACTGAAAGCTGCATGATTGAGACGCCATTATTTTTTTTAGTAAATGTGGTTTTTTAAGGTTATGATGAAGTTTCGGACATCGTATATATGCGTAATTTGTAACTATTAATGTAATTAAAGCCAGTAATTTTCACACATCAACCGTACAAAACTGTTTGTAGCCTTTAAACTCTTCTTTTTGTTAAAACACAATTTTGTAAACAACGCAGAAATATATTGTATGCATTAAAAACTGAATATTACGCGGGCGCATGAAAATTTTGACTAGAATATACGTATACATTGACAGTAAACTGGCACTTGCACGGATATTTAACGGCACGACGAAGTAAAACAATGCTAAACTTTGTTATTGTATCATCCACAGATCCCATTCGTATCGTTCCTTTCACTTCAATTGTCACTGCACTTCACTTTCTTTGATTTTATGAAAATATATTTTGTGTTGCCCACAGTAGACCTACTAAATTACTAACTTAGAACCCAGAAATTTAATATAGCGGTATTAGCGGTACAAATTTAGGTAAAGGTGGCGTTACGGCGCTACAAGCACTTTTTCGAAATCTCATAGCGCTGATGATCGCTTTTAAACCACTTCTGTAGAGCCATTATAACATACATATCCGACCACTGTAGAGCTATTGTAGAACTATAAGCTGTATAATTTGGGGCCTAATTCGCGCTATAAGAGATCTATATCTGGATATAGAACTACTATAGCGCTTATTTAGGAGCCTAAGGAGTTATCAAAATCCTTTATCCGGCTACTATACGGCTTCTTATAGCGCTTGTGTGCTAGTTGGGATCGTACACATAATATAATGAATTATATGAAAAGTGTATTAAATTAGTACAAAATATATTAGGTACTTTGAGCATAAGCAGATTATGGCAAATGATTGATATGTCATATGTGTTTCAAGTAAAAGTACTATGGCATTTGACTTTAGGTAGGACATTGCGATATTATGGATTGCGAAGGAGACCCCTCGATAACAGTTGGACCGTTTCGATATTTATATAGACATTAATATTGGTATGATGTGTGCGTGTCTACGAACCTATCATAGAGACGCGTTACTTGTGAGCTTGATGTTGTGACAGATGCTCACACGGGTGAAACCAAGCTCATGGCTAACCAAAACTGGCTCACTTTATGGCGCCGACTAGATATTACATTTTATTTCAGTGACCCGATATATTTGTCCATGGGTGTAGGTATCCCCAAAAGGAACGTACTTATCCAAATACAAGTTTTACAAAGTTTTAAGTGAGTGTGAACGACAAAAATTAATACACATATTTACTGTTACTTGAACAAATAAGTATTTAGGGTTATAATTACTATAGTATTGGTAATAAATGTGAAGGGCGATTTGATATATTATTCAAGATCATTATTAGCTATATTATTAAGTGCTATTATAGTCTGAACGCGTGTTATTTGGTTAACATTGGCCGTACTATATTCTAAGTCAATTACTTCTTAAGTGGCTCCCCAATCTTCTTATCTGCTTTGAGTTCATTAGATACAGATGTATTGTTGTAAAATCTACAATGTAGATAAGTTGGCGATACACGCGTATACATTTGATACATATGTATATTATTATCTTTTGACTATTGTATTTCAAACAAGAGGAAGAAATGTAAGGCTTCGTCCACACTTGTATCATTTCACCGATCCGATTTCCATCGCGTAGCACCAACGCGTGTCATCGCTAAATAGCGATCTCTTCCAGAAAACCTTTATTAACCTTTAGGTTTCATGTGAATCTGTTCTATATGGGTCGCGCGTGCTGAGTCGGATATCGAAACTAAAGATTTAAGCCGTTGTGTTGTGGCTAAGGGCCAGCTTTCATTTTCATCTGTATTTTCGAGAATAACATAATAAACAGAGGTAAACAACAGACCGGTTTATGGGTGCGTCCCATGAGATATAACTACATCATATATAATTTCATATTAATAACGTTCACAAGATATAATAAACTTTTGCTATAACATCAAAATCAATATTTTTATTAGGAATAACGGTCAATTAGCATAATACTCATATTGTAGAATGATTTTTTATATAACACTCAAATACTCTAAATTCAGTTGATATAACATACATAACGTATATCGATCATAGTATACTTTCTTTTCGTATAATGATTAGAAAATATAATAGCGTATGATATACTAAATAGGTTATAACTGCTACCCCTATTCCCTAAAATGGAACATGGCTCAAAAACCGAAAACTGTAGGTTAGGTTAGGTTTGTTTTATGACCATGGATAGCGGAGCGAGCGAAGCGAGCGGAGCGTCAAAATGCTTGCTTGCATGGAGGTATATTAAAATTTAACAGCGAATGCATAAGTATGTACACAATTGATAATGGCAGATGAAATTCTGGCAAATACGAGTATACCGTTTGGAAGAACTGCGACAAAATGGAATATGGGTCAAAAACCGAAAACTGTAGGTTAGGTTAGGTTTGTTTTATGACCATGGATAGCGGAGCGAGCGAAGCGAGCGTAGCGTCAAAATTCTTGCTTGCATGGAGGTACATATATTAAAATTTTACAGCGAACTATTGCATAAGTATGTACATAATTGATGTGCAGGCGGTTATTCTATACGAGCATTATGCATTTTGGTGCTAGATGTATTGAGTATTATACATTATAAATCTGAGATATTATGAACGTTATACGTTATGATCGTTATATACAATGATATTATACTTAAATAACGTTATACTTAACAAAAATAGATATTTTGATGTTATATCTAACGTTCGTTATACACCTTGAACGGTATACAAAACAAGCTTATACAATATGAGCGTATATAATATGAATATTATAGTATAAGTTCTTATATCTTATATTACTTACCCCCGGTTTATCGCTAAATGGCGATCTCTTTCAGGCGACCTTTAAGTTTTATTTTTTTTATAGTTTACGCGTTCTGCGTCAGATATCGAACACAAACTTTGTAATTACATACCACAAAAAAAATTGGGCAGTTAGTGCTGAGTATGCTTTCATTTTCACCTGTATGTTTACAAGAATTTCAACCTTGACAAATGCCTTCGAGACCTTCGAGCATCATAATATTTACTTCTTATATTTTTCTGTGATCTAGGTGACCTCGATTTATATGGTAAACACGAAAGTTATGGTAATGCTTGGTGATTACATAATCAAAAAATAAAACCAACCATAGATTTAAAGTCAATGATTTATTTACCTTCTAAACTATGTTCTTCTTTGTAATAGGAAAAACATACACGATTTTCACACATTACATACATCAACTTTCACATTCATATTCACTGTCAATGTTATAATATAATATAACCCTAAGTATATGTACAAATAAAAGTATTTTACATATTTTTGCCGATTAAACTTTGTAAAACAATAAAATATTTCTATAGGTAGTTTTCCACTACGGATACTTCGGGTCACTAAAGTAAAATGTAAAATCCAACAAAAAATCCAAGTTGGTCCAGCCGTTTATAGTACCTATGGGGTAGGGAGTATAGAGTTCGTGACCCGTATTATTTGTCCGTGAGTGTAGTTAAAATCTCACATTACTTGTAACAGTTGTAACGAAGTCCTTTTCGTCACATTTTTGTCTATTTGTTTCTTGGGATCAGCTCAATATCAGTGTCAATCCTCCTCATTTGGAACTGTGTTTTCGCGTACTTCTTCTTTGCCCTCTTGTCGACATGAGAGACCACGTCGTAATGCCTAAGAAGGTGCAGCAGTCCTGCTAGCAGCTGGAGACGGGCATACCTCATGCCAATGCAGATCCTGCCCCCTTTACCGAACGGCAAGTAAGCTACCTCACTCGCCTTCCTGTTCTCCGGAGAAAACCTCTCAGGATCAAACTCCTCAGGCTCAGGGAAGTATTTAGGGTCGAAGTGCAGGTCGAAGATCGGTAAATATACCTTTGTGCCTTTGGATATCCTGATGTTGCCGACCGGCAGTACGGCGTCGCTGACGCACTCTCTCGTGAGGAAGGCTATAGGCGTGTGCATCCTTAGCGCCTCACTTAACACCTGGTCCAGGTATTTCATTTCAGAGATGATATCGTATGTGATGTTTTCGCCGTGTTTTTCGATAGTTTCGTCTATTTCCTGCTGCAGTCTCCTTAGGATTTCTGGCTTCTTTCCGAGCTCTGTTAATGCTCCGAATATCGCGCTGGCTGCTGTCTCGACACCAGCGATAAAAAAGAAGAAGCCCTGAGCAGCGAGGAGCTCATCCGTCGGCTCTAGCTCCTGGCCTGTCTCCTGGTCCTTCATTGTGCCTGCCTTCTGTAGATTCAAGCAGATGTCGGGGAAATCATGTTTTTTTGTATTATCTTTCTCCCTAGCTCTTAACACCTGTTTTACCGCATTAATGAAGAAGGGTTCCTGTTCTTTAAATAGTTTCAGACGTAGAACTTTGCTTAATGTGTGACTGACGCTGCCAATTGCAAACCTGAGATTGGTTTTCCAATTGACCTTCACGGCTTCTCTGGCCATCTGCAGGAACGGCGACTTGAAGGTGGACTCGGTGCCGATCCCGAAAACAGCGGCGGCGATGGCTGCGCTGCAGAACTCGTTCATCGCATCAAATCCCTTTCCTGTCAATTTCTTTGGATTCTCCTTCAAATGCTCCACGAAATCTTGCGCGCTTTTATCTATAATGTAGTACATGTTTCTCAGTTTAGCCGCGGTGAAGAGTGGCGTCATTTTCTGTCGCATCAGCTTCCATCTCGGCCCGTCCATGAAGAGGATGTTGTCGGCTAGTTGGTCGCCTTCATTTATATTAACGCCCCTGTGGCTGAAGGATTGGAAGTCCGTCTGCAGGACGTGCTGGATGTTGGTCGGGTCCAGCACGTATACGTTGGGCGTCATGAGTGATCCGATGCCCACGGCCGGCTCGCCCTGGTACTTGGAGTACAGCTCGCTGAGTACCTCAAACACAGCCTTGTCGCTGTTAAGAAAGTCCCAGAAGATGCCGAGCACTTTGTTTTTGTCGTAGAAGGCCACGCCGCGCTTCTTCCAGTAGGCTTTATTGTATCTGCCTCTGAGGTACACGAATGTAAGCACTAGTACAGCGATCAGGAGTATTATATGAAACATTTTCGGAACTCGGAACAAGATGTTCGGTAAACGCCGGCCGTCAATAAACTACGCGTTGGGATAATTTGCCCATACCTATATATATACTTACTCGTTTGCGTTATCATTCTGTTTAATATGCGTGATTAGACGCATAAATACGTATCTCCAATTATTTGACAATCTATTTATGGTTCATGGTAGCTATTAATTAAGTAGGCAATTAAGTAATCTACGAAAGAAAGATAAAGCAAATATTTTAGGTGCTTAACCCTTGGGCGTATTCATACGAAATTTTAAATGTAAGCGAATTATATTTTGGCGATATTCATGAATTAATATTATAAGTCTAACGGTATTTGGCTTCACCCTTAGAGCGTAATGTTTTGACTCGTGGGAGTCGTGGGGAGCGTAATTTTCACTGTTAACAAAAACGGCAGCTCAAACAGCGTCGACGTGTCAGTCACAAAGAAGAGTTTTGTATGCAACCGAATGAAGCGTTTGCGCACCCAAAATTAGGTGACTCACAACTCAAAAAAAAAACGCTCCTTCGGCCTAAGGTATATTGTAAAATGTGAGCTGCGTCCTAACTTCTAAACGGATCAACTGATCAATGTAGTGGATCATATACATTTTTTGCATTTGGGTAAGGGTTTTGGAGCGTTTTGAACGATCCTTGACTTATATTCAAAATAAATAACTTGATTTTCAAAAAATAGCGTTAATTGGTGAGCTCTTAAAAGAGCGCTTGCTGCGAATTGTGGTGGAATCCAAAAATAAGATTATATTTATATAAATAATGACACAAAGGTAAGGTAAGATTAATACTCGTCTAAATTTCGTAACACAAGGGAACGAGCAGTTGAAACGCTCTTGAGGCTTATCCATTTCTGAATATTATGATAGTATTCATAAAAAAGATTTGAGAACTTCAATTGTCTGTAACTGTAAAATTTTGCATAATGTGACTTAACCAGTTCTTCCCCGCAGCCCTTTAATTGCTGTTGACAACATTGACAGGGATGTTACTTTGTAAGATCGCAGACAAAGTATTATTGCCAAGTCATGCTTAGTAGTCATTATTTATTGTTATTAAAATAATATTGATAAGCATATACCAGTCATTATGATGTGCATAATTAGGCTATTGGGTAAACAAATCAACTGATTACATTATTGTTCTGGTAAGTAAGAAATTCGGTACACACTCTCTTAACTGCTGACTTGCTGAGGGAGCATTTGAACTGCAACCTCAGCTGGGTTCTAATTCTGATGCAGTTGTCGTAACTGCATCAAATCTGCAAACCAACTGCGCAGTTCACTTCAGGTGCGGTCCAAGGGGGGGAATCCCAAAATCCCCAAAATCGTACGAGGACTTGCAAGAATTTTTTTTTTTGTGATAGATAAATTATGACGACGCAGTTGGCGCAGTTTGTAGACACCTGCCTACTGAGCCGGCGGTCCCGGGTTCGAATCGCAGCCGCAGCCAAAATTTGTGTGATGTACTCGAATATGTGTTCCTGGGTCATGGATGTTATCTATATATATAATTATGTATTTATATATTATGTATATCGTCAATCGTCATCTAGTACCCATAGTACAAGCTTCGCTTAGTTTGGGACTAGATCGATTTGTGTATGACTGTCCCTTAATATTTATTTATTATTTTAATTATAACATTTTATCTTAAAAATTGTATATGTAATTAATTGAATGTTTTTTACCCTTGTTTGGTCTAATAATTTTTTGCCTAATTTTGATTTGCCTAATTTCATTTTGTCTAAAATTACTTTGCATATTTATTCAGTTTGCCTAATATTCGTTTAGTCTAAAGTCGTTTCGCTTAATGAATATTTTGCATAATCTTGTTTCGCCGAATTTTCATATTGCCTAATTTTTGTATATATAATTTCATTTTATCTATTATTCAACTAATATAATTACATTTCCTATAAACGCCATTTTGCCTACTACAATTTTTGTATAATTTCAGTTTGCCTAATTTGCACAGTATATTATTTTACGTTTTTTTCTTATTACACATTATTTATTTATTTGTTAATCAAAGTATACACCTTAAATATATTAAATTCCCTGCAAAACTACCTACTTTACAATATCCACCGTAATATATAGACTCGTATAATAATGTGATAGGTTTTAATAGTGTTTAATGCGGCCGCGGCTGTTGCTCTCGTATCGGGCTATCCAGCCATCTTCGAAAGTGCCGCAGTTTATTAGACGCTGCTTAACTCATCTGTTATAGATGTAAAAGGGTAGGTAATGATGATGATGATGCTTAACCTAACCTAACCTAACCTAACCTAACCTACTTTACTGGCAGCAGTTCGGTTCTGTTGTGGTCGCAGTTCTAACCTAACCTAACCCATTAAGTTCGGTTCTAATCTAACCTACTTTACTGGCAGCAGTTCGGTTCTGTTGTGGTCACAGTTCTAACCTAACCTAACCCATTAAGTTCGGTTTTAACCTAACCTACTTTACTGGCAGCAGTTTGGATCTGTTGTGGTCGCAGTTCTAACCTAAACTAACCCATTAAGTTCGGTTCTAACCTAACCTACTTTACCGGCAGCAGTTCGGTTCTGTTGTGGTCGCAGTTCTAACTTAACCTAACCCATTAAGTTCGGTTTTAACCTAACCTACTTTTCTGGCAGCAGTTCGGTCCTGTTGTGGTCGCAGTTCTAACCTAACCTAACCTGGTCGTTAGTTAGAATAACATTCGGCAAAATAATCAATAGTTAAAATAACATTCGGCAATATAATCATTAGTTAAAATAACTTTCGGCAATATAAGAATTAGTTAAACTAATATTAAACGAAACAAACTTTATTTGAAGTGATGATTAGACTAAACGAGTTTCGACAAAGTGATCATTTATTGAAACAATAATTATGAAAACTGAAATTAGGCAAACCGTTGGTTATACTAAAAGTTGTTAGGCAAACTGAAATTAGGCAAATAATTTTTAGACAAAACAAGGGAATACCGACAATAAGGCCTAAGATGGAGCATGCTTGCCTAGAAACTGCCTATTCACTTTCGATTTGAAGATTTCCACTGTAATTATTTTGTATGTAAATTCTCGTCTTTTTCATTGATGATCATAATTATTGATTCACTTAAGATAATTTATGTTAATTTTTATAATGAAACAAATAAATCTATCTATCCAAGAATTGTATAATAGTATAGATATCAAATTCGTTGCAAGAACTTAAGCTCTAATTCGACTAAAGCTTTGGCACAAAACTTCGTTTTGGCTTCGGTAGCTATTTGCGAACGGACAGATTAACCTATTTTCTTAATGCTCTGGAAGCTTTTTTACTGAGACTGTTGGCTCAATCGAAAACTACGGTTGCACAATAACAAGAATTTACACATTTCAAAACAAAGGATGAAGTTTCACAAACTTTTGTTTAATTTACTGCGTCCACGGATTTATTGCCACGCGAGTTGCGCAGAGGCCTAAGTAAGCCTTCGTACGCATATATTTAGCTACATATATATTTATCTATATACAATTTAATTATAAAATTTTAGTAATGAAACTTTGTCCTCTCTTCACGCCTATACGGCGGGACAGATTTATATATTTTTGGGATCATTCAAAAATTGCGAACAAATTTTCAAAATTCCGAAAGTGAAATAACGCGAATCAGTTATTTTCGCCATGGATCATGTTACATACTATAATTAGGTTAGGTTAGGGTTATATGATACCCAAATTTTAATTTTATCAGAACATGGTTTTTGGAATTATGAAAATTCGGAATGAACATACATTCGGGGAAATGAAACTTCGGTGTATTGTAGTGTACCCATTTGTTTGGTACTTATATAAGTAGTTAGGCATCTCAGATGGTTACAGGAAACTTTTTATCTGATCTGACTACAGAGAAGCAAAAATTTGATTATGTTTATTCTGAGTTAGTATCAGACATCAGTAGGTACTTCATGATAGAGTATGAGTATGGCAACAAAAAAAAAAGAGTGATAAGTTATTTAGAATAGGTAGTCGTATAGCCTGGTGGCGTTACTTTTACAAGTATTTCCCAACCACAAATGAAGTCTATAAACGTGTATATTGTGATTTAGTTTTACTACTATGTACTAATCTTAAAACTTCGTTAACAAGTTGTGTACATTGACTACCGCTCCCAGTGTCCTTCAATTTCACCCAGTTTTGAATAAGGAGTATAATAAAATATAAGGGCTAAAACATGCAATAATAACATACTTGCAATTACCTACAGTAAAGGTCGTGAACCGAATGATAAGGAAAATGGGTAGGTCCTCGTATATATTTGATTAAAATAATACAGCGCAATTAGTTTACGCTCGGTGCTTGCAAAATTCGTACCATTGTCAATGAATAATGTATTCAATAATACTTCTAATCGTGATGTTAATGCTTACATTCGTCTACCTCCGAGGGAGGTATAATGAGAATTACTGGAGGAAGCGCGGCGTGGCCTTCTATGACAAGAACAAAGTCCTCGGCATCTTCTGGGACTTTATCACCAGCGACAAAGCGCTGTTCGAGGTACTGAGCGAACTGTACTCCAAGTACCAGGGTGAGCCGGCCGTGGGCATCGGCTCACTCATGACGCCATCCGTGTACGTGCTGGACCCCACCAACATCCAGCACGTCCTGCAGACGGACTTCCAATCCTTCAGCCACAGGGGCGTTAATGTAAATGATGGCGACCAGTTAGCTGATAACATTGTATTCATGAACGGACCACGATGGAAACTGATGCGGACGAAAATCTCACCGCTCTTCACTGCGGCTAAACTGAGGAACTTGTACTACATTATTGATAAAAGTGCGCAAGCTTTCGTGGAACATTTGAAGGACAATCCGAAGAAGCTGAAAGGAAATGGATTCGACACAATGAACGAGTTCTGCAGCGCAGCCATCGCTGCCGCTGTGTTCGGGATCGGGACCGAGTCCACCTTCAAGTCGCCGTTCCTGCAGATGGCCAGAGACGCCGTGAAGATCAACTGGAGGACCAACCTCAGATTCGCGGTCAACAGCATCAGTGAGCCGCTAAGTAAGTTTCTAGGTCTGAAGCTCTTTAAAGAGCAGGAACCTTTCTTTATTGATGCTGTGAAACAGGTATTAAGAGCAAGAGAGAAAGAGAATACTAACAAGTACGATTTTCCTGATATCTGCGTGAGTCTACAGAAGGCAGGCACTATGAAAGATCTTGAGACAGGCCAGGAGCTCGAGCCAACTGACGAGCTTCTCGCTGCTCAAGGCTTTTTCTTCTTCATTGCAGGCGTTGAGACAGCAGCCAGCGCCATGTTTGGAGCACTAACAGAGCTCGGAAAGAAACCAGAAATTCAAAGGAGACTGCAGCAGGAAATCGATGAAACAATCAAAAAACACGACGGGAACCTCACATATGACATCGTCTCTGACATGACCTACCTAGACCAGGTCTTAAGCGAGGCACTGAGGATGCACACGCCTCTAGGCTTCACCATTAGAGAATGTGTCAGTGACGCCGTGCTCCCTGTCGGTAACGTCAGGATATCCAAAGGCACAAAGTTGTACATTCCGATTTTCGACATGCACTTCAACCCCAAATACTTCCCTGAGCCTGAGGAGTTTGATCCTGACAGGTTTTCCCCGGAAAACAGGAAAGCGAGTGAGATAGCTTACCTGCCGTTTGGGAAGGGAGGCAGGATCTGCATCGGCATGAGGTATGCCCGTCTGCAGCTTATGGCTGGACTAGTGTACCTGCTAAGACACTACGAAGTGGTCTCTCATGTTAATAAGAGTGCAAAGAAGAAGTATGCAAAGGCACAGTTCCAGGTGCGGAGGATTGATACTGATATTGAACTGTGCCCAAGAAACCTGTAATCATGATGATCGAGTCTTCCTTAGAGTACTTTAGTTGAGATGTCTTGAGGTGACGGATTTCTTTATAAGGCTTACCTTCGGAATTCTTATATAGGTAGCTATAAGGAGCGTAGAAGACTGGTGCTATGGTCAGTGGTGGAAGATGAATCCAAGT
Organism: Apotomis capreana; assembly: GCA_947623375.1. Lineage (NCBI taxonomy): Eukaryota > Metazoa > Arthropoda > Insecta > Lepidoptera > Tortricidae > Apotomis > Apotomis capreana. Next base: position 1,065,268 of record OX392522.1, read on the forward strand.
GTTGTCGTGTGTTATAATTTATACAGCAGAAATAACGTGAGTGTTTAAATAATGAATCGTTTCGTTTTTAATAATGGTTTAATTATACATTTTTAATTATAAATTTATGATTATCATTGGATTTTTTTAGGTACTATCCATATCCATAGGAATGAGAACGCATGTTTCATCAAACAGACACATTAAAGGTAGACTAAAAATTCGAAAATCGTTTCAAGGAGATGTAAAAAACAAGTAAAAATCGTTGTAAAATATCGCATTATATTAATTAACCGAGGGAGCGAAGCATGTCCGTTTCAGCTTAGCCTAAAAATATCTCGTATTTCGGGATATTTGGATGTTCGGATTTCCGGCTACTCTCGACTAGAGGTCGCATTATGCAACCGAATCTCATGAAAGAAGTTGAAAATGTAAAGTTTAAAATTTTAACCATTTCGAAGAAAGAAACTTGTGAGGTCTACAGCTCACAGAACCCTATACCCAGCGTACTCCTAGCGACAGAGTAAACGATGTGTATGGACAATGTTACAGCGCGCCTAGATTACTTTGTAGAACTACAATTCTCCATACAAATTGTTTACGCAGTCGCGAATACAGTCACTGTAAACTCATAGTAAGGGTATAATAAGTTTGTTGATTCGGCTAACGTCGTACGTGTTGTTGTGGGTTTATCGGTTTGGTTAGCGTCTGGCTCGGTTGGCGTCAAGCCAGCTCGACTCACGCGCAGTTAATATGAACAGAGGAGCTACAGCCATTTTACTGGACATTACAATAAGCCCGGCTGACGATCAAGGTGTGATTGCTCGGTTATTCCACGGCCAGATGTCTTTTGAACATTAAATGGATCAATCGTAACGATTGATCAATTGATTTTCATTAACGTTCAACGCTTGAGAATGAATTTCTAAACGACTTCAGAATTCGGTTCTCAATTATAATGATTGTCTATCATTTATGAACCGATTTGGAAAATGTTCTTTTTTAGGGTTCCGTAGTCAACTAGGAACCCTTATAGTTTCGCCATGTCCGTCTGTCCGTCTGTCCGTCCGCGGCTTAGCTCCGTGATCATTAGTACTAGAAAGCTGAAATTTGGTATAAGTATGTGTATGTATAACGCCGACAGAACGGTAAAATAAAAATTCAAAAATTTTATTTTTTTCGGGTACCTCTCGAACACCTAAAGTGGGGGTGAATTTTTTTTTTCTTTTCAGCACTGGTGTGTGGGGTGTCGTTGAATAGTTTTTGTAAAAATAATAGGGGTCTCCTAACATTATTTTTTGATAAAGTCTGCAGTTTTGTAAATACTCGCTCCGAAAACAAAAAAAATAGTGTCCCCCCCGTCTGTGTCTAACTTTTCAACCACGGGTCAAAAAAATTCGGAAAAATTCATGTAAATGAGACCTTATTAGTACTTTCAATGAAAACTATATTGAACAAAATCGGTCGAGCCGTTTTTGAGTTATCGCCAAATTTCATATTCTGTCTTTAAAAGGACGTAAGTTGACTTCCAGAAGGTAATAAGTGATTACAGTTTCTTAGGGCGTTTACGACCTTTTTATAGAGCTTAAAATCTTTCTTAACTTAAACCTCGGGCTTAAAACAGCAGTTTATTGTGAAGGATGAGCAACTACCGAACCCTACACTGAGCGTGGCCCGACATGCTCTTGGCCAGTTTTTTTTAGTAGTAGACATAATTTTTTTTAAAGATATGATGTCGTATGATGGTATCGGTGTGTTTTGTTCTCGGAAATATATTTTCTTCCCTTTTGAGTTGGTGTTTAATTTTATTAATTTTCCACTGCGTACATCAAAGAGATTTAGAATTTTAGAAATAAAATAGCAATTCAAAGTCTTCAAACTGAGTTTGAGTAGGTAACCTTTAAGAATAATTTTATGATTCTAATCATCATCCTCATCCTCCTAGCCTTTGTCCCTTATTGTAGAGAATGAATTCTCAATTGGGGTCGGCTACCTAAATCCCACGATGTGGCATAGGCACTAAGTTTTTACGCAAGTGACTGCCATCTGACCTTCCAACCCAGAGGGGAAACTAGGCCTTATTGGGCTTAGGTGGTTTCCTCACGATGTTTTCCGTCACCTATAAGCGAGTGGTAAATATCAAATGACATTCCGTACATAAGTTCCGAAAAACTCATTGGTACGGGCCGGATTCGAACCCGCGACCTCCGGATTGAAAGTCGCATGCCCTAACCACTAGGCTACCACCGCTTCAATTTTATGATTCTAATAAAAACCAATAAATATAATTAGACTATAATAGCTGTATCGTATTTATACTTAATGCCATAATTAAGTTGCTAATTTCCTCTAATCATGGGCGGGTTATGTGCTTTATTGTTTCTTAGTAAGTTAAAAAAATAATGTGTATCGTACATATTAGGTACCTTAGCATTCTTAATTAATTATTTATGTAAAATAAACAAATTAAAAAACAATAATAGTTTCTTAATGTCTTGTTGATTTTAATAACCACCTAAAAATATTATTAGGATATAATTTGGGTACTTAGTTAAATACTTTAACTTGTTACTAATCTGTTATGTGGCCACATGTACATAGCTTTAGTTCTTGGTGTGTCGTACCTAGTTATGGTAAAACACTGTATATTTCTCCATATTAAGTCGACCATAACACATCCATGACCATATTTTTACGAGAAAGGAAATGTTTGTGATCCCTAAAAGGCACTAAAATGATTCTGTTCGTCACCACGGCCTGGCCAATGAAGATAGGAGTCAGCACTGTCAGCAGGTAATACTAAAAATACCTAAGTGTAGTGTTGCTATCCTTATCTCGTGCGCATACGTCAGACCAACGGAGTGGGGTTACTTGCTACCCGACCCTTGCCGAGACTGGTGGTGTGTTGTCGAGCTAAGTTCTAGCATAGTGACCTATATAAACAGCTGTACTGTGCCTGGCATAGGGTTAGGTATACTACAAGTGGCGACGAGGACAAAAGTGAGTAGAAATCTAATTACGCCTTCAAAAAAAAAACAGAATAGGCGGGAACACGACAAAAGCAGTCTAACGTGTACTTGCACAGTAAATGTATAATAAATACAGGGCAAGCTCGATAGTGAGATGATACATTGTCATGAAGTTAATTTATCCAAGTTATAGTTTCACTTATAACTGTGGAACAAAAGACATCTACCTAGTGGGTAGCGGTGCACTGCTCAACTATCCCAGTACAGGGATCGAATCGTAAACAAGTTTTAGTTCGTAATGGGTCATTCGATTAAAAAATAACGGTCATTGCACATTTGCAAATAACTCCTGGCGAATCATGCAGTTTTACTTACTTATAGATATTATTTTTGTCCGATATTTACTAACGGTATTAATGTCTAATATTTTTACCGGAAATGCGTCGATACCGCGACTCGTATATAATAAAAGAAGTGTAAACCATAATAATTATGTACCTACCTAGGCACAATAAGGAGGTATTGTTTAACCCATTCACCGCTACGTCCAAACAACAGAAGCATGTACGACGCGCTACCATACATTCGAACCAGCTGCCGCAGAGTCCCGACACTGTGTCGTTACTCAGTGGCTCGGCGGTGCGCGGTCATATTGGATGGCGTTATGCATGCTTTACGTTAACCAACATAATTATTTGTACCAAATTGAATGCGTACTTTTTCTCTTGAAATGTAAATATTATTAGGTGTTTACATAGTTGGAGGTAAAAATGAAACATTTGTATACTATTATAATAGGTATTTATTTTACTAAATGTACACACATTTAAAGCTTATGCTATACCCCTGTGATATTTTATGAAACATAACCCGACACAAACCTGGTTGTCCCGGACACTTCGGGCAATAGTCTCCCGTGTCTACTCTTTTATTATTCGTTTTCCAGCACACCACGCACCTTTTCCTTTTGAGTCGGTTAGTATTAGGGTCCCGGGGTAATTTGAATGATGCGTGGCGTTCTGGAATACGTAAAGGGAGACTATTGGACCTTTGATGGCTTGAAACCAATGCACGAATTATCATTTGCCTAAAATCGAATAAGGGCATTGGTTTCTCGCCATATCTATTATAAAGGGAGTGCGCATTACATAATATAGTGCTAAATATGTGCACTCCCAATTTTTTATACCACCTTAAAGTTTTGTGTTCGGGGTTATAATAAGCCATCATTTGGTCGTGCTTATCTACTCCGCCCATATATTTGTTGTACCTTAGCACGACCTTGGGTTTGGTTTTAATTACGTCATGCTTAACGTGATCCTCCATCTCGCCGTCGTGTTCAGACGATATCATCAGTACCTCCCGGCGGTCGTTCCACTTTGTCACACATATGCCACTGCGATTAAACATATATATATATGTTCTTGTTTTGATAGTTTTTTTTTTAATATTTGTGTAGGATTATCCTTTCTATTAGATCGCAAGGTCCCAGTGACATATGTGTCATTATCGACTAAAAATTCCGCCAATTCAAGGGAATTATAATAATTATCCATGTATACTGCATGTCCTACGCCTAATTTTCCCTCTAAAAGTTTTTTCACTACCTTCGTAACATGATGTTTACCTCCCAACTCAAAATCTGACTTCCCCCCATACACAACAATTTTTAATACGCAGCCAAATTGGTCTGTTAATAAATATAATTTAACTCCGTATTTATTAGCCTTTCCCTTCATGAATTGACGGAATGATAGTCTGCCACGCCAGAGTACGAGTGATTCGTCAATACAAAGTATTTTGCCGGGATAATAAATTTCATTCATTATTTTGTTAAATATGTCAACTAAACCTGAAATTTTATTTAAGCGATTTTCATCTGTTTGCTCATTGTAAAAATTCAAACATCTTAAAATTAATAAAAATCGATCACGCGCCATATTTTTTGAAAAATATTTAATGTCAAACTGCTCATCTGTAGACCAATAGTCTTCAAATCGATTGGACCTTATAGTGCCCATATGGAATAAAAGTCCTAAAAATACCTTTAGTTCTGACAATGTTATGTCCTTCCATTTTGTTATTCTAGCATGAATTTTCGTATTACATTCCAGTAGAATCTTGGCATATCTATTGATATTCCTTGCCAGGAAAACAAGTAGCGAACTACTAAATATTGTATCGAAAAAATTTATCGGGTTGTTGATTCTGCCACCGTTCATACCGCTGACTTCTGCAAACTCGACAACGCGGGCAGTTCTGCGCGCGTAACTCCAATCTGGCGAATCTTCTTCACTCAGGGTTACAGGTGGGTCTTCATCTTCATCGGTATCAGACTCCGAAGAAGAATGGTAATCCAGCTCAGGATCATAATCATTCGGAGATTCCTCCAATATGCGCCTCAATTCTTCTGCTGTCATCGCGCTGGCGCCATCTAAATAATAAAAACAAAGGTTGTTGTTTAGAAACCTAATCACGAAATAAATTGTGTCAATTTATCTTTATTAAAAATAATTTGTGTCAATTTATCTCTTACCAATAAGGACACATATATATTGATAATGGTATACAAATGCAAAAAATGACAGTCGAATATTACATGTGGACTCCGAATGTACCCATAGTTTATTTAATAAGCATATTATTTATTCGATATATTTTTAAATATTAAGGCGAGGTTTTCCCAGACGCTGGCGAACAAAGGAACATCCCGACTCGCGCGTCGTCACGCTCGTAAATTTAGTAGGTAGGTAAGCGCAACGTATCTAAGTACCTATCTACTCGCGCCTACAACGTAAAATTAATGCAATTGTACAGTTAAAAACCATTGGACAACATATAATAAATAAGAATAATAATAATAATATTATACGCAGGGCAGCTTATGGCGAGCTGTTGGGGGGTAGCGACCCCACGTACCTGAGTGCTCCTGGGGGATCCTGACGGGGGGTGATGGGTCGGGGCCTCCGCCTCTGTCTTGCCTTAGCCGGCCGGCCAGAGTGGAGTCGCGAGAGTTTCGGCTCGGGGGTGGATGTGGAAACGTAAGGGGTTAGTTGGCTTCGGTTTAAAGCCCAGTATTACACCTCTCCGCCCTTAGCCTTCCGCACTGGTGTTGCCCTTAGGCCACTCTATATGTCGCTTTTTATGGGGGCCCATCTAGCGGGAGGCGAGTCATCGTCTACCAGTTTTTTTGCTATGAGACACTTTTCTTGGTAGACGTCCGGCAGTCTCAAACAATAGCCCAGTAGTTAGTCCATCGCATTTCATGTAATAGCCTAGTACCATGTTTAGACTCCATACAACCACAATAGTTCTTACATCTAGCGGGTGCTGTCTCTGTGTGCGTCCCATGACACAGGCAGGGGGAGCATCCGCATGGTGTACCCCTTACATTTGATTAAATTGTCGAAAGGGCCTCTGCTCGTTGGCTTTGGCTCCGTGCACGCCTCCCAAAGGTCCGGGACACTATTGTCCCGTGAGCGGGTGCGACATACAAATAATAATAAAGTGTGATAAAATGTTATATTAGTTATGAAATAACGATCTGACTTAGAAGTGCAAGTTTATAGTCATTTATAATAACGGCTTGTAGGTAGATATATTTGAAAGTTTGCGATAGCAAAATTACTTAAGTAAACTAGCTTTAGTAAACAGTTCAGTTGTCAGTAACATTATCATTAATTATAAATAGACTTCGGTTGCTTCTAACGGCATTTGAGGCAGATTAGACCGGGTGCAGTATAAATTGTTTACGGGGTTGATAAATAGGTAACTAACTAACTACATTGTAATAATACCTTGCGCTGCGGGGTCAATATGTATGAAAGTAAACATTGAAGTGTTTAATGTTTATTTCACTTAGTTATTTACGGGAACGTAATATGTATGATGAAATATCCGTGTAGGTATATGTGTTTATGAGTGGTAAAACTGTATGATTGGTGTTGTAAATAAACTTGTAAGCAGAGTATATTGTACCTGGTCATTTAATTGGCAAGAATAAAATGTTTACCAGTCATTATGGTATACTGATCATTCAATTGATGAATAAGACAACATGGTCGTGTACACCTAGCAACTGAAATCAAAAATGTTGTGTCATTTAATTGACATATTGTTTTAACACTTCTAACATTGACCAAGGTCATGGTATAGCAGTAGTTAAGCGGTCGTTAAAACGACTAATGGCTAAAGGGCCAGTACGAACCTTAAATTGTTTAGCAAGCGGTTAGATGAATGCTCCGCTTGAATCATTTGATTGATTGGTTCCGGGACGCCCCAAAAGTACCCATGGCAGCCATAACTTTGGAAAAAATCCATTGCGAAGGCGAGACCTCTTCGATCGGTCTGAGATGGAAGCGATCGAAACGAGCACTCCATGTCTATTTGGAGGTGTCAGCTATCACAGATAGCCAAAAGAAGAGAGCAAGCCTCTTGCATTTCTGAGGAATTGAGCTCTAAGAATTATATTACAATATCCCTGGAGCGGACGCGGAGCCAGGTGTCCGCACAGATGTATTTGCGATAGCCTTAGCAAAATTCGATGATAACTTTGCTCCTGCAAACAAAGTACGGTCTATGAACGTCACGTATTCCGTTTGATGAAACAGGAACAGGACGAAAAGTTCGAGAAATTCCTTGTACGGCGGCGACAAGCCGATAAATGCAATTATAAAGATGAATATGAACACATCATTGATCAGATCACGGAAAAATGCCTATCAACAGTTACGTAAAAATAAAAAATAAAAAACTATTAAAACACAAGTTTTCGGTTGCTAAATGTAAGATAATTTTATTGTGGGTAGTGTATATTATTCACGGGGTTCGTGCTGAGGCCTACCCACGACATGAGGCTGAGGCCTACCCACAATGCACCACTGGGTGGAAAGTTGCTTAAATAAATAAGAAAACGGGCAAAGTGTATTATTTTGAATATTAATTAGTAGTTGTGCACTCGAGGAATATGAATATTTAGTAGTTTAGCGTTATTCTCGAATGGGTCGTGTTACTTATCTTCGACTACACAGTGGCGCAGTGGATGACGGATCACAATATAATAATTATGAACAAATTGGGAAAACGATTGGACTGCCTAGGCGTCTATTTAATTTACACGACTTTTCATTTGTGCGTGCGTAATTGAATACGCTACTTAATACTTTCCTATGGAGTGGGCTTGATTGTTCTGAATTCCAAAATATATTGACGGGTTAAATATTATAGTGTGATAAGCTTAATTTGTCTTTATTTTGAAAATGTATTTTTTTGGAATAATTATCTAGAGTATCTTGTATAGTTGATAAACAGTATGAACATCCAGCTTAAGGGTTGTGCATTAATAGGTACATATGACACGTATAGGTGCATATGTCACATGTAGTCAATTGGGTATAACAAAATCAGTAATTAAATAACAGCAGATACGTCTTGAAAGGTATTGTTTAATATAGGTATAGTATTTGATAGGCCAAACGGGTTTAAAAGTGATATGGAAGACTCATAAGTGCAAAGTCATTAGTCAATATGATAAGCTCTGACTGTATTGTTACTGGAAACTAATAGCTTTATGTTAGGGGTAAATTTGATTTATTTATTTATTTCAAATAATTACACAGCTTTACAGTTAGTACTAATGCACTGTGAATTACAAGAATAATTTAACATAACATGTTACATATTAGGTAGATTCAATTACTGAAAAATTACATCCATCCATCGCCTTACAGTACCTTAAACATTCACGACACACAATTATCCAGCTACTTCCAAAAAACGTCCAAATCCGATGCTGATGCGAGAAGCGCATTAAGTTCTCGTAAGGCTCGAACTAGAGGAGAGTTTTCCGCGCTATGGTTCGCGCCTCAGGAGCAGCCAACAGTAGCCGGCAGCGTGGACGAAAATTGAACCTCGATTTAGAAGGGACGAACAATCGGATAACCTGACTGACCAGCTCTGGACAGTCAGAACATCCTCTAGTCAGCACATAATTTCGTCTAACCTCGAGGGAATAGATTGATAGACCACGCTGAATTGCCAATATGATAGGCTAAGGCGTTATGAGGTCAATTTGATAGACCATGCTGGATTGCCAATACGATAGGCTAAGACTTTATGAGAGATCAATTTGATAGACCACGCTGGATTGCCAATATGATAGGCTAAGCGGATTGTTAAAGCTAGCGAAAGGCATTATGAAACGTCTATTTAGTAGACTGCGGGAACCAAACTATTCGTAAGAAAGATAGTAAGGCTTAACGGCTAAGCAAATACAATTGCATGAAAGGTCAATTTGAAATACCATATGTAAACCTTCCTTTAAATTTATATTAAATAACTCAAAGCGTTCATAAACTGGAGTATGTGCTTTTGAGACTCCCATTAAAACTTGAATATCGATGGCTTCGACGCGTCGATTAAATTGAAATATACTGTGCTTTAAAGCTTTCATTCAATTGGAAAAGGCTGTTGTTTTAGGACTTCCATTCAATTGGAATATCTCAGGTATCAGAGAGCCGGTAACATGGGAATATGACGTGTTCTTGACTCCCATTCAATTGGGATACTCGAGGTCTCAAAGCCTCCAGTGAATTGGAATTGATTGACAACCTTAATTGAATTGACAATAATAGTTTGGTACTTCAAATGAATGCCTGGATAAAACTGTAATAGTTTGACATCATTTTTAAATTGTCAAAAGTGGCATTTAAAATGAATGCCTATATTAGGTGAGATTGTTTAACAACCTCCATTATATTGAAAAAAGTTTAGTATTTCGAGTAAGAGCTTCCATTAAGTTCGAATCGTTTGAAAATATTAAGTAAATTGACAATAGTCCGGTATTTCAAACGAATGCCTCCCTCAGATAGGAATTGTTTATCAACCTTCAATTGAGAATGGTCTGGTATTACAACGAAATGCCGGAATTAAATTGGTATTGGTATACCACTGATTTAAAACCTTGACCCAATTAAAATTGTGGCGGTTTAAAAACCTCAATTCAATTGGATTTGCCATTTAGTTTAGTATCTCAAATAAGTGCCTTCATTAGGTAAATAGGAATCGTTTCACAACATTAATTAAATTGCCAATGATGGTCCTGTATTTCAAATGAATGGCTCCATTAAACTGGAATTATTTATCAACCTTATATTGAGAATGATCTGGTATTCTTAATTAATGCCGCAATTAAATTGGAATTTGTTTATCTGTGATTTAAAATCTTGATCGAATAGGAAAAGACGCGGTTTCAAAATCTCAATTAAATTGGACTTTAGTTGCAATTTCGAAAATTTATTTGGATTCTCATATTCTTTTGAACGGTATATAATATATCGTAATTTCAGATGACAAATTATAATGATGACTTTAGTGAGAATATTGAACGAGAGTACATGATGACGTGTAAAGCAAGTTAGCTACTTAGAATAGAATTGAATAATTTTTACTTTACCAAAAGAAACATTTCTACATTTAACATAATTTAACAGTGACTTCCACACTAGGCACAGCCTGTATCGTGGAAGTCGTATCATACACATCAGGTTCGTTAAGAATGCGGCTATAGACATGCCTTAAACAAGAAATTAAAATTAACAAATGAACAGTACTATGATAAATACATATATACTTCAGTTTCAGTTTCATGGAAAAAAAAATTTTTGAAGATGGTAAAAGGGGGAAAAGAGCAAGCTATAGTCCTTAAGCGCTTGACAAAGTGGTTGTTGTGAAATAATTATACAGATAAGGCTACATGTCACAATTCTTAAAAAATCTAGAATGAAGTGTATAACCCTTGTTTTGTATAATTCATTTATTTATCAAATAAGTTACACAATATTACAGTAATATAACCTACATGCTTTGGAACTACAAAAACACATGCAGACTAAACTTAAAACTAGTTAGATTTAATTCAATAAGCGCCTTAATGGCTTAAGCGACACAATGGCGTGGCTCCTTTGCTTTGTTTGACCTCTGGCATAGCTGTCATGTGCGACTATTTCTCGCGCGAGATATTTGCCTATCTCTTGTAGCTGTGCAGGGGTGTGAGGGAATGACGGCTAGCGCTGTCTCGCGACGGGAACCGTGAGGCGTGGTTATGCTAGACAGGCTGGCGTAGGATTAGGCAGATAGTAGCAGCCTGTAGCGGCTGGGACACGCGTAGCTCAAACGAGCTGAATTGCACGTAGTGACAGGTCTGAAGTGGTACACCTTCATGTCCTGGTGGGACACGGTGTCGCAATCCCAAGAACTGAATTAACCGGCTCGCCTGTGCCACTTAGTCTTGCGGGGCACTAAGCGCGCCTTGCTCTTCCTTTCCACCAGTGCGACTCCCTCCCTATCCACATTGGTGTGGGAGAACTTTTCCTTATCGCGAACCCGTACGGGGCCGGTTAGCTGCGACAGACTAACCGGCGACTACAGCATATTGCACGCTGAAGCGACTTCGTATTGGTATCCTTTGTGTATCCTCGATGCAGGGCTGGGCAAAATACATGCTTTGCTTTAATTGAAATACAAATTACAAAATACTGTATCGCAAGTAATTAAAATACGAAATACAAGATACCTTTAAGTAAGGTATTTGAAATATAAAATACAAAATACAGTATTTTAGCTATGTTTAATTGAAATACCAAATACAAATTACAAAATACAAAATAAGTAGGTAATCTAAACCAGCACTGGCTGAAATGTAGAGGAAAACAAGATTAATTAATCAGTAAAACAAGAGTTTCCTTTCATGAACACTAGATTTTTAAATGTACTGTCAGACAAACAGCCTCTTGTTGGAGAGTGAATAAAACCTGCTAAAGAAAACAATCTTTATACAGGTCCTGATGAGCACAAACTTGTGTTAAATTGTATGGACACATTTTTTATATTTGGATAGCGCTCAAGAATTGAAAGCTCTTTGCTTCTATCATTTAGGAAGCTTACCAACTCTAACTCCATTTTAGATGTCTGTAGTTGATCACTGTCTCTGTTCTCAAAAATAATAAAATCATCATCTTCTTTACTAGTGGTGCTACTCCTGTTGCTTCCAGGCATTATTTCATGTTTTTTGTAACTTTGTCTCTAAGGCATGAATGGCAAGATTTTGAATTCTTTGCCTCTCATCTGTTGTGATGCTTTCTGGCAACCAACGCATTTTATAACTAGGGTGGTAGCATGACGCCAATATGGCTCCATTTACTTCAGGTGACAGTTTAAAAAACTTATCAAATCTTTTTTCCAAGTTCTCTTTTAGTTGTGGTACAATGAGAGTAAAATGCCTCAAGTTGCTATCCTGCAGTCGGTCTAATCTCATCGACATTATCGACAACTTATAGACATCGAATCTTATAGACATTAAAGTAGGCAGAAGTTTGCCATAGTAACAATTGTTGCCCTGAACGTAATCTAGAGCTGTAGCAATTGGTTTCAATACTTCAATGAATTCCTCCAAGTATTCCAGTTCTATGGCAGAGAAAGTGTTATTCTTATCCAACTTTTCAAATAGGTCATTTAATTTTGATTTGCTTCTCATAAGCTGCGCTACAGAATCATAAAGAGAGTTCCATCTTGTGGGACAGGGATATATTAACTGATGTCCAAGACAGTCTTTTATGACTTCAGCCGATTTGGGTTTTCTGGACATGTTCCATAACAAAGTACATTTAGCAATTGCTGAATAGTGAACCCTGCTAACACGAGAAGCTTTGATGAATTTATTCATATCTGTAGTGGCCAAAAGACTTAATGTGTGGCTGGCACATCTGAGGTGCCTAGGCAAATATAATTCTCTCTCCCTAGTTTCATCTTCTGTTATATTTACTGGTAACAAAATCTCCTCATAAAAAACATCAGAAGTAGATGGTGATTCCACTACAGCTTCTACAGTTTCTAAAACAAAACAAAAAAATATATATTAAAAAAAAAACACCAGTCACCAATTGGTAGGAATGGTAGGAGTCTAAGCAACATCAACATCATTCAGGATAGAATACAGCAAATAATGTGATTTGGTTAAAATTGGATAGGTACTTAAATCGAACAATATGAAACTATTATTTTAATACATTCTATATAGTAATTATAGTATTATATGTAATGTAATGTAGGGATAAATGGTATGATCAAAATAATATTTTATTACCTTCAACATCATCAGAAAAAGCAGGCACATAATCAGTGAAATCAAATTCTCGGAAAGCCTTCACAAAATTTGATCCATTGTCTGTAGTAGTTGATACTACTTGCTCATGTCTTAATTTGAAAGAAGACTGGATTTCAAAAAGCATTTCAGCAATCTTATCATAAGTATGTGACCCCTTAAAGCGGTTGAAAGATAATACACAACTCATACATTCCAGTGAAATTGCATTAATCTGAAAATGAAAATAATGCTTAATTATTGTTACTGCCTTAATTTTACTGAAAGTTAAATGTATTGTGCATAAATTCTTATTCAATCAAAAATTTTCCTTATAATGAAAGCTGAAACAGTTCCTGAAGATAAAAAGTATTACTGAAATCTTACCCAGTGTGCTGTTACACCAAGAAAGCTCCTAGTTTTTGTTGACCATATATCTGCAGTGGTTGATACATACTCCACATTACTCAAAATTATTGTAAGTTTTTCCATTATATATTTTTGAGACATTTCAATTTTCCTTCCTAATGTTCTTCTTGACATTACACTTACATTAAGTGGAAGGTCAGTAAATATCTTGACAAAATTGGGATCATCAACAGTACTCAAGGGTTTCATACTCTGAACAATATAATTCATGATATTTTTATCAAGTTTCTTCTGACATTCATTTTTATTTTGCAATGTAAAATCTAGTTTAGTTTGTTTAATTTTTTCTTCGTTTTTTAATGGCAGTTTTCTACACAGAACAGAATCTATTTATTCCGTGTAAAAACTAAAAACAAACCGTTAACAGTTTACCTTTATGACTTTAGATCTTAGTTTGACATTGACAATTTGACGCACATTTTTTTGCGTTTTGTTCGCCAATTTTGACGTACAGTCATAGCGTACAGATAGCGTACAGTATACATAACAGGTGCAGTGTTGCCAACTCTAATAGCTGCTTTACCATCATTACACTCTCGCCTCGCACTCACACTCACGATCGCTAAATGAAGGTTAAATGTATTTTAATGTTAAAATGTATTTTGAAGCCTCAAGTATTTGAAATACTAATTACAAAATACCTCGGCGTTAGGTATTTAAATTACGAATTACAAATTACATTTTAAGGAAGTAATTGAAATACAAATACCAAATACGTATTTGTATTTCAATTACGTATTTTAATTACAAGTAATTCAAATACTGCCCAACCCTGCCTCGATGTATCCTCTATATTGTTGTGTCAACAAGGTTCGCGGCAAGTTTATATTGCAAAGCTAGTTCTAAATCAAATGAGATCACAAATTAAACTATTAACCGGTCCACATAGGGGTATTTGCACGATCTACGCGGCCAAAATTATTTTTATGCTTAGTTGGTATCAAAACAATGTAAATAAATAAATAAATCTAATTTAAAAAAAAAAAATGTATTTTTTAATAAAAATATACAATATATTTACAAAAAAGCAACAATCCAAAAATTAGGTCCGTACAAAGGAAGAAAAACGTAATAATGCTAAGTTTCTTGCCGTTCTTCTTCGCTCTCTGATGTATTTACCGATATATTGGGTTCTGCAGATACAAACATGGCCAAAGTTTCAGGTAAAAAGGTTTTCGCTTTCCTTTTTTTTACAGTTCTCATGCTACTTAGCACAGGATCTGAACTAAGCAGAAGGCGATTAAAAATATCCTGATTACAAGTTTCCCTGGAAAATTTCCTCGCAAAATCTTGGCGGTAACATCTAAAATGTTTGTTGCGAGCCTCAGCTGCTTCCTCGGAAAGTTGTCCGATTGGCAATAATGCCTTTTCGATGATGACTGCGCCATGGACTAAAAGCTTGTGCATTGTTGGCGTCATGGGATGCCAATCATAAAGGTTCTTATAAACACGAGCCGTTTCTAAAGCATATCTTTCATATTTTAAAGGATCAATTTTGAGTCCGCTTGAAATAGCTTCCAAAATGACTTTTAGTCTATAAATTAGCTCATAATTGATGCCAGTTATTTCTGCAGCTAAACTGGGGTTCTCGAAGAACCTTCTGCTGGTATTACCGTCATTTGTATTCCCAAAATTGGATTTAGGCATATCTATTATTAGACCAGTTTCAGTGCGAAACCTTCTTTGAATCTCTTTTTTCGTTTGTTCTTCTTGGTCTTTTTCCTCTTTCGTTTTTCGTGCCCTGTACTTTTTTACTTGGAGTTTGTAGGCTAGATGTAGAATGGCTTCAAATATGCGAATTCTGGCGTGTAAGACTGATATGCCGAATTCAAGAGCTTCAAAATTTACGTCTCTGGCATAGTCCAATTTATTAAAATCTTTCGATGTTGCTCCACATATGTAGCACCTACTTGTAGACCTCGTGCCTGTGGCTGCATTGCAGACCTTTCCATCTACCATGGTCATTATAAATCTGTGCTTAATTAGGAACTTTTTCCCATCTATTTCGAATTCTGTTGGGGCTAAGGAGCTAATAGAGCTTTTAACGTTTCTTATTTCCTCTTCAGTAACATCTGTGGTTTCCTTGATGAAACGGAATCTCATTGGTCGACAAAATCGCGGCGAAGAGGGTGCTGGATTATTCCATAAAACTTTTTCATTGTTATCCCCACAAACTAATTGAAGAGGCACGAAGCAGCTTTGAAATATGTTTGCATCAGAATCGGTATCACTTTCGAGTTTTTGCTTAAACTGTGATTGTTGGGACCCATCGCAGCCCCATTTACTAATAAGAGTTAGGCATTCACGCTCTTGCTCCTTTAAAGTTAGCAATACATCTTCTAGGTACTCCGATAAACGCTTAGCAGTAACATCCATTAGAGGCTGTAACTGAGCTTCGGCACTGGTACTCGTTACCGTAATTGAATCTTGAGGTGGGTAAATTATCTTCTTGGCTTTTTGTAAAGCACTGTAGCACGGAAAAAACTTCTTATTGGTTTTTCTTATAATCTCATACTGTCCTCGTGTCAAATCGGCATCCACAAACATTTGCAAAGCTTGCATTGGTGTTAAGGAGGAGAATTGGTCTTCACTTGATTTCGTACGGTAAAATGCCTTTTTATATTTATTTGCTCGTGTCGGGGAGTTGGTGATATCCCTTAGTACGACTGATGCATCTTTTTTACCAGATTTTCGCAGTTCCACTTTCGCAGCATGTATTATGATATCCTTTTCAAAATTAGAACGAAGTTCTTCAGTCTTACGCCTTTTGCTTCTCTCACTTGCATCTTTAAACGACTTGGATGGTCGACCTGCCCGCTTTTGTGATGTCCCACCAACAGGTATTTCAAAATTACCTTCCAGCCAAGACTGGTTGTATTTAATAAAAATATCTTCTTTATTGTGAGCTTTGGTCCATCTTTGTTTGATTTCTGATTTGAAATGGGCAAAACCACGCTTCAAATTAATAATTTGGTTTTCATTGTAACCTTCACATGACAAAAGTTCATCTCTTAGATAGTTCAGTTTGGCATCTAAATTAGGCAAATCTTCCTTCTTCATGCGGTCAAACAAGTATTGTCGGGTCACAATCCTTACTCCTGATGTATCCTTTGAATCTAAAACAAACATACACCATGTTATAATCGCAGACAAACATTTCGTATTTTATACGTAATTTCGCTAAATATCTTTAATCTCCCAAAACTGTATTTATCCGGATGTTTCCGGAGGTGTTTTTGTTAGTAGTTATAAGAAAAAGGATCAAATAATAAACTGTAATAGTAACCATAGCCCGATCTACCCCGATACATAAACAAAAACACTAGTAAAGTAAAAATATTGAAGAAAATCACAGTACCTAAATGAGCTTTTTTAAATTAATAAAAAAAAATGATTTTCTTTAGGTTGCTATGACTTTATTAACGTAGTTTATAAGTTTCTTACCTCCTCCTTCAGAATCCATCACTTTCAATTTGTAACACGAACTTGATAACATAAAAATTCACTTCGGAAGTTTAACATTTATTAAAGCGCGCCGAGAACAAACGTACACTATGTGAAACGGTTAAATTCCGACTGATGCTAGGGGCGCGGGTTGCGCTCTAGCAGGTAGAAAGGGGTGGGGTATTGCTCCCGGGTTAGTGCTTTGTTTTAGGAAGTGGTTTTTACGAATGTTATTATTATTTTGATTTGGGGACTTTTGGCCGCGTAGATCGTGCAAATACCCCTATGTGCGGTCTAGATAACATAAAACAAGACTGATTAAATACTTTATGGGTTTTGAGTGAAACAACCTTTTTATTTAAATAGATAAACATTCACATATTATTATTTATACGATCACCAATTAATCTTATTTTAATAATTAAATTAAAAAGGGATGTAGTGTTGCTATCCTTATCTCGTGCGCATACGTCAGACCAACGGAGTGGGGTTACTTGCTACCCGACCCTTGCCGAGACTGGTGGTGTGTTGTCGAGCTAAGTTCTAGCATAGTGACCTATATAAACAGCTGTACTGTGCCTGGCATAGGGTTAGGTATACTACACTAAGTATACAACAGTCTGTTCGATCATCTGTCACTTATACATGAATGTGATTGTGAACTCAAGAAAATACTAATACAGTGTGTGTACGCCAATTACTCCGCGTCATGGAAGTGTAGGTTGTATGGGGTGAGAGGCAACAGTCTCAAGAAGAACTACCACCCTATTTGCCAGACTTCCTAGTATTTCTCCTGTAGAACTGTAAACCTAATTTGCTTTTTTAAACCTCTATGAATGCCGATTACAAAGTCTTAAATAGATAGTAATAAAAAAAGTTATTAAACACGTGTGCAATGCTTCACGACCCGAATTTAGTGGGATAACATAATACCATTTAACTACAAACCTATAAAGCTAATAGATATATAAAGAGGGTCCGACTATAGCTCCTTGCGGCAGATCGATTGTTAGAAGCTTCAAAGTGTGAACTAATACGATATACGTTTTCTAACTACGACAAGACGCCCTTAAAAATGAAGAGTATTACTTATAATCGGAAATATTTTAACAGGTTTGAGGAAACTATTTCTAGAGATAAAATGGTTGATGTTATCAAACGCTATTTGTAAATTTTCAATTTGGAACTTAATTGATACTATGTAAGACATTTTTTTTTCAATAATACTTTCTACTTAAGGTTATTGAATAATCTGGGATTTTTCTCTATTTGTCGAAATTTAAATTTCAATAGATTTACAAGACTTGGAGAAAATACCTCTTCATTATTAAAAACGCTGTATTAATACACTTATACAGTAAATAATAGTCCCATACAATACTTAAATAGGGTCCAATCGCCGTTAGAAAGCCTTACACTAGTAAAATATCGTAACTTACCCAACTTACAGGGAACAACTTATAACTGAGATTGGTGAGGAACTCCTTCTTCTGAGGGTCGTACATGTCTGAAGGTTTGAAGCCCCTCTTTGTAACCAAAGCACTGTTGACGGAGGAGGAACTATTGACGTCATTGTAGCTGTCCCGGTGTACAACTCTGTCGTTGATGGAGTAGAAACTCGACATTTTGTTAGATGAATACTGATTTTCGCTAATCGTCATCATTTTGGCGCACTTTCACTGTTTGTTTCACTTTCCGTGGTCTGGAGGCAACTGAGCTAAATCTAAAAAGAGATGTGTGAGTATTGTTTGGTTTTTGGAGCTTTGCGTATGTGTGCGGTTTCAGTGTTGGTCTGCCAATAAGGAATCTAGAATGTGTGTTTGGAGTTTTGTGTTTCGACGTATGGCTGGTTTCAGATGTTTATTTGTGTCGATTTGTAAGGCTGCCTGTCCACTCAAGCCGTGAGCAGAAAATAAACCAATCAGGTCGCGTTTTTGTGAAGCTCTAAGAGAATAAAATCTGAGGAATGTAATTGGTTCCTTTGCTCTCACTCCGCTTTGTTTGTGTGGAGTGACAGCCTAATTGTGTACTAGTAGTAAAGTTGTTTGACGTTTAGACTATGTATGGCAGAGGCACGATTTTATGGTAGAAAACACAAGTTTCCAAGCGCGACAACATAAGTTTCTATGCGTAAGTACACACGACCAGCGAACGAATTCTTTCACTGCATTCGACACATTTTAATTTAGATATTGTGACCATTTAATTCCGCGTAGATAGCTTGTTTTCCTGGCTGTACTCATACTAACTATCGTTGTTTTTCAATGGGTAATGTATTCTTTTAATTTCTAAAAGCGTAGGATGAGTAATGAGTGAGTCTAGTAAACATAAATATATATCTATGTGGGTTTCTGGAGCGTTGGCGTGCAGCGTTGTTCTTTATGTGTGTGCTTCGTTGTATAGCTTCAGATTTATATTTATCTCAATTTCAAATGTGTGACGTCATAAGGTATATGGCTCAATAATTGTCACCCTGACTCCAATAAAAGGCACCCTGTTTTTCACTTTTCTATTTGTTTAGATAAGGCAATGAGGAGGCGTCTAGTACTGGTACTTTTACACTAATTAGGCAAGATACTTAATTGAAAGTTAATGAAAAGTACCATATCATAATTGCATTTAAGAAATTATTCATGCGCATCTAATAGGTTTAAGTGAATGGAATATACTACTGAGACAAACGAAAATCACCGTTAAAAAAACTGTTTTGTATTTCTTAGTAAAATGACGAAGTTAAAATCCCTCAAAGAGCTTACGAACTAACCATCATTCTAAATTTAACTTTTGAATCATTGCACTAGTTACGCATTTAACAGCGCACAAATAAACAAACAATAAAACAAAATGGCCGACCGATCACTTGTCAAATCCTAGCAACAGCGATTTAAAAAACACTTCCTAAATACGCGATTGTTTAAACACTAGAATGGACACAATTATGAATCTAATTGGTTGGGTTTAAGACCGTTTTTCGCTTGGTCTCGGCCGACGTGTGCTCACGGTGTGAAAATTTCTGACTGACTAAAATAAGTTCAGAAACTCAGTTGCATAATACGACGAAAAGCTCAGTCGGCGGAAGGTGGCCACAATTTGGGGTTAATTGAGACAGTTTACCATTATTTTAAAATATTTTGTACTTGCAGCTCTTCCCCCTTCATCGATAGGTGCAACGTTATTAGGTAATTAATTATCAACGTCAGTTACCAAAGCATATTATACTCATTAGTCATTACTCATTATCAATAAAATAAACTGGCATAGCCTGTCGGATCTCTAAGATCAAAATGAAGTCACTTTGGCACTAATTACAAACAACCGTTATTCCGGATAGACTATACCATTAAAAATCCGCAAAAGAGCAACGCAACGGTTGATAATCAACTTCTCGGACTATACCTATTACCTACCTACTATAGTTAATCTTTGTAAAGTCCATTTTGGTTTGTTTCAATTCAAGCAGGTAAAAACTGCTGATTGGCGTTAGGTACCTACGTTGGTAATCCATTTACCACTACCACAAAATAAAAATCTACGGAGGACTTTCCTTTGCTTTTTGCAAAAAGCCACCCGACAATCGTATTTTATTGGGAGTTTATGTAAAATGTGATTAGTCGTGGGGCGTGGCGATGCAAACGACTGACGCATGTGCCCCGTTGCGAGTGGCTACGACGCGCAGAATTGTCCAAAAGATGTGTATTAACAAAAGTGTACTCCAGTACTAAACTATTAGTCGTCTAATACCCAAAACACAAGCCTACTAGAGCTTACTGTGGGACTAGATTAATTTGTGTGATGTTTTCCGTTAATTATCTATTAGAGGAATACATCGCGGCGTTTCACCCATCTTGACCAAGTCAGGCCGTGCCGTAGCGTGCGTATGTCTTAGCTGTATGTCTAGGATAACTTGTGACACGTGACTCATTGCCGCGCGACAAATGCTACCTGTGACTTTCCCCTTCCTTTCAATACCGTGCGAGCAAGACAAGTGACGCTGAGTCGAGCGGCAACCTAAGTAGCACACATGCTTCGGACCCACTCTAGCCATTTTTTAGGCTCAACTGTTACTTAAATCTTAACTACGATTAAAGCTTAACTTAAAATTTAAAGATCTAATCTAAATTAAAATCTAACTCAACTTAAACCTATTTTTAAACTTAGCTCACCGAAGAACTTGGACTTAAATTCAAATAAAGCTGAATGAATGGTTAACTTAACTCAAAACTTAATTTAAACTAAAACTTAACTTAATGTTACAACTTAACTTAACTTAACTTGTAGATATAAATATAACTTAATTTAAAGGTACAACTTAGACCTAAACATTTTGGTTGTAATTATTTTATACTATTAATATTAATAAATTGTAGTTAAAATTTAACTTCTTGTTTTATTTTGCCGGATGGGTAGGTAACAGCTTTAGAAGGCTAGGGTATTATTCATTTACGTGACAGTTTGGCAAGACCTTATACAGCACTTAGTCAACTGAAATAAGTCGTATAAGGTCTGTATAAGCTCTCATCGAGCCTATGTGCTACGTGGGAAGTGCGCGATATGCTAGCCTTGCTGAGTGCTGATTCCTTTTTCCATGGCAGTCTCGAGATAATCTCTCCCTCCAGCGAGCGCACGGCCACCCTACCGCATCCACTGCCAGCGTCTAATTCGGTCGCGCGTTTCGCCATCACGCGCGTTATGCGCGTGTTATATCCACCGCTCCATCCTTGCTTTATCCTTCAAAACACAGCTGGTTCGAAATGCTGATGGGCTGCAGTTTGAGATTTGAAAAGAAACCGGCCAAGTGCGAGTCCGACTCGTGCACGAAGGATTCCGTACCAAAATCGAGCAAAAACACGTTCTTTGTAACCCTTTAATTTTAATTTTTTTTATTTTTATTATTTGTTGTTATAGCGGTACCAAAAGCATAGGTACATTCTGTGAAAATTTCAACCACCTATTTACGGTTCATGAGAAAATACCCGTCGAACGAAATATCATGGAAAAACCCCTATTTTTGTACGGTAACGGCCCCTCTTAATTATTATTATTTTATCATGAATTGTATTTGTTGCTATAGCGGCAATAGAAATACATCATCATCTGTGAACATTTCAACTGTCTAGCTATCAACGTTCATAAGATACAGCCTGGTGACAGACGGACAGACGGACAGCGGAGGCTATAGGGTTCCGATTTTTACCCTTTAGGTACGGAACCCTAATTATCTATGTCATCAATATGAAGCATTAATGCAAACGCAGTTAAATTCCATACAGAAATAGAGAAGACGTGTAATTTTCCGGTGTATTCGTGGACGGCTGACACTAAGGATTTGCGCAACACTTCGCAGGCAAAAAGTGACCTAAGTGGTTGTTTAGTTTTTTAGGGTTCCGTACCCAAAGGGTAAAAACGTGACCCTATTACTGAGACTTCGCTGTCCGTCCGTCCGTCCGTCCGTCCGTCCGTCTGTCACCAGGCTGTATCTCAAGAACGGTGATAGCTAGACACTTGAAATTTTCACAGATGATGTATTTCTATTGCCGCTATAACAACAAATACTAAAAATGAAATAAAATAAATATTTAAGAGTCCGCAGCAAGCTCGATTCTTCATACAAACGTAGTTACGTCCTTATTTTAATATAACATGTCACATTATCATGAAATTCTCTAAATATAATGAGATAAGATATATCTAGGGCTAAAACTAGTTTATGACTCTTGAAATGTTAATAGAAAGAAAATAGAGCGAGTACAAGTTTTGCATTTTTAGACCCCAGAAAGTTGTTCAGTTTGGCGGCATACTACGACCAAAATATAGTTTAGATTGAAGTCAAAACCTATTTCCGGTGTCGATTAAACTATGCAGTTTGATAAGAAAAAAGATTTATCAAAATTGATCTCGTAGTTTTAAAATGAGAGCGTAACTACGAAAACCTTAAAATAAATTACAAAAAAAGTGTGTGTGTCAGCTCCGACGCACGACTGGAGTTTACTCTTCAGGCCAGGCGCGCACCACGTTTTTTTTTTAGTCGCGCGATAATTTTGTCGCAGAAATAAGCGTACTTCTGGGTTTATGAAAATCGTGGTGCGCGCACTCTCATATAAACCCATATCTTGCATTTATGCGACAAAATTATCGCGCGACTAAAATCGTGGTGCGCGCCTGGCCTTAAGAACGATTATAAAATATATACTCAATACTCAATACGTTTATTGCACATAATGATTAGTAAATAGTTTAAGTATCACATTATGTACCCTGTTGGGTGCTGCAAACAAGAACGAGAAGGTAGGCACTTACATAATATTAATATACGAGTATAATATTCAGCAAAATTACAATATTTTACAAGGAAAATTTACTTCCGATTCATTTTTAACAAATTGGAGAGATCATGAGTAGTAACTAAATAAGGAAGCGTGATGTAAAGCGCCCTCGAGCGGCTAGTTTAGTTACTACTTGCAGTGCTACGGAAAAAAACCGTATCTTACTATGAAATCCATACAAAGATACGACCTTTCTACCGTAGTATCGCAATACTTTTTTTTTTTTGTCTATTAATTAAGGAGCTTTGATCATTTTTATGAACATGCCAGCTCCAGCAGGCCTAATACACACCATCATTCATCTAAAAGACATAGATAAATAAAAACATAAACCGTATAAACTTAAAAATAACATGTACACGAAAACAACTTTTGTATACACTATTTACATAAAAAAAACTGTATACAAATTTAGCCGATTCCGATAAGGGTTCCGCCAATATTGAATTGAACATTACATTCAAGAAAGATCTGGTATTAGACCTAGCCATTTACATTAGACAAAAACAAACGTACAAAAT
Organism: Apotomis capreana; assembly: GCA_947623375.1. Lineage (NCBI taxonomy): Eukaryota > Metazoa > Arthropoda > Insecta > Lepidoptera > Tortricidae > Apotomis > Apotomis capreana. The sequence continues at coordinate 1,089,071 of OX392522.1, forward strand.
CACCTTCCTTAAAAAATCGTTAAATAAATCCAAAATCTCCTTAACAACAACTCCAAACAGCGTTTTGAACTTCTCCTCCCAACTTTCGGTAGAAAACAAAATATCCTTCGTCTTCTCAACCAGCCTTTCAAAAGTAATACGTCTCTTCTTCTTGTCCTTATTTTGTCTTTGATCTTCTATATCAGCCCGCTCAATAGTAGGCTGATTGACCAATAGACACTCGGACCTCTTCACATCTGTTACTCTTTTTGACTTCCGCGGCTTACGAACCTCTTGTTGTGGCTCGCTCTCTAATCTGTACTGACTTACTGATCGTTGGCCCTCAGCCTGACAGACAGAATCTTCAGATTCTTTAGATTGTAACGTTTTTTTTCGGGTAGGTGTCAAATAGAACACAAGTCACTTTTGTTAACTCTAAATAATTTAATTAATTTTTATTAGTTTTTCAATTCATTTGTCTTAAAAAACAGTGAATAATAGACTAAAAGTCTACATAGTGTGTGGAAAGCTACATTGAATGTCTTAGAGCAAAATATTTCCACTAACCTGCCACTCAACCTAAGCACTTCAATATTTTGTTTTGTTACCTGTCACTTTGTCCAATTAATTGAGCATGGAGAACATTACCACCATCATGGACACACAAAAGGCACTTGAAACTTCATTTACACAACGCTTCTTGGAATTAGATGCAAAGATAAAGTTGGTGTCACCTCACTCTCATCCGACAATCAGCAGCCTCAGCAAGGAGGTTGCCAGCTTCAAGGAGCAAGTGTCTGCTATGCTGGAGCTACTCCGAAGCCAGATTCTTGCTATCTCGGATAGTGTTGATACAATTGAGATGCGACACAGAAGAAAGCACTTGTTGTTCAGTGGGATTCCAGAGGTAGCAGATGAAGATATAACAGGATCAGTTGTCAACATTTGCCAGGATTGTCTTCATTTGCCAAATGTAAGGAAAGACTCCATATATCTGTGCCATCGACTAGGATCTCAAGTCAGTGATCGACCAAGACCAGTCCTAGTCCGGTTTCATAACGTCCAGGTGAGAAATGAGGTTTGGGCAAAGAAAACTGCACTGAAGGGTACCTCTGTCGTTATATCCGAGTTTTTAACAAGACAACGACAGACGGTTTTCATAGCAGCACATAGACACTTTGGGATGCGCAGAGTATGGACAAGGGATGGCAATATTCACATCAAACTGCTCAATGGAAGGATAGAACGACTTTCTACAATTGAGCAGCTGCAAATGCTAACGTCAAAGCATGCTCCCATCCCCGCTCAAGTTGTGCCGACAAAGAAGACTGAGTCTACGTCAGGGACCGTTGCCTCCTCTACTCCTGCGCCACCCACGACTCTTACGTCGTCGAAACCGGCAGTAGCTTCAACTTCTGCGCCCGCGCCAACTAAGACAGCGAACGTGCCAACCAAGACTGCGCCCGCGCCAGCAGCCAGCGCAGGCACGGCACCGCCACCCTTGGGAAAGGGCGATGACTCCTGTGCATCCAAGAAGACGGAGGATCGGCGTGGGAAGCGTTTTAACTAGTGTTTTCGTATTTTCTGTTGCCTTAGAATTCGTAACCATATTGTGAGTAGATCTCTGTGGTTCTTGTATAAGCGTTACGCATTTTGTCCGTTCCGTTCCCCACTTTTTCGATATTTTATGTAAGTACCTCACAATTTTTGTTTTCGATACAATTGTTCATCTACCTGAATGTTTTTCCTTATACGACAAGTTACAAATCAAATCTGTCTTAAGAGTCAAATAGTGTTTAGTAGCTGTCACATCTGTCATGTCAACGTCATGTCATTGTTTGCGTTTTGTTAGTGCATTGTTTTTACTTCTTATTTTTATGCTTTTCATTTTCTTGTTGAAGCTTACTATCTGTATGTAATGTGATACTGTTATCAATGATACTAATGTTGAACTGGTTTACTTATCTGTGATTTCTTACTCTTTCTTTTTCTGTGAATTTGATATGCTACTTTTTTAATTTTATTTTTGTTAAAATCAATCTTGATTAGGTACTTATTTTAACTTTTTTAGTGTGAACGGTTGACTGGTGGGTTAAAAGATTTTTTGGTAATTCAAATCTGTAAAGTGTGCATTATTGCACTTATATAAGCTATATTATATATTTATTGATATTTTTTTTTATATTTATGTACCTTGGTAAAATATTATGTCTGAAGATGAATCATTTCACTCTGCTTGTAACTTTTCTTCATCGTTTCATTCACTTAGCAGCTCGGAGTCTGAACCTGATACACTTGGCAACTGCCTGACCCGTACTTTCCAAAATTTTCCCAAAAATTTCAATTTGTGCCATATTAACGCACAGAGTATTCCCAGCCACTTAACTGACTTTTTAGAGACTTTCTCTTCCTGCAACGTTCACGTCATTTTTATTTCTGAAACCTGGCTTAAGCCAAATCTCGAGTCCACTTCTTTCGCTCTGCCTGGCTATGTGTTACTGCGGAACGACCGCTTAGGGAAAGGTGGCGGCGGTGTTGCCATCTATATCCGCAGTAATATTCCTTACAATATTATTTCCTCCTCTCCGCCTGATTACTCTGGGTCTATGGAACATTTGTTCATTGAGGTGAGTGTTGGTGGGACAAAGGCAGCTCTTGGAGTTGTTTACTGTCCTCCTACCATTGACTACTTTGATACCCTGGAGTCTATTCTGACATCCTTTAGTAGTGAGTACACACATCACATAATCATGGGTGACTTTAATACCGACCTTATCAAGGATGATCTCAGGACAAGAAAATTGAACGCGACTGCTGAGTCTAGTGATCTCACTATTCTCCCGCTTAAACCAACGCATCACAATGTTGGCACGCCAGACACCTGGCTGGACCTCATACTCACTTCTTCTGTCGAACTTGTGGACTCGGTGGGTCAGCTTTCGGCTCCTTGTTTTTCGCATCATGACTTAATCTTCTTGAGCTACCGTGTGCGTTGTTCCAAACCGCAGCCTGTTTGTATCCAACTGCGTAGCTTCGCCAGATTGGATATGGATGCGCTGAAACGTGACGCGTGTAATGAGGATTGGTCTCCTACGATATCAGCTTCGACAGTCGACGAAGCGGTTTCATCTTTAAACTCGACGGTTTTGCGATTGTTCGACATTCATGCGCCCGTCCGAACTGTCAAGCTAAAGCGTCCTCCTGCACCGTGGATTACAAGAGCTGTCCGGATGGCTATGACCAGACGTGATCGAGCATTCCGTAAGTTTAAGCGGGACCGTTGCGTGGAAAATTGGGATGCTTTTAAGACTGCCAGGAATCGATGCAATCAGATGGTAAGAGCAGCCAAACGCAAATATATACATGAGAATATTGTTTCTTCGTCCCCAGCCGAAACATGGAAGTTCTTAAAAACGATTGGCGTGGTAAAATCTCGTAATGCTGTTACGTGCTCGTCCTCCTTTTCGTTGAATGATTTAAATTCACACTTCGCAAAATCTTCATCGTTAGATCCCGCCACTTTATCTCTAACTATCTCACATATCTCAGCCCTACCCCGTCATTCTACAGAAACTTTTTCATTTACACCAGCTACTGATGATGATGTTCGTAAAGTTATTGCTTCAGTCAAATCGAACGCTATTGGTCCTGATCAATTGAGCAGGACCATGGTTGTCTGCATTTTGGAATGCATTCTCCCCGTTATAACGCATGTTATTAACTTATCATTAGCTACTGGGGTTTTTCCTTCATTCTGGCGTAATGCCCATGTCATCCCATTGCCTAAAGTTAATAACCCCAGTTTACTCAAAGACTTCCGCCCAATATCCATTCTCCCATTTCTGTCAAAAGTTCTCGAAGCCATTGTACATAAACAGCTGTCTGCACACATTTACTCCAACCATCTTCTCTCGCCATTCCAGTCTGGTTTTCGCCCTGTTCACAGTACGTCTACTGCCTTACTTAAGGTTGTTGAAGATGTGAGACATGGCATGGAATCTCGTCAACTTACTGTTCTGGTTTTGATTGACTTTTCAAACGCCTTCAACGCTGTCAATCACGACCTTCTTCTATCATCCCTCAGTCACTTGAACATATCATCATCAGCAGTTGCGTGGTTCTCTTCCTATCTTCAAGGTCGACGTCAATCTGTTCGAGCGGATGGGTCCTTCTCTGACTGGTGCGATCTTACTTCTGGGGTTCCACAGGGTGGCATTCTTTCTCCTCTCCTTTTTTCCGTATTTATTAATCTTCTAACCTCCAACATCAAATGCTCTTACCATCTTTACGCTGACGACCTACAACTCTACACTCATAGTAGTCCTAATGACATTGATGCTGCAATCGAGACTATCAATTATGATCTGTTTCGTATTTCCGTTTGGTCGCGTCGCTTTGGGATTGCTGTCAATCCATCTAAGTGTCAGGCCATCTTGCTCGGGAGCAGTCGTCTGCGTGCAACAATTGATGTAGAACACTTGAAGCCGATACTGTACGAGGACGTGGTCATACCGGTCGAGTCACAAGTGAAGAATCTGGGTCTGATTATTGACAGTCACCTTATGTGGGACCCTCAGGTGTCTGACGTTTGTCGCAGGGTGACATACACGTTAAGATCGCTTTACAGGTTCAAGAATGTTCTCCCGGTGAGCACTAAGACTCTTCTCGTCCAAGCTCTTGTCCTCCCCGTCATCGACTATGCTGATGTGTGTTGCTCTAATCTCACCCAGGCCTCCCTGAATAAGCTGGAACGCATGCTAAACAATTGTATCAGGTTTGTCTTTGGCCTTCGTAAGTATGACCACATCTCGGAGTTTCGCCGTCAATTAAACTGGCTTCCTGTACGTGAACGTAGATCTCAAAGAATTCTCTGCACTCTCTTTTCGATCTTATTTGATCCAACCACTCCCGATTATCTCAAATCCAAGTTTCAATTTGTAACTGCTCGCCCTGGATGCACTCTCCGTACTTCTCGTAGACTTAAGCTAGTAGTCCCCGTTCACCGCTCCGGTTTCATGTCCAATTCTTTCACGGCTCAGGCAATACATCTCTGGAACGCTCTCCCACTCAACATCAGGCAAGCTCAGAGTAAGGTCTCCTTCAAGCGCATGTTGCGCAAGCATCTTTTGGACAGTCTCTCTTCCTAACTCTCTTCGAAATATTTTACTTTTGGTACATAATATATGTAAGTATATTATATAAAGTATTCGTTTAAGTTTATGGTAATTAATTAATTATATATACATTCTTATATATATCTTTAGGTAATTGATTCGTGTTGTTATTACTGTTTGTCTGTAATCTTTGATCCTGCACCGACAACATATTTCTGTTTAACCCAGTGGTTGACTGGTAGAGAATGCCTAAAGGCATTAAGTCCGCCATTTGTACTTTTACTTATGTATTTTGTGCAATAAAGTTTAAATAAATAAATAACGGCTTCGACAAAACAGCATCTCTATATGACTTTCCAAAACTTAAGTCATTCTCAAAAACAGATGGCGCATCCTGACTACAAACATCCGTATCCTTTTTTCCTTATTTTGCATATACAACCAAAAAGCCCGTTTATATATACATCCCTCAGCAGACATAATCCTGCGAATTTCTTACTCCTTCACAAAAACCGGGCACGACTTATCTAAGGCCATATGGCTGCCTTTACAATTAATGCATCTAAAAATAGTCGTTTCGCAATTGGCATGCTCCCCGCCGCATTTCGGACAAGTAACTTTAGTAGTAGGACAAAACCTGCTCAGATGACCGAACTTCCAACATCTTGAACATTGGGTAACCGGGAAAGTGTACTGATTTACCTTAAATCGGCAACCGTAGGCATAAACATATGGCGGTAAAGAAGTTCCCTTAAAACACAGACGAATACCTTCAGCCTCAACCCAACGCCCATCATGATCCAAACGGTTCAGTCTACATATTGACAAAATGTCTTCAGATCCTTCAATATACTTTAATAATTCGTCTTCCTCAACCTCCAACTCAACCTGCCTTATAATTCCATAAGTGCAGCATGCCATATTAGACCAATAAGAACGTCTCGTCTCATTGTTAAACTCCTGAGAAGCCAGAAGCTTCTCCGCATCATCCTTAGAGTTAAACTGTATGCGAACTTTACGTGGACCCATAAACTTGACGGATAAAATTCCTTTTATACCCTTAAATTGCAGCAACTTTGCCAGACCAATCTGTTTCTTAAAAATAAATCTTCTTTTGACACTATATAAACTTCAAATAGCTTGTCAGGCACACCGTCCGGCTCCAGCTGCGTTTTGGCGGTTGCTAAAACCCGCAAGCGTTTAGCTTTCCTGCCTATTGTGATAAAACTATCACTACAACCACAGCTTTCGTCGCTCAGACCACAAGCACGCTTCACCGCTATATGCCGCACATCCGACATGGACTCAGCGTCCGATACAATATCCGATTGACTCGGCCCTGCCTTATTATCAAACTCCACTTCAGATAGCCACGACGGAGCTGCCCGCTGCCCACATTCTAAAAGTGACGTATCACTCACGACACCTCGACTTGACTCACTCATCGCAAAAACAGCGAAAAGGACTCTAAAACTGAATTAACTTATAAATAAAATAAAATTTGATAAAATTTTCAACCGTCGCCTTTGACAACCAAACGTCAATCCTCGCAATACTTATATTTTGGGAAAGTATCTGCCGTGCTAATTTAAAAAGTCGTATCTCAGTATACGATCGGGGTAAAATACGACTTCTTAATTTAGCAGGTTATGCGTTAAGCGTTATAGACTAAGCTCCCGATATAAAATGACCTTCACAGAGATGTTTATTTGATGAAATGTGTTTTATATTTAGTTTAAAATGTCAATAAATATATTGCATATGGGTTGCCTAACAAATTTTAGTCCAGGGTATGTTAAGTTTAAAATTAAAAAAAAAAAAAATTACATTTCACCGATTTGATTATTAGATAAATTCATAATTAAATAGGTTATCTTTAATTTTATTTAATTTCAATTCAACAATCAGACCTTTGCAAAATGCTAGTAGGTATAGATTTACCTGTTTATACCTGGCTACCCAATAGTTGTGACGGGAAAAGAATAGGCAACCTAACGTTTGCATATTCTATGGGCTTCATACTTTCGATTGGTATAGAATTTATCTAATATTAATCAAACCGGTGAAATGTTTAAAACAATTTTTTTTTATTATTAATTAAACAAACCCTGGACTAAAATTTGTTAGGCAACCCATATGCAATATAATTATTGACATATTAAATTAAATATAAAATACATTTCATCAAATAAACTTCTCGGTGAAGGTTATTTTATATCGTATTCTTAGTCTATAACGCTTAACGCATAACCTGCTAAATTACGAAGTCGTATTTTTACCCCGATCGTATACTGAGATACGACTTTTTAAATTAGCACGGCAGATTCGTTCGATTTTACACCCCATATTTTTCATACCCCGGGCTTATATATGAAAATCGATTCTTAAGGAGTAAACTCCAAAAATTGTTGCGAAACTGCAGCGAATTACTCTAGCGCGGGGAACGGTCCGGGGGGGCGGCGGTAAGCACCGCCCGCCGCTAGCGCGCTCTCGCTTTACTGCTAGCGCCCTGTCTTCCTCTAGGTGAAACAACAACATTTTAAAGCGTAAGCGCGCGATCTCAACGCGGAGTTGAGCGGACCTTGCTGCGGACTCTTAAGGGCGGCTCCCATACAACAAACTTGTTATACCTATATATACATATATATAGGTACGGAACCCTACATGCGCGAGTTGGACTCGCACTTGCCCAATTTTTTTGTATAATATGTCAGCGGCCACTGTGCAAATATTTCAAGTCTACCGATTACGGTTCCAAGGATCTCTGTGACAGACGGAAGGACGGATGGACAGACGCAAAACAGAGGCTTAGAAACATGCTTCTGTTAGTACCCTTTGAGTACGGATCGGAACCATAAAAACGATGCCAATAGTAACCATGACATTTATTCTAAGTCTAACCTAAAACTTAATTTAAACTAAAACTTAACTTAATGTTACAATACATCGGGTACAGTCCGTGTATATGAATTACAAGCACCTACGGCCGCAAGACTATGTACACTGATTGCAGATTAGTTCAAAACTAGCAGCTGAAGAGGCCTCAGCTCCGGCTCATAACTGGAGCAATGACTGGACATGGTCTACTAATAATAAGCAAGAATTTATGTTACTGACATTGACAGTCCTCTTTGCAGAGCCTGCATGGAGGCCGAAGAGACAACCGCCCACGTCATTCTCGAATGTCCTGGTGTGGCCGAATACCGGGCACAACACCTCGGGTCTCCGAGGTCACTCCCAGAAGTCGTCGGCAACATCAAGGGACTGCTAGGATTTTTGGTAGAGTTGGGTTGGCAATAGCAGTACTTACCAGAAGCCTTCACGCAAAATATTAGGCGCATTGTAAGACGTCGAATTGCGGAAAATCAGCCCGCGATAACCTATAACCTAGTTAAAACTAGCAAGCGGTATTCGATTTTAATGACGTGAGTTGCCCACTAGAAATGTACTATTTACAGTCTGACCAAAAAGAGTAGATATTAAAAAGTGGCAATACTGTAGTGTCGTCCCTTTCTAATCAATCTAATAAAACGGGGACGCCACTACAGTATTGCCACTTTTTAATTTCTACAGTTTTAGGTCAGACTGTAAGAAGACCCCTGTAACCATATTACTGCGAATAAATGATTATGATTATGATTATGACTCTTTATTCCCCAAAAACAACTGAATTCAAGAAACTGAACGAAAAAGCGACGTAATCAAAGTTAAACCGATAATTATAAATTGCAGAACTGTTGCCAAAAACACAGGTCAAGGAAACTTTCAGCTGCTCTTGACAGTGATCCGAAGCGAGGTCTCAGCGAGAATCGGATCCTCATTGCGGCGGAAAATCTGCACTGAATATTTAGATGTTGGCAGCGACGTGAGCGCAACACGATATAATTCTTTATGCGGGTCCAATTTTTGTCTTTTCAAACTCAAAGATCGAGTGGAAAAGAAAGCCACTTGTTACGTTTTCAATCAAAAAGTATTTACCACTTTATCGTTTGACATAAGAACACGTTGACAGGTCATTAGTCACCTTTGATGTAAGGGAATTTTCGTTCGGTTTCCGTAAGGAATGACGTCAAGTGTCTCCGTCTCTCCCTGGCATATGGCGATGTCTCGCTTGCTGACAACTTTAATCCGCTCGGAACCCGAACCGGCCCTAAATTTCCGTACGGAATGATGTCAGAAAGTGTCTGTCTCAGGTTCTTCGACACCTTTGATACAAGGGTGACACGTGCATGTTTTGCTGACACTGACTAAACTTCTTAGAAAAGTGTTCATAATTAATATTATTATTATTATCATTGTCACGAGATCTAGTCTAGTCTACATAAGAATAGCTAGGCTTATAACCGTTGCAATGCAATAACAAAGTTTTTGGTAAATATATACAACTGCCGAAAAACGACGTTCATGAAGTGGCTAATTGGACATCACCATGGCAACGAGCGACATAAAAAGTGGACCCTTCTCCCTCACTTTTTTATGCAGCAGAATTCATTTTCCTTACAATGGGCCGCAAATGTAATAACCCTGCTTCAAGATACGACCTTTAACCGTAGCACGGCAGTATACTGCCGTGCTACGGTTAAAGGTCGTATCTTTAAATGAATTTCATAGTAAGATACCACTTTGTAACACAGCAAGGCAGTATAGCAGAGCCATATATCTCTAATCTTATTTATTTCTCATGTTTTGTATCACTCTTTGATCATGAGCAGCGATCCAGAAGGTTGGACGTTGCTTGTTTATTGGAGACTCATTCACAAGATGGCTGATGTGAGTCAGCGCCCTTGGTGCCATCTGTTCTTAGAAAATCGCGTTCATAATTATACTTAGAGATTTGCTTTTGACATTATATCTCATAGAAAATTATTTTTCTCAAACATGCAATGAAATATTGTCTTTACGTTCCTTATAATAGGCTCGGAAGTAAGTATCGCTTTTTGGGCGCAACAACTCGAGAGGACTGTAAAGGGATTTCATACTGCTTTTCAGGCCTAGGCCTGCAAAGTAACTTTTTTTTGGTTTCAACAACAAGGTCATTCACACAGCTGGCTGGTTTGACAAAAAGCAGGTTTTGTTTTTAAAGGTTGGTTGTTAGGCTAAAATGTCCTATTTGTCAATTAATAAAATGTTGTTCTTTGAATTTGAAGTATATTTTTTTTTATTTCATTGTATGTTTGAGAAAAGCACTATACATGCCTCGTCGTGAAAACGGATTCCCGGCCTCGTATCACTATCCGTATATACCTACCTACTTGGCCGGAAATCCTCATTTTCCCGGCCTCTGATGTAATATACTATTTCACCTCACTCGCTCGGAAAACCTCCGTTTATTTAGGGCGCAATATGCGTGCAAAAGTCTAACCATTTTTAGGGTTCCGTAGTCAACTAGGAACCCTTGTAGTTTCGCCATGTCCGTCGGTCCGTCTGTCTGTCTGTCTGTCCGTCCGCGGCTTAGCTCCGTGGTCATTAGTACTAGAAAGCTGAAATTTGGTATGACCATGTGTATTGTATCACGCCGACAAGACGGTAAAATAAAAACTAAAGAAAAACTTTTTTTCGGGTACCTCCCGTACACCTAAAGTGGGGGTGATTATTATTTTTTGTTCCAATGCTAGTGTGTGGGGTGTCGTTGAATAGGTATTTTAAAAATAATAGGGTTCTTCAAACATAATTTTTTGACAAAGCCAGTTTGGCAAATATTCGCTCCAGAAATCAAAAAAATAGCGCCCCCCTCTATCTTTTCAACAACGGGTAAAAAAATTATGGAAAAATTCATAAAAATGAGGTCTTATAAGCACTTGCAATGAAAACTATAGGTATTGAATAAAATCGGTCTAGCCGTTTTTGAGTTAACGCAAAAATTCATAATTTTCTTTAAAATTACGTAAGTACCCCGCGGTGTCCTTTTACTTCGACCGTTACATACAATATTAGTTAAGTGTCATACTGTATTAAAACATTTCGCTCAATCTGGCGCGTAGAATCGATAACATCCAGAAGGTAATAAGTAATTACTGTTACTTTGGCGTTTACGACCTTTTTAAAGAGTTTGAAATCTTTCTCGTAATTTGAAACCTCGGGTTTAAAACCGCTCCGTCTATTGTGAAGGACGGGCAACTACGGAACCCCACACTGAGCGTGGCCCGATATGCTCTTGGTCGGTTTTTTAATTTTAAATATGTACTTATGCTTTTCTCTCGTTTATTTGGTTTGGATTTGAGTGTGTATGTTCTTTAAAGATATGTATAGGAGGCAAAATTTAATATGATTATTTTCATAGTTTAATTGTTTTTCTTTCATCTCGCATTTTGAAAAGTTGTGTGCTCCGCAACCACGGCTGCTAAATTACCAATTTGGCTTCTCGTGTCTTGAAAGCCTCGCTACGCACAGGAATCTATCTTTGAACCATTTGCTTCGCTCATGGTCCAATCTTAGTTACCTTCGCAAGCTTTCAATTTCAACACTCGCGCCAAATAACTTTGAAGCCTGGCATAACAAATAACTATTTTCACCTTACTCGCTTGGAAGACCTCCGTTAACATCGCGAAATCTGCGCGCAAAAGTCATTTGAATTTCGAACACGATTATTGTAATTATCTGTAATGCATGTAACTTTTTTTATTTTTAATACGTGCCTAACTAGATTCATAAATTCCACGGGAGTCGTAACGGCCAGGCCACGACTTTGCGCGAGTAGCGGAGCGGTGAGCGGCGGCTATAGGAGTAAGCGAGACACCTATTTCAGCTGACAACCTCCTACAACTAAAGAAAACAGCGAATGGCGCCATGCGCCATGGAAGCTTTTCACACCTGATTCAGCGTCCATAACTTAAAGTTAAACAGCAGGAATTCTCAAGTTTTGCTTTTTAAAACAACTATAGCAAATAAAAATACACTGAACATTGTTTCTGATGATGCGACAATCAGTCAAGTATGATCATCGACCGAAAACCTACGATAAAACTATTTAGTCCTATAAAAATGCCAGCGAATTCATACACAGCAGGGTTTTCCGAGCTTTCGACCTTCACACGTGAAACAAAACGTTACGTAGGTACATTATGTACGTCACGCACACAATTAAATGGCATTCATGACCGCTTGCCAACAGCTAGACGGCAAATTGCTCAGATTCACTCGTTTCTGTTCAATAACAATTAATGAAAGTCTAGAAAGTTCTGTTTTAAGAGGTCTTGAAAGGATTTCCAATACATTGAAGTTGTATATTCGACTGGATATAAATCTAATTTTAGCACACTGCTTTTAATTTAATCATACGGGAATTATCGCGTGTAAATATTATTTTGTGTTGGTATAACTAGTCCGATCTTTCGACTGTCTTGTCGCAGTCATATCTAAATGTGCAAAAATTGCGTACGGTTTATTCAATTGTTTTAAATATAATTTCTTTAAGTACAGCACGTTTAAAACTATCTGGACGATTAAAAATGTCCTGTCTAGACCTTTTAAAACACTTTAATGAATATAACCAACTGTTATGTGTAATTATAATTACATTTGGCTGAATTTACTCTTTTGGCTGAATGCATACGGGTCATTAACACAAAAAAAAAAATATTATAGAGAAATCATGAAACTTTTTAAATTGTTAAACTGCAACTAGGTATTTAAAAGCTTAGCTAGAATTCAGCCAACGTGAGAGGTTTTTAGGAATTTTCACAAAAAACGTAAGCGGAACTTATGTTGGGTATATCCACGGAGTATATGGAGATGGCATTCAGCGCAGTTTGTTCTAGCACCGCTGTAGCCGACTTTTACACGCACACAATTATATTCGTATAAAAATAAGGTTTTACAACAAACAGAAGTGAGTTGACATTGGCTGAGCTAAATATCTCATTTTTAAAATAACATTCGGTCTATTATTTTTGTTTCGATTACCAACGGCTAAGTTAATGGTACATATTTTTGCGACAATGCCGCGTAATAGCATTCTGCCACAGATATTCTTTTAATTAATAAATGAATGCAACACTCACCATTGTGCCGGGAATCTCTGAACTCACTACTTTCGCTGTTTTCCGCCTACTGGCTGAAACAATCGACTTATATTTTTTTTTAGATCAAAGTATATCTCAAACATGTGCTGGGTTCGCTTCCGTCTCGCCACACACGAATAATTTACGCTAACGTAAGCAGTTTGAGCGATATTCGCCTTTAACTTCTGGGGACGAGTTCTGACATTTGTAGTGACATTGACGGATGGGAAGAGGTTTCGAAATTAATAATTAGAAAGATTTTATTGAAGATTGAAATGAGGCTAGTTTAATCGAACTTCACGATACATGGAGCTCAAAACATATATGTTTTGCAATCAACTTTAGACCAAATCTGGCTCGAAGGACCAAACCTAACTAATGGGATTGAAACCTATGTCGATTAAATAGGTGTTATGAACGTAGAGGCAAACGATCGTTCTTGTTTTGTTTGTGTTGGTATTTTACATTAAATCTGGTTCGAAAGACCAAATCTAAAAATAAATGAATCTGAAAATGTGTTTCAACCGTTTGATTATAAAATCAGCTAGGCGTACTGCACTGTAGTGGCAAAATGAAGTCGAAGCGCCTGTCCTAAAAAGGTTTAAAAAATAAAATTACTAAAACCTAAAATTGATGCAAAAGTTAGCGACAGTAAGACTTTTGCTATTGGCCTCAGAATGTAGCGTTCAAACTTTTCGACGCCAATGACTGATAAATCCGTCACGGTGTGCCGAACGATATCACTACATTACATGCAGTCATCATGCAGTTCAAGAATCTTATAGTTCTTTAGGTTTCAACTTCGCGTTAGACATTCTGATGTCCTAGCGTGTAAATGTCAGCTTTGTATTTGACAGCGCGTTGAAAAGGTAAGGAAAAAGGTTTCAAATCTCTGCTTCGTTTCACTATTGCATGTCGCACCTTTTCTGACTATTAACACATTCGCTACCGCGTAGCGCTACGGGCTACGCTCGTAGCCGATAACATGGGAAAAACCGTATGTATCGAAAACTTACTACGAGCAGAGCGCCCGGCTACCGGGTTGTTGGTGTCGAAAGTGTTAAGTCTAGCGAAGATAGTTTTTTGCGGACTTATCTTATAACTTTTTGCAGCTAATTTTTTTTTTAGCCTCCGAAGAAAAAAGACGGGTGTTATAAGCTTAACATGTGTATTTCAGTGTCTGTCTGTGGCATCGTAGCTCTCAAACGGATGGACCAATTTGAGTGCGGTTTTTTTTAATGTTTGGTGGAAATAGTACCAGTAGTTTCCAAAACTTGGAATTCTTAGCTTCAATGTTGGCTAACATTGAAGCTAAGAATTCCAAATTTTGTATTTATGTTCAGTTTTAGTATCATTTTCTATATCACTCATTGAATGGGGGAATCTCGTGATGACCAGCTACTTGTGTTCGGGGTGTATTAAATTTTAAATTTAGGTTATATCTATTAATTGAATAATACAACTTAAAGTATAACACTAACAGCAAAACTGTTTGTACATTTTGTTTGCAGGTGCTAGTCTATATAATACTGCACCATTCAATAGTATGTGGGGCTAGTTAGGAAACCGGAATAGGATACCAGGAGGAAATTGAATAAAACAAAACATCAAATAAACAAAATTTAATTTATTGATATAATAACTAAAAAAAATATTTTACACAATACATTATCATTAGTATTACACCACTAAGAATAATTATTTTAAACATATCAAAGATGTGGACTAGCAAATAAAAATTAACTTATATAAATCCTTTTATAAAGTGTCAAAGGAGTTTGGGGTTCATCTAATCATTTCTGATTACAATCTGACGATTCGCGATTATCGAGAAAATTACATACACAATTTGCACATTGAAACATATAAATTATGTGCGTAATTCAGAACCTGTATTAAGATCTACATTTCAACTGCGCAGAGTTAGTTTTTAATGTTGTTGTTTCTTGGTGCTAGCTCATTTCATTTATATCAAGAACACACCCTCTCACATATAAAACTTGCTATAGACCCTCTAGTGATTCTCACTTTAAATAAAGACTTTAAACCGTAAAAAATGCAAACACGAGGGTACCAACCCAGGTGGCTTGCATATATTTCAACCTTGACACAATTTGACAAGTCTAACAGATATATCTATGAGATGAACTCAAAAATATCAACACAAGCATACAATTTTGATAAGCTGATAGTTTCGAGTTCTTTATTTTCAATATATCTGAAGTCTATCATAGATTTTTTCCTACGCACACTAGCACCTTTGCTCTGCTTAAAAACATAGTTAATCAGTTAGGAGCTCTAAGAGACATCCATGAATCAATAATTTGGTAGCCCAATCCCAGTTTAATTTGAAACGCTAACCTCCTCGTCAGATACTATATAATTATTACAGTAAGATTAAATATGGCAGTCCATTCCAATAATGTAAAAGTGAGAAAAATTGGTCTGAATAGAAAAAACGAAATGGGAGCCATCAAACTATCCATTAAATAGTAAATATACATATATTTATAATTCTATGTTACTCTTAAGTTTTCGTACACCGATCGGAAAAGAAGCGGATACTGTAGAAAACAACGTTTATTTAAAAAAAAGTCTTATCCTAGGCGTATCTCTAGCGTACCAGCTAACTGACCGAACAACTCATCTGCGACCTCAAGCGAGCAGTTTTCATTTTGACCCAAACTAGAGTTCCACCACTTTTCAGCTGCATCAAAAACTGTTCGCAGCTTTGCAGGAGCAGAAGTGAAATATGGAGCATCAAATAACGCGTTCATAGTAAGAAAGAATCTTAGGAACTGCATGCTTCTGGTTACACGTGAATGCGTTCGATAACGTATCCCAGATAAGTTGGTCGGTTATTCCCGTCCAATGCCGAACGTGTATATCCGCGTCAAAACGCATTGGATGCGAAACCGCGGGACGATCGGATGGCGTTTGTTAAGATTAATCAATTCGCTCGAACTAAAAATAGGAATACAATCCAAAGACAATATAAAAACAAATTGTGCTGTATAAAATCAGTATATAAAACACGAGCAAATTGCTTGATATGCTGTAACCTGGCGGCCATCCGTCGTCCCAGTGTAGTCATAGGCCATGCAGGATATATCAATAAGTTTGTGCTGTCAACTTAAATCTCTATGTTTGAGCGTCCCGTAGATGTACAAGGAAACACAACAGCATCGAAAACAACACGTTTCTAGTGTCTATAGACATTTGTAATTAGTGTCCTTATCGTCCATTAGAAATAAAGCCATCAAAATTAGTATGGCCTTTCATGGTGACGAATACAGAGTGATAGTATCGAAAAGGATGGTAGGTACTGTTAAGAGATACAAGACAAGACGCCATTGGGCTATGAGACATAATTGCCGTTTTCCATCCCATTGCTTACTTGCAATATAGAAAAAAAGTGTTATATATAGCCGTATTGATATATCCATTTCCTATAGTCGATTCGTACTGTCCGGTAGCTATCGACAGCCTTACGAACATCTAAGTTTATATTATCACCTATCTAGGACAAAAAAGGCTTAACAGAATAGCGACAACCATCTGATAAAACAAAGCCTACTTACGTTTGTGCTAAAACGAACGAATACTGCAAAATTACTTACCGAAATATTGACAAAGTTTTGAAGCAACAGAATGTTTCGAGTTACAAAATGCTTGTTTGGGATCTTAACTTTAATCCTATAGCTAGCTTATTCTAGAAAAATGAACCGACGGGGAACCCGCGATGACCTAGGACGTTACTCGTAGTTTCGGTCTTAGAAAAAGGGTTTCGGGGATTCGACGCGTACAAAAGAAGCTCAAACAAGCTAAGTTAATGCCTCATTTCCATTGGTCGAAAGTGTTGTGGAAATAATCAATTGGACATTAAAGTACATCAAAATACTCATAGTAAGTTTAACCCAAACATTTTTATACAAGAAAATCATTAGATTCTTAAAAGTATTACCCCAGCCGGGAATGGAATACATAACTGTTAAATTGCTCCGATAGTGTTAATGATGGACAATAATGAACACCATAAACAATACAAATTCGTAAATACCCGTGTAATTTATTTGTAACGTTAAAAAGTACATTCATGCTTTTTTTTGAAACGATATTTCCTTTGAGTAACGCTCCGTTCAATATTTAATGCACACGCCCCATTTCAGCGAAAACAACAATTTTCCACATGCTATAGGCGTTTTTCGACCAACGTAAAAGCGAAACGACCAATGTAAAAGTGGAGGCATGCCGCGTAAGATGCGCGCGAAAATCCCCGCAATAAGTACTATTTTTGTTCAAGTGCAAGAATGTTAAGGTGCTCGTCTGTTAGTTCATGTATCAAAATTGGTAATAAAAAGGACTAATAATCGTGTTTCATTTCCTCAGAAGTTTGTACGAGTAGACGTTTCATGAATATGAATAAGTAATTAAAGTTAAATTCCTTTAATTCTGTATCGATTAATATGACCTCGTTTATTAATATTTCTGGTTTTAAAACGATTTAGAATTATAATTCATAAAAATCTCATGTACGTAATAAATACATTTTTCATGACCGCCAAAAATACTACAGGGATAATCCACAAATGCATTAGTAATTCTTTGAAATCTTTCTTAATTTAGGCGGTCACACATTATTATAAATTCTTTTTTTAGAACTTGTGGTGGAGATTGGCTCCAAGACAATATTTTGTTTTTGTTTGGAGTTCGTGTATAAACACAACCCAGAAGTTTTCTTCAGTGTAGCCATTTTTCCGTATTTGGTGAGATGCGATAAAAAATAACAGTTGTTGACATTGATAAATTAATATATTGCATTATGTCAAAGTGTAAATTACAATGTTTTACAAAGTCTAGCTTTTGGAAATGTAAAATAATATCGTATCATTTTGAAACGACATAGTACTCGCTGACCGCTAACATCAAAATTCAGTAGAAAAAAGTACTGAAACATGAATGTTATATCGTTTCAAAACTGATTATAAAATATGAATGATTAATAAACATTTTTGATCCGTCCGTAGAGATCTTTACAAGGAATCTCCATTATCTATACAATAAAACGGGTGAAATCTTATCCATACCGTACATTACATAGTAAAATTATAACTTAGCTCCATCCATAGTGAAACAATAATTCTCATTCAATAAATTACACATAGATATTACGCGAGCGAGTTGATTGCCTCCCGAAAAGGACATAGTCCTGAGAAAGATTTCTTCGGGGGAAATCAGCTCACTCACGGACAGTACATTAATCATAATATTTGGTTCTTTAAATAGGTTTAGAACTTGCGGTTGTGCGATTCATCTGCAAAGAATAGATATAAATCAAATTAATAACAATAGTTAACCGTCTATATATCGCTACGTACATCGTTTAAGAAATGCTTGAACTGTAGACAATTATTCTTTCATCGTAACACACGAACATAAAATGATAATTCTTCCCTCCTAGCATTAATTTCAGTATTCGCTTTCCGTTGAGAGACAAAAATTCGATGAATTAAAATGCTAGTGGTCAGACGAAAAAAAATTGTAAGACTAATAAATTTTTAAATACAAATGTTAATACAACGACAATTTACACATTTAACTTGCCAGCTTTTAGCTCTATGACACATTGTGGTAAAGCTAACTATAGACGTATCAGGGTTGGGAAGTTGTATGTGAGGCCTTGAGTTTTGACAGAACATATTTGTGCTTCAAGTACAGTCATCAAGTCATGCAAGCATTAAACAGTTCATATAGATTAAAAACTAATGAATACATATAAAAATGCTTTATAATTCTGGCCTCACTTCTGGTTGTACGTATTCTGACATATCGACACATCCAACCATATCCCACCCCGGTCTATCTATGAACAGTATATCCAAAAATCAAAATAGGCAATGCGTTTCCGGATGAACATCTGTAAGTATAAATTCATTTGAACGTAATGAATCCGCGCCACAAAATACGCGAATTAGTGTGACTGTGTCGTGTGATAAGTTTGAAAATTCCATAGCACTGCCTATATCGAAATTTGTATAATTTCAAAACGAATACTCACCGATTCAGAAACATATCCAGCGGCGCCGTCCTCCATGCATCGAAAACGCTACTATTATAATCATATAATTACATTACATATATATAAATGTATACTGTGAACTGTAAAAGACGCACACAGCCACTCACACATAAACTACCCTCCCTATCGTAGTTTAAATGCCATCCTTGTTAGATTATTCTATTTTTTAAAATAAATAAAGCAAAAAAAAAAAAAACAGTGCGCTCAAGACCCTTTGTGCTCGGTCTTTAGGACCGTTTGCGCACCGCTTCGATAAATATAAAATTATAAAGGGAATTCAAAAAACTACATTTCCCCCTCAAAACATAGACATTCTCGGCTCATTTTCCTCAAGAATACAGATTCTAAAAAGTCAAAAAATGTCTCCAACGTTACGTAAAAATTTCCATTGTTAGTTTCGTTGCTAGAGTAGCGACAAAACTGTATTCGAGGACAGTTTTTTTCTTTTACAATCGGTAACGCTTCAAACCCAAAATACAATATTCTGAGGGGAAAATTGTGAATTTTTTGAGTCGGCCGGTCGGGCTCGGCTCGCGGTGCGGCGACGTGCGGAGAGGGCTGCGGGGGCGGGGCGTCTAGTTCCAGATGCGCAGGAACGAGTCCCACGAGCCGGTGGCCACCGCCATGCCGTTCTCGGTCACGCCGAGGCAGGACACGCGGTTGTCGTGCCCGGCGAGGATTCCTGCAACAAATGGTCGAATTAGCGTTACGACGGTAACTAAATGCAATTCATAGTCAGGGAGTAGTCAATTGACAACATTTCATATTTTTAAGACTATCATTTTATTACTTTTCTGAATTCTGCTTAAAAAGATGAAGTAATCTCTGTTTTTATTTATTTTCTGCGATGATTATTTATTTTATTATTAATTTATAAAAACATACTCATTTTAAAATGTGGCAACACCAAAACCAGAACTTAATGGAACGGTTACTTTAGTCGGTTTTCTTATTTAAAAAAACTTAATAAAACTTGGTATGCATCTGTCATCTGTCAACGTTAAATAAAACAAATATATATTTTTTCGCTCTTTGGTTTAGACAACAACCCTATTCAGCCCGTATTGTCTTAGATTGCAGTTATTTGATGTATTTTCTTATATTTCTTTAAATACAGAAGAATAAATTCAAAGATTTTTTTTGAAGGTACACGACATAAAGCCCTGTCGATCTCTATATTAATTTCCACCTGTTATAGATATGAAATGTTGTCAATTATGAATGGTAACAATGTCGTGGACTTCCAAATAGACTAGCTAACTTCACAAAGCAATAATAAGTCTAAGCTTTAAGTTTTCGTATATAGGATAATACAGGGGTGTGTTATTTGGTCCCTTGGTATGTTTCTAGCCTTGGTAAGTTGTATGTAAGCGCATGTTGAGACTGAGACCCGTTGCCTCATATTTGTCTTTATATGTTATCTTATTCTTTCTGTCTCGCTCTGTTTTGTAACTGTATTCTGTGCATGTAATTCTAAGTATAAGTTGTGGCAGTAAATAATTTTCTGATTCTGATTCTGAAGTAATCTTGCCTCACCAGAAGGGTCTTAGTCAACTATTGTGAGGCCTGAGCTGACACGATCATCAATTCCTTTTCAGCGCGCTCGCTCTTTATGGAATACCACACGTTGCAGTTGAAGTCATCGTAGCCGGCGAGCAGCAGGCGGCCGGACTTGGAGAAGGCGACGGACGTGATGCCGCAGATGATGTTGTCGTGCGAGTACATCGCCAGCTCCTGGTCGGCGCGGATGTCGAACATTTGGTGCCGTGACCAGGATATTGACTTGTAAAGACCTTAACAATTCCTTACCAGCGCGCTCGCTCTTCATGGAATCCCACACGTTGCAGTTGAAGTCATCGTAGCCGGCGAGCAGCAGGCGGCCGGACTTGGAGAAGGCGACGGACGTGATGCCGCAGATGATGTTGTCGTGCGAGTACATCGCCAGCTCCTGGTCGGCGCGGATGTCGAACATTTGGTGCCGTGACCAGGATATTGACTTGTAAAGACCTTAACAATTCCTTACCAGCGCGCTCGCTCTTC
Organism: Apotomis capreana; assembly: GCA_947623375.1. Lineage (NCBI taxonomy): Eukaryota > Metazoa > Arthropoda > Insecta > Lepidoptera > Tortricidae > Apotomis > Apotomis capreana. The sequence continues at coordinate 1,110,283 of OX392522.1, forward strand.
ATGGAATCCCACACGTTGCAGTTGAAGTCGTCGTAGCCGGCGAGCAGCAGGCGGCCGGACTTGGAGAAGGCGACGGACGTGATGCCGCAGATGATGTTGTCGTGCGAGTACATCGCCAGCTCCTGGTCGGCGCGGATGTCGAACATGCGACACGTGGCGTCGTCCGAGCCCGTCGCGAACGCGAAGCCGGACGGGAAGAACTGTCACAAACAAGAAATCGATTAAAATTTGGATGTAATCTATAAAAAATCATCGGGTACTCCAAATATATTATATTTTTTGTATCATAGGGGACAAACGAGCAAACGGATCGCCTGATGGTGCGCAATCACCGTCGCCAATAGACACCTGCAACACCAGAGGAGTCACAAGTGCGTTACCGGCCTTTCAGGTGGGAGTACGCTCTTTTCTTGAAGGTCGTGTCGGTATGGAAATACCGAAAGCGACAAAAATATGAAGAAAGTATGAAGTTTCTATTAAGATACGCTGCTTGTGACGTCATAAAAATTAGTAGTCAAAACACGTTTTCTTTTTAGATTTTGTCAAAATAAAAATGGTAAAATATCCTAAAGTTGGGTCACCATAGTCAAATACCGTATTGCAATATGATTTCTTTTTATGGTATGTTTGCGTTTGACCTTTGTTTAACATGAGAATAAACAGGATGAACGTCGCAAAAGCAAACAGGTTATAGAGATACAGATAGAATTGTAATATTTGTATCTTCTAGTTTCATTCCTGTAGTGAAATAACTGAACACTGTGTACTGACCGTGACGGCGTTGATGTCGGACTCGTGCCCCGGGAACGTCTGCTTGCACTGGCAGTCGCGGATGTCCCACAGCTTGGCGGACGCGTCGCAGGCGCCCGACACGAAGGTGCGCTGGTCGGGCGCGAGCGACAGCGACATCACGTCGCCCGTGTGCCCGGTGAACTGGCCGCACTGCTGCCCGGTCTCGATGTCCCACAGGGCGCTGGAAAACACAAAACTATTAAGAGGCCTTGTTCCTTCTAAAATGCTTGTTTTAGACATTTTTCTCTATGATCAAATTATTATTGATCTTCAATTATTATTCTGTATTGAATTTGTAAACTTTTTTTTTTGGTGTGCAATAAAGCATTTTTGTATTGTATTGTATTGTATCAAACATAATTCTTAACATATTATTGATGTTACTACCTAGAACAACGCTATCGGGATTTATTGGTATATAATTGAAACCTACAATTTGAATTTTACATTGATAAATTTCGTAAACTACTCGAAATTGACAAAATTCACGCGGAATATTAGTTTTTTTTAACTTGTTTTCGACTGCACGTAATGAAAGCATGAAATAGCTATGTTACTACCTAGAACTCGAGGAAAATTATTATTCACTTAATATATTTGTCATAGTATGAAAAAATTTTTTTTTTAAAGGAATAAGGCATCTTAACACATCCTGAACATTGCTGTTCATTTCCTCCTTCCGTTACTAACCAAATGGAAGGAATCCTTTTAATCCCTCACCCAAGCAGCACACAAGCTGTATAAGCGCTTAAACAGCCCTTATACAACTAATTTTTTATTTTGTAGGGTTCCGTACCCAAAGGGTAAAAATATTACTGAGATTTCGCTGTCCGTCCGTCCGTCCGTCCGTCTGTCACCAGGCTGTATCTCAAGAACGGTGATAGCTAGACAGTTGAAATTTTCACAGATGATGTATTTCTATTGCCGCTATAACAACAAATACTAAAAATAAAATAAAATAAATATTTAAGGGGGCCTCCCATATAACAAACTTGTTATAGATTATGTATGTAGGTACGGAACCCTTCATGCGCGAGTCGGACTCGCACTTGCCCAATTTTTTCCATTTTCTTTATCTACTTCGTTGTGTTGTGTTCCTATTTATTTATTTGTTTACCTATTTATTATTATTATTTTGTGTATTTTTAGCTAAGTAGTTATAAGCAGGTCCCCACTGAAAACCAGCACCCGGCTCGCCGTGGCATCATGCTGAGTGGGGGCCTGTTCAAAGATTCGAAAGTGCTTGTAGCTAAGCCTAGTTGAATAAAGAATATTTTGACTTGACTTTGATGATTGTTTTGTTAGTTTTCTTTTCATGTAATTTTGTTTTGCGTTGAATAATTTCTTTCTTTTTTCTAATTTAAGCTGAATTACATTTATGCAGCATCTGTGTTACTTGGGCAAGGAATAAAATTGAATTGACAACATTTATTTTTTAGTGTGAACTTTTATTTTTAATTAGATGGCGGTTTGACAAAACTAATCTGCACGTCTGTGTTCTAATTGTTATTTTCGTTATTACTTATTTGTTTTTTTATCTACTTCGTTGCGTTCCTCTTTATTAAAAGTTTTTGTGTGTATTTTAGCATTTAAGTAGTTGTAAGCAGGTCCCTACTGAAAATCAGCGCCGCGGGTTGCCGTAGCGTCATGCTGAGTGGGATCCTATTTAACAATAATTGTTTATGTTGGTTTTCTATCCAGGTGACTGTGTTTTGTGTTGAATAAATGTATTTTCTTCCTTTCTTTCTTTGTATTTAATATTTTAAATTGACCGTTAAAATTTTATTTTAATATTCCTACCTAACATTGATTTGGAGTATCTATATATCTCCTATACGTGTACGCATGTAATAATTAGTTATAACACTAATGTAATGTAATTGTTCTAAGTAATATTTACGAAAAAATGACTTACTGTTGAGTTTCTTTCGGCTTTCTTCTCAACAGCGGTCTCCTCTTGCAAAATCCCGGTAGATTCACAATCTGACTTGTAAAAGTGCCCTTGTGGCCTACTTACTGAATAAATTATTTCATTTCATTTCATTGTATGTTGATATCCAACACCAGTACTGTCTTGAAGAGACTGGAACGTGATCTATGTTTATGGGGTATCCAACTTACCAGGTCATGTCCCCGGAGCTGGTGAGGATCTGGTTGTCGTCGAGGAACCGGCAGCAGGACAGGTAGCCCGAGTGGCCGGGCAGCTCACGCGAGACGCGCACGTTGCCTTCGCGGGTCTTCAGGCTGGAATATAAACATCAATACATTAGTGGAATGTTTTAGGTGTGGTAGGAAAAGGTGGTTAAATCAAAAATTGTAAACAGGTAATGACTGTGGACGAAACGGAAGTTTGCCTATTTTAGTCCATACGTTCCATAGTCTGTACTTGGTACCGGTGGTGAACCTTTTAAGGCCAGAATAAATAATAGTGATCCAATTCGAATGGTTAAAAACACGAACCCGTAAAATAACAATAAACGGAAGCTCAAAAACACAAATATCGCACGCGTATCGGATGACAGCAAGCAATGGCGAATGTCAAACCGACAAAGTTAAAAATCACGCAAGGTAGGTGTTGCTACTTTAACCCTGTAACTTTCTATTTTAGTCGTGTTACTTCCCGCCTTGCGTTTTAAACCTCTGCAAATCTGGGTACTTTTTATTGACGATTTACTAAGAAAAAAAAAATGTGATAAATATATGTTTGTATTCGTGAATTTGTATATATTCGGTAAAATTAAGCGATAAGTCAATAACACATACTATTTAAATGGAATGGACTGCAGTAGTGAGGTTAATTATTTTATAATATACAAAAATTAACAGGAACCAAACGTTACCTAACTTATAAACAACCCTTTTAATGGTTTGTTTACATTCTTTTAAATACCTAAAAGTACAGACTATAGTTACGAACGCTATGTGACGATGTAACCGTTCGGTACATCAGATATTTTGAAGGTAAAATAGAAACATACGTGTCTCTGAAGCAAATATCAACAGATGGCGGTACTATCGTTGTTCACACCGTATAGTGTGACCAACTTATGAGGCCTTATTCCTTTAAAAAAAAATTTTTTTTCATATTATGACGAATATATTGATAATTTCAACCAACTTTTTGAAGTGAATAATACTTTTCCCTGGGTTCTAGGTAGTAACATAGCTATTTCATGATTTCATTGCGTGTAGTCGAAAATAAGTTGAAAAAACTAATTTTCCGCGTGAATTTTGCCAATTTCGAGTAGTTTTTGAAACAAAAATTATCAATGAAAAATTTAAACTGTAGGTTTCAAATATATACCAATAAATCCCAATAGCCCTGTTCTAGGTAGTAACATCAATAATATGTTAAGAAACATGTTTGATCATAGAAATTAAAAAAAAATTGAAAATCGGTTCACGGTTCTCGGAGATATCGAGTAACATACATACAAAAAAAAAATTAGTTCGTATTGAGAACCTCCTCCTTTTTTGAAGTCGGTTAAAAATGTCTAAAACAATCAGTATTCTAAAAGGAATAAGGCCTCTTATCTGTGCCGCGGCGAAATTAGGAACTACGTAAATATCCAATAACAGCAATTGATACAATACTTCCCATCTTTATATTATCTGACATTTTCTAACCCACATGACTGTGAGATTGGCAGATACTTTTATCATTTATCTAACGCCCGATACAAGCGATCGGCATTGGCACGCAGGGTGTTCCGCCATCTCCTTGTTGAAGATATGAAATTCCTTAATTCATTTTCTGTTGGAAATAATTGTTATTATTTTATCCCTACTTGATTTCTTCACCCGCTATATTAAGTCTCATATGATTGAAACGACCCACGTGACAATTCAAATCCTAAATTAAGTAAACATACGGATTTCCGCTTATACTAATATTGATACATTAGTAAAAGGATCACGTTTGACGTCTAACCTAACAGGCAACAATAAGTCACGCGCCTGACTCATGCCAGCGACTGGTAACAGGAATTTTACAGCCTTTCCTGCTCCTAAACCATATAAGTCGGTATATTGCAGCCTAATGTCATAGATCGCGTCAAAAGTACAGTCAACCAATTTGATTTCTAGGCCACTATAGAACCTTGTCACAATGACAATGATATGAGATTTCAAGCGGCTTTCATATTGACGTTCACTGTGACAAGGTACGAAATGGCCTAGGAATCAAATCGGTTGACTATACAATTGACTTTTTCAATCAAACAAAGCATAAAAAAATAATTATATCCACATTTTCTAATATATTCCAAATTATGATTAAAACAACCATTTCAAGTCTCTCATTCTAAAAGAGCGTAGGCGACAACTGGTCACAGTGTAAGTAAATAATACAGTCGGGACAATTACTAAGGCGGATTTAGTATGGAAATTCTACCCCTGTTGTTTTTGTAGGGTGCGCCTGTAAATTTTCCACCAGGTGACATCATTTGAGTGCGGATTCTTAGGCGACGATGCTTTCACCTTTTCGTTAATATTTCCAAAACTAGTCCGTATAACAAATTACGAACCTAAGCCGCTAGATGACATCTGCGTCGACTCCAAGAAATGGGGTATGAGCAACGAAATAATGATATATAACTGCTCATTTTTCCAGCCCTTTTTTCATGGCCAAAGTTTCGCTACAAACCGACGCAGAGTACACAAATTCTAAATTAATAAGCGCAATATAGGCGTCACTGAAAATCAGCGTCATGAAGTGAGTATTTCTTACGTCATGACATTAAGCTGAGTGACGACCTTTTTAGCATTAATTTAATCTACATATAAGTATTACGCGTTAATCATGTTTATGTCTATATTATGCTAAATAAACTTATTCATTTCTTTCTTTTCAATAATCGAAACGGTCCGACACAAAACTGTCCTTCTCATTCAGTTTCCAAAATCTCGTTATCGGTCGATTGCAAAAAAAATGTACATAGTTAAAAGCTTCTATACTTTAGATGAGTTTTTTGAAGGTGATCATTGACCTTGTATATTAACCAATTGATAATAATAATTAAATTGTAGTTTATAATAATAATTGAAAATGTATCATAATAATAATTGGGAATTGTTATCATAATATGTAGATAATTGTAATTTATAATAATAATAATAATGTAACATGACTGACTTGTAAAATACTATTTTACCAATAAAGTATCTGTATCTGTATCTGCTTAGTTAACAAAAAATCAAGATCGGTTCCTTTGTGTGACGAAGTCACACAAAATGTATGGGTAACTTTCGTCACACAAGGGAATCAATGAAGTTTTGTTTTAATTGAAGCCCTTAACTATGTACATTTTTTTTTAAATCGACCCACAAGTCGGTTTAGTATTGGAGGAGGAAACAGTCAAGATCGAAACCTCGATTACTTCAACCGGCCAGGTTAAGCATTTAAAATTTTATTTGTGCTTTGATCTTTGTATCAATGCTTTAATACTTCAACCCAGTTACGTAAAGTTTGAACCTCATTCACCTCGGTTACCAGGTGCAAACTTAGCGTAAACGGACGGTAAGAAAAGATGGTTAGTGGCATGATATGAGGCGTGTCACTCCGGAATGACAGACGAGACTTTTGACGTCATCACGCTGTGATTGGTTGGTTGGTTCTGTCAATCCGTTCCCGTGTTGCCAGTGGTGTATCATAATACTCCCCGATTCCCTTGTTACCCGTAACAATCTCACAAAATCGTGAGTGTTTTAAATCAATTATTACGACAAAATAAAGCTTAGTCAAAGATCATGACAATCGTAATGCCTAAATGCATGATTATTACTTTTTGTACGATTGGTGGTTGGCGCGGTGGTAAAGCAGCTGCCTACTAAATCGACGGTCCTGGGTTCGCAACCCGGGAAGGGCAAATATTTGTGTGACGAACTCGAATATTTGTGCCTAGGTCATTGGATGTTATTTGTATTTAAGTATGTATTTATCTATATATATAAGTATGTTTATCATCGTCTAGTGCCCATAACACAAGCCTACTAGAGCTTACTGTGGGACTAGATTGATTTGTGTGAGGTTGTCCAATATTTATTTATTTATAATTATAAACAATGTTTTCGTTATAATTATTTTGTTACCATAAAGTGGCAACTAATCAGTGACGTAGAAAGTCTCACTAGCCGGAGTGCCACACCTTATTCTCTTATACCATGGGTCACTGTAAACTCATTGTAAGGGTACTGATGTTTACATCTCCGTATCATTCCAGGTCATCATGTCTGCCGTGATACGGTAAAAGGTCGTATCTTTATACGGATGTCATAGTAAGATACGTCCTTTTCCCGTAGCATGGCAGATGTGTGAGTCACAATCGCGGCAAGTATCAGCTGAGAGGCGGAAAACCTGTTATTTTGTTACAACTTATAGGTGTATAATGTTACAAATGGCGATTTTATTACTTACTAGCTGTGCCCCGCGGTGTCACCCGCTCATCCCACGGGAACACTAAATTTATTCGGGATGAAAAGTATCATATGTCCTTTCACGGGTCTCAAACCATCTCCATATCAAATTTCATCTAAGTCGGTTCAGCAGTTGAAGCGTGAAGAGGTAACAGACAGGCAGACAGACACACTTTCACATTTATAATATTAGTATGGAATAGTGGTATTTCCTGTCAAGACACACACACACGCACACACACACACACACTCACGCACACACACACACGCACTAACCTGATCGAGCATACCATGTTTGTTGAATTTTTCTTGTAACTAGTTCTACTTACTGTATTTTTGTGGGCATCTTTTATTGGCTTTTGTTGTTGTACTATATTGTTAATTATTACAAATTGTATTGCTGTTGATGCCCCAAAAAAAAAAAAAAAATTAGTCTGACCTATAGATGGAGCAGATGTTGTCGAGCCCGCCGCATGCGACGTACGACCCGGACGGTGCGTACGCGCACGTCATGACCCACGAGGAGCGCAGCGGGATCGCGTGCACCTTGTTGGTGGTGTGGCTGTCCCACACGATCAGCTTCCCGTCCTGGGAGGCGGATACCAGGTTCCTGTCAAAAAAAAAGTATGTGGATCAATCAAGTTTATTCTGATGCTCGTTGCCATGGTAATGTCCCCTGGATCATTGTTTAAAACTACGATTTTCAGCGGTTCTATTTACCAAAAACTGTTGTAAGCCCATTCTTATGTAGACTAATTCCTGACAATATCAGTTTATCAGTACATACGAATTTTCAACACTTTTCATTAGAGATTTTAATCACTATTGTCCCCTGGTTTACGGGACAGAATAACAACAAGAAAAGGTTGGTCCACCCATAGGTAAACATACGAGGGGCGTCTGAAAAGTTCTAAGCCTAAGGTATTTCGAGGTTATATATGCGTTTATGATACTGGCCACTAGAAAGGCCATTTAAAAACAAATTATTAAAAAATAACATGTCACGTTTTTATTATTCTGTTTCGAGATATTCAACGGAAAAGTACATCATGTGTGAATTACCAACGAATATTACGAAAATTGAGCACCGTGCTGTAATTAAATTCCTTACAAAAAGTGACAAATCACCGCAGTGTATTTTTGAGGAAATGGCTATTATTTACGGTGATTCTGGGCCTTCTTATGCCACAGTCAAAAAGTGGAGTCGCTTATTTAAACTCGGACGGGAATCGATCGAAGACGACCCCCGCTCAGGGCGGCCAATATCGGTAGTGACCGAAGAAAACGTAGCAAAAGTCAAAAAGCTGGTATTAGAAGATAGAAGAATTAAGGTTTGGCAAATAGCTGTAGGACGGCCTCCCGCCAGGTGGACCGACGACCTAAAAAGAGTGGCGGGAAGCGGTTGGATGCGGAAAGCTGAGGACCGGGTATGGTGGCGCGAACTGGGGAAGGCCTATGTCCAGCAGTGGACGACTCCGGGCTGATGATGATGATGATGAAATAGCTGAGGTCTTAGGTATTAGTAAAGAAAGAGTCGGAGAAATTTTACATGAACATTTGTACATGAGTAAAGTCAGTGCTCGTTGGGTACCGAAAATGCTAACGGCCTTCGATAAAGTACGTCGTGTGGAAACTTCTCGGGCGTTTTTAGAATTGTGCGAAGATGATTTAGATGAAGTTTGTTCCCGAATAGTAACTGTTGATGAAACATGGATCAGACAGTATGATCCGGAGTGTAAGTCTGAGTCGATGCAGTGGATTGAAAAGGGTGAAAGGCCGCCGAAGAAATTTAAAGTGCAAAAGTCTGCCTCTAAGTTAATGGCTACGGTATTTTGGGATTGTGATGGCATTCTTTTAATCGATTATTTAGAAAAAGGCTCTACGATAAACGGAACTTATTATGCAAATCTAATAAGACAGGTGCGACAAGCCATAGTTGAGAAAAGGCGGGGTAAACTAAGGAAAGGCATTTTCTTTTTGCAAGACAACGCACCCGTTCACACCGCTAATGTTGCGAGGCGTGCTCTGAAGGAAGTTGGTTTTGACGAAATTGACCACCCACCCTACAGCCCAGATCTAGCCCCAAGCGATTATTTTCTATTCAATAATTTGAAGAAAGAGTTGAGGGGAAAGCGATTTAGAAGTGACGAAGAGATGAAGGCGGCTGTACAGGAGCATTTTGAAGGGCAAAATGAAGATTATTTTTTTAATGGCCTAAAAGCACTGTATAAAAAATTTAAAAAATGCATTGATTTAGGAGGAGACTATATTGAAAAAGAAACACGAGTTCATTTGTGTAAATTGTTTTTTTCTATCTTAGGCTTAGAACTTTTCAGACGCCCCTCGTACATGTCCTATACCAGGACATAGTGGCGAGGCATCAAAAAATATCTCCATGGTAGATGCAGCAAAATTAACTTACTTACTTCTTCTCTTAGAGCAATAGAGGAGGGAGATTAAAAGCTTTAAAATGGGCATTTGGGATCACGTTCTAGGTAAGTTCGTCCGAGGTGAGAGAAAAGGTATCACATCCCAAATCATAACTCCCTTTTTGCTTCAGCGTAGTGGGGTAAAAATAGCTAGCCCAGTATCAAAAATTTACATAATCGCCCAGCCCTCGAGGCTTATCTAACTTACAATACTATACACAATTTTCTTTACTTTATGAATACATCCCCCTTTGCCTATCATTAGTTTAAAATAATCCCAATTTTCCTACCAGGAAATGACACCTCATGGAAGCATCTCTGGTTGTATATTACTACTATATGTTAATAAATGAATAACTTATAAAATCACCGAACTTCTATTCTAGAGAGTTTTTCCTCAATAGCCATAATAACGTAATGGGCCTCTAAACCAAAGTGGCCCATTATACCGTAACGTGCACCCTCATACTCGTACATTAAGTAATTGCGAAGTTTACCTTTACGTGCACCGATACGATCTTAGGTTCAATGACGGTCCGTCACGAATTATGGATTATTTGTAAAAACAGCGTATGTGACATTATAGCTCCATGTTCCCACATCCGTATGAATTATTATGAAAAGAAAAAAGAAAGTGCTGCGTCTTTAACACTCGTGTTTAGTTGGCTATAGGACAAAATTCCAGTTTGCAATATGCTATTTTTATATAATGTCTTGCTTAATACTCCAGCGCATCGCATCACTAAATAAATAAATAAATAAATCACATTTGAAATGCAGGTACAGTTACAGTATACGCCAGGTTGTTTTGAAGTAAGACGTATACTAGGGTCTTAGAGGGGCTATACTTAATGAAAAATGCCGCAGCATCTTCATCCCAAACACCATGCGGTAAAATTCAAAGTGACCTTCAATGCCCCCGTCATTGGTCTAAGACACGGCATCACGAACCATAGCGCAACCTTCGAATGCTCTCTCTCCTGTTCGTATCTCAAAAGGATTACTAGCTGCCTATTGGTCTCCTGAGGAACCCTAAGCACTCTGCCCTTCCGGGATGTTACTCATATAGCTAAGAATTCCTTACAAAAGTTGGTAGTGAAGCGTCGCCAAGTGAGTTAGCTTCTAGACATTCCAATATGATTTGTTTGGATATGACATCTGGCGACGTCGTTATGGCGTCCCGGGCATGGAACTAACGCTAAAGAAGTAGTGGTTACCTGGAGTCGCTGCCCCAGTGCATCGCGTATATCTTGGCGAGGTGACCGCGCAGGGTGCGCCGCGTGCGCATCTGGATGCGCCCGATCGGCTCCAGGTTGGCGGTCGCCTGCGACAGCGACGTGTCGCATGCCGCCTTCCGTGCGTCCTGCAACACAACAGACATCATCAATTAAAAGTGTATAAAGGGCGGCCGAGTGGAAAGTGACGGTTGACCGACCTAGATACCGCTGGCTGGAATGGCAAATTGTAAAAGAATCTCTGCGCTCTAGAAAGCAACGAATAAATGGCAAGCTCCTGTGTTGGGATCAAGATCTTATTTTTAGGGTTCCACACTCAAAGGGTGCTAACGGGACCCCATCACTAAGCCTCTGCTGTCTGTCTGTACGTCTGTTATAGGGCTGTATCTTTCCAACTGTAATAGGTAGGGACTGAATATTTTCGACTAATATATAGTATGTCAAAATTTATAAGTACTGAAATTAAAAAAAGTAAAAAATTATGAAGTCCCTATACAACAAAGGTGGTTTTAGGGTTTTTTTTTCTAACGGTAGACATAAACTTTGCATGGACTATGGCCAGTGTAACAATAAAACAAAACCTTTCGTGTCCGATTCGGACTCGCACTTTGACAGTTTTTTTATTAACATTATAATCTACAATAACAACGAGTCTACGCTTCAATCTTTTATATTGACTTCCGCATATTGATCTCATCAGTGGCCCTGGCCTGTAGTGCTCAAGGGAAAGAGAAAAACTTTTTCAGGAAACTTGGTAATAAAAACGTCTCTGCCCGCGTCGCAATGTTTTGTTGTGATGCTTCGTGTCTTATTCAGCAATAGCTATAGATAAATTCGTTTAGGAGCTCACTAATATACCTACTAATAATTCTATTAGATCACTAGGTTAACGTTAATACGATCTGTTCAGAGAAAATGCATTTATTCAACTCGCAAATATGTGATATTACATTACATACTTATAGGGCGGTGAATTCGTGAATGTCCCCGATTGCAGGTGATTGGGTGCCATAAATATGCGATCTGGGGCTTTGCGAATTACCGCCCGCGGTTTATCTACAATTTTACGTCTTGCCTTGGCCAGGAAGTGAGATTTTCTCCCAGCGTAGCGGGCAGGAAATCCTACTTACGGCCTAGGGTGACGTAAAATGAAAATAAAAACAACAGATTACGATGACAGATGTTACCTATAATGGGGCACCGTTGTGCGCATAAAGTGTCACTTGAAAAACGCCCCTTTACCAAAATTACGTCCCATTCGTAAAACATCTTCTTTACAAACGGTTCTCTTTGCAAAACACACCATTCGAAAGACGTCCCTTTTCTAAAGGTCCCATACCTTCCGCAAAATATTCCTTCTGCAAAAGACCCTTGAACGTCCCTCCCTACGTAATTTACGTGAAGGGCCATTTTGAGAATGCGATAATTAGCGGTTTGCTTCCCAAAACGACCATTCCGCTCAATATCCCTTTCCGGGGCAGAGGTACAATCTGCTGATCGGACCATGTTCGCCAAAAACAGCATTTTGCCACAGATTCATTGTTTTAAATGCTTGGGTGATGGTGCTGGTCAATAAATGCATGTGAGTGTTGCTGATTTCAGCATGATTATTTTTTAGCTACGAACGGAAGAAACTACCATCGACCTTTTCCCCTGCATTGTCTACTAAGTACAACATTAAAAAAAATGCGTAACTTGCATAAAACAATCATCCTCTTCATCAATACGAGCGAGCTCGAATACGAGGACGATACAAATATAAGCAAATAACATGCGGATTACGCAACGCACCTAACACGGAAGCGATACGAATTATTCTCTTCTTTTATTAACTTCAGTATTGTTTATCGGATGAAAGAAAATCTGAGTAGCAATATATAAGTCCGTGATGTCACAGGAAAAAGAGATAATAAGTTGAAATCTGCGAAGGTTATCGGTTCCTAGTAAAGGTTGCGGCGTACGTGACACTACGGACACATAACGAAGCGACCTAGAAATAGAAAGGTTATGTTTTCGAGCAGTACATTGAGAGACGTTTCGTGTAAGCAAGTTATACCCATAATGCTGGTTCTCCCGGGTGGTTACAGAATGGGGTTATAAAGAAGGAAAATAATGCGTGTGCACGTAATGTGAGAACTTTTGAACTTCTTCAAACATATTATACGGTCCTCAAAGCACTATCTGGAGAAGCAGGCAAGGAAGGACCTACTAGATGGACCGACACACTGAAGAAGGCAGTGGGCGGAAGCGTACACCGGGCGATCCACGCAGCATATAACCGCACTGAATGGAAACAAATATGTGGTGGCGATCCTCATTCATCATAGTGAGGGAATTACGAAGAAGAATTTACTTTTGGTGTTGCATGTGGTTTAAGTATTATAGGTAGTCGGAGTTTATAATTAGATAAAATCGTCGAAATGGCAGCAGCTCGTGCTCATTAGATATTTGCCATTACCAAAGATTCTAATTGGGCCGGGTTTGTAGTCCGTACTAGGGTCCCTCTCGACTCTAATATGACTTGATAGTCTCACTGGCTGCTTAAAGACTTACCCTAATCGCATTTTTGAGGGTCTCCGCCTCCTGGCGTAAACTGTCAAGCTCGTTCATGGCTGTGGATCCGTTAGCTCCTCTCACTGGTCCTTCTCCCGACGCCTAAACCGCGCTGCGCACCGACCTGTCGACAATAGAAATAAATATTAGGGGACAATCTTACACAAATATATCTGACCTCAAACTAAGCTGCTTGTACTATGGGTATTATACATATTTCTTGAAATATATATTTGGGACGAGGACTTTGTTTATAAATATACAACTGATGCACTTTTTATCTTTTATTTTACTAAACCTTAATATATTTAGAATTTTAATACGGAGACACCTTTTCTATTCTATTTTATTTTTCCACAGAGTATGACAACAATCACTGCGGTGGTACTAGTTGAATATGTGAGTTACTACGAACACTAGATAGAGGAATGTAAGTGGTGCATTTCTCAACACTCTTCCTCAGCACATACATTCCTCTTCGTAAGACCTAACTGTTGTACAATATTGACAAAAACATTTTTACTCAAAGGCTTTGTGAAAATATCTGCTAATTGCTCTTTTGTACTAATATACTTTACACTGACAATATTTTCCTCCAACTTTTGCTTTATATAATTATATTTAATATCTATATGCTTTAGTCTCTTTTGGTCTGAATTTTTAATTGATTTAATTGTGCTCTGGTTGTCTTCAAAAATAGTTACACTATCCATTTCAATATTTAAATCTAATAAAAGTTTTAACATCCAGCAAGCCTCCATTATACTCTCACATAATGCTACATATTCAGCTTCAGTGGTGCTTAAGGCAATTGTATTTTGTTTCTTAGACCTCCACACAACAGTGTTGTTAAAGACTTTAAATAAATATCCAGATGTAGACTTTCTATCATCTGTCCGAGCATAGTCTGCATCTGCATATCCCAACAAAGGCTTACTAGAGACATCCTTAGTATATAATAATGAGAAGTTTACAGTGTTCTTCACATATCTTAACAATCGTTTCAACGCCCTCCATAATTCTACATTAGGCTTAGACTGGAATCGACTTAAATAATATACAGAGGCAGCTAAGTCAGGTCTAGATCCTACAGTTGCGTACATAAGTGAGCCTATCAGTGACCTACACTGATATTCAAAAGACATGTCAACAGGTAAGTTTTCATCAAATTTAAAATTACTATCCATAGGTGTATCACAACCATTACAATCTTGCATGTTGAACTTATTTAAAAAAATTTGTAAGTATTTCGACTGATTAATTGAGATGCCTTCTGACGTTTTCTGTATTGAAATACCTAAATACATCAAATCATTTGTACCCATGTCTTTCATACGGAATTTGGTTTTCAAAAAATCTTTAACTGACTCTATTTCCTTTAAATTTGAACTTAAAATTAAGAGATCATCAACATATAATAGTAGATATATATTCCCCTTACTGAATAGACAATAATCATTATCAGAGCGTTTAAAGCCATATGACTTGATCGTATCATTGAATTTTTCATACCAGTACTTCGGTGATTTCTTCAGTCCATATAAGGATTTCTTTAACTTTAACACATAGCCTTCTTGTATTGTCATCCCTTCTGGAGGTTTGAGATATACCTCCTCATCTATTTTTCCATACAGAAATGCTCCCTTGACATCCATTTGATTTATATGATAATCCTTCCTTGCGGCTACTGATAACAGCGTCCTAAGCGTTTGCAATCTTAAAACAGGTGAGTACACATCTTCAAATTTCTCTTCCTGTTGAAAACCTCGTACTACTAGTCTTGCCTTACATAAACTTCCACTTTCCATTTCTTTCCTTGTAAAAACCCATTTTCCATCTAATACCTTTTATTTATCTGGCTCCGGCACTATCTCAAAAGTCTCACTTTCTTTTAATACTTTCAGCTCTTCATCTACTGCCTTCTCCCAATCTCTTCTGTCTTCTCTCTCTTTAATGTCATCATATAAAAGTGGTACATCTTCATAGTTACTACTTAGAAGTGAAAATAGAGCTTCATCATCCTCTTCAAGATTCATCACATAGTCTTCTTGCCATTTTGGCTTATTTATCTTTCTTTTCTCTCTTCCTCTGTCACTGCTTTCTCTTTCTTTTTCATTGCATGTCTCTTCTTCTGTCTGGTCTTTTAATTCTTCTATTATTATTTCTTTTTCAGTGTTATCTTTTTCTGTTAATTCCATTTTCAAGTTATCATTTTTCTGTTCCTGATCCGTCTCGTCAGAAGTGTCATAATCTGGTATATATGCTGTCTTTTCCTTTCTTGTAGATTGCTCATCAAAGATCACATTTCTCGCTGTAACTGCTTTCTGTTTTTCTACATCAAAAAGTTTGTATCCTCCTATGTTGTATCCTATCATTATCATTTTCTTCCCTTTGTCATCTAACTTCCGTCTTAATTCTTTTGGTATATGATTGTACGCTATACATCCAAAAACTCTCAAATTTGATACATCCGGCTTTCTTCCTTCCCATAGTTCACTTGGTGTTTTATCTCTTCCTGTAACTGGACTTCGGTTAGTTACATATGTGGCAAATAGAACGGCTTCTCCCCAAAATTTCTTTTCCATTCCTGAATCTATTAGTATTGTCCTGGCCTTATCCATTAATGTCCTGTTCATTCTTTCTGCCACTCCATTCATTTGTGGATTATATGGTACTGTATGGTGCATGACAATCCCTCTCTGATAACAAAAATGTCTAAACTCATCTGAAATATATTCTCCACCATTATCCATTCTTAATTTTAGCAAATTAGTGTTGAAGTGTCTTGTTACTAAATTGTAATACAGTTGAAATTTTTTGAAAACCTCTGATTTGTTTTGTATTAGATATACCATCGTAAAATGTGTATAATCATCAATAAATGTTACAAAATAATTATTTCCATCCCATGTGACAGGTGAAATCCCCCCACAGACATCTGTATGTACAATCTCTAATGGTTTACTCGCTCTAATTCCCGGTTTACTGAATGGTTGTTTACTACTTTTTCCCAAAATACACGGTTCACACAAATCATTATCAATTGTTTTATTTTTAAATCTGACAAACCATTTACCATATTACTTCTCACCAGTAAGTTTAAATTGTTTGATCCCAAATGACCAAAACGTCTGTGCCACAAATCAGAATCACTTTTGTGAGTAAAATTGCATGAGTTTACATAACTTTCACATTTGACATTGTAAAGAGTGCCTGTATTATTTCCAATCATTAACAGAAAATTGTGCTTATATACTCTTACCTTTCCTAGACAGAATTCAACTCTGAAACCCACATTTTCCATTCTCGATACAGACAGTAAATTTTTTCTTTAATCTGGAACATAATATACATTTTTAATAGTACATTTGTTTTCTTTTCTGCCCACTCTAAATATTACCTCTATATTACCAATGCCTACCGCTTGCAAACAAACATCATTTTTGGCGGCAGCAATTTTTCTGGGTGTTTTTAACTCAACATAATCTACAAAATGTTCCTTTGTATTTATTTAATGATCTGAACAGCCTGAATCTACACAAAAGTCTATAACCGAATGTTCACTCACTTGATTTGATGGTCCGTTAATAAATGCACTCGACTCATACTCGTTCTCCTCCGCATAGTTGGTACTCCCATGTCCTCGTCCTTGGCTCCATCGACCTCCTTGGGCTGCATAAAATCCATGTCCTGTATTATTAAATCGTCGTCCTTGTCCTGATTGGTATTGTTGTCCCCGTGCCATGTTAAAATCTTGTCCTGTGTTGAAACTTCGACCTCTATTGAAACCTTGTCCTCTGTTGAAACTTTGTCCTCTGTTGAAACCTTGTCCTCTGTTGAAACTTTGTCCTCTGTAGAAACTTTGCCCTCTGTTGAAACTCTGTCGGCATTCAAATTTCTTATGGCCTGCCTTGCCACATTGGAAACAGTTGAATGCATTCGTTGTGTAGTTATCATTCCTTTCATAAAATTTTTTCTTCTTTTCCTCCTCTGCCAACAATCTATCCATTACTGTGTTAACCTCTAAATTTCCCATAGTTTCCAGTGCTGTTATTATTGATTCGTAGCTTTTTGGCATTGACAATAGAATGTAATTTACTTTTTCCTCCTCCGATAAAACTGTTCCTGCTTCTGTCAATTGTGTACATATCTCTTGAATTTTTACGAAATGTTCTTTCAAAGGTGTTTTTTCATGATACTTAATTTCACTGAGTTGTCGTCTTAAAAAAAGTTTACTTCTGGTCCCTTTTTCTTTAAAACTGTCCTCTAAATTCTTAAACATCAAATATGCGGTATCTTTTCTCACGTACTCTAAATGACTGTCAGCTATGGCGGATATTAATATGGATTGTGCTCTCGCCTCCGTCTTTGTGTTGTCTTTATCATTTTTCTTATGAAAATCTTCCGATTGAATTGCCTCCGAACAACCATATTCTTTGAGCACACTTTTGATTCGAAACGCCCAATTGTTAAATCCTTCTCCTTCGAATTGTGGTATATTAAATCTTCCAGAGTCTTTATTCACCGCCATTTTTTTTTCAACTTTTCTTTTCATACAAATACAACTCACGTGATTTTGAGGTTATTTCGCAGCAAAAACTTCTTCTGGGCCCATAACTCTTGAAATATATATTTGGGACGAGGACTTTGTTTATAAATATACAACTGATGCACTTTTCATCTTTTATTTTACTAAACCTTAATATATTTAGAATTTTAATACGGAGACACACCTTTTCTATTCTATTTTATTTTTCCACAGAGTATGACAACAATCACTGCGGTGGTACTAGTTGAATATGTGAGTTACTACGAACACTAGATAGAGGAATGTAAGTGGTGCATTTCTCAACAATATTTAAGTACGCAGCAAACTCACAAAAAATCACTCAGGAACAATAACTGCCCATCGAGTTCACCATACAAAAATTTGCCCTTGCTGGGATTCGAACGCAGGAACCGACTCAGTAGGGTGGAACTGGTGAGAGAAACGCGCCAACCACGTCGACATGAAAACATCATTAAAGATGGCCGATCTAAATACACCCTTATAATTATAGATACCAATTCAGCTATATCCGGTGTTATTTAAGTCATGAATAAAATATAAGGCTTGAATGAATGATTTATTCACGAAAATGTGGTATAGCGCTATAACATGTACTACATACAAGAGATATAAGTCAAATAAAGTTGGGTCTCAGAACGGCTGTTTCATGCTGGTTCCACCAACAGGAAGTCGGGTAAATACGTTATACAACAAAATAAAAGCGCCACCAACTGATTAAACCTGTTATTTGTACCAACTCAGCTACATCAACGGTCGGGTCCCAAGAAATTATACTTTAAGAGACCTGTCTAGAACTCCACAATATTTAACTGCATAGTAACTCGCATCGACATAGATTATTTAGTTTCCCAATAGCACGCAAAACGAGTCGATCACCTGAAAGATTTATCTCACTCGTTCACTTTACGATTCGGCGATGTACCCCGCTTGGCACAAGCCGGGCGTACGCGAACTCGATCGATAAATCTCCTGGATTCCTCGGCAACTTCGGAGAGAAAGGTGGTAAGTGGAGGATGTTTGTTCGATGTACCGTCTCTCTGTTCCCTCCATTGACGGTTACCGGTAAGTACTTTGGTTTTATTTATTTACCACGCGTGAGAATTGGAGATTATTTCGGTGAAAAATAAAAGGTATAGGTAGTGGTGTTTGTTTAATTGAGGGACTGACATGTTGCTGAAGGTACTGGGAAGGGAAGTAAGGCTCAAGCTGCGTAAAATGTTTCTGTAATTTGTTGTTTTTTAAGTAAGTGGCATGCGAGTTGAAGACACGATGGAAGATGGTTTTCCATCCACCTATGGGATGTGTGTAAAACCAGAGGACTGGCATATTGTTTCTGTTATTCAGTTTTGTTCAAGAACACCGTGTCTTATTCAAGTATTACGAGTACTAGATGGTGCCCGCAACTTTGTCCACGTAAAATGTTTTTCTTTGCCGAAGTCGAGTAAAAAGTATCCTTTAACCATCTTTCGATGTAATGACCCTACGAAAATAATACGAGAAAATAATATGAAATACGAGTTTCAATACAATTTTAGAATTTTATAATGGTAATAATATGTATGGTAGTAATATGTAGTCCAAAGGAAGAAAGAACTATAGACTCATGAAAGATGAATATAAATATTTATACAGGTATTGAAGATTATTTATTGGATTTTCTCATATCACGTACGTCAGAGCCGCGCATAATGGTACCGTTTACAGGAAAACTCTTCGGCCCATTGTTAGATGGTAATTGTCATTGCGTCAGCAGTCATCACGCTAAGCCGAGTACTTATTCCGGATTCGTTTGCGTTGATTGTTACGGAAAATAAAAGAAAATATCTGCTGAAAGGTATTGTATGATTTTGAAAGCGCAATATATTCATTGTAGGTCGGATACAGTAAACTAGATGGCTTTATTTTTCTAAGTCCTATCACGAAAGAGGTAATCATTCTCTTTGATGAGTATACCTCGGGGTTGTCGGTGCACTAATGATTGACACCTACCGTCGGCCTAGATTTAGATTTATTTATTTCATGATATGAAATGTCAGTATAAATTACGCTAAGACAATTTACATGCATTTATACTATGATCACTTATACCAGTGTTAAATGATTCGTGAACATTCCAATTGTCTGGACAAATCACGGTTCCTGAGATACAGCCTGGAGACAGACAGGCAGATAGACCGACTGACGGACAGCGGAGTCTTAGTAATAGGGTCCAGTTCTTAACCAATTGGGTACAGAACCCTAAAAACCGCGGGAGCTACAGCTCTCGTGACGCAGTGGTATGTATGTCATTGTAAACAATTCATCATACATAGAACATGATTGAGAGTACGAGTCAAATTATATTAATCAGTGATGCAAATTGTTAAATTTAAACTAAAACGAGATTTCTGATTACAAACAATAATAATAATCACCGCCCTGTTGTCTACCGTTATTTATAAATTGTATTTATCTTGTTTCCTTTTGTAAACTTTTTTTGGTGTGCAATAAAGTATTGTTGTATTGTATTGTATAATATTTTGTTAGTTTCAATAATAATAATTGTTGTTCCAAGTTGTCTTAGATTCACTTTTCAATATAATTAGCATCAAGTTACGTGAAATTATCCGACACATCAACATTATCAGCAACATCAAAGTCCTAACCTTGGCATCTGAAGCAAGCTTTCTCAGTCTGTAATAAGGTAATTTCACATTAAACGATCCTTGAAGCTCCAATCAGCCCGTCAGACCGTGCCACGCTTCTGCCTGAGTGAGCAGTCGCCCTAATACGCTGTCAGTTAAGGTATGTCTTTGAAATGTTGACAAACTTACGTCCTTAGGTGACTAGCGGGAGTGAAAAGGCCTTGCGTACCCTGTTATCGTAATTTCTGTTAGCACGAGTGCGTAGTCACATTCACATACAATGATCTTCACAAAAGACTTTTACCGAAAGGAGTCTTGTTCCGGCGTTTCCGCGAAAAACTACTAGACACGAGTTCCCTCTAGGTTATCCTAATTTACTCAATCATTTATTGTAATATATATAGTATAGTATGTTTATCGTCGTCTAGTGTCCATAACACAAGCCTACTAAGAGCTTACTGTGGAACTAGATTGATTTGTGTGAGGTTGTCCGATATTTAAAATAAAAAGTAGGTAACTACAGGTGTTAACTTAAAGCTACAGATCATTGTGAACCCTGTTGGGCAATGAAATGTTTAGGGAGAGGACTTACCGATACCGAGTGTTTACAATTTATCTTCCAAGTATTCATTTAGCGTTTAATAGGATTTAGTAGTAGATGCTTTATTTTACTTATCTACTTTTTATCGTTTTCTTCTTGTTTTATACTCACTACTCGCGAAGTTGACTGGAGTTGGCCGAATATGATAGTGTGGGCACTTCGCTGCGGAAACCCATACTTAGGCCAACTTCGCCTCGGCCAGCTTCCGCTGGAGCCACAAACACATTATTGAATTAATGTAATAAAAAATATATGAGTACAGTCAACGACAAACACACTTTCTAACTATATACAATGCGAAAAATTAAATGTAGTGTAAATAAGACCTAGCTCGATAATACCATAGTAATCCATCACGAAAAAAATTATATAAGTATCATGTCCAATCTCAACTCGATCGGAATGTTAGAACTAGTACATAAAGTATCAAAATTATTTATAGAAGACCCACCTACTAAATTGTTTAAATCATAGACAATTGGTGATACCACAAGGAAATATCTGTCAACATTATTTGGCTTTATCTAAAACGGCATTTTCCAAAAGTTTCAACCGCTCTGATTATAGTGGTGATGGTAATAAAACGAACAAGTGTAAAAATATCAATTATTTCATTATTAAAATACTAGCGACCCGACCCGGCTTCGCACGGAATCCTTAAAATTATCAGTGTTTCTCTACTATATTATGCATGTATTATACATGCGTTGCTTCGTTGCCTCGTCTGATCTGGCGTATATCTTATTCGAACTAATATCCTAGTAATGTCGTCGCTACAAGTCTACAAGAAAAATCGCCAA
The DNA here is from genome assembly GCA_947623375.1 of Apotomis capreana. Classification (NCBI taxonomy): domain Eukaryota; kingdom Metazoa; phylum Arthropoda; class Insecta; order Lepidoptera; family Tortricidae; genus Apotomis; species Apotomis capreana. The sequence goes on from OX392522.1 coordinate 1,132,301, forward strand.
CTATTCCCTGAAAATGCTGTAGTTATTACTGTTAGGAAAGGAACAAAGAAATTCCGTTTTCCGTTACCTTCTACCAACCATCCATGTCTGCACGCCTGTTATCCCTAATTTAGCCTTTGAGCGTAGTATTTCATTTTCCAATTGTAACCTCCCCATTGTAACGTGTGTTGATCTAAACTATTATAAGAACCGAAAGTTCGGATTTGAAAGAAAACAGCCGAAAATATATAAATTATAAGGATTCGAGGAATAAAAAGATTCGTCACTTAACCCTTAAATGCATGATGATGAATATTTACACGTTACTGAAATGACACAAGTCAAAATCTGAATGTTGTCAATAATGATTAAGTACGGAACAAAGCTTTTTAACGCATTAACTGATGACGAAATTGCGGTAGATATAATGTAGTATAAATAGTTAAATATATACTTTTTAACGAAGTGCACGATTGCCAAGCAGTTTCGAATCGCCAATCGTCTGACGTCACACCACGACAGTGCCTTATTTATCTAGAACAAAGCATATTGTTCACTTTCAGAGTTTTCTAAAGGCGTCAGTTCTAAAGAAGTAGCGCTCGCTGTCATGAATACTCGAACAATAGCCGGAATCCATTTTTACGAAACTTCGATTTGGCCACGGACGCTAATCTATACTATTATAAAAGTCTAGATTTGTATTGAGAATCAGTTCTAAGAAAAATCTTAATAGCGCGATGCAGAATCGTCTTTTGTGAGGGCGCGCGGTACGCCATGCGGCATCTGTTGGTCAGAATTTCTTTGTCCTGTCATCAAGCCAAAACGGCTGAACGAATTTGACCCATTTTTGGTACGTGGATAGCTGAACATCCAAAAATAGTTATAGAATACTTTTACCCGACTATGATTAAAATATACGCGCACGATATCGCGGGCTACTCGTAGATATTCTTCTAGGTTGGACATTACTTTCGCGGAATGCCGAGTCTTTTTACAAGCTTTTATTTAGCTTGCATTGTATGTTTAAAGTATGTTTGTTCGGGTGAAATCTTGCAACTCAATTTTGAAGCAGATATCGTCAACCGATTGAGCTGAAATTTTGCATACTTACTTAACTTTGATGACAATACAATAATATGGTACCATGGGGCTGATCTGATGATGGAGCCGGAAGGTGGCCATAGGAACTCTATAATAGAAAAAGCAATCCTACCGAGCTTGGGCTCTTTAGAATCGTCTCAGTGAGCATTTGATGGATACCCAAAGAAGAATACAGTCGGCTATAAAAGCTTGCCACTAAAATGTCATTTTTGACAGAAACTTATTTACATAGAAAACTACCGAAAGTCTCGCACATATTAAAATATCTACAAAACGGTTTTGAGTGCTCGGTTGGCCGCCGCCACGACTGATCGGGTCTGCTGATGATGAATCGCGAACCGATTCGAAACAAGTCGAGCGATATTCGACTTCTTCGAACTGTCTTCCTTGTCGCAGACAGAGTCATTGGGTAAGCGCTTTGTGACGATGATAGAGCAATAACTTTGTGAATCATATTATAAGCAAAGTACAAAATATTATATTGGTAATGAAATAAATGTCTAATGATTATAATAAATGTCTCTGGGATGCCAATGAATGCAATGGAAGTCGAAGACTATAAAATATATTGAATGGAAAGTCATTATTTCACGCTACACGCACCCATAGACAAATACTTTACAGAATAACATACATTTAAATAAACCGGTCAAGTGCGAGTCGGACTCGCGCACCGAGGGTTCCGTACAAACACTTTCCATTCTTAAGTGGTTAAGTAAGTAACTGTCTAGCTATCTCCGTTCTTGAGATACAGCCTGGTGACAGACGGACGGACGGACGGACGGACAGCGAAGTCTCAGTAATAGGGTCCAGTTTTTACCCTTTGGGTACGGAACCCTAAAAATGCAATTTAAACGGATTATTTATTTGAGCCATCCTGATGTTTCAGTAATTTTACAATTATCATTGTCAAAAAAAACTTTCACTACCACTCACCAAAATATAGAACATCAATAACGAAGCCTACCACTTTATGAACAAAAGCTACATACAAAAGCAATTTCTGTTTGACTGGTTCAAGTAGGTACGTCATTGGTATATTTTCCTCAAGAAATTATTATTACGAGGTGTAACCCTTCAAGTGAGGTCACGATTCCATGAAACCGTAATAAATGTATTCGTCAGTCAAACGGTTATTCAACAAAAAAGAAAAGTTTGAGTTTTTCGGGAACGTTCTAATGAAAGATGGAAAAAATATCCAGTAAGTAAAATAATTTTTATCCAAAACCGACCAGCGATTGACGCCGTTCATCACCCGACGCGACCACAAATTATGATAACCGTGGTGAAAAATCTTCCCCATTTGCAAATCATTTAGTGCCATTTTACTCTTTAATCCGTTAATTAACTTCCGTTAAAATTAACTTACGTTAATTTTGGTCTGCTACATTGGTTCGTTGACATGATGTCATTATTTGTTTGATTACATGTCATGTGATGTTGTAATTCAAACAAACAGCCAATGTACCGGACCGTAAATCTTACAGTCAGTTACACAACTGACTAAAATATGTCAAATGTCATGTCATGTCATGAGATCTCATCACCTCTCGTCTTGTCTCGTCATCTCGTTTCGTCTTATCTTGATCACATCATATTCCTTTTAAAAAAATATACGCGCCAAAAGTAGTACCTATCGCGTTTTGGAGGGTTAACTGTAAACTGTAACTTCCGTTATTTTTAAACGCTTTATCAAGGAAGGGAAGTTAAAATGATTACCGATTAATTGAGTTAATCTTTTGGATTAACTGTGCCCCCCTATGGTGAAAATTTGGCCACGATCATTTTTATTTAGCACTTCCCACTTCTTTTGAATATTATTATATTATTATGCTTGTGTCTTCAACATGTAACTGAAATAATTAACGTCACTTTAATAACTTATGAGTGGGTAGACGATTGTTTGAGTTCTGATCTAAATCTGATTGGACATCCGCCTCCGATTTAATTATCATCGCATGTTTACTCAATAAACATCGCGTTTGATGTAAACAAAGCGAGATAAACAGGCCAGTAAACACCGTAATGAGAAATACTCTGAATCGCGCTAATGACTGAAATAGTTGCAACGTACTCAGTTAAAAAAAGACATATGTCGTTTGGGAGTCATATTCGAATGCGTCCATCCAGTTTTAAGATATCAGGGTCAATAACTTGAGTGTTTTCTTACAGTTAACGCGTGTGGTGTTGCTTAATAGCTAATGTGAGGCTAAGAATAGACCTTGCGTTTCTCGAACGAACGCTTGAGAACGTACATAGCTTATTTATTTCATTTCACTTTTATTGACGAATCCCATTTAAGAATCGTTACTACTCTATTTATCACTGCTAAAAGCCAATTCTATTGACGACGCTGTTAGTGCATACCGGTGGTCCTGGGTTCGAGTCCCGGCAAGGACAAATATTTGTGTGATGAATTCGAATATTTATGTCTGGGTCACGGATGTTACGTATTAGATAAATTCTATACCAATCGAAAGTATGAAGCCCATAGAATATGCAAACGTTAGGTTGCCTATTCTTTTCCCGTCACAACTATCGGGTAGCCAGGTATAAACAGGTAAATCTATACCTACTAGCATTTTGCTACGGTCTGATTATTGAATTGAAATTAAATAAAATGAAGATTATTTTATTATGAATTTATCTAATAATCAAACCGGTGAAATGTTTAATTTTTTTTTAAATTTAATTTTTAACAAAACATACCCTGGCCTAAAATTTGTTAGGCAACCCATATGCAATATATTTATTGACATATTAAATTAAATATAAACTACATTTCATCAAATAAACATCTCGGTGAAGGTCGTTCTATATGGGGATCCTCTACTATCATGTATAGGCCTATAGTACCCATAACACAAGTCTGCTAGAGCTTAATTTGGGACTAAGTCTATTTGTGCGAGGTCGTCTGGTATTTATTTAATTCTCAGATTCGATCAGGTCGAATGCCTGCTTGTAAGATTGTCTATAAGTGGCATGACATGTCATACATTCTTCAAAGGATTAAGTAGTTTCATTCAATCGAATATATATTGGACCAGAATTTGCCTTTCGCTTGTCATTCTTTATCAGGTTTATGTTATTTTCTAGATTTTTTAAGCAACGCATAACAGGTTTGAATAAAAATAGTAAAGTTATTAACATCATTAACTTTAAAAATTATGAATATTTTAAATTGTAATTGACAGGTCTTTATTTTGAACACTAATAACTTTCAAAAGTATGAATATTTTAAATCTAGGACCGGTCTTTATTTTGAACACTAAATGAAATTCAAAACTATGAATATTTTAAATTGTAGACAGGTATTTATTTATAACACTAATAACTTTCACCAGCAGGCCTAGCATATCTTGACGCGACTTCGCTAGTCGCGCGACTTAGCGTCACCTGTCTTGCTCGCACAGTATTGACAGGAAATTGACAGGTAGTATTTGTTGCGCGACAAAGAGTCACGTGTCAAAGTTATGCTAGACGTGCAGTATGAATACCTCATCTAGTCTTTCCTATTTATTTAAATAAACAGTTTATTACAATAATTATAATAACGGTTTAAACTAATGTTAAAATAGTCTGGAACGGCTCGACATGTTTCGAACTCGTATGGAGCTCTTCATCACGCCCACTGCCTTTTACGTGACATTAAATACTAAAGATGTCTTATGTTGTATGATAATAGTAGTATAAATAATATTAGTTCTTTACAATGTTTACATTTTGCCACTACCGAAATAAAAAAGAATGTAGACAGGTCTAAGTTTTTTGCAGTCTACCACACCCACGGAAATGTAAGCTGCATTTGCATACCAAATCACACGCGAATATTGTGAGCAAAAACTAGTTAGGTACCTACTAAAAAAACAAAAGCAGCAATTAAACAGTAACAGAATCTTAACTGTATAGTATAATTTTGAAGTTTTTCCGTGTTCCTATGTACAGTCGAGGAAATTGAAATACGCCCCTTTTACACTCTTGTCACAATGCTAGAGTTATAAATATAATGGGGGGCTTTACCTTTACTTTACCGGCCGGATTATGTTAAAATAGCTGTAAAGATTTAAATCATTTTTGGTTCAAGGATAGCTGGACACCCACATATGGTTATAGGATTGCGTTGCCCAAGACAAAGAAGAGAATAGAGGATATTTATTCTTCTTCCCTCGAACTTGCTTGCGGGCCTTTGATTGAGGGCCATTTAGGATTGATATAAGGTACTTGCGCCAAAGATAGCCCTGTTCCTAAGATAGCCCACTATCATATAGACTACTATTGTATAGACTTAACTTATGTCTGTCTATGGTACTAACCGAACATGGGCGCGAAATTTGAATTCGTTCGAACGCTTATAACTATAAAATTTTGAAGTGGGCTATCTTAGGAACAGGGCCATCTTTGGCGCAAGTACCTTAGATTACTTATACAAATAAAAGCGATACAAAATAACAATCCGAGATATTTCTAGATAATCGAGCCTTACGATGACTCGTAAGGCTCGATTATCTAGAAATATCTCGTCTAAGGCTGACGCCTTCCAGTTCAATATTATAAGGTTTGCTAATATAAACTAGTTTCATCATTCATTTCCTCAGGAAACGCAGCGCAAGACTTAGTTTTAGACTATCCAAGGCGGGTGTGACGCGACCATTGACGTAAGACCAGCCGTAATTTAGGTTCTTTGCCGAAATCAGAATACGTATTTAGGTAGTTTCGTAATCATTTCGCATGGCAACGAAACAATCAACCACCCTAGACTATACGTCACAGTTCCACCCCTACATACATATACACATACATTACACATACGGTCTTTTCCACTAAGCTTTAAGCACGGTGTGAGGAAAAATCCACCCACTGAGACACGCGACTCTTTCTCGCGCGACAAATATTACGTACCTCTTTCTTCGCTGTACTGTGAGAGTGACGGGCGATGCTATGTCGCGCGACAAGTTTAAGCTATGTATATGCTAGGCGCTCTGCATCGAGTGACGTTAACTAGATTGGTGCCTTTTTACCTTCTCATCACTAATATTATAAAGGCGAAAGTTTGTGAGTGTGTTTATGCGTATGTTTGCTACTTCTTCACGCTTAAATGGCTGGACGTATTTTGATAGTTTTTGGTATGAAGGTAGCTGACACAGCAATATCCTAATGCAATGAAACTAACAATGAAAAAATTGCTTAACTAAGACGACTCTATTTGATGGAGTTGCGTTTCCCCACAGCATGATGGCAAACTTAGGAAATAAACCCACATAGCCATGATAGTCCTGACTGTTACAAATGTTCCTTAATTCACACGTGTGTTACGGAACCCTGAAAAAGCGGACACGGATACTGTATAAGCCGAGCTCGTTACAGAGTTCGTTATCGCGAGCCCCCGGCGGTAATCCTCTCATTTATACCAACGCGTTTGTGTGGACGCGGGTGGTCTGGAGAACTTGGCAACGTATAAAGAAATTATCTTAGGTGCCCTCACAAGACCCTTGAATCTTTAACGACGACTTAAGCTTGCATCTAACATAATCCACTGAATCCACATAGGTATACATACCGTCAGTCAATTCCCTAAATGTCAAGTTTCTGAAAGTTAAATTCTGAAAGTCCATTTATTTATTTATTTATTTAAACTTTATTGCACAAAACAAAAGTCAATACAAATGGCGGACTTAATGCCAAATGGCATTCTCTACCAGTCAACCATAGGGCCAAACAGAGATACTAGAAGTGGGTGCAAATCAGAAATCTGATGGTACAGAGAGGATCTAGAGTACAAGTAAATACAAAATATTATATTACTGTTTATACAAAAATACATATACCTACATTTACACACTATAATATAATAAATATACAGATATATACATAATATAATATATATATAAATATATACGAAAGTCTACAACATGGGATGATGGATGAACTATTCGAGCTCTTGTTCCAGCAGATGCTTACGCAGCATACACTTGAAAGCTACCTTGCTTGGGGCTTGTCTGATAGAGAGAGGGAGTGAATTCCAGAGACGGCATGCCTGAACGGCGAAAGAATTAGACATAAAACCAGTATGGTGCGAAGGAATGGAAAGTTTGAGAGTTCGAGAGGAACGAAGTTCACAGCCTGGACGGGGAGTTTGAAAAATGAATTTACTTTTGAGATATCCTGGTGTAGAAGGCTCGAACAGGATAGAAAACAGACAGCAAAGGATCCTGAGGGATCTGCGACTACGAATAGGAAGCCAGTTAAGCTGACGGCGAAATAATGAAACATGATCGTATTTTCGAAGTCCGAAAATGAACCGTATACCATTATTAAGAAGACGATCAAGTTTGTTGAGGGACTCTTGTGTGATGTTCGTGAGGCGCACATCAGCATAATCAATAAGAGGTAACACCAACGCCTGCACAAGTAACTTTTTGGTACTTACTGGAAGAAAGTTTTTAAATTTATAAAGGTTGCGCAACGTACCAGTGACCTTCCGACTTACCTCCGAAAGTTGACCATTCCATGCCAGGTTAGAGTCTAACACTAAACCGAGATTCTTTACCTGTTTGGAGAGGGGAATGTGCTCACCATCGAAGAGGATCGGAGCAACAGAGGTGGCTGGGAGCATTTTTTTTTTTTTTTTGATTAGTGAGTGGCCCGAGCCTTTCGGCTGTACTAGGGCGGTCTGATAGTGCGGGTGGGGTCACAGAATGGGACCTCCAGACCCGCAGCGTTGTGTGTGTGGTGTTATGCTGTGTCACTTTTGTGACAATGGCCAGCTGTTTATGTTTATGTAATAATAAATAAATAGAATAATGACATAATGTGATAGGTGCGAGTTCGTGATTGTGTTTATAGTATTATGAGATGAAATGATGGATGGTAAAATGATGATTGGGTGATAAGTCAGCCCATGTAGTTTAAGAGTGGTTGGGACAGTCCGGCCAGACGGCGGTCCCGTTCGGCGAGGGCGTCTCTGTCTTGGTACCTGTCTTCGTAGACAGGCCTTTGTATTTTAGTGATTTCAGGGGGGCGCCCTCGTCGTCGGGAGCGTTTCTTGGCCTTCTTGGCCTTGATTGATGCCAGCACGAGGTTCCACTCGTTGGTGACTTTCGTGATGGCATCAACCGGGTCAAGGAGGCCGTCTTTAGGACGGCGGCGTCGTCTATGGGCGCCGCGCTTGGCTCTTAATTTTGGTCTTACAGGTCCAACTATCGGGGGCCTATGCGAACTTGAGGGGGTGGGTGGCGCTAAAATAGCTTTTGATGAGTTCATGATTGCGGGGTCGTCATTGTCGTCCTCGTCGTCGTCGGCGGAAGATAGATATTGGTCGGTTGAAGTAGTTAAAGGTAGGGATGTTGGCGTTGGCGCAGCTGCTGCGGCAGGGGGAGGGGGGGGGGGCGGCGGAACGCCCGTGTAATTGACCGCGTTGCGGACCAGAGGGTTCGGATGGTGGGGAGCATTTTCTTCGAGAAAGTGGCGGGCTGAGTTCCTAATGAATTGATAGATTGTGGGAATTTTGAGGTCAAAGTGTATTGACAGATTGGAGACATAGCCGGGGGCTTTAGATATGCGGCGGAGGGCACGGTTTTGGATGACTTGTAAGGGTTTTAATCGGGATTCGCCCGTATGGGCGAATACGGGGCAGGCGTATGTGAGGATGGGTCTGACACATAATTTATATAGGGTCATTTTGTTTTTAACTGTCATCTTGCTCTTCTTGTTCATCATGGGGCCCAGTCTCCCCAGGATGAACGCGGCCCTGTTTCTAGCGATTCTGACATGTGATTTGAAGTTTAATGATCTGTCCAGATGGACGCCTAAGTATTTCACCTGCTTCGTCCAGGGGATTTGCTGATCGTATAGCCGGATTGGGTCACTCATTTCGTTGGGGCCTTTACTGCTCGTTGTGAATATTATAGCTGCACTTTTATCCGGATTGACCTCAATCTGCCATAACTTGAACCACCTCCCAAGTTCGTCCATGGCAGATTGGAGGTCTTTCCTAATTTTTGCTGGCCGCTTGTGTGTTGCGTACAGGGCGGTATCGTCCGCAAAGAGGGCTAGGTGGACGTGTGGGTGTATAGGGATGTCATTGGTAAAGAGCGAGTATAATATTGGTGATAAGGCGGAGCCTTGGGGGACTCCCGCTCTTATGGGGCGGGGGGTGGACAGGACATCTTCATGGCGGAAGCGAAAACTTCGGCCGGTGAGGAAGTCGCGCACAATCAGTACGAGACCTCCCGGCATGCCCATCTGGAGTAGCTTAAACACCAGACCAGCATGCCAGACCCGGTCGAAGGCTTTCGCCACGTCCAAGAAGACGGCACCTGTGTGGAGGCTCCCTAGTTTCCGGAAGCCATCAATGATGTGCTCCACAATTCGGTGCACCTGATGTGTGCAGGAGTGCTTCTCCCTGAAGCCGAATTGCTGGTTAATGAGTATGTTGTTTGTGGCTATAAAACTGCGGATTCTTGTGAGCAAGATCTTTTCATAGATCTTGCCCAGTGAGCTGAGGAGGGAGATGGGCCTATAACTGGTGGGCGATGATCGGGGCTTCCCTGGCTTGTGGATGCCGATAACTGTTGCCACTTTCCACACTGCCGGGAAGTGGTTGTTGGAGAGGGCGGAATTTAGGATTGCGGCCAGTATCAGGAGAGCTTCATCCGGGAGCATCTTGAGTAGCTTGTTGGAGATGCCGTCGGCACCTGGCGCTTTTCTGACCTTGAGCTTTTTAGTTAGAGCTTTAAGTTCATCAACGGTGGTGGGGACTGGGGAGGGCGGGGCCGCAGCGTCCGCTGCCAATCTGCTATTAATGACAGCCTCGATGAAGGCTGTGTGGGTAGGGTCGTTGAGGTCAACGTTGGGTGAGCACTGCCTCTCAATGCTTTTGACTTCTCTCTGAAGGGCGCGGAGGGCAATTCTGTTCTCGGGCGAGGGGAAAATGGCAGATTCGCGGAGGGCGGCATTCTTCCTACCTATCAAGCACAAAAGCTCCTCCGAGAGGGGCCTGCGGTTTGCTTCCTCCGCTGGGATCTCCCTGGAGGCTTCTCTCTGGGAAGAGCTTACGTACTCGGTGAACATATCGATGGCGTGGTCCGTTTTGAGGGTGGAGTCTAGTGGCGGGGCGGTGGAGGAGGCGATTGCTTTTAAATGGGGGGGAACGACTTGGAGGGACTTCTCTACCTTGACCCAGTCAATAATAGTTTTGGTTTTTGCGGGGCCGTCCTGCGGGGGAGGGCCTAGGCCTAGTATGAGCGGGCGATGGTCGGAGCACAGGTCTTGCATGACCACAATTGAGTTCATCTGCAACGATATGTTCTTGAGGAGAGCTATATCGAGAATATCTGGGCGGTTTGTGGTCTGGTGCGGGTCGGCTCTAGAGGAGAGATGAGGTCAAAGGGTGAGTTTGCTTCTAGCATGTAAGCCATTAATTTAACGCCATTAGGATTATTGTAGTTGCAATTCCACGAGACATGCTTGCTATTGAGGTCCCCCATCACTATGACGGAGGGCCCCAACTTAGCCAGGATGTCTAAATCGGATTTTAGCATTTCAGAAGTCGGAGGAAGGTAGGCCGAAACTAATGTTATGGCCGGGTGGTTGGACGGTGTAAATTTACAAACTGATGTTTCGATATTGGTGAGTACTGGGGAAATGAGGCTGATACAATGAATCTCACGTTTATAGAAGATGAGGGTACCTCCACCCATCCTATCTGGGCGGTCGTTCCTGATTGAAGCGTAACCCGGTAATCTGAACACCTTGCTGCTGGGTTTGTAGAAGGACTCTTGTATAAGCAAAATGTCGATTTGGTGCTTTTTGACAAATAGGGCAAGATGGTCCTTCTGGCCAGCCAGCCCATTTGCGTTATACGACGCAATCTTGATAGATACCGGCTTACGCTTCAACCCTGGGTCCATAAAGGTTGGGTGAAGTGTACCCCCGCTAGGGTTGACCTGTGCTCCTTGAGGATGCTTAATTTTTGACGGCCGTCAGCTCCTTGGAGTTGCGCCTCTAGTGCCTCAAGGCGTTCTCGTAAGACGAGAGCCTCGTACAGTAGAGGGAACTCCTCGGGGCTGACAGTGAGGATTGGTCCGGGTTGGTGGTAATTTGGCGGCTGTGGTCCCGGGCGGGGTGCTCCCTGGGGCCTGGCTTTATCGGCGTAGGAGAAGTTTCCATGATCATGGCCGTGAGTGGCGGGGAACTGGCGGTGGGAGGCCAGGTTCTGGCCATGAGGTTGGGCACCGTCTACCGGTGGTGGTGGAGGTGGTTGGGAGGCCGGTAAGTATCTGCCGGGCTCGGGTCTAGCGCTGTTAGTATTATTCTGGCGGCCCGGGGTCGGGAATGATGCCGGGTTGTGGTTATAGTCAGGGCGATGGGGACCACGTGGGGGGCCTGAGGGGCCACGTCGGCTAGGGCCGGCGTTTGGTTTTGGGATTCTGCGTCTTTTAGGGGCGCAGGGGCATCCTTTGAAGTTTGCGGTATGGCCGGACTTCTTGCACAGACAGCAGAAGGGCGGCTCCTCATCCCGCTCGGTGTCGGCCTTCTTCTTCCTCTTGCATTCGGTGGTGTGATGGTCACCACCGCATTTGACACACCGAGCGGGGGCACAGCAGCCCTTCGCGCTGTGGCCATACCGCTGGCAATTGTGGCACTGCCCTATAAACTGGGAAGGCCTTGGTTTCTCGATACGGAGGCCCGAGATTAAGCAGACCTCACGTATCTTGAATATGTCACCCTTTGTGTCAGGGTCTGGGTCAACCCTAACCATGACTATATTTAGTTTTCCGCGATGTTGGTTCCAGAAACGGTGTACTTCTAGTACTTTAATTCCTTTGGCAAGGAGGTCCTCTTTGACCTCCTCCTGGGTAAATTCCCTAGGGACGCCTTTGACTACCACCGTGAATCCCTTTTCTTCCTCGAAAAGGGACCGGTGGTAGGGGAGCGAGATTTCGCTCAACAGGCGTGCCAGGGCTCTAAAGTCATCAATGGAGCCAAGGGATATTTTTATGCCGTCTTCTAAATACCCCTTATCTCCTTCCTCCATATCTATGGCCTCAATGATTTTAATTCCCCTTTGGAGAATCAAGGTCTTGGCTGTGTTCCATCTGTATTTATCTAGCGCGGTGATGTAGCCTATTGGCTTCCGTTTGGGATTTGGGTCCCTATAGAGGTCTTTCTTAGGGTTAATGGTGTCAGAATCGCCAGAAAGGGGAATCGAGTTTTGGGTGGGTATGGACTGTTGTGAGGGCGCTGGTGCGCCAGACAGAGCTTAGAAAGTTGCCGCTGACTGCCCAAAATTATAGCCTGGCATTTAGTGGGATTAACACAAATGCCAAATCTACTAGACCAATCAGCGATGTGGTTCAGATCATCGTTAATCAGAGAGATAGCAGAGTTAATGTCACTGACGTCTGCTTGGGAATAAATTTGTAAGTCGTCAGCATACAAATGGTAAGAACTGAGAAGATTAGTCGTTATAAGGTTGATGAAGACAAAAAACAGCAGGGGAGATAGAATACCACCTTGGGGCACTCCATTGTCTAATCTGGGGGCACGGTAGTGCCCCCGCCAAGACGAACAAAACAGAGGCGAGGCACTACCTACCTTTTCTCGAACCGTTTCGTCTCATTTTCAAACCCTCATAGTTTCGTCCCAGTTAACACCAGAGCGCCCAAATTCACAGGTTAAGATGCAGTTAGGGAACATATAAAATGTACTAAATTTCACTGATCTAGGTTTTATACTTTAGGTTTTATTGGTACCTAAAATACGCCGATTTTGCCACTCACTTATACACTGACGTATCAAAACCTCTGGGGTACTTCCCGATGACCTACAAAGCTGAAATTCGGTATGTAAGCTAGTATTAGTACACAAACAACAAAATAATTCTTAAACTTGGAACTTTTACCCCCCAACCCCTTAACCTAGGGGATGGAAGTTTGTATGAGACTTCTGCAAATTTTGATACTAGAGGTCTGAAAATGGATATAGGGACTCCTAGTTATAAATAAAACACATAATGTTCTGGGATTTTTAGAAAATCACCCTCCCACCCTTTAAATAAGGGGATGGAAGTTTGTATGGGGTTCCCATAATAGGGGATAAAAGTGTATATTATATATGGGGCTAAACGTAAGTATTTCTTAAATACACAATTATTACTACTTCTGTATCTATACTTTGACTTCGTATTTTAAATCTGGGGGCACGGTAGTGCCCCCACCAAGACGAACAAAAAAGAGGCGGGGCTCTACCTACCTTTTCTCGAACCGTTTCGTCTCATTTTAAAACCACCTACAGCCCAAAAAAAAAACTAGCGCACCTTACAAAAAGAAATGAGATCCCACCAAAACATTTCATGTAAAATTGGCGGCCAAGACTCACATGCTCATAACGCTTTCGCTGTAAAAAGTTATCAGATCCCAGGAAAAGCCAAGCCCCTAAGCCCTGACTTTACTAACCCTACACCTTGGTTTCAAAAGTATAGCATCCACTGGCTTCAAGCCCCTAGCCCGGAGTTTACTAACCCTACACCTTGGTTTTAAAAGTATGGCTTGGCCGTTTCATAGAGTATCGTAAATAAGTCCAACGGACCGTGTGGCCCATATGGCATCAAGAAATTAAGTTTATGTCTGCATGATAACATAAATATAAACTTAATTCCTTACCATATGGGCCGGACAGTCCGTTAGACTTATTTACGGTACTTTATGAAACGGCCAAGCCATACTTTTAAAACCAAGGTGTAGGGTTAGTAAACTCCGGGCTAGGGGCTTGAAGCCAGTGGGTTCTATACTTTTGAAACCAAGGTGTAGGGTTAGTAAAGTCAGGGCTTAGGGGCTTGGCTTTTCCTGGGATCTGATAACTTTTTACAGCGAAAGCGTTATGAGCATGTGAGTCTTGGCCGCCAATTTTACATGAAATGTTTTGGTGGGATTCCTATTTCCTCGAACGTCTATTCCCCGAATATGTAATAATACGTAAAATATCCAAGACATACAAGAAATATAGATAGATTAGTACTGCCAAAACCTAACCTTGCAATATACAAAAAAAGTCAATACTACAGATTTATAATAATTTACAACAAAATTCCAATCACAATAAAAGAACACACAAAAGATGTAATTTTCATAAATGAATGGAAGAAATTCTTACTAAATAAATATTATTATACAGTTAACGAGTTTCTAACAGATGATCTAAACTAAAGTAAAACTTATTTAACGAATATTAAAACGAATATAAATATACTTTTCTTTTTTTCATGTATTTTAAAATCCAACGATGTTTAAATTATATAATTATAGTGTTATCCATCCACTTATGAAATGATAAAATGTACTTATACCCCATATTATCTATTTTTACTGGTTATAATTAATAATTAACAAATCTAGCAAAGTAATTTATTTTCACACAATTTAATTTCAATACAATGTAATTTAATTTTGTTAAATTTGTATTTTGTGATCTATCATTAAGTGTGTTAATGCACGTAATCCTAGTTTAAGTCTAATTTTTAAGATATTGCTATGCCCTAACAGGGCCCATGTAAAGGACTCAAACAAGTGTAACATCTTTGTAAACAACCATGGTGCAATGAATAAATGAAATGAAATATCCACGCTACGAGGAAAATATTCAAATCTAAATACATATATGGCGTATTTTAAATTTTAAATTACTATACCTCCAGGGAATACCCAAAACCCCATACTCAACGTCACAATCATACTACAATTTTACGACGGTACGATACGATAAAAAGATACGCGATATCGTGCAGTTGCAATCAGATTTTGGAGAATATTAATTCGTCATTTGCAAATATATATCTGTTGACGCAAATAGTTCTAACACCGCGCCAAAATAATCTCACAAACCCTCTAGTTACCCGTACAGTCAACCAATTTGATTTCTAGGCCACTATAGAACCTTGTCACAATGACAATGCTCTGAGATTTCAAGCGGCTTTCATATTGACGTTCACGCTGACAAGGTTCGAAATGGCCTAGGAATCAAATTGGTTGACTGTACTTTATGTAAGTAAATACATATCATAGTATATCTATATTTAAATAAAATTCTAGAATTCTATTGATTTAAACATACACGATTCTCACATAAAATCATAATAATATCTAAAATAGTATGTATTGAAAACCAGTTTTTACAAGCTTTAATTTACTTTCACCTGTCCCGTTGTAATGGAATTTTGAAAGTTAAATTTGACCCACTTCCCGGTTTCCGATTGAGCTGAAATTTTGCACGAATATGCAAATCATGTGACAGTGCAATATTATGATGGCGTGGAGCTGATCTGATGATTTAGCTGGAAGGTGACCATAGGAACTGTGTGATAAATAAAGCAATCATATCGAGTTTGGGCTCTTTCGAATCGTCTCTGTGTGCAATTGATGGATGTTCAAAGAAAAGTACAGTCGGCTATAAAAGCTTGTCACAAAAATTAAATTTTTGACAAAACTTTTTTTATGGAGTGGGGTAATTATTTCAAGAAAAATCTTAACAGCGCGATGCTGGTATAATGCGGGCGCGCGGCGCCCCTTCAGCGCCAACTGTTGGTTAACCAATTTACGTAACAGCTGGTCATCCAAAGACGGTTATAGGATACCTTTCACCCGTCTGCCGTAAAGAAAAAAAAAATACGCGGACAAAGGTGCCTTCTAGTCGAACTAACATAATAAGGGCGAAAGTTTGTGAGTGTGTTTATGTGTGTTTAATACTTCACGCTCAAACTGGTAGGTAAAGGTAGTTGACACCCTGGATTGACACATAGGCTACTTTTTATTCCGAAAATTGGAGTGTTCCCGTGGGATGAGCGAGTAACTCCGCGGGGCGCAGCTAGTTATCTATAATTTTCCTTTTGTCGCTCTTGCTTTTATCTTGTTAATATCACTCCTTTTAACACGGTATCATTACCATTATACTGCTGCGTAAGGCTTGTCCTCTTTAAACACGTTCAAATAGCCAAGCACGCAACCGTTGTTTAAACAGGCTGATTTTAAGAGCCCAAACACTGAATCCTATCTATTGCATCTCTTTCATTTTATATCATAAATGAGAGAGATGCAAGCAGCAAATGCGTTTAAGACAAGGAGCGAAACGTCCGTTTTTATTATTTTTTAGGTCAAAGGGTCACTTTGATGACACGGGATGTTATTAACACCTGTCGAGCGCGCTAGTAGCACACGAGTGATACTAACTTTTTTGTCATTACTTATAATGAAATTACCTTCCGCAAAATGGCCGTTAAATATGGACCTAAGGTGCTATTTTATTAAAAATAAGATTAACCGGTTATAAGCTCTGGATAACACATATTTTCGATATATTGTGTTATCCAGGATGGCCGATCGACATGTTCATGTTAGTACTGTTAGCAGATACTATGAGCGGCTTATACTCCGAAAGGATAGTTTATACTTAGGCTGGATTTAATTTAACCAAACCTTTATTCCAAGAATAACTTACTCTCGGATAGTAATGTCAAACCCCATAATAGTTTGACGTTAAGCAGAGAGGCGCAGTGGAAGCGTGTTGGGCCCATAACCTAATAAAACTGCAAGCTTGTTCGGAACAAACTAACGTTTATTCGTTCAAAAGTGACTATTCTTTTAGCACTTCACTCAAAAGATGGCGTCACTAATACCTAGCATAGACAATAACTATTTTTTTATTAATTTTATTAAAACTTTCGTGAGACATATTTAATTATTGTACATATTAACAAAACATGTCGGGCCGTTCCTGACAATTTCACGTGAGTGTAAACCGCTTAATACAATAATATTTTTTTATTGTTATCTTTTTTATTACAGATTAGCCGAGAGTGAGCGTTATTCTTGGCATGGCCGAATGTAGCCTAATTTATAGAACAATGCGCACCTTTAAAAATGCTTATAACAGAAACATATCAGCATCGGTTGACTACACACTTGAGATACTCCTACATAGCTGTCACCTGGAGGGACGCCTACACCTTTTAAAGGTAAGGTAATCCGTTATGACAGGTGCATCGGGCCACTGCTAGTCTGAAAGTGTAGACAGTATCTTGACTTGATGCAAAACGTTACGTTCACTAGGCATATTTATATAATAACTAGAAGGCGCAACTCGTTCGTGAAGGCATAACATAAGTAGTATTCTTTTTTTTTTCAAGCGTCAGTTTCGGGTGACAGTGTCCAATAACGATACTTAGATAATCCAAACCTGATATTGCGATTGATAATTGATAAAAAATTGATTTTCTTTTGTTTTTTTTTTAATGTGACATAGAAGTCAAACGAGCAGACAGATCGCCTGTTGGCAGATAGTATTTATCGCGGGACAGAGTCCCGTGTCATAGTTATGCTAAACGTGCTGATTTCATAAGCATAACCCTTTTGGCTTTGCCGTAATCGGGTAAAATCAAATCAAGCAGGCACTACAAATACAAATACAAGTACTCTTTATTGCACACCTCATAAAATATACAGGAGAAATACAATGCAAAACATTACAATTAAAGGTAAACAACAGGCGGTCTTATCGGTAAACAGCGATCTCTTCCAGACAACCTTTGGGCACTTGGGGGTTGGGTGGAGAACTTGAAAAAATAAGGTTTTGTTATCAGGCGGTGCAAAAAACGGATAATAATAATAATATATACATAAAAAACAAATAAATACATTAATATAATAAACAATAAATAAATACATACATACATTCAGCCAACAGATAATAGGACCATTCGAATAAAATACGAATTATGAAAGGGATAGATAGTGTTCTTTCAGTTGACTTACTGCAGTACGCATCGGTCAGTCAAGTCAAGTCGCGGCATTTAATGCAAGTACAGTCGCCATCAGATATATCGCAGCATATAAGGCGTTCATAAATATCGGAACACGACTCTTATTGACTGGGCGTTGCAGTACATGTTTAGATATTTATGAATGCCTTATAAGCTGCGATATATCTGATGGCGACTGTACGTGCAATTGTGTACATAAACACCCTTTCAGTATTGCTGTAAACGGGTAAAAATCAAATCAAGCAGGCACTACATCGGTCAGTCAAGTCCATGTAACGCAAGTACATATAATTGTGTAGATAAACACGCCGCGACAGTGACCTCGACCAGATTTCCTACTTGACATTGAGTGGAAGAAAACAGACTCCGATCGGACAGATCCGTGCAGAGCGAATAAACAATGATTTATCTCTTATTTAACTTTGAATACCTTTTTTTATTTATCTATAGGATCAAACCTAAGTCGCAAAACAGACATTTTTGTTTCTATCGCAGTATTTTAAGGAGAATTCATTGCATTAACTCTAAAAGCAAACAATTAAACTTTATTGAGAATACTTTTAAGTAGCAAAAACACTAACCTTATAGTCACCCTATTCGACAAGACTTGGGTCTATACAGTTTAGCGTAGCGTAACGAGACTCAGAAAACTTTAATCAATATTTTTAATCAACGAATTAACAAACAACGTTAACATATCTTTACGTGTTATCATGTCCACTTGTTTAAACTAAAGTTGGACAGTAAGAATCACATATTTCTGTTTACGACATAGGATTCACCCTGTATATTTTATTATATTTTTTTATCGCAATAAACAATTCGATTGTGGCAATATGACCCCTGTGAAAAGTTAAATTTTCACTTTCATAATATTTAGTGATGATAAGCGAAATGGGCTATTTAGTATTTAGAGATCACTGAAATTACTTCTCGATTATTTTTACATTTTGCACTAGAAAACCCGCATTTCGTCCACGTAAAATCGGGGGGCACGGCAGTGCCCCCGCCAAGTCGAGCGCGAAGCCAACACTGCCGTACCATCCTTTACTGGAACCATTTCGCCGCATTTTCAGGCCCCTATTTGAGCACCTCTGGATAAGATTTATTTTACCGTAGTCTGGTAAAAAGTATCCCATAACCACCTTTGGTTGTCCTGGTATCCCTGTACCAAAATTGCTTAAAATTAATTAATGTATATCTCTATTCTCGGACATAATTATGGCCTTCATCAATAGACAGGAACAAATTTTCGAGTTCATCACTCTATATTTGCCCTGGCCGGGATTCGAACCCAGGACCGACGGCTCAGTAGGCACGTGCACTACAAAATGCGCCAACCGCGTCGTCAAATATTATGAAGATCGAATTTGATCATGTACTGTTTTTAAGGGCCTTATCACACTTGCGATTTGCGAGCGTATTTTCTATACAAATAAGCGACGCGGCGTACACGCTGCGCGATCGCCTTCATACAAAATACGCTCGCAAATAGCAAGTGTGATAAGGCTCTAACCGACTTCAAAAAAGAAGTAGTGGTCTCAATTTGTCGGGGATTTTTTTGTTATATTTTTTTTTATGTGACTTTAGAGGCTATCGTGCAGACAGACCGCCTGTTTTCAAGCGATATTGTGTAGAACGAGTTACATGGATAAAATGGATATCAGAATCTGATTTACATCACTCAAGAGTGTACATGTATAGTATACATTTATGTATACGAGTATGCACATGCCGATGTCTCAACCGTTTCACGACATTCAGCCGATTTCCAACGCTTTTCACACAGTTATGCAAACAAGGCCGGCAAACATCTAAAAAGTACTCATGCTGTCCTTGCTTACACATAGATAAAACACAAAGAATCGTGATGACGTCTCTAACTTAAAAACTGACAAATGAAAATAAATTTTTAGTAGCAATCCTGGTCACTTATCTTATTTATTTTTTTAAACTGTATTGCACAGAATAAACTAGTACAAATGGCGGACTTTATGCCACAAGGTATTGTCTACCAGTCAACTATAGGGCTATACAGAAACATCGAGTTGGTGCAGAATATAACATTCGGAGACAATTTTAACAAACAAGTTTAGAAAAATAATATATACTACAAATACTTGATTTTACACAAATAAATAATTATACCCATTATAAGATACTACATACATATAAATGCATGTACCCAGTGTCCTTTGTACATACAGGCGATGTAAGTTCTATGGTGCCCTTTAATTTCTATCTAATATGCATGTTATAATGTAAATAACTTTGAATGGGATTCTAGGTTCCTCTCTTTATGTTGATTTGTGTACGAGGGTTCCATAGCAATTGTTTATTGGAAAAAAAAAAACTTAGCAGTACAAAGTTTCAAAACATCTGACACAAACACAACATTATTAGTGTTTCTGCTACTTTTGAGTGGTTTATCTTCCCAAATACCGGTGAATTCGTGAATGTCCTAGATCGCAGGTGTTCGTGACCCGAACCGAAGGTGAGGGCCATAAATATGCGATCCGGAGCTTTACGAATTACCACCCGTGGCTTGTCTAAAGTTTAACGTCTTGCCTTGTCCAGGATGTGACATTTTCGGGCAGAAAATCCCACTTAAGGACTAGAGTGAAGCAAAAAATTACAACATACTGCCAACAATGATGGTAGACAATTCCTCATGGCATTAAGTCCTCCATTGGTACTTACATTTGTAAATAAATAAATGCTTAACAGATTTCATGGGGCTGTTTGGTAAATAGGACATTGTTTCTCAAGGAACAAATAAGCAAACAGACAACTAAATTAAGAACTCTTTTCCTTATTGGATGTTGCTTGAAAATATAATAATAATATTCAGAAGTACAGTCGCCATCAGATATATCAAAGCAAATAATTTGTTCATAAATATCTGAACACGCACTCCAACGCCTTGACAAAAAGATTCGTGTTCAGATTTTTATGAACGGATTTTCTGATGCCTTAAAAACTTGTATTGGATGTGTTAATATCAATGAATACTAAACGTCAAGCATAGACCAATTTAGAAAAAAAAAAGTTGTGAACCATCTGTCTAGAATTCCCATAGCTCTACAGCTACACTACTCGCGAAGTTGACTGAGGTTGGGCGAATATGATAGTGTGGAGAGGCCTTTCGCTTCAGAAACTTATACTGCGACCAACTTCGCCTTGGTCATCTTCGTGATAGTGAGGAGCTGGGGTTCAAGTCTAATTTCTCAATCCCTTCAGCACACAAGACATACATAAAATCATATTATCCTTAAATAATAGTAACGCGTCAGGAATTGATGATATTAGTACCAGAGTCATTAAGCTGTGCGCTAAACAATTTTCGGAACCACTAACGCACATAGTAAACTTGTCTATGGAAGAGGGTCGCTTTCCTGACTGCTTAAAATATACAATTATTAAACCTTTATTTAAAAAAGGGGACAAATCATGTATGAATAACTATCGGCCCATTGCACTTATACCAATTTTGTCAAAGATTTTTGAGAAAGCACTGTACAGTCGGGTTATTTCGTTCTTAAATGCTAACTCTATTTTGAACAGTAATCAGTTTGGTTTCCGAAAAGGTAGCTCAACCACCTTAGCGTGTTTTAATCTCGTCAAAATTATAACAGACTGCATTAACGAGAAAAAACCTGTGGCTGCCAGTTTCTTAGACCTAAGTAAAGCTTTTGATTCCGTGGACCATTCAATATTGTTAAATAAATTAGAAAGGTACGGAATCAGAGGAAATGCTTACGATTGGATTCGTAGTTATTTGTCTGGCCGACAACAATGTACTGAAATAAATAACATTATAAATGGTGAATTAAAAATGGCTAGATCAGCATACAAATATAACCACCGGGGAGTGCCACAGGGTAGTATACTCGGTCCGTTGCTATTCTTATTATATGTGAATGATCTCCCGAGCAACTTAAACCACAACTGTATAATGTTTGCCGATGATACTACGTTAGTAATTAAATCCAATGATATTGATGAGTATAATGATGAAATTAATGATGCACTCTCAAAAGTTATAGACTGGTTAAATAATAATAAGTTAAACGTTAATGTTAATAAAACCCAACTGGTGCAATTCAGAACCAACAAAGGTCGTACATGTAAATTAAATATACACCATGAAAACGAGAAAGTAAAAGAAGTAGAAACGACCAAATTTTTAGGAATTTATATAGATCAATGTTGTAGTTGGAAGACCCAAATTTCTGAAATTTGTTCTAAACTACATAAATTTGTGTTTGCTCTAACAAGATTAAGTTGTACCAGCTCTAGAGAGGTAGCACTTACAGCATATCATGGAAATGTTTCTTCTATGCTGAATTACGGATTAATGATATGGGGTAATTCAGTAGATGTGAAAAATGTATTTTTAGCACAAAAGAAGTGTATAAGGGCTGTGTGTAACACCCACTACCTGGCACATTGTAAACCTTTATTCCAAGCTACGGGGATCTTACCTTTACCATGCATGTATATTAAACAGATTGCATTATTTGTAAAACGACATCCTGAATATTTTATAAAACATGATCAAATTTACACTAGATCAACTAGATATAAGGATAAACTATACTTGCCTCGATCCAAAACGCATGTTTTTGACAACAATTCTTATTGTATGGCAATTACAATTTTCAATAATTTACCGAAGTATGTACAGGAATGCCCCCTTAATCAGTTTAACAAAGTCATAACAAGTTGGCTTCTTGAAAAATGTTATTATTCCATCCAAGACTTTCTGAATGAACAATATAATAATAATGATAAAAACATTTAAAACAAATATATTCCCTAATTTTGACATATTGTAATCTATTGTAATCATATTAATAATAAGTCCACATTTAATATAGAATTGTGCCTACTGTCTAAGTTATGTTCTTCATAATATTGTAAACAGCGAACAAAAATTAATTATATTGCATGCCTATTTTAGGTCGAACATGAACTTCCTGTGTATTATCAACATCCATTGTAGCTACACTGTTCTTGCAATAAATATCTTTATCTTTATCTTATCTTTATCTTTAATTTACTACATACTACTTTTACATGTATAAACAATTTGAATAAATAAATAAATACCAGACAACCTCACACAAATTGATCTAGTCCCAAATTAAGCTCAAGAAGGCTTGTGTTATGGGTACTAGACGACGATATACATACATATATAGATAAATATATACTTAAATACATAGAACAACCATGACCCAAGCACAAATATTCGAGTTCATCATACAAATAATTGCCCTGGCCGGGATTCGAACCCGGGACCGTGTCGTCATTGTGAATGATGTGATGATATTTAGGACCATTCATTCTCTAGAAGCTATTTGTGTGTTTGTTACTTGATATGTTGCCTCACTGAACTGATAACTAATATGGAAAATCCAGTGGATACATTAATCCATTCATAGTAATCCCTTGATAGTAGGTATATATTCCGATAATATAAATGTAGTATAAGCAGTTGAAATAAGCAAAGTACTCTTAAAATAAGTGGTTCACAAAATTTTGCGATGTTGATAAATAAAGATATTGTAATTTGCTCGATTTTTTGACCCTCAATTATCATTGTCACACTAAACTTGTGACCAATTTGTGGAATTTATATCAAATTTGTTTGTTTAATAATTTAAAAATCATGGCCTATTTATGTTCAACAGTGGACATCTGTGGCTGATAGATAATTAAATAAAATATTTGAAATTTCAACTTTATAAAACATAATTTGTTTTTCTTTCTTTTCTTTCTTTCTTTCTAATTATAGGTAGACTAGCATTAACCCGCGGCTTCGCCCGCGTTCCTATACAATAAACATTATCCTACGGGAACGATGCTCTTTTTTTCAGGATAAAAAGTGGGCTATTTGTTAAAGTTAGGGTATAATCTGCTTATCCCTCATGCATATCCGTCTAGCCGTTTTATTGTTGAAAAGTTTGAATGCATTTATTACGGCTGCAAGAGGTTTCCCGATGACTACTCCAGTCTCGCCGCGCCACCCGCACTGGCCTTGACGACAATCGAAATGGCACCAAATACAAATTTAAACATCTATTAGGATAACGGGACTCATTCCATACCTAAAAAGCAAAAATAAATCCCTTATAGGATCACTTGTAGCTGTCTGTGAGTCCGTCTGTTACAACCAATTTGCTGCAAAACTACTGCACCGATTGAATTGCAATTAGGCACAAATGCTTTCAAGAATTTTCATGTCCACAAATGTCCCAAAAAAACATGAAAATGACACCCATATTCATATCACCCACAATCATAAGTCATAACGTCATCGCACCGCCACAGGGGAATGGTATTTCACGTCCGCTACGTTGAGTTTTAAAATAATTGTTGTACCCGTAATCAGCGACCTGATAAATATAATACCCATGTTGATTCTCAGACTTTGTCAACACATTTCCCCCTTTTAGGGCTTCAATTCTTGAAAGGCCTTAAAAGCGTGTTTACTCATATTCTAAGAAATACTCCTGTGAAGTTTCGAATAAAATAGTCGAATCTTGTTTCCCCATACAAACTATGGATCTCTATTTCACCCCCTTTAGAAAAATCGTTTATTAGTGCGCCCCTATACCCTATAAGAAACCTACGTTCTAAATTTAGACTCTTTAGAATCAGCGGTTTGGGCTGTGCGTTTAAAAACGACACCCATATGTTTAGACATATTTAGACATTTCTACCCCATCGCACCCTAACATGAGAGATGGTATTACACGTCCGCCATGTTGAATTTTAAAATCGTTCTTTTTTTAGTAATCAGCGACCCGATAATCCATAGAAACCAACTCTTCCCTCTTCCCCTTCCGGGATACAGGGTACCAAGTTATCTAATCTTGTTTCCCCATACAAACTTTGGATCTCTATTTCACCCCCTTTAGAAAAATCGTTTATTAGTGCGCCCCTATACCCTATAAGAAACCTACGTTCTAAATTTAGACTCTTTAGAATCAGCGGTTTGGGCTGTGCGTTTAAAAACGACACCCATATGTTTAGACATATTTAGACATTTCTACCCCATCGCACCCTAACATGAGAGATGGTATTACACGTCCGCCATGTTGAATTTTAAAATCGTTCTTTTTTTAATAATCAGCGACCCGATAATCCATAGAAACCAACTCTTCCCTCTTCCCCTTCCGGGATACAGGGTACCAAGTTATCTAATCTTGTTTCCCCATACAAACTTTGAATCCCCATTTCACCCCCATAGGGGGTGAATTAAAAAAAAACCTTTCTTAGTGCACCCCTACACCTTATAAGCAACCTACGTGCCAAATTTGAACTCTCTAGAACCAGCGGTTTAGTATTTAGACATTTCAACCCCATTTCACCCCAACGGGGGAGATGGTAATTCACGTCCGCCTCGTTGGATTTTAAAATCGTTGCGGTTTTGGTAATCAGCGACCCGATAAACCATAAAAACAATACCCATGTTGATTTTCAGACTTTGTCACCACATTTCTCCCTTTATGGGGTTGAATTTTCAAAAATTCTGAAACACGTGTTTACTCATTTATCGTTAGAAATACTCCTGTGAAGTTTCAAATAAAATAGTCTAACTAATCTTATTTCTATAAATTTATGAAACATGTAATGTCTCATTTTATTAATGTGGGTACACCACAATTTTTATTTGAACTATATATACAAAGATCAAAGCTTAAAGAAAAATTGAAAAAGGAGCTACCTGGTGGAACGCGCTGGACCGGTAATCCAGAGGTACCGGGTTCGATTTCCGGTCCCTTCCACCAGGTGGCTCCTTTTTCAATTTTTCTTTAAGCTTTGATCTTTGTATTCATAGTTAATCTTATTTCCCCATCCAAACTTTGGACCCCCATTTCTCCCCTTTAAGGGGTGAATTTTGAAAAATTCTTTCTTAGTGCACCCCTACACCTTATAAGGAACCTACGTGCCAAATTTGGACTCTCTAGAACCAGCGGTTTATTATTTAGACATTTCAACCCCATTTCACCTCAACAGGGGAGATGGTGATTCACGTCCGCCACGTTGGATTTTCGTTGCGGTTTTAGTAATCAGCGACCCGATAAACCATAAAAACAATACCCATATTGATTTTCAGACTTTGTCACCACATTTCTCCCTTTTAGGGGTTGAATTTTAAAAAAACCTGAAACACGTGTTTACTCATTTATCGTTAGAAATACCCCTGTGAAGTTTCAAATAAAATAATAATAACCAATCTTATTTCCCCATACAAACTTTGGAACCCCATTTCACCCCTTTAGGGGGTGAGTTTTGAAAAATCCTTTCTTAGCGGATGCCTACGTCATGACATCTACCTGCATGCCAAATTTCAGCCCAATCCGTCCAGTGGTTTGGGCTGTGCGTTGATAGATCACTATGTCAGTCAGTCAGTCACCTTTGAGTTTTATATATATAGATTGGTATTCATTATTATATTGTACACCGAAAACCTATGAATTTACTATTAAACAAACTTAATTTAGCATTGCGAGAGTCAATGGTGGATACGGAAAAGTAAGTAGCTAGTAGGCTCAGCCTCATGACAATGGATCTCTACTAATTGGTTTCTGCTACAAGCACTTAGCACAACTCCAAAAGCTTTGGGATGCCACTGTACATCTTTTTCATGCACAAGACAGTGCAACATACAAATTATCTAACTGCTGAGAAACATGCACAGTAAGTGTCTTAGCACCTGAGAAACATCACACAGTCCATGTATTTACGGTGAGAGCACTTACAGTGGTTTCCTTCTCAGGTACGGAAGGACTTGCAGTGTTATGCTCCTAAGATACAAAATTAAGATGGTACGCCAATATGATTTTTCATTATAGTAATTGACAACATGAAGAACTTTATGTTTGTGATTTTAGGGCACACTGCGGACTGTTAACATCTGCAATGTAATGTAGGGATGGGGGTAAATACTCAATCAAATTATGACAGGGTCAATTCAGTATTTACCCAAAAAAATTGGGTACTTATCACTCCAAATTAATAGCCAATTAATATATCACAACACCTCTCTAATTACATCTTTAATACGGGTAATTATATCTGTTATTACCAATACTATTGCAAGTGGGTACATGATTGATGTTATAAAACAAAGAATAATGAGAAAGTCTTCCACATGTTTTCCTTACGCTGCACAATAGTGAATTGCTAATTACTCACCTCCATTGCATGTATGAATAATAATAACACAGTATGAATGTTATGTTAATAAATAATTAAATATTTTAGTGCGGTTATTAGCCAAATGTGTTGCAAGATCGAAGTTGTCTGCAGGCCCAAGGGATTTACTAAATTAGTAATAGGGTCCTATTGGCATCATTTGCAAACTAGTTCTAAAAATGACAGACCTGTTGAGTTTCATTTGTTGTTGCTTCTCAGCCGGGGATTGTTTCTTAAAAACATGTTAACTTTTAAATTGCCTGAGTGGTCTACTTTTACTTAGAGAATAAGGTTCATCGTTTGATTAGGGACCAATGGTGTGGCGTGACAAATTGGCTTACTTCAGCTCAGAGTAATTGAAGAGGCCTCATAAGCTTAAGAATAGGCAAACCAATGGGAATCGGGTGCTATGGATGCAACTCCATGGTTAGGGTCTTTCTGGTATTTTGGTTGACAAGGTTTATGTCAATGAACTAACACACAGGATTGGTACACTGTATAGGAAATAAATTCGGGAATGTCACTCTGTACTGCTCACAAACACAAACATTGACAAATAAATACAACATTACATTCATGACTTATGATTATGAACTTATGTTCGGAAAGAGAGGGAGACCAAAGAGGACTTATATAAACCAAATAAAGGAAAAGGTGAATGAAACATTGTTGCGAAACAAAAACAAAAGAGCTTGGTCCTGAAATCTATGATGAAATTAATAAATGCGACATGTAAGGCACAATAAATAAATAACAATGAAAAATTAACTTTGTTCTGTAAGTAGGCCACAAGGGAACTTTTACATGTCTGAGTCTAATGGCACTGTTGAGAAGAAATTGTTGTTGTAGGACATTTTGGCTCTGGTGAAGCTTTCAGTCATGTTTTGAGTCACAATTATTAACACCACATGGGGTTAGTTATAACCAGCCTGAAATTCTCCAGAATATTGTTCTGACATTCTTGTTTAATTGACCGGAATATTTGCACGCTTGCAGAAAGCACAAGACATAATGTATCTAATGTAACGTCCCTATACTGTGTCTATGCAAATAAATAATTTCAGATTTCTGATAGTTTAATTTGTGGCAATTTTGAGCCGTCACAGGGACTTCTAGGTAAATGTGTATACTTCCGATATAATATGGTATGAAGTGGCTTCCGAGATGGTATGAAGTGTATATAATGTTTATTACAACAGGTCAGACAAGTTTTTTAAGCTCCATCTGTTCCACACACAAGTTCAAGGGTCAGTCAAAATTGGATGGACATGTAACATGAAGTAAACCTGCATAGTATGTTTCCAACTAGGTTTCTAAGAGACTTACATAGAAGTCCATGTGTGTAAGATTTACTTAAGCATAATATTATAAATTATAACTGATAGCAAAAAGCAGTAGTTATTGTATTTAAGTATGTGTACATTAATTATAAAACATACAATACAACACAATAATGATCTCTTCCAGATCTTATGCTAGTGAAACTAATCAAAATAAGCGTACTGAAAATAGTAAAAATAGACATTATTGTTAGTAGTATTGATTCAAAGTAGAAAAACTAGTAAACTATGATTCTGGTTGTCTATGTGTATGAAATTTATCCTCATCTTCTTCAATTGCCATGTTTCTTAACTGTAACAGTACAGGTTCCAGAAGTCCAGATATTTCTAGTTGAAATCTGGTATTTTATGCAACACTGATGAGGTGTTATTGATAAAGTAATGAGAGTGGCTTGACTAGCATAAAATATGTATTCTTTATTTTATTGATCATGTATAGCTGGGTATATGCTTTCAAGTTGGTCAAATAAGAGCAATATTAAAGGCAACCGCAATATTACTCATAACAGCCTGTACGTTTTCCCACACTGCAAAATGACAGGTACCTATATGGGACCACACCGCATATTTTACTACTAAGTAAAATGTTAAAAATACGCCCAAAACGCCGATGTAAAGCGGCAAAAAGCTCGATCTCACGCCAATAGTACCTGTTTAAAGTTATCCGAGAACGTATTTTGCAGTAATGAGGTGAAATGTAAAAGAATCGATGTTCCAACTAGCAACAGGGCTGTGCCTCTATGTCCTGTATAACTATGTACCTATCTATAGAATACATTCATGCACGCCTTGATTTTCACGAATGCGTGACATCCTTGCATCCTATGGACTAGAAAGCGCCCTAATGCTCGACAAACGGAACTAGATTGAATCAATGATAGCGTGAGGAGCAGAAAATTAAATGGCTCACCCAATTTTATAGGCCGGCGGTGCCTCACGAATTTGTCTCATACACACTAATCCACACCTCGGTCTCAATTCAAACAACAAAATATTCGACTCAGATGACGTAGAAATACAAATTGATCATGATTACAAGCAAATAGTAAAAGTAATTGGTAAAATGAAACAAGAACTTTACCCTTCCGTCAGTAATGTGTCTTCGATCGTCCCTCCAGCGGTTTCAGGGCGATTCCTATATCACCATTAAGACTGGATTATCACTTTTTGGCACATTTTGTATCTGTACAACAACACCACACTGAATCTAGAATTAATCACTAGTTTTTAACACGGACTCTTCCACCATTAGCTTTTCGTACACCTTATCCCGGGCACGATCCTACTCACGGCCATTTGCAAATTGCGTCAAAATTCCTGGAATGTGATTGGTGGATTCCGCGCAAGTCTTGTTTCAGTCCATCACTGCTATCTGGTGGTAATATTGCGAACTAATAATTTTGCCATACAAAAATATTCCTTACTGCTTCATCATACAGACTTTTAAAATATTCATGACAGCACTTACATCCTTTTGCAATGATTCCAGTAGGGTGCGGTAAGGTAGTTCGAGAACCCCGTATCGTGACGTCAAACTGGGCGTGAATAATAAAAAGCGGGCTGTTTAAATTGTGATTACAAGTATAAATACTGCTAAACGATCCCGGTAAATTATTGGATATTTGAAAAGGACAGATTAAAATAATGACAAGATATGAATCTCTAAATTAAATACTTATTTTAGTGTGATTTACGAGAGTTTTAACGAAGGAATTCGATCGGGTACCCCACTGCGCTTCGTTCTACGCATCATTTTTTTCTAAACTTGTGACAGTAAAATCTAATTTGATGCATCAATTGTAGACAATTCTTAATTGTGTGTCTGCTAAAAGGTTTCGATGTTATAAAAATTAAACATGAACAAACTAAATTTTAAACGTAGTTTCTTCATACTCCTACCATTGGTTTCCAAACGAAACTTTACTGTCAAGTGAACGTCAACCAGTACCCTTTGTCATTTTATGTATGTCGGACGTTCGCCGCGGTTCGCCAGTTTCGTGAAGATTTATTTGGATATAAACAATTAAATTAATTCACACACGTACGGATCATGGACTCTAAAGTGTTATAGAAATATCAAATTAAATTAACTGGACTTCCTTTAAATCCTAGTTTGTTTAGGACTTAGTTGGAGATTTAAATTGCGAGTTATTCCGCAATAATAACAGGCTGAGTGTGCTAATGTTCTATCGGTAAGTATTATAGTTTTATTTTAGAAATAATTTACGTGAAAACGTCTAGTAATGGTTGCGCTGCCTTGAGAATCGTCGTAACTCGTAGAATTTAACGATTTCTTGATTCTAAAATATCTTCGTAGATTATGGTTAGTGGTTAGTCCTTGATACCGTCTTTGTTGCTTTTTGCTCTCGCTAGCATAAACTAGCGCATTGCGCAAAATCGTTGCAGTATATCCTCGTTTCGATATACTGGCTGTTTGTTTAAGATAACTTGTTTGCCATTGCAGTTAATTAAAAACTTATTTTAAAAAGTTTTATTCATTGCGTATATTGAAATGCTATTCCTACGCAATGTAAACACAGTGTGTATTACGAACAAACATGTTATTCATAAATATTCTACATAAACAAGACACACCTGCAATATTCTTATAAGTATCTTATTGGGTGAGGGTGAGGGTTGTTTTCATATGTACATACGTACATATAAAAAAAACAGTGGTAACAAAGTTTTGCCGTATTTTTATTAGTTGTGTTACCAATTACCATAATTATCTTCTAACATGTATGATATCAAGCTTGTGCACTAGCATAGTCATTATGAATTTTATTACAATGGCTTTTTCGGACAATTTTACTATATTCTCCAATGTAATTATTTGTGTTTTTATCATAATTTTTCTTTTTGATCATGAATACATTGCATTGTTTAGTGACAATTAAGAAATAAATATTTTTAGAATAAAGTATATTCAGAATGAAAAATTGTAATCAAGAACACCTTTTTCTGTGCATAAGTGTTTTTTTTTAAAGAAGTGCTTTGTCTAATATTAATTAAATTGTATTAATACACCTGTACCCTGGATCGGAAATCTAAATATCCTCACAGTCTAACAACAATTTTTGAAGAAAAAACCTATGTATTCAACTTATAGGTACCTATTTTTTATTTGCATTTATTTAATTTTGAGACATCATTCAGTTTATAGGATATCTCCAATATTGACTAATCCATTTGAGCTATTGACTAGTGAGAGATTTTTAAGAAATTTAGTTATTGTAATATACTGAAATTATTTATTCTATTGGCACGCGCATGTTTTTATTCTATTCTTATAACATCTTTCGATCTTATTGAACTATGAGAATAGTAACACCCACCATTTTACATTCCCCTTGTGTGAAGAAAAATAACTTGAATTATATTTATACTATAATTAATATACTCCTACCTATTGCACACAAAAGGGTAACTGTAGTCCATATTGTGTTCTTGTGTTAAATTATAAGTGAATAAATGAGACAGTGTATCCTAAATTTCATAATTTTAACTTCAGATACTTAGGATAAATGGAAAGATACAATTATGAGCTAAGTATATTTTAATCATGGCTTCATCCACATGACATATGCCTTTGTTTTTTTTTCTTTTTAAGTTAAAAACCTTTTCAAACCCATATTTTGTCTCTTTGTTGCATCCTGCTATCCCTTATATTATAAGGTGCCATTCATTAATGACATAAGGATAATTTTGACAATTTTTGACATACGAAGATCCTTTTACTGTTTGACATTGTCAGATAGAGTATGCAGAGATTTTGAGGAACTCTCGCATGGGATCCTTACGTAATTATTGAAAAGCCCCTAAGGGATATAGACCAGATAGTCCTGATTCTGTGTTGCATCTCCTAACTCCTTCCAATACTCCGTGTAAAATGTATATTAGAAGAAGTTAGTCTGTTTATTAATATATAGATACTTACGCCGATGACTGTCTAAATAAGTACAAAGTGTTTCTATAAATACTAACAACATTCTTTACATGACATGTTTTTGAAATAGGTAGTGAGGTCTTAGACCATTCAAATCCAGCCCATAGACCATTGTAGCTTAATTGTCAAGTTTTTGTATAAGCATTTGCATTCAGTTTATAACGAATCTTGGATGGTATTAGTAAATGGACGTTAAGATGGCATTGAGCACCTCTAACTCAACTAAGCGTGACTTCGCTTGTCGCGTGAGACAGCGTCACCTGTCTTTGTCACACTGTATCGAATGGAAACAGACAGGCAGTATATCTTTTTTTTTTTTATGTCATAGGGGGCAAACGAGCAAACTAATCGCCTGATGGAAAGCGATTACCGTCGCCCATAGACACCTGCAACACCAGAGGAGTCACAAGTGCGTTGCCGGCCTTTTTTTATATCTCACGCGGGGTGATGATTTTGAAGTGAAGACCCCGACACGCGACCACTATCGGTGTCGGCGACCGAGAATTGACAACATTTCATATTTATAACAGGTGGAAATTAATATAGAGATCGACAGGGCTTTATGTCGTGTACCTTAAAAAAGAATCTTGGAATTTATTCTTCTGTATTTAAGGAAATATAAGAAAATACATCAAATAACTGCAATCTAAGACAATACGGGCTGAATAGGGTTGTTGTCTAAACCAAAGAGCGAAAACATAGATTTTTTTTTATTTGACGTTGACAGATGACAGATGCATACCGAGTTTTATTCAGTTTTTTTTTAATAAGAAAACCGACTAAAGTAACCGTTCCATTAAGTTCTGGTTTTGGTGTTGCCACATTTTAAAATGAGTATGTTTTTATAAATTAATAATAAAATAAATAACCATCTCAGAAAATAAATAAAAACAGAGATTACTTCGTCTTTCTAAGCGGAATTCAGAAAAGTAATAAAATGATAGTCTTAAAAATATGAAATGTTGTCAATAGTACCCTCACCATGAGTTTACAGTGACTATTCGCTAGCGATTCCGTAAACAATTTGTATGGAGAATTGTAGTTCTACAAAGTAACCGCTGGGCGCTGCACTATTCTCCATACGAATCGTTTACGCTGTCGCTCGCGAGTACGGTCACGTAAACGGTAAGGGTACCTACAGTAGGCCATAGGCGTCGCGTGAAAAATATCCGTTTTTTTAGGGTTCCGTACCCAAAGGGTAAAAACGGGACCCTATTACTGAGACTTCGCTGTCCGTCCGTCCGTCCGTCCGTCCGTCTGTCACCAGGCTGTATCTCAAGAACGGTGATAGCTAGACAGTTGACATTTTCACAGATGATGTATTTCTATTACCGGTATAACAACAAATACTAAAAACCAAATAAAATAAATATTTAAGGGGGGCTCCCATACAACAAACTTGTTATAGATTATATATATGTATAGGTACGGAACCCTTCATGCGCGAGTCGGACTCGCACTTGCCCAATTTTTTTTTCTTTTTCCCTGGTGGCTTTCACTTCTTGCTGATTTTGGCAGGAAGTATTTCGCCAATGTCGACATGTAGGTACACATATCATACGAGAAGAGAATGGTAGTAGTGGGTTTAAATTTTTGTGAAAGGATAAGTGAACCAGAAACAAAAAACATTAATTACTTATTTTTTGACGACGCGGTTCGCGCAGTTTGTATTGCACCTGCATACTGAGCCTGCGGTCCTGGGTTCGAATCTCGGCAAGGGCAAATATTTGTGTGAAGAACTCTAATATTAGTTCCTGGGTCATGACATGAATGTTATCTATAGTTCTAATTCCATTTTTAAAGCGAATCCCATTAGCTTTGTACCCGATGAACAATGCCCATTATCTGTATTGTTGACTGTGGCCGCAACTGCCACTTCAAAATGTAAGGCGTTATAAGTGCAAATTACTTTTACACTAAATCAGTCTTTAAGTCAAACGATATAGGGTTTACTCTTAAACAAAGAGAACACAGATGTTGGTCACTTCATTGTCTTTATAAGCATCGAAACGAACTTCACTGCTCTTTCACTTACGAAGTGACCAACATCTGTGTTCTCTTTGTTTAAGAGTAAACCCTATTTCGTTTGACTTAAAGACTAATTTAGTGTAAAAGTAATTTGCACTTATAACGCCTTACATTTTGAAGTGGCAGTTGCGGCCACAGCTAACAATACAGATAATGGGCATTGTTCATCGGGTACAAAGCTAATGGGATTCGCTCAGCCAAAATAATTATTATATATATGTATTTATAATTATATTATTTATATCGTCGTCTGGTACCTCACCCTTATTACAAGCATTGCTTGTTTGGGGCTAGGTCGATTTGTGTAACTTGTCCCTTAATATCTATTTAAATCATGTATTCATTCTATTTATAGCCATGTCAGTAAATCTTAGCAAAAAAAAAAGTAATGCGTCTTATACGTTACGTATAGTGACGTAAGAATTAAAAAAACAATGCTTCACCTAACCATTGATACAAAGATCTAAGCTTAAAGAAAAATTTAAAATGGAGCTACACGTGTCCTGATACTATGTTTATCGAGTCTTTAAATAATTCATAAATTTAATGATAATAATTAATTTAGATAATCGTAATCGTTTCTACCAAAATCACAAAATATGATAATTATTTATCTATGATGGATGACTTCTATTAGCCACATGCAAACGGATCCACGCGGATGTAGTGTAATTATCTTGTTAAAACATTCTTGAGAAAAATTTAAATGCGTAACCTGGTGGAAGAAAACGGGAATCGAATCCGGTACCTGTGGCTGGTTTACCGGTCCAGCGAGTTAACCTCTCCACCACCCTAACGCTAGATAGACTGTCGATTTTTTCCTTATGCCTCGTGTAGATCTTCGCATTGTTTAATTTTCTTTGTACTTTGGTCTTCGTTCGTATCAATAGTTTAATACAAAAATTGTGGTGTGTACCCACAGTAAAGTAAGTAGGGTGGGGTAAACGTGTTCTTGAGTGGAGACCCCGGATCGGCAAGCGTAGTGTGGGACGCCCTCAGACTAGGTGGAGCGATGATCTGTGCAGGATGGCTGGCAAAAGCTGGATGAGAGTAGCCGAGGATCGCTTACTTTGGCGTGCAGTTGGAGAGGCCTATGTAACTATTATATTAATCTGTGCCTATGTCCAGCAGTGGACACGAATAGGCTGATGATGATGAAGATGATGATGATGACCCACAGTAAAAATAACGAGGCATTACATGTTTCATACATTTATAGTATACATATTGTTAAGTGTGCGTTTGTTTGTTTAATTAAATAGCTGTGTAAAAATTTGACCTCTTCTATCATACACGTCACTATTTAAGTACTCGTATTAATTTGTTTGGTATTTCATACATTTGCTTATCTGATGACAATCGGTAGCTTAATGATAATGACACTTGGGAAACAATTATATATTATGTAGATTAATTGACCTAGTAACAGTTTTACTGCCCTATATCAAATAAATCACTAAAAATAAATTAGTGTACTGGCTGAAAATTGTTTCCTTTTTGTACATTTTCGACACATCTCTACCATTTACTAAAATTTTGAAAAACTGCCTGGAGATAAAAATACTTTATTTATCGAACCCGGTCCAGTCATTTCACGACAATCGGTTGAGAAATGCGACCTGACGGCAAGAACAGCCGGACATCTGGACAACATACGAAAGAATTTTAGCCCAAAGCTGAAACGGAGTCGATACGCTCGCTCGGTTGATTAAATTCGTCGATATTCGGTATCGGTGCTATTTAATTAATAATAAATAAATATAGGACAACCTCACACAAACCAATCTAGTCCCACAGTAAGCTCTAGTAGGCTTGTGTTATGGACACTAGACGACGATAAACGTACATAGATAAATACATAATAAGATAATATATCAATACAGTGCTATTTATATATGACAATTAAATTAAAACTAAAGAACTAAAATCTGAAATCTAAAATAAATTAAATTAAACTAAAATAAATCTACAAAACTGTGCCCCCGCGGCATGGTCCCGAAGACGCTGACAGCATTTCCTCGCTGAATCGCAATGCTCATGCTTCAATACATACTTAAATACAAATAACATCCATGACCCAGGCACAAATATTTGCCCTTGCCCGGATTCGAACCCAGGACCGTCGGCTCAGTAGGCAACTGCTTAACCACTGCGCCAACCGCGTCGTCGCCGCTATTTCTATTGCCGATACGATACTTATAATTAAGAGGTTTTTATGTCAACCGTTGTCAACCTTTCACATCGGTAACTGGAAAGTTGCCGAAATGTCAGGGAGGCTCAAATAATTAATATACGCGATATAATCAATTTAAGAGGCCTCATTCCTTTTAAAATTTATTTTTTTCATATTATGACAAATATATTGATAATTTCAACCAACTTTATGAAGTGAATTATACTTTTCTCCGAGTTCTTGGTAGTAACATAGCTATTTCATGCTTTCATTTCATTGCGTGCAGTCGAAAATAAGTCGTAAAAACTATGTGTTTTCTGAGTGAATTTTGACAATTTCGAGTAGTTTTTAAAACAAAATATCAATGAAAAATTCAAACTAAGTATAGGTTTCAAATATATACCAATGAACCCCGATAGCCCTGTTCTAGGTAGTAACATCCATACTTAATATTATAAATGCGAAAGTGTGTCTGTCTGTCTGTCTGTTACCTCTTCACGCTTAAACCGCTGAATCGATTTTGATGAAATTTGGCATGGAGATAGTTTAAGATCCGAGGAAGGACATAGGGTAGTTTTCATCCTGGAAATTATCCCTAAAAAGATTGAAAAGTGAGTAAGTAATTCATGATCACATTGATGACCCTGTAGAAAATGTAACGATTAAACCAAAAGCACAATTGCTCTTACATTTGCTTAGGCGCTATTTTATTAATTAAGGTGATTAGGTGGATATCTATCGTGTTGTACGAGGTTTCTTCCATACTTGCAAGTTCCACGTGGACGTAGTCGCGGGCAAAAGCTAGTCCATAATATGTTATGAAAAGTGTTTGATCACAGAGAAAAATGTCTAAAACAATCAGCATTTTAAAAGGAATAAGGCCTCTTAAATTGATTTCTTTAAATCACAATATTGTGGATGCATTCGCTGAGCACAGCTGATGTGTTATATAATTAATATCATAACATTCTCGTTTGTGCCATTCAATTATAAAGCCTAATCTTTTACAATACATCATTATATTACCTTGTGTCATAACAATGACTGTTATGTTACTCATACCACAGAATAGATAATAGTACACTCATACTATAAACCGAATCATCCAGCTATTTGTTCTCGTCTCAATTTATTTTAAACCGTATCAAGTTAGGACTGAGTGTGATTTTCGTTGGTTCGTCGGTTCTTTGTTCGTGGTTTCTCTTTGTTAAGGTTATTATACTTATTGTATCAATATTATACATCCGGAGTAGGCAATTGGTTGTATGTGTACTTAAAGTAAGGTACTATTGATCACTATAGTATCTTAACACGTTCGTTGCGGTACGGAACCCCGTGGGATATGCGTTAACTTAATTGCCGCAGCGAACGTGTTAAATAAAAACCGGCCAAGTGCGAGTCGGACTCGCGCACCGAGGGTTCCGTACAAACACTTTCCATCCCTAAGTGTTTAAGTTAAGTTTGCACCTGGTATGTATAGCGCCCCATATAAATTAGGTGCAAAGTTAGGTATTTAATTATAAAAAAAAAACTACTTACTAGATCTCGTTCAAAACAATTTTCGTTGGTAGTTTTTATAGTAATGTACATCATATGTTTTTTTTAGATTTTTCATTTTCTTATTTTAGAAGTTAGAGGGGGGGGGACCAACTTTTTTCCACTTTGGAAGCGTCTGTCACGCAAACTATTGAGTTTAGAAAAAAAAAAATTTTAGAAACCTCGATATCATTTTTGAAGACCTATCCATAGATACCCCACACGTATGTGTTTGATGAAAAAAAAAAATTTGAGTTTCAGTTCTAAGTATGGGGAGCCCCCAATATTTATTATTATTTTTTTATTTTTGCATCAAAATCTTAATGCGGTTCACAGAATACATCTACCTACCAAGTTTCAACAGTATAGCTCTTATAGTTTCGGAAAAAAATGGCTGTGACATACGGACGGACAGACGGACAGACAGACAGACAGACAGACAGACAGACATGACGAATCTATAAGGGTTCCGTTTTTTGCCATTTGGCTACGGAACCCTAAAAACCGGCCAAATGCGTGTCTGACTCGCGCATCGAGGGTTCCGTACAAATACTTATCCCATCTTAACTGGCCGGGTTAAGTTTGCACCTGGTATGTATGGCGCCGCATACAAAGTATGGGAGGCCTCCTTAAATATTTATTTTATTCTGTTTTTAGTATTTAATGGCAGGGTTGATAAGCGGTGGTAGCCTAGTGGTTAGGGCATGCGACTTTCAATCCGGAGGTCGCGGGTTCGAACCCGGCCCGTACCAATGAGTTTTTCGGAACTTATGTACGGAATGTCATTTGATATTTACCACTCGCTTTTCGGTGAAGGAAAATATCGTGAGGAAACCACCTAAGCCCAATAAGGCCTAGTTTCCCCTCTGGGTTGGAAGGTCAGATGGCAGTCGCTTGCGTAAAAACTAGTGCCTACGCCACATCTTGGGATTTAGGTAGCCGACCCCGATTGAGAATTCATTCTCAAAAAATGGGACAAAGGCTAGGAGGATGTATTCGTATGGCAGGGTTGTAGGTCGAATACAGCTTAGCTTATATATTAAGTTTGAGACTCTTTAGCCATTTGATGGCATCGTCGTTGAGGTTGATCAGGTCTTCGGCGGAGCCTCCAGTATA
This sequence comes from Apotomis capreana, assembly GCA_947623375.1. Taxonomy (NCBI): domain Eukaryota; kingdom Metazoa; phylum Arthropoda; class Insecta; order Lepidoptera; family Tortricidae; genus Apotomis; species Apotomis capreana. The sequence goes on from OX392522.1 coordinate 1,171,543, forward strand.
GCGAGTTAGAGGACACTCTTCGATAATGTGCTGAATGGATTGCACTTCGGCACCGCAGTATTTGTTATTATAGATTTAGATTTATTTATTTCATAATAGCAAATTACATTATAAATTATCCTAAGTTAATCAACATGAATTTTGATATTATGATCGTTAATAGAAAAATACAATTTAATAATAATCGTTCAATTAAGTCAAATACAAAATCATAAAATAGAATCGTAAAATGCAAGGTCAGATAAAACAGAAACAATATGTCACTATGAGTCAAAAACTAGCTACACAACTTATAATATATAGCGGCAATAGAAATACATCGTCTGTGAAAATTTGAACTGTCTAGCTGTCACGGTTCATGAGATACAGCCTGGTGACATACAGACGGACAGCGGAGTCTTAGTAATAGGATAGGGTCTCGTTTTTTACCCTTTGGGTACGGAACTCTAAAAAGGGAAAATTTTGTTTTATGCAAGGCAGACTAGCCGGGACCTAACGCCAAGTTGAAAGTGACATACAAAATGTGGACATATTGCTTTTTCATTTACTTGCAGTTTTTATATCCTTATCTATCTTATCTTATCGTATATAGGTATATATATCCCACCAAAAAAACATTTCATGTAAAATTAGCGGCCAAGACTCACATGCTCATAATGCTTTTGCTATTATTACTACTTACTTACAGACGCTATGGCCCAAATAAATGAAAAAGACTAGGGCACCTTACAAAAATAAATGAGATCCCACCAAAAACATTTCATGTAAAAATGGCGGCCAAGACTCCTATGGTCTGGCTGTAAAAAAGTTATCAGATCCCTCGAAAAGCCAAGCCCCTAAGCCCTGAGTTTACTAATCCTACACCTTGGCTTCAAAGGTATGGCTTGGCCGTTTCATAAAGTACCGTAAATAAGTCTAATGGACTGTCCGGCCTATATGGTAAGGAATGAAGTTTATATATATTATCATGGAGATATAAACTTTAAATTCTTGATATCGTATGGGCCAGACGGTCCGTTGGACTTATTTACGTTACTTTATGAAACGGCCAAGCCATACCTTTGAAGCCAAGGTGTAGGATTAGTAAACTCAGGGCTTAGGGGCTTGGCTTTTCGAGGGATCTGATAACTTTTTTACAGCCAGACCATAGGAGTCTTGGCCGCCATTTTTACATGAAATGTTTTTGGTGGGATCTCATTTATTTTTGTAAGGTGCCCTAGTCTTTTTCATTTATTTGGGCCATAGCGTCTGTAAGTAAGTAGTAATAATAGCAAAAGCATTATGAGCATGTGAGTCTTGGCCGCTAATTTTACATGAAATGTTTTTTTGGTGGGATCTCATTTCTTTTTGTAAAGTAGTTTTTAATTTTTAGGTTTATTTTTTTATTTTTTTGTGCCGTAGCGTTTCTAAGTAAGTAGTAATAATTGTGTATTTAAGAAATACTTACGTTTAGCCCCCATTATGGAAAACCTATACAAACTTTCATCCCCTTATTTAAAGGGTGGGGGGTGATTTTCTAAAAATCCTAGAATATATATTTTATTATTTATAACAAGGAGTCCCTATATCAATTTTCAGACCTCTAGTATCAAAATTTGCAGAAGTCTCATACAAACATCCATCCCCTAGTTTAAGGGGTTGGGGGGTAAAAGTTCCAAGTTTCAGAATTATTCTATTGTTTGTGTACTAAACCTAGCTTACATACCAAATTTCAGCTTTCTAGGTCATCGGGAAGTACCCCAGAGGTTTTGATACGTCAGTGAGTGAGTGGCAAAATCGGCGTATTTTAGGTACCAATAAAACCTAAAGTATAAAAGCTAGATCAATTAAATTAAGTTTATTTCATATGTTTCCTAACTGCATCTTAACCGGTGAATTTGGGTGCTCTTGTGTTAACTGGGACGAGGCTATGAGGGTTTGAAAATTAGACGAAACGGTTCGAGAAAAGGTAGGTAGTGCCCCGCTTCTTTTTTGCTCGTCTTGGCGGGGGCACTACCGTGCCCCCAGATACGAAGTCGAAGTGTAGATATGGAAGTAGTAATAACTGTGTATAAGAAATACTTAAGTTTAGCCCGATATATACTACTTTTATCGCCCATTATGGAAAACCCATAAAAACTTTCATCCCCTTATTTAAAGGGTGGGGGGTGATTTTTTTTAAATCCTAGTATATGTATTTTATTATTTATAAATAATAAAGGAGTCCCTATATCAATTTTCAGACCTCTAGTATCAAAATTTGCAGAAGTCTAATACAAACTTCCATCCCCTAGTTTAAGGGGTTGGGGGGTAAAAGTTCCAAGTTTCAGAATTATTCTATTGTTTGTGTACTAAACCTAGCTTACATACCAAATTTCAGCTTTCTAGGTCATCGGGAAGTACCCCAGAGGTTTTGATACATCAGTGAGTGAGTGGCAAAATCGGCGTATTTTAGGTACCAATAAAACCTAAAGTATAAAAGCTAGATCAATGAAATTTAGTACATTTCATATGTTCCCTAACTGCATCTTAACCTGTGAATTTGGGCGCTCTGGACAGGACTGGGACGAAACTACGAGGGTTTGAAAATGAGACGAAACGGTTCGAGAAAAGGTAGGTAGTGCCCCGCCTCTTTTTTTCTCGTCTTGGCGGGGGCACTACCGTGCCCCCAGATATATATTTTTTTATTTATCTCATGCAATGCTTACATTTGGTACATTTATCTTACTATCGCCAAACATACGTTTATTGGCGAATGCTATTACTGAATTTATTTCTTATTAAGGCTTATTTCTTAAGGCTGCCTGTCCACACAGAAGCGGAACGGAACTGTGAAAAATGGACGAATCAAATTCCCTTTCTTAAATGCACTTCTTTTGGGCTTTACGAAGACGCAGGCTGATTGGTTCATTTTCTCCACTCCGATTCTGTGGACAAGCAGGCCTTAGGGTGACCACTAAAGCAGAGCGGAGCGGAGCGGAGCGGAGCGGAAAGGAGCGGAGCGGAGCGGAGACGTGCGGAATCGATTATAGTACGGCTCTTCCCAGGTGAATTTTTCGCTTCGAGCCCTAATCTTTCAAACAATGGCCATTGTCTCTATTATCGCAAAGCCGCTAGCTCAAGTTTGCCACGCGCCACTATAACATTCATATTAAAAACAAACGGTATCGTCATAGTATTAAGGTTCAAATCAAAATAATATGAATGCTGTATTTCGTCGGGGTGGTCTATTGTCCTACACTACCAAAACGCAATATCTAGAATACCAGTGACATTAAATTTGAACCTTAATACTATGACGATACCATTTGTTTTTAATATGAATGTTATAGTGGCACGTGGCAAACGGTAGCTAGCGGCTTTGCGATAATAGAGACAATGGCCATTGTTTGAAAGATTAGGGCTCGAAGCGAAAAATTCACCTGGGAAGAGCCGTACTATAATCACAAGAGTGAAGCGGAGCTGAGATACAGATTTCAACTCAGGTGATTACTGATTGGTCTGTTCCGCAAGTCACCGCTCCGATCCGCTTCAATAAATAAAGAAATAAATATCGGACAACCTCACACAAATCGATCTAGACCCAAATTAAGCTCAAGAAGGCTTGCGTTATGGGTACTACTTATATAGATGAATATATACTTAAATACATAGAACAACCATGACCCACGCACAAATATGACGCCGACAAAAATAAGCCGGGACCGCCGGCTCAGTAGGCAGGTGTCTACAATGCGCCAAACGCGTCGTCATAATATAATTGAATGGACGCACTCTTAAAGTATGGTTTTCACTTCGACAAAAATATGTCCAGCACGGAAGTGCCGTTGTAACGCTCAGAACAATGACCCGATTCGCTAAGACGTACATATTCTGCAACCGTTGTACTGACACTAATTGATTTCATCTAAAGCGACCGTATAATCGACTTCAAAACTTAGTGATAATCCAAATACTTTGTCGCACTAAATACCAGCAGAGCGACAGTTCCGATTGTGTCAAAGCAATTAAAAGTGAAAAGGTAGTAAACTTGGGTTATTTTGATGACACTGATACTCTGATTTCAGATCTACCGGTATTAGAAGGGCTCTAAATCCGGTTTAAACCGGAAAGATATGCTCTGTTTACTGAGTGATGGCTCTAGCGGTAATGATATTTCAATGTAGAATATACACTTTTTAATTGGCCTAAATGCTTAATTTGAGAAACTTTGGAAAGCCCCTCTAATTCTTGCCACCAACCTTGAATATGAAGCGTCTGGCTTTATTCAAGAATATTTAAAAGCAACGGGTCAGTCAGTCCTAGAACTAAGGCCCCAGAACACAATTCTACGTCTGATGAGATGTTTCTTCGCATCTTTCAGATCATTGAAAGCATTTCTCTGGTAACTTTTTGGAAGGAACATTGAAATGTTCAACAAACGTTTCTTGGCGAAAAGAAGGGATCCCATGATGATTTTGATAAGCGTTCAGCATAGGTTTAGCCTAACCTGTAATGGTCTACCTATTGTTTAGATTTAAGTTTATATATGTTTTTTTTAGATTAAGTATCTTTAGTTTAGTAATTATTACTATTATAATTTTCATGGTTTTGGTGCTGTTTATTTAGTCTCAATAAATTTATTTTCTTTCTTTTTTTCTTTCTTTCTAGCAAGTGTCGGTCCGGCCCAGGGATAGTGGCGCTACAAACAGCTTTCATATGGCAATAATGAGCATACGTCATATATTTGCATTATTATACTTCAGTAGCAATTTGTCATTAACGAAATTCAAGACATTGTTTACCGGAATGCTGCTCAATCCTTCGTTCTTCTTGCGAAATACATACTGAGTCCTAATAAAAAAAAACTAAATTTTCATCACATAGATAGTTTTGGCTTTATTATACAAAAATTTCTCTAAATTCGCGGAATATTTATGATCCATGCGTACGTCAACGAAAAAAGAAATTAAATAAATAACATGGTAAATTGTAGTGTTAAGTGGTGTAGAGAGACCTCATAAACATGGACGCAACTAAACGGTGCCCGCCGTGTTGATACTTTAATGTTCTGCCGTACCATATTGGTGGTGCGCGCGGGTCGCCTACATGCTCCGTCTAGTGGGGGTTGTCTGTGGCTGTGGCACTTATTGGATGGCAACACTTATGAAATGACCTGTAATTGTTGGACTCCGGGGCGTGTCTCCACGGTCCACGGTCTCGGGTTGCACCGGACGGACGTGATTGGCACTTTTCTAACCAAGCGTGCATAATTAGACCGACTTCGAAATAAAAACAAGAGTATTGTCCCGTTATGCTTTTACCGTGGTCAGCGAACAGCTCGATTATCTTGATTGACAGATATTAATTTTGAGTATGGTCTGTTTGTACAAGATTGACGCAAATGGGTCGGCGAATTTAAAGGTCAGTCGGGGCAACCGTGCCTCATAGGCAGTGTTCGGATTAGGGTGTGCAATGTCCCGGGACTTCGTAACGTAATATTAATATGGATATGATTTAATCTCGGGTTTATAACCGTAATACCGTAAAGCTAAAATAAAATTATGTTTCGTTTCAAAATATTACTCAGTTATAAAAAAGTAGATACTTATATTGTTTTGTTATGCATGAATCAATTATTATTTTTTTCTGCTCCTGTACTTTTTTCCGTCATTTATAACTATATAAATGACGGTTGGTTACTACACCAACTCTAATAAATATATACTGTACTAAAGCCTTGTAAAAGTCTATAGTCTATTGCCCAGAAACGCACTGCTAAACGATGTATATAATGTCACCAAGAATGGGGGTTTGCCGGGAATCTACGGGGCATAGATAACCATATTAAGTATAGCATTTAAGTTCATTCACCCCAATTGCACACCCGATCCGAACACTGTACATAAGGTAAGCACACCTACCATAAATATGAGACCATTTCAGGTGCACATCTCTAATATATGTATCGTCTTAATTATATATTGGATTGGAATTGTAATGATGTTTTTTTATTCTATTGTACACTGTTCAAATATGATGAAATCCAACAATGTCAACAATTTGTCTATAATTACGATATCTGGCTACGAAGTTAGTTAATGGTTTACTATGTCGGGTGATAACCTCGGTGCGCGCGCACTGAACACGCGGGTTGTACGTGTGCGCACTTGCGCAGGCGCCGGTCCCCGGCCCTTTGATATTTATTTATTTATTTATTTAAACTTTATTGCACAAAATACATAAGTAAAAGTACAAATGGCGGACTTAATGCCTTTAGGCATTCTCTACCAGTCAACCACTGGGTTAAACAGAAATATGTTGTCGGTGCAGGATCAAAGATTACAGACAAACAGTAATACAACACAAATCAATTACCTAAAGATATATATAAGAATCGTATATATAATTAATTAATTACCATAAACTTAATAATTAGTTGATATTGAGAGTGAGGAAAGATTTGATTCACAACTGTCACACGTGACTACTTCACGCGCGAGACAGGTTAAAAAATAAAAAGAGGACTCCTTTGTCCTATTGACCCCGCTTTCCCGCCGCACAGGGGACGAATCTGACTTCCCTCCACATCTGAAAGTAATCACCGCGGAACGCTCTAGATATGTGTGGTAGAAATTTCATGCTTGTAATGTAACCCGATGCGCACAATTTCGCGGCTTAGCAACTCTACTAAGGAAAATAAAATTTGTAGGACATATCGTGAAATTGGGCTTACCATGGTCAGAAAAAGCAATTTTACCAATTCATCAGATTTTATTGAAATCTGTGAAAAAAAAATCGACAACAAAATAAAAATTCGCCCAAATGAACAAAAAAAATACAAAAGCAAGTGTCCGTTATCTTGGTATTCTCTATTCTCTGTATATTTAATCTGTGTATAGACCTTGCAATCAGGCCAGCCACAGCTAACTAATGTGCGATAAACATCGCCTTTCTAAATAAACCTATCGTAGTTATATCTGGCATATTTCCTTTTCCACGCTTTCGCCGCTTATCGTCTCAAGACATATTTGTCAATCGAGTTTGGATCTCTTAAAATAGAATGATGTTGATGGACAAGTATTTGGTTTCACTCATACAGTGATTAATCATAATTACATGGACACAAATAAAATATGTGTTTAACTCTTTCATCATAATCATATTGGCACAGATATATTGATTGGCCTATAGACTTTCATTGCTGGACCTCTAGGCCTCCCGCAGTTCTCCATAGCGAACGGTCGTTCGCCGCTCTCATCCAGCTGCCCGCTATCTTAACCAGGACGTCGGTCCAACTTGTTGCTCCCCATTCGGCCCCAACGGCCATCAGGCGACCTTTAGCTATAGAGATCCATACAAAAAGGTCGCCTTTTAGCTTAGCACGGCGGTATGGCACTCCGGAACGGCAGGCGAGACTCAAGCTATGCATATCCGTTTCTTTGTTACCAGTGGTGTGTCATAGTACTCCCCGATTCCCTTGTTACCTGTACAATTCTCATAAAATCGTGAGTTTTTAAAATTAATTATTACTACAAAATAACATTTATTCAAAGAACGTGACAATTGTAATGCAATATTTTTTTTTTGTACGACTGGCGGCGAATATTTTTTTCCTTCTAATCATTTTGTTACCATAAAGCGGCAACTAATCAGTGACGTAGAAAGGCTCACTAGCCCGAGTGCTATACCTTATTTTCTTATACCCTGTCCCGCCCTAAGTCACGCTGACCCGTTTCAGTCTATTCACGACGCCGTCCATGCGCCCAGCGCGCCTTCCCCTAAATTACTCCCACGCAAAGTCAGACTCACTGGTAGTGAGACAGTTCAAGTCACGTCTTAAAAAAAAGCTCCCAGGAGGTTGCGGACGGTATAATATTAAGTGAATTGAGCAAGCTACATATTTTTCATGAGAAAAACATGGCATGCCCAAATGTATTCCTGCTACTTTTAACGTTTGCCCCTGTGATTTATTAATAGACTTAGTGAATTTAATACTTTTATCACAAGGAATGATCATGCAAAGTTACAAACTAATCTAAAAAAAAAACACCAATGTTGTATGAGATGTAAGTATACATTGCTGACTCATTTGTTTTCGTCTATGAATGGAAAGTTTGACGAGTCATCTTTGTTATGACTTAACTATCAGGATGGGAGAGCTCTTTACAATAAATATGTGATTAGTACAGTCGCCATCAGATATATCGCAGCATATAAGGCGTTCATAAATAGCTGAACATGTACTGTAACGCCATGTCCAGTCAATAAGAGTCATGTTCAGATATTTATGAACGCCTTATATGCTGCGATATATCTGATGGCGACTGTACAAGGGGAAAATAATTTACACTATTGCTATTTTTCGGGCTATAATCTTAATCTTAATTCTAATGTTATATTTTTATTTATTTATCTTAAGGCTCCTTACCCGTACAAAAATGGTGATTGTTTTATATATTTTTCTCTATGATCAAACTTGTATTTTAACATATTATCAATGTTTGTAGACCGGCTAGTCGTCGGGAATAAAAGACGAGCCGTGGTAGTGTAAAAATATATAATAAAGAATAAAAACTATATACAATATAAAGAAAAACGGTATTCAGTCAGTACGCGGCACTAACGGGAAACACTGGCCTTAATGGAGCGGGGCAGGATGGTAGGAAAGACAGGGTTTCAAGCGTCTGCGTGGTTCCAGCTTCCACGCACATCAGGCAGGAACAACCGCCGGTAGAGGTGCGTTTGACAAAACACGAGCGCCGAACGCCTGTTTTTTTTAATGGCGTTTGTAAGCGGCCAGTGCTGAACCATGGAGGTTTGCCGCGTTACATGTTACTGCTTAGAACAGGGCTATTGCAATTTATTGGTATATATTTGAAACTTGGACCAGGAAAGCCATTAATAGAAAGGAATGGAAACAGCTGGGAGAGGCCTATGTGTCAGAAGAAACGCCGAACACTAATCCGGACAATGCGATGTGTTAGTTTTTAAGTAAATTGTGTATAAATGTATTCCATCAAAAAAAATAATGTTAAATGAGAGCGAAGTTCAATATAGCGTCGACTTCGACAAAAGAATTGAGATCTATATGGGTGCCAAGTTCTATGCCCTAAAATTTTTAGATACAAGAACAGAACATGCAACATACTAAAATAAATGTATGTAACAATTTCTTGTTTCTCATTACTACTACAATGTTTGCTACTTAATAGGTAATATAAATGTCCCAGATCATAGGTGTTTGCGGCCCGAACCGAAGGCGAGGGCCATAAATATGCGATCTGGGGCTTTACGTATTACCGCCCGTGGTTTGTCTAAAGTTTTACGTCTTGCCTTGTCCCGGAAGTGAGGTTTTCTCCCCGCTTAGCCCACTTACGGGCTGGGGTTACGTAAAATTTGTTGAATACAATGTTTATATAATATCAAGTCAGTCGATAATTTTAAAGAGCAAACATATACTAGCATAAGTACCTATCTATCTAGAGATATCTTCCAGAAATGGGCCGATTTATCACAAAGTTTATCAAAATATACTGATGCTATATAAGTAACAAAATGTCCTAAATTATTAAACATACAATGAAATGTCGTCATAACGTGCGCTATTACAGGCTTCGAAGTATCACGTTTCAGGCGGAACAAATCGAGAAAACTGTAAACGAATTTCATACAAAATTTAAGGCCTAAACCGGGTTTTTTTTTATATGGCGTCTGTGTTCATGAACATGCTAAACAGCTGAATTATATTTTTTTGAGTGGTGTATTTTTTTATTTCATTGCATAAGTTTGAGAAAAGCACTATACATGCCTAGCCATGAAAAGCTCCCTACGTCGGCCTTTACCTACTCACCCGACAAGCTCTTCTTTCCTGGCGTCTGCAGTGATGTACTTACTATTATTTATGAGGTTAATCCAACTTTGCCGGTGTAATGAAATAATGAACTTTATTCTGCAAGTAGGCCACAAGGGCACTTTTACATGTCTGAGTCTACCGGCATTTCACAAGAGGAGACCACTGTTGAGAAGAAACGCCGAAAGAAACTCAACAGTCAGTCATTTTTTCAGAAAGCATAAGTACTTAACTATTACAATGATAATATGAACTTAACTATACGTAGTTCTACAAGAAAACATATTAAAAGTGTATTTTAAGACATAAGTGAGGAAAAGTGTAAGAATAAAATAGAAACTACAAGAAAGCCTGACAGTTTATCACAATTTATGTACGTTTGATATGCGTTCTTATTAGAACTGTGCCCCTTAAACTAGTAGTGGTACAATCTAAGAAGGAGTCAGCTACGCGGTTTCTGGTTCAGGCCATGCATTTTTGTCTGTCAGATAGTCCTCTACTGTATAATATGCTTTTGACATTAGAGATTTTTTTAAATAATTTTTGAGAGATGGAAAGGCTAATTTTAAAACATGATCGTAACTTGTTATAAAAATGAATACATTGGCCTAAAAATGATTTACTTACTTTACGAACACGAAACTTTCTAATAGCAATTTTATTTTTATTTCTAGTGTTAAAACTGTGTGGACATCGGAATTTTTTGTAAATGAATCTAGGTTTCTAATAACATACATAATACTCTCATATTGGGACGCTACAGTTAGGATGTTTATATCTTTGAAAATGTATCTTGAGGAGTCACGAGAATTTAGGTTATATATAGGACGAATGGCTCTTTTTTGTAGCACAAATATAGTCTGAATGTCAGCTGCTTTGCCCCAAACCAGAATACCATATGACATGACACTATGAAAATAACTATGATAAACTAACTATGTAACATCGTATAAACACGAAGTAGAAAGTTTCGTCCTTTTTACCGCCCCACTTTCCAAGTAAGAAGTTGTGTCCAACGTTGCGGGTGCCATTATTTTTCGAGTTGACCTACTTGCGGCAGCCATCTTTTTTTCCAGGTAATATTTAGGACATACAGGGAGGAGCTATAAGTACTGATCTTATTCTAACTTACTCACGTGAAATTGTCAGGAACGGCGCGACATGTTTCGAACTCGTACGGAGCTCTTCATCAGGGCCTGCTGCCCGTTCAGTGGCGCGGTAACTTAAGTCACTTATTCCTGGGAGTTATAAGGAAAAATACTGTGATATAACCTATACAAAATTACAGTTCTGAATGTGGTAATCGTATCCCTGTCAGTATGATTTTTCTAGAAGTAATACGTACAGATAGCCTGAGAATTGCAATATTTGCGTTTTACTTTAAAGAAATTACAGTTCTGATGAAATAATAGTACCCATTGTCTTGATATTGAGCCTTTGAGTATTTAATTATTGAGCATTTTGGATTGAATCTTCACTTACATAGTATAAAACAAAGTCGCTTTCTCTGTCCCTATGTCCCTTTGTATGCTTAAATCTTTAAAACTACGCAACGGATTTTGATGCGGTTTTTTTTAATAGATAGAGTGATTCAAGAGGAAGGTTTATATGTATAATACAATTGCACCCGTGCGAAGCCGGGGCGGGTCGCTAGTTTGTAATAAAAATCACACTAATATCACCTAATATTATAAAGGCGAAAGTTTGTGAGAGTGTTTATGTGTATGTTTGTTACCTCTTCACGCTCAAACCAGTGACCAATTTTGATAAATCCATACTAATATTATAAATGCGAAAGTGTGTCTGTCTGTCTGTCTGTCTGTCTGTCTGTCTGTTACCTCTTCACGCTTAAACTGCTGAACCGATTTAGATGAAATTTGGTATATAGATAGTTTCAGTCCCGGGGAAGGATACTTTTCATCCCGAATAAATGTAGTGTCCCCGTGGGATGAGCGGGTAACACCGCGCGGCGCAGCTAGTATTTAAATAAAATAAGATACATGTACACATACCACATACATGTTTCATTTATGCTAAAATAAGTAATAAAATCGCAATTTGTAACATTATGCACCTTTAAGTTGTAACAAAATAACAGGTTTTCCGCCTCTCAGCTGATACTTGCCGCGACTGTGACTCCCACAATGATGGAATGATACGCAGATGTAAACATCAGTCCTTACAATGAGTTTACAGTGACCCATGGTATAAGAAAATATGGTATGGCACTGCGGCTAGTGAGACATTCTACGTCACCGATTAGTTGCCGCTTTATGGTAACAAAATAATTATAACGAAACAAATGTTTGCCGTCAGTCGTACAAAAATAATAATTATGCATTTAGGCATTACGATTAAATAAATAAATATCGGACAACCTCACACAAATCAATCTAGTCCCAAATTAAGCTCAAGAAGGCTTGTGTTTTGGGTACTAGACGACGATATACGTACTTATATAGATAGATAGGTATATACTTAAATACATAGAACAACCATGGCCCAATCACAAATATTCGAGTTCATCACACAAATATTTGCCTTGGCCGGGATTCGAACCTGGGACCGCCGGCTCAGTAGGCAGGTCTCTACAAACCGAGCCAACCGCGTCGTCGTCGTCTGATTATGACGTGGTGACTGCACTTCGTTGTATGACCTTGATTAGATTAACTGTAAGCTAAGCTGCAATTACCTTACTTTCCTACCCTCAATTTCGCGCAGAGAACGCGTCTACCGGTTTGTTATTACTAGAAGGTGCTGCGTCGTCGACGACGTGGAGAAAAAATCCTAAGCGTAACCTCCTTTTTTGCTTCTCCGTAGTCGCGTAAAAAGTATCCTGTGACCATCTGCGGATGCACAGCTACCAGTGTCCCAAAAATTGTTGAAATCGGTCCAGCAGAAATATTTCATTTATACAATTGACTAACTTTTTTAACCAGGCTTTTTATCGACGTTATCGAATAATTTCAAGTAAAGGATGAAAAATTAAATACATTAATTTTTCATGTTTTCGAAAATAACCCAATTTAAGATTGCAAAAAATATCGGCCAAGTGCGAGTGGGACTCTGTGCGAGTTATCTGTAAGTTTGTTGTATGGGAGCCCCCCTTAAATATCTATTTTATTTTATCCATACTAATATTATAAATGCAAAAGTGTGTCTGTCTGTCTGTTACCTCTTCACGCTTAAACTGCTGAATCGATTTTGATGAAATTTGGCATAGAGATAGTTTAAGATCCGAGGAAGGACATAGGATAGTTTTCATCCCGGAAATTATACCTAAAAAGATTGAAAAGTGAGTGAACATTTCTGTTGGGGTGCGGTGACCCTGTAGGAAATGTAATTATTAGACCAAAAGCACAATTGCTCTTACATTTGCTTAGGCGATTTTAATAATCCCTTTTATCAAGTGCCACGTGTACGTAGTCGCGGGCAAAAGTTAGTTTTTTTATATTTGTTGTTATAGCGGCAATAGAAATACATCATTTGTGAAAATTTAAACTGTCTAGCTATCACCGTTCTTGAGATAGAGCCTGTGGTGACTGACGGACGGACGGACGGACAGCGAAGTCTCAGTAATAGGGTCCCGTTTTTACCCTTTGGGTACGGAACCCTAAAAAATCACTAGCAAACTTCCTCATTTTAAAAGAGGGTAGGCGACCAGTAGTTGGTCACAGCGCAGAAAATCTTACAGTCTACTATTACTAAGGTGGATAGAATGGAAATTGTATCACTGTTATGTTTGTGTGTTGTGAGTGTCAAATTTTCCACAAGGTGACATCATGTATAGGGCCGATTCTTGACGCTGCTTTCACATTTTTTAAATATTTTTAAAGGGGGAGGGAGAGGTGGGAGGGTGAAAGTTACAGATTTATTAATTGTTCTCTTCTTTGTTCCTAGGCTCCATATCTAATTTCAGCTTTAGGTCGGGAATCTGATTTTACTAGTTCTGTACAACCTGAACCCCATTTTACAGGGGTAGGAGGGTGAAAGATACAAATGTCTTAATTTCTTTATTCTTTGTTTGTAAACCCTAGGGTCCATGCCAAATTTCAGCTTTCTGGGAATCTCTGGGGTATATCTATATTAAGTATATTTAAGGCCATTCACCCCAAATTGCACTGCCTAATCCGAACACTGATAATTTGGTATCTTGGAGCTGATCTGATGATGGCGGAATAAAGGATCGCTACACCGCTGCTCAAAATACGCTGACGGTGCGCATACGGGTGGATCAACTTTTTCTTGCTGTTATTCTGTCCCGTGACCCAGGGGACAATAGTGATTAAACTTCTAAGAAAAGTGTTGATAATTTATGTTATTACTGGTATTGACAGGATAGTCTACATAAGAATGGGCTTATAACTGCTTAAAATTAGCTTTTGCTAAATATAACCACGGAAATCGTAGTTTTAAAAAGTGACACAGAGGACATCACCATGGCAACGAGTGGCAGAAAATTGTTGATTGACCCATTACGCAATCAAATGTATGAAAAAGAATTGACGGGTGATGTTAGCGTCACGTATTTTTCATCAACAACAACTTTCTATAAAAATTACCAACTCTGTGTGGCTGAGTCCGACTCGAACTCGGACAGTTTACTCCCAAGTAACTTGACGACGTGGTTGACGCAGTTTGTAGTGCATTAACTACTGAGCCGGCGGTACTGGGTTCGAATCCCGGCCGGGGAAAAAAAATTGTGTGATGAACTTGAATATTTGTGCCTGGGTCATGGATCTTTATATGTATTTATATATATGTATATCGTCGTCTAGCTTTGCTTAGTTTGGGACTAGGTTGTTTTGTGGACTTATATTTTGCAATATAAGGTTTCGCCTATTTTATTTACTTTTTTAAGGCTTCCAATCCTGGGATTCTTTATATGGAAAATGCTTAATATTAGAAGCCTTATTTATCACCAAGAGTCGATACACGAGAAAAAAAAGGAAATAATAAATCGGAGTAAACAAGCCCTATGATAATCGATGAAGTGGTATCAATGAACGGTCGCTGAGTCTTTTGAGATGTTACATTCTGCCGTGCTTAGCTAAAAGGTGCGTCTACCATAACACGACAGCATTGTGGTACTTCTAATACCGATATTTACTCGTAAAACATCAACCGCTAATAATAGGAAAAACGAAACGCCAAAGGAACTGCAAGTGAAAGTTTAAAGTGAAAAGGTTGCGTCACCGCGCCAGTGGGAGCTGCATTCGACGCATAATAAGCATAAAGTAATTGAAATAAGTTTACCGACATTTTAGAAAGAAAGAAAGAAATACATTTATTCGTGACGTGGCCACAGATTAATATAATAGTTTGACGTGGCGATAAAGGTGTTTGCGGATAGGATGCACAGGATGTCCATGCATGTGAACTCCAATGAGCATTTAAATTTTTACTAACTTAGTTATTAAGTCTATGTTACTAACAGAAGTGTTGTAGATATGGATCAATGTCCGAAATAAATAATTTAAATAATTAAATTTAATAATTAATTTAATTTCATAAAACATAATTACACTAGGTCGATGCAGAGTCAGCCACCGGCTAAGCTTGCACCATAGATTGGAGCGGAGTTTTTTTTTTTTTTTCGAAATTTTCTCTTCGTCACGACCTAGCTAAATTTAATTTGTGCATTTTAAAACAATTTCTAAAATCGGTTGAGAACTCGCTGAGATCTGCGCATTGTTACGAAGTCCATTCGAGTCGATCCAATAAAGGGTGTGACAGAAATGATAAAAAAAAAGAATAGGCAACTATGATATTGATATACTTACTTACTTACTACGATGGCTCAGCGACCCGAAGCGAATCTTGGCCTCCAACACGAGATCACGCCACCTTTCTCGATCCTGCGCCAGCTCTTTCCAGTTGGAGGCTTGGAGTCCGCGCAGATCCGCCTCGACCATGTCCTTCCAGCGATATCTCGGGCGCCCAACCGGTCGTCTTCCTGTTGGGTGCCCCAGGTATGCTCTCTTGACGCCACGACCCTCTTCCATTCTCTCCAGGTGGCCAAGCCAGCGGAGTCTGTGGGATTTTGTTTCTCCTAGTATATTGGGCTCAGCTACCATGTCCATGATATTGATATGATTTTAGTATTTGTTTGAGGCACATTTTTGATGAAGAGATGCATATGCGGAACGTGGGAGTGAAATGGAATGTACGAGTGATATAATCTGGCTAAAGTATCTTTTCAGCAATTTTTGTTTTTTATATCTGTAAATCGGTATACGACAACACTGAAGATAGGGCACTAATTAGTCTTGATACTTGAGTGTTATTCTTAATCTTTAAACTGGTTCACTAATATGTTGCATAAAATTGATACTCATAAATTCATTTTGTATAACAACCTTCGACAGAAACATCATTTCTCCGAATTTTATTTCGCATATTTTTTTTCTCATATTGTGATTTCACATAATTTTTCATAACAGAACATTCATATGACAGAATATTAATAAGCATAATATTTACATGTCCGCATAGTTATTTCGAAGAAATTTATATCTTATAATATTAATAGTTCGATTCTGTTATGGTCGCAGTTCTAACCTAACCTAACCCATTAAGTTCGGTTTTAACCTTACCTACTTTACTGGCAGCAGTTCGGTTCTGTTGTGGTCACAGTTCTAACCTAACCTAACCCATTAAGTTCGCTTCTAACCTAACCTACTTCACTGGCAGCAGTTCGGTTCTGTTGTGGTCGCAGTTCTAACCTAACCTAACCCATTTTACTTGTATCAGTTTAGTTAATAATCACCTAATCTAACAACCCTAAATTAGTTTCCTAGCACTCGTCTGTTCCGTAAACTATGTCTTTATGCCATAATGAATTCGGCGATATTAATGTTTTGCCATATAAAATTATGTGAAATAAAAGTCGGTTATACTAGTGTTCTGCCATTTAAAATTATGCTAAATTAATAGTATGCTAACTGACGATTATGATACATATATGATTATGCTAAAGAATCATTCGGCTAAAAATGTTTCGGTTATAGCTGCTATGCGAAATGTATTTCGGAGAATCGATATTATGCAAGATAAGGGAACCCCTTTAAACTAGTATTAGATTCTAGCAAATTTAATATCAATAAAAAATACATCTTGGTAAGTTATACTTTACAATACTATACTGATCAGTATTGTATTTCAAAAATATTTGCAAAAGATTTATAAAATATATATCGCAGGACTTTTGTGTTGTTTTTAGTGAGTTTACATATTGTAATTCAAAACAGTAACTTCAGCGTTTATTGACATTCTTAATCTAAGGGCTCTAAGGGGATTAAATTAAAACATGATGAAAGTTTGTATCCGTAAATTTGAAATAAAAATATGCAAGTACTAAGATTTGGTTACTCTGTGGTTTATATTGCCATACTTAATGTGTTTGACAGTTCATTTGCTTGGTAGAGCTGACTATTGTGGTCCGACTCTTAGACTGAAAGTGATTTGCGTTTGGCCATTGAAAGTTTACATTACATTACATTACAATACGAGTACTCTTTATTGCACACCTCACAAAACATACACAAGAAATACAACGTAAGAAATTACAATTAGAGGTAAACAACATTCGTTCTTAGAGATCTCTTCCTGCCAACCTTTGGGTAGTGGAAAGTTAATCTCATGCCAAGTCAAGGTACTTTAACATATTTTATAGTTATTGTTCCTGTAATGTTTTTCACGGCACGCCACTTTTATCTACATTAATATTCTACACATATTTTCTGAAATTTACCTTACTAATTAACTTTTGGCCCCTAAAAAGGAGATCTTTAATTATGTTTTTTTAAGATATAAGATATTTATGAGTAATAACTTATTTTACTGTTAAAAATAACTAGGTATAGTAATTTCCCAAAGAGATCTTCAATTTACCATTTTATTTGCATGAAAAGGTAAACTGCGTGAACAATGAGTCAGATGTAAAAATAAAGATGTCATGCGTATAATTAAATTACAAAAATATGTCTTAAATACTCTTTACACTCGTTTACCTTCATTAAATTATCAACATTTCAAGGGTGTGACCCCACTGCTTAAAAAAACAGTCATCGGTTTTTGAGCAGCGGTGGGGCAGAGCCTTTAACTTTATCACCGGCAAGGGCCTGTGCACAAATCACGCGAGGTTCGATAGGGGTGACGGGTCACGAAAAAATTACGACAGATCAGAGATCACGTTGGGGAAGGGAGTATCAGGAGACCTCACGTGTATTTTTCTACAGTGAAAGAGCTGAGAAAAAATCTACCACATGAGTACCACCCCTTTCTCGGTTTTGGTTAAAAATAAATCTTCACTTGTTAAATACTTAAAAATAGTGATCTACTTTACAAAATACTGGCGAAAAAAAATAAACACGTAAGGTTGTCAGGGGCGTGGTAATAATAATAAAGAACCTCACCAAATATCACGACAAAACCTCGCGTGATTTATGCACAAGCCCCAGGTTGTGACATCGGAACTGGCTTGGTGTAAACATTACTGTAATGGGATCAGGGTCGCGCGGTGAGCTTTAATGCGAGCTACTCGTGCAAGTACTTGTACTTGTACAAGTCGAGGGGGTCTGGTGGCTTAGATCGCGCAATTAGCATTTTCGTCCTGTCTATATACGTCACAAATATAAAAGATACCTATGTACCTAACTGTGGGCTGCATAAATGCCATTATGCACGAATGGACCATGCACTTCTCCAGCTCATTTACCATTTGTACCTATGTACTCGCAAGGCATGAGCGTTGGAATTGAGATAAACGATTTCATGAAAGAAGTGTAGGAGAAAAGTGATATGAAAGGGACAGGTTATGAATGGGACAAATTCAATTTACAATATTGACATTGACATTGTCTATGGGTCAGTGTTGCCAAAATGCAAAAAACAAAAATCTACTACTTGTTTTCTGCCGCGGTAAATTGAATTTATCCCATTCATAACCTGTCCCTTTCATTTCATAGCACTTTCCCCCTAGTCCAGGGCCTCGTAGCCATTACAATTAAATACACTGGATTAAAAAAATATGTTATTAAAACGAAGATTTTTTTTACAGATAGTACATATCTGTGAGTGTTTCTGTGAGTTTTTTTACGATTCGGGTTTGGGTGTAAATTGAGAAGTTCTTATCTGAATCGCGTAAGAGCGAGCTAGATAGGTACTTATTTAACGCGAATCGTGAATTCTGGTAGAAATAGAAATATATTTATTTGCCATAAATGTGGTACAAAAGTGGTATTACACAATAGATTTCAGATCTACACATTTAGACTTTAAAAAGCCATGCAAATTATAAGATAGTCACTTAAATTACAAATTATGATTACTGGCGATTACGAAATTGATTACAATTATAAATTTAAAATTATATTAAAAAGTCAAGTTAATTAATTACCATTTAAAAATTCATTTAGATTGTAGTAACACTTTTCTACAAGAAAAGCATACAGCTTGTTCTTGTAGCTCAAGCAGTATAGGTACCTCAGTATACATATGTATATTTAGGCGCTCCAATCCCATAACTCGAGATTGAATATTTTCAATCTCGAGTTATATAACGAATATGACGACGCGGTTGGCGCAGTTTGCAGACACCTGCCTACTGAGCCGGCGGTCCAGGGTTCGAATCCCGGCCGGGGCAAATATTTGTGTGATGAACTTGAATATTTGTTCTTGGGTCATAGATATTATCTATAAGTATATGTATTTATTCACGAGTATATATTATGTATATCGTCGTCTAGTACCCATAGTACCTACAAGCTTTGCTTAGTTTGGGACTAGGTCGATTTGTGTATAATGTATAATAGTCCCATAATATTTATTTATTTATTTTTACACGTGTAGGTATATCTACATAGTTATTACACCGAATAATATAATAACATTGTGTCTTTCTTATTTACAGGTAAGTTAAGTCAAGTCAAGGCGGAAAAGGTCACATAATCACGTAAGGTTAGACAATTTTCTTATAATCGCCTACCACCTTAATATCTGTTATGGTATGCAAAGTATTACGAATGTTTCTTGCATGCACTTTGCAAGTTTGTATCGTTTATGACTTGACAGTTGACCTAAAAACGATCTTGGTTTAATCAATTTAACATACTAATCTGAATTATTAAGTTTTCTCTCGAGTTTCTTGCATGCTCTTTGCAAGTTTGTATCGTTTATGACTTGACAGTTAGTGTGAACGCGGAGAGAGTTTTACAGCTCTATCTACTAATGTGGTGAAATCTCTACGGCATGGCATCGAAATACAATCAATTAAAATAGCTTTGCTAATCTGCGAAACCAAAGAAAGAAATAAAACTGGCCAAGTGCTGACTCGCGCACCGAGGGTTCCGTGCAAATACTTATACCATCTTAACTGGCCGGGTTAAGTTTGCACGTGGTAACTTGTATATAATCTGTGGTATGGCGCCGGATACAAAATGAGGTGCAAAGTGCAACCTTGCTAGTCAACATAATCGCCACCCATGCAATCCCATGGTTATTGAGCAATTTGAGCAACTAAACAAATCAAACACGACATGCGATTGTGTACAAATACCTGAGCAATCCAAATCGCATGATCTCGGAGATTTTCACCAGTCGTAATCTATTTTCGGGTATTTAAATTACAAAACGACATAATGATCATGTATTTTAATAAAAATGCTGTCAAAATGCGATTGTCGAATTATATCTGTTTCACTCGCTCTTACGCTATCCAGATAAAACCCTCACAGTTTTCATCCAGACAAGAATCGCAATCTGAGAACTCACAGAAGGTGTAACGCGTCTGAAACGTCGAAATGTACACCCCAGGCCAAAAGTATGGAAACAAGCTTAAATTACTATAGCAGCCTGTGATTTCTTTACGGAACAAATTATAAAATTACAATATAAAAATGATTATAAACATTTTAAAAGTCAATAACGCAATTTCTGCTTATAAAAATTGCCAGTGCAACATTTTGTAGAAAGGCAACAAAAAACGACGATATGCACTTTGTCCCGGAGTTAGGGTACGTTCAGATGACAAGCGTTCAACGCGCGTTGAACGCGCGCTAAATTTTTGTATAGTGTTCACATGACACGCGCTTGCCAGGCGTTGAACGCGCGTTGCCGCGACCGCCATGGTTCAGTCAGTAGAGTTCTTTTGTCGAAGATGGACGTAGAAACAGTTTTAGCGGTGATATTATACCGACGGTTGAAACGACGCAACAGAAGACGGAGATATTGGGTCCACCCAATTTGTCAACCAGGCTGACTGAAAGCCAGTACATAATCTTGTATCCTAAATTAAGGCCATGCGGACCCAAACTTTTAATTAATAATTAATTCCGTATTAAAAACTTCGGTTTCCATTTCGGATGATTTCTGGACGAAACGATGAACCCTAAAATACGTCCATCCGCGTCAAAAGCGCGCGCTCAACTGAACGGAAACATGGAAAACCAATGATCTCAAAGCGCGCGTTGACGCGCGCTGACAACAGTCGAGCGCTAGCGCAGCGTTCAACGCGCGTATTAATAAAACGCGCGATAGCATGTGTACGGCCTGAATAAGTTGCTATGTAGTTGTAAACGCGCGTTAGCAAAACGCGCGTTAAGCGCTTGTCATCTGAACATGGCCTTAGGTAAGCATATATATATAGAAATTTACAATATGCAGATGTTTTAATAGTGGATGTTCTATTTTTTTTATCAAGGAATAATTATTGGAAACTTTAAATATTCAAAGAATATACTTTGTTTCCATACTTTTGGCCTGGGATGTATGATGATGATGATTTGGTGTAGGGACGCCCGGCCGGAGACAGGCGGGCTGTCGATCGCTCGACTGCGTTCATTCAGCCCAATTCCCAATTGGAGCCAACGGTTACTGTCCCGGCGGCGCTCCCATACAGCCGTCTTCCTCGAATCTTCTTGTTCTCCTGCAGAAAGAAAGGATATCTTTAAGGTTAATGTCCTTCAGCTCTTCCTCTCCTAGTTCATCTTTTCTGAAGATGATATATCGTACTGCCGCATACATGCAACACTCTGCTATAACATGCTTACTTATCTCCTCGGCCACATTGCGTCGAAAATAAAATCTATTTCTGTTTATTTATTTTTATAGGGAAATATATGTGCCTTTTTTGTACAAGTATGTCATAGGGGGCAAACGAGCAAACGGATCGCCCGACGGAAAGCGATTACCGTCGTCCATAGACACCTGCAACACCAGAGGAGTCACAAGTGCGGTCCCGGCCGGTGTTCAGCGATGTGTGATGTGTGTGTTGTGTGTATTTGTGTGATAGTCTTGTAATAACGACCATGGACCATCACCACTGTTCTAAAGTTAACAACATCGGTGTAATCGGTGGCAATTGATCAATGAGTGTACTTTTGCAAGTTTTGCAAAACTATTTGACTAACGCAAGCGCCTGGAAACAGTAGGTTTGTTTACGTCGACAATTTTAGAGTGACCATATTGATTATTGTCCTGAGATAATTTTTGATTGGGTTTTTTAATGTTACGGTATCACTACAAGTGTACATAACTAGTAAACTACACACATACTTACTTAATTTACAGATTCCTAATTATATTACGATATTTGTCATAATTTTCGTTAGTAGTTTGGTTTTTAAAGGGGTCTGAAGTAATAAAAATCTTGCTAACACAAAATCTCTACTGACGTTTACCTTACATATGACGTATGCACATTATTGCCATATGAAAGCTGTTTGTAGCGCGAGTATCTCTGGGCAGGACCGACACTTTTTAGGCTGTACCTTTGTCACCCTATCAGCCCACTGACATTTGACCCAGTGCTCGAGTGTTTGGAGTTGGGAGTGTTTGCATCGATACTCGATAATGTTTGCTGACATTGAGCGCGTGTTGCGACCAAATAGCCAATTTTGCGAAACTGTAAGCAATTACTTTGGGTTAGCAGTAAAATGATTGTGTGTAGTACTCGCCTTCTATTCATCATCAGCCCGTATCAGTCCACAGCTCTTTCACCCATCGGGCTACGTTCACACTTTGAGAGAATAAATCCAGGGATAGATACCCCATCGTATTTCCGATATAGGCAGTTGTAGATGATGTGGTGGATAAGAGCTAGATGTTAAATTATATTTTCACATTTTTGTTTTATGCGACATGTATGCCATACGATTAAAAGTCCACTGCTGGACATAGGCCTCTCCCTTGGCACGCTACTGAGCTCGATTTTCAGCTCTCCTCCAGTTACCTCCCGCTGTCTATGTCTTATGCATGTCGTCGCTCCACCTTGTTACAGGGCGCCCTACACGACGTTTACCGATTCGTGGTCTCCACTCTAGAACTCGTTTGCCCCAGTGGTCGTTGGCTCTACGATAGATATGACTAGCCCACTGCCACTTCAGCTTGCTTATTCTCTGCTACGTACGTAGGTACCTCTTACTAATCCTACTCATTATGTACTTTACAAGTTACGATTTCCATATACAATTAAAACACTACTGAAAGGGAACTTCTCAATAGTGAGTGAAAAGTATGTAATTTTAAATCCTAAATTAACTTTTTTTACATAGAATTTCATTATCGTGTCAGTAGGTACTTCGACATTTTTCAGAATGGTGGAGATATTGGGGTTGATTACGTAAAAAAAGTAATATTTCAGCCCTTTCTAAAACTTATCGCAAAGGCACGCAGAGCCACTAGTATACTCGTATTTTTGAACAGTTACTTGAATTAAATAATTTATTTAGTAAGTATTAGCCTACAAGGGACTTTTACAAGTCAGATCGTGCATTT
This sequence comes from Apotomis capreana, assembly GCA_947623375.1. Lineage (NCBI taxonomy): Eukaryota > Metazoa > Arthropoda > Insecta > Lepidoptera > Tortricidae > Apotomis > Apotomis capreana. The sequence goes on from OX392522.1 coordinate 1,195,130, forward strand.
ACCGGCATTTCCCAAGATACCACTGTTGAGAAAGCCGAAAAAACTCAACACTAAGTATTTTTTTCATAAATCATACTTAAAACAATCAATTACTATAAGTTATAACTAATTACATTGGTACACGTTAGCCACATCAAAGTTAGGCAGATACATTAGAATCAAATTTAAACTATCAATCTAAAAAGTCTGCCCAGTACAGTTGTATATTTAAATGCGTCACTCTTTTAATGTTTATCCTAAGCAAGCGTGTTTTCCTGTTGAATTCCAAGATTTTAAAGATTTTTGTGAAAGAACTTTGACGTCAATTATGCGATTTTTCGTTATCCTCAAATATATTTTTAGCAACAGGATTTTTGAAACGCGCACGTAATGCAAATGCATATCAAACGATAAAACGTTACTGTGAAAACAGGCAATGGTGAATCAACATCAAAAGTCGTAAATATCTTCACTCTGTTAGCTTAAATTACGATCTCTACACATGATCAAATCGTAATTTAAGAAAACTTGATCCAGGCCAACATAATTTTATCCCATGGTAATCTAGTGTAGTATGCGGCCAAAGGTAATTTATCTATAGCGGTAACATAAATAGTTTACCGCTACATAAACGAATATCGCTTGTGTCAGCGACAAACCAATGTATCCATACTAATATTATAAATGCGAAAGTGTGTCTGTCTGTCTGTTACCTCTTCACGCTTAAACCGCTGAATCGATTTTGATGAAATTTGGTATGGAGATAATTTAACATCCGAGGAGGATATAGGATAGTTTTCATCCTGGAAATTATCCCTAAAAAGATTGAAAAGTGAGTAAGTAATTCATGATGACATTGATGACCCTGTAGAAAATGTAATGATTAGATCAAAAGCACAATTGCTCTTACATTTGCTTAGGCGCTTTTAATAATGCCTTTTATTAATTAAGGTGATGAGGTGGATATCTATCGTGTTGTACGAGGTTGCTTCCATACTTCCAAGTTCCACGCGGACGTAGTCGCGGGCAAAAGCTAGTATAATTATAAACATAAGTATTAAATTTATTAATGAAGAAAATCTTTACATCCGATATCAATCATTAACCTCCAACCACCATCCATTATTACACTGGCGAATCTATTACTATTTTTTAGGGTTCCGTATCCAAAGGGTAAAAACGGGACCCTTTACTGAGACTTCGCTGTCCGTCCGTCTGTCACCAGCTGTATCTCATGAACGGTGATAGCTAGACAGTTAAAATTTTCACAGATGATGTATGTTTATTGCCGCTATAACAAGAAATATTAATAATATAATAAAATAAATATTTAAGTGGGGCTCCCATACAACAAACTTACAGATACGGAACCCTTCGTGCGCCAGTCCCACTCGCACTTGTCCGATATTTTATTTTAATGTATAACATGTATTGTTCGCCGACAGTCGGGTAATAAATTGAATTAAACATGGTGTCGTCTGCATATCAATTAGACTGATCAAATAATCTTGTGAATCGCGAGATCAATAAACGCTAGCACGTGAATTACGCAATCGCTTAACAAGCATGCTATTCCGATTGACATTGACATATTTATGTATGGCCATATATTTGAGTGATTTATCGGCGATGTTGTTGATATATGTACTTATATCATAAAAAGAGTCAAACTCTTGTCGGTAGTTGATGAAGTATTGTACAGCCTTTAGTGGCGCTTGTAACAGCTTTCTTATGGCAAATGATGTGCATACTTCACATATGTATTATTAGGAAACGTCAGTAGCGGTTTATCAAGGATTTGTCAGTAACCAAATTCGACACTATACTCGTACCTACTCACTCCGCAAGCCCTTCCCAGCTTCTGCAGTAATGTACTATTGTGTCAAAAGTTACAAGGAAAATACAAGTTTAAACATGTCAAAAAGTGAATGTGGACTCATAATGCATTCGCTAAGGTTGAGGTATAATTAAAACTATGGTGTTGCAACCGCCGCCGAAAGGGTTTGTGCAATGCAGGACCGGCTTGCCTCAACGCACTTTATTGATGTTAAGGACTAATGCGGGCCTACGTTAAATTACGATCCTATATAATAATACTAGCGACCCGCCCCGGCTTCGCACGGGTGCAATGCTGATAAATTATGCATGTATTATACGTATAAACCTTCCTCTTGAATCACTCTATCTATTAAAAAAACTGCATCAAAATCCGTTGCCTAGTTTTAAAGATCAAAGCATACATAGGGACAGACGGACAGGAAGATGCGCCTCGCGGTGTTATCCGCTGATCCCACGGGAACACTAAATTTTTAGGGATACAAAGTAGCCTATGTGTTAATCCAGGGTGTCTTACCTTCATACCAAAATATATCATTGGTCCAGCCGTTTAAGCGTGAAGAAGTAACAAACATAGGTACACACTCTCACAAACTTTCGCCTTTATAATTAATATTAGTGTGATATAATAAATATTAGACACAAATAACAAATGCACATAATTAAACACCACGTTGGTATATAAGTCGCATCCTTCACTAGAGTCTCAGCACTTCAGCAGGACCTCTAGTGTCGCCAGAACGCGAAGGAGGTTCCGTATTTCCCTATGATCTCTGGTCGTTTATTTCCTTGTTATCTATATCATCACTATCTATCCATTTGTATAATAAAATCACGTAGAATCATAAATAAATCAGGAAACGTCGGCTGCCAACATTGTTCGAACGTTCGAGGTCATTCGATTTAGAAACGCTATTTATTCGCAGGATACGATAACTGGCTACTAAATACACACGTACATTAAATCTTATTTAATCTGTAGGTACTATAAATATCCTTCGGTGCCGTTTAGTAACTAGCTACAAAATGGGAATCCGAAATTCCGTGTTTTGAAGCCGTTGCCGAATAGGATTTTTTTTCCCGTTTCGAAACTGGTTACCAACCGCGGTTACGAAGCGGTGGGAGAGTCCCATTTTGTAACCAGTTACAACATGGGCCTTTTTCCATTTCGAAGCTGGTTACGAACGTGAAGTACCAAACGGTACCAAAGGATATTATACTTACAATTTCGGCGACGACTAGCAAGAGGAGAAGTGGAGCGAAAAGGTGCGGAACTCAAATCAAACTGGATGACGGAGCATTGAGGATGCCGTCTCTCCCACCTAGGGGACACAGGATCATAACTATACCCTGCTTTTTAGGGTTCCGTACTCAAAGGGTAAAAGCGGGACCTTAATTCCTAAGACTTCACACTGTCCGTCTGTCACCAGGCTGTATCTCATGAACCGTGATAGACAGTTGAAATTTTCACAGATGATTTATTACTGTTGCCGCTATAACAACAAATACTGAAAACAGAACATAATACCTAAATATCAAAGTGGGGCTCCCATACAACATACGTGATCGGTTGCGTTAACTTTGCACCTCATTTCTATCCGTCGCCATTCATACCAGGTGCAAACGGAACCCTCGATGGACAGACTCGCACATGGCCGGCTTTTCTACATACCCTAGTGACCTGCAAAACTTTCACATTTTCGTTTCAAAGATACGACAATAATCCTTATCGAATGCATGGAGGTCATCTGATCGCCATTTTGATAAAAGGTTACATTATTCTAGTCAAAATCGCGATACATCTAAACTGCCATTTTGCGGGAATTTGCGAAATATTACCCGCGGTACTACGTGACTACTTGGTTGAGAAATAGACCCTTTTTGGGAGGAAATGCTGCCCAGCCTAAGCTGAGCCATTCTTGTACGGTGGACTGAAAGATCTCAGTCTTTGTTGTTTTGGACAACTATTTGCCAAGATATAACGTTTTATACTCTCGCTATTTGTACATAAACACTTTTTTTTGACAAACAAGTTGCGAATTATTTACGTACTAGCTGCGACGCGGGGTGTTCGCTCATCCCACGGGAACACTAATTTTTTTCAGGATAAAAAGTAGCCTATGCCTATGTGTTAATTTAATTGGGTGTCCGCTGCTTTCATACTGAAATTTATCAAAATTGGTCCAGCTGTTTGAGCGTGAAGAAGTAACAAACATACACATGAACGCTCTCACAAATTTTCACCTTTATAATTTTAGTGATATTTTTGATCACAGACTTGCAAATTTCAATTGTGGACTGGCAAAACTATTACGATTAGAAAGATACAGCACTGTAACCGAGAGACAGACAGCGGAAGCTTATTAATAGGGTTCCGTTAGCACCCTATAGGTACGGGATCCCAAAAAAACCCGGCCAAGTGCGAGTCGGACTCGCCTACAAAGAGTTCCGTACAAACACTTCCCATCTTAACTGGCCGGGTTAAGTTTGCATCTGGTATATATGGCGACGCATACAAATGAGGTGCAAAGTTAAAGCAACCGATCACGTTTGTTGTATGGGAGCCCCACTTAGATATTATTTTATTCCGTTTTTAGTATTTTTTGTTATAGCGGCAACAGAAATACATCATCTAAAAATTTAAACTGTCTAGCTATCATGGTTCATGAGATAGACCCTGGTGACAGACGGACAGACAGACAGAAGGACAGACAGACAGCCGGACAGCGGAGTCTTAGTAATAGGGTCCTGTTTTTTACGCTTTGTGTACGGAACCCTGAAAATCACCAAATGTCTCCCAATATGTGACCAGCCTTCACCCGAGCGGCCTTGTCAACTTTTCAAGGTTTAACTTTTTAAAAACTGCGCATATTTGGGTTCCTATTTATTCAGTCGATTGTTCCAAACGCGGAAATGCCATGACAGTTGAGACATTTAACTTGAACCTGTATGGCAAATAATAAAATACATAATTATTGCTGAATACCAATTGTCCTTTTTGAGGCCAGTTAAAATCAGCGAGCATCATTGGAATCATGGCGAAAAGGTTTGCGTTTTGAAACTCGTTTTAATATAAATATTTATTTTCCATTTTACAAGGTTTTATTTATATTTATAATTACTGTACGTAGTGGTTAGTTATCTACGTGTATCAGTTTTATTTTTGGATGCATACCTAGTCGGCTACATATTTAGTAAGTTACTTTAAATAAAGATTAGGTAAATACGTAAAAAAAACACAAATTTTAGGAAACTATGGCTAGACTAGACAATAACAGAACGATGTGACGATGACGCACTTTGTAATGTAAAAACAAGTACCAACGAAATTTTAAAAACATTTGTGTAGGTAAATTTTAAAGAAAAAGGCTACCTATTTAAAAAAAAACATGAAAACACGTGCCAGACTAACTACTAACCTTACTAATACCAAGTCCTGAAGTCAGACCTCTTGCTTATTATTGTCAATCTACAATCTAGTCATTACGAACGTAACCCAGCTTTCCCAATTTTTAGGGTTCCCTAACCCAAAGGGTTTTTACCCTGTTACTGGACCCTATTACTGAGACTTCGCTGTCCGTCCGTCCGTCTGTCACCAGGCTGTATTTCAAGAACCGTGATAGCTAGACAGTTTAAATTTTCACAGATGATGTATTTCTATTGCCGCTATGACAACAAATACTAAAAATAAAATAAAATAAATATTTAAGGGGGGCTCCCATACAACAAACTTACAAATAATTGTACGGAACCCTTCGTGCGCGAGTCCCACTCGCACTTGGCCGATATTTTTTATTTTATTTGTTGCCTTGCGGGCCAAAATGAGTCCTTTGCACTGGTTGTTTTGGACTTATTTTTGATGGTCAACTTGCCTTTTTTAGACGCCCGCCCGGTTAAATACATGACAATTACGAAATCAAAAAAATCGGGTGTAATTCTTGCCTCGGTTCGCAATTGCAACCTACGGCACATTAGTATTGTCTAAATTGTCTTACTGAGCCGTCAACGCACCAGGTGTACCTACCACGTTCCTAATTTCCTCCGTTGCCTAACCAATGGGCATTGCTAAGTTCCTGGGTTGAAGTAACAAGTTGCATCGCTTCCGGTTTGCCGACCGAGCGCTACCGACCGGCTACTGGGCGATAACAGTGTTACGCACTATTAGGGCCCTTGCACACTACATTGGTGAGACGCGCAGAGAACGCGCGTAGAGTCGAACCACACTTTTCAAGCAAATGAACTGTCAAACACATAAAACACTCTTTCTTTCTTTTTCTGTGAATTTGATATGCTACTTTTTTAATTTTATTTTTGTTAAAATCAATCTTGAATAGGTACTTATTTTAACTTTTTTAGTGTGAACGGTTGACTGGTGGGTTAAAAGATTTTTTGGTAATTCAAATCTGTAAAGTGTGCATTATTGCACTTATAAGCTATATTATATATTTATTGATATTTTTTTTTTTATATTTATGTACCTTGGTAAAATATTATGTCTGAAGATGAATCATTTCACTCTGCTTGTAACTTTTCTTCATCGTTTCATTCACTTAGCAGCTCGGAGTCTGAACCTGATACACTTGGCAACTGCCTGACCCGTACTTTCCAAAATTTTCCCAAAAATTTCAATTTGTGCCATATTAACGCACAGAGTATTCCCAGCCACTTAACTGACTTTTTAGAGACTTTCTCTTCCTGCAACGTTCACGTCATTTTTATTTCTGAAACCTGGCTTAAGGGGCATTCCACGTGAACCGGACAGGTAAAAAATATTGATGTTTCCGATTTTAGTGATATTTAAGTAAGTTATACCTGTATATGTTCTTGACCCATATATGCAATATTTTTGCTGTACATTGTACATTTAATAAGTTACAGTACATTGAAGTTTTGGCTAATTGACAGGTATACACAATTTCAAACTCAGGAACCCAGTTTAAAAATGTTATAATCAAATAAACAGAGCAGTGAATCATATACTTGATTAAAGGAGCTTACAAATTGCATTTTTGAAAATATATTTTTTTTGTTTTTTTTTTGTAAAAAATTAAAATTTATTTTTCGAACCCATTTTTTTCAAAGTTGGACCACTTTAATTTTTTTAATTTTTTTTCTCAAAATAGGTATTAGCGTACAGATAATCCGTGCCGAGTTTCATAATGGGCCTGAAAGTCGTTTAGGAGCTAGACCAGTTACATTGTCCGAGCGCGGCGGCCCATATGGGACCGCGAACGGCCGGGTCGGCCCGTAGTCTACCGCCTGCATGCAAATTGCAATAGCTTGCAGAAACTTTCGAGATTGTACACTTTATTTAGACTTAAATAAAAAAAAAACAACATATACCTATAAACTTAAGGGGCTTAAAAATTACGTTGAAGAAATAGGGTAAGTCCCAGTCGAAAACTGTGGACCTCACAGACATGGTCCATTCGACGCCTATTTTGCAATCTTCTTTAATTTCTAGGGTTTTATGCTTCCTTAATATATAACCTGTCGGATAAATTCACTTCTTATTGTTAATACTTTGCAGTCCCGATCTAGACACGCGGCAGCGTGTCCAGCCAAGTTCACCGCAGGAACTGGCGAGCAGCAGCCGTGTGTTATATTACACGAACCGTTTGGAGCCACTTTTGACCCCTCAATAACTCCAAATCTATTCAACAGAAAAAAATGAAATTTGGCTTATGTATTTAGGTCCCTGAGAACAACTAGAACCACAAATTTCATAAATGTAGATGAAATAGTTATTGAGATATTGACGTCCAAAAAACGGCATTTTTATCACTGACTGACTGACTCACTAGTAATCAAAAACCTAACCCACTTCCAGGTGACCTAGAAAGATGAAATTTGGCATTCAGCTTGGTAATTGTGTGTGTACACATATAAAAATCAAAAACAGTGATATTTTTTAGTTTTATTATTATTATTATTTATGCTTGTTGCCTCAGAACTCCGTCATTTACTAACCGATTTGGAAAATTCTTTCTTTGTTTGTAAGATGGCACTCTCTCTCTCACACACACACCACACACACACACACACACACACACACACACAACACAGACAGAGAAGGTTAATAAATTGCCGTGGCGCGGGGACGGATAGCGAAGCGCGGGAGCGCGGCGTGGCGAGGAGCGGTCCGGCCCCTCCCTCTACCCCGCGTCACTCTAGTCAAGACAGGTGGGGCGTCAATTCAAATTTCTGTACAAAAAGTAATGATATCCCATCAAAAACATAAATGTTAAATTAGAGCCAAGTTCTCGCATGCAACGTTGTCGACTTCGCCGACAAAAGAATTGAGATCTATATGGGCGCCAAGTTCTTTGCCCTAAATTTTTTAGATACAAGGACATGCGACATACTCAATGCATTTATTTTACTTGGGGTGTAATTCAATATCAAGATTTGACTTGGCTAGTTTTCACAAACTGACTTAATTTTATCAAAGTAACATAGTATTATTATCAAGCTAACAGTATAAGTAACAGGACGTACACTAACTTGCGTACATACCTTTACGAAAATAGGTTAATGATTAGACAAATGTAATATACATTTATATGTAAAAACTAGCCAAGTCCAGTCTTGATATTGAATTACACCCCAAGTAAAATAAATGCATTGAGTATGTCGCATGTCCTTGTATCTAAAAAATTTAGGGCAAAGAACTTGGCGCCCATATAGATCTCAATTCTTTTGTCGGCGAAGTCGACAACGTTGCATGCGAGAACTTGGCTCTAATTTAACATTTATGTTTTTGATGGGTATAGTTTAACAGTAGGATATGAAAAGGGTTTTTTAGTCATAATCATACAGCTCGTTGCGCCCTCTCTATTTTCAATACTACAATTTTACCTGCACCATCCCAAACACAATAGCTTAACAAAGATTGCGTTAGAGCAAAATATATAGTTTTAAGTGTATCGAGAGTGACAACAGACTTTAGATTCTTTAATAGGTAATATATGTTTTATAATTTTTGTATTTAGGCATTCTATAATTAGCAAGCACCCAAGTACTGTATACTTTGCGATCACTCCCAGAGTAGTACTTGGGTGCTAACTCACGTTAGAGGGCGAGCACATGCAGGAAGAAGTCATATCAGGGGTGGTTGTGCAGTTGTGGACCACAATTTCCATTGAGCCAACTTTTGGGTGCAAAGTCGAGTTGGGGGAGAAAGTAACTAAATTTGGATTTCGCTAAATAGTCATTAAATTTGTCGTCAGCCAGGATGAAATGTGTCGAAGTGCATTTTCAGCAGTAGCTTTAGCACCCTTCCAGTCCTTACCATTTACAATTAACGCTGTGTCATCAGCTTATGTGATAAATTGACAATTTTGCAGATGAAGGGAGCATAAATCGTAATTATAGATTAGGAACAAGTAGGCCCTAACACGCTACCTTGAGGTACTCCGTGATTTATTGGTAGTTTGCTACTTTTAGTTTGATCAATGATAAAAGTTTGCGTCCGTCCATACTAAAAAAAAATGAAAATATCCAACACTAACCCTCTAATACCAATCACCTGCATCTTGTTCAGTAAAATAGACACTGAGACCGTGTCAAAAGCCTTGGACAGATCTAAGAAAATGCCAATAGTCCTTCGCTTATTTTCTAGGTTTCATCAAGAACCTGTCGTCTGTAAGAGTTGAACAGTTGATCTGCCACTTTTAATACCAAATTGGTTGAGAGCTAAGATATTATGTTGAATCGGGAAGCCAATTAGAGGTTTATTTAGTATTTATTCAAAAACTTTCGAGATACTGGTAAGAACAGAAAAGGGCGATAGTTTATTCACACACTTATGAATTGGATAAACAAGATACTTTTTGAATATAGAAGGTTGATAGAAGGAAAACTACCATCAGAAATACACAAATTAAAAATAAATGTAAGCACTGGGACTAATGTTAGGGCTCTAAGGACTTCGTTTTTTTAACACATTATAAAACATAATACCACTTTGAAAGCTTTTGTGTGATGACTGATGAACACTGACATTTTGCTAGTACTTTAATGCATTCAATATATAGTTTGTTTGAATTTTATATTATATTAAATTATTTAGTGGACCTCTTGTTTCGTGATACAAATTTGGGTCTGCTCGTAAGTTCGGGGCCCCCGTGTTTCGGGATAACATTTTTAAGATAAAGGTATTATAATTATAAAAAATAAATGCATATAACTACTTTACTTAAGCACGAACAAGCCAAGTACCAAGTGCGTGTTAGACTCGCGCACCAAGGGATCCGTACCATAAAAATAAGCACAAGTAATATTGACAATGATAAGATTGGAAAAAAATGTAAATAAACCTATTATTATTTATAATTATCTTGGTTTTTTTTTTCGTTTAAATTGAAAAATAAAGTGTACAATCTCGAAAGTTTCTGCAAGCTATTGCAATTTGCATGCAGGCGGTAGACTACGGGCCGACCCGACCGTTCGTGGTCCCATATGGGCCGCCGCGCTCGGACAATGTAACTGGTCTAGCTCCTAAACGACTTTCAGGCCCATTATGAAACTCGGCACGGATTATCTGTACGCTAATACCTATTTTGAGAAAAAAAATAAAAAAAATTAAAGTGGTCCAACTTTGAAAAAAATGGGTTCGAAAAATAAATTTTAATTTTTTACAAAAAAAAAACTAAAAAAATATATTTTCAAAAATGCAATTTGTAAGCTCCTTTAATCAAGTATATGATTCACTGCTCTGTTTATTTGATTATAACATTTTTAAACTGGGTTCCTGAGTTTGAAATTGTGTATACCTGTCAATTAGCCAAAACTTCAATGTACTGTAACTTATTAAATGTACAATGTACAGCAAAAATATTGCATATATGGGTCAAGAACATACACAGGTATAACTTACTTAAATATCACTAAAATCGGAAACATCAATATTTTTTACCTGTCCGGTTCACGTGGAATGCCCCTTAAGCCAAATCTCGAGTCCACTTCTTTCGCTCTGCCTGGCTATGTGTTACTGCGGAACGACCGCTTAGGGAAAGGTGGCGGCGGTGTTGCCATCTATATCCGCAGTAATATTCCTTACAATATTATTTCCTCCTCTCCGCCTGATTACTCTGGGTCTATGGAACATTTGTTCATTGAGGTGAGTGTTGGTGGGACAAAGGCAGCTCTTGGAGTTGTTTACTGTCCTCCTACCATTGACTACTTTGATACCCTGGAGTCTATTCTGACATCCTTTAGTAGTGAGTACACACATCACATAATCATGGGTGACTTTAATACCGACCTTATCAAGGATGATATCAGGACAAGAAAATTGAACGCGACTGCTGAGTCTAGTGATCTCACTATTCTCCCGCTTAAACCAACGCATCACAATGTTGGCACGCCAGACACCTGGCTGGACCTCATACTCACTTCTTCTGTCGAACTTGTGGACTCGGTGGGTCAGCTTTCGGCTCCTTGTTTTTCGCATCATGACTTAATCTTCTTGAGCTACCGTGTGCGTTGTTCCAAACCGCAGCCTGTTTGTATCCAACTGCGTAGCTTCGCCAGATTGGATATGGATGCGCTGAAACGTGACGCGTGTAATGAGGATTGGTCTCCTACGATATCAGCTTCGACAGTCGACGAAGCGGTTTCATCTTTAAACTCGACGGTTTTGCGAGTGTTCGACATTCATGCGCCCGTCCGAACTGTCAAGCTAAAGCGTCCTCCTGCACCGTGGATTACAAGAGCTGTCCGGATGGCTATGACCAGACGTGATCGAGCATTCCGTAAGTTTAAGCGGGACCGTTGCGTGGAAAATTGGGATGCTTTTAAGACTGCCAGGAATCGATGCAATCAGATGGTAAGAGCAGCCAAACGCAAATATATACATGAGAATATTGTTTCTTCGTCCCCAGCCGAAACATGGAAGTTCTTAAAAACGATTGGCGTGGTAAAATCTCGTAATGCTGTTACGTGCTCGTCCTCCTTTTCGTTGAATGATTTAAATTCACACTTCGCAAAATCTTCATCGTTAGATCCCGCCACTTTATCTCTAACTATCTCACATATCTCAGCCCTACCCCGTCATTCTACAGAAACTTTTTCATTTACACCAGCTACTGATGATGATGTTCGTAAAGTTATTGCTTCAGTCAAATCGAACGCTATTGGTCCTGATCAATTGAGCAGGACCATGGTTGTCTGCATTTTGGAATGCATTCTCCCCGTTATAACGCATGTTATTAACTTATCATTAGCTACTGGGGTTTTTCCTTCATTCTGGCGTAATGCCCATGTCATCCCATTGCCTAAAGTTAATAACCCCAGTTTACTCAAAGACTTCCGCCCAATATCCATTCTCCCATTTCTGTCAAAAGTTCTCGAAGCCATTGTACATAAACAGCTGTCTGCACACATTTACTCCAACCATCTTCTCTCGCCATTCCAGTCTGGTTTTCGCCCTGGTCACAGTACGTCTACTGCCTTACTTAAGGTTGTTGAAGATGTGAGACATGGCATGGAATCTCGTCAACTTACTGTTCTGGTTTTGATTGACTTTTCAAACGCCTTCAACGCTGTCAATCACGACCTTCTTCTATCATCCCTCAGTCACTTGAACATATCATCATCAGCAGTTGCGTGGTTCTCTTCCTATCTTCAAGGTCGACGTCAATCTGTTCGAGCGGATGGGTCCTTCTCTGACTGGTGCGATCTTACTTCTGGGGTTCCACAGGGTGGCATTCTTTCTCCTCTCCTTTTTTCCGTATTTATTAATCTTCTAACCTCCAACATCAAATGCTCTTACCATCTTTACGCTGACGACCTACAACTCTACACTCATAGTAGTCCTAATGACATTGATGCTGCAATCGAGACTATCAATTATGATCTGTTTCGTATTTCCGTTTGGTCGCGTCGCTTTGGGATTGCTGTCAATCCATCTAAGTGTCAGACCATCTTGCTCGGGAGCAGTCGTCTGCGTGCAACAATTGATGTAGAACACTTGAAGCCGATACTGTACGAGGACGTGGTCATACCGATCGAGTCACAAGTGAAGAATCTGGGTCTGATTATTGACAGTCACCTTATGTGGGACCCTCAGGTGTCTGACGTTTGTCGCAGGGTGACATACACGTTAAGATCGCTTTACAGGTTCAAGAATGTTCTCCCGGTGAGCACTAAGACTCTTCTCGTCCAAGCTCTTGTCCTCCCCGTCATCGACTATGCTGATGTGTGTTGCTCTAATCTCACCCAGGCCTCCCTGAATAAGCTGGAACGCATGCTAAACAATTGTATCAGGTTTGTCTTTGGCCTTCGTAAGTATGACCACATCTCGGAGTTTCGCCGTCAATTAAACTGGCTTCCTGTACGTGAACGTAGATCTCAAAGAATTCTCTGCACTCTCTTTTCGATCTTATTTGATCCAACCACTCCCGATTATCTCAAATCCAAGTTTCAATTTGTAACTGCTCGCCCTGGATGCACTCTCCGTACTTCTCGTAGACTTAAGCTAGTAGTCCCCGTTCACCGCTCCGGTTTCATGTCCAATTCTTTCACGGTTCAGGCAATACATCTCTGGAACGCTCTCCCACTCAACATCAGGCAAGCTCAGAGTAAGGTCTCCTTCAAGCGCATGTTGCGCAAGCATCTTTTGGACAGTCTCTCTTCCTAACTCTCTTCGAAATATTTTACTTTTGGTACATAATATATGTAAGTATATTATATAAAGTATTCGTTTAAGTTTATGGTAATTAATTAATTATATATACATTCTTATATATATCTTTAGGTAATTGATTCGTGTTGTTATTACTGTTTGTCTGTAATCTTTGATCCTGCACCGACAACATATTTCTGTTTAACCCAGTGGTTGACTGGTAGAGAATGCCTAAAGGCATTAAGTCCGCCATTTGTACTTTTACTTATGTATTTTGTGCAATAAAGTTTAAATAAATAAATAAATAAATAAATAAAAACTAAGTATAGCAATATTTACCAAAGAGTAACCAACAATCTTAGTACTTACTTGCATATTTTTATTTCAAAACCCATACTAACTTGTTTTAATCCCCTTAGAGCCCTTAGAGTAAGAATGTCAATAAACGCTGAATTTACTGTTTTGAATAACAGTATGTAAACTCACTAAATACAACACAAAAGTCCTCCGAAATATCTTTAATAAATCTTTTGTAAATATTCTTATAAGTAGTAATCAAAGCATAACTTACCAAGATGTTTTTTTTTTATTTATATTAAATATGCTAGAATCTAATAAATACTAGTTTAAAGATTAGGATAATACACAAGTGTCAAGACTCAAGACTAATTAGTGCCCTATCTTCAGTGTTGTCATATACCGATTTACAGATTAAAAAATTAAAATTCCCGGGGTAAAGATATTTTAGCTAGACTATACGCGTTCAAAAGCTGTGACTGTCACGACTCCACGAGACAGTGAAAGCATCGGAAAACTACCAACGCGTAATTAATAGTACATTACTGCAGAGGCCGCGAAATAGGGGATTATTGGCCGAGTAGTAATAGATCTAGGGATACGAGGCCGACAATCCCTGTTCGCGCCGAGGCTTGTATAGTGCTTTTCTCAAATAAATCCAAGGAAATAATACAAATGTTCAACTTATATATTTTGATTTAGGTAAGACTTATTTTAATTGCTTATTGTTTATTTTGTTGTGAAATAAATATTGTGCCCACTTATATATTCATATAAAAACAAATTTATTTCAAATTTATAAAAAAAAAAACAAATTTATTTTTTTAAGCTGTTCGGGTCAATGTTTTTGCCACCAAATGTTAAGATGATTCTATTTATAAAAAAAATGACAACACCTTATTAATTAGATATTGTTATATTTTTTAACAATAAACGTGATTCCTTGTTTATTTTATTGAATATCTGTTTTAATCTAATTGAATAATCTAGTTAAATATAAGAAAAAAAACGTAAATATACATGCACAAACTACGTTTTTTTTTTATTGGCAGTATGCCATAGATTATCAATAAAATAAATAAACCCCACTGAAACAAAAGACAATCTCTTTGTTGGCCACGGCCAATAATGTTGTATGAAATTCCTTTATAGACCTCTAATTTGAAATTAGAACGAATCTTCAACAATTGCTATACAAAGACGTATTTCGCGTTCTATTACCACGATCATAAGAACGACATTTCCTTGGATGTTTGAGAAAATAATATTTTTTGAAACATCCAATGAAATGTCGTCACAACGTGCGTTATAACAGGCTTCGAACTGTCGAGGTATCACGTTTCGAACGGAACAACTCAAGAGAACAGTGACGGAATTTCATACAAAATTTAAGGCCTAACCCGGGAAGTATTTTTTTTAAACATGGCGTCTGTGTTCATGAACAGGCTAAACAGCTGAACTATAATTTTTTGAGTGGTGTTTTATTTCATCGCATATGTTTATTTGTTTGTTTGAAAAGCACTATACATGTCTTAGCCGTGAACAGGGCCTACCGACTTCGTTTCACTATCCGGCCTCCTTACGGTCGGCCGTCGATACCTACTCACCCGGGAAGTCCTTCATTCCCTGCATCTGCAGTAATGTGCTATTAACGTCATCTCACTGGTTGTAAAGTAAACTGCATAAGTGTACGTAACACTGACACAGACAAGTGTCATCGCATTCGCGACGGGCGTCAAAGAGGTCGCGCAACACCAATCGACACTACAATGCTTTCGTTCCGCTGGGTTTTAGTGATGGGAAGTAAACAACAAATCCATCGATAATTTAGTCGATAAAAAATCACTAGATTCACTCGATTAAACCCTATTTTACCGGCACATTTACAATGCACATACATCGATAAAGACTAATAAAGTTATTCCACCAATTTTACTAATGGTGTAGATCTATCGATGGTTTCGCTGCGAAATGGTGTTAAAGATAGCTCGTAGGTCTTGGACAGAACAACTGTATGTTAAGGCCTGTCCACTGGAGCGCAGCAGTGTAAAATGGACCAATCGCATTCCTTAGATTTCAATGCACTTCTTTTAGGCTTTAAAAAACCTAGTTGGTTCGTTGTCTCTGCTCCGTTTCAGTTGTCAGCCAGCCTTAGTCATAAAAATAATCAACAAAATATCAAATAGTTTTGTACCATTATAAAACCGCTACCGTAGTAACTAACGTTTTGTATTAGAAAATAAAAAGTAGGTTTTGAATTCTCGTGAGTATTTGAACAAATCAAAAGGCATTTCTGAAATAGTGACCAGACTAATCCTGAAGATAATTATATCAAATTAAAATTACGCATGAAGGTTATCAGTATTATATAGTTCCGGATTTACAAGTTCAATTATTTATCTTATCAAAACGTGAGAAGTGCGAAATTAATCGATAATACCTACATGTGATAGATAGATTGTAATATATTTTACGGCAAGAATATTGAGATTAAATTCAATCTAAACCTCGTAAACCACAATATTAGGATTGATTGTTTGAGTCTTTATTTCACTGTAATAAAAATACAATTGGACAACTAAATTCAATCACCTACATATGTATAGCAAACCCGATTAAATAATTGTCAATTATTATGATTTGTAAGTATTATTTTAGGGTGTTTTATGAAGAAAATTGTTTGATAACTTCATGTGATACTATAACTAAGGCAAAAAAAGTTGACCCTCTAGAGTCCCAAACTGGAAGGTTACTCTGAAGTTGCCGTCCCTCTAGCTCTCGTATAAAAATGTGATTGATTGGAATCTAGCAAAATTAAAATTATTTCAATGTTACTCCTGACTATTGAAATACATAATTTACGTCAATTGACAATTATTGGTTACATAATACCTTTTCAACCGAAAAATATCCTAACAAGCAGTAACACAACATTTTAATGGTAATTTTCATTCATGTTCATCGATATCTACCATTCCACCGGTACATCACTAGCGATCTTGTCAAGTTATGAAACGAAATACTCTTACTTTCTGCGCGTAAGTTATCTAACGTCGGCCTGTTTAGTACTTACTCGTCGTAGCTCACATTTATTCAGCCGAAGTGGTCAAATATATGATATGTGTATGTGTATCGTGATGACATCACAGAAGGGTAGTTTAGGGAGTAAATGGAATGGCATTAATTAATACGAAAACATAGTTTACCCTACGCAGTTAAACCGGGTAGATAATGTTATGTTATTTAAATTATTATGATTAATTTCGTAGTTTTTGTTATTTTGTGGTGATGAGTTTTGGTTATTTTTATATACTTTTGGCTGTTTACGTGTACAAATGTACGTATAAGCGCAATATTTACATACAATGACGATTTGTTTTTCTTTGCAAATAACTATCTATATTTAGGTACCTACTATATTCTATTTTATACGGCTTGAAAAGCTTGCTTTCGTAATAATTAATTATGATATTTCTTGTTGCAGATTGGTGCGGAATACATGTCTGCAAAAACATTAAAATAAGTAAGTACATTTTAAATACTTATATGCTAATTATTAGACCAAAAGCACCATTGCTCTTACATTTGCTTAGGCGCTTTTAATAATCCCTTTTAAGTTAAGTTCCACGCGTAGGTAGTCGTAGCTGGGGTGTTAGTCCACGACACCTTGCACTTTGTGACTATGCGCTGAAACTTAGCACAGTTGATCCTTAGGTGGTCTTGAGTGAATTCAGACCGGTAGACGTCGATAGACACCACGTGTTTAGTGGGGGGGAGGGGGGGAAGTTCGACGCTGCCGCGCTTTAATTAATGCAACATTTCTCTAAAACTATACATAATATGGCATGTGATATATCATTTTCGGATAAAATAAGGATGAGGAATTTATTTTTTTGACAAAAGTAATGCACTTTCTAACAAAAAACATTGAAAAAGTAGAAAAAACTGAAAAACGTAATTTGTGTTTTTTTATATAGTTGCCAATTATTTTAAAAGTATTACAATAATCTCAAAACAAAAAATATAAACGTAAAGATAGACTTATTTTGTTTCTAAAAATATATAGTTTATTATATATATCTATTGATACATGGGAGATAATAAATAATATCAAGCGTAAGTCAGGGCGATCTCAATGCATGATCGTCCGTGAAGTAGGTTAGGTACTGTGTTAAGCAACATTTCTCTAAAACTATACATAATAGGGCATGTGATTTATAATTTTCGGTTAAATGCAGGATGAGAAATCTATTTCTTTAACAAAAATAATGCACTTTTTAACAAAAAAGATATTAAAAAGTGGGCTAAACTGAAAAATGACATTTGTGTTTTTTACATAATTTCCAATAATTTTAAAAATATAACAGAAATCTCAAAACAAAAAATATAAACATAAAGCTAAACTTATGTAGTTTCTAAAAATATATAGTTTATTATATATATCTGTTGATACATGGGAGATAATAAATAATATTGAGCGTAGGTCAGTGTGATCTCAATGCATGATCGTCCGTGAAGTAGGGTTTAGGTACTGTGTTAAGCAACATTTCTCTAAAACTATACATAATAGGGCATGTGATTTATAATTTTCGGTTAAATTAAGGATGATGAATCTATTTTTTGAACAAACATAATGCACTTTTTTAACAAAAAAGATATTAAAAGTGGGCTATACGGCACTCATTCAATGAAGTACGCGAAGCTGATCTGAAATAATAATTATGATATACAATATTCTGGTTTAAGTTTTGAGATCCTATTATATTATTTTCAAAAGCAGAAAAACTGACCTATCATATAATGTTACGACATATTTTTTGATAACAGCTATTACCTCCGCAATACGGCCCTCGATTGCTGATTCGAAACCTACAGTTAGGTCTGGAATATATGTATATGATAGATAAGATTTTTTTATTGCACAATTAACAACAAACAAATTACATATTTATACTATATGAAGGAATCGCAACAAACACGAAGACACGAAAAACCAGCTCGTTCGGACACTTGTACGGGCAATATGGGGACATATTCCTGTACGCCGCAGAAACGTCGACCCTGCAGAAAGTTGAGGAGAAGAAGATAGATGCCCTAGAGATGTGGTGTTGGACGAGAATGCTTGGAGTATTATGGACTGAATTCCATACCAACGATTCTATACTTCGAAAACTTGGCATCAAGCAGCGTTTATCGTCTTTAGTACAGTCTCGTACCTTCACCTTCTTTGGCCACGTATGCCGCCGGGGGGCGGAAGGCTATTGAGCGCTTCTGGTCCACGGAAAGGTTGAGGGACCAGGCCTCCTATGTAAGATCACCTATGTTATGGACAAACTAAATAAAAACTGCAATAAATGCATCATCGTTACTACACGAATGCACGAAGAAGGCGGCTATCAGGTAAGAATGGCGGCGTGTTGTGATGCCTATCACCAATATCTAAAATGATGACCACGACCACTCTGCCGAGAGTGAAACCAACGAAGAACAAAAGGTCATGGAGGAAAGGTTTCCCAAGCTTCAAAAGCACGTCTCTTTCCTTTACCATTGAACGAAGATACCGTGTCACATCCTGTGAATGCGTGAAGGAGGGGTATAATAATTTTGCTCTCTGTGGCCCTGTAAATAAACAAATCTGTATAAAACACCTGTATTTTCTTAATTTACTATGACCAGATATACCATTTTTACCTATCGTGGTGGCGATATCATGATAGCACAGATATTGGTGATGTTATCTTGTTCCTATATGCACCCAAAGTTCCTCAAGCTGAGGTAAAGGTTGCATATTATGTGTAACTGTCAGTACCAACACATCAGTATCCACAGTATCATGAGTCGTGAAGCCTCGATCATAGTAAATTAAGAAAATACGGGTGTTTTATACATATCTGTTTATTTACAGGGCCACAGAAAGCAAGAGTATTAAGATACCCTCTTTCACGCATTCTTAGGATGTGATACGGTATCTTGGTTTAATGGTAAAGGAAAGAGAAGTGCTTTTCAAGCATGGAAGCCTTTCCTGACCTACTGTAGGTTTCAAGTTAGTGATCAAGCGACGCATTGAGGAGGTAATGGCTTCCATCGAAAAATAGGTCTTAACATCATATGATAGGTCAGTTTTTCTGCTTTTGAAACTGATATAATCAAGGTCCGGAATTTTTCATAGCAAATGTCAAACTTTGATAGGGTTCGACCAAAGTGTTTTATCGACTATCGATGCATAATTTTCACAACATCGTTAAAGTAATGAAATCAGGCTTTTGGATATATACACTGGCGTTCAGCTAATTAGCGACATCATTATTTTATTCCATACAAATGCATATAAAATATGACTTTAGAAATTCTATGAACAACGTTTGCCAATTTTATTATTAACAAAGAGACGCTCGCAACTTCGTCCTCGTATTTTTTTATTTACTGAGACGGATAAAAAGTATTCTATAACCATCTTTGGATGCCATCCCTGTACCAAAATTGGTTAAAATATGTCCAGCCGTTTCGGCGTGATCCGAGACAAAGAAAATTATGACCAACAGATGGCGCCAGGCAGGCATGGCGTCGCGCGCCCATACAAAACAAATGACGACCGTGCATCACGAAAATGAAAAATGAAATCGTGACCCCTTTCCGTAGAAAATATCATTTCAATACAAATCTAGAATTTTATAATAGTATAGATAACATGGTGTACACGTGTTTAAACAAGTTTTAGTATAGTGCAAATGAAATTTCTGTAAAACATATTTTTTAGAAAATAGACATATGTGTATTCCGTTTCTAATTTATTAAAGTATGGAGTTGTAAGTTGTTAAAAGTGTTAATTTGAACATGTCTAGTTTCTAGAGAACATGTTTTATAGAAACTTTATTTTCCCTATAGTAAACCTTGTTTAAACACCCATACTTCATGTTATTAATAATAAAAATGGTCAACCGCATCTTACATTTTTCATCAAAAGATATTTTATACGCAGTTGTATGAAATAAAATAATGATGTCCCTAATTGGCTGAACGCCACTGTATATATCCAAAAGTCTGATTTTAATTACTTTAACAATGTTTCGTTAAGTGAAAACTATTTATCGATAGTCGATAAAACACTTTGGTCGAACCCTATCAATGTTTGATTTTTGCTATGAAGAATTCCGGACCTTGGATATAATAGAATAATAGGATCTCAAAACTTAAAAAAGAATATTGTATATCATAATTATTATTTCAGATTCGCTTCATGTACTTCAGTGAATGAGCCTCATATATATATTTTTACCAAGATAGACCAGCAGATAGAACACCTCTCACCGAACAAAGCCACTTTGTATCAGCATTTATCAAGAGGTGGGCGTTTGGGGGTCAGTTATCACGCACTTGGGGTAACTACTTGGGGTTGGACGAAGGTCAACAACAACTGGGAGCCGACATGGACAGACTTGCAATAAATTAATTTCAATTGCGTCGTTTCATTTAAATTTCTAAGAGACATAAACAATAAAATATGTGCACTTTTTGTGTGTTTAAAACATTAACTAAACCCTACGTCACGGACGATCATGCATTGAGATCACCCTGACCTACGCTCAATATTATTTATTATCCAACGGCCCTGGATTACCATGTATCAACACTATCAACAGATATATATAATAAACTATATATTTTTAGAAACTACATAAGTTTAGCTTTATGTTTATATTATTTGTTTTGAGATTTCTGTTATACTTTTAAAATGATTGGAAAGTATGTAAAAAAAAAATCATTTTTCAGTTTAGCCCACTTTTTAATATATTTTTTGTTAAAAAGTGCATTATTTTTGTTAAAAAAATAGATTCCTCATCCTTCATTTAACCGAAAATTATAAATCACACGCCCTATTATGTATAGTTTTAGAGAAATGTTGCTTAACACAGTACCTAAACCCTACTTCACGGACGATCATGCATTGAGATCGCCCTGACTTACGCTTGATATTATTTATTATCTCCCATGTATCAATAGATATATATAATAAACTATATATTTTTAGAAACAACATAAGTCTAGCTTTACGACTACATTTTTTGTTTTGAGATCACTGTTATACTTTTAAAATAATTGGCAACTATATAAAAAAACACATATTACGTTTTTCAGTTTTTTCTCCTTTTTCAATGTTTTTTGTTAGAAAGTGCATTACTTTTGTCAAAAAAATAAATTCCTTATCCTTAATTTATCCGAAAATGATATATCACATGCCATATTATGTATAGTTTTAGAGAAATGTTGCATTAATTAAAGCGCGGCAGCGTCGAACTTCCCCCCCTCCCCCCCCACTAAACGCGCGGAGGTTCTCGACGTCTACCGGTCTGAATTCACTCAAGACCACCTAAGGATCAACTGTCCCAAGTTTCAGCGCATAGTCACAAAGTGCAAGGTTCCCATACAACAGCGTGCATTATCAACCCAGCTATCGCGGGCAAAAGCTAGTTATGTAATCCGAAATCAATCTACTGGAAATAACAAAGAAAATTGGCTACAAAATAGGAAAAATTAAATTTAACATTAATTGACGTTTAATTGTTTTCTCCTTAATAAGGTGTAAACTATTTCGGATTGTTGTAAATATCATCCTTTAGATTAGGTTAGGTTTGTTTTATAACAATTCGAAATAGTTTACAGTTTCAGTGGAAAATGGTTTTGGGGAAATGAAACGTTTGACGAAACATAATTCGGCGTAAAGGCAGAGAACCCCTTAATAATTACTTTGTACTATTTCAAAACGTCAGGAACAAGTGAAAGTCGAATATTAAATACGATTTACCTTTCACAGGTGTCATAGTGTCACAATTGAATTGTTTATTGCGGTATAAAAGCTATATTCCCAGAAATGGGTTCTAAATTAAAATAAGCCGTAAAAAAATGGAAAACGTTAAGTGGGATTTAACTTTCAAGATTTGATTACAGACAGACAGACGTCGCGACAGATGAAACTTATAAATAACTAATTAGTTATTTACTAATAAATTGTATGATAAGAAAAATAATAATATTCTCAACTTGATAAGCGGTGTACAATTGTACATTGTACCGAACTCGCAAATACATGTTTACCGACAAACAACGTTATTGCGTAATTATACCTTATTTTATCTTGAACACCCTTATTTAGCATTTAAATATAATAATTCAAGAGCATTGTGTACTTATACATAAAACGAAAGTACACGAGGCATTACAATACGCCCACAAAATAATTCGTGGATTTCACGACCCTCAGCAATGAGGAACACGACACAAGGAGGAGGGACTTATTACATATTATTTCTTCAGTTTCAAAACAATGTAAGCGGATTATATCGCGTGTATGAATCATTATAATTATTTGTATACAGAAACATAAACATACACGACGCCATTCTCTCACAGCCGCGCGTCTGGTGCTCTCGTGCAGAAGGCAGTTTGTGGCCGATTTGATTAAGAGGCCGTATTCCCTTTATAATTTATTTTTCTCATATTATGACAAATTTATTGACATTTTCAGCCAACTTTTTGAAGTGAAAAAAAATTCCGTGAGTTGAAAGTAACATAGCTATTTCATGCTTGCATTGCGTACAGTCGTAAATAATAATTATAAAAAAAAAAAAAAAATTAGTTCGAATTGAGAACCTCCTCCTTTTTTGAAGTCGGTTAAAAAAACAGTTTTCTGCGTGAATTTTGTCAAATTCGAGTTTTTGAAATAAAAATTATCAATCTAGAATTCAAATTGTAGGTTTCAAATATATCTTAGGTACCAATAAATCGCAATGGCCCTGTTCTATAAGTAGTAACATTGATAACATGTTTGATCATAGAGAAAAAAAACTAAAACAATCAGCGTTTTTGAACGGGTAAGGAGCCTTAGGCCTCTAGTTATTTATTTTGGTAACCTATCTCAAACACTAAAAACCATTGACCGAATTTTATTTGTCCGAAAACTATTTTATCATTTGTCCGATGACAGGTTTCGTACATTTTTCTTTTTACCATTTCACATTTAGTAGAAGTATCGTTTGTCCGAAAAACTTTTCCCGTTACATTCACTTGCCCTATGAGTTGTTAGAATCTGGCTAGCCAAATAATGTTGACGGATATTTCCTTGTGGTATTACCAATTGTCTATGATTTGAACAATTTAGTAGGTAGGTCCACTATAAATAATTTTGATACTTATGTACAGTTCTAACATTCGGATCGAGTTGAAATTTGGCATGGTACTTATGTGATGGATTAATATGGCCTAGGTATTCGCACCACGGGTGACCTAGCTCTCCCTGCTTTTCTGTCATCCGTCAATAGTACGGCCACCCTCATCAGTGGAATCCTTAATGTCCCTAATCCCACTGATGTCGAGGTGGCTGGCTTGGCGGATGCTGAGACGGCATGGAGGGCTAGCAACCCAGGTGAAAGCCTGCCGACTGAAAAAGCCAGCCAAGCTGCCTGGGACCAGTTAAAAATCAAAGCCATCCATCAAAGCATTTTGGATGACTGCCACAACCCAGAGGAGCGGGCCCGATTGCTGGCGGTTTCAGAACCCGAGGCGGGACACTGGCTTCGCAGAAGCTTGGAACCCTCCTGGATCCAGGCTCTCTGCGAATCGCCGTGTGTCTCCGCCTCGGGTTAAGATCCTGCGAGCCGCACCCCTGCAGCCGCTGTGGAGCCTCAGTAGACGCCCTCGGGCGCCACGGCCTTCACTGGCAACAGAGCGCCGGCCGATGTTTCAGACATGCGGCGCTCAACGACATCGTCCGCAGGGCCCTTGGTACTGTATCCGTCCCGGCCACCTTAGAGCCAGTCGGCTTGTCTGCCGCGGACGGGAAGAGACCCGATGGCTGCACCCTGGTACCGTGGTCCCGAGGACTTCCCTTAGCATGGGATGCCACTTGCGTGGATACGCTGGCTCCGTCGCACGTCCGCCGCTCCGCACGAATGCCAGGGTCTGCCGCTGACGACGCCCAAACCATCAAATGCCGCAAATACGCATTTCTAAAAAATAATTACGTATTTGCCGCTCTTGCGGTCGAAACCTTCGGGCCGTGGTCGTCCGACACTAAATTTTTTGTAAAGGAAGTGTCGGACAAGCTCATCGGCGCCTCTGGCGACCCGCGAGCGGGGTCTTACTTTGCGCAGCGGCTGGGGTTGGCGATTCAAAGAGGAAACGCGGCCAGCGTTTTGGGGACAATGCCCCGGGCGGCTCCACTGTTTGAGGGTATCCAATTTTTGTAAGTGTTATGTTATCTTTTTTTTGTTATATAAATTGTATATAGTGTTAAATTGTCTGTAATCTGTCGCTACTGCGTCGTACTGTACATAGTGGTAGAAATTATGTGAGCTGCCTATGAGTGCACGTTAACATATATTTAACTTATTTCTTTAGGTACCTTACGTGTGCATAGAAAATCGAAAATATGTTCTAGTATCAAATCTATAAATCCTACTACACAAAGTGTGACCAGCCGCAGATTTTTTCAATTTTCCGCCAAAGTTCGAGTGGGTAATATTTCATTAGCCAGACTATACGTCCTAACCTAACAATACAATATACGTACCTGTCCAGCCAAGTTTTAGTTTTTGTCGAAACGAAAATCGGATGAACGTTTTTAGTGTTTCAGATAGGTATCCATTTATTTTCGCTGGTCTTGCCGGGGCACTCCCTCCATTTGGGAATGTAGGAATTTCGGTACCTATCCTGTCTTTTCGCCGAAATATTTTTCCGAAATGATTTATTTGCCAATCCGTTTCATTTCCCAACTCTCGAGTTTGTCTGAAAGCAAAAATCTCAGTGTATTTTTTTATGCTCTTATAGAATACAGTAGGTTGGGTTAGGTTTGTTTTATGAAAGTTCCGAAAAAATATGGCTTCAGAAAAAATTCAGAGTTGGGAAATTTAACAGTTTGGGAAAAATAGTTCGACAAAAAGGCAGAGAACCAGGAATTTCCAATTAAATGTATACTTGAGTATACACCTTGACTGTACCTCGAGTTACCGGCGTTTCGGAGGTGTAATGTCAACTTCCTGTACACTCCGTGCGTCAGAGCCTTGCCTCTGAGATAAGTTCGACCTTGGCGTTTAACCCTTGTAGGTAGGTAGGTATGTAATACTTGCGACATCGATTCTATAGTATTAAAATATAAAATTAAATTGTAGAAAAAAAGTCTGTACATTGTAGATATTTCCAAAAACAACGTCCTCACATGCAACAGATGTTTTTTTTTTTATATATACTACAATGGTGGCAAACAAGCATGCGGCCCGTCTGATGTAAGCACAATCCGCCGCCTATGGACGCCTGCGACGCCAGGATCATATGCGCTTTGTCGTTAAAATTATGTTATGAGTTTCCGAATACCTAACATCCCATTTCTGTAATTTTCTAATTCATTGATTTTGATCTCTGGATTTTCCGGATGGCCACGAGAGTGGCCACTCTGGGCCACGAGAGTGGTCACTTTGGGTCTGGCTGGGCCACGACTGGCACGAGGTTACCGTACTGAGTGCTTGTGTTTGTTTATGCCTGCGGTTGTTAAATCGCGATGACGTCATCGTGCGCAGACGCCGATCGCTTCCTACTATTATTATTTTCGGAAAAAGCCGAATATTTTTTTCGAGATTCAGATTCTGTAGATAATCTAATAGACCCAAATTTTCGTAGGGACCGCGAATCGGTAAACTTAGTGTAGGATGCCTTTTAACAGCACCTCTAGCACTGTGACCCGCGACTGTTTGTCGCGCGACAAATGCTACCTGTCACTTTCAACACCGTGGGGCTTGGGCACAAATCACGCGAGGTTTTTTCGGCTACTTTTTGACCTCTACCTCCCCCCTGGTGATATTTGGTGAGGTTTTTCTGAGGGTTTTTTGTTACCCCCCCCCTCACAAACTCACGTGTATTTTTTTCCAGAATTTCGTAAAATACCTTTGCTATTTTGAAGTACATATTAACTAGTGAAAATTTATTTTTAACGGAAATAGAAAAACGGAACAAAACAAAAGTATCTACTCATATGGTAATTTTTTTTCTTAGTTCGTTCACTAGAAAAATACACGTGAGGTCTCCTTATACCCCTCCCTCCCCCAACGTGATGTGTCGTGATTTTGTCGTGACCCCCCCCTATCGAACCTCGCGTGATTGTGCACAAGCCCATGCCAGCAAGACAGCTGATGCTGAGTCGCATGTCGCATGACAAGCGAAGTCGCGGCAAGATACAGTCTAACAAAAAAGTACTGTAGTGTCGTCCCCGTTTTTTTAAATTGATTAGAAAGGGACACTACAGTATTGCCACTTTTTAATATCTACTCTTTTTGAGCAGACTGTATGCTAGCCCTGCAGGTGGAGGGACGACATTTGCGAGTGAGTAGTGAAGTGACAGCACCGTCACCGTATTAACAATTTGAAGTGGCAGTGGGCTGGCCATATTAGCCGAAGAACCGATAACCGGTGGGGTAAACGTGTTCTTGAGTGGAGACCGCGGATCGGCAAGCGTAGTGTGGGACGCCCTCAGACTAGGTGGAGCAATGATCTGTGCAGGGTGGCTGGCAAAAGCTGGATGAGAGTAGCCGAGGATCGCTTACAATGGCGTGCAGATGGAGAGGCCTATGTCCAGCAGTGGACATAGGCCATAGGCATAGCCTATTGGCTGATGATGATGATGATGATGATGAGTGAAGTGACTGGCGGAGAGCTCGGCATATCATGGGAGAGGCCTTTTTCCAGGATGATGAGATT
Source organism: Apotomis capreana (assembly GCA_947623375.1). Lineage (NCBI taxonomy): Eukaryota > Metazoa > Arthropoda > Insecta > Lepidoptera > Tortricidae > Apotomis > Apotomis capreana. The sequence goes on from OX392522.1 coordinate 1,222,611, forward strand.
CGGATGGCAACTCTGGGGCCCGAGGTCGGCCGTAAATCTAAGTGCTTGTTTGTATGCGCGGTGACGTCATAGTGCGCCGGCGCCGACCGCTTCCTACTATGTGCACGCGCAATCGATCGTAACACGAAATCATATAGAATTAATAACTAATTTGTCCTTAACTTCGTCTATGGACGAGGAAAAAATCTTAAACTGGTTTTTTGTTTCATCGTTGGTAAATAGTACCCTATATATATGTGGGTATTCAGCTAGCAGTGTTCCAAAAATTATTAAAATTACGTAATTCGAGTAATAAATAAGCGTAACAAAAGTCAGTGAAATTTCGAAGATGGAACAACTTGCATTGACGGCGAATAAAATGCAGTGGTTACCCATGGACAGTTGGAAAAGCCACTGTATGTGCCACCCTAAGGCCAGTATCAAAATTAGTTAAATTTGTCCAGCCGTTTCGGCGTGATGCGAGGACAATGGGGGGGGGGGGGTATAAGGAGACCTCACGTGTATTTTCCAAAATAAGAAAAAGTCGATATTTTTTTCTCACTTTTGTTAAAAATAAGTCTCCACTTGTTAAATACTTCAAAATAGCGAGTCTATTTTACGAGTTTTTGGCGGGAAAAAAATACACGTGAGGTAGTGAGGGGGAGGGGGGTTAGCAAAGAACCTCACCAAATATCACCAGGGGGGGGGGGGGGGTCAAAAAGTAGCCGAAAAAAACCTCACGTGATTTGTGCACAAGCCCTTAGGGGCGCTGTACTCTGTACTATTCTCCATGCAAATCGTTTACGCTGCATGGTAAGGATACGAAAAACAGCTTTCGACGAAATAAGCTGCCGATGAAATTGAACTTTCGCGGAAATGTGTCTTTGTAATATGCAAAGTATTTAATCTAGTGCGGATAAAGGCGGGGCAGGAGGAGTAGAAATTATAAACATTTTAAGTACTTCACAGTTCACACAAATATTCATCAGATAAATATTTCCCGTTGCCGGGATTCGAACCCAGGACCGTCGATTCAGTAGGCAGATGCACTACTGCGCCAACCGCGTGGTATCGATCGTTCCCTGACAACGTGACAACATGTACCTATATCCGCTCCCATCACCTGTCGCTTTCCCACGTGGTTACTAAATAATGCCATGTTCTGGTGAAGGTGAATCATTACCAGTAATTTAAAAAAAAAACGTCAAAAACGAAGATATGACTTTTTCTTTTCCTGCGCCAAAGAAGTACCTGCTCAAAAAATGTCTGTAAAATGACTCGCCTATTTGTATAAGTCTATTATATATAATCTTAGTTCATGCTAATTACTAATACAAACATACAAAGCAAAATTTGAAATGAATTTACTACTTACATACTTTCCCATTTAAAAATGTAACCTTTTAATACTTATTTTTTAATCTTGCTGCTTAAAACGACGAAAACCCAGTTAAATAACGTCTTTTAAATTATCTCTACAAAAACAAAATGAACTGTGACCTCTGCAAGTGAATCTTGTACCTAGGTACAATATGTTTTTTTTATGCGCGGTTTAAAGAAACCGGTTGTTCAACAAATATACTTACAAGCGTAAAATGTAGTCACAAAAACAGGAGTCGTCTTGTGTTATTGATAGTTATTGAAAGGCAATTATGAACTTGGTATTTTTTTTTGACATGGGATATTTTCGACCCGGAAAAATAGACTCAACTAGTTTATATAACTACTTGAGAAATAGTACTTAGTAGTAACCAAAATTATGCTAATTTTACACATTTATTTTGGTTACTACTAAGTAGCCCTCAGTTTGTCAGTTCTCCGATTTATACAATACAATAAAACAATACTTTATGGCACACCAATAAAAGTGTAGGTAACTAGAACAGCTAACATTTGGGCTACTGTTAAAAAATCTTTTTTTTTTCAGTGTACAATCATTCTCGTCATTCACGGTCACGAAAAAATCACGATATAGGGTAAGTCCGGGGTAGTTGGCCATAGTTTTTCTAAAATGCTGTTAAAAAGAAATCTTACATATTATTATATAAATCTTTATTTGTGATTAAACTTTAAACAATCAACTTTAAAATTATAGAAACAAAAATAACAATTTCTAATAGGATAGCCTAAAAAATATGCATGTTTTTAAATTTACGATTGGCCGTCTCACCCGGGGTGTCCGGGTGTGATGATGATGACCATGGTATAACGGGCAAGATGGCCATATCCTTAATTCTAATTGTTACATAGTTGTCGGTCTTATATCCTTGTTACTAAAGCCTTTCTTCTCTGCACCACGATCAGAGCACATGTCTTCAAATTCAGTGCAATTTTCCTGTACCCAAAATTAGCATACCATTCATTGAAGCCAGTTCTCGAAAAGAAGGGTTTCATAATTTTTTTTTCTACATCCGCGGCAAATATCTCTTTCTTTTAACTTCTTTTCCTTATCCTAATTTGCTATCAATTTTAAGGGACGTTATTACTGCTATCAGATAGTCATCGGATAGCTTTTCCTCGGATAACCATAAGGCCATCATATACCGACTAACACTGGCCATCTCTCCTTTTCTTCCGGGAGAGATGACCACAACTAAAAAAAAAAAGTCACTACACGATGCGAGTAATTTTGAGGTTAGGAGAAACTGTTACTCGTATACTTTGCAACCAAACCAAAAATAACCATTATTTTACGAAACTAATATCATAACCACCTAAAACTATAACCCTCTAAAAAATATTTCCACTTCACAAAATAAATAACAAAGATTTTACTTAGTTTTTGATTTTTTTCGCCAAAAAGTTGCACATACCCTTGCTTCTACGCGCGTCGCCAAGCGAACTAAACTATTACAAGTGCCATCTAGCCAACAGTTCAGGAATTATTTCGACGGGCCATCTCTCCCTTATGGCCATCTACCCCGGAATTACCCTATCACGTTGGGGGGTATAAGGAGACCTCACGTGTATTTTTCTAGTGAACAAACTAAGAAAAAAAAACGTTATTTTTTCTCGGTTTCGTTAAAAATAAATCTTCGCTTGTTAAATACTTCAAAATAGCGAGTCTATTTTACGAAATTTTGGCGGAAAAAAAATACACGCGATTTAGTGAGCGGGAGGGGGGGTTAGCAAAGAACCTCACCAAATATCACCAGGGAGGGAGGGGGGGTCAAAAAGTAGCCGAATAAAACTCACGTAATTTGTGCACAAGCCCATATCGCGCGAGAAATAATCGCGAACCATAGTTGTGCTTGTGCTAGACGGGCCGACTGAGCGTACAACCGCTGTCTTAGGTAGGGTTGCCATCCGTCCGGGTTTCCCCGGATTTGTCCTAGTTTGAAGACTGAAGGCCGTCCGAAGGGTTTTCAATAAGGGGTACGTATTACAATCCCGAAAGTTCATAATACCTACAGTTGAAATACCGATGGTCAAAATACCGAAAGTACAAAAAGCCGATATTCGATATACCAATGCTCAAAAGACCTATTTTGAAAAGATCGAAAGTTCAAAATCTCGAAATTTTATAATACCGAAAGTTTAAAATCTCGAAATTTTATAATCCCGAAAGTTTTGAATCTCGAAATTTCATAATCCCGAAAGTCAACCATTGTCAGTAAAATGCCAATGAAAAAATCTTTTTCTTTTCTTTTAAGAATATGATCATAACTACAACAAAAGGAGCGTTTTTTAGGGATATAAAAAAAAACTAACCTAACCTAACCCGGCCGAGTCGGATCTGCTTTGAAAGGTGAATCATTTAAAGTTTGAGAATAGGTTGAGGTGAATCAATCACCTTTCAGAGAAGATCCGACTCGGCCGGGTTAGGTTATAGGTTAGTCTTTTTTTATATCCCTAAAAAACGCTCCTTTTGTTGTACTTGTGATACGTATGTATGTGAACTGTAGGAATTCTAGCCGTCGGGATTACAGTCTTCGGAATTACAGTCTTCGGGATTACAGTCTTCGGGATTACAGTCTTCGGGATTTCATCCTTTCGGTCAAACGTTGTTTTGGGATTTTAAACTTTCGGTCAAATAAACATTCGACATTTTAATTTTCGGCCTTCCATCCATAGGTCTTATGAAATTCGGTATTTTGAACTTCGGCATTGTAATACGTACCCTTCAGTAAGTGCCCGGGAAAAGCCCGGACACATTATAAGAGGCACTAGCTTCATTCAGCGTAACACGTTAGCAGCGTAAAGCGTAAGTTTTTTTAATACCTAATATTAGTTTCAAACACGTCCGGGAAAAAATGTGATTTACGCCATTGTCCGGGTTTTTTAAGTCTGTCCGGGTTCGGCGAATTTAGAGATGGCAGCCCTAGTCTTAGGCAATTATGAATAAAGGTTTTAATGCACTCAACCACACCACATAACTGTTAACACCGTTCTAATCGACTCGCACATTAGTGTGGAATATTCGCGGCTTTATCTTCCATTAAATTTAATGGCTCTCTAGCTGTATCAAATCTTTTCTCATGGTTAAGGGTAGAGTCCACGATTTTGAAGTAGTAGTATATAACCGGAATTAAAAATAGAATAATTCGGCGGAGCAATGTGGTTGAATTGTATTGCGTTAAGGAGGCGGCTTCTTCTGACAGCGGGGACGAGACTTAAAGATCTCTCGGCTCACGTAGCTCTCACATTGTTACGGTCGTGTTTTGCAGTTCCCAAGCTCACTTACTTTTTGCGCACTGTGCCGGCTTGGTTGCACCCCGGTGATGTCGACTCCTTTGACTCTGTGTTGAGGGAGACAACAGAGTCTATATTGAATGTTTCCCTCAATTCGGATCAATGGGATCTTGCGTCTCTCCCTATTCGCAGTGGTGGCTTAGGGATCCGGCGCGCACGGGACGTCAGCCTTCCGGCTTTCTTGGCATCGGCGTGTGGGGTTGTGGACCTTGTGACTGATATATTGTCCGTTGAAGGTGATAAGGCAACCATACCGTATGCGTCTGATGCCCAGGATGCTTGGATGGCTCTTAACCCAAATAGCAGTGCGCCTGAAAGACCAGACCGCCAGCGCTTGTGGGACGATGCAGGGGTGACGCGGGTACTGCGCTCTCTTGTCGATGGCGCAGAGGGAGCGGACAGGGCAAGATTGAAGGCCGTGTCGGAGTCGGAGTCTGGGGCTTGGTTACATGCGCTTCCCTCCCCCCACCTAGGCACTCTGCTCGACGACGACTCGTTGCGGGTGGCTGTGGCTCTCCGCCTGGGCTGCGATGTTTGTGAACCACATTTATGCATCTGCGGTACCATGGTGGAGAGCAACGGGCACCATGCGTTGAGTTGCTGTCGTTGTGCGGGGAGATTTTCGCGTCATCACGCTCTGAACGACATCGTCCGGAGGGCGCTGGTATCAGCCAACATACCATGTGTGCTGGAGCCTTCAGGGTTGAGCAGGACGGATGGGAAAAGGCCTGATGGTTTGACCTTGGTGCCGTGGCAGAAGGGCAAGTGTCTGTTGTGGGACGCAACATGTGTCAGCACTTTCGCTGCCTCGCACCTGGGTCGCACCATCAGAGCGGCCGGAGCTGCAGCCGAGACGGCTGCTCTCAGAAAACGGGACAAATATTCCGCTTTGAAAAATTATTTATTTGTCCCGCTCGCGGTGGAGACGACTGGCTGCTGGTGTTCAGAAGCTAGAACGTTTTTGGCGGAAGTCGGGCGCCGTTTGCGAGAGAGAGGTCATGACCCCCGTGCCGGGTCGTTCCTGCTGCAAAGGTTGTCGATCGCGATTCAACGCGGTAATGCAGCGAGCGTGATGGGCACCTTTGCACCCGGAATGACTCGGGGCGGGTTATTTGACTAAACAGTGTTGTATTTGTGTATATTATGTTTAGTTAAGTGGTTATTATTTTGTAATTTGACATTTTTAATGATTTTTGAATAAATACTATTTTGAAAAATGTGGTTGATGTACGTACCTACGTTTGCTGGATGCGGCGCAAAATGTTTCATATCTATCAATACGATACGACCGTAAAATTTCTTAAGTCATAGCAGGTCATTATGGATTCACATAGCCTTTCTAAATAATATAGATTAGACATATAATACAGATCCTTGATTGTATTTACAAAAAATGTCGAAACTAACTACTTATACGTAATACTTCCGACAGTGTGTAACTGTATTATTTTTATATGGCGTCGTGCATACGTCAGGTGCCCATATATCAGGAGGTATAGATAAGAAGAAGCAAATGCTTTTATTGTGGCCTCATCGCCGCTTTCAATCTGATGATTGATGCAGGTCGATGTTTATGTTAAATAATAGAAGGTGCCCGCAACTATGTCCGAATACTTTTTTTCTTTAACATAGACCACAGATCTTCGATGGTCTGAGGCATAGACGGATAAAAAGTATACTATACGAGTACTGCCGTGCTAAGACTGCTAAGCTAAAAGGCGACCTTCTTGTATAGAGCTCCATAGCAAAAGGTCGCCTTTTGCCTTTGCACGGCAGTATAACTAATTTTGGGTTTTGAGAATTCAAATTGCATTTTAAAGCCCTCCGACAGACGCACATTTAGACATGTAACCCACACGCGTGCCTCTCATATCTGCAAAATTACAGGCTAATGTCACAATTTCATACTAAATCAGAGAAACATAAAAAAATTCAATGTTAAAACAAAGTGTTAATGTAAATCTAATCTAAAAATGTAAATCTTCATATTGTATTATTCATATGACTCTTTATGTACCTATTTGATGACGACGGGACGTGACAAGTCAGACAAGCCTTAGTCACACACACAAAAGAAATACATATCAATTGACTGACGCGTTTGCTAATTTAAGATGAATGAATTATAGTTTCTTTTTCTTCATGTCATTCACCTTATTATGAAGCGGGTGGCGCTGTGGTAGTGCATCTAGGTGCACACCACTTAGTAGGTTACTGAGCTGCATGTCCTGGGTTCGAATCCCGGCATTCATTTGTGTGACGAACTCGAATATTTTGTTCCTGCGTCATCAGATTGTTTTCTATGTATTTAAGTATGTATTCATCTACTAGATCGATTTGTGTGAGATTGTTCGATATTATGTATTTATCTAAAAGATGGCCGCGAAGTTGGTCCGCTCAGAATAAAAATTTGTTCTTTTAAAAAATATCCTATAACCATGTTAGGATGAATTTATGAAACCTTTGTATGTGGGTACGCACTACAATTTAATTGTATTTTTTTTAGCCTTTCGACCGCACAGCTCGTCAACGGAAAACTGTGTCCCTGACGCCAAGCGGACAATAAATAGTATGACATTGTATGGCGTCAAATGACGTCGTGGCGTCTGGGGCACAGTTTCCATTGACGTGATTTGCCGTCTTTGGCGCTCAAAAGGTTAAATATCGGACAACCTCACACAAATCGATCTAGTCCCAAATTAAGCTCAAGAAGCGATATACATACCTACTTATATAGATAAATATATACTTAAATACATAGAACAACCATGACCCAAACACAAATATTCGAGTTCATCACACAAATATTTGCCCTGGCCGGGATTCGAACCCGGGACTGCCGGGTGTCTACAAACCGAGCCAAACGCGTCGTCAATTTCATTGATACGACGATCAAAGCACAAAGAAAATGCGTAACCTGGCGGAAGAAACCGGGAACCGAACCCAGTACCTCTGAATTACCGGTACATCGTTGTGTTTCAATGGTTTCATGTTAGGATGCTCAACTACTCATATATGTACCAAATTTTTTTGAAATCGGTCTAGCCATTTTGGCACGATGTAAAATAAAAGTTTTAACAATCATAACTAGCGGATATAATTGTACTAATGATGGTGTGTGGAGTGGAACACTCATTGTCTGAGATTATGGACTAAGATAGTATTTACAGTGCGAAATGGAATAATCTAGAACTGTAATAGTACATTACAATCCGTCGAGGATTTGAGGTCAATATCAGATGTAGCACCTAAGCTCTAAGATAATTTCTAATAACAATAGGTATAGCAGGGAGCTAAACTATGGTGCCGATGACAGACGTATCACGTCAAGAGTGTTTACAGTACATACAGAGTGTTTTTATTTAGATTATAGATACTTAATCAAGTGACAACTTATTGGCGTATTTATAACTGGCGAGAGGTTCGTGAATTATATATTTCCCTGAATGTACATGTGAAATGTATACCTGTAAATTATATGCATAGTTTAGTTTAAGTTTAACTCTTCATGACAATTTTTGGGTACGCAATGACAAAATAGGAAAAACTCGTTTTAAAAAAAAACAATCACGGATTGGACTAATTATACACTCGTAGGGTTATAACTCTTCCAAATAGTCCCCTGTAATCACCTCCAAAAGTTCGTACATCGTTATTCCTTCATGTAAAAAAGAAATAAGATCCGATTATTATGTTTGAACTTTAAGCGTTCTGCATACTTCGTCATCCAACGAAACATTTGTTGTGTTGTTTCATTTCCTCGAGGAAGTTTTTTTTTGTTAGAATTTGACTATCCAGTAAAAAAATGTTATTCGTATCGTTTTTAATAGTTATGTACATTATTTTTTGTATATAAACACCGAACATTTGTATAGATAAACAATAATTATATCACCATTATGACATTATAAAGAATCAGAGTTGCGATTTTGTTTTAAAAAATATCCTTTATGCGATTTTGCGTCATAATGACGTCAGCGGCACCAAAGTTTCGCTACCTGGGTATAATTAACACATAATAAAATAACACATAATTTTCTATGTAAAATAACACATACTTAATACTACAGAAATTGAAATACTAACTATAAAGTAAGAACTTAACTAACTAAAATAGACGTCTAAAACGGATTAAATTTAATATTAAAAAATACTTAAACAAACGGACCCCTTTGGCATGGTCCCGAAGACGCTGGTAGCATTTCCTCGCTGAATAGCAACGCTAATGCGTTGAGCGAGGAAGCTGCCAACATATGAGTTAGGACCAAAAAGTTGGATGAAATTAAGGCGTAGTTAGCCAAACAAAACGAGGGAATAAAAGCGATTGGAATAAGTTCCGTTGTGCGACAAAAATTAACGATACAATAAGGAACCTTAAAATAGAACCTTAAGGTACGTTATTGGAAGGTTAAGGGCCAAAACACAATTACAAGACACGAAATCGCATCGTCGTACGACGCGACATCGTGCCACAACACGACGTCGCAACGCTGCACGATGTCGCGTCGTACGACGATGCGATGTCGTATCTTGTAATTGTGTTTTGGCCCTAACTGTTGTCGCACAACGGAGATTTTGATACAAATATTAATTGAGTGAGTTAAGGTGGTAAACTTTTTGGTGTTCACCCATATATTGCGCGTTTATATGTAAGTCGTCAGCCGTTTTTGCATGCAACCCTCTCCTACTAAGAAATAAGTAAATTATTGATTTTTCAGTAAGTGATTTCTGGTAATGTTTTAAAAAATAGACGTCTTATACCAGTTATACCATATATTGTACATTAGACCGCAGGTGTTTGTGGCCATAAATATGCCGTCTGGGGCTTTACGAATCACCGCCCGGCGCCCGTGGTTTGTCTAGGGCCTTATCACACTTGCGATTTACAAGCGAGGCGAGAGCGAAGCGAGCGCGCAGCGAGTTCGCCGCGAGCCCGTAACTAATTCGCAGCGAGTGCGTCGCGAATTCGCCGCGAGCGCGCAACGATTTCGTAGCGAGTTCGCCGCGTCTAGATATGCTGTACATTCGTCAGCAAAATTCATTTGACAAACCGCCAAAACCGACCTGGTTGGGTTAGGTTAGGTTAGAACTGTGACCACAACAGCCCGCGAGCTGAGCGAGCGAAGCTACCGTGCTGAGGCAGCAGCCGACAAGTTTTACGTCTTGTCTTGGCCAGGGAGTGAGATTTTCTACCCGCTACGCGTAGATACACTTAAAAAAATCGTATTAATTATATTAGTATGGCCGCTATAACAACTAAACTAATACAGATAAAAAAATTAAAGGGGTACCCAAAAAAGCATGTAGCTCATTTTAAAAAAAGCTTGTTTTTTCGGGTGTTCTACGTTGTTTGCTCTAGCCACGCTTTGAATGGTAACAGACATTGTTATAGAATATGCTATTACTAATTCTTTATTTGGTGGTACGGCTACGGAACCCCTCGTGTGCGAGTCCGACTCGCACTTAACCGATTCTTTATAGTTTTTAAATCATCAACTTGATCAATATGTTAATTCGAGATTATGTCACTCACATGTGTTTGGTCTCGACTTTTTCTGAATTAAAATCTAGGTTTAGTAAAACCTGTTTCGAATGCTTCCAAATCTGCTTCACAACATAAAAATACATCATCTGGGAAACTTTCAACTCTAGCTATCGTGATTCATGAGATATAGAGCCTGGTGACAGAGGGACAGACAGACAGGCAGACGGACAGCGGAGTCTTAGTCATAGGGTTCCGTTTTTTACCCATTTTTGGCTACGAGACCCTAAAAAAGAAGGCGGCCAGATTAATATGGTTCGTCACATTGTCCTCAAATCAGGATATACTTAAAAATCTTCATTCAAATATGAAGATAATTATAAAAAAAATGACAACACAATGAAAACCGGCACACCGACTTTCAACGTCAACTTTTTTTGGTATTTTGAATTCAGCACTGTTACACAATGACGAGATGTTTTTATTATGTTTTTATAATCTTTTTTGCATATCTTTGACCTTTTTTCTTTTTGTGTTGATTTTTATGGGTTTTCTACCTTGTCACCGAATTATTTTTAATTAAAAACCTTCATTTCGTCGAAGTGTAATTTCGTAGAAAGATTTTCTCTGATACCGTAAACTATATCCCACCAAAAACATTCTGTAAAAAATTAGCCAAGTCTCGATGGAGCTGCTTGTTTATCTCTAAAAAGTAATGAAATCTAGACAAAGTCATACCAAGTCTAAGGTTCCTTACTGCGATTTCTTTATTATTATAGTTAATGCTGTGTGACTAGGCCGTTGAAGGGTACACCAGTATGGGCTATTATCTCGCTTAACAAACATAGGTAGTTACAACAGATATAACATTACGTGTAAACAAAATTGACTTATAGCGGTTCTGACAGACACAGATTGGTGCAATGGTGTCATGGAGCACCTGGTTTTGTACCCTTGTGTACCCTTCAACGGCCAAGTCACACAACATTAACTATAATAATAAAGAAATCGCAGTAAGGAACCTTAGACTTGGTATGACTTTGTCTAGATTTCATTACTTTTTAGAGATAAACAAGCAGCTCCATCGAGACTTGGCTAATTTTTTACAGAATGTTTTTGGTGGGATTTCACTTCTTTTTGTAGAAACGTGGGCATATTGTTTTATAACAACCTGCTAATTAACTTTAGCAAACCTCACGAAATAATAAGCGAAATCAACGAAATGCAAATAATAATCCCTCCTAATCCCTAGCAAACGTTTCCAAGCGCAGTAGAAGAATGTCGTAAACGACTGTAACGCGGCCGGTTGCCACTTCGCCATATAAGATTATCGGAAAAACAAACGACGGCGCGTTTTAAAATACAGTCAGCGCCATCTAGCGACGTGTGCGGGTATCACCGCCACTCTTAGTCCAATGCATTATATTTTGAACAAATTTTGAGCGAAATTAATATTTTGGTGTAATTTGTTTATTTAATTTGTGTAATGTTCGAGTAGAATAAAGTTAATCGTTTGACTATTTCTTCTTGTAAACTTGTAAGTATTAGTATAAAAGCCAGTCTAGTCTTGTCCAGAGTTTTCCTTTAATTTTATTTATATGCGTATTAAAAGCGGAAGGGGAGGCATTCACCCAACGGGTACGTATTACAATGCCGAAGTTCAAAATACCGAATATCATAAGACCTATGGACGGAAGGCCGAAAATTAAAAAATGTCGAATGTTTATTTGACCGAAAGTTTAACATCCCGAAAGAACGTTTGACTGAAAGGATGAAATACCGAATATTATAATCCCGAAGACTGTAATCCCGAAGAATGTAATCCCGAAGACTGTAATCCCGAAGATTATGATCCCGAAGACTATGATCCTGCCTGAAGGTTGTAATCCGGAATATTATTTAAACTCTCGAGAATTATCTCGTATTTCTGTGTTGTCTTACAGATTCTAATGTTTATTTTATACAAAGAATATTAACCTAAATTACGTAACCTAGGTACTTGCCTACTACTATACTTACTATTTATAAGTGAACTCTTCTGTGGAACCGATCTGCTCCGGCGCTGTGGGATGTGCAGCCCCTCCGCCCTAGTACGTTAGTACTCTTTATTATACTGTGGCCCTAGCGTAAGAAAGTGCGGGCATCAAGCGAGTCGCAGCGGCTGAGGCTGGTCGCCGAAGGTGACTAAAAAGCCGAAGCTGCGGAGGCGAGCGTTGCCACAGAACCGAAGCTGTCAACCCCGATTCCACGTGGTCTTGTCTGCCCTACCCCTAGAGTGTATATAAAAGCCCGGAGGCGCGGAGGGAGGGCAGCCCCCGGCCGCCGTAAGAAAGTGCGGGCATCAAGCGAGGCGCAGCGGCTGGGGCTGGTCGCCGAAGGTGACCAAAAAGCCGAAGCTGCGGAGGCGAGCGTAGGTGCCGCACTTTCTTACGCTAGGGCGGAGGGGCTGAACATCCCGCAGCACCGGAGCAGATCGGTTCCACGGAAAAGTCAGATTAGTTAGTGTCCTGACACTTTTAAAGTGCTCATTGACGGGATTATAAAATTTCGAGATATTAAAAATTTTGGGATTATGAAATTTCGAGATTTTCAACTTTCGATTTTCTGAAAATAGGTAATTTGAGCTTCGGTTTATCGAATATCGGATTTTTGAACGTCGGTATTTCAACTGTAGGTATTATGAAGTTTCGGGATTTTAATACGTAACCCGCCCAGCTGTGGGACGCTATAGGCTAGATTAAATTAGATGTATCACACTACGCTGGATTTTTGCAATGACAGTCGATTTTTTATGTACCAATAGTAGAAGGGGGCATTACCATATCTCTAATACAGCTGAGACCAGCTGAGGGTTCTTCATCAAATAAATAATAAATAAATAAATATCGGACAACCTCACACAAATCGATCTAGTCCCAAATTAAGCTCTAGAAGACTTGTGTTATGGGTACTAACTAGACGACGATAGACATACTTATATAGATAAAGATAGCTTAAATAAATAGAACAACCATGACCCAAGCACAAATATTCGAGTTCATCACACAAATATTTGCCCCGGCCGGGACTCGAACCCAAGACCGCCGGCTCAGTAGGCAGGTGTTTACAAACCGAGCCAAACTTACTCACGTCGTAGAAATCGAATAACGCTCGACATGTTTCGAATCGGTACGCGATCCATCATCAGGAGAGACGATCAGTCGCGACGGCGGCCAACCGAACACAACAAGTTGAATATTTTTGTAAAGGCGGTATGTCGATCTCTAATAGTTTGGTTGGGCTCTTGTGTTTTCTAATCAGAGTACTCCAGATCTTCGATTATCCTAGTTTTTAGGGTTCCGTACCCAAAGGGTAAAAACGAGACCCTATTACTGAGACTTCGCTGTCCGTCCGCCCGTCCGTCCGTCCGTCCGTCCGTCCGTCTGTCACCAGGCTGTATATCAAGAACGGTGATAGCTAGGCAGTTGAAATTTTCACAGATGATCTATTTCTATTGCCGCTATAACAACAAATACTAAAAATAAAATAAAATAAATATTTAAGGGGGGCTCCCATACAACGAACTTGTTTTATGGTACGGAACCCTTCATGCGCGAGTCGGACTCGCACTTGGCCAATTTTATAGTTTTCGCTTTATGTGGCCATTAAACCCTAACTCTGTACCAAATTTCAGCTCTCTGAATTTATGGGAAGTACTACTTCTTTACTGATGATCATGAGTGAGTGAGTGAGTGAGTGAGTGTCGTAAATGCGAAACTTTGCTTTCGCTTAACTTCGGAACTAAATGACCTACAGACTTGAAATTTTGGATTTTAAGTATGTGATTATAGCTTACTGGATGACAAAAATTTCTGCGTTCTGGTCTTATCCAGAGGTGCTCAAATAGGGGCCTGAAAATGCGGCGAAATGGTTCCAGTAAAGGATGGTACGGCAGTGTTTGCTTCGCGCTCGACTTGGCGGGGGCACTGCCGTGCCCCCCGATTCGGTATTGTTATCCATACTAATATTATAAATGCGAAAGTGTGTCTGTCTGTCTGTCTGTTACCTCTTCACGCTTAATCCGCTGAATCGATTTTGATGAAATTTGGCATGGAGATAGTTTAAGATCCGAGGAAGGACATAGGATAGTTTTCAACCTGGAAATAATTCCTATAAAGATTGAAAAGTGAGTAAGTAATTCATGATGACATTGATGACCCTGTAGAAAATGTAATGATTAGACCAAAAGCACAATTGCTCTTACATTTGCTTAGGCGCTCTTTTATTAATTAAGGTGATTAGGTGGATATCTATCGTGTTGTACGAGGTTGCTTCCATACCAAGTTCCACGCGGACGTAGTCGCGGGCAAAAGCTAGTAATTTATAAAACAAACCAAACCTAACCTAGTCAGTAGGATGATATTTTCAAGAATTACGAAAAGGTGACTGACTACAGAGGAAAAAAAATCGGCGAAGTGAAAATTCGATGGAATTAAACAATACACGCAAAATTATTCAGCGAAGGGGCACTTTTATGACACCACTGGGCCAACATCGTGGCACGATGCTAAATTACCTTTTGTAGCGCTTTCATTTTTCTATTTTTTCTTACAAAGTATTTTTCTCTATGATCTGCAAAACAAAAACACTGCCTCCAACTTATCGATTCACATCCTTTGTAGATTAACAAATCGACATTCAACCTTGCAGATAAACTGATCGTAATGAGACCTCCGTCATTATCTCTCGGTTATCGTCAGTCGCTCACCGACCGCTGACAAGTGCGCGCGCGCGCAGTCAGTTACTCACCAGTCGCTGACCGGCGCGCACGCATCCAACCAATGGACCTGCTAGTGACTGTGCAGTGTCAAGTGATAAGTGTTCTGTTGTGAATTTCGGTGAGTTTGGATCTGGACCACCTTGACTGAGATTCGCATTCAATGTCAGATGTGCAACCATTTACATATTCGTAAATACTTCTAGAACGTAAACGCCAGAACGGCTGTGGTTATTTTTGAGTAGCTTTCTTTATAAATTGGAGTTTTTATGGTTACGACGTGCTATTTGAGATGATTGTTTGATCTCTTTTTACTAGCCGGTTTTTGCTACTTTTGATCTTCTGCTTATTTTTATATCAACTATTTTCCGAGTTGAATGCGTACATATTTTGTCCGATTATTTTATGACATTACCTCAATTTTTGAGTTTCAACTTTCCTTCGCGAACCGTTAATGTTTTTTTTTGGGATAATCCTGTGGCTTTACGTTATCATACCAGTTGATCAAATCAAACAGTGTCACATTTGCATAAAAATAAAGGAAAAATTATCATCTTTTACTAGAGATTTTAAAATATGATTTATAACCCCGGTGGGATCTTTAAAACACTCCTTTCAGGCACGTATTGAATGCTTTGTTCTACCACTTTCATAAACCGGATGAAAGCCCCATGGAACTACCTGAATGCCTTCTATTCTGAGTCATTACCTGAGTCCTTTATTCTCTCGAGGAAGGCATGCCGTCAACCGTCCACACAGTAGGATTGTCTTTGTCACCTAACCACAAAAAAAAAACCAGTCGGATTCCCTTATTAAAATTCAAAACTTATTTACAAATCTTGATATGCTAGTTGTTACACGATCAAAGTAAAATGAGAACTTCAAGGATATAGGTGGGTAATTTAAATATTTAACAGTCAAAATTATTTGTGTCATGAACTTGAATATTGGGCCTGGCTCAGTCAAATTGTTTTATTTAAATGTGCGACAGTCGCGGAAAGCGAAGAAAATATTCGATTTCGACAGCTAAATTAGTTTTTTTACTAAAGAAAACTTTTAGACAAGTCAGAATAATAATATTAAGTTTTTATTAATGTCAGTCATTGATTTGTAACTGTTTTGAGGTATTCAACTTGAATGACAATGCCCCGAAAGAGAAGTGGATGTAACTTTCTTACAATAAAATAAACGAATAAATATTTTTTTCTAAATAATCTCACTTTATACGAAAGTAACACTTTATTCTTGACTAGCTTTTGCCCGCGACTACGTCCGCGTGGAACTTGGAACCTTGGAAGAATGGAAGCAACCTCGTACAACACGATAGATATCCATATCCACCTAATCACCTTTATTAATAAAAGGGTTTATTAATAGCGCCTAAGCAAATGTAAGGACAATTGTGCTTTTGGTCTAATAATTACATTTCCTACAGGGTCATCATGAATTACTTACTCACTTTTCAATCCTTTTAGGGATAATTTCCAGGATGAAAACTATCCTATGTCCTTCTTCGGATCTTAAACTATCTCCATGCCAAATTTCATCAAAATCGATTCAGCGGTTTATGCGTGAAGAGGTAACAGACAGACAGACACACTTTCGCATTTATAATATTAGTAGGTATGTATTCAATTGTAAGGTCATGTGCCTAAATTGCATTTAAGGTGTTGCATTCAATTATTTGTAAGACGATGACCATGCATGACGCACTGCAAGATAAGAGCACACAACTTACCTTAGTACTTTCTGGAACACTGTGGATACGTGGGATAAAATCCCGCTCCAAGTATTTTTTACAAATTTTCACTTATACAGGGTGTCCCAGAAGTAACACGTCACAGTGACACTGGAGGTAGATCAGCTCAAGAGGAACCCAACCAACCTAACATGACCTCAGTAAAAGTTGCACGGTTTTCGAGTTATTACCAAAATAAAAACTTTTGAGAATTTTCCCCTTTTCTTTTACATTTTTAGTACCAGCATCGACACGGAAAGCTCATAATGAAAGTTTTTTGTGTGTATCAAATCATGAATAGCTAATTCGGAAGTGTAAAGTGTTATTTTGTCAGTAACTATGGTAAAATGCTGACTAGAACTCGATTAATTTCGATTAAAGTTGTTACAGAAACACGAATTTCAACTTTGACCATCTGCCATGTTTTTTTTTTATTAGAAATGAAACAAACAAATAACGTCAATAAATTAGTCATGTTATGCAGATTCAGAAATGGTAACACAGGTATCTTACTGCGATAACATTAGGAATTATTATCACTTTAGCGACAAACAAAAAACATCGTTTAATAAAATTTCGGCTCAATTTTCTTCACGCTCAAACAGCTGGATCAAAATTAGACCCTTGATAAAATTCGGTATTCAGGTAGCGGACACCCTGGATTAACACCTAGGCTGCTTTTATCCCGAAAATAATAGTGTTCCCGTGGGAATCCCAAATGAATAACAATAAGCCCGTCTAGCACAACTACGCTTCGCGACTCTTGTCGCGCTACATAACATCGCCCGTCACTCTCTCGCAGTACAGCTAAGAAAGAGACAGGTAATATTTTTCGCGCGAAAAAGAGCCGCGTATTACAGTTGTGCTAGAGGTAGGTTTACTTACATACATTATCTTTCGATAGTCCCTTATTTGGAAACTTTTTAGACTTTCTTAAAATTAGCAAATACTCAGCTTACGGTGTACACTGTGTTTACTTACCCACTATTTACGCGATTACGGCACTTTCCGTTGGTGAAAGTCGGTAGCATATTTGGTGACTGTACTTTCCTCGATGTACGGTTAAGTTATTAAGTTTAAGTTGAATGGCAGCCATTCTTTTTCGATTATCGCTTTTTCATTCTTTTTGGAAGCGACGATTAGCCTATTGCCCCCTGTTTTGCATTTTAGAGCCTTAGCACACCGGCGATTTGGAAGCGAGGCGGGCACGCTACGTGTTCGCCGCGGGTGCGCAGCGATTTCGCACTTTTCGCAGCAACTCGCCCGCAAATCGCCAGTGAAATAAGAGCCTTATCACACTTGCGATTTGCGAGCGTATTTTGTATGAAGGCGATCGCGCAGCGTCTACGCCGCGTCGCTTATTTGTATAGAAAATACGCTCGCAAATCGCAAGTGTGATAAGGCCCTAAGGCTCCAAATGCAAAACAAATTCGCTCGCAAATCGCAAAGTGTGATAAAGCCCTTTACGATTTGCATTAATAAAAATTAAGAGCATCTTTGAATTCGCTTACTGTTTTTATACATCCTTCTTTTAAATATGTCTACAGAAAATGTTTCGAATAAATATGGCGCCATCTCACTTAAATTATCTTCAATATTTAAATATTTTGGATACTATCTAAAAACTGTTTTTGTATTTAAAAATAACAGAATGTTTTCGCGTGTTATATCCATATACGTCATAGGTATTTCCAATGATCTTTCAACTGTTTAACATAATATTCTGCCAATACTAAAAGACTATTTTTTCTGAGTTTAGCAAAGATTGTGTCAGTTATCTTTGGAAGCTGTGTGGTAAAAATTGTTATTTAAATTCCGAAAAAACATCAATAGCTAATGGATTCATAATATAATATTTATATTTATTGTTAATTACCCCATGTATATTAAAATATTTTAAATATTGTTTCATAAATACTCAGCAAAACACAAATCTTGGCTTTGACCTTTTCACCCCTTTGTAGGCTTTAGATATTTAAAGTGTTTGCTTATATAGAATAGTTCATAATGTATATGTATCGTGTTTCATGTATTTAACATGTGAGTAATATCGTTTAAAGTATGTTCTAGCTTTTAAATAGGGGTGGAAACTTATGTTGAATTATACATCATTGTACTATAATTATATAAATAAAAAAATCAGTATGAAATGACAATTAATTTCTATAATTTCTAACTCTCAGACGACTAAATGTGTTTATATACGTATATGCAGCGGGACCCTATGTAATTATGGTTTAGGTCCTAAATAATCGAGTTGGTATATATTTCTACCTGTCGATTTAAGTACTTTAAAATTTCAACCTTTGCAAATTAATGAAAAGAAAAATTGTTCAGTGCCAGCGGGGCCCTTTGTTAATTGTATGACTATTCATGGAGCCTCTTATTTCTACCTTCCAAATAACTTTTCACTACACCCTAGATATAAATAGTTTTTGAGAAATACGCGTTCGAAGATTTTGTCCTTCTAGCAGGGCCCTTTGGTAATTAGTGGCTTACATGACCCCAGGTAATTTAAAAGAAAACAGCCGGTTATTTCTACTTACTGAATCAATTATTACCAACTTGCTAGTGACAGGTTTCTAAAAAAATATATATAAAACATATTATTGTATTATATTATCACTAAACCTTTCGTCGCGGCCATTTTCCTTTGCCTAGCCGAGCCAGTCAGTGTTCACTTTTGTAGAAAGTAAAATGAGAATTGCTTTTATATTCACTTGATAATTTTTTCCAGTTTTTATTGTATGTTATTTAATTCAGATTCTAGATTTTGGTATGTTTAGTTTTAGTTTTAACTGAGCTGCAGTAAATCGCACATAAAAAATCTTTGCCAAAATCATCCGTCGTTAAGTTAAAAACAGCATACAAAACTAATGGTGATTAATGATGCCGTGAACACAATGGAGAAGCAAAGTTATTTTCGTCATTGTTTTGTTTTAGTATTCAAAAGAGAATGCTATTTCTAAATTCATCTTTGAGCTGAGACGCCGAGTAATCAAAATAAAATAAAAAAAACTGAAAAGTCCTACGCTGGATATTAAAATGTAGTTATGTTTAAGCCATTGATACAAAGATCAAAGCTTAAAGAAAACTTGAAATTAGTTACCTGGTGGAAGAGACCGGGAATCGAACCCGGTCCCTCTGGATTGGTTTCCGGTTCTTTTTTCAATATAGCGTCTATAAAATAACGAACGAGTAACCTTAGTCATAATAAGACATGTTTCTTAACGACTGAACGAAATTATTAGTCCGAAAACCTTGTCTTTAATGTTTAAAAACAGTTAATATATTCTCAAACCATCGAACCTTGAGGTAACCTTGACTGCTTCGTTTTCGTAATTTTAACTTAACTATTAAGTTCTATTTCATAACTGGTAGTTAAATTTGAATAAATGAAAGTATAAACGATTCAAGCGATTCTACGATTATGTCAATTACGAACTTTGTGGAAAAATAAACGGTGGGTAATAGATAAAGGGACTTTCGTTTTTCTCGATCATTATGTAATAAAAAAAAATCCAATGATTTTCGAAAAGACCAATGAAAGGCAGACAATAAAACCTATAGTCCAGTCCATACAACTATGGTCCAAATTAACTCGACAATTACTCGTCGTCGTCAAATTAACATTGTAAAAAATGGTATATCCCAATTTAAAAACAAACAAAATAGGAACACTAATAAGGAAGTACAAATAATGGAAAATTTACAGGAAACTCCAATTTTTAATATTTTTTGAAGGCCACAGTCGTCAAGCACGTGTAAACAACCACGCTCTTGACACACACAAATGCCATAGAGGTTGAAACTGGGCCGCGACCTCCGAGGAGGTCAATCCAACTAAACCTCTATGATAGTTAAAACACCGCTCACACTTGGCGTGAGTGAACGACTGAGAAAAACACGGCCATTGTATCCTGCCCTTATATCGTTATATTTTTTTACTTTTTTATGCGATTAGGCTAGGTCAATAACATTTTGGGATCGTTTAAAGGTAACAATAAAACATTGAACAACATGTTTTTCATAACCTTTCTTTTATTATACCATCACATTTTGAACGAATAACATTTGGCTGTCCTAAGTTTTAACGCTTTTCTGGCTCGATTGCAAAAAAATTGTACATAATTAAGGGTTTTACTTTAAACAAAACTTAATTAATTCCTTTGTGTGACAAAAGTTACCCTTACATTTTGTATGACTAACTTTCATCACACAAAGGGAGCGATCGTGATTTTTTGTTAACTAAGCTTTTAACTATGTACAATTTTTTTGCAATTGACCCATCTTTAGTAAAAAAATATTTTTATCGCACAACTTGCATTTATGGGAAGTTCCTCTAAACCTTAGGTGTACCCGGGTTATTTATGTTGGATAACTAGTATTAAAATACATTCTATCAGACTGATTAGCTATTTCACTTAATAATTACAATCATGAAGTTCACATACTTACCCTCGAAAATAGTATAAAAATGACATGACTCGTTTATGTCGGGGGTTAAAATAATTAATAGGTGGTGCGTTAAAGTTTTAAGTATGTCATAAAGTGTTATAAATCATATTAGTTCAATAACAAAATACAAATTAAACTGCTCACCAATACGTCCTAATTTAAAATATGTAATTTTTCTTACATAGTCTATTTTAAGAACGATCACGACCATTAAACGTCAACTTGTCTGGAGGAATAATTACTTCAACAACAAAACCGTAAATATCTTTAAGTACAAAAAGTACCGCTGACTAACACAATACAAATTTGCACAATTCCTTTAAAAAAGTAGGTACATAAAATTCACCTATTATAGATTCTGACTTTAAAATAAGAATATGACCAACAAACATAACCAGTAAACTGCCTGATATCCTATTATATACATACGAGTATAGTATGCGTCACGGAAGGTATTTATGTCTTGTCTTACACAAGACAAGACTAGTTGCCTAACAGTTCAAAGGACAGCACGGAAATTATTAAGCAAAGAATGGAATAGTATAGACTATCTTGTGTATTATATCACGATGAAAATACTAACAGTAACAGACGTTAGAATAAATCACTTAGTTCATGTTTGTCATGTCTTTATAAATATTGATACACATGTGAATTAACAAAGAAAAATGTTATGTGATCCACTGCAATGTAAGCAGAATCTGTGATTGTCTAATTTACGCTACTAGAGCGGAAGCTGGAAGCAAAGTTTTGATGTAATGATATGATAGCTCAGTTGGGACAGTACTAAACCAGAAACGTAGAGTCGCAGGTTTGACTTCTGCTTACATAGCAGTACGAGTAGATCACTTTTTTATAATTTACCTTTAAAAACAGAATCGATTAAAAAATTCTGTTAAAATAATGTTTTTTATTGTAAAGTACGATACTTGTCAGAAGGACAAAGGATTATGTCGAACTAGAAAACAAACTTAGAAAAAAAAACTCATACAAACCAAAAAAATATTTAAAATTTGTGTGTAAAGTTAGGCGGAAGTTGCTCTCGTAAATAAAATTGTACGTTATTTCAAGCTTTACACAAAAATATTATGAAGATTAAATTAAAACGTTTGTTTACGTAATAATAATAACATAAGTACTACACCTAAAATAAATATAGAAAAACAAATCTTAAATCAACATATTTTTGACAGATTGTCAGATTTTTCTCTGACAGAAGTCATGTATGGGGTTCTCAAGTACATATATAACAAGTTTTCTGCTTTTCGTTTTCAATAGTATATGGCATTAAGTCCGCCTTTTGTATGATGTGTTTTTTATTTGTGCAATAAAGATTAAATAAATAATAGTAAATCAAAGGAAACATACTATATTCTTGCTTTAAAGAAATGTAATAATAGTTTTTAGAAATGTATAAAATATTGTTTTGTGATTCTATGCAAAAATATAAGAAAATGCGTACCTACAGTAAAATGCAAATAACTATTTATTTAAGTAAATATTAAAAATGTGGTATTTTCATATTAAAACAGAATCGATAAACAGATATAAAAAGAAAACATTATATAAAAGTCATGTCGGAAACCGTAGAAAAAATATGTTTTTTATGTCTTTCTGTATCTAAGTTAGACAGTGAGCCTAGTGTTAGGTCAAGGCGATCGGGTACCTATTTGGTTATGTTCGAGAACATTCATACTTTATAATTACTTAATTAATAACTCTATGAGATTGGCTTTAGGTACAACGCCGCGACTTTACCCGACTGCGTCAAAAAGAATAATTTGCATTAATAAGATTCATGAACCCTACATGAACAGAACTCAATAATACTGCGCGGTTCTTGGGCGTTTAAAAAAAAACTGTAAATAAATATAATTTATTCTGGTTTTTTTTGCGCATTTTTTGTGTTAAGTATGGGTCACGTTCATAGAAATTAAAAAAAAAAATGATTCAGAAACGTGACGATCTGAAGTAGATATTTTGGGACACTTTTTGATTGTATAAGTAACAAACTATTCTGAGTAAGATGAGCGTAAATAAGAACAAAAATAACAATAGCGGGCAAAAAATCTATCATAACTGTGTATTTTGTATGACATGCCAGACTTCTTTTTTATAAACTTCTAGCAAATAAAAATTCTATTTTTGTAGTTGACATTGTGCGCCTTTAAAAACCGAGATTTTTCGAAAAAACGAGAATCATTTTAGTCATTTCTATTTTGAAATTCAAAATATAATAAAAATAATAATAATTGTAACTATACTAAAAAATACGTCTATATATGTATTAAGATTTTGGAAATTTTCATTTGATCCAATCCTGGGATCCCATCAATCTTGAATGTAATAGGTTTCAAAATGATAGATTTCTTGCCGTTACGGTGTAATAAATAAATCAATATTAAGGGACAATCATACACAAATCGACCTAGTCCCAAACTAAGCAAAGCTTGTACTATGGGTACTAGACGACGATATACATAATATATAAATACATATATAGATAACATCCATGACCCGAGAACAAATATTTTGCACAAATATTTGCCCCGGCCGGGATTCGAACCCGGGACCGCCGACTCAGTAGGCAGGTGTCTACAAACCGAGCCAAACGCGTCGTCATAATATTCAACAAATATTTGAAAAAAAAAATAAGTTTACTTAATAGACAAAAACCGCCTAAATAAATACGCAAGAACGACAGTCTTCCTTCATACAACAGATTTGCGAAGGATGAAGCCGGTTTTGGTTTTATGTGTGCGTGTCTACACCAATCATGAATACAGCTTGCTTGTCGTATTGACGTTGTGACAGATGCACACACGGACGAAACTAAGCCCGTGACAAGCCGTGGCTCCTTAAAACTGGCTTCACTTTCAAGCGCTGACTAGGTTTCTAGGTGTACGTATTCTAAGACAAAAATAAATAAACATTAGGGACAATCTTACACAAATTGACCTAGCTACTAAGGAAAGCTTGTGCTATGGGTACTAGAC
Organism: Apotomis capreana; assembly: GCA_947623375.1. Lineage (NCBI taxonomy): Eukaryota > Metazoa > Arthropoda > Insecta > Lepidoptera > Tortricidae > Apotomis > Apotomis capreana. The sequence goes on from OX392522.1 coordinate 1,246,712, forward strand.
GGCGCTGCACATTACATCATCAGAAACAAATATTCCAGTTCTATATCTAGCAGCCACAGACATCCACTGTTAAACACAGGCCTCCCCCATGACTCGCCACATTCCGTGCATATCGCATCCTTTGATTCCTCGCTACCCTCACCATCTAGCGGGGTGCCGACCCACGCTGCCTTCCTATACGTGTATTCGAGTTCATCACACAAATATTTGCCCTGGCCAGGATGCGAACCCAAGACCGCCGGCTCACTCAGAGGCAGCTGCACTACTAACTGAGCCAACCACGTCGTCAAAACATAAACAGCAAGCGTCTCACAACACTCTATTCTCCAAACCAAACAGCTCTTACCATAAGTCGTGTATTGGCTATTGAAATGACATAACAGCTCTCGGCCGACGCTCCAGAAACCCACTAGCTGCCTTCCGGCTCTTACCGATGGGTTATGTAACCGTGATTCGACACTTCTTGGGCCGATGTTATTCGTTTTTGCTCGTGGTTTAACCGTGGGGCTTGTGCACAAATCACGCGAGGTTCGATAGGGGGAGCGGGGTCACGAAAAATCACGACTGATCACGTTGGGGGAGGGAGGGGTATAAGTTGAAAACGTAAAAAAATACAAATTTAATACAAAAAAAATGATATACCTATATTATATGCAGTAGCGGCAAAAAATCTATCATATTGAAACCTATTAAATAAACTTATAAGGATCCAGATAAATAAAAAAATCAAATACATAATAGACTTTCTTGGGTTATGAGAAGGGTCATTCTCATGTCATACTTGTAGGTATAGATAAATAAAATAAGCACATGAAACATTCAAGATCCAAGGACAAATATAGGCCCACCAAAAAGGTTGTTCTAATCATCTTGTTAATCTCGTGATTTCGACTTCGTTTGATTGCTATCGAAGTAAGATTCCTATTTATAAACTAGTCACAATAGGAACTGTTGTTACCACGAGGTTATTAGCTAAGGCTGTGTACTCGAAGCTTCTGTAGGCCACGCCTTGCGCGACGCGGCAGCTTTTTAAAGCTAGGTTTATTGATAAACAAGTTACGTATCGCAAAAGGAACCACAGAACAAAAAAAAACTATTCCGTGAAAGGAACTATTAATGCACGTAGCCACGACTACGAGGCTGTGTTCTCGAAGCTTCTGTAGGCCACGCCATGCGCGACGCGGCAGCGTTTTAAAGCTAGGTTTATTAATAAACAAGTTAGGGATCGCAAAAGGAACTTTTAATGCACGTAGCCACAACTGCGAGGCTGTGTTCTCGAAGCTTCTGTAGGCCACGCGAAGGCGCGAAGGTGCGAAGCGGCTAGCATTTTGAGGTCTATTTATAAACTAGTTAGGTATCGTAGGAGGAACTATTATGCACGCAGCGACGAGACTGATAAATAAGGCATGTGAATCTTGTGTAGGCCACGCGTTGAGCGAGGTGGTAGCGTTTGTGAACAAGGTTTATTTATAAACTCGATGCTACCATCGGGGAATTAAGTACCTACCCCATGTCTTAATCCACAGCCTGATCTATTTGTGAGCTAAGCTAAATTGCATGATGCATCTATCTTCTTCCTAAATTTAAGAGCTGCGTTCTTGTCAGTGTATCAATCGCCAGCCGTTTCTATCTTGGGCATATGCATCTTATGCATCAATACCGTACCGTACCCGCTTCGCGCACAATCGGTCACAGCCTTACACCTATGTTTTCCTCCATGAGAGGTCGCGCTGCGCGACCGGTATAATTATGTCGCGCGGCGTCGCTTGCATGACAATTCACAATCAATGCTTTATTAATAGCCGCATTACGACATGATCTGTGCTAATTTATGATCCTTGTGCTCTTAAGTCCCTTGGTCTTTTAACTTAAAAAGAAGTTGTGCAATCACATTATTATGAAGGTGAAAGTTTGTGAGTGTGTTTAGTAACTAGGGTTGCCAGGTAGAATTTCCCTATTATCGGGAGAAACAACATTTTTTCGGGATTATGTGACTTTGGTCGGGAGAAACTAAAATTGAAACACATTAAAGTAATATATTAAAAACGCCGTTCGCTGCCAATAAAAATGTCTATATAAATAAATACTAACAAAAAAAAAACAAAATCGTTTTCACATTACGATAATTGTATCTCTAATCTACAAACATGTAATAACGTAATTTATTTATAGTACTTATGGAAAATTTAGCAGTGTTTTCGGGATATTTTTTACATTGTCGGGAGTCGGGAGGACATACAAAAAATCGGGAGAATCCCGCCAAACCCCGACCATCTGGCAACCCTATTAGTAAATAGCTGCGCCGCGCGTTACCCGCTCATCCCACGGGAACACTAAATTTTTCGGGATAAAAAGTAGCCCATGTGTTAATCCAGGGTGTCAGCTACCTTCATACCAAAATTGGTGTTGCCGTTAGAGTGTGAAGAAGTAACAAACATACACATAAAAACACTCACAAACATTCGCCTTTATAATATAAGGGAGCTCGGGGGGCGGCGCCTCTGATATGAGCTATGGTAGTCTTGAAATGTTGCGTGGGGTAGATGACCCTCACCTCTAGCAAAACTATCTTGTGTCAAATATTACCTCTAGCGTTGTCCTCATTCAATTTACAATTAGACATCTATTCTGCATCAACTTCTTTAAAAAAACCTACGTGTCCCATACCCAAATGTAAATCCAATAAAATGCTCGTCGAGTGTACCTCGCGGCTCGCACGTGATCGGCGCACGCGGCGAGTAGGTCGCGTGAATCAATACGTAATCTCTAAGTATATCTACGACGCGCGGCCTTTGACGACGCGGTTGGCGCGGTTTGTAGACACCTGCCTACTGAGCCGGCGGTCCCGGGTTCGAATCCCTGCTTGAGCTTAATTTGGAACTAGATCGATTTGTGCGAGGTTGCCTGATATTTAATATATTTATTTATACTCCTACACAAAGTCTGACTCACTGGTAGTTAGGGCTTGTTTAGCCTTGATACAGTTCAAGTCATAAAAAAATCAAGATAATATTAGGTATATATATCAAACTTCAGGCATCGAAGCTTACGATGCCTTGTTCATATTTATAAGAAAGATACGATGCCCCTTACCTTAAGTTATTCTCATGGGTAGCCTTGACAGTTTGTGCGATGATTCATTCCCTACATCTATGTTCACAGTTTTAAACAAAGAATCCTATACATCGTGTATTGGAAATAGGAAGTTTTTAACAAAAATACTTATCCGGTTATTAAATTGTGGTGACAAATACGTTGATTCGGAAAAATAAAACCGGAGATTACAAACGGTCAAACATTAGCTGTTACAATATATATGTTTAATAAATTAGTATAGTCAGGCGCGTTGAAAGGTGCATTGTTAAGTACCTAAACTTGGATTTCTAATTCAAGATCAAAAAAACTACGACATATACGTCACTGACAAAATTGTCAAAATTTAAATGACATCGGAGTTGATAGCGCACGGTTTATCTGCCACCGCGTTACAAGTACAATACCAGATTTTGTACCAGAAATATCCGATGTTTAAGTTTTTATTATCTCCTCTCGTATTTATTGTAATAATGAATATATCTAATTATTTTTTTAAAACAAAGAGGTAAGTACCAATTAATAAATTATCTAAGTGTGTTTAAAAAATAAAAAGGATTTAACTATTGTAAAAATATTTTATCGTAGTGGCAAGCTTGTGGTAGTTTTTCTTGAATTAGAAATCGTAGTATAGATACCTAAGGTAGTTAAAGTTTGCAAAGCTTTAACTTTTTTTTTGGTTTTAGGTCATAGACATGAGGTTACAGCTGTAGGGTACACCGGTGTGCCGCGGAACACTGGTCGAGGTCATCCCGCCATGCGCTGCCTCTACAGATTACAGAAGCGGAGCGGAGAAAATTAACCTATTAGGCTGTCTTTGTGAAGACCAAAAGAAGTGCATTACAATCTAAGCAATGTGATTGGCCCATTTTGACGACGCGGTTGGCTCGGTTTGTCAACACCTGCCTACTGAGCCGGCGGTCCTGGGTTCAAATCCCGGCCGGGGGAAATATTTGTGAATATTTGTTCCTGGGTCATGGATGTTATCTATATATGTATTTATATATATATTATATCGTCGTCTAGTACCCATAGTACAAGCTTTGCTTAGTTTGGGAATAGATCGATTTGTGTATAATATTGTCTCTCAATGTAAATAATTTAAAAATATTAATATTCACTATTAATATTAGATTTTCATAATCTTCATAACTCATTTCGCATAATGGCCTTCCTTATACAAGTTCTTTGACATATTGATTCTTCGCATAACGCTTTGTATGACATAATTGTAGTCTGGCAGGCTTTTCATAAGCCACATAATTTAGAATGGCACAAAATTTCAAGTCATACTATAGAATATCATAATAAATGATTGTACGCAGAATCGCAACTCATAAACTATTGTGTACACTATTAACGGCTAATACACATCATAATGTATGAGTTTTACGTCATGCATTGGCGTATATAGGGGGGTGGCCGGGTGGGCCGTGCCCACCCCAGTATGGTCTAGTGCCCACCCCAGGATTTTGGGCTTCCCATAGAAATTCATGGTTTCATCTCATAGGCCATGGCCAGGCCCAAAGGTAAAAACACAGAACTTACATGAGCAGAAAGACAATAAGGGAGCTCGGGGGGCGGCGCCTCTGATATGACGTCTGATGACTATCCTTCATGCCTTTTCAATATTCCAAATCTGTTAGATCATGACTATACTTGAAGAAAAGAGGCGTCTAGAGGGGGCGCTAGGGTAATGTTTGCAGTTTGCACACGGGCGATATATGGACTATAGTCTGTGCTTTTAGGTATTTAAAAAAATGTAAACAAGCCGGAGCTGTCAAATTGACAGCAAGCAATGGTGAATGTCAAACCGACAAAGTTAAAAATCACGTAAGATAGGTGTTGCTACTTTAAACCTGTGTCTTTCTATTTCAGTCGTGTAATCGTGTTACTTCCAGTATAATGCAGCCTTGCGTTTTAAACCTCTGCATTTGGGTACTTTTTATTGACGATTTACTGAGAAAAAAAAATTAATGCATTAAAAATATGTTTTTTATTCGTGAATTTGTATCTTAGGTATATTCGGTAAAATTAAGCGATAACACATGTTATTTAAATGGAACGGACTGCAGTAGTGAGGTCGATTATTTTATAATATAAAACAATTAACAGGAACCAAACGTTATCTTATAAACAACCCTTTTAATGGTTTGTTTACATTCTTTTAAATACCTAAAGGTACAGACTATAGAGACGCTAAACTTAGTAACCGATAACACATAGGTATACATTACATAGGTGGTTTCTTTTGTTCTTTAATTGGTGTGCAATAAAGCATTATTGTATTGTAGTTATACCACGTTAATAATCATGATTGTACCACGGAAATGGACACCTGTGGTTAAGTACAATTTTGCATACAATTGCATCAAATTACACCTAATCCCCGTACAGTGAACAATTTGCCCATAACCCATTATGTAAGTAATAAAAGTCTATTCTTACTTTTCGTTATTAACTATAATTGCCTTGAACTGTACATGTTTTTTCCATAACCTGTTTATGGATGTACAGTTAGAAAAACTTACCAATAGGTATACCTAAATAACATTTGTTTTATTATTCTTCAGACTTTGAGAATTATCCTTTTGTTTAGGGTATTTATAAATTGTATTAATTTTCAAAATGAATATTTCTACATTCTTGTTTTTTCTTTTTTCTAGTATTTTACGAGCTTTTATTTAACTCGCAAATTTTGTATGCAATTTTGAGTTGTGATTTAAAGCATCTGTCAGTCACACCCCCATTTTGTCAAAACGTGACGGATGCTTTGTCACTTATTTATCGCGTGTCTTTCTAAAAAGGCGCTATAGATATTTATTTACTTAATACAAAGCATACCATTAGAGTATAATCTTTGACCTATTCTCCAACCGGCAGGTTCACGCACCTTTGAATAACAACGAATAATAGTTTATTTTTAGTAAAAAAGACTTTGTATTATAATCTCCATTCAAGTAGCCCTTTGAACGGGTTCTTGCGATTCATTCATACTTCCACACAATAAGTACACTAACATACAATACGTCTGCTTAAGGCTTTTTCCACTCACACTATAGGCAGTTCAATTTGAATGGAGCTGTCGGTTGTCCATAACACTTTTTATTGTTTTAGCACCATTCAGTTAACAATACATTATTTAATCGAATTTCACCACTGTTTTTACAAATACAAAATTGTATGTTTTGACACGGTATATTCTTACTTGTTAACCGTCAAGTTAACTACAGCACAACTGTTGTGGCTGTTTGACACACGACAAATATTGTCTGTCTTTTTCCTTACAAAGACACAGACGTTACCTTAAGTCAGCGTCGTTCGTACGACAAGCAAAGTCTCTGTCGTGCCTTTTGGTTGAAAACACAAATATAGTTGTACCGTTGTACTTGGTCGTCTACTTTGTTGGCCTGTTGGGTATATTTTGTTTTAGAGTTTAAATTTGTTCGCATCTTTATACCAATAATCTGTCTACGTATCCTTATGATGAAGCGACGAACTGGACCCTTGTATCAATGGTTTAAAGTGGACCCTTTTAATTCAAAACGTCATAATAGAGTCCGTTTGGTAATACACGACCTGTGTAGTGTGTGTATGTTACACTTGTATTTTAACTCCCGACGAAAAATGATGAGTGTTATAAGTTTAACATGTGTATTTGTGTGTCTATCTGTGGCATGGACCAATCTGAGTGCGGTCTGTCTGTCGAGATGATTCTTAGTTATGTTTGGTGGAAATAGGAGCAGTAGTTACCAATATATTTAGCTTTAATTAGAACAAGTGACAAGATCTCAGGCACTCTCAGGCAATACTGAAGCTAAGAATCTCACATTTTGTAGTAATGTTCAGTTTTACTAACATTTTCTATATCACTCATTAAACGAGGGTTTCATGATGACCAGATACTTGTGATGGGGGTGTTTATTTCTTTTTATTTCGTTTATGTTTTTCAATATAAGTGTATTTATTACGACGGCGAGCAATTTTTTGTCTCATCAATCGGATTCGACGCATCACTGACCGTTACGTGAATTTGTTAAGAAATTACTAACTGTATAGTTGCTGTATAGTAAGTTTCTTGCACGTTAGCGCAGGGCGTTTTTTATCAATGGAAATCTCCTCAGAAACGTACACAAAAACTCTTAAAGTTTCCGTACGGTCTACTTAAGTAAAGTCGATTTGTTGACCGACTTTAAAAAGGTGAAAATTTTCAGTAGTCAAACCTACTAGAATTTTCCACCTTTTTGTTGAACAACATAGCCAACCTGGAGCAAATTACTTCATTTGTTACACTTTTTCTATATATATTCTATTTTGATAGGGCATCTGTTAAGACATGACTTTTTCCTCTAGAATATCATAAAAGAAAAAATCGAGGAAAAGCGAGGTAGAGGAAGGCCAAGACGAAATTACATTGAGCAAATAAAAGAAAAGGATAAAGTCATGTCTTACCAAGAAGTGAAGGAGAAAGCCGAGGAAAGAAATGGGTGGCGATTGCCACGCCGACAAGAGCGCAGCTCTATTTAAAATTACTTTTTTTTTTAATTTAAGAAGAAGATAATATTCAATTTTACCGGCCGGCTGTGCCAATTAATGCCAACCCGCTTACATGTGTAGCTACCCTTAGGTTGTTTTTATTAATTTATTAACCCAATATTTCTATTGTTACAGATAAAATGGACGAAACGTGACCCCGAACTAGAAACGTCGACCATCATAACTGTGATTCCTCGATCTCTAAATGCCTATAGTATCATAAGGACAACAAAATGCCGGCCATATTGACGAAGATTAGAGAACAGGCGTCGAGGGTACAGCCGTCGATCGCTGTGGGGGTGGGAGTGGGGGTGGCGTTGGCTGCATGTGCATTGTATGGAACAAGGGAAAGAAAGCAACAGCCCTGTCCGAATAATAATAATAATTATAAGGTGAGAGCAAAATATTTAATGTTTGTAGTAAGCGACCCGACATGTTTCAGGGACTGCTACCCGTACAGTCGCGCGGTAACTTTGTTACTGATTTATTTATGTCACTCATCTCGAAACATGTCAGACCGCTCCTGACAATTTCATGTGAGTGTAAACCGCCTAATACAATATGTATATATTATATGCCATTGAAAAAGGTTGACTTTCGATATTTCAAGGTCGACCCTATGAAGACGATGAGTGTTGGTTAGCTTAGTCTCGGCCTATATACAAAGATACTCTGTGGTCTCGGCGATACCTAACTGACAAACAAATTATCATTTGCACTATTCATTCCAAACATCGCGCTGACAGCTATTATTGCGTACTTAAAATGTTCTATTTATGCCTGAAATAAATGAATTATTACTGTTATTATTTCAATGTACGTTACTTAAGGCTCCTTATCCGTTAAAAAATGCTGATTGTTTTAGACATGATCAAACATGTTTCTTAACATATTATTAGTGTTACTACTTAGAAAAGGGCTATTGCGATTTATTGGTACCTAATAGTTTATATATTTGAAACCTAAGTACCTATAGTTTGAATTTTTCATTGATAAGTAATTTTTGTTGCAAACCTACTCGAAATTAACATACGCGTGCAGAAAACTGTTTTTATTGGTTCAAAAATTATCAATATTTGTCATAATATGAAGAAAACATAACATTTTAAAATCGCGGCCGGCCTCTAATCTTTCCTTATTGCTCTTGTTCAGGTTACGAAAAATGGTCAATTACATTCAGTACAGAACGGCTCCAATGGCCAGACGTGCGGCGGACGATGCGGAGCCGACCAGTGCGCCCTCTGTCGAGGAGACGTCGATACCGACAACAAACAGAATATTGTGAGTACCGTCAACTTATTTCTTCAAAGGCATACAACCAATAGCCAACCAATAGAGAGATCTGAGAGCTGAGTGAGCGAGCACACATATCGCGCAGAGTTGTGGCATCTCCGTTAGAAGATGCAGTAGCCTAGTATATATCACATCAGTCGAAGTAGGTCCATTGCTGGACAAACCTCATGGGCTCCGAGATTTCCACACCGACCGTTGACCAGTTGTGCAATGCCATGGCTTCCTGCGATCTTGAGCAATAGTTGGTTTGGAGCCTTTTCCTATCCTTGTTACGCCATTAATCTAGCCTTGTTATTAAGTTACAAAAGAGAATGTAAATAGTAAATGTTTTAGCTCCTTTTGTGTGTGAATTGCAAGCCATTAATTTCTAGCTAGTATCGTACATTTATAAACTCACCTTAATTCATCATAATTTCCAGGAGGACGCCGAAGAACCAGCGCCAGAAGAGAAGCATATCCCAGGGCTAAATCTAGAGTTCCTTAGGCAAATGCTCTCGCTGGCCAAGATCATGGTTCCGGGGGTCCGCAGCCATGAAGTGGCGTTACTGACGGGACACACACTGTGCTTGTTCACGAGGACATTGCTTTCTATCTACGTGGCAGCCCTAGAAGGGTCGATAAGTAAGTCTTAAATTCGATATTATAAATATCAAAGAAGACTCAAAATCATCAATCAGGTAATAATTTTTTTTAGGACAGAGAAGTCACCCATTCAATCCGCCGTACTAACCCTTGCACATTTTCGTGATACCATCTTCATCGTAGGCCCTTCAGTCTATTACAGACGATTTGTGGTCTTCAGTCTGCGAAGAACCGTCTTTGGTGGCTGAAAAGACCGATACACGATTGGCATATCCGACCGCCAACTTGACAAGAGACATTGGCCGTTGCTGATGTAGGGTCGCTTTGATGTCGTTTCTGCCTCTTGTCAGTCAATGCGCCAAACAATGCATCGTCGCACTAGCGACCGTCCGCCACTCTTGCGCCAATCTGTGCGCTTTTCGCGAGAGCTTATCCTTAAATCACTTTTAACGTCTTTTCTCTATTCTAGTGAAACACATAGTCCAAAAGGACCTCAAGAAGTTCGCAGCGCTGCTCCTCCAATGGTTCGGCATCGCTATTCCGGCCACATTCATCAACTCCATGATCAGATACTTGGAGAGCCGGTTGGCCCTGGCCTTCCGAACCAGGCTGGTCAACCATGCTTATGACATGTACTTTAAGAACCAAACCTACTACAGGGTGGCTAATTTGGACGCTAGGATCGAAAATGCTGATCATAGGTGAGCAAAACTGCAAATTATTATTATGAAGCTCGTAAAAAACTTCAAAGTTGTAGTTGAAAACGCCTTTTCCTATTAGGTTCCTATAGTTTCTAACGTTCACTAAAAAGAAAAAGCGTTCCTCTGCCAGTTAATACAGGTTCACTGTTTTGGATGTAGATCTTCGCCAAAAGTACTAGCCATTTTTGGTGAAAAAATGCTACTCAGGTCAGGCGCATTTGAATCCAAAATTCACGGCAGTTTAACCCTGAAGTTTCTCTATTTAATGTCTGTGCCCTTGTTTCCAGACTAACGGAAGACGTTTCAGTCTTCACTCAATCTGTGGCGCACCTCTACGGGTCACTGACAAAACCCTGTTTCGACTTGCTCCTCATAGTGCTGACTCTCGCTAGCTATTCCAGCAAAATGAAAGGAAATATCTTTATTGGTGAGTGAACTTCAAGAATTTTGGGGATTCTCTACACAGAGTAATGTACAATACTTTCGAAAAGTTTCGTATAAACAAAACCGGCAATACGGGCATTCGACCTTCAATATCGTGGGACAACTTTCAAAGCCGAGGAATCCATAGAAGTCAAGAGCCAGTAGTAGCCTGATTTTAAGCCCCTTATTGCCTTTTATTTACTGATCCTGAAGAAAACATGTCGCTCTGGCTTACCCTCGATGTTTTTATCTGTACCACAGTGTTTTGAGTAAAGACAGGGGAAACTAGGGGGGGGGGGGGGGGGGGGGGGTCGACCGGCGATGGCCCCTATAGGTTATTACTAGACTAGGCTAGGACACCAGAGCGCTACACAATGAATCGCTCGCGCAGTATGGCTAAGGCCAGACCTGTAGGGCTAGCATATCTAGCCGTGACTTTGCTTATCACGTGACTAAGTGTCACTGTCTTGCTCGCACGGTATCGAAAAGAAAGTAACAGATAATGACGCGCGACAAAGAGTCGAGTGTCACAATTATGCTACAAGTGCTGGGTAAAAATAAGGCGCGTTTTAACGCCGCGCTTTTAGTTGCGCCTAATTAACACTTTTGCAACCAGACAAAAAAGTAAGACATATCCCAGAAACCGGCCGAGCTGACTTTTATAGCATCAACCCCGGCTACCGGGTTGGTCGGCATCTAAACAAAGTTTACGAGCGCCCGGCCACCGGGTTGTTGGTGTCGAAAGTGTTAACAATTGATTTGTTTGTCTCACTCACCACTCCCGTACATTCCCCAGGCCCCGGGTTCGCGACAGTGGTGATCTGCATGACGGGCCAGGTCCTGCGCATGCTGTCGCCGCGGTTCGGCGCGCTGGCCGGCGAGGAGGCGCGCATGAAGGCCAACCTGCGCCACGTGCACGCCTCCATCATCGCGCACGCAGAAGAGGTCGCCTTCTACGGCGGACACAAGGTACCTGTCTGGACAAGTCTACCTATTACACCATAGGACGGATCTACAGGCCACCATAGGACAAACCCCAGCGGAGGTGATAGTGAGAGTGGACCATAGAGCTGGCTGCAAAGATCACAGAGCAAAGAACAGAAGATCACAGAACAGACAAAACAGACTACAGAATGACGGAACAAATTACTACACTAACCAAAAAACATACAGAACCAGACCCCAGGAACCAGAAAAAATCTACCAGGTTTTTTAGGATGTTAATTTCATACATCTGCCGTCCTAACCGCAGAAGGTAGTTAACGCTTTTGCGCTTAGCACGGCAATTACGTGGTTTACACTCACGTGAAATTGTCAGAAACGGCCCGATATGTTTCGAACTAGTACGGAGCTCTTCGTCAGGGCCTGCTGCCCGTTCAGTGGCGTACCTAATACAATAAAATAATAAGATTACAGTAGACAAACATTTTTTTTCTCTTTAAAGTAAAATATCATGGGTCGTTTTCTCGGTTCTTGGTTGGGTCATTGTCAGATTTAGGTGCGCGTCTTTCCGGTGGACATTTGCGAAATTAAGGATTCCAGGGCCCAATATTACCAATTATATGACCAATTTAAAATCGCTTAATATATATACCTCTTTGTCACAATTTTATATTTTCTCTTCCAGGTGGAACTAGGCCAGCTCCAATCCGCCTACAAGCAGCTGGTCGCCCAGATGACGTCGGTGTTCAACAAGAAGCTGTGGTACGTGATGCTGGAGCAGTTCTGCATGAAGTACGTGTGGAGCGGCACCGGCATGGTCATGCTGGCGCTGCCCATCCTCACCGGCACCAGGGGGGATGGTGAGTGCCGTCTCTCTGCCACTAGGGATAAGGGAATACACAGTAAAGATATGCCGTTGATGTGTCAACATATCAAATTGAATTTTACCACGCGTGTGAATAGCATTATGTTAACACGCAACGCAATTGAATGATGGTGAATTACTTACTGCTAGAATTATTGTACGCTTCTTAGTTTCAAATAACTATGTTTTAAAAGAAAGTAGTCTGTAGAACTGGGGTTCAAGCGGCTCAGAATTAGATTATGTTTAGTATCCTACTTCTAGAGTATTCTTGATTTTGTCTTAACTAAGCGTTAATCCTTACATGGCGGGATTGGCGACCCTGTCAGGATGGCTGCTCTAGGCAGCCTCAGCCTGAATTAATTTGACATCTTATTTGTCCGCAAGATTAATGATCTTAAGTGTCTAAGGTTTGTGGGACGACAAGGTAGTCAAAACAAGGTTTTTAGGTGAAATATTACAAACAATTGTTTTGTTGTTATGATAAAGGAAATAAATGATATACTCGTAGTACCAATGTCTCCATTTAAAAGCAACTAAAAATAGAGAAGACAGAGTTTATCAACTATTTACCTGCTTGCAACGAATAGTGCGGTATTTTGGCCATGTTGCACGCAGAGAGACTAATAGTTTGGAACGCCCGATGGTAACAGGCAAAATCGAAGGTACAATACCTTGGGCAGCGGTCCCAAAAGGTGTTCAGACTAGATATCTAAACAGATGGACATATCAGGTAGTGCTGCACTCCACCAAGCAACGGAACGTATCCGATGGAGACAACTAGTTGACGGAATCAGAAGGAGTCACGATCCTCAGCATTGAGGGAACGATTGAAGAGAGTTTGGGCACGTGTATAGTTGTAAACCAGCGGCTTGTAAGCCGGTAGTAACCGAAAGCAGCGGCTAGAAACGAATAACCAGCCGCTTGATACCGGGTAGATACCCGACTTGAGCATCAAATAAAGAAATGATTTGTATTACATTTTTTTTTGTTAAACTCTTATTTTTGTTATACAGTAGCACTTATTATGTTCTTTTTTTTTTAAATAGACCCCGAAGACACCATTTGTACCTACTAATTTACTTAATTCAGATACGAAAAGTAAACTATGAAACAACGTTTGTGTTCAGGTGGCGGTGTATGAAAATTATAAGAATAAAGGTAGCTAAATCAGTTTATTTTGGATCTAATCATCATTGTAAACCAAACGCGAGAATCTCGCGCGGCAGGATAAATGCGTGTGGGGGGCTGAGGGGTGCGCGGGGCATGCGGGGATGAGTGCGCGAGGCTCGTTGCGTTGGTGCATTATAGAAATACAACTAAATGCTTACTATTACTAGGTAACTGATAAATACCTATTTCCAATTCATCTCTCACAAATTAATTATTAAAATAGTCCTATTCCACTGCTCTTTCACATTTTGTAAGAGAATTTTGAATTTTTAACACTTAATACAGACGCAAATGTCATTGTTTATGTCTATTTATGTTAAATAGATCCTAAAGTAAATAAATGAAAAGAAAAATAACAAAAACAAACATTGAATCATGTGAATATGTCAATGAAATGTAAGCAGCCGTTTCCAGCCGCTTGTTATCGCTAGAAATGATAATAAGCCAAATAAGCCGTTTCTAGCCGCTGGGCTAGAAATGTTAGCAACCAGCTTCGCATCTATAGGCACGTGCAAGCGTCTCTGAGAATAAAAGATGACACAACTGCCAGTAAACTAGAATGCCTTCTTCTTCAGGTTCGACCAGCGAAGGAATCAGCGCGCGCACAGAGTACATGACGACGTCGCGACATCTGCTCAACTCCGCCGCCGACGCCATCGAGCGACTCATGTCCAGTTACAAGGTATGTTCTAGAATCTAGATAGAATAAAATATAATTAATTTATTTCTAAATCACAGGTACAGTATGGTTTTATGTGGTTTATTTTAATGTGGTTTTATTATAGTGAAACTACAGTAGTTAAGTTGAGCTTTTGAAAGTTTTCATCCATACCCCATTGATGGACTCTAGCCATTACCTCTTTTTGAAGATGCCTACGGTGAATCTGTTATACGAGTAGTCTTCTCCTGTTCCTTTTTCCGTCTTCCGTGTTGTAGGCCTCGAGTATTTTTCTCTATATGCTCGTTTAAAATTTGCTATTGATTTCAATCGCAGGAAGTAGTAACGCTGGCGGGGTACGCGGAGCGCGTGTCGGACATGCTGGACGTGTTCGGGGAGGTGGCGCGCGGCGAGTGCGTGCGCAGCGTGCACGTCGCCAGCGGCAAGGACAACCCGCAGCAGTTCCAGGTCACCTTCCGCGACAAGCGACCCGTGCCGCAAGGTGAGCTCCCAGCTCCTTATACACTCCTGGTGCTGGCGCAGCGTGCACGTCGCCAGCGGCAAGGACAACCCGCAGCAGTTCCAGGTCACCTTCCGCGACAAGCGACCCGTGCCGCAAGGTGAGCTCCCAGCTCCTTATACACTCCTGGTGCTGGCGCAGCGTGCACGTCGCCAGCGGCAAGGACAACCCGCAGCAGTTCCAGGTCACCTTCCGCGACAAGCGACCCGTGCCGCAAGGTGAGCTCCCAGCTCCTTATACACTCCTGGTGCTGGCGCAGCGTGCACGTCGCCAGCGGCAAGGACAACCCGCAGCAGTTCCAGGTCACCTTCCGCGACAAGCGACCCGTGCCGCAAGGTGAGCTCCCAGCTCCTTATACACTCCTGGTGCTGGCGCAGCGTGCACGTCGCCAGCGGCAAGGACAACCCGCAGCAGTTCCAGGTCACCTTCCGCGACAAGCGACCCGTGCCGCAAGGTGAGCTCCCAGCTCCTTATACACTCCTGGTGCTGGCGCAGCGTGCACGTCGCCAGCGGCAAGGACAACCCGCAGCAGTTCCAGGTCACCTTCCGCGACAAGCGACCCGTGCCGCAAGGTGAGCTCCCAGCTCCTTATACACTCCTGGTGCTGGCGCAGCGTGCACGTCGCCAGCGGCAAGGACAACCCGCAGCAGTTCCAGGTCACCTTCCGCGACAAGCGACCCGTGCCGCAAGGTGAGCTCCCAGCTCCTTATACACTCCTGGTGCTGGCGCAGCGTGCACGTCGCCAGCGGCAAGGACAACCCGCAGCAGTTCCAGGTCACCTTCCGCGACAAGCGACCCGTGCCGCAAGGTGAGCTCCCAGCTCCTTATACACTCCTGGTGCTGGCGCAGCGTGCACGTCGCCAGCGGCAAGGACAACCCGCAGCAGTTCCAGGTCACCTTCCGCGACAAGCGACCCGTGCCGCAAGGTGAGCTCCCAGCTCCTTATACACTCCTGGTGCTGGCGCAGCGTGCACGTCGCCAGCGGCAAGGACAACCCGCAGCAGTTCCAGGTCACCTTCCGCGACAAGCGACCCGTGCCGCAAGGTGAGCTCCCAGCTCCTTATACACTCCTGGTGCGTGCGCAGCGTGCACGTCGCCAGCGGCAAGGACAACCCGCAGCAGTTCCAGGTCACCTTCCGCGACAAGCGACCCGTGCCGCAAGGTGAGCTCCCAGCTCCTTATACACTCCTGGTGCTGGCGCAGCGTGCACGTCGCCAGCGGCAAGGACAACCCGCAGCAGTTCCAGGTCACCTTCCGCGACAAGCGACCCGTGCCGCAAGGTGAGCTCCCAGCTCCTTATACACTCCTGGTGCTGGCGCAGCGTGCACGTCGCCAGCGGCAAGGACAACCCGCAGCAGTTCCAGGTCACCTTCCGCGACAAGCGACCCGTGCCGCAAGGTGAGCTCCCAGCTCCTTATACACTCCTGGTGCTGGCGCAGCGTGCACGTCGCCAGCGGCAAGGACGACAAAGACAGAAGAATTCGCCGTCATCCAAGTTTAACTTTCCCTTACCTTCCCCCTCTATTCCTATTCCTAATATAGTTCAGTAAAAAAATGTCAACCACCAGGTCTCTTCTGGTACGCGGTTTGACCTTTAGCGGTTCTGTTTTATAATGCATAGCATAGGCAACAGTCGTGAGTTGCACGTCAAAACTCAGTGCGCAAACAGACCAAGCTTGCTGTCCAGAGCTACTTAGGTAATCAGTCTTAAGTACTCCTATCGGGTCACCGTGGCTGGTGTGTATGTATATATACCTCCGACTGTCCGAGTCAAATTTCCAATAATGACTAATTTATTTTGCTTTGGATTTTTATTAACACAGACAAATCATTTCATGACATACTTTCCAGGCAAAATAACGTACACCAACGATCTCTCCATCCACCTCCGCAACGTGCCCATCGTGACGCCGGCCTGCGACGTGGTGGCCAGCGGCGTGTCGCTCGACATCGCGCCCGGCACGCACCTGCTCATCGTGGGGCCCAACGGCTGCGGCAAGTCCAGGTAACTGAACACCACCAAAAACTATCCAGCCATCTTCTGTCAGCCATCATCTAGTTTTCAGGACATATGCTCATCGTGGGGCCCAACGGCTGCGGCAAGTCCAGGTAACTGAACACCACCAAAAACTATCCAGCCATCTTCTGTCAGCCATCATCTAGTTTTCAGGACATATGCTCATCGTGGGGCCCAACGGCTGCGGCAAGTCCAGGTAACTGAACACCACCAAAAACTATCCAGCCATCTTCTGTCAGCCATCATCTAGTTTTCAGGACATATGCTCATCGTGGGGCCCAACGGCTGCGGCAAGTCCAGGTAACTGAACACCACCAAAAACTATCCAGCCATCTTCTGTCAGCCATCATCTAGTTTTCAGGACATATGCTCATCGTGGGGCCCAACGGCTGCGGCAAGTCCAGGTAACTGAACACCACCAAAAACTATCCAGCCATCTTCTGTCAGCCATCATCTAGTTTTCAGGACATATGCTCATCGTGGGGCCCAACGGCTGCGGCAAGTCCAGGTAACTGAACACCACCAAAAACTATCCAGCCATCTTCTGTCAGCCATCATCTAGTTTTCAGGACATATGCTCATCGTGGGGCCCAACGGCTGCGGCAAGTCCAGGTAACTGAACACCACCAAAAACTATCCAGCCATCTTCTGTCAGCCATCATCTAGTTTTCAGGACATATGCTCATCGTGGGGCCCAACGGCTGCGGCAAGTCCAGGTAACTGAACACCACCAAAAACTATCCAGCCATCTTCTGTCAGCCATCATCTAGTTTTCAGGACATATGCTCATCGTGGGGCCCAACGGCTGCAGCAAGTCCAGGTAACTGAACACCAACAAAAACCATCCAGCCATCTTCTGTGCTAGTTTTCAGGACATATGCCCATCGTGGGGCCCAACGGCTGCAGCAAGTCCAGGTAACTGAACACCACCAAAAACTATCCAGCCATCTTCTGTGCTAGTTTTCAGGACATATGCTCATCGTGGGGCCCAACGGCTGCGGCAAGTCCAGGTAACTGAACACCACCAAAAACTATCCAGCCATCTTCTGTGCTAGCTTTCAGGACATATGCTCATCGTGGGGCCCAACGGATGCAGCAAGTCCAGGTAACTGAACACCACCAAAAACTATCCAGCCATCTTCTGTGCTAGTTTTCAGGACATATGCTCATCGTGGGGCCCAACGGCTGCAGCAAGTCCAGGTAACTTAACATCACCAATAACTCTACATCCATCTTCTGTGCTAGTTTTCAGTATACAGACAGGGAGATGTCACACGACCACCAAGAGGCACAACTTTCCAGTTCCAAAGACTCAATTGTGCGTTAGACTAAATTACACTACAGCAGAGAGGAAGTTCCTGACTGTAACACTAGTATGAGTACAATTAATCTCATCGCGGCGATAATCTCATTAGCGGGTTACACTCCCACACAAGGTCCGACTACTGGTAGTGAGGGCTAAACAGCAAAGTTCAAGTCATGTTTAAAAAAAAACTCATCGCGGCGCTCAGCGGCAGTCACAAGACTAGCTACACTACCCATTAAATTGAACAGACACTATCAAAAGTGTCATGAAAAAGAAACATTCGTGGCGAACGCTAAAATTAGCATAAATTGGCCGAAGTTGACCTGGAAAAAATTTGCAACAGATTAGGACAAATTACAGAAACTGGCAAACGGTAAGTGGCATAGACAAAAGATCTTTAATGAATCATGGGAGTGTAGACACGCGAAACCAAACGTGCCTAAAACCTACCATTTATAAGAAAATTGAGTAGAATAAACAACAAATGCAAAGAAACCCCGTTTTGTTTCTACCAACTAATATCCGAAAACGTGTCTCTCTGAACCAATTTTTTTTTAATGTAGCTACTATTGGTATAATCTGTGGATGTGTAATATAGTTTTTTCTTGCAGCCTGTTCCGCATAATCTCCGGTCTGTGGCCCGTGCACGGCGGCTCGCTGTGCGTGCCGCGGCCGTGCGCCTGCGCACACTGCGCCGACGACAGCGACCAGACCGGACACTGCACGTCTAGACCCATCATGTTCTACATCCCACAGAGGTACTACTCCTACATAGTTACAGCTGTGGCCTATTTCATGGAAAATTCAAGAAATAAATTACAGTACAACAGAAAGGGAGCTCCTGATAGCAATACTGATATGGTGCAATTTGTATGCCTGTTTTACTTATTAATTAATGACTGTTGAATTTCGTTCTGTGTTTCTATAGTGATGTCCTATCTTATCTTGGATAGACTTACGCTTGTAAACGTACGCGTGCGGCCTTCTTAATGCTGATTAATCTCATTATTTTTAACTAATAACGACCAAGACTACGTCGAGCATTGTAGACTTATTTTATTATGTTCTTGATACTCTAAACGTACGCCATCTGTTGTCGAATAACAATACTAAAATAATAAATAAATATCGGACAACCTCACACAAATCGATCTAGCCCCAAATTAAGCTCAAGAAGGCTTGTGTTATGGATACTAGACGACGATATACGTACTTATATAGATAAATATATACTTAAATATATAGAACAACCATGACCCAAGCACAAATATTCGAGTTCATCATTCATCACACAAATATTTGCCCTGGCCGGGATTCGAACCCGGGACCGCCGGCTCAGTAGGCGGGTGTCTACAAACCGAGCCAAACGCGTCGTCACATAATAATAAAATGCAACCATTCCTCCCCAGGCCCTACATGTCGATGGGCACGCTCATGGACCAGGTGACGTACCCCGCGCGCGTGGCGGCGGCCGACGCGGAGGCGTGCGCGCGCGCCGCGCACATCCTGCGCGTCGTGCGCCTCGACGCGTGCGCCGCGCGCCACGGCGGCCTGCGCGCCGTCAGGGACTGGCGCGCCACGCTCAGCGGCGGCGAGAAGCAGAGGATGGCCATGGCCAGGATGTTCTACCACAGGTGGGTGATGAAATGAAATGAAATGAAATAATTTATTCGGTAAGTAGGCCACTTTTACAAGTCAAATTGTGAATCTACCGGCATTTCGCAAGAGGAGACCGCTGTTGAGAAGACAGCCGAAAGAAACTCAACTAAGTAATTTTTTCGTAAATAATACTTAAAACAATTACATGATACATTTGTGTTATAACTAATTACACTGGTACACGTAAAGGAGATGTAAGATACTCCAAATCAATGTTAAGTAGGAATGGAAGTAGGATGCAAGGGGATCTAGCCTTCGGTGTAGGGTTGCTAGTCGACCCCTTTCAGAATGTTATCAATCCATCCACTCTGAAAATAATGTTCATAAGTATAGCCTAGCAATCGATACCTTAGAGCGCAATCGTACTAACTTTTCGGAAAAAGTAGTTGCAATTAGGGCGTTAATGCACAATTCTATGTGATTTAAATTTCATTGGCAAAATAATTGTAATTAGTATGAGTGTGAACTAAGGTATCATATGGCAATGATGTGCATAGTCATATATTTGCATTATTAACGTCAGTAGCGATTTGAGAAGGATTTGCTGTTAACCAAATTCAAAACGTGTTTATCGGAATGCTGCTCAATCCTTCGTTCCTCTTGCGAAATCAATATTGAATCCTATTGCAAAAACTTCACGACTTCCCTGTGGATAGTTTTGGCTTTATTATGCAAAAAGTACTTTAAATTAACGAAATATTTAGTCCTGTTTCCACCGACTCAACGAGGACTATGATCAATAAGGACAAGCGATATGTCAATGGATAGCTTATTCTAAGTTCTAAAACGTTTACTATGGAAGAAAGTAAATAAAGTTATCACTACATAAAAGAAGCTTGAGTTGAAACGTTATTATGTAGGTTTTTTCGATACTAAGTTCCTATACAGCTTTCTTATTAACTTTTTTTACACAGGGATTTGAGATTTCCCGCCATACAAAAAGTTCTAGAATATGAAAAATAGGCTTATCGTTATTGGTCCCTAGGCCAGAGTCCATACAAATCTGCCCATCCTCCTTCGTCGTTGCCAGTGAAATTAATTAGTACTGGTGAAATAAACTAGTGGGTTGAAAAACACCCTGTTGAGTCATAGAAAAATACACATACTTATCGTATTATTTGGACCGATGTCATTGTTCCAACACTGACATCCCGACACATCAAAACAGGGCGTTATAACGATTACTAACCGTTAACCAATTCCAGGCCGGTGTATGCGTTGCTGGACGAGTGTACCAGCGCGGTTTCCATGGAGACCGAGGTGGTGATGTACGAGGAAGCAGTGAAGGAGGGCATCACGCTGCTTTCCATCACACATAGGCCTAGCGTTTGGTGAGTACTATTTATTTTTAAAACGAAATGTCTTTGAAAAGATTATTTACGGCCGGTTAATTCATATCGTCTATGACCGTTAGTTGCGTACTTATCGTATCGAAAATCTTTACTTTACGCTTTGGAATTGTCTATTAGCGTAATTTTTTATAGGTATCAATATATCTGGCCCTTGCTCACCATTTTCCTAAAAACTCGAATACCTAATTTTATATTAGGTATCCGAGTTTTTAACAGGCTTCGAAGTATTATATTATAACAGGCATTGAAGTATCACGTTTCGTTTAGGGTGAGCAGATGTCAGGAATTTTAGACATATGTCAGGAATGCGGCCGGAAAAGAGAAATTTCAGGAATTTTCGGCATATACATGAAACAATAAAATGTATACACTGTTAACTTTTATTTTTAATCACAATAACAGAAAAGGTAAAACCACAAGTACTTTGTAACTTGTAACTTATAAATAATCGTAATTATCTTTTTACAATATAAATCAAGGACTTGCGTCAGGGATTTTGGCCGAAAATCAGGAATTTTATCAGGACTTTTGTAATTTGTATCTGGTAACCCTACTTGCGTCCATCAATATAGGTATATTATGTTTTAATCAGGAAATACCACACCCACGTGCTGGAGTTCGACGGCGCCGGCAACTGGTCCTTCCGCCCGCTCGAGAAGGACGCGCCCGCCGCCACGCCCGCGCCCGCGCTCGCCGCTCTCCCCGCCAGCGACAGCGACAGCGACACCCAGCTGGCACACTAGCAGAGAGGTCACTACTTTGATTTGAGAGGTTACTACTTTGATTAGAGAGGTTACTACTTTGATTTGAGAGGTTACTAATTTGATTAGAGAGGTTACTACTTTGATTTGAGAGGTTACTCATTTGATTAGAGAGGTCACTACTTTGATTTGAGAGGTTACTAATTTGATTAGAGAGGTTACTACTTTGATTAGAGAGGTTAGTACTTTGATTTGAGAGGTTACTACTTTGATTAGATAGGTTACTAATTTGATTAGAGAGGTTACTACTTTGATTAGAGAGGTTAGTACTTTGATTTGAGAGGTTACTACTTTGATTAGAGAGGTTACTACTTTGATTTGAGAGGTTACTACTTTGATTTGAGAGGTTACTACTTTGATTTGAGAGGTTACTACTTTGATTAGAGAGGTTACTACTTTGATTAGAGAGGTTACTACTTTGATTTGAGAGGTTACTACTTTGATTAGAGAGGTTACTACTTTGATTTGAGAGGTTACTACTTTGATTTGAGAGGTTACTACTTTGATTAGAGAGGTTACTACTTTGATTAGAGAGGTTAGTACTTTGATTTGAGAGGTTACTACTTTGATTAGAGAGGTTACTACTTTGATTTGAGAGGTTACTACTTTGATTTGAGAGGTTACTACTTTGATTTGAGAGGTTACTACTTTGATTAGAGAGGTTACTACTTTGATTAGAGAGGTTACTACTTTGATTTGAGAGGTTACTACTTTGATTAGAGAGGTTACTACTTTGATTTGAGAGGTTACTACTTTGATTTGAGAGGTTACTACTTTGATTAGAGAGGTTACTACTTTGATTAGAGAGGTTACTACTTTGATTTGAGAGGTTACTACTTTGATTAGAGAGGTTACTACTTTGATTAGAGAGGTTACTACTTTGATTAGAGAGGTTACTACTTTGATTAGAGAGGTTACTACTTTGATTTGAGAGGTTACTACTTTGATTAGAGAGGTTACTACTTTGATTTGAGAGGTTACTACTTTGATTAGAGAGGTTACTACTTTGATTTGAGAGGTTACTACTTTGATTTGAGAGGTTACTACTTTGATTTGAGAGGTTACTACTTTGATTTGAGAGGTTACTACTGTGATTAGAGAGGTTACTACTTTGATTAGTGAGGTTACTACTTTGATTAGAGAGGTTACTTCTTTGATTTGAGAGGTTACTACTTTGATTAGAGAGGTTACTACTTTGATTTGAGAGGTTACTACTTTGATTTGAGAGGTTACTACTTTGATTTGAGAGGTTACTACTTTGATTAGAGAGGTTACTACTTTGATTAGAGAGGTTACTTCTTTGATTAGAGAGGTTACTACTTTGATTAGAGAGGTTACTACTTTGATTTGAGAGGTTACTACTTGGATAGATAGGTTACTACTTTGATTTGAGAGGTTACTTCTTTGATCAGAGAGGTTACTACTGTGATTAGAGAGGTTACTACTTTCATTTGAGAGGTTACTACTTTGATTAGAGAGGTTACTACTTTGATTAGAGAGGTTACTACTTTGATTAGAGAGGTTACTACTTTGATTAGAGAGGTTACTAATTTGATTTGAGAGGTTACTACTTTGATTAGAGAGGTTACTACTTTGATTAGAGAGGTTACTTCTTTGATTGACAGTGATAGGCATCGGACTTCTATTCTAGGACTTTAGAGAGCTGAGAAGCCGATATCACTACATAGTATAAAACAAAGTCGCTTCCTACTGTCTGTCTGTCTGTCCCTATGTAGGCTTAGATCTTAAAAGCTACGCAACGGATTTTGATGCGGTTTTTTTAGATAGAGTGATTCAAGAGGAAGGTTTATATGTATAATACATGCATAATTTATTGGCATTGCACCCGTGCGAAGCCGGGGGCGGGTCGCTAGTTGACATTAAAATGCAATTCATCCTTATATTCATAAGTGTAGCAATATTTGCGACTTTTTTTCATGTTTCCTGGAGTAAACAGGCTTCTATATTGACCGAATCTATATTCGATAGAGTTATGACTAGAAAATACATGAAATCGTCAATTAACAAAATAATTTATTTATAGCTTTAGTCATTTAATGCTTGGGATAGTTAACGTCAATAACTATAAAGGCAGTTTTGAATGACATATAAGATGAATTGCATTTTAACGTTAATATTGGCTCCATAGTTTTCTAAAGTCATATCGTGCTATCAAAAATCCGATGCCTAAGTGATAACGCACTAACTTACTACAGAGAGGTTAGGTTTTTGTGTTTGCGTTTTAAGTCCAACCTGTTGATTTAGTTAATGAAATCGTCCGTTGACTCCCAAAACTCACTAAGTAACAAATACCCATTTAAAACGAAGCTCGTATCTCATTATCAATCTATAAACTAGATACGAGGTTTTAAAGAGTAGTGACCGAAATTTTAGTGACTTTTGGTTGTCAGCAAGCGAAATAATACTTGCACCGAACCTACGAATGTTATTGCTTGGCACGACTTCTCTTTTTTCTTTCATTACCATTACACTAGTAAAGAATTGTCCATGCTTTATGAATGGCATGCGATTGCTTTACTCATTTGACTCGAAAGATGGATATCTTCCGAAGTAGCACGCAAGTATAAGCACTGATATAGCCTTTGTTCAGCTCAAATTAGCGGTATAAGGGTTGTATAAGCGCATGCGCATGAATGCTACTCGGGTTTCGAGTCAAATGAGTGTTCTTACTATTCGTGTTCGGTACACATTATATCACAAGAAAACAAGACTTTAAATGGTTTTCCAGGAACCGCCAACCTGTAGTAAGTTTAAAATTATTGCGATGTCACTGAAGTTCGATTCGACCAAAAAGGTTTATTTTAAAAATTAATGACAAATTTCTCAGTAATTCAGTCACTTAATGACTGAATAAACCTTATTCCATGGTTGGATTGGATAATAGTATATTAGTGTTTTGAACATGAATGCTAGATAAACTAAGACTACCAAAATTATTATTTTGTATATTATAATATAAAGTAGTGTTATTATTTGAAATTAGGTTATTGCTTAAGCCTTAAGACGTTATAATGGCTATGCTTATGGAAGATGTAGTTACTTTAGGGTCCAAAAAAATTGTAGTGTTGCATAACACACTAAATATTAGCTTCAGTTTTGTTTCACTATTGTTAGAGAAAAATAGTAAACAGCAATGTAATATGAATCGCACGCAACCGTGAAGGATACCAATATGTCCTGCCAATGTAAACCATACATTAATGCACTTAAAATAATTATATTCACAAAATTTGTGTGTATGTGAAGACTTGGACAAAATATAAATATGAATGGGTATGACATTATTTAATTACTAAGTAAATGAGATACTTTACGACCGTTTTTTAGTGCATATACTCAATAAAAGTATTGAGGACTTTAGAAATTTGTCAGATGCCACTATCGATGGCGTACTCGCAAATTTTAGGGTGACAACGTTTTGAATATACTCAAAAATTTCATGGAGCGACAGTTTAACATCCTAAAAATATTTGTACTTAAGTGCATAACTATGTATGTAGTGTATGTAAAGTGTGAACGATGACAATCTTAGATAAATAAATATATTTGAACTGAGCTGAATTTACCCAGTTATTTTCAAATGTATGTTTTTGTTTTTATATATACTGGGCTATTAAATGTGTAGCTCTTCCCAAGTCTTTATAATTATAGCACTTAGTATGGGATAGTAAGTAATACATTAATCAAAGTATCAAAAATTGGAGATTCTTAGAGATTTTTCCATTATTAATAAACTGGTTGTTATTTAACATATACCTGTGTAATTTAGCTGTGTTATTATTATTATCCTAAAATACCAGTTTTAGTGTTATTTATTGTTTTAAGATTAGGGTGATAATGGGTGGCAACAATAATAATGTATATATAATTAATTTTGATAAGCTGCTCAATGTTTTCCTCGGTCCTCGCCATTTTTTATATTATTTTTCAAAAATGTTGCCACCCAAGAAAAGATGAGAAAATTATTTTGATAGAGATTATAATTCGAATGGCTGTTTATTTCTAAGGAGATTTTATAATTTTTTTATCCTTTTGAATGTAGGTATTATATGATTAAATATATATGTACATAATTTAACCTTAATTGTGATGGTCAGGAAAAAGTATTTTAGTCTGAGATTTTAGTGACATTACTTTTTGGTATTTTGTGTTTTTTTTGGGCAGATTTTATATGTAATTGTGACATATCGTGCGTTCTTATGGACCTAACTTAGCGATATATAGCGAAATGTATTATTTATTTACATGGAGATATTCCTACGATTTGTAAATTGTAAATAATTAGTTTTAAGCAACTAGGGGGATGTTCATGTGAAATAAACGGGGTTTTTATAACTACACATTGTTTTGTATTTTTTTTTCGTTAAAACAAACCTGAACTGAAGCTTATACATTTAAAGTCTGGCTAATGAAATATTACTCAGTATTGGCGGTAAATTTAAAAATATTGCGGTTGGTCGCACTTTGTGTAGTAGGAATTATAGTTTTGATACAAAAAAATATTTTTGATTTTCCATGCGCACGTAAGGTACCTAAGGAAATAAGTTAAATATAATTATGTTGACGTGCACTCGTAGTCAGGTCACATAATTTCTACCACTATGTACAGTACAGTCAACGACAAACATATATTTGCACTTTCTAACCATACACAAGGCGAAAAATTTAATGTAGTGTAAATAAGACCTAGCTCGATGATACCGTAAAAGAGTCTAAGTGTTCGATACAGGGTGTCGGCTACCTTCTTATAAAAAAATATCGAAATTGGTTTGAAAAAAAAAATCAAAACCAGCCGTTTAAGCGTGAGCAACAACAAATATACACAAATGTTCGCCTTAATAATATTAGTGTGATTGTCCGAGCGAGCGTAGCGTCTCTGCTTCAGCTTCGCTATAATTGATGTTTGGATGTTCAGGGTTCCGGCTGTTCTCGAGAGATCGAATTTCTCTACCGATTCTCATAGAATTTTGCAAGTAAGTATGTTCGTTCATTTTACAGATTTTTTTTTCGATTCAGTTTCTGGATTTTTTTTCAAAATGGCGGGGATTTGGGGGTTGAAAACGTACAAAATTACAAATCGGCTTACAGAACTAATAGTTTATAGCGTGATACACGCAATCCTTCTATGCCCACTGCTGGGCACGCTTTTATCCATACCTATCACTTTAATTTATAGGGCTAAATGTTGCCCTTTGTCCTTTATAAAGTACAATGATTCTAGACAGTTGCTGCGCACATCTAGTATAAATAATGCAGCAGGTGTTTGACATTTGTCGTTTACCTTATCTGGTTTATCGCCTAGAAAACTTCTATACTTAATTAAATTATGTTTTTACCTTATGCTATTTGCGTAATTAATTCGAAAAAAACATTTGCTATCGTCCGTTGTCCTTTCTGAATGTCAGAGAAAGGACCTTGACCTAAGAAAGTTGTTTGTTTGCGCAATAGGGCGTCAATAGGTAGTTGCTACGTTGTTTTCAGTTGGTACCTTGACTTCATAACCGATGTTATTGTTAGTAATCAGTAAATGAATTGTAATTATAGTATACGTCACCCATCTTGTTAAATTCATATAACAAGTTGAGATATTATAGGTAAGGACCTACATTACCAGGCAGCGACCAAAATCAGAGATGTAATTTCATAACAGTACGTAGCCACCAGGTTATGGTGACCTCCCCCTGCGTGTCACCATCATGTGTTCCTCTGCTCCGCGGACTGACTGGCAGGACTGAGTGTTTCATATTTTCATAAAAGAAAATCTATGATAATGATTATGAATATGTGTGTAGATAGGGTAGTGTATACAACTGTACATAATTAGGTCTTAAAACACTTGTGTGATTCTATTATGAAACTCGCCTACGGCTCGTTTCGTAAAACCACACTCGTATTTTAAGACCTCTCATTATGTAGCAGTTGCATAAACTACTATAGTAAAGAACGCAGAAAAGGACTATAGTGAAACTATCCTAAGTAGGCTACTATTAATATTAGACCCGCTATCGAACTTTTATTATTTCTTGCAATCCGGGGATCCCAGTATTGTCTATACAAATAATTCCGGTATTGAACGCCTTTATTTGTTGACAAATCGACGAGCGGTTATCACTCCTGTGGCGCGGAGATACAGTTGCCGAGAAACTTCTTGAGCCTAACCTTGACTGCGCAGTAGCCGATTTACGTACAAATATGCATGCGCAGATCCGCCATTTTGGGTCAAGAAGTTTCTCGGCAACTGTATTCCCATTATTGGGTTATACTCCCACACAAAGTCCGACTCACTGGTAGTGAGGGCTAACCAGCCCTGATACAGTTCAAGCATTGTCTATAAAAAAAAACCGAGGGGTTATTTTAGCGCTATCTGAGTAGTACGTGGTGAATGAGTGAAATACCTAGAGGACGCCGAAATGAGAATTAATAAATTATGGTAACACACGTAAAAAAAATACATTTTTGTTGAATTAAAGCGATATGCGGTCTTGAAACGTACTTTTAAAAATATGGACCTAGGTCGCACCCTTGGTAAAACAAAGCCACATCTGCAAAATGTCTACTTTACAGGAGAGCAGTTTAAAAATTCTCCAAGTGATTTTTGCTGATAACATTTTTGCGTTTCGTCGAATTGTCATGTACTTTTGCATATAGGTTTATATTAATGTAATCAATTAAATGTGTTATGTCCCATTTAATTTAACGCATTATTTTTCAAAATAATGTAACATACGGCTATTTATTACCAAGCATCAGCCGACGTATCAGCAGATCCGTCATTATTTTACAAAAATCTACGTGACGCATGTGCACATACGTCTTTGTTTTATGAATAACCCTTGAAATTATGAGGTCGTATATGTGTAAAATATTATATTTCTATAGAATCTGAAAGATTTAGGTATCTGTAAATGATTATTATTTCAAGTGAACTTATTTTACAGAATTATTTATTTAAATAACTAGGCAGCAATGAGTAAAAATACTGTGGTTTGCTACTAGAACACAGTAAGTGCAAGAAGATAAAACAATGTTATTAATTTTAATACATATTAACTTTTTATCGGCATGATGGGTCATTCTTGAGAATCGAATTCTTCATGTGATTCCCTTGGCGATTTTTATTTTTATATTTTTTTACCTATTTGCTAGAAAATATGAAATTGTATTTAATTTTACGCAGATTTATCAAATAGGCACCACTTTTGGTCAATTTGATACAGAAATATACCACTTTATGTTTTAGCCGCCTGGGGAATAAGAAAAGATGTCATGGGAATAAGAAAAACGCCAAAGGAATCATAAGAAAAAGTACAGGGGAATAATATTAAGATCAGTTTTTCTTACATAAATAAAAAGTTTTACAAAGTGTAGGGATACAAAAAATCACAGTGTTTTATTCGAATTAATTGGCAATTTTCTTAATAATCGAACCACCATCGAGGAATAAAAATTGCTGGGCATAAGCATTTTCTCTTGAATTCAGCTCAAAATCATTTGAGACCTGCTGTACCTAAATGGAATAAAATTCTAAATCAATGATTCAGTCATCTGCAACGCGAATTAAAGGGAAATTTATTTTCTTTTCATGAAAACGCAAGAAAACTGTGATTCCCTTGTTCGAAATTAGAACCAGAGGAATAAGAAAAAAGTATGTTTCTTGTCGATTCTGCCGAAACTTAAATTATTATAAGAAAAACTATTAAGTCTACACATGCAAGCATTCATGTAGTTTTCTTTTTACTAAACACTATGTACCTATTGCAGATATAAAATTTTATATTAAAATTCAAGGGAATCAAAATCATAGTGAACCAAAGCCAAGTGAATCATATATTAGCCTTCATAGCTAAGAATTCCAGCAACTTAGTCGCGACCATTCCCCGCATATCTGGAAGCGTTACTGACGTTTGCCAAGCCCGGCCATTGCAACTGGTCAGATGACGTTTAAGTAGGGATGTGCACCGTGTTGAATGAGGCACCAGGGGAATCATAGCTTAGCTCTGGACAAACCTTTAACTTAGTTTTTTTTTAAATTACGATACACACAGCAACCATATTTTTTCTTCTAAATAAATAACTTATATTCTTATAATTTAACTCAATTCTATACTTGATTTCAATTCACAACATGTACTTTTTGGGGTAGTTTGTTAAAAAAATGGCAAATGGACGCACCAAGGGAATAAAGTTTTATGTGTTTAATATTTTTTTACAGTTAATTATACTTAACTTAAACAAAAAATATATCGTGCTCCAGTTAGATTAGGTGCTAATGTAATATATAAAAAATACTATGGTCAATTATTTCAATTGTGCGGGTACTTTATCCTTCTGGACGCTATAAATTGACCCTTTCAAGAATCACCCTGATAAGGTATCATCACTTACATAGTATTTTCCATAAAATATGTAGGTACTCCATAAATAAAATAAGCGTTAAAACTGAAACTAGTAAGTAACAACTCGTTCATACTAAACACTATATAAATTTTATTAATAAAATACCCGTACTTGTATTATATAACTTAATAACGAATAGATAAGAATATTAAACTTTTTGATAGTAGTATATACAACTGTTACTTAATGATAAGCCATAAAACATGAGCATTGACCTGAGCTTGGTTTTACGAAACACACGAGTGTTTTAAGACCTAATAATTATATAAGTCATAAACTGTTTTCATCACAGGCCTTAAAATTTGTATCAGATGATTATTTTACTATGCAGCGCTTTTGTGGCAGTGTTAAGATTAAGAATGACTATAAAGTCCGATGCGGGAGTGACAGTGATGAAGGTTGACATTTCGATAAAGGGTCGCTAGATGATTGAGCTGGTGAAACAACCCTCCTCTCATTATGGCGTCTCCTCTCGCGTTTTGCGGCTAAAACCTGAAACAAGCTTTGATTTTCAGTCTTACCTTACAGTCTTCGGCTAAAGACTTTCTCCACTTGCTATGCTCGTCGGCTAGAGTTTCCTAGTCTGCTGGGCTGTTGCCAAATGCCGGCATTGCTCGCTTAGTGCAGTCCTTGAAACGCAACATGGGCCTCCCCACATTTCAGGGTACACAGTAAGCGAGTGGCATCCATACGGTGCACATGCTTCCCCAGCCATCACAATCTACGCTGTTTAAGCATTGCAGAAACACTCATTCGTGATCCTTTCTCGCCAAGTGATGTTTAGACTGCTACGAAGGCGATTGTCAGATAGTGACTAGTCTAAGATACTCCTGCACTGAGCTTCCCAAACATTGTAACCGCTTTACCAAGCCGGTTCCCGATATCCACATTCAGTGACAGATTGCTTGACAAGTGGGATTGCTAGATAAGGGAGCTGATCAACAACATCAAGGGACACGACACTCTCCAACAAAATAGTTGGTTTCTGGTGAAAACCTTGCGCCAGAACAACTGTCTTCTTAGCATTAATGGACATGGAAAAGAGAGAACAAGGGTGTGCGAACTTATCGAAAAGAATCTGTAACTCTTGGGAAATTGATGGCAACGAATGCGGGATCATCGAAAAATAACAGTGAATCGATGTATACGTTTACGACGAGACCTCAACAGGAAAAAAACAAAAAGTTTCCCTTCTGCTCTTGTGTGTAAATTGTATCCCCTAAACTAAAGTTCCCAAATGCAACCTTCAAAAGCAGGGAAAAAGATGTCGAAAAGTATCGGTGGCAGTACTCGGCCGCAGTCCCTCCGTATGTCGAACAAAGCAGAAGTCCGGCTGTCATGAACAACAGCACCGTGCGTGGAAACATTTAACTAGGTTTAAAAGTTTTGGTGGACATCTGTCGAGAGCAGGGCCTTCCTTCTTATCTTTTTTTTGCTTTTACTGTTACAAGCACATTATATGCTAGCATGATGAATGCAGTAGTAAGTAGTAACAGGCTATTTTTTCGCTGATAGGGGCGGGAAGAGCAGATTCTTCTAAGTTCGCTTTGTCGAAGATTTCCTCGTGTCCCAATATTTCGAGATTCCTTTAGAAACTTCAAATAACGAAAAGAATAATCACTTCTCTAAAAACGGCATCATAGAAATAAATACAATATGATAAATATGTTAAGATCTACAAAAAAGTAGATTTTATTAGTAGGTAAAGTTCGTACAGTTCATAAAGGTAATAAAAATTAAAAAAAGAAAAATTTCATGGTTTAAAATGGTTGGAATTACAGGTAAGGCATTTAGTTATTACATATTAATAAAACGTTAGATTTTTTTTACAATAACAGGCTTTTTTATACCTTCAAACTTTTTGATAACGACGCATCTTAAACTACGACCTAAAATAACGCAACATGTTACGATGCGACTATGAATAGTTTGTACAACAACGACGCAAATGAATATACGACCATAATTTAAAAAAACAATTAAATTACCTTAAACTATTCTTATAACATTATGGCAATATTGCCTAACATGTTTGTTAAAAAAAATATTAATTAGTTAAAAATCGATAAATAACGTCGAATGTGATCATGCGACTGGCTATTTAATCTCAATAATTAGAACTCAAACAGTCGTATGTGCACATACGATTGCTTATTACAAGATAATTTTCTTGACCTGTAAAAAGTACTTATCATTACCGGTTTCGTTTTCCGCATCCATTCTCGCCGATTTAGATCCAAAACGCAACGCATGATCACAGTCCGGTAACACCGACGCATCTGACGTTACGACAACGCGCGCGCCGATATGTGCTCACAGGAACGACGTCAAAAAAGGACGCATACGCATTTGTAGCATTATTTTACGTCGCCTCTTCACTTGCGTCGTTTTCCGCTTAAAATATCTCAGAAACGACAAAAGTTAAAATTATAAAAAAATTCTACCGTGTAGAACGCATAATTCTAAGGATATTTCCGTAATAAAACCACTTTTGACGCAAAGTCACATGTTGCATTATTTTACCAAGCGTGCGAGGTATTGTTTTTTTAATGGTGTACCTATTTTTATATATGTATAAGATTTTTTTTTAAAGTGATTTACGAGTAATAACATCAAATATTAAATATAATTTTGAATACAAACCATAAAAAAAAGTAATAATAAATACTTATGAGTGTATTTTCTAGATGTTCCAATTCTACCAAATGACAACCGTGGTGGTTGTGATGCACCAGTGTTCGAGCGTATTTTTTTCTTTCAGTTAATTATTATTGTCATTTATTCTGTAAGTAGCAGGTATCTATTTACTAACAATATCACAAAGTTCAGCAACTAAGACAATAAACATAGGTACGCATAAATGGTTGACTATTGTATAGTGTAGGGTGTGTGTGTGGGTTTAATGATTTTCTTAAGGAAACAAACTCCAATTGATAGCCGGGTTAGCTGCGTATAAGTTTATTTTTTCCTTGTAGAAAACCGAATATTATATCAGTTTACAATAAAAAATATCCCGTTTGATAACTGGGTTAGGCTACGAAGAATTGTTTTCCTCGTAGCGTAACCTAAGACAGTTATCAAACTGTTATCTACGGGAACAGCAAGGCAACATATCAGGTTAAAGGAACTCAATATTTAGAGTGAGTCTACTGAAACGGAGCGGAATCGACCAAAAAGTCAAGCGGAGCTGAGATACAGATTTCAATATAAAGATAACAGTCATGACCCAGGAACATATACCTATTCGAGCTCATCACACAAACATTTGCCCTGGCCGGGATCTGAACCCAGGACCGCCGGCTCAGTAGGCAGCTCTACTACATACTGCGCCAGCCGCGTCGTCAAAACTCATTGTCATACCTGAGCTGACTTGGGGCACTTTCTTCATAGGGATTTGATATCGATAAAAAAGATGTCCATATATAAATACATTATTACATGTAATCATTGAATATTCTCGATTACTATAAAATGCTTTGCCCAAAGGTTGATTGGTAGAGAATGCCTCATGGCATTAAGTCCGCCTTTTGTACGATAAGTTTTCTTTTGTGCAATAAAGATTAAATAAATAAATAAAATAAAAAAGTTCGATATCATATCTGATAAAGTGAATATTTTCATCTAGACGGCAATCATTAATACCAACGAATATGGCAAGAGTATTGATTGTATAACTTACTATGAAAACTATTTTAAAATAGACGAAGAATATATCGATATATTTTTTGTCGATAAAATA
Source organism: Apotomis capreana (assembly GCA_947623375.1). Taxonomy (NCBI): domain Eukaryota; kingdom Metazoa; phylum Arthropoda; class Insecta; order Lepidoptera; family Tortricidae; genus Apotomis; species Apotomis capreana. The sequence goes on from OX392522.1 coordinate 1,280,747, forward strand.
TTTTGCTACATCATTTTAGTATAGGTGCCCCGAGTTAGCACAGCACAGGTATGCTCATTGTGCGTGCAATCAATGGGGACGTAGCCTTAGGTAAGTAGTTGTGTGTTATGACAATGTACAGTGAGAGTATGGACAGAGTCACCAGGCGGCCACGTGCTCGTGTTATTAATAGTGGATATAATAATTATTATAATTATTACTGATAGCACTGGAGATACAAGGTCGTTACCGTTATTTGATGCTATAATCTACGACGAAGAACACGAATAGGTACGAGCATTTATTTATTTATTAAACTAGCGACCCGCCCCGGCTTTAAAATTGCTACTACTACTACCTACTACTACTACTATTGCACGGGTGCAATGCTATATAAAAACTTTCCTCTTGAATCACTCTATCGCATCAAAATCCGTTGCGTAGTTTTAAAGATCTAAGCATATTATTATTAGAAAGTAAAACAATATTTATTTACCACTTTGGCAACCAAGGATTTCGTAGCGCTACGCGTGTAGCCGATAACATCGGGAAATGCGTATGTAGCGAGAACTCGCTATGAGCACAGCGCCCACGGAGCCCGGTGTTGAAAGTGTTAAATAACTAGTGCAGAATGATAGGTAGTTATTTCGTTACAAAAGTATATGTATAATTAATCACTATCACTACATAGTATAAAACAAAGTCGCTTTCTCTGTCCCTATGTCCCTTTGTATGGTTAAATCTTTAAAACTACGCAACGGATTTTGATGCGTTTTTTAATACATAGAGTGATTCAAGAGGAAGGTTTATATGTATAATACATGCATAATTTATCAGCATTGCACCCGTGCGAAGCCGGCGCGGGTCGCTAGTTTAAAATAAAAACTAAAATACAGAAAAAAAGAAGTTTAAAACTACATACTTTAAAATAAATTGGGTAGGTAGGAATTTGTCAATCAGGGAGTTTCGGCTGCCAACACATGAATCATTGTCAAACCACGAAGAGAGGAGTTGCTACTTTAAAACTAATAAGTACATACTTGAAAAATTGGGTAGGTAGGAATCTGTCAATCAGGGAGTTTCGGCTGCCAACACATGAATCATTGTCAAACCACAAAGAGAGGAGTTGCTACTTTAAAACTAAGTACATACTTGAAAAATTGGGTAGGTACGTATTTGTCAATCAGGGAGTTTCGGCTGCCAACACATGAATCATTGTCAAACCACGAAGAGAGGAGTTGCTACTTTAAAACTAAGTACATACTTGAAAAATTGGGTAGGTAGGTATTTGTCAATCAGGGAGTTTCGGCTGCCAACACACGAAATATTGTCAAGCCACGAAGTGAGTTGCTACTTCAGCCACAGACCTGGCTGATCATATGGTGAGGTCAGGTGTCAGTTAAGCAACTTTTTGATTAACAGGTCACTAAGCGCGATATCTGGGTAGAATTAGCCAAGAAATTAATTTCTTGATAACAGGTCAATGAACCCGGCTCTTAGGTCGAAACTTGACTCTCTATAGTTATTATAAAACACTTGGATTCTTGAATTGGATACCATAGATCTAATAACATTTAAGTGTACATGTGTGTCTTCATAGAAGTGGTATGTACATTTAAATTGAGTATAATATAATAAATTAGGATATTATGATAATTTATCGATAATAATAATTTCAGTGATGTTTTAATCACAAAGATTAAATTGTTATACCTAAGTTAGTTTGACCTACTTCCCGAGTATTGCTCGGTTCCGGTCACTCACCCCTTGAGTTCGCAAAAACCTGCGATGACACTAAGAACTTAAATAACATAAATATATATTCAGGGACCATCTTACACAAATCGATCTAGTCCCAAACTAAGCAATGCTTGTACTATGGGCACTAGACGACGATATACATAATAATAATATCCATGACCCACAAACAAATATTCGAGTTCATCACACAAATATTTGCCCTTGCTGGGATTCGAACCCAGGACTGAACTACAACGTGCGCCAGCCGCGCCGTCAAATAAATTTAACATGTTGGAAGTAGGGGTACGTATTACAATCCCGAAAGTTCATAATAACTACAGTTGAAATACCGATGGTCAAAATACCGAAAATCAAAATACCGAAAGTACGAAAAGCCGATATTCGATATACCGATGCTCAAAAGACCTATTTTGAAAAGATCGAAAGTTCAAAATCTCGAATTTTATAATACCGAAAGTTTAAAATCTCGAAATTTTATAATCCCGAAAGTTTTGAATCTCGAAATTTTATAATCCCGAAAATCAACCATTGTCAGTAAAATGCCAATGAAAAAATATTTTTTTTTCTTTTAAGAATATGATCGTAACTACAACAAAAGGAGCGTTTTTTAGGGATATAAAAAAAAAACTAACCTAACCTAACCCGGCCGAGTCGGATCTGCTCTGAAAGGTGAATCATTTAAAGTTTGAGAATAGGTTGAGGTTTACAATCACCTTTCAGAGCAGATCCGACTCGGCCGGGTTAGGTTCGGTTAGTTTTTTTTTATATCCCTAAAAAACGCTCCTTTTGTTGTACTATTTTAATCGTTCGGCATTTGAACTGTAGGAATTCTAGCCGTCGGGATTACAGTCTTCGGGATTACAGTCTTCGGGATTATAATCTTCGGGATTACAGTCTTCGGGATTACAGTCTTCGGGATTTCATCCTTTCGGTCAAACGTTCTTTCGGGATTTTAAACTTTCGGTCAAATAAACATTCGACCTTTTAATTTTCGGCCTTCCATCCATAGGTCTTATGAAATTCGGTATTTTGAACTTCGGCATTGTAATACGTCTAATATTTGCCTCAACAGCTTCGGAGCTCGACGACCCTGAAAAACGACGAAAGTACAGTAATCAGTCATTTATTTGCTTAAACATGGTATAACTATACAGTTGGTCTTAAATCTATTTACAGAACTACATGTTTTGTCACAGAGACATGCAAATCTTAGGTACTATGTGTGTACAGCATATGCGTAAATTAGTTATGTACTAGGAGTGTCATTTAAATATTCCTGAATTGTGTAGTAAGCTTTAGACGCTAAAAACTTAAACAATGCATTCTTGAATTCAGTCATGGTTTCTAATCTTAAAATTGAATTAGGCAATTTATTAAATATTTTTGGAGCCATTCCAAAAATACTTTTTGACAAAAAAGCTGTTTTGAATGGCTTATGATTAATTTTATGTTGCTGACGTGTGCTATTAAAAGACGCAAATTGCTTTATGTTAGATTTCACATACATTGATATTTCATACACGTAAAATTTTCAATTTTATTACCTACTTTAATAATAAAAAATCGTTATTAGTTTAATTAAATATAGGTAAATTCGGTAACTACAATGTAAGCAGGACACGAAACCTACGACTAAAGAGGATTTAGATACCAAGGTAACAGATTTAAATACCGAGGAAATTTACGTTGTCTCAACTCGCCTCTGTTTCAAAACCCCTCGGTCTCCCCTACGATAAAACTTTTCATAAATGGTGAGTGATACAGCGAAATTTGTACAGAATCACGGCATTCGCGGCTGCCGAAATATGTTTATAATTTGTAATCAGTAAAATATATATTTTTTTGGATTTTATAAAATATATTTTTTTTGTATTTTATGTTACCTATTTAAAATATTCCTCTAAATTTATTGCGGCATTTATGGTGATTTTTTTTATTAAATTTTTATTTCCAATAATAACTACTTAGTTGAGTAGGTACCTACCAATATTTCACTGTCTAACAAGCGTCGTCGGTCCTGTCCAGGGATATTAGCGCTACAAACAGCTTTCTAGCTATAATATTTGCATTATTAAACGTCAGTAGCGATTTGGCAAAAATCTGTCATCAATCAAATTAATAACATTGGTTACCGAAATGCTGAAATCCTTCGTTCTTCTTGCTAAATAAATACTGAATCACTATTGAAAAAAACTTGACTTCACTAGTTAGATAATTTTGGCTTTGTAATGCAGAGAATACTTGAAATTTGCAGAAGTTTCAATCCTGTTTCACTGACTTTCGACGTCAGTTACCAAAAATTGGTCGTTGCCAGTAAAATAAATTAGTGCCACTCAAAATGCTCAATATGGCGTAGGTAAAAAAGGAAGGTTCCCTTGAAATCTCCTTTTCGTAACATATTCAGCAATTTTATTAGTATAACCACAGTGGTATCTTGTAGAGTTTAACATCAATATTTTTTTTTCTTTCATTAAGAAACAAACAGTCATACACAAACAATTGTAAAGGAATACAAGGACAGAAAAAATACCTATAGAATTGAATAGAATAGAATGGTTTATTTGCAGGAATACTTGAGTTTAGGTAGCCTACAGCTTTATAAGGCGCAGGTTCGCCCACATATGGAGTACTGTTCTCATCTGTGGGCTGGGGCGCCCAAGTACCAGCTTCTCTCTCTAGATCGTATTCAACGGAGAGCGACTCGTATCGTCGACTGCCAGCGAACTTCAGATCGCCTTGACTCCTTGGCGCTTCGTAGAGATGTAGCTTCTCTCTGCATATTTTATCGCTTGTATAACGGGGAGTGGTCCGAGGAGTTGTCCGGATTGATTCCTGCCGCTTCTTTCCGCCATCGTTCTACGCGACAATCCTTTCATCCTCTCCACTTAGATAGTTGGCAGTCCACAACTGTGCGCTTTTCTAGAAATTTCCTGCCTCGCATGACTGGATTGTGGAATAAATTGTCGCTTGCGGTATTTCCGGACCGATACGACCTTCAAACCTTCAAGAAAAGAGCGTATTCCCAACTGAAAGGCCGGCAACGCACTTGTGACTCCTCTGATGTTGCAGGTGTCTATGAGCGACGGTAATCGCTTTCCATCAGGCGATTCGTTTGCTCGTTTGCTCCCTATGACATAAAAAAAGGTACAAGGTCTTATTGTAATAGTCCAGTATTCTATCGAACGATGTATAGTTTCCAGAATGTACGAAAATCAATCATACCTATCACACTTTTTTGACAGCATGCTCGCATGTCATGATCAGGTTAGCGGTTACTCGGACCTAATATACATGATGCAATAGTTTAGATTTAAAATTAATCTTAAAATAAATCACGCTATAAAAAATATATCTATTTCGTCATTCACGCGGTGATCATTACATGCTTCACTGCTTCTTAATTAATAAATATTGAGATAACTTGTGATTAAACGACGTGTACTTACATTTAGTGTGTCATTTTTGTTTAACTTTAAAGGCCTTATTTCTTTTATTTGTGTGTTAAATGTGCAACGTAGCAAAATAAAATATAACGGAAGTTTCTCTGTTTTGAACTTCGAAAATCATGAGTTGCGATGTATTTTATTGGTCCTTTGTAGTGTTAAATGCTACGCAGTTATATTTTTTTATATAAGCAGTAGGTAACGTATACTAGCGTTTTAAAGCAAATGTTTTCAATGAAGCGAAACACTTAAAAAAAAGCGTTTATCCCTGTCTGAATTAAGGTTTTCGCTTAATTAAACATTTTGTACGCCTTAGTTCATGTCCCAGGCGACGCGAATGTGCCATACTTACCTCAAGAAGGCTATGAATAAAGGTCGAAGGCTGAGCAGTTCTTTTCATTTGTTATGAATATTAGTATTATTTATTTGTTTCTCAATGGTAGATGCAGTATTTATTGTATGAAGAATAATATATAACGTGGAATGGAACTAATAAATGGGGCAAGAAAAGTTCAAGAACCGCGCGTACGCGCCTCTTTTTTTCAAATCCATCGAACAGTTAACATATTCTGTAAAAATCATATGCTACAAATAATGACACAAAGGTAAATTAAGAAAGAAAAATTTAATGCGATCTACTACAATCGAAGCGGGGTTTGAACCCGCGACTCGCGACCTCTGCGTTTCCGGCGCATTGCTCTTCCAACTGAGCTATCCGATCGCTACGTCAATCACACCAAATCTTTCATCCCTTAATTCTTTACGCTACTGGAGCGCCCTCTGCGTCATATATGTTTTTTTGAAATGCTTAATGCGCATTAGCCGTACCCTAGGATGTGCGTTTTACACGCACGATCCCCAATCCCCATTGCTAATGCGCATAATCATTTCAAAAAACCATATATTACGCAGAGGGCGCTCCAGTAGCGTAAAGAATTAAGAGATGAAAGGTTTGGTGTGATTGACGTAGCGATCGGATAGCTCAGTTGGAAGAGCAATGCGCCGGAAACGCAGAGGTCGCGGGTCGCGGGTTCAAACCCCGCTTCGATTGTGGTGGTTGCAGAGGAAACAAAACTAGACATTCCACGCTAGATGGCGCTGGGAAGCAAGATTTGTAATTTTTGTGTATTATTTCGTATGTTACTTTAGTTTGAAGTAAAATTTGTGTATTGGCGAGTCCGCGTATTTGTCTTTTATTAATGTAGTATTAGTAGCACGTCATACATTGTATTATTCTCCCGTGTATTAGAAATTTGTGAAAAATCAGCAAGTACTCACACTAATAGACACTAATTGTGAGTGTGTGCGGGTGATTCATTCATTAAAGGGTCGCGTATCATCTGTCAGTTTGATAGTAAGCGCAGAATAAATAAGCAGGCATGATATTTGATTTTGATGATGAAGTAAAGATGCACCTCTAGCACAACTGTGACACGCAACTCTTAAAATGACCTATCTCTTTCTTTGCGGTACTGTAGAAGACTGACGGGCGTTGCTATGTCGCGCGACAAGAACCGTGAAGCCTAGTTGTATTAGACGGGCTGGATTGTCAAAATAAATAATACGAAGAAATTACAAATCTTTAGCAGTTCTATATTTTTTAAGTATGTGGTGAAATTAAATAAGTATTTTTGTTGGGTTTCTTTTCTGATATATGTATTGTGATTCTGATGTTATTGAGTTTGTCCTAAGTGTTTCTGAATGATAGATTGGGGTATAGCAAAAAGGGCCCAATTTTAGGGCATAAAAATAAGTATCTATTATAAATTACAATTGTTTGATTAACTTGCCCGTTTAAGAACTAGAGCGGTCCTAAGCTACGTAGCCTGGGACTACGTCTTGTACTATCATCTATTCTGTGCTGGGACTTAGAAATTTACGATGAAAAAAAGTCACAAGTATACCTCTGTTTTTTATTACTTAATGACAAGATCGGGCCCTTTTTGCTATACTCTGACCTGATATACAAAAACCCGACATCAAGAATAGTAGGTACTGATTAGGGTTGGGATTTTCGTGGTTCTAGATCGTGGTTCCATGGAGTTCAGTCTAAAAATCTATAACTACTAGAACTACTACTAACTGAGCGCAGCACCATATAAAAATATATAACAATATATTGTTATTATATATGGATTTTAGAACCACCAACCCCACTAAATAAAATAAAACATTTTTTGTTACGTGTGAGTTTTATTATAATACTAATGATTGTGTGAGTTGTAGACGTCGCTTTAATTCGAAATGGTGGATTATTTTTCTTTTTTACCCCCAGATCTTCGCCATTTTTGCTGTTTAGTGGATAGTACGGCTGCCTGAAAACGAAGGTTTATATTTACATATGTGGTTTGCAGGTATCTGTTGTAATATTATTTTAGGCAACACGCATGGTTTGTAGAAAATTATAAGTTTCTGCAGCTTTTCTTGGATGAAGCCTTCATCTGTACGAACTTTAATTGTCATTATTGTTGTTGATAAATCAATGAAGGAAATCATCTTGCAGTAATCCCTTTTGATGAAGGTCTAAGCTGGCCTTGAATCTGTCAAGAAATTATTTATTACGTCACAAGAATGCCAGCAATGGAAACCGCTGTATGCAGTACCTATTATGTGATTATCTTATAGGGTCTTAGGGTAATTAGTGTTATTACAGTTAACCTTCAAGGAGGAAACTTAGTCACTGAACCGATAAATCCAAAACAATTTGGTTTCCCACACCTATTGAAAAACATGGGTATATAGGTCTTGGTATCAATTCAGTCAGAGAGAAGAAACTACCTATATGAACCTACTATGAACAGCTTTGTTTTTTTTTCATCACCCAAAGCGAGCGATTGCGTTCAGTTTTTGTGGTTGGTTACACGGTTGTCATCACGCCATGCTTAGTGTTCGCCTAAAAAGAAAATAGCACGAGACACGTCTTTCACGGCAGGACGCTTCGATTTGTAATATTTACAAACAATACTTTCCCCGCAATTTCTGACCCATGATATCGCAATATCATTTAGGGATCACTATGTCCTGAGTACACATGTTTATTATATGCACGTTTCATTATTCACACTACATAAAGTAAAAACTCACGAAACGAAAAAAATGCAAACCAAACATGATTCATTTTTATACGAATTTCCACAATTGACAGTATAGTATTGACACAATTCACTTTTCATTCACAAGATTTAGTGCGTTCGAAATCTATTCCACTTTATTGTTATGAGCAAATAAACACAATAGGTAGGTATCTTTAAAACCAAATGTTTCCAATTATTTGTTACATGTTTAATGAAAGCTGTAATCATTAAAAAAAATAAACTGTTATGCATTCATATCGAAACATCAATTAAAACGTATTATCCTAAATCATAAGTTAAGTAGTATTATATTTCAGAACGCACTGTTCGTGAATAGCTTTACGTGCGCTTACGTTTGTATGTTGTGTAAAAGCAACGCACACATATATGGACAATATTTCAACGGGTTTTAAAGCTTAAAAACTTTGTAAGGTGCACTCGGCTAAATCCGAAAATCGGGCTATTCCGAAAATGACCATTATCTACTAAACGCGGCTATATTATTTGCTCTGGCTACACTCCCTATGACGTTCAGGTATCTCCCTTGCCGCGTCAGTTAGCTTGAGACCACAGACAACTTAAGTAAAGTTGTCTGTGCTTGAGACGCTAGCGACGAAACTACGCGTGTGGCGCATCAGATTAGTGAGCGAGTGAAAAATTCCCGCCTTTTTGACATTCGGAATTAGACGACCATCGCTAACTCTGTAATTTGGTGAGTAAATGAATTGACTGTTTTTGTGTTTAAGAGATTTTCGTTTTTTAGCCATTTTAAATAGAGTTAATCTATTGTAGCTTGTATTTTATTAAATTTTCAGATTTACCCGAAGTGGGGAATTCCGTGGCCGGAATTATCCGACCTTCTTTTTTCAAAGTGACAGCCAGTGGTTCTCAAACAATCAAAATTAAGTCATTGCCGCGATTAACCTTTCCCGCTACAAGTACTTATAGTCAGCAAAGAAAGTGGTCTACCACTTTTGGACTCTATTACATGTAAAATAGAGTCGAAAAGTGGTAGACCAAATTTTTGGTTGGTCCCCAGACCAGTGTGGCATATTCAGTGGCTGCCACGCTCTGTCTCGGAACGCAGGTACACGATACTAGCGCCCACGCTCTACCGATTTACGTTGCAAGTGAACGTGCCGCATTTGTCTTTTTATACTAGTGGTGAAATTAATAAAAAGATAGTTAAAAACATTTGCATTGTAGCGGGATGGAGGAATTTGCTCGAATTACCATATACCACTATTAAATTTAACAGCCACCAATTTTAACCATTTGTAATGTGTCATGTCTATATTATAGTGCGTTATTAATTTAGTACTTATCGTCCTTTGTAAACGAAATCAGTATTTTTTTTATTACTCTATCGCTCCACCACGCCGTACTATCGCTATTTTTCTATTTGTGACGTTACATTATTATTTTTAATACGTATTATACAGGGCGTAACCGACAGCGTACCGAAAACGAAAACCGTAGTTTGAGACCATAATCACGAACTGAAAACGAGTGTTCATTTTCTCGGAAAACTCAAGGATAAGATTTTCCAAAATGAATTATAAAACTCGACGCGCAATTTATTGCGTCCAATTCTCTCGGGTGCAGACGCGCGGGGAGAGGAGCACGCGGCAAGCACCGACCGGTTCAGGCGCTCCCCACTCCACTCACGCGTCAGCGCAAAACATACCGTTACGCCAATGCGCATCGAATGACATGAATGAATGCAACCATAAAATAACGCAACCACAGATCACAACTAGTGTACTACCTAACACCAATAACAACTGACCGATAAATTAACCTATTGACCGCCAAGCGGTCTAGCAATTTACCGTGCCACTGACGCCAGAGTAAAAAAAAAAAGATGTGCCCCAAAATCAACAGGGATTGAAAAATACTTGTAGCGGTTAGAATTACAAAGTTTTTGATCATTGAAATTTGGACGGCTGTGGCCGACGTGGCGTCAGGGGCACGATTTTTTGTTGACGGCCACAGCCGACTGTGGCGCTCAAAAGGTTAAAACAGTCTAACAAGATTATTTTCATTCAATCAAGTAACGCAAATAAAATGTGCGGGTAGGTAAACATTAAGCACGCGTCCGACCACAGCGGCCTGCGCGACTGGGCTGGCGGATCAATGACCGGCCAGTACCGTTATCTGTCCCACTCCACGCGCCTGTGTTGTACTTGTACCGTAAAGCTAACATAATACTGTTTGTGATACATTGTGTGCTTTACGGAAAATGCTATTTTTATGCGATTTTTCATGAAAAATTGTTACCGGAAGAGTTCGATTAACGGAAAAATAAAGAAAAAATTAAAACTAGCGAGGAAAATTTGTGAATTTTCTCAAAGAAATTTCCACGATTTTCTAGCCCAGAATAATGGTCTGAAGCCATGGTTTCAGTTTTCGGTACACCGTCGGTTACACCCTGTATTGTTAAAAAAAAAAAACAAGATTTTGTATTGCAGTGGTTCGCAGCAATACCAATAAAATGTGGCATGGTGGTGTATTCAATTTCTGTAAATTTAGAAATTTATCATTTTTCAGTTAAATAAATAGTGAAATAATATTATATAATGTATAAATAATATAATTTTCTCTCTATATTGAATGCAACAAATAAATGGTCAATACATTATTATTTTATTTAATCGTTGATAACCCTCGCTAGCGTCGATGCGACAAGTGAGCCAATTTATTTTCACCGTTATTACACAACCTCAACGTTCCGTTTGGCTTGAAGTTGAAAGCCGTGAAAAGGGCTTGCAGGCTTCATAGGTATCACTACGGGCGGCCGTCTATACCTACTCAGCCGGCAAGCCCTTATTTTCCCGGCGTCTGCAGTAATGTACTATTTTTTATGCCAATCCAAAACTTATATGGGCCAAAGAAAAAATTCCGGCTAGAAAAGCCACTAATCGAAGAAAAATTTTCACATACAATTTGTGTGAAAATTAAAACTTTTATTATTTAATCGCTATTTTTTTCTCTTATAGTAAATGGCAATGGCATTAAGTCCGCCTTTTGTACGATAAGTATGGTTTTCATTTGTGCAATAAAGATTAAATAAATAAATTCTGCTCCACATGTATGGAAAATGTTTTCTTTAATCTGTATGTGGATTTTAGTAAGTACATTATCATTATTTTCACACATATTGTATGGGAATGTTTTCCTGGATTCATGGCGTTTCAAGCCGGATTTTTTTTGTCCTTTTTGCAGGTGTCTTTAGGTATCCTTAAAGACGAAAAATAAAAAAATAACAGGGTTCAAACTTAGGTGCCGTTAAAAATAATAAAAAAATCTAAAAAATGCAAAAAGATGGTCAAGAAATATTTAATATAGGGGGCTATACATCCAGACTTTAAGGGTTAAAGTTTGAGTACCACAGATTAATTCCGAAATAAAAGCTTGACAAACACATGTATATGTACTTCTATAAGCCTAATCGAGTAAAAAGAGCAGGGAGGGTAATTCCAATCAAAAAAGTAATATGTCCCTTATGCAACAAGCGCATAAATCTCGTTTTCAAGTGTATTCGGATTTACCCGAACCAATTCGGAATTGCCCGTTTGCAACGAAAAAAAAAACTAGATTTGAAATGCTTGTATTTTAAAAAACTTACATTATTTATGAAAAATTCTGTAATCGATTGTTAGGCTATATCATCTAGTAAGTAAGTTATTCACTATTTCCGTCTTAAAACCTTGCCATACTGACTGGTTCATGGAGACACTCACACCTTATCAACTAGTGCAAAAAGCATTCGGAATTACCCGAGTGCACCTTAATTGTATGATTTATAGCAAAACTGATTTCATTGGCGAATATAAGATCGCTTAAAGATTTTTTTAAGAATGTTTAATAACCTAAAGCCATAACCGCCTAAGTGTGTATAGTGATCAAACAATTTGTATGAAAGTGACATCTCTGCAACCACTTTATACCTTTGTGTCATTATTTATAAAAATAAAAATGTGGTTTTACCACATAAAAAATATGAATCGATAAAAAGATTCTATACAAATATCATATGCTACGTTATCAAATTACGTTACTCTCATCATTACTTTATCTCGCGAAAACACTTCATGCACGCAAATGAGAATAAACATGAAATAATTTTTTAACGATAATAATAATTTAATAATTTTTGACGACGCGGTTGGCGCAGTGGTTAAGCAACTGCCTACTGAGCCGACGGTCCCGGGTTCGAATCCCGGCAAGGGCAAATATTTGTGTGATGAACACGAATATTTGTGCCTGGGTCATGGACGTTCTATGTATTTAAGTATTTATTTATCTATATATGTATGTATATCGTCGCCTAGTACCCATAACACAAGCCTTCTTGAGCTTAATTTGGGACTAGGTTGATTTGTGTGAGGTTGTCTGATATTTATTTATTTATAATTACCACTTTTTTAAGTATTTTAATTTCCACTAATTCCAATTATTTTTAATTAGACTTGATAATCTTCTGAGCTGTAAGTTACTTTTAAATATGAGTTGCATTTTGTTCTTCATTGGGAATTAAGCTTTGCTGTTATGTACGATTCACATAGACCGGGCCGGGCCGGGTCGGATGCCGCCGCGTCGTAACGGGCGCTCTGGCAGCCGGCAGCGGCCGACCGTGTCCAGTGACCAGGTCGGGCGGGTTCGGCTGCCACCACGTTCCAGCGGACGCTGGAGCGCCTGGCGGCAGCCGACTGCGTCCGTCCGAGCGATTAAATTCTAGGGCGACGGACGTGCGAGCGGAGCCGATGGCGTGCGGCGGTATCCGAACGGAGCCGATGGCGCGCGGCGGTAACTGAACGTAGCCGATGGCGCGCGGCGGTGACCGAACGGAGCCGCTTACGCGCGACGACAGCCGAGCACCTCCGTCCGCGTCCGCGAGCGCCCGATCGGCCGGCAGCGGCGCCAGTAACATTCGAACATGGAATCGGACCGTCGTAAAAAAGCTCTACATTCATTTGGCAACTATTTAGATGCGCTCCAGCGCGCGCCGACTCCGCCTGGCCAGTGGGAATCGTACATTGAAAGTGAATTCATGCTTCATGATTTACAATGTTTAAACCGACCGACTGCGAGTCTGACTCACGCACCAAGGGTTCCATACAAATACTTATCCCATCTTAACTGGCCGGGTTAAGTTAAGCTTGCACCTGAAATGTATGGCGTCAGATACAAATGCGGCGCAAAGTTTACGCAATCGATCACGTTTGTTTTATGGGAGCCCCCTTAAATATTTATTTTATTCTGTTTTTTAATATTTGTTGTTATAGCGGCAACAGAAATACATCATCTGTGATAACAACTAACTATCATGGTTCATGAGATACAGCCTGGTGACAGACGGACATACAGACAGACAGACGGACGGACAGCGAGTCTTAGTAATAGTAAAAAGGTCCCGTTTTTTACCCTTTGGGTACGGAACCCTAGAAATCACTAATTATCTTGTGAATAGGGCATAATCAGCATGTCTGGGCCTGGGACGGATGTCCACTGGTTGGCTTATGTTATCTTAGATAAAAAAAACTCGGGTTGGACTTCGGTCACATTCGTATACTTATCCGTAACTATATGGTAGCCAGCCAGTAGGCAGCGGCTGTAAAAAAATTAAGATATATGTATTTCTCTTTTTTACAGATTTAATTTTTGTCATAATATCAAAGTTGGACGTATTTATGCAAAAGGGAACCAGTCCACAAATGGAAACAGTTTACATGGAACCCTGTAGGTAACCATCGCTTAAAATACAAACGCTTAAATGGGGGTTGGTTCCTTTTTGCATAAATACGTCTAGTTATTTTATAATTATATGTTTTGTTGTACATTGTTCTGAATGAGGACCTTCTGTTGTTTAGATCATTTTCACATAATATTATAACCTACTTATCTCTAAAATTATATCTGTTTTTTTTTTACTGCGTTTACTCCTATACAAACCTTTTTGCTTTTTCTCCGATGCAAAAACTTTTCCCATTCAATAGCAGTTTGTAGACATTAGGTATAAATAATAAAATATGAACAGTTTTTTTCTCCTAATTAGATCGAAAGAGCTTGTGATTCCGAGTAGAAATACCCAAAATATCGAAGATTTAAAAAAAGTGAGGTGTACAACTTTATAAAAAATGGCCCAGATATGATATAGGTCTGTCCGTAGTTTGTATTTATAGAAACAATGTTTGTTTTCTTTTCGTCCTTTGACGTGAATCTATAAATACAAGCGGAAGGAAGCCGTCCGTCTGTCCCGGGTACGGTATTGTTTTAGAAACGTGATAACTTTGAACACGAATGAATGGTGTTGTGCAGATAATTTTACTATAATACACGGCCGCACAGGGTTGCCACTTTAATCTTAAATCTATGAAACATGTAATGTTATGGGTACACCACATATTTTATGAAACATGTAATGTTATAGGTACACCACATATTTTATGAAACATGTAATGTTATGGGTACACCATATTTTATGAAACATGTAATGTTATGGGTACACCATATTTTATGAAACATGTAATGTTATGGGTACACCACATATTTTATGAAACATGTAATGTTAAAGGTACACCACATATTTTATGAAACATGTAATGTTATGGATACACCACATATTTTATGGAACATGTAATGTTAAACGTACACCACATATTTTATGAAACATGTAATGTTATGGGTACACCGCATATTTTATGAAACATGTAATGTTTGGGGACACCACATATTTTATGAAACTTGTAATGTTATGGGTACACCACATATTTTATGAAATATGTAATGTTATGGGTACAACACCACCACATATTTTTATATTGTACCATTGATGCAAAGATCAAAACACAAAGAAAAATTGAAATACGTAACCTGGTGGAAGAGACCGGGAATCGAACCGTACCTCTGGATTACCCGTCCAGCGTTAACCTTTCCACCACCCTAACGCCAAATAACCTTTCGAATTTTTCCTTATGGTTTGTGTGTCGATCAGGTCGATCTCTGCATTGTTTATTTGAAAGGCTTTACACCTTAGCGACCTCTATGTGAATGCGTTAATGCGTTAATATCCACACCTCACCGCATTACTTTACATCAGTGAACGAGTAAGTGAGAGAAGGCGCTGTTATTTATTAATTTATGAAACATGTAATGTCTTATTATTTTTAATAATTATAATATTTTTAATGTGGGTACACCACAATTTTTATTTTAAGTTAATACCGCCAGTGGTTTGCCTAAAATTTGTTTTGCCTTGGCCAGGAAGTTGAGGAAGTGAGATTTTCTCCCCGTGTTGCGGGCAGAAAATGCCACTTACGGCCTAGGGTCTAGTAAAATATTTAAGATTAGGTACGACCCTACGCAACAGGCGGTTTTATCGCTATAGCGCTTCCAGACAACCTTTGGATAGCTTTAAATGCCGAAGATGATGCTGGACAGGATGGCGAAAGCGCCAAATCGAATAAGTATTGTATTAAATGAACATCTTTTTATTCTATTTAAGATTCAATGAAAATCTTTTTACTAGATTTGAAAACATATTACCATAGTATACTATTGAACCAAAAATCATTGTTAAATATCGGATGTTCTTAGAGATTCAACCAAAAAAATGGGTTAGTTTTGAATAATAAAATAATCGCGAAAAGATAACCAATCGGGTTTTCTCGTTTTGACGACTGAAGAAAAACAGTTTCACTGCAATATTTCTAAAGGACAGATACTAATTGATTATTTACTATAGATATATTGAGTTCTCGGTCTCAGTTAGTACCTATTTTAATTTCAAATTGGCTATGTTTTACTTTTTGTTCATACTATAGTTAAGTAAAACTACAAAACTAGTTATATATACATGCGTTCGTATTAGTAACGCATATGTATCTATATAGTTTTGCAGTTTTACTTGATGCGGCACTGGGTAGTAAACACAGAGAATCCTATATAGCACCCAAAGCTATGTATGATTTATGTTCTGTTTTAGTTAAATAAATAATTCCATTAAATTTTCATGTTTTTTCAAAAATCAAAATCAAAACGTTTATATTCTGTAAGTAGGCCACAAGGGCACTTTCGCATTTCTGAATCTGAATCCACCGGCATTCACAAGAGGAGTCCGCTGGTGAGAAGAAAGCGTAAAGAAACTCAACAGTAATTTCATAAATTATAATTAAAACTGTTACAATTATATTATAACTAGGTAATTAATACATGCAGAGGAGATGTACCAGATTCTCCAAATCAATGTTTACAGTAAAAATTATATAAAATAAACAAAATTTTTTAGAGGCTGAAGCTGAGGAGAATATTAATTAAATAATTTAATTCCGTTGAGATGTATAAGGTCTCAAGGCGACAAAGTAAATAACTGATGCTACAAAATAATCATTTGATTAAATTTTCTTAGAGACATGTAATGACATCTAGGCGTCACAACATGCAACAAAAAAAAATCCTTAAAAAGTGTTATATAGTTAGTCGACAACCCTAGCTACTCGTATGGGTACCCCGCATATACATAGATATACGGGTCGGACCTTGCCCCCGGATCCCATGTCGTCCGTATCACCCATTGTTGCGATAACCGCACCCGTCACAGAACACGGCTACCACGTGGAGCGCGGAACCCGAGTCGAGGACGTCGTCTATGGTAGGCCTCATTCATCGCCATTATTATTTAAGACTTTAAGAGTTTTACCACAGAGTACAAGTACAGAAGGTACACTACTTTGATCTTTACAAAAGCCGCTTTTTTAGCCGAAAAAATATGATTTATGGCCCTTCTAAAGTCGTCGTCTCGAGCGCAAGCCAAACGGAACGTTGAGGCTGTGTAATAACGGTGAAAATGAATTGGCTCACTTGCCGCGTCGACGCTAGCGAGGGTTTTCAAAGATTTAATAAAATAGTAATGTATATACATATACTATGTATTTTATATTTATTATATTTATACATTACATATATTAATTATTTCATTATTTATTTACTGAACTATAAAATTATAAATTTCAAAATGTACACAAATTGAAGCCACCTCACATTTTATTGGCGTTGCAGCGAACCACTGCCATACAAAATCTTGTTGTTTTATTTTTAAACACTATAATAATTCGTATAAAAAAGAATAATGCAACGTAACAAATAGAAAAGTAGCGATAGTACGGCGTGGTGACGCGATGGAGTAATAAAAAATACTGATTTTGTTTACAAAGGACGATAATAAATTGATAACGCACAATAATATAGGTACACATGCCACATTCGTTACAAATGGTTAACTTCTAAAAACTGATTTGCCGTCTTTAAATTTGGTGGCTGTTATTTAAAAGTGGTACCTATATATCCGAATTCGAGCAAATTCCTACTGCATCCCGCTACGATGCAATATTTTTTAGCTATCTTTTTATTCATTTAAACACTAGTATAAAAAGACAAATGCGACACGTTCACTTGCGACGTAAATCGGGAGAGCGTGAGCGCGCGAGTATCGTGTAACGTGTACGTGCGTTCCGAGACAGAGCGTGGCAGCCACTGAATATGCCGCATTGGTGCGGCGGCGACAGGCATAAATCGCGGAGTGCGCCGCGCCTGGTTTTATTCTTGTCGGTGCAGTTCTCTCCAGTCCGTTCTACTTAACGTCAGTTCTTTAATTTTTCGATACGGCGTGACCTTTCTAGGGTTCCGTACCCAAAGGGTACAAAACGGGACCCTATTACTAAGACCCCGCTGTCCGTCTGGCTGTTTCTCATGAACCGTGATAATTACAGTTGAAATTTTCACTGATGATGTATTTCTGTGGCCGCTATAACAACAAATACAAAAAAACAGAATAAAATAAATATTTAAGCGGGCTCCCATACAACAAACGTGATCAGTTGCGTTAACTTTGCACCTCATTTTTATCCGGCGCGGCGCCATACATACCAGGTGGAAACTTAACTATTAACTCGGCCAGTTAAGATGGGATAAGTATTTGTACGGAACCCTCGGTGCGCGAGTTAGACTCTGCCCATCTAGCACAACTATGCTACTTACGCGACTCTTGTCGCGCGACAGTGTCACCCGTCACTTTCTTACAGTACTGTAGAGAAAGTGATAGGTAGTATATCTCGCGCGAGATACAGGGTGACTGGAAATTCGACGTATTCCTTCAAAGGGGTTATTCTATGGTTCATTTGCAATGATTTAAGTCCAGTCAACTAGGGGTCAAAACTCATTGGTTTTCAAGTTATTGGAGTTTATAGATTTTATTGTAAAATACCCGCCTATCGACCTACTGTGGTATTTTTTAAAAAACTACTTCAATTTGGATTAAAAAAAAAACATTTTCTTTTAAATAACAAAATCATGAAAAAATTAAAAAAAATTACAGAAAAAAGGATTTGACGTCACCAGTTCTTGATTTTATTTCCAAATATTTGTAACATTTTAACACATAACTTTAAAAGAAAGTAGGACACTTGACGTACAAATTACAGAAATAAGTTTCTAACGTAGGTACAATGGTTGACATTTTTTAGCTCAATTGAAGAAAAAAAATTGAATAGCTACGTTGAATTTCCAGTCACCCTGTAGAGTGTAGAGTCGCGTGTCACAGTTGTGATAAGAGCTGCTGGTCCAAATAACCAATCCTCGGCCTTCCTCTTCCTCTCCGTCAATTTTTAGGGTTCCGTAGTCAACTAGGAACCCTTATAGTTTCGCCATGTCCGTCTGTCCGTCCGTCCGCGGCTTAGCTCCGCGATCATTAGTACTAGAAAGCTGAAATTTAGTATGAGTATGTGTATGTATCACGCCGACAAAACGGTAAAATAAACCCTAAAGTGGGGGTGTCGTTGAATAGGTCTTTTAAAAATAATAGGGTCTTCAAACATTATTTTTTGATCAAGTCAGTAGTTTTGTAAATATTCGCTACGAAAAAAATAACCATGGGTCAAAAAAATATGGAAAAATTCATGAAAGTGAGGCCTTAAGCTAACTTTCAATGAAAACTATATTGAATAAAATCGGTCGAGCCGTTTTTGAGTTATCGCAAAAAATCATAATTTTCTTTAAAATTACGTAAGTGCCCCGCGGTGTCCTTATACTTCGAACTTTACAGATATTAGTTAAGTGCCATACTGTATTAAAACATTTCGCTCAATCTGGCGCGTAGGTATAATCGATAACTTCCAGAAGGTAATAAGTGATTATAGTTACTTTGGCGTTTACGACCTTTTTTTAGAGCAAATCTTTCTCGTAATTTAAACCTCGGGCTTAAAACCGCTGTCTTAAGCTCGTCTATTGTGAAGGATGGGCAACTACGGAACCCTACTCTGAGCGTGGCCCGACATGCTCTTGGCCGGTTTTCCATTTATTTTATTTATTTATTGGTATTCAGGATAACAACAGCCGTAAATATACATATGATATAAAGTTAGTTACATAACAGAGGGCCAATAACAGTTATCCATTGGTTACATAAAAAATAAGATTTAAAACTAAGTAGAATCAGACACAGTCAACATGTCCGTTCCAAACAGATGTTCAATATTGGTAATACATTTGAAACAGGAGTCAGTCACAACTATTTTCATATTAATACATTAACAGACCGCTGCATCATATATTTTGCAGGGCCAGACACTAAAGAGACTGTCTACTCCTAAAACTCGAGTTACACATATTATGCATGCATCCGTGCACACACTATAATCAAAAAAAATGCGTACTAATTTATCACGAAGCGATATGAGTATAGCATTAAACATCATAATAGTAATAAGAGTACTCAACAAAACAAAACGATCATAATGTACTCGCTAATTCGATCGCATCCAATTCTCATACCTAGTACCATACCCTACCAGTGGCGTGGCGTCACAAAAAGAAAGAAAGTCAGGCGAAGCCGGGGTAGATTCTACATACAGACAGGGCAAGCCGGTGGGAATCAACTTCTATGGACGCCAAGCCACTGACGCCCACCCATAAACAAGTACCTAGATCCTTATTTTAATTTATATGTTTATATTAATTATTAATTATTTATTTATAATCTATTAACCATCTTGCTGCTTCACATATTTTATACGAGATGAGTCGAAACAAGGTCATCAAGTGTAGTAACAAAAGATAACGATGGGATACTTTTTAGGGTTCCGTAGCCAAATGGCAAAAAACGGAACCCTTATAGATTCGTCATGTCTGTCTGTCTGTCTGTCTGTCTGTCCGTCTGTCCGTCCGTATGTCACAGCCATTTTTTTCCGAAACTATAAGAGCTATACTGTTGAAACTTGGTAGGTAGATGTATTCTGTGAACCGCATTAAGATTTTGATGCAAAAATAAAAAAATAATAATAAATATTGGGGGCTCCCCATACTTAGAACTGAAACTCAAAAGTTTTTTTTTCATCAAACACATACGTGTGGGGTATCTATGGATAGGTCTTCAAAAATGATATCGAGGTTTCTAAAACATTTTTTTTCTAAACCGAATAGTTTGCGTGACAGACGCTTCCAAAGTGGAAAAAAGTTGGTCCCCCCCCCTCTAACTTCTAAAATAAGAAAATGAAAAATCTAAAAAAAACATATGATGTACATTACTATAAAAACTACCAACGAAATTTGTTTTGAACGAGATCTAGTAAGTAGTTTTTTTTTTTATAATTAAATACCTAACTTTGCACCTAATTTATATGGGGCGCTATACATACCAGGTGCAAACTTAACTTAACCACTTAGGGATGGAAAGTGTTTGTACGGAACCCTCGGTGCGCGAGTCCGACTCGCACTTGGCCGTTTTTTTTTTTTACAGTTTACTTTTATGTTCTACTAGAACCTTAGAAATGTCTTTTTTAAATTTACATTTAGACCCTACAAATGGGTCTATTGTGGCAAATTCCATTATCTTCTGTATTAGATCATCGTGTGTTAAATGGCCTATATGCCTTATATTCCAAATTATGAGGCTGCCTGTCCACTAAAGCAGAGCGCAAGAAAAATAACCAATCAGACTGCGAAATGAAATGAAATAATCTATTCAGTAAGTAGGCCACAAGGGCACTTTTACAAGTGTACACTACAATACTCCGAAGTTTCATTTGTTCGAATGCATCACTCTGAATTTTCATAATTCCGAAAACCAGTTCTGATGAAATAGGTAATTAGTTTTTTTTTGGAATAACGCATAACCCTAACCTAAACTATTTTATAGTATGTAACATATGATCCATGCAAATTTTTTCGCGTTAATTCACTTCCATGATTTTGGAAATTCGGAATATTGATGGTTTCCAAATGAAACGGAATTTTTGAGTTTTACAAGCGCGCGTAACCCTTCTTCTTTCTCTTTGCCGTAATTTCTCAGAGATGTATAAGGTCTCGTAAGTATACAACAACTATCAAGTGTGCAACCGACTCTGTGCCACAATTGGATACAATCTGTTCAGCCATTTAGGCGTGATGTGATGGCAAAGATGTTCAAACCGATAGGAGGCGTTGTAATTAATGTCCATTATAATACTCATCGTCTCCTCATTTGACTACATAGGATCAGGGAGACAAAGCTGTTTTGTTTCCGTTTTACTATTGTTCCGTTTTTTGTGAGGAAGGTTCCACCCGCACTCGCACTGTTCGCTATCGGCAGGGTGTTCATCCTCACACATTGGAGCCTAAATGGTCGAGAACTGTGCGGTTACAGAGGAAATTCTTACCGTGAACGCTCCGCATGTGGAATGAGCTCCCTGCCGAGCTATCCCCGGGGGCTACAGTATGTGGTAATTAAATATGAGAGTAAATGGGTTCTTAAAGGGTCGCCAACGCGCGTGTGATGCTCCTGGCGTCGCAAGCGTCCATAGGCGGCAGTAACTGATTAACATCACGCGGGCCGCATGCTCGTTTGCCACCGTCGTAGTATTAAAAAAAACCTCGAGTCCCTCATCTCATGTATTCATAGCCTATGATGGTTGCTTTTATCACGCGATAAATAAGTGACAAAGCATCCGTCACGTTTTGACAAAATGCGAGTGTGAATGACCGATGCTTTGTCACTTAATTTATCACCGGGATATTCATCCATCATAGGCCCACTTTCTAGATTTCATAGATTCAGAAGAGACTTGTTTCCGTTCGTCATAGTTGTTTCTTATTTGTTTTTTTTAAATGTCTAAAACCTACTAACTAATTAACTTCAGAGCCGCGAGCTTACGTGGCACGAATACTAACGGTTTCAATGTTATCATACTACAATGCGTAGTAGGTATCTCGGGTCCATTGTCCAGCGATATCTGTGACCCCTACACTACACCACACACCGCCACTACACCGGCGCCTGCGCAGAACCGCTCCGTGATCTTAACGGAGATTCCCATCCCAACATTGTGTCGTATATTTACTTGTCTAATCTTTTTCCTTGTTTAATGTATTGCATCTCGCGTAAAGTTGTGATGTTACTAAATGAAAATATTAACAGTACTTATACCTTTCATTATCTCATGAAAGTTAAGTATCCATGTCATTTCTAATAATTATGAAGAAAATACGGTTTAATAATTATAAAAAACCGGCCAAGAGCATGTCGGGCCACGCTCAGTGTAGCGTTCCGTAGTTGCTCATCCTTCACAATAAACTGCTGTTTTAAGCCCGAGGTTTACGTTAAGAAAGATTTTAAGCTCTATAAAAAGGTCGTAAACGCCCTAGAAACTGTAATCACTTATTACCATCTGGAAGTCAATTTACGACCTTTTAAAGAAAAAATATGAAATTTGGCGATAACTCAAAAACGGCTCGACCGATTTTGTTCAATATAGTTTTCATTGAAAGTACTTATAAGGCCTCATTAACATGAATTTTTCCGAATTTGTTTGACCCGTGGTTGAAAATTTAGAGGGGGGAACACATTTTTTTTGTTTTTGGAGCGAATATTTACAAAACTGCTGACTTTATCAAAAATTATGTTACAAGACCCCTATTATTTTTACAAGACCTATTCAACGACACCCCACACACCAGTGTTGAAAAGAAAAAACACCCCCGCTTTAGGTGTTCGAGAGGTACCCAAAAAATATTTGTTTTTTTTTTCAATTTTATTTTACCGTTCTGTCGGCGTTATACATACTCATACTCATACCAAATTTCAGCTTTCTAGTACTAATGATCACGGAGCTAAGTCGCGGACGGACAGACGGACAGACGGACATGGCGAAACTATAAGGGTTCCTAGTTGACTACGGAACCCTAAAAAACGGTAGAGACTTACGTAAAAATTGTCAGGAACTGCCCGAGATGTTTCGAACTCATATGCCGCGGGCCGCGAGTCACGTAGCAGCACGGATAGCTGCCCCTCATGAAAAGCTCCATATGAGTTCGAAACATGTCGGGCCGTTCCTGAAAATTTTTACTTGAGTTTAAACCGTTTTTATAATTATTAACGATGTCTCACGATAGTTTTAATAATATTAAAATACGGTTTGTAGTTTGTATTCATATTTATTTGATGGGACTGTCCACCGCGGACGTCTGTGCCTGTCCTTGAGTATGAATAATATCTTCCATACATGTCAGGCCTCTCATGCTACAGTATCGTGTATTTTTTTAAATGATTTCTATAAATTACCTGCAAGCTACTTTAGAAGAAGATTATTCTGAAGCTGCTGGTTTTCTTATGGTGTCCGAATGAATGGATACTTTGTTCACAAAACAGAAGAATGTCCCTCTATTCATGGATAGAGGGTGCGATCGAGTCCAAGTCTCACCGTGCTGTCGACAGCAGAGTTACGCCGCCGGTCTAGCACAACTACGAGTCGTGATTCTTGTCGCGCGACATAGCATCGTCCGTCACTCTCTCGTAGTATAGTACAAATTTTCTAAACTGAGCTCATCCA
This sequence comes from Apotomis capreana, assembly GCA_947623375.1. NCBI lineage: Eukaryota > Metazoa > Arthropoda > Insecta > Lepidoptera > Tortricidae > Apotomis > Apotomis capreana. Next base: position 1,304,864 of record OX392522.1, read on the forward strand.
CTTAAGAACTCAATACCATTGAGTGCTTAACCACAAATTAAGATAACGAGCTCGTAGTAAAAGCAGATTGTAACCACCTTGGAAGGTTAATATAGATAGATTATCGACTCTATTTCCTTGCACATTGGACTACAAAATACACTAACAGAATAATGGTGATCATAACTTTTTGGAATTTTACAACCGCCCGACTGAACCAGAACGTACTCTCTAGAAAAAGGACTATGAACTCTCATCATCAACCATTTTAAACCTATTCAACAAGGACTAAGGTTGAAAATTCAATATCCACGCAATGTAGTTCTAACCTTTTTTTGCAAGTAACTGGTCGGCGGTTACGAGAACAAAAGCAGATAGGATTGTATTAGACACAATGCCATTGTGAATGCAGGTAAGTGGATGAGCTTAGGTTAGATAATTTCTACTATACAGCGAAGAATGATATACATATCTATGTATAGATATAGATAACATTTCTCGCGCGAATAGAGTCGCGTCTCATAGTTGTGCTAGAGGTGGAGATCTGCCGTAGACAGGCCGGTTGAAGCGGTTTCCTACCCCCTTCTCTCCCCTTTCTCTCTCCAATCCACCGCCCCCCAATCTCACTGTCTGCGCTCGGTTACTTCGTCATTGGTGACAATTTTCAGCTGACTAGATGGGAGCAATAGGGTTGCGACAGATCACAACTGCACCAACGACCTTAAAAATTTAAACCTTAAAAATTATCTGGAATTAAATTATTTAATTGTATCTTATTGCATTTCAAGATGCCTAGTAGTCCGTAAGCCCGCTCCAAGATTGCCTATGTAATATGACATCACGATAAAATGCATGGCACACGGTCGAAAAAGTTGTGCTGAGCGAGAATCAAAAGATTATCGCAAAGAAAATTGGCCGGAACGTTGAGAAAATCCTTCACTTCCGGTCAAAATTTTAGGGGTGTACTTACGAAGTCGGTACAAGATTTGAAAATCGAATCGCGCTGTCCGTTTCGTTTTAATTTACGTGAATGAGATGATAGGACTTGTCATTTTGAACTTCAGAGTAACTATCCAGGCTAGCCTTATTAAACGGTCAAACCAGCCCGAAAAGGCGATTCCGCTTCGAGTTATGGGCAGCCACCAACGGTCCTGGCTTTCCATATCGGTAGCAGTGGCCAGGAGAAACGCGCATATCTGTGAGATATTTATATACATTATACATGGTATTTTACCTTAGAACGGGAGCTATTATGCGAAATACGCAATATAGGTATTCCGTCTAAGGATACATTTTTCGCGTCCACATTCAACCCGCATGCAATATTTATGGCAAAAAGCTACCAGTTTCGAATTATGGCTTTAACCATTATGGGCAATGTATCTCCGACCGACTTAAAAAAAGATGAGGTTCCTAATTTGGTGTACTTATAATTTATTTTTAATATTATTTGCTATCTTAGAACTCCGTCATTTATGAACAGTAATGAATCGATTTCAATTTTTTTTTATTCAAGAGTTGACATTTCCAAGTTTGTTCCATAAATTGTACTTTCGATATCTATTGAAACTTTTCTGATATCTGCTGTTACAGTTAGGTACAGATATATCGCCTCGTCACACTTGACGATTACATCCTGTATACAGCCCTCTACGGCGCTCCAACCACTAGCATTGTGGCGAAGTCCAGCTCGGGAAAACGAGCAAGTCTTCCCAAGGTCGCCGTCCACGCCCTCATCAGCCCCGTACCGACCCTCAGCCTTGAACCCCTAAACATCCGGGTATTTAAGCGAGTGCCAACCCGCGGCGCGCACTCGCGCGCAGCCCGCCGCGACGCACGCATGCGTCTCGATCTCCTTTCCTATTTCAACTGCCTCCGCCGCAGAAACCTGACGCGATGAATCGTGTGATTGTGTTTGTTTTTCTAGTCAGTGTTATGAACCCTGTACAAGGGTTCTGCGCGAATTGTGTTGGGGATGGTGAAGATTTAACTAATCTTAGGTTAGAGTTCGTTAAGCAGCAGATTTTGAAGAAGTTGAGGCTCAGCAAGAAGCCGTCGGTGGCTGTGCCGGTGAACAGTCTGCCGATGCCGGTGGCTCAGGGGCAGACGTTGAACCCTGGCATGGATAAGCAACCAGAGTTTGATGATTACTATGGAAGAACGGAACAGAAGATCATATTTCCAGTTGAAGGTAAGTTTTTGTTGATGTTGGACGCTTCAGAAAATCACAAGTTGTTTAAATAATCTAACAGTTAGGTATATTTTCCATTAAAAAACATTTTAAATGTGTAAAACAGAAAGTTGTGAAATTAATAATAACGTCACTTTTCAAAATAACGTGTTTTGATCTTTGCATCAATGCTTCAACTAACAAAATGTGGTGTATCCACATTAAAAATAATGAGACAATACATGTTTCACAAGTTAAAAAATAACGTCTGCTACCAAAAGAGTTGGGAAAGTCTGAATCAGAAATTGCTGTTAAAGAGTGACATTCCTTTAAGGTAAAAACATTTTACGTTTTTTTTATCCAAAAGCAAATATTAAATTGTTTTTCTACTCCAGTACTTTTTTCTATCATTTATATAGTTACTAACTCTAATATAAAGACATAAATTATGAAAGTCTGTAAAAGTCTATACTCTACTGCCCAAAAACACACTGCTAACCGATGTTATAATGTCGCCAAAAAAGCATCACTTAGTACCACAGATTACAAGATGAACAGGTGCATTCACACAATTTGCAAATTTAAAAAAAACTTATTGTACTAAGGCATTGCTGCCAACTTAAATTTTTTTTTATCTTCAGAGCATGGATGCTTAGTATAGTGAACGTATACCTTTATGTATAAGTTTAATTTTTTTGACAGATGTTTAGTATGGTGAACGTATACCTTTATGTATAAGTGAATATTTTTTTGACAGATGGATGTCAATAAAAAGAAAGTTTATCAGAGACAATTTTTCTTTTTAATTTTGTTGATTCCGAGCGGGAACATGTAATTATTTTCTTTGTTGTTTATTTGCATTTTATTTATGAAATGTCGAGTCGTAGAAAAAGTATTGTATGCAACGTTGTATAAGTAGGTCAAAAAACGCTCGTGGCATCTTTCTTACGATGTTCGCTACGCTCACATCGTAACCCATGCCACTCGCGTTTTTTGCCCCCTCTTATACAACGGTTGCATAAAATACTATACCAATATCCTAATAATTCAACAAAACAATAATTGTATGACAACTATGAACCTAAACGGAAATTATCATGGTCAAAATAGAAAAATTTAATTTTCCATAGGTACACAGCACGCATATTTGTATGGAGCGTTTTCAGCTTTAACAGCAAATTCTGACTCTTAGAGCACTCTAAATGTATGTAGACCTATACAGACATTTGTTCTCAATAAAAAATAAGATCGATTGACATCTTAAATTATTATTTTTTCTCTACTCAATTTCGACCGGGTTCGATTCCATGATACACGAAAAAAAATTGAATACAGTTTTTAATAAATCTAAAATCGAAGCCATGGTTCCTAAGAACAGATTTCCCTATCTCTTATAGTTTTCGTTTTCTCCCTACTGACCCATTTGGATTGATCACCCTACAACATTACACATAGAACCATAACCATATACATAGAACCGTACAACATTACACCTTGCAATAAAATAAACATTTCAGTTCTAGGCACTGTAACTTTTTTGTCATATAAGTTTAAACGAGTCGTTCTCTGAGATTTTCCAAAAAAATTAAAACAAATGTCATAAAAAAATCGGTGGGCCTAACAATTTTTGTAGGGGCCGTAGGAGGTAGCAAATGACCCCTTATGTCCCCCAATTTAATTTGGCAAACAAAGTGCAATAAATATTAAATAAATAAAAATAAATGATAGATATAACTATAATATGTAGAGTGGACAGGACACTTCTTGGGAAAAATATTCTATTTACTCCCTATTTACTCCCGTCTTGAAGAACCGCATACTGTAGCCCCCGGGGAAACCTCGGCAGGGAGCTCATTCCACATGCGGAGCGTTCGCGGTTCTTTATTAACACAACTAACATATGTATTATTAGCGCCTTACTCATAACATAATCTATTAAATCAATCGATTAGACAACTCCGTCTGAATTTAAACACCTACATTAATTTACCTGTAATCTGTGTTAACACATTACACAAAATTTCCAAAGGTAGCATCCGCGTTTGCAGATACGGGCATCTGCTATCTTCTACATGTATCCGTGAAAGATATAGGTATTTATAAACAGAAATCACTTGTGTATTGATAACTATTTTGTAAGATAGCTTATAAGGGTAGGGAATGCAAACCAGTAATTTTTTGTTTGGAAATTACAGGATTACAGGTAAATTAGCGGTAATTTCAATAGTTTAAATTACCGGTTTGCATTCGCTATGTAAGAGTATATATATTATGTATAAATTAACTGAGCGAGCGTAGCGTCTTTTTTTCAGTTACGGTAAAAATTCTTTCGTAGGTCCGTTTGTCCGGATATCCGGCTGTTCTGCTTTAGGCCTACAGGTTGCATTTCGCAACCGATTCTCGTGAAATTGTTTGAGCAGGTTAGATGATGTTTTTTGTCGAATTAAGTAGTTTTTCAATTTTTTGCGGTATGGGGGACTGGGGGTTGAAAATGTAAAAAGTCACATACTTATCAGCAATTTCGAAAAATGATGGTGAGGTCTAGTAGCTCACAGACCCACTAGTATTTAATTATCCCAACGTTTAACAGTATTTATGAAAAACCAAACGTAAAAAAAACTAAAGTGTACGAAACTGACTGCCAGTGCCAACCATAGGTACATAATAGAGAGGTACTTGAAGAAAACTTTATATGTTCACTGTATTTTACTAACAACCTATATGGATCAATGAACCGAAATAAATGATTTGAAGAAGAAGAAGAAGCAACTTAAGATTACTGGACAAAGGCACTTGAAATCTTAGAAAAACTGAGAAAAATCTACTAAAATATTTAATTGTCATTTTATAGTTTGCTTACGTGCCTTGTCATGTTAAATAGAAATAGAAATAGAAATATTTATTTGCAAGAACGCGTTACAATGATATTTGGTCTTATTACATCATAATAGAATCAGCATTCAGTCAACATGAAGTCAACATGCAAATTAATTAAGGTAGTTAGTAGGTATGTTAGGTAGGTATATTACTTTTCTAATTGACTGCATATTTTTCCCTATTTAATTTTCTGACATTTTACTTTTGTTTCTCTTAATTTGTGTAATTATTTCGTATATACAGCTGTTTACTATTAACTATTTTTTACATTTAAAGTCAGTAAACGGAGCGCACTAATATTTGCAAGCGGGCAGAATACACGAAATAATGATTATTTAAATAAGACCTTACAGCACTGTACTGGATATTATCTAAATCTATGAGTTTGAGAAAATATTATCTAAAGCAGGTACTTTGTTTGCATATTTAGCAAGATTTGTGCAGCTGACTCAACATCACATGTCGTGAGTCAATACTTGTCTTCAGAAGATTAACTAACCAAATTAACTTTGCGCGTATAAATAATCCAATTATAATTTCATGTGCTCAAAGCGTGATAGTGTTTGATCTTAAAACTTCAGCGGTGTTCAGCTATTCAAAAATATTTCTTAGTTAGTCGAGTTAAGTTACGTTGTGATTCATCGGGTATTTAATACATGTTATCCCTGATGTTTCTCACGGAAAATCGCAAAGGTCACAGATATAGCTTAATTAATAAAAGAAAATAAACATCTTATCAGTTGTGGAATTGTTCAACTTGTGTGATACTCGTGGGAATTGATTTAAATTAACGACACCAGGTATATATAATGTATACCTTCTGTCGCTCTATCTTTTATGTACCTATATCCTCGTGACCCCCCTGGATGGATGGTGTGACCCCCCTAAGGTCTCAACCCACTCTAAAAATGCACGAATGGAGCCATGGCGCATGGGCAATTAACTCTCTCATTACAAAATTACAATTAGGTATTAAATTTTCACCAACAAATACTCTTTAAATAAATCAGATCCCTAGCAATTAAAATAAAGAGACAGAAATAACAAGTTATCTTTATACCCCGGGGTTTACGGTGCAGACATGATTTGACACTAGGCCGACAGTAGGAGCGTCAAATCATGTGTGCACCCAAAACCACGGGGTATGGCGGTTTCATTTTTACAGAAGTCTAATTAAATATTGGTTTTTATTTAAGATTAAATTAAATTCATACCAATAAAAAAAATTACAAATTACATATTTATTTTCTTTTATCTATAGTATTAAGTCTAGTAGGTACATCAATATGTGTATAGTTAGTTCTCTTCTGATATTGAGACTATAGTTTCCATTTTACATACAAAACTCCCGCGAATTTTAGACATATTAAAATACATATGTATGTAACGGGTTTACTCATGCCGTTAAAGACAAATAACACTACATGTTTAATAATTATCATTATTTTTATTAAAGCAGTAACGTCTGCTAACGTAAACCAAATGTTTTTCGCTTCATTGTAAACATGTTTCATATCGGTTCGCGATTCATCTTCATGAGCTCCGATCGGTCGCGACGGCGGCTAATTGCAAACATGTCAAGCGTTATTCGTACATAGTCATGTGTTTTAAGACGTTATATATACTATGTTTAATTTGGCCTAAATTTAGGTAGTTTCGTCTTTTTTTCCATTTTTATCTAGGTATCTTCTTTTCCATATCTATTCTTTGATTACTGCGATCGCCAACCCGCATGCCAAGCGTGGCGATTATGGAATAAGCCCCCAAAATGAAAAATCTAATCAATCCATATAAGTACATAATACCTATACATAAACATGTATTCTGTCTTGAGCTTATCCTGAGACAAACCAAAGGTAAATATGATGAAATGTTCAATATTGATTGCACCTGTATTGAACCTTGGACCAACAGTATCACGTGTAAATGTTATACACACACTGCTATGCTGCGATTTCAATATTTGCTATATTTATATAATGCTTAGAGAGCATGTTTGTTGGACTTTGTTTCACGTGATTTTCTGGTATTGAACAGTCAAGCATTTACTGACGTAGTTAATGCTCCTTATCTGTTAAGAAATGCTGATGGTTTTTGACATTTTCTCTATGATCAAACATGTTCCTTAACATATCATCAATGTTACTACTTAGAACAGGGCCATTGCAATTTATTCGTATATATTTCAAGCCTACAGTTTGATGTTTTCATTGAGGATTTTAGTTTCAAAAACTACTCGATATTGACAAAATTCTTCATCTTTTTTTCAACTGCACGCAATGAAAGCATGAAATACTTGTGTTACTATCTGGAACTAAGGGAAAAGAATAATTCACTATTCACTTCAAAAAGGTGGTTGAAATTATCAATATATTTGTCATAATATGAAAAAAAAAATTAAAAGGAATATGGCCTGTTAAGAGTGTGGGTGAGGTCAACTGCAGATCTAGCACCACTTGTTTCTTTGTTATAATCTCTTTAACTATGGGCCTTTTAAGGAATCTCAGAGTCACTCAGCGAGCTAGAGAAAGAGCTATGCCCGGGACTTCTCTACGAGATCGAATCTAGACTGGTAGTTCAAATAAAAATTTTCAAGCCTAACGGCATTTTGTGAGCCATTTTGGCAACATGAATTTTCCGACGTAAAAAAGCCTGCTGAATTCGATTCTGGATGTTGCCAAGCTGAATTTTGCCCCCCTCCCCCCATTTCCCCCCTTTTTACCTCAAAATATGTCCCTGATCACGGTTTTTACGGTTTTATACAAAAAGTATTACAGCTAGAAAAAAAGTGTCAAAGACAAGACTGATCTCTATAAAATTAGCTATAACATGGTGTATAAACTTTTTTAGTAGGCCTTATGGTTTGTGAGCAATATCTTCCCGAACTTCATAGAATGGTAGAAAATTCTAAATATCGGCTTCCTTTACCGTCCTAACGGCATTTTGGGATCCATTTTGGCAACATGACTTTTTCGATGTAAAAAAGCCTGCTGAATTCGGTTCTGGATGTTGCCAAGCCGAATTTTGCCCCCCTCCCCCCGTAACCCCCCCTTTTGACCTCAAAATATGTCCCTGATCACGGTTTTTACGGTTTTATACAAAAAGTATTACAGCTAGAAAAAAAGTGTCAAAGACAAGACTGATCTCTATAAAATTAGCTATAACATGGTGTATAAACTTTTTTAGTAGGCCTTATGGTTTGTGAGCAATATCTTCCCGAACTTCATAGAATGGTAGAAAATTCTAAATATCGGCTTCCTTTACCGTCCTAACGGCATTTTGGGATCCATTTTGGCAACATGACTTTTTCGATGTAAAAAAGCCTGCTGAATTCGGTTCTGGATGTTGCCAAGCCGAATTTTGCCCCCCTCCCCCCGTAACCCCCCCTTTTGACCTCAAAATATTTCCCTAATCACGATTTTTACGGTTTTATACAAAAAGTATTAAAGCTAGAAAAAAAGTGTCAAAGACAAAAATTATTTCTATAAAATTTCCTATAACATGGTGTATAATTTTTTTTAGTAGGCTTTATGGTTTGTGAGCAATATCTTCCCGAACTTCAGATTTTTTTTTTAATTGATAAACATGGTCGAGGCAGTAAAATACACTTATTTTAGGATAATTGGCATCGCACAGGATCCAGCCGCTCTGCTGCTCTTGACGCTGACATCCAGTTGGCGTGCTGCTTATTATATGTCAAGACTTACGAGGCTTTCAGTCATAGGCAGTCGTCAGCTTTACACGCAGAACTGTATCCAAGTCGGGCTAAAAGCGACGTAGAAAATAAAAATTCTTTACTTCTGACCATGAAGTCATTCAAAATGCTCACGCCAGATTCTCCAGAAACGGGCCTCAGAAATGCAGTTACCCAGGATCATGCAGCAGAAAAAAATAAAGTGTCACTTCTCACTGCCAAGCAGCTTGGCTCACTCCAAGTAACGAAGTTTGCTTCCGAAAGGCCTACTAATAGCAGGTAAGCAACTGCGCTAAGGTCAAAATTAACAAAAGCCCGACCTTTAAATATCCCTACCTTGGCAGGTCGTTCAAAATCTGCCATTGCTAAAACTACAAATTAGAAAAACCGTAGCGTCCAACAACGCTTGACAGCTGTTGACAAGGCTGGGAGAACTTTAAGTCTGCGAGAGATCTTGAATAATCAGCTACATGCTGTCTCCATGGCTATTTACATCCCGGATGGATCCCTGAGGGGCGGGAAAAGTCTAATTTTTTCAGGCTAATCACCGAAACGGTAGAATATCCGCAAGTTCTTGAATCACTTGTGGATGCTCACCTCATTAACATTACGGCTGCAACGAAACAGAAACGGTAATTATCAGCTCACCAGATCCGGAAGAAGATTGATTCAAGGACCATGCCATTTTTTTCTGCTGCAAGATCCTGGGTAACTGCATTTCTGAGGCCCATTTCTGGAGAATCTGGCGTGAGCATTTTGAATGACTTCATGGTCAGAAGTAAAGCATTTTTATTTTCTACGTCGCTTTTAGCCCGACTTGGATACAGTTCTGCGTGTAAATCTGACGACTGCCTATGACTGAAAGCCTCGTAAGTCTTGACATATAATAAGCAGCACGCCAACTGGATGTCAGCGTCGAGAGCAGCAGAGCGGCTGGATCCTGTGCGATGCCAATTATCCTAAAATAAGTGTATTTCACTGCCTCGACCATGTTTATCAATTAAAAAAAAAAATCTGAAGTTCGGGAAGATATTGCTCTCAAACCATAAAGCCTACTAAAAAAGTTTATACACTATGTTATAGTAAATTTTATAGAGATCATTTTTGTCTTAGACACTTTTTTTCTAGCTTTAATACTTATTGTATAAAACCGTAAAAATCGTGATTAGGGACATATTTTGAGGTCAAAAGGGGGGGATACGGGGGGAGCGGGGCAAAATTCGGCTTGGCAACATCCAGAACCGAATTCAGCAGGCTTTTTTACATCGAAAAAGTCATGTTGCCAAAATGGATCCCAAAATGCCGTTAGGACGGTAAAGGAAGCCGATATTTAGAATTTTCTACCATTCTATGAAGTTCGGGAAGATATTGCTCACAAACCATAAGGCCTACTAAAAAAGTTTATACACCATGTTATAGCTAATTTTATAGAGATCAGTCTTGTTTTTAACACTTTTTAGGGTTCCGTACCTCAAAAGGAAAAAACGGAACCCTTATAGGATCACTTTGTTGTCCGTCTGTCCGTCCGTCCGTCTGTCAAGACCCTTTTTCTCAGGAACGCGTGGACGTATGAAGCTGAAATTTATATCAATTACTCAGGTCTACTGTCCCTTGAAGCTGTGAAAAAATCAAACTTCTAAGCCAACGCAATCAAAAGATACAGCCGTTTATGCCGCAAATTTTCGACACTTGCAAGGGAATCAAAACCTACAGGGTGCTTCCCGTGAACTCAGAATCTTGAAATTTGGTACGAAGCAACGTCTTATAGCATAGATAAAGGAATAATTACGAAAACCATAAATTTTTTTTTTAATACCTAACTTTGCACCTAATTTGCAAATTTTCGACACTTGCAAGGGAATCAAAACCTACAGGGTGCTTCCCGTGAACTCAGAATCTTGAAATTTGGTACGAAGCAACGTCTTATAGCATAGATAAAGGAATAATTACGAAAACCATAATTTTTTTTTTTAATACCTAACTTTGCACCTAATTTATATGGGGCGCTATACATACCAGGTGCAAACTTAACTTAACCACTTAGGGATGGAAAGTGTTTGTACGGAACCCTCGGTGCGCGAGTCTGACTCGCACTTGGCCGGTTTTTTCTAGCTGTAATACTTTTTGTATAAAACCGTAAAAACCGTGATCAGGGACATATGTTGAGGTAAAAAGGGGGGAAATGGGGGGAGGGGGGCAAAATTCGGCTTGGCAACATCCAGAATCGAATTCAGCAGGCTTTTTTACGTCGGAAAAGTCATGTTGCCAAAATGGCTCACAAAATGCCGTTAGGACGGTAAAGGAAGCCGATATTTCGATTTTTCTACCAGTCTAATCCGAAATGTGGAGATTCGTAGACGAATCAAGGTCATCGACATAGCAAACCGGGTAAGCAAGCTGGAGTGGCTTAACTATAATAACCATAAAGGCAGTTTGGAATGAAATAGATGAATGAGTATGGGTATGAATTGTATTTTAATGTTAATAACGTCTCCATAGTTCTCCTTAGTCTTACCGTGCGAAAGAAAGTCCGACCCCTGAGTATTACAAAAAGCGAATTCACCATCATTGTCGAATCATGTGTGGTACATGTATAATGAATTCAATACATAATTGTATAATACATACGTTAATTTAATTACATTTAAATTGCATAAGATCAAATCTGCACATGGCACTAATTATATACCTACGTTGGTAATAAAACTAATAACTGATTAGCGGTTATTGCAATCAGCTCTAAGTCCCGGTTTCTATTACTAATGATGTTTTATCTCAAGTAAAGTAACCTTAGCATACCTAGTATAAAGTAATGACCTAATGACTCCGCTTATGCTTCTCTAAGATTACAACGGTAGGTACTACGTAGTTCGCGAAGATACGAATACGATTCGTAGAATGCCTGCTTTCATAGAATTTCCATGACAATCATACACAAATCGACCTAGTCCCAAACTATAAGGAAAGCTTGTACTATGGGTACTAGACGACGATATACATACTATAAATATATATATATATACATATTATAGAGATAACATCCATGAACCAGGAACAAATATTCGAGTTCATCACACAAATATTTGCCCTGGCCGGGATTCGAACCGAGGACCGCCGGCTCAGTAGGTAGCTGCTTTACCTCTGCGCCAACCGCGTCGTCAAAAAAGTTTATTTTATCCCTGATATTTTTGCAAAATTCATGTAATTATCGAACCTGCTCAAAATTCTCACGAGAATCGGTTGAGAAATGCGGCCTGTAAGCGAGGACAGCAGGAAATTTAGACATCGGGAATATTGACATACGAAAGAATTTTGAGCCAAGCTAAGACAGAAACGCTTCGCTCGCTCTACCCTTCGAATATTGTATAACAATGTCAAAAAGATACCTACACGCTATCCTCCGTATGAACTGAGGCGCCATTTTCGGTTGTCTTGTACAAGTCGCGGATTTTGCAATTCTTGTCAAAATGATGTTGATTGAGCCTTTAATACAAAGATCAAAGCTTAAAGAAAAATTTAAAAAGGAGCTACCTGGTGGAAGGTACTTCGCTACCCTCGCTCCCTCGGGCGAAGTGGCTAACGCGCTGGACCGGTAATCCAGAGGTACCGGGTTCGATTCCCGGTCCCTTCCACTAGGTAGCTCCTTTTTCAATTTTTCTTTAAGCTTTGGTCTTTGTATTAAGGGCTTAAAATATTAAAAATTGTGGTGTACACACATAAAAAAAAATTAGACATTACATGTTTCATAAATTTATGATGTTGATTGCTTTTATTGGCCAATATTCTGGACATATGAATGAGACGGTAAAACGCTCCAATCACATTGAGGAGTAATGTGTGTAATAAACACACCCGACCATATCGAGGTGTCATCGTCACCATCATAGCATCCGGCCGATTTCGGCCACGGCGACTGAACGCTGGCTAATGAGAGCGTCGCCCATGAGCTCTCAGGTACGTAGCCAATTTTCGCAGCAAATAAGCGACCACATTCGCTGCATATCACCGACAAAATTATACTGGATGGCCGCTGGTGGTCGGGCCTTAAGCTCCTCGCGCTTAGCGTCGACCTCACTCCTTCTTTTCTCTTCGAAAGCTTGCACGCTTACCGCCACTGTTTGCCTCCACTTGGGCCGATCTTGTGCCAAGTTCTCTCAATGCGATGGGTCAATGTCACCTTTCCGCATATGGCGCTTCAGTGCATCTTTGTATCGCAGGAATTGGCCGCCCTGTTTCCGCTTGCCTTCCTGCAGTTCCTTGTAAAAGATGCGCTTTGCGATTTTATTATCGGACATTCGGGAGACATGACCACACCATCGTAGCTGTCGCCGCATTAGATAGGCTTCGATACCGCTGACATTAGCGCGCCGCAGAACCACCGTGTTTCTAACATGAAGGTGTAATGTTTGTAATAAAGGGTAGTTCAGCGGGCCTATGATGGTTGCTTTCATCGCGCGATAAGTGACAAAGTATCCGTCACGTTTTGACAAAATGCAAGTGTGAGTGACAGATACTTTGACACTTATTTGTCACGTGATAAACACAACCATCATAAGCCCACGGTAGTTCTAAATGATACGTCAGTTTGTAACCGACCAATACACGATATTCTGCTACTCCTGTGTTTTAATTTCAATATAAATTCCATCCTGAAAACATCATACGATTATACGATCTGTCGATTCACAAGGACAACCAGACAGCAGACGCGACAGCCATTTTGTTTTACATCGGTAAAATACAAAGAAAGGGATACAAGAGCTTTAGTTAGTCCATCTTCCGTGCACGAATAGATCAACGAAGTAGTGTTTCATACACTCTACCTGAGTCTACATAATCAGACCTTACAAGTTTCACGGTTGAAATGCACGAAGAAATGCCCACCCGCTTGCAGTCGGATTGATTGAGATTTCAATTGAGCGACAATGGCTTTTCAATGTAATAATATATAGTCATTAAAACAGATTGACACTTAAATATCCCTACTCATAAATCTAGATCAAACTAACCTTAAATGTTTAATAGAAAATAAAATTAGAACTAAACTACGCATAAATTGGGGCATTGTGCCAAAGATACTGGCAGCATTTCATCGTAATTCAGTTTTAATACTGATCCGCTGGGTAAGGAAGTTGCCAGCCCTTTGCGAGCAGATTTGATAGGTCCCTGAAGATCATGAGTGACATAGGTACTTTTAACCCCAGCAAACACATGCACTACTAGACTGGTAGGTATACACATTTTCGATTACATAAATTATCAGTAATTTATACTTACCGATAATTTAGGGTCATTTTACGTCTAAATAAATTGAACTTGATACTTCGTTGTTTTCATAACAAAAGATAACTGGCGCAAAGAATTACGGAGAAAATTTGAATCCCGATAGCGAATATGGGTCATCGGGGTGTTACATGACTTATCAATGTTGTGTGTTAGATAGGGTCTCGCTTCCGTGTCATGTGAGGGGCGCATGCGCGAAGGTGTGACTCCGGAATACTACCCTAGGAAGAGGAACAAATAGGTGAAGGTGTGAAAGTTGTAAAACCGGTATATAAACCGCTTAACCGGTTCGTAGCTAAACACAATCTGGAACAAGTCACTTCAAGATATATATTTAAATAGAAACGAATATTTTAAAAAATATGCTTCGAGCGGGATTTGAACCCACGGCTTTCCAGGCCAGACGGATGCATTACTAATTATACTATCAAAGCCACAACATCGAATTTCAACCAGTTGTTTCATTCTACATGACTTAGGACAGTATCGTAGCGCTATCTACCGTAAAGATTATGTCTTTATGTTCGGCACCTAGTAGACGGGCTTTAATAAAAAATTATAAGTAAGTCACTTGAAACCAAAAAAAGTAAATCAAAATTAGATCATCCGACAGCTACAATGGAAGCTACAATACAATGCAAACCGCTAGACTTAGCCTTTTCTTTGCTTGGTAAAACATCGACAACATGCGCGTGATGCGTTGCGCTTGCGTCTGATATGCGTTTCTTCATAAGTTTCTCAACAAATTTTTAATATGGACGAACAAAATAAAAATACTGTGTTGTGTACAACTTTAAGATAATTGCAAGTGGGAAAAATGGCCTTACGTTCTACAATCCACTGGTTATCAAAGTTTACTGCGGTCACTTCTGACACACCTACCTCTGCCGTATCCACAGATTATAAAAAGAGATCCTGATGCCATCATTACACACCATCACAGCTTACGTAGCCCTCCTTATCGCGTGATCCCCGGCCATGCCTTATCGACACCATGTTGGTTTTGTGGAAATATAAACTAAGCGACCCATAGTGGTCATAGTGATAAGATTGTTAACTCAGTGGATGTAGACTACTACTCAGAATCCGTACTTATCTCAGAATATTACAAACCAAATTGTTTTTTTTTATCTAGGTTTATTGAGCTGTGGTTGCGGTTGGACCAGGCCTTCCATCGGGAAAGCATCGTTATGAAACTTGCCCATTGAAAATAACAATAAGTCTCCCTTCCTGATGTGGCGCGAACACATATCCTGGGCCAATTAAGAGGATTTTACAGAGCTACACGTAGAAAACCACAGGACTAAAGACAGCTTGACTATTAATCGACTTTTCATCTCAAAAACCCGGAGTGCTGAGTTCAGATAATCCATTACCTCCGGAGACAGTGGGTACGGTTATGTGATAAGTCTGTCCAGTTGACCATGTATTTAGGGATGGCTTGGGTGATTTTTTCGTCGTGAGAAGCGCTTAAAGTCTCCATCTATCTTCTTGAGTTTTCGATCAGAGTTCGAGACCTACTGTCCAGCCCTGGTTTTGAAGGCGTACGAGGCGCCTGGGTTAGCGATATATCTGGTCTTTTGGGTTTGAATCTTTTGGATTTCAATCGGTGTAGCGTAAGCAAGTCATAACTGGACAAAACTACTAAGAAAGCTACACGTCTTGAGATAGGTACGAGGCGCTACGCGACACGCACGGCAGGGATGGCGATAACACTAGAGGGGTCAGCGGGCCGCGGGCAGCCGTTTTTTATTACCCCGCCGCTCCAATTCGAGAGATAGGCTCAGTTCCGCTCCAATATTATAATTAGACGTATACGTAATGTAGAAGATACGTGTTACCTTTACTTCTGGTGCTTCTTCAGTCAAACAATGATGGTCACATACGGCCCCACACCCTATCCATATCAAGTCAAGAGTAGCTTAGTAGCCATTTCAAAATATCGGACACACTTCCATATTTTTCCACCAACCGATTTCGCGAAGTTTAATATGATGTTTGTACAGAGCTTTAATAGGTTAATCTATCTGTCTTTACCACGATTGTAGCACACTGTCATAACGTTCCACGTCACGGTTTTTTTAGCTTTTAAGGAGCTTAGATAATTTTCACGACCATGTCAGCTCCGCGGCAGGCCTACCTAATACATAACATCCACAGACCATAAATAACATCATTCATCATTAATAATAATAGAAAAAAAAACCATAAACAACTAAATTTGTACATATACACTATTCACGTAAAAAAAACTGTAGGTATACAAGTTTTGCCGGTTCCGACCAATATTGAATTAAAAACCTCTAAGTGAATAGAATCACCCCCCAGCCCCGAAGTAATATCTCCCTTTTAGGTCTGTCACGGAATTGTGTCGTGATTTTTTAAAGCACGTCTTTGATTTCCTGTTTTTCCACGTCATGAGGACAGAATTGTTACACGTAGGTGCAACGTCACGTCATGCAAAACAAGGTTAACGTGGCAGTGTTTTCTGCCGAAGTCGCCTGGAACTAAGATGCAGTATATTATTTAAACTTTAACAGTTCATGGGTAAAGATAATGAGTCACATTTGGCATTGTTTTCAATGCAATATGCGTACAATGCCACCAGCTTATCAAAATGCAATATCATTAATGCAAACGTTTTAAAATACATACGAAATGTTTACTCACGTCGTAAAAGTCGAATATCGTTCGACATGTTTCGAATCGGCAGGGGCGATCTATATAGGGTTGCCAGATGGTCGGGATTTGGCGGGACTCTCCCGAATTTATGTATCTCCTCCCGACTCCCGAAAAAGTAAAAAATCTCCCGAAAAACAACTTCATTTTATAAAACTAGAAATACCACTGCTATTTTTGCCTACTATAAATAAATGACCTTTTGTAGATTATAGATAAAATGATAATAATGAGAAAACCATTTTATGTTTTTTTTTGTTACCTAGTATTTATTTATGTAGACATTTCTTTCGGCAGCGAACGACGTTGTTTTTAATACTTTTACTTATATGTGATTAAATTTTTGTTTTTCCCGACCAAAGTCACAAAGTCCGGAAAAAAATGTTGTTTCTCCCGATAAATCGATCTGTGGGAACCCTACATCTACCTATATAGTCCTCCTTGACGTGTCCGGTAATGGCGAACCTGGCTCCATGACCTTCACGAGCGGCGATCATGTGCCCGAATCGGGGCGATCTACCCTCATCATCACACATAATGTCAATTGCCAGGTTGCACACAACACTCACTATTACGTCACTTGCTTAGGGTTTAGGTCTCGTCGGCACTTACTAACCACCCACAATAACCCCGTAGACGCGTTTCGTATGTGTTTTAATATGTATGAGACTCACAGTAGTTTTCTAAGTAAAATGCAATGACGTGTGTGAAAACATACCTAAGTTTAAATATTTTATTATGTCTTTCGTTGACAACACAGTGCTGCCGTCTGTCTTGTGTGTGCAATTCAAGTTACACTGTTCGGGGATTTAGCTGGAAAACCGTCTAAGGTAGGTACTTGCGCCAAAGATGGCCCTGAATTTGAATTCAGTCGAACGGTTATAGCTATACAATTTTGAAAATCTACTATCTTAGGAACAGGGCCATCTTCATCAACTGGGCGCAAGTACCCTAATTTGCCATCCTAATCAGGAATCTAAGGACAACGCTTTGTGTAATTTGGTGGTTTAGTATCTCATGATGACGGAATTATTTTGGTATACAAGTTAATTGCGAACTTATCTGCCAATATGCGCTTATTATTCTTATTAAATTTAAGCATTAATTTACTTCTGTACGTTGGCAGCACCAGACTGACCCCTAAGTCTTTGATAGACTCGATTAGTATCATCTCATACGCAGTAGCCGAGGGGGTGTGGTTTTTTGTGGGCGTGGCAGGTGAGGTAAACGCCCCAATAATGAGGTAAAATGCGTTTAAAGAGTAGGTAATTCAATGAAATATTCAGTTTTTGATTGAGATCGTCTAAATATTTAACTTGCTTAGGTCAATTTGTGTAAGATTGTCTTATTTATTATAATAGTATGTAAGATGGAGCCTTAAAAACATACCGTCCAATGGACGGAACCTCATATAAGCAGATTATTGGAGTCGGCTGTTGTCCGTCGTAAAATAAAGTCGTTATTTTTAAAGATTTTCTAAGAACTACTTGCTTAATTATTCGTCGTCGGCAATAAATAATTCCCCATGTCCCATAGTCTTGGGACATCCTGTATATTACAGGTTGATCAATCTAAATGGGTCAGTATGGAGATGTCAGAAACCATGAGATATTAGGATTTTAACTCTCGTACATACATTAGCGGGGATCGAACCTGGTCAACATTCTGTAGTACCTAATCGTATGTCTTATTTAGGTACAGAGTTTGACCGGATTTGACACCCGGCTAATAAATAAAAATAAATAAATAAATATTAAGGGACAATCTTCTAGTCCCAAACTAAGCAGAGTACTATGGGTACTAGATGACTAAAGTACGACGAGATAAATACATATATAGATAACATCCATGAGCCAGGAACAAATGTTCGAGTTCATCACACTAATATTTGTCCCAGTCGGGATTCGAACCCAGGACCGCCGGCTCCTGTATAATACTTGATTACTCACGGTGGTTAGCTACATGAGCTTGTTGACAAGTTAAAGAGTCGCGATCTCTACGAACGGACCGATTAAGAAGAAAAAAAGAATACCTAAAGTTTAGAAAGTCACTTGGCGCCACGCTAAAAAAAGAGTATTGTCCCAATATTGTTAGGTATTGATAACACTTTACGTGACCGATAAGAAATTTACAAACGAATCCAAACATTTATACATTGTACGCTTAGAGTAACCACGCTATTATTTACATGGATCCAAACTTATCTTGAAACAATTAATTTTTAATGAGCAATCCTTGATAGCTTCTGTTGATCAACACAATAAAGTAATATGAACCTTCCCACGTTGATATAGTAGTGTTTTGAATGGCCCTACTCTTGTTTTTACAGCATGTGAGATGTCAGTGTTAAATAAATGTCTTGCTTGATAAACTTACGGAATGCGGCCTGAACTTTGGACCAAAATAAAATAAAATAGTAGCACGGCACGAGAGCGTGATGCATCCTAAATCAATATTTAGATGCAGTTCGTGAGAAACTTCAATCACACTAATATTAGAAGCCGAAGTTGTGAGTTATGTGTATGTTTGTTACTTCTTCACGCTCAAACGGCTGGACCAAATTTATTAAATTTTGGTATGAAGGTAGCTGCCACCCTGGTTTAACACAAAGGCTACTTTTTATCCCGAAAAATGTAGAGTTCCCGTGGGATGAGATGGTATTCCGCGCGGCGCAGCTAGTGGTAAATATGTATGTGTCTTTCTGTCCTCAAACACAGCACTTAAGGTAAGGTTATCGCTGGGTAGAGCATGATTTTTGTCAGTGGCGGATTTAGGGGGTATCGACCCAGGCGGACGCCCAGGACGCTGTTTCCTAAGAGGCGTTTTACTAACCAGGACTAGGCCAGAACACCACACAATAAATGACTCGCCCCTAGAGTGGATCAAAATATTTTTTTTTGGAATTAAATATTCTAATAGGAATAAAAACTTGCTCTAGTTGATTACGATTAAGATTTAGTTCTACACGATAGCAATCGGAATAGGTTTTTTGCCTCCGCAAGGTCGTTGAAGTTTCCTAAAAACCTATACTAGACCCAAATTTTTCAAAAGTCTAACCGTATTTATAATGATATATACGATGTTTACTATAGTTATTCTCATTAAATACATAGTTATTCATTTAAAGGAAGGCCTGTTTCTTTCAAATTTAACCTCAAGACAAATTATGCCAAAATTAGGCAAAATAGTAATATGAATGGGTTTTATAATAATAGTTTCTGAATAACTATTATTGTTAATTTACTAAATTTATACCCTCTTAATACTGTTTTATAATCTTGTGATCGTTAAAGCTCATAATTCCGCATCAGTGTTTTTTGAAAATTGGACTTATTTCCACATTTTTTTAAATTCTTTACAGCGATGCGGAGGCAAAAAACGTTATTTAAAAAATACAAAAAAAATGGTCTCGCATCTTTATACTATGCTACAACTTTTAAGAACTATTAGAAGTTAAAAATATGTAAGGTTATTTTTTTCTCATACAAGAGCGATCCACCCTATCGCCCACGGTAGATTCTAGTCCATATTTTTGTAGCTGTTTTTATGGTGTTACCTATGGAGATTTCTTTATAATTATGTACTCAACCTTTGGAAGAAAACAATGAGTGAGACTTGGCCTCAAATAAACGGTATATTGATGATAAATACACGTTTTTTAGCTGGACGTGGACGTAGACGGTATGAAGTTGTTCAAAAAACGAGTGTACAGATTTTTAAAGGGTCGGCAACACGCATGCGTATCCTCCGGAGTCGCAAGCGTCCATAGGCCGTCCACTTGTTTGCTACCTCCGTGATATAAAAAAATACGAAGATTTCCGGGATAAACTAAAATCCTATAAGTTCAGAGTATGACGATATCACCCATGCATTGACAGTTCCTGTTGAACAGAGGAACAGCCCAGCCTTCGTTGATAACGGCTTGTTTATAGTAGGTACACGCGCGTAAGATAAACGATCAGACAATTTAAACTAAGTTACTACTAAACTGCGTGAATTACTATTAGATTGTCAATTTTATCAATATTATTAAATAAATAATAAATATCGGACAACCTCACACAAATCAATCTAGTCCCACAGTTAGCGCTAGTAGGCTTGTGTTATGGACACTAGATGACGATAAACATACTTATATAGATAAA
Source organism: Apotomis capreana (assembly GCA_947623375.1). NCBI lineage: Eukaryota > Metazoa > Arthropoda > Insecta > Lepidoptera > Tortricidae > Apotomis > Apotomis capreana. The sequence goes on from OX392522.1 coordinate 1,325,691, forward strand.
TATATACTTAAATACAAGTAACATCCATGACCCAGGCACAAATATTCGAGCTTATCACACAAATATTTGCCCTTGCCGGGATTCGAACTCAGGACCGCCGGCTCAGTAGGCAGCTGCTTAACCACTGAGCCAACCACGCTGCAGCACTGAGTCAAATATTGATTACAGTTCATGATCTTAGCCTAGAGAAACCAGGTTATTATTATAGGTTTCAGTAGATTTTAATATATTTTTTTGTATTTTTCTTGATTACTTTTTGCATCGCCTACCTATTTATTAATCCGCTACCTAAAGGTTGTCTGGAAGAGATCGCTTTTTAGCGATAAGATCGCCTTACTTACATTGTAATGATAAGTGTTACCTATCTTTATTTGTATTTCTTTCTTCTTGAGATGTGCTACAAAGGATATTCTAATCTAAACCATAATACTTGGCAGTAACACTGACGGATCATTTCACCAAAATCATAGTGTCCTGTCCACCCTCCACGCACCATCGATGATCCTGCACCAACTGCTAGTTTCTGTTTAACACTATGGTTGACTGGTACAGAACGCCTTACGGCATTAAGTCCGCCATTTGTAAAATCTACCCTTTTATATTGTGCATTAGAGTCTAAAAAACCCTTCAATCAACTGTTGATGCCACGTTTGCCTGGTTAGACTGTAGTTCAGTTTATCTGAGACTTTGCCCTACCCTGATAACGTGATCGGCCAGATGTAGGCGGTTTGCTATCAGTTTCTGTTTAATTGGTCTGAGGGTCCGCTCACACCTGCCGGGAAAAGATATACATACGACGACTCTTTCTGACACACACAAAAGCACAGATCGTAATATTTACAATGAGATTATCAGATAGAAAACAGATAAATGACTGGGAGTACTTAACGCACAGGAGCATACTACACTCCGCATGTGGATGCCGAGGTTTTCCCCGGGGGCTTCTGTATGCGGTTCTTCAAGAGGGGAGTAAATAGGCGCTTAAAGGGTCGCAGGCGTCCATAGGCGGCGGTAACTACTTAATTAACAACACGCGGGCTGCATGCTTGTTTGCCACCGTTGTAGTTTAAAAAGAAAAATAAACTTGGAGAAAAGTTTAGTCCATAGCTCTATAAAGTTATAGACACGGATTTGTTATAGATAGACGTACACTCGCGTGTCACTGTCACCAGTGTCACCCTTCGTGACACACGAACGTGAAAGATCGTCTCTATAACTTAAGACGTCGGCGTGTGACTAGCCAGTCTTGCTCAACTGGTCTTCAAATACAAATACAAATACAAAATTTATTTATTTTGCAAAAGTAATGCACAAAGAAGATACAGATGACTCTTCGCACCTCACAGCTGTGCTACAGGTACTGATCCTCTTGGAGAAATTAACAGCTTAGTACCTCTAACACAACTGTGACACGCGATCCTTTTGATTGCGAGAAATATTACCTCTCTCGTTATTCACAGTAATGTGAGAGAGTGACGGGCGATGCTGTCGCGCGACACGAATCGCGGAGCCAAGCTATAGCTAGACGGGCAGAAAAATTTAGCGTGGAACATTTCTAAAGAATTATAATTGTAAAGCTGTATTTAAAACTAATAAAAGTCATAAAAATAAAATATTTTAATATCAGTGCCAACTCTAATAATTCAAAGATTTTATTTACATTTTAAATTGACACCTGTCTTTAACTTAAGCGATGTTCAAAAGATGCTAGGGTTGATTTGTGCAGTTTGTTACACTAATGTTTGTAATGTTGTTCAAAAACTGTATCTCAAAAATGGATAGAAATATTTACATAGTTCATTGGTGAAAAATGTACTCAGTCTGAAATTCTCTGTTTGCTTAGAAGTCCCTCGATCTGTTCCACCCAGCATTGTCGTTCGTTTGTTAATGCATTTTTTCCCCTTACAGATTTCGCGTTACCTATCTAAGTTAAATTACAAGGAAAAAAGGCTACTATTGGTTTCATAATCGTATTGCGATGTGTATTCTATATTTTATCATGGACATGATACGCGGCTCCTTATCAGGCGGCCTTTAGGGTGATTCCTTGGGCCAATTAGTTGGGGTCAACTATATCTGTATGTTAGGTACGTACATATATGCCAGTCATAGAGGTGATATAGCGGTTCAGGTCTTAATAGTTATGTTAATTTAATAGGGGATGCGACTGATGATAGATACAACATAGTTATTTGAATAAAATTTGAAACAAAGAAAAAAATAAAACAGAAAAATTGTTTTTGAGTTATGTGACTTCAAAGCTACGTCGACTATCTGAGTCTTGGAGCGCAGCGTGGTGTTCCAGATGCGACCTTTTAATTTTACACCTAATATGCTGAGCTCCATGGCTCGCTGGCAAACCCCGAGTTTGGACCTTTGAGCTTCTGTCAAAGACCAAGTCTGAGCACCGCAGGTGAGAACTGGAAGGATGCACATACCCATGAGCCTCCGTTTTAGGGATAAGGGGAGGTCGCACTTCATTAGGTGTTTCATGGACCAAGAGCTCCTCCAGGAGTTTTTAGTCCTCCTTTCTCTTTTTTTGTCGCAACTGGAATGAGACTAAATTGGCCCAAGTAAAGGCAATCATTAGAAAAGTAAAATACGTAAAAAAGACGCAACGTGGTAGGCTAGATATACGTAGTCGCACCGTGATGTTTTACGTTAAATAAAATTAAAACCCGGTCAAGTGCGAGTCGGACTCGCGCACCGAGGGTTCCGTACAAACACTTTTCATCCTTAAGTGGTTAAGTTAAGTTTGCACCTGGTATGTATAGCGCTCCATACAAATGAGGTGCAAAGTTAACGCAACCAACCCGTTTGTTGTATGGGCCCCCCTTAAATATTTATTTTATTTTATTTTTAGTATTTTTTGTTATAGCGGCAATAGAAATACATCATCTGTGAAAATTTCAACTGTCTAGTTATCACCGTTCTTGAGATACAGCCTGGTGGACAGACGGACGGACGGACGGACGGACGGACGGACAGCGAAGTCTCAGTAATAGGGTCCCGTCCCGTTTTTAGGGTTCCGTAGTCAACTAGGAACCCTTATAGTTTCGCCATGTCCGTCTGTCCGTCCGTCCGTCCGCGGCTTAGCTCCGTGATCAGTACTAGAAAGCTGAAATTTGGTATGAGTATAGTGTATGTATAACGCCGACAGAAAGTTAAAAAAAAAAAAATCCGGTACCTCTCGAACACCTAAAGTGGGGGTGATTTTTTTTTCTTTTCAATACTAGTGGTTGGGGTGTCGTTGAATAGGTCTTGTAAAAATAATAGGGGTCTCCTAACATTATTTTTTGATAATGTCAGCAGTTTTGTAAATATTCGCTCAGAAAACAAAAAAAATAGTGTCCCCCCCTCTAACTTTTCAACCACGGGTCAAAAAAAATCGGAAAAATTCATGTAAATGAGGCCTTATAAGTACTTTCAATGAAAACTATATTGAACAAAATCGGTCGAGCCGTTTTTGAGTTATTGCCAAATTTCATATTTTTTCATTTAAAGGACGTAAGTTGACTTCCAGAAGGTGATTACAGTTTCTAGGGCGTTTACGACCTTTTTATAGAGCTTAAAATCTTTCTTAACTTATAACTCGGGCTTAAAACAGCAGTTTATTGTGAAGGATGGGCCGGTTTTATCCTTTGGGTACGGAATCCTAAAAAACACGGCATTATTATTATTAATCCGTTTATGGCGGCTGGAAAAAGACTATCAAATCTCCGATATGCCGACGACAGCATTCTTCTGACAACATCCATGGTAGACATGACCGAGCTGTTCCATAGACTTGAGGTAGAAAGTGGTAACATTGGTCTCACGGTGAACAGAGCTAAAACCAAAGTTATGATAGTGGATCGAGCTGGAAAGCTGGGTAATGTCACCTGCAACATTCCGGGCATTAGCATCGTCGATCGCTCTATCTACCTAGGCTCTCAAATCTGCAATGACGGCAGCTGTGTCACCGAGATAAAAAGGCGAATCGGGATGGCAAAGGATGCTATGACCCGTTTGAACAACGTCTGGAAGAAAAGAGGAATTGGTATCAAAACCAAGATCCGATTGATACGTGCTCTGGTATTCCCTACCTTCCTGTACGGAGTGGAAACGTGGACAATCCTGGCCCGAGAAAGGCAAAGGATTGATGCATTCGAGATGTGTTGCTGGAGACGTATGTTAAGAATACCATGGACTGCGAAACGCACCAATGCATCGATCCTGAACCAGCTCCAAATAAGAACTCGCTTGCCACCACGTGCCAACAACGCATTCTTTCCTATTTCGGCCACACAATGCGCAGAGACGACGAAAATCTCGAAAAACTGATCGTGGTTGGGAACACCGAAGGCAAAAGATCGCCCGGTCGTTCACCAACAAGATGGACCGATCAACTAAAGGACTCGTCGAACTCTAAATTCTACTCGGTTGTAAGAGACGCGCTGGACAGAAACCGGTGGAGGCAGATCATCCGCGCCAGATGCAACCCTGAAGCTGACCACGATCCTCAGACATGAGGGACCGACTCCAGAGAGAGAGAGAGGCGGCTAGAAGCTTGTGCCAGTATCAGTTTTTTTGGTGTATAACCAATGCATGACTTCCGTGTTAAATAAGACATCAAAGAAATAAAAAATAAAACATGAGATGAGATGAACATGAACAAAGATGGCCGATGAATTCAACACGGTATTACAACGTGTACTACACGTCATCGCAACATAACGTCACGTCACGGTGACGTGAGAAGTTACAACAATACATTGTTGCACACCAATAAAAGCTTACAAAAGAAACACAAGTTTTAAATAACGGTAAACAGGTGGTCTTATCGCTGAAAAACGATTGCCTCCAGACAGAAATTGTTGTTTTTCCTGAACTACTCATATTTAATAGCGGTGATTCACTAATTAATTTTCTACTTCAATTACGTTGTAGAATATAATATATCACTTATCATACGTAAATATTATGTTTAATTATAGCGGAATTCTCATGGTAGGTAACAAAATACCAATTGTGCGTAAAAATATGTTTTCAATTTGAACTCTGACTGCAATTACCGGGACTAATCGACCGTTATCAGGATAATTGGAATAAATAGCTAGTATGTAAACATACGCACACAATATTACCATATTATTATTGGGCATCCTTGTGTTATGTAGTTGTTACAAGTTATTTATACACAAGTAGGCGCGTATCGTGTTGACATTCCGTGTAATTATCTTAGAATAATCAAGGCTGGAACAAAAGTCTTCCACAGCATGCGAAAATGAAGTCGCTTCTGGTTTTATGTGTGCGTGTCTACGAACCAATCATAGAAACGTTTTATTGCTTGTGACATTGACTCTGTGAGAGATGCTACGGATGAAATTTAGCCCGTGGCTAACCAAAAATAAATATCAGACAACCTCACACAAATCGATCTAGTCCCAAATTAAGCTCAAGAAGGCTTGTGTTATGGGTACTAGACGACGATATACATACTTATATAGATAAATATAAAGGGTGGAACATTTGTAAAGACTGAGCTGACAGGATAGTGAGTGATCTACAATCGACCTATTATAATTGTAAAGCTGGATTTAAAAATAAAAAAAAAACATCAAAATAAAATATAATAATATCAGTGACAACCCTACTAATTCAAAGATTTTATTTACATTTTAAATTGACACCTGTCTTTAACTTAAGCTAGGTATGTTAAAGATGCTAGGGTTGATATGTTCAGATTTTTACACTAATGTTTAACAAACTGAATCTCAAGAATTGATAGAAATATTCACATAGTTCATTGGTCAAAAATGCAGTACTTACAGTCTGAACAATTCCCTGTTTGCTTAAAAGTCCTTCGATCTGTTCGTAACCTGTATACTTACATACATTACCTAGATAGAACAACCATGACCCAAGCACAAAGTGGCTTCATTTACAAGCGCTAACTAGGTTTCTGGGCGTGTTTCTTCTAAGGTAATTTATTATCCTATTGTCTACCATTTATAAATTAAGGTTTCAATTGTAAAAAAAAAACTTGTTGGTGTGCAATAAAGAATTGTTGTATTGTATTGTATTGTATCCTCACTAAAATTTTAACTTCTTCATCGGCGCAGTAAAACTCATAATATTCCTCTTTGCTTTTCTGTAGTTAGTTAGCTAAAACTATCCTATAACAATTCCAGGAAGTATTTAAGACCATTATTTAGTGCCAATACATAATTTAGTTTGGGTTAGGTTATTTTTTTTAATACAGTTGCTCAAAAAGTGGTACTTTTCGTAGCTGCAAATCGTGCGAAAAGTTGGTTATTTCGAACTAGTGCTTTTTACTTTTCAATTTTTTTTAATTTTCTGTTGTACTAACACGTCATGTCTCATAGGTACATCCAAAAAAAGGTCAATCACTTTCCGACTTTATTTATTACGTCATTGCATTGCAAGTGTATATCTTATAATTATGCTTAAAATATTTAAATTGCATACTGGATCAATCAAAGGGTTATCTATTAAATTATATACAAAAGCGGTTTTAATAATTTGTCTGAGTGACTATTATTTAATGAGCAAATGAGTATTATGCGTGACCTAAAAAAATTAAAAAGAAAGTATTGTCACAGATTAGAAAATACAGTATTAAGCGTGACCCACGCGCTGCTTTATAAATTCATAATAATTATGAATAATCGCTATTTTTATGTATAAAATAATATATTTATTTACAATTATATGAAATGTAAAGAACTAAAAACAGATTCACGATTTTTATTGTTTCGAATCAATTAAATTACTGTGTAACATTATCATATCTCTTCTGAAATATTAAAACTACTTCTTTTGATTTGGCTGAATGATGACAGCCGACGCCATCTTAAAAAAAATATTACAATTAAAAGTAAAACTTTCATTTTCATTCAGTATTGTTTTAATTATATGTAAATGACACGTAAGATTTATAAAATAAGAGTTTTTGATAGAAAATGATGGATTCTGATGTTATCAGAATAGATTTAACACCGCCCTATATAGCGAGCCAAGGCAAAAATTGCAAGTAAGAGTATTTTACCCGCAAAATCGAAAGAGAAATTACATTGCCGTCTATGAACATTTTATTGGCTGGAAACGAGAAAAAGAGAATTATTAACAACTTGAATAAAACTTTAAACTTACCAGCAAAGGCCTTAAATGCGACCCTTCACAATTACTCTAAAAATTGTAGGTATTACTCTTAATTTTTATCAGACAGAAATAAATATAATTGCCCCTTTCAATTACTGTTTTAAATTTGTATTATTGCAATTTTTCGCAAATGTATTAAAAAACGTTGTTTGGTACACGTGTGGAAGTGTCATTTTAACTCGTCCCGAGTCTTGACCCTCGCCTTGCGGCTCAGGCCAAGGCTCCTCGGGACTCGTTCAAAATGACATACTTTCCACACTTGTATCAAAAACTACTATTTTACATGCAACGTAATTATTACTAACATAATGGTCAAGATAATTGCATTTCGAGTAAAAATATCTACTTCTTTACCAAATAAGATAAGTAACTACTAATTAATGCGTAACTATTTTCGTGAGAATATTTAGGGTAATTACAATTACATACCTACTTGTATACATATGACAATATTTACTTGTGATAAGTAACATAAGTACATTTTTTTTATTTATCTCGTTCTGGATACTAAACGATCTCGTCTATTTATAATTATTGTAGGTACTGTAGTATTATTATTGTATTGTATAATATTCACATATTAAACAAGAGACAGACTAACACTAGTTAAACATTGACCCAATTACACACTAATTGTACTCGTAAATTTTTGAAACATGTAAGTAATGTTAACTTTTTTTTAATGTGGGAATCACCACGTTTTTTAACCATTAATTCTCGCAAAGATTATTATAATATTAAATGTGTTTACATAGAGGTCGCTAAGGCGTACAGCCTTTCAAACAAACAAACAATGTAAAGATCAACATACAAAGCAGAAGGGAAAGTTCGAGAGGTCTCCTGGCGTTGAGGTGGTGGAGTGGTTGACACGTTGGGGCGGTAATCCCGTGGTACCGGGTTAGATTCCCGGTCATTTCCGCCAGATTACACACAAAGCAGAAGAGAAAGTTCGAGTGGTCTCCTGGCGTTGAGATAGGGAGATGGTTGAGACGTTGGAGTGATGTTAATCCCGTTCGATGATGACTCATTCGGTCTCATCTACCAGGTTACGTATTTAAATTTTCTTTGTGCTTTGATTAGTATATTTATGGCACAATTATACACCCGTGAGCTACATACAGTACTTAGGTTCTTCAAGAGTGGAATAAATAGGTTCTTAAAGGGTTGACAACGAGGCGGGCCGCATGCTTGTTTGTCACCGTCGTAGTACATAAAAAAAGTTTAAATCAATAAACAGGTTTACTATTTTGAGAGGTGTTAACAGTAGTTTTTTATTGTTCTAGGGGAATGTCTGACGTCGGGGCGGTACCCGTTCACGTGTCTGCAGTTCGAGCTGCCGCCAGACGTGGAGCCTGAAGAGGTCACCGTGGTTGAGCTCTGGTTCTTCAAGGTAAACCTCACACTTAGCCTATTTACTTTAAATTGCAGACCTATTGTGATCAAATGATCAATTGCAAACCAAAAAAGGTTTACAAATTAAACACAGAAACAATAATTTTAACAACGGTAGACAACAGGCGGTCTTATGGCTAAAAATTAAGCGATCTCTTCCAGACAACCTTTGGGTGGTGGAACCGTCCACACGTGTTTACGTGTGGGAGGGGGTACACTTATGACCCCATCTAGCAAAACTTAGCTTCGCACGCGACCTAGCATCGCCCGTCACTTTCTCACAGTACTGCGAAGGATGAGAGAGGTAATATTTCTCGCTCGAGAAAGAGTCGCGTATCACGGTTGTGCCAGAGGTAGTTAGGTAGGTATACCGATTTGTGTGAAGTCGTCTTATATATATTAATTATGTTTTTTTTATTTAACTTAATACACTTCGAACCTAAGATAGATCTTAGTAGAAACCGTGCCCATTTCTACATAAAATCCTCTCTCTCTTATCTAATTATAATGAGTTACATTACAACTTGATAACCATGTCTTTCCTGTATCCGGCCCTCTGCTGGATTGTTATTGTTAGTGTAATACTTAGAAATATGAATATACTTTAGATTAACCTGTAGATATCCAATTGCACAATTTTTTCTTTCATTTATTTAAGTAAACACAAATAATATTTTTTATTTCCAATTAAGAGGCCTTATTCCTTTTAAAATTCATTTTTTTCATATTATGACAAATATATTGATAATTTCAACCAACATTTTGAAGTGAATAAAAAAAAATCCCGAGTTCGTGGTAGTAATATAGTTTATTTTTTTATTTTTTTGCTTTCGTTGCGTGCAGTCGAAAATAAGTTGTACATTTTTTTTTTCAGTTTCGAGTAATTTTTGAAACAAAAATTATCAATGAAAAATTCAAACTGTAGGTTTGAAATATATATCAATAAATCCCAATAGCCCTGTTCTAGGTAGTAACATCAGTAATTAACATATTACTAATGTTACTACATGTTTGATCTTAGAGTAAAGTTCTAAAACAATCAGCATTTTAAAAGGAATCAGGCCTCGTGGTTTCAACGTGACGCGAATGTGTAGCACTGCTCACAACATTGCATAGATAGGTAGGTATTTATAATCATACTAATTAGACCTACACCAGCAATCACACATTCCTGTCCGGACTTAAATAATATTTTTTTCACCTCACCACCTCTAACATGGTGACTATTGGTGACTTTGCTTCGAGATAACAGTGAACAGAATGCGATTTTGTTTCGAGCGTGAGTACAAAGTAGCTTTTTAATTTTTAAAAGTTTTGGTCACGTATTGTAGCGTTTACATAGTTAGGCAAAATATACCTAGGTTGATACGTTAAATTACCTAATTGTTTCATTCTACATCTAGTATTTGAGAAACTGAATTGAATCACAGTCTGCTGTCTGTAAAAATCTTCTCTTTAGGTAGATTTGTGTATTTATCGTATACAAAAACTGCATCAAGTTAGAAAAGGATGAATGTTCCTACTTCTATGAGCCGCGACTGCATGGCGCACAGAAAGATTTGGCGAGCACAAAGCTTTCTTAGGCAGTGTAACTATTATATACCCCTAAATTCCCTAGTTTTCTATCAGTTAAGTTTTAAGTAGAAATAAGTCATGTAAGTTTGACGAGGCGGTTGGCGCAGTTTGTAGACCTGCCTACTGAGCCGGCGGTCCCGTGTTCAAATACCGGCCAGGGCAAATATTTGTGTGATGAACTCGAAAGTATATATTTATCTATACAGCGTGTATATTTGATATAACCGCAAACTTTACGGGGTCTTAGTATACCAGGTGTTGCCTGTAATAGGAGCAATAAATTAAAATATAGATTCGACTCTTCAAATTGTACAACATTTGTTCAATAACTTAAAAAAAAAGTCAGTTTTCTGAATTTTATTCTAATTCTAATTTTCATTTTAAAATATGGCTTCCATCAGGTTAATGATGATTTCGCCAATTTCAAGTTTGCTCGTAGAGCATGCCGTTGTTCGGTGAGGTTTTGCTTTTTGTAAATTGATAGCGATTTACAAAAAACCACGCGGTCTATCGGGCCTTGACCCAAGAAGGGCTATGTACGCTTCAAGTTGAATTCTTCATTAACCATTCACTCATACGTTAGTTCACTGCACAATAGGCTATCAATACTACACATTGAACAACCAACATGAATAAATAACGAACAACTAAACTTAAAGGCATGCGGCCATCTTAAGTCACAAACCGGAAGTCCTGAATTTTATTATTTCAAACAAATTCTAATTCTAATTTTAAAATATGGCTTCCATCATAGTTAATGATGATTTCGCCAATTTCGAGTTTGCTCGTAGAGCATGCCGTTGTTCGGTGAGGTTTTGCTTTTGATAAAGTGATAGCGATTTACAAAAAACCACGCGGGCTATCGGGCCTTGACCCAGGAAGGGCTATGAACGCTTCAAGTTGAATTCTTCATTAGCTATTCACTCCTACGTTAGATCACTGCACAATACGCTATCAATACTACACATTGAACAACGAAAATGAATAAATAATGAACAAAGAAACTTAAACGCATGCGGCCATCTTAAGTCACGAACCGGAAGCCTTCAAACAAATTAAATAGTATTTTCAATGTACGTCGTCCAACATTGACATTCCCTGAGCATTGACATAGCTGTCACTCTACTAATATCGTACATTTCGCAATACATTACTTCTTTGTCTAAACATTATTCTACAAAACATCATTTAATACACGTTATTTTCAGAAGTTGCTTAACAAATTTTGTCCAGTTTCAAGGGAAGAATCTATGTTTTAATGTATTGCTCCTATTACAGGAAAAGGACGGTATAGTATAGGCACTTATTAATATACTGATCAGTAAATTATTTAAAAAATCGAACTTTTTTTCCATATAAAATAATTCAGCCCGCAATGTATTTGTTTGTTGTTGTTTGTTGACATTTAACATAGTGATGTCACAACTGTCACTTAGTAATAACTACGCCATACATTGTTGCTCAGAAAATTTTCAAAAATTAATTAGGCTATGGCAGTTAGGTAACGCTAAATTAATATTTTTTATAAATATCAGATTATAGAACTAAAATCTCCGTCTGGCTTCAATTTGCGGTTATATCAAATATACAGTATAAGTATTTATATCGTCGTCTAGTACCCATAACCCAAGCCTTCTCGAGCTTAATTTAGGACTAGATCGATTTGTGTGAGGTTGTCTGATATTTATTTATTATTAAGTACGTACAAGTTAGATAACTTCTGGTACCTATACAAGGATTGACCTCAAATTTTGAAATAATTAAATCAGCTGGCCTGTGGCACAGATCATATAATCCTGTGGTAACGTTAACTGCGCAAAACAAATGACAATACATTCTTTACTCTTACACTCGTGCGTAGACATCACCTTAAAGAGAGACATGTGATTTTTTTTATGCTGCGACGGTGGCAAACAAGCATGCGGCCCGCCTGGTGTTAAGCAGTTACCGCCGCCTATGGACGCTTGCGACGCCAGGAGCATCACACGCGCGTCGCCGACCCTTTAAGAACCTATTTACTTCCCTCTTGAATAACCGCATAGCCCCCGGGGAAAACCTATTTTAACAATAATGAATGAAATAAATTATGTAATCATCAAGACCCTTCTGGTGAGAAATAACGCCGATTAGCAGAAACACATTGCCCAATCGAGAACATTTCATATTTTTAAGACTACAAATTTATTACTTTTCCGTATTTCGCTTCGAAAGAGGATGTAAACACTGTTTTTATTATATTTTTGCTGAGATTACTAATTATTTCAATATTTATTTATTAAAACTATGACATAATGGAAAGGTTACTTTAGTCTGGTGAATCGATTGACATTTTGGTTGACATTGTCGACGGCTTATTTTTTTTCGCGTAATATTGAAGACGGTTGCATGCGGCGTTAGCCAGATGGGCTTACATAGTCACCAAGTGGGTGCCGCAAGATGGGCGGCGACCCCAAGGAAGGCCGAGACGGAGATGGCGGGACGATTTAGATACATTCCTAGGCAACAAGGCCGGAAGCAGCAGCCAATAGGGATTTGTGGAGATCTAGCAGCCTTTGCCCAGCAGTGGGACACTCAAACAGGCTGATTAAAAAAAAATGTCGAAGACGACAACTCTTTTCAGCCATAGTTGTCGTAGATTTCAGTTGTTTTACCCATGTATTTTCTTGTATTTGTTTACATACCGAACTAAATAAAAATAAATGGGAACAAAGATTTTGGCGTGTACACGACGCAAAGCTCCCTCGATCGTATGAATTTTCATCTGTTAGAATGAAATGTTGTTAAAATGAAACACGTTTAATTCCAGGAGCCCGACCCTCTAGACGAGTACAACCAGACGTTCGTGATCTCCGAAGCAGCGCACTGGGACAGCCAGCAGCAGTTCAAGAAGACCAGACCCATCGCCATCAAAGAGACGGATACCAGTGAAGGTTGGGTGCGCGTGGAGCTAGCCTGGGCCGTGCGTGTCTGGCTGGAAGAGAGAGAGAGGCTGCACACGCTCCATGTGGCTTGCAGGACTTGTCAGGTAAGACCTACGCTACCCTGATACCCTGAGTAGGTACCTATACAGGTTGATCAAATGGGTCAGTAGGAAGAAAACGAAAACTAAAAGGCCCTTTTCACACGTCCCGGTTGCCGGGTAGCCGCCGCCGGGTACCTGGCGGCGAATGTATGGCCATTTCGCCGGTACGTATGAAAGCTAACGTACCTACATGGCCATATACTTCGCCGCCGGCCGGCTACCCGGCAACCGGGACGTGTGAAAAGGGCCTAAGAGATAGGGGAATCTGTTCTTAGAAATCAAGGCGTCGATTTTAGATTTTTGCGGTTGGCGCAGTTTGTACACCTGCCTACTGAGCCGGCGGTCCTGGGTTCGAATAATATTTGTGTGATGAACTCGAATTATTGTTCCTGGGTCATGAATGTTATCTAAGATATATAAGTCATAAGTCATAAGTTTTTTATTTGCTCAAGATATGGTACATAATTTAAGGTCTTATAAATAAATATTGTGTTCCAACTATCTTGTGACGCAGTGACATGCAAATTCTAAGAAGAAAAAAAAAAGTTTTTTTATACAATCTATAACGTCGTCTAGTACACATAGTACAAGCTTTGCTTAGTTTGGGATTAAGTTGATTTGTGAAAGATTGTCCTTTAATATTTATTTGTTATTTTCTTAATGTCTTTTTTTTTCACAGCTCCGCCGCTCGCCTCTCTCCTTTCACGAGAAGCGCCGGCCATTCCTGGTGCTATACACGAAGTACGCTGGCAAGCGTCGCAGGAACCGAGCCCTGGAGTGTGGCTCCGGCACGAGCGAATGCTGCCGAGAACCGCTATATGTCGACTTTAAAACTATCGGTAAGACAGGTAAAATTTCAGTTTCAACCCGCCTCGTGGGCGTTTGTACGTAACTTATACGCTGCCGGCCCAGCTCGTGGTGGATTGTACAATAAAAGCGCCCACCAGGCGGGCTCTGTCAGTGACTGGGGTGGGTTGCGCCCACCTAGCGGGCTCTGTCGCCTCTGTCGGTTACTGGGATAGTTTTTTTTTTAACTGATCGTGAAAGTGTTAATTATACTCTGGGGATTTCGGTTCACGAATGATTTAACACTAGGCCGACAGTAACACTTCCACGTCCAGGTAAAAAAATTAAGGCTAGAAAAACGATGGGGCGCAACACGCCCCAGACGCTGACAGAGCCCGCCAGCTGGGCGCTTTTATAGCACAATCTGTCAGCTGGCAGCTGAGTAGAAGTGACGAGCACCCACTAGGCGGGTTATTGGTCTACGACTAACATAGAAAAAAATTACACATCCTCGTACAACAGAACGGTGCAGTTCAACCCATTGCGCAGTATGTTATTGGGTAAGGCTTATGTTACATTATTTTTGTAAAATGAATTGGTGAGCTCAAAGCGCTTGTTGCGAATTGTGATGGACTCCAAAAATAAGATTATATTCGTCTAAATTTCATAACACATGCGAACGAGCAGTTGAAACGCTCCTGAGCCTTACCCTATTAAGTCATTCAGTCGTTAGTAACTCATTTGACTACTCTTTCTCTATTTAACGTGAGATTAGGTATACGGTTACAAAAGTCGTTGTGACCTGCCCCAATTTGTCTCACTTCCCAGTTTTTCTCTGTTCTGAGCTCCTTTGTCGTCAATTTCACTCTCCTATCCTTTAGACTGTCGTCAATGTAGATAGAACGTTATATTGACGTGATAACTTCTTTTTCTACTCCAGTACTATTTTCTGTCATTTATATAGTTACTAACTCTAATATAAAGACATAAATTATGAAAGTCGAATCTGTAAAAGTCTATACTCTATTTCCCAAAAAAACACTGCTATACGATGTTATAATGTCGCCAAAAAAGCATCACTTAGTACCACAGATTACAAGATAAACAGCTGCATTCACACAATTAGCAATTTAAAAAAAAAACTTATTGTACTAAGGCATTGCTGCCAACTTTAAAAAAAAATATCTTTAGTGCATGGATGTTTAGTAATAGTGAGCGTATACCTTTATGTATAAGCTCATATTTTTTTACAGATGTTCAGTATATTGAACGTATACCTTTATGTATAAGTTTATATTTATTTGACAGATGGACGTCAATAAAAAAAAAGTTTATCACAGACTATTTTTTTTTTTTAATTTTGTTGATTCCGAGCGGGAACATGTCATTATTTTCTTTGTTGTTTATTTGCATTTTATTTATGAAATGTCGAGTCGTAGAAAAACTATTGTGTGCAACGTTGTATAAGTAGGTCAAAAAACGCTCGTGGCATCTTTCTTACGATGTTCGCTACGCTCACATCGTAACCCATGCCACTCGCATTTTTTGCCCCTTCTTATACAACGGTTGCATAATAGTTATTTGTGCAACAAGAGAGCAAAGTTGTTTTTTGTTACGAGTGCTGATTTTGAGTCCCAAGCAAGCGAAGGATTCTACGTTTGAATCACGAGCGTAGCGAGTGATTCTATGTTAGAATCCTGAGTGTAGCGAGGGATTCAACAGCACGAGATGCAAAAAACTTTGCTCTCGTGTAGCACACACAACTTTTCACCTCATCAGCGAGAACATATTCGACATTTTGTGCTTTTTCTTCCAACGTATGTTTATAGTCTTTGTTGCTGATTTCAATAATATAATTAATCAGAAAATGGATAAGTTCTGCTTAAAAAGGAATAACAATATAATTTAATTGAAATTATAATCAACCAACCAACACGGTTATTGTCATTATTTAATCAAATTGGAAGATGTAGCAGATACATGACGTGTTTATTTATAAATACATATTATATTACGAGATTTTGTTTATAAATTAATTAATATTTTTACTCAACAATACTTACAAAATAAATGAAAAGAAAATAACAATTTCAATATGAACTCGATATTTTTCAAGGTACGTTTCGAATATGCATCTAAGATAAATGGTGAAATTATTAATTATTATTATATTTACACAAAGTAATAAGTTGAAAAATCTTATTTTATTTGTGCAATGATCTTTTGTTTTATATAAAAGGCACAATAATTTTAATACTCGGTCGTTAAACAAAAATATACTTAGTAACAAAAATATACGTTGTAATATAAACTTTTTCGGGTGTTTTTAATGATTTTTTTGGTATAACGCGTATCCGAACTGTTCTCAATCGAGGTTGGATTCGAAAATCAAATTTCAAATTGATAAGTTTCTATCCCTCTCTTTTATATGTATACATATGAAAGAAACAGAGTGCATCAAGATTCAAATGATTAGAATTTTATAATTAACCTTTGGCTGAAGAATGACAATTCGTGGTCAGATATTGAAAAAATCAAAAAGCTACTTTCTACTCACGCTCGAAACAAAATCGCATTTTGTTCACTGTTATCTGACAGCAAAATCGCCATGTTTGAGCTGGTGAGGTGAAAAATACTATATAAATCGATGAACGCCGGCTGCACGCACGAAAAAGCATGACTCATTGTCACGTTCCGCCTGAGCCGAGCGTGCAAGCGAGAGCGCGGAGCAAGCGGTAGAGAGGCACGATCGGCCTAAGCGTTCGGCTTGTGACGCATCTATCTCTCTTCCACTCATCACGTAAAATGATCGTCCGTAAACCGACTTTACAGACAACCAATTTTTTTTTGTTCCAGGTTGGGCGGACTGGATCATCAAGCCGGCGGGGTACCACGCGTACTTCTGCAAGGGCAACTGCGCGCCGATATCAGCGGTTACGCAGACGGGGAGCTATCACAATAATATTATAAGAGTAAGTGCTTATTTACTTCGACTAATGCCAGCCTGTCTAGCACACTCGCTCTTGTCGCGCGACATAGCGTCGTCTGTCACTCTCAAACAATACTGTACAGAAAGAGATAGGTAATATATCTTACGCGAGAAAGGGTTGCGTGTGTCAAAGTTGTGCTATTGGTGCTGGTCATCCCATCTAGCTGCTAGACTCTTTAGTTTTAGTCTTATGACGAGAGTTTAGGGTTAAAAAGATTAGGCTAGTCGTGAGGCGTTAAAAAATTGTCGAGTCTTTTTAAAAGCCCTTAAAAGACCGAGTTCCTTTCATCACTAGTCTAGCACAACTATGCTACGCGACTAAGTCGCGCAACACACCCTCGTCTGTCCTGTCGTCACTCTCTCACAGTAGTGCGTAGAAAGAGATAGGTAGTTCTGGAGTAGTAGGGCCTCGTGCAGGATCCGTCCGGATTGTTACTACCGTCTTGCCTGCTAACCCACCGCCAAACAGCAATGTTCGCATTGTTGTGTTCCGGTGTGGGGGTAAGATAGCCGGTGAAATTACTAGCATAGAGGCATTCTATCTTCGTCCTCCGGGTAGGCAAGCACTTGTGGGTCCTCTGGTGTTGCAGGTGTTTATGGGCGACGGTAATCGCTTTCCATCAGGCGATACGTTTGCTCGTTTGCCCCCTATGACATAAAAAAAAAAGTAATATTTCTCGCGCGAGAGAGTTCCGTGTCACAGTTGTGCTAGGAGGTGCAGGTCCTCAAGTCAGAGATTTCCTCCTAATAATATGGAATTAACAGAATTACAATACAACGTATGTATGAAGATGGAGAGTGACCAAGCATACCAACAATTCTATTTCAAATGAAATCATACTATTAAATATATTTGGTGATTGCACATTTTAAAGATTTATTTTTAATTTCATAATTAATCGCCCTTCTAAAATTTCTGCAAGGGCCCTTGCAAGTGATTTCTTTACTGGTTACGAAACCAGAACAATAAATGTTTGACCGTCCGATACCAGTTTCGAATAAGCAATTACCTTTCTACAGTTTCTACACACGTCCAATACGCGGAGAGAGTAAATGAAGTAAATCCTTATTATTTTTATAACATACCTACATGCTGAACGTCAGACTAGTAACATCTCAACTAACACTCCCTTTCTTTCCAGAAATATTTCTACACGGTGGGCAACCCCGAGTTCAAGCCATGCTGCGCGCCGACGACGTTCAGTTCCTTACAACTTCTCTATATGGACTCAAATAACACCGTCACGCAGAAGACCTTACCCAACATGGTGGTAGAGACTTGTGGCTGCATGTGATGTGTCGTATATTCAGTCACCCGTTCTTGGGTCCGTTGGTATTGGGACAATTAACTAATGTCAGCAAGTTAGGCACACATAGTGAAGAATAGTGTGTGTGCTCTTTAATTTGCTTGTCGAGTGCTGAGTGGTAAATGTTTTTATCTCAATGAAGCGCATATTTTCATTCGCAGATAATGAAAATTAGATCAGGTATTAAAATAAGATTATGAAAACAGAAGATAATTCAATACTTTAGGGGCACGGAACTTGATTTCTTGTCATTTATATAAAAAAAATGGAAACTCAAGATCATGGTTTACAATAATGATCAAGAAGTGCTGTTTTAAATATATTAACTGCAAGAATTTAGTTTTCTGAACAATGGATGGAATGTAATTGACTTATCAATATTTTTTCTTCACTCATTTTCTAGTTGTAAGATAAATGAATGATATTAAAATAAGTGTGTGGACTTTAAACATATTATATTATTGAAGGAGAATGGTATTTCTAATGTAACAGATAAATGGAATGAATATACATATATGTTTTTGAAATCCACCATTATATCAATGACTACAAATGTTACTGAAATAAGTATGAATGAAGATGAATGCCAGAATTATGCCCGGCGCATGTATGAGAGGCCTACTTAAGCGTAATGTGATATCTAGAGTTCACTCGATAAGATATTGAAACATGTATATTATACTCCTGGTAATTAAAACTTATTGAACCGGGTCTATCACGATATTTAGATTTACCTTCATTGCCTGACGTTTCAACACGGTTTCACGTGCCGTGGTCCCATAGATAGACCCGGTTCAATAAGTTTTAACTATGTGTTCAAACCGCGAGAGTATAAAGTGTTATATACTCCTGGTATATGGAACATTTTACAGTATGTTCCTATGTAATAAATTGTTCCATACTACTCGTACTCCATCATACTCGATTAAAGTTGCCTTATAACTTACGTAACGTGGCAGGTACCACAACGTATAAGACATACAACAACGTATAAGATGGTGAATTTAGAATTGATTGGACATTTAATATTCATTAATTTTAATTGTGACTTTAATCTGCCTGTTATAATTAGCTTCTTTTTCAGATAATACAGGGTGGAACATTTGTAAAGACTGAGCTGACTTTTTAAGTGATCTACAATCGACCTATTATAATTGTAAAGCTGGATTTAAAAGTATAAAAAAGTTATCAACATAAAATGTTTTAATATCAGTGACAACCCTACTGATTCAAAGGTTTTATTTACATTTTAAATTGACACCTATCTTTAACTTAAGCGATTTCAAAAGATGCTGGGGTTGATATGTGCAGATTTTTACACTAATGTTTAACTAACTGTATCTCAAAAATGGATAGAAATATTTACATAGTTCATTGGTGAAAAATTAAGTACTCAGTCTGAAAAATTCCCTGTTTGCTTAAAAGTCGTTTGATCTGTTCCACCCTGAATAACAGTAAATATGTGATGGTTGTGTCAATGCACAGAAATAGACTTTTTAACGTATTTTTTAACGTTCACCATACAATTACGTGTTGTTTCGTGGTTACTACTATAATCATTACATTGACACAATTAATAATCTGCAAAATATCAATTATTTTTTGTGATTTAGTTTAGGTAGGTTAAGTTTATGTCCAGTGCATTTATATTTAAGTTGTACTTATGGTTAATGGTAAAATGATTGCATGTGTGATTAAAATCTTAATATGTCGGAAAACGATGTAGCTTAAACTATTTGAAAAATCTTGGTGATAAAATAATTTAACATGAGCAATTTCCTTCATTCAAAACCTGATGAAGATATTAAGTTACATCTCCAAAAACACATATTAAGAAGTGTGTACGAAATATAAAAGTTATGACGTAACTGTTAGTATGATAAATTATCAAATACTGTTAATATAGTGTTTAAAGTTATTGTAAATATTGTTCCTATAGTGATAATATATTTTGTCGATGGTAGTAACCATACAGAGTATCTGAAAAAGACAATCAATAAGTTTAAGCCTTTTAAATATTTAACGGGTCAAAAGTAAAACAAGTAAAAGTTCACTTTAAACTATAGAAACAATAGTAAAATTTGTAAAACTGGGGCTATAATATTTTTGTAGTATGGACTCTACATTTTCAATTTATTATTATAAAACACATTGCAAATGCTTTAGACTATCGTAAACTTTAAACAGATTGCATATGAATATTTATTATGAATAAAGACACTTTTTTGATTATAACGCACACAAAATGTACTTAAGTAGATCTGAACTTCATAGAATCATGTTTTTTTGATACGGTGTCTAAGTATTATAGAAATAAGTTACATTCCAAATAAGAGTAAAAATAGAATTTATCTATGTTGTTTTATTTGTCTTAACTATTTCAAACTGCTCTATCATAATCGTACCTGTTCAATAAGCAATAATCGAAATCTATGACACATATGCATGCATAAAGTTGTACTCGTCGACCTATCCCCGAAAAAAAATAAGCTGTTAATAATATCACGCTCAACGTCATTAGTTTTTTTTTAAATAGACACCCGACTAAAGTAACCATTCAATTGTCATAGTTTTAGAGTTACTACCTTAGAATGAGTCAATATTAATAAATGTTTGATAAAAATAATCTTAGAGAAAAATTCAAAACAATGATTACGTCCTCTTAATAAGCTGAATAAAGAAATGTAATACAATTGTAGTTTTAAAATATGAAATCTTGTCAATTAGGTATAAAATCACAAATTTTCAAGGTAACTTATTTGAAAAGATAACGCC
Source organism: Apotomis capreana (assembly GCA_947623375.1). Taxonomy (NCBI): domain Eukaryota; kingdom Metazoa; phylum Arthropoda; class Insecta; order Lepidoptera; family Tortricidae; genus Apotomis; species Apotomis capreana. Next base: position 1,346,701 of record OX392522.1, read on the forward strand.
TCAGATTACGGTAGTAGTCTTCATATATATTATTTTACTCTTTGGTAGTAGTTCCATTAAAATTTTCAAGAATTTTGACAATAAAGTGGTAGGGATCAAATTCTGGAGCAAAGAGTGAATCTAAGTTTATTAATTCTATGTATACAAGGGCACAAAATAACAAAATGAACAGCACAAAACATTCTGTAATCAAAAAGCAACATATCTCACACCAAACGAGACAAATGCCATATTTCTGATACAAAACATTTTCTATTCTACTAAGAGACATTGCCAAATTAAACGTAAAAATTACATTTCATAAACGACTATTAAATTTAATCTGCCAATGAAGGAAACATTTTAAACGTAGCTTACGTAATGAAGTTTCCCGATTAGTGACTATTTTGTAATGTCGGTCGGAGGAGGGCCCGCGTTGCATCGGAAATTCTATAATTCTATATGTTTAGGGCATGTAGCCGGTCTACGAGTAATCTCGATTATTTATTAACGATAACCAAAATTGTTCAAAACGGATTTTTTTTTCGGATTCCAATCATGATAAACGTTGTATACAATATACATATACCTAACAGTCGTGTGGCGATGGCGACAAACATATCGTTAGTAAAGTCGGAGTTGGTTTGTTTTAATTTTTCCTTTGACGCCACTGCTCCAGTGCTGCTCAGTAGATGATAAATTAGAAGAATGCTTAAATTCTTTAAAACTAGTTGTATGGACGCCTCGCCATTGATTAATAACATATAATTCTGTAATCACTACTACTTGTAGAAATTTTGAGATATAGTTTGTTATTTTACATGCTCCGATAACTCCTAGTTGGTATTTTACGTCGATACAATTTTAGCAAATAATCTTGTAAGATAATCAAGGCAATATAAAAGAAAAGTGCACTTTTGAAAACATTTATTTCTCGTTCTAAATCAAAATATAACAGGTCAGCTATTTGTATATTTAAAATTGTACAGTTTATAATAAGACATTCAATAAAGGCTAAAATTACCAAAAACATGTCTATTAAAATAAAATAAATAAAAATGGCACTATATATAATGGAAAAATAAAATGTTTCACTTTCACACCACATGTCTAGTCTAACTAACCTTATACATATAAATGCTGCGAATTTATTTTTGGAATGATTCAAAATCACAAGCCTTGTAATTTGGCAATCGTACAGGGTGTTTCAATTGCCAAAAACATTAATAAATACAATTGAGAATTAAAAATATTTGACTTCGTAGAGAAGTATATATTATACTTGAAAATTGTTATGTTAATGACGTTAAAGTTGTACTTACTCAATGGGGCTGCTTCACCCTGTACACAGCACATCGAATAGGCATTATATATAGTTTTAAAAACTGACAATTTCCATATAACACGATATAAGTATACACGTCTCACCTAAACTATTATTTGTACGTATAAAGTTATTCTGTAAACAATGCCACTTTTTAGTATAATAAAAATACATCCGCTTTAAACAGGACGAAATATATAAAAATCAAATTGTGACTACAAACTCGTATACGTCAATTCCGAAGAAGCACCATTAATAACATTTAACACATCAAAAATATCTAATAATAAATTAAAAATATGATCACTAACAACTAAAAGTTAGACATTTGCCCGGTTACAGTCAAATAATTATACTAAATTTACAAACTACATACATATGCTTAGCAAGTGGAAGCGAAACAAACGTGAAGCTTAATAAAAAGTTGTTTTAACGTCTTTCCTACTCTAGTGCATAAATCGACTAGATTTTTCTGAAACCCTCGCTCCATATACATACATAGGGTTTAGCATACAGTAACAAGCAAATGTCTATAAAACACTAAAGCGTTAGATTATATCTAAATCCTTTAATACTGAATCGGGAGTTTTTAGCGTCGTCATTTTTTAGTTGTAACTAAGGTTTCGTTAATACCAAAATTAAAGTTGGAAACGATTCACGAAAGTGGATAGCCTTAATAAGTTTGGCAGAGTTAATTTTAATAAAACATATTTTTAACATTCAAGTATTAATTTACATGTCGAAAAATTGCGAATGAAAAGACAACGTAGTCGAAACTCGTAACTTTTAAGCAGGTAAGGACGACGAGACTTTTTATTTACGAGATCAGAAGAAGTTGTCCGTATAAAAAGAAATAAATATAAAAAGCTATTTAAATAATATACGTATAAAAAAAAATACTTTACAACTCAGGTTCCACATTCTTGCCATTTGAATATGTCGGATATTTCATACATGTATTTGTAATTGTATTTTATTATTTTATAAGAAATAAATCAGGTATTTTTTTATTAAAACAGATGCGAGTTTTATTTGAGGCAAGTATACTTAGTATAATTTCAACTAATTTTTAATCTCATTCAGTTTCACAGTACGCTTGCTGTATGTTACGTGGTTCACGTTTTCTGCGAAAATCACATTTATAGCTTCCTTATTTTTCGTAACCGGTTACCACAAATTATTTCCATATCTCGTAACTGGTTATATCAATGGTCGAATGCTACGTGTGTTTGATATTTCAACAATTTTTGTAACTTTTCGCCAGAAAGTTAACCAACTTTTCGTAACTGGTCACAAGAATGTTGAAAACGTCTATTAACTACTTTGCTAGTTCACTTGTGGTCCATCGGGAAAATTCACGCACGATTCAACAGCAGGTCATTTTGTCGTAACCGGTTACGAGAACGTTTACCATTTCGCAACTCTACTAAAAAGGTACGAAACATTGTTTACATGCCCAGGTCACTTAGTATCAGTAGTAGTGAGTTTGGCAGTTTCGCTGTCGCTGGGCGGCGCGGGCTCGGAGTGCTGCACGCGGATGAGCGCCGGCGGCGGGGTGGAGGGCGGAGCCGGCCGCGTGGCCAGCGTGAGCACGCCGGAGTTCACGTCTTCAATGGCTTTGCGGAGCTGAGAAACAATTTAATACATTTAGCGAAACTATAGTTCTAGAATTCTTAAGCCTTTCAAGTAAACAATGCACAGATGAAGTAAACAATACACAAAGCATAAAGAAAAATATAGAAAGTTTGCTTTCGCGTTAAGGAAGAAAAAAACTTAACGCGCTGGACCAGCAAAACAGAGGTACCGGGTTCGATTCCCGGTCTCTTCCACAGGTTACGCATTTCAATTCTTCTCTGAGCTTTGATCATTGTATCAATGGTTTGATAACATTGTTAAAGGGTATATCATTTTAGAGTGCCGTAGTTACAGTTGAACAAATAATGAACTTACCTCTTGCAATGAGACCACTCCTATGAGCCGCCCGATGGCGGTGACGTACGCGCGGCTCACGCCCAACGTCGAGAACAGCGAGTGAACCTGAAATTGATATATTACATTCGATAAATCAATTTAAGTAATATTTGCAACAAAATCTCATTTTAGCAAAGTTACAATAAGTATTGACACAAAGGTAAATTATGGAAGCAAAATGTAATGTGATCCACTGCAATGTAAGCAGGACTCGAACCTGCGACCCTACGTTTCCGGTGTAGTGCTCTCCCAACTGAGCTATCACATCGTTACGTCAATCACACCAAATCTTCCATTCCATAATTCTACGCTACTGGAGCGCCCTCTGCGTCATGTGTTTAAAATGCTTATGCGCATTAGCCATACCCTAAGATGTGCGTTTACGCAAGATCCCCAGTCAAATAAAGTTAAAATAATATTAATGCCTCGCTAAATTTTTAGTTTCAAATTGACACGTTTTTCAATTATTTTAAAATTCGGACCGCTTTCGAAAACAATCAGAGCCCTAAAAACTGCATATCTAATAGTAAAACCAAAGATAAAATCACAATTCATTGTGAAATTACGTTAAGTGTATGACGAATATCTTTGATATAAGTACCTATGGATTTCAACTTACACGATTTGCACACATTATTTCACCGATTTGATTATTAGATAAATTCATAATATTTATTAGCGTAATCATTAAAAAAATATTATACAAATAATATTCGCAACAAGCTTCGTCAACGTAACCTATAGGAACAAAATAATATCAGCAACACGCTTCGTCAGTAAAGGCCTTACTTAAAATGGACATACACAAAGTTACACCCGCAATACGCTGTCAAAACTGCTCACCCAAACCCAACTTAAAATACCCCGCCCCGCAGCGCACCCGGCTCAAAAGTCCCCATAATCCCAGCAGCATTACCCCTCTGAATCGCTATGGAGACTTGTTGAACTAGGTATGACCCAGCGCGAGGATCGCAGACCCTGCCCCGCAAACGTCGACCCAACTCTATAAAGAGCTTGCGCGCTTCCGAGCACCATGGTCCAATCGTCTCGACCGCAAATGGTACAAAATCGTACGCCAAGGCGGAATACTTATTGTGCTTCAATTTCGCAGCACTCTCTGCTGCTGAGCCGGCACACCGCGAGCTCTGCCTCAAATGAGATCCCGCAAATGTGCTAACACACGTTGCATCCCACAGAAGACAACGCCCTCTCTGCCAAGGTACCAGCGTCAGGCCGTCGGGCCTTTTACCATCTGTACGACTTAACCCCGGAGGCTCCAAAACACATGGCACATTCGCCGAAATCATGGCGCGCCGGATGATCTCATTGATTGAGTGATGCCTCGGGAAACGGCCAGCACACATTTGACAACTCAGACCATGGTGACCATTTTCCTCTACCATTGTCCCACAACAACAACGATGAGCCTCACACACTTTAGCTCCTAACCTTAACGCCGCCGCTATTCTGAGCGAGTCGTTATCTAGCAAGGTGCCTAATTGAGGCGATGGTAGAGCGTGCAACCATGCCCCGGACTCTGGCAGCGCGAGGCCTTTGAGACGGGCCAAGTCTGACCCCGAAGCATTCCCTAACAAAGAGTTGTACATCAGCTTACTCAACAAATCATCCCATTGTCTCTAAATAACTAAATTATCAGGCCGTTCATCGTCCGGAAAAATCGCTGACCACTTCGCAAGTGCCTCCGAAAGAAAAGGAATTGGGATGCTGTCACCATCTGTAGATAACATGCGAGTGACAAGATCCGTCGTTCCATAGGAAGAGGCAAGAAAAGCGACAAGTCCGACATCTTCAACGCGACGTATTCCTAAACCACCATAACGAATAGGAAGAGCAGCCTGGACCCACTGCATTTGGCTCAATTCAACATTCAGAATCATCTCTAATGTCAACTTCAACGCCTGATCTATTTCTTTCACCTCATCAAGAAACAACCACGAGGGTGATGTTCTAAGAACATAGGTCATCCGAGGCATGGCAAAACAATTGCGTAGTAACGTCAAACCGACATGAGATGACAATTTAAGCAAATGATCACATTATTGTATAAAAGCTACACATAGTCGCGTTCTGAAAGGTTTTATTTATCTACCTCGAAGTTTTCTCCTTTTTATGGTTCTGTCCAATTATTAGGTTGGTAGAATCAGTTAGATTGACCACCTTCTAATTGCTGGAGTTGTGACTTGGCTTGAAAAGCCAAGTAACACAAAGTTTCCCCTTGAGACTCCGTGCTCGACATAACATCACGTCCGAAACGTTGCTACCGTTAAATAAACACCTTTTTGAGCGCGATTAAGTCCAGTTTAGTTATATAAACATATTAGATGATCAGGTATGGACAAGTGGGTCACCTTGAGCAGCGAGGTCCTCTCGACGAGCTGGAAGGGCGCCGGGTCGATGTGACACGTGTATTGGCTCTCGTCTTCGTAGTCTGTCTCGTCCAAGTTCTGCAAAGTCGTGGTACTGTCATTATAGTATTCCGATGACGCAACATGATCAGGGAAAATCGGATAGATATTTACCTAAAGTTGACAAAATCCTAGTGCTTGTCGTAAGAAACCCTTGTTTTGTATTTCCCGTAGCCGGACATCTTACGCGAGAAATAGTTTTGTTAGAAGGGCCTGCAGGTTGTATAACGATAAATTTATACATTTGGATATTCTTGGAAAAAGTCTTTTTAGTTTCAGAAGGCAAACTTCACAGTGTATCGCAGAATGCGAATAGGTTATATTATTGTATTGTACCTATATTGTTTTGCATTGTAATTTGCACAAATAACTTTTTTAACTGTGTCAATTGGGTAGATTATTCTAGTTTATAAGATATATATTAGTTCAGGAAACTGTAAGTCTTCAATTTGCAAAGTTTACTGTATTACCTACAACCATGTAAGACTGTTTGTTTCTAATAAAAATAAATAAACTGCTATCTCACTTATACGTCAAACAAAGCCTATACCTACAACTGAACAACAAAGCCGCCGGCAAAGTTTAGGTAAATATCTATCCGAATTTCCGAACTCTGAACACGATGCTTTTTTTGTAATCCGAAACGATGGTGCCGATCATAATGTCGAAATGAAGCAACTGGTTAAACAATTCAATGTCTCTTGTTAAATGCCGCTAGACTAAGAAATGTATAAGTGCACTTACAGAATGAAGTTAATAATTATATGATAATTTTATTCATCATCGTGTCATTTAAAATTGAAATTTGTAATTTAACTTACCATATCTCTTTTTCTCGCGATTTGCAGCATATGGTCAAAGTCGATTTCCTTGCCCATTTCCAGCGTCTCCCACGCTTTCTGGTCTTCAGGAGACATATCACAGACTCGCTCGCGGGGCTGGAAAAGACAGGACACATATAGACTGGAATAACATTAACAGGGCTCACAATATAAGCCTACATAAGCCTAGTTTCTGTCCTAAACACAAAGTGTCGCAGCACTGCGCAAGAAACCAGGCAGCAATCATTTCTAAGAAGCTTACCTACCCTAGCCTAGTACCCATAACACAAGCCTTCTTGAGCTTAATTTGGGACTAGGTTGATTTGTGTGAGGTTGTCTGATATTTATTTATTTATTTATTTATTTATTACCACTAACCTAACCTAAAAATGATTATAGTCTGTGTAGCGTTCAATAAGCAATTAAAATCATATTTGTTGAAAGAGTGCTTCTATAGTATTTATTCAGGAAATATTTGCATATGACCAAAAGTTAGTTCCTAGTAATTTTTAACCAATTGTTGTGACATGACTCTTTGTTTATTTCTATTATTAAATGTATCTAATTAAGTTAGTTCTAGTAATTACCAATTGATCTGATGTGGCTGCTTTTTCTTTTTTATATTTATTTCTATTATTAAGTGTACGAATATCAAACACAATCATAGTATTGTTTTATGATTAATGAATTGAATTGAATAAGATAACTCGTTATATGAGAAGACCATATTGCATTCCAATCAGGTTTGGAGACTCCTGGTTTTATATGTAACGACCGACCCCTGACATAAATAATCCATACTAATATTATAAATGCGAAAGTGTGTCTGTCTGTCTGTCTGTCTGTTACCTCTTCACGCTGAAACCGCTGAACCGATTTAGATGAAATTTGGTATATAGATAGTTTCAGTCCCGGGGAAGGACATAGGATACTTTTCATCCCGAATAAATGTAGTGTTCCCGTGGGATGAGCGGGTAACACCGCGGGGCACAGCTAGTGATCATATAACGCTCACCAGTTGCACTTTCTTGTTGATGCTGGGGCTCCTGGCGAGGCCGGGGCTCAGCTGGCCGCCCTCTAAGCCTCCTTCGACGTCTTGGAGAAGCGTGGATCGCTTGAATATTGCTTCGAACGCGGCACGGATTCTGTAATATTATAGGTGTAAGGATGTTATTTTAGTATTTTATGCAACCGTTGTATAAGAGGGGGCAAAAAACGAGCGTGGCATGGGTTACGATGTGAGCGTAGCGAACATCGTAAGAAAGATGCCACGAGCGATTTTTGACCTACTTATACAACGTTGCATACAATACTTTTTCTACGACTCGATATTTCATAAATAAAATGCAAATAAGCAACAAAGAAAATGATTACACGTTCCCGCTCGGAATAAACAAAATTAAAAAAAAAAAATTGTGTCTGATAAACTTTTTCATATTGACGTCTATCTGTCAAAAAAATATGAACTTATACATAAAGGTATGCGTTCACTATACTAAACATCCATGCACTGAATATATAACTTTATTTTTAAGTTGGCAGCAATGCTTTAGTTCAATAAGTTTTTTTTTAATTGCATATTGTGTGATTGCAGCTATTTATTTTGTAATCTGTGGTACTAAAAAAGCATCACTTTTTGGCGACATTATAACATCGTTTAGCAGTGTTTTTTTGCGAAATAGAGTATAGACTTTTACACACTTTCATATTTTATGTCTTTATATGAGTTAGTAACTATATAAATGACAGAAAAAAGTACCGGAGTAGAAAAACGATTATACGATATAACATGGTTAACTAAACGCATAATCAGATGGATATGGCTGGACAGATTTTAACTAATTTTGGTACAGCGATATCCGGACATACAAATACGGTTATATGACATTTTTACTCGATTCCTGTAAAGAAAAAGTTTTAGTCGAATTGTAAGGAAAATAAGTTTGTCAAAAATGACATTTTAGTGGCAAGCTTTTATAGCCGACTGTACTTTTCTTTGGATATCCATCAAATGCTCACTGAGACGATTCTAAAGAGCCCAAGCTCGGTAGGATTGCTTTTTCTATTATAGAGTTCCTATGGCCACCTTCCGGCTCCATCATCAGATCAGCCCCATGGTACCATATTATTGTATTGTCATCAAAGTTAAGTAAGTATGCAAAATTTCAGCTCAATCGGTTGACGATATCTGCTTCAAAATTGAGTTGCAAGATTTCACCCGAACAAACATACTTTAAACTTACCATGCAAGCTAAATAAAAGCTTGTAATAAGAGGGAATAAAGAGTGTGTAGGTGGGTGATGTCAGTTTGCTGGAAGCGGTACTTGAGGGGTGATAATATTGTGGAGGCACCTGGTCTCGGCGCCGGTGACGGTGGTGTACACGCAGGGCTGCGGCGCGGGCGGCGCGGGCGAGCCCAGCCCGCGCGTGAGCGTGAAGGAGTTCGTCTTCTTCAGGATCGACTTTGGACGGAACAGTTGTCCGGGGGCTGTCGAAGAGGAAATAATATCGTAAAACCTATAAGATTCTTGTACACTAAAACAAGAACGTTTAAGTACTGTTTCCACCAAACGGCCCGCAACGGATCGGAACGGAATGAATTTTAAGGTCTTTAAACGATACTGAATCATATATGTACTGTTTTTAAGTCTACATTACCAAGCTGCGCACAACAGCTTGACCGCGGGCGTTTTCCGCGACATGTGATTCTAACCAAAAGTATGCTGCGACACGCGGTCGGCTCTGTTCGCTTGTCGTTGTATGCAATCGGAACCTTTCGGCTGTCGATGCCGATGGTTGATGGATGATGGATGGGTGCGGATACGTTCGCAAGCAACCGTGCGGTGCCGATCGTGTGCGTCGGCATCCTGTCGGCCGCGAACAGATGCTACCGCTCGATCATTATGCGTCGACATACTGCCGGACACGATCGGTTGTCGCCGCATCCGTTCGTATTCTTTTCGATCGATAGCAATTTAATCAAACTATAAGATACATAATATTTTATTCATATAAATACAATATTTTTTATTGTTCGTTACTTGTACTAAAAGGTCTGTTACGATATAAGTTTATTCTACTCGTTAAATGTTCAATTAACGACAAAAATTAATGTCAGAACGTCACTCGGCGCCCTTTTTACCGATGTTTAATTACGACTCTCCTCTATGCACAGCTATAATCAGATATGGTCGCTTTGAACCGTAGATTTTGCTACCAGTTATTAAACAAGAAGCAATAATCGTGATGCAAAACCAGTCGCCCAAAGATACCGTTTCGAAATGTTCCTGTTTCGAAACTAGCGTAGACAAGAGGCAGAAAAGACATACGTAAGCCAACGTTTCTCGTCAGGTTTGCGGTTGGTGTTGATTAAGAAGCCTTTTTCCTTTTTTTCATATTATGGTGAATATATTGATAATTTCAATCAACTTTTTAAAGCAAATAATATTTTTTCCTGAGATCTAGATAGTAACATAGTTATTTCATGCTTTCATTGCGTGCAGTCGAAAATAGGTTGAAAAACCCTGTTTTATGCGTAAATTTTGTCAATTTCGAGTAGTTTTTGAAACAAAAATTATCAATGAAAAGTTTAAACTGTAGGTTTCAAATATATACCAATTAGTCACAATACCCCTGTTCTAAGTAATAATAACATTGATAATCTTAGAGAAAAATTACTAAAATATACACTTTTTAACGGATAAAGGAGCATTGGCGTATATAGGGGGGTGGCCGGGTGGGCCGTGCCCACCCCAGTATGGTCTAGTGCCCACCCCAGGATTTTGGGTTACCAATAGAAATTCATTGTTTCATCTCATAGGCCATGGCCAGGCCCACCCCCAGGCCCCTGAAAAACAATGTTAGATACGCCAATGATAAGGAGCCTTAACATATTGAAATCCAGTAACTGTCAGGAAGGCAACAATGAGTCGCATGTCAATAAAGCTAGTTTACCGGGTATGAGTCCGTCGCGGTCCTTGGAGGTGAGCGAGGAGCCGCGCGTCATGCCGGCCGGCGGCAGGCCCAGCATGTCGGGCGCCGGGGTCACCTGCGAGGAGAATACTATTTAATAGGTATTCTTTATTGCACCTAAACAGGAAATAAATACTAACAAATTCTGATTACACGTAACATTCAATAGTTAAAGGGTGCCCGTTGTTTCGCCGACAAACTTTTCATCGAATATCATTTCACCGAAAACGTTTCGCCGAATTTTTACTTCGCGCATTTTCATTTAGTGTAATTTTATCTCATCGACAGTTCATTTCAACTTTTAATAATTCGTAGAAAAACTTTTCAAGGAATATTATTTGATCGATGATTCATTTCGTATATTTTTTAAATGGAGGAAGTACATTACATCGATTTTCATTCCTTCGAATAATATTTAATGTGATCATCAACTACAACAAAAGGAGCGTTTTTTAGGGATATAAAAAAACGGCCTAGTCGGATCTGCTCTGAAAGGTGAATCATTTAGCACACTTAGTTAGTTTGAGAATAGGTTGAGGTGAATCAATCACCTTTCAGAGCAGATCCGACTCGGCCGGGTTAGGTTAGGTTAGTTTTTTTTTTATATCCCTAAAAAATATTTTCCATTTTAATTGTAGCGAGCTGGACCCGTACATACAAGTGAAATGATATTACGTGAAATAAGTTTTATGTAATTTAAGAAGATTTTAAACGATAAATTATGAAACGTACTTCTATGAAATAATACCTGTGTAATGAATCATACGCCATTTGAAAATTCGTGATGTAAAAATACTCGTAATGAAACTTCGATGAAGGGAGTTGTCGATGAAATGAAAATACTTGAAACGTTATCTTTGAAGTAAAATTCGACGTAACGAGTGTCGGCGATTCAAGGGCAAAAATAAACTTACTTAAACATACATAACATCTATACTAAATATTACTTATAAAATTCTAGATTTGTAGGTATTGAAAATACGTTTTCTATGGAGAGGAGAGGGGTCATGATTTCAGGTAAAATCTTCATAGCGTGATGCAGGATCGCCTTTTGTTTTGTATGGGCGCGCGACGCCGTGCCAGCCTGGCGCCGTCTGTTGGTCATAATTTCCTTAGTCCTCGCATCACGCCGAAACGGCTGGACAGATTTTATCCAGTTTTGATAGCTGGACATCCAATTATGGTTATAGGATACTTTTTATCCGTTGTCAGTAAATAAAAAAATACCCGGATAAAGTTGCGGCCAAATCCTAGTAGGTATATACATATAAAAAAAATTAGCAACGAATCACACTTCATGTTGGTCACAATAGCAATAAACTAAAAAAATTGAAAATTGGCAACGGATTGGCCACGTTTTAAGTCTACTGGCAGAGAGTTTCACAACAAGGTAGCCTGGAAGGATGTTCTCGTACAACTTCTAAATCATCATCATTTCAGCCATAGGACGTCCACTGCTGGACACAGGCCTCCTTAATAGACTTCCACTTGGACCGGATAGCAGCGACCCGCATCCAGCGAGTCCCTCTAGGTCGTTCGACCACCTACACTGTGCTTGCTGGTACGTGGTCTCCACTTGAGAAACTTTCTGCCCCAACGGTCATCGGTTCTTCGAGGTACGTGCCCCGCCCATTTTCATTTTAGCTTGCTTACCCGGTTTGCTATATCGATGACCTTGGTCCGTCAACGAATCTCCTCATTTCTGATTCGATCTCGTAGAGAAATCCCGAGCCTAGCTCTTTCCATATGTCGCTGAGTCTAAATAAGTCACTTTTAATAATAATGAAAAATATTTAGTCCGATATGGACATTGGATTCTGCCGAGTATGACGACCCCCGAAAGGTGGTCGGACGACCTGGTAGGGGTTGCGGGGGCTCGCTGGATGCGGATCGCTTCTATCCGGCTCATGTGGAAGTCTATTGAGGCCTGTGTCCAGCGGTGGATGTCCTATGGCTGAAATGATGATGATAAGACATCTGACCCCAATAAAAATTTGGATGAATCTTCAAAACATGATGTCTAGGTACACACCTATATATTGATAACCTGCAATGTAAAAGCTTATATGTAAGATAAATTTTGGACTGCCACATCAAAGGCGTTGTACAGCTGTCTCACCTCGAACCTGGACGGCCTCCTCACTCTGCGCTCCGTCTCCCTCCGCCGCTGCTCGGCCTCGCGGTGCCAGAGCGCGGCCACCTGCAGCCGTCTCTCTCTGCCGCTGTACAGCTGTCTCACCTCGAACCTGGACGGCCTCCTCACTCTGCGCTCCGTCTCCCTCCGCCGCTGCTCGGCCTCGCGGTGCCAGAGCGCGGCCACCTGCAGCCGTCTCTCTCTGCCGCTGTACAGCTGTCTCACCTCGAACCTGGACGGCCTCCTCACTCTGCGCTCCGTCTCCCTCCGCCGCTGCTCGGCCTCGCGGTGCCAGAGCGCGGCCACCTGCAGCCGTCTCTCTCTGCCGCTGTACAGCTGTCTCACCTCGAACCTGGACGGCCTCCTCACTCTGCGCTCCGTCTCCCTCCGCCGCTGCTCGGCCTCGCGGTGCCAGAGCGCGGCCACCTGCAGCCGTCTCTCTCTGCCGCTGTACAGCTGTCTCACCTCGAACCTGGACGGCCTCCTCACTCTGCGCTCCGTCTCCCTCCGCCGCTGCTCGGCCTCGCGGTGCCAGAGCGCGGCCACCTGCAGCCGTCTCTCTCTGCCGCTGTACAGCTGTCTCACCTCGAACCTGGACGGCCTCCTCACTCTGCGCTCCGTCTCCCTCCGCCGCTGCTCGGCCTCGCGGTGCCAGAGCGCGGCCACCTGCAGCCGTCTCTCTCTGCCGCTGTACAGCTGTCTCACCTCGAACCTGGACGGCCTCCTCACTCTGCGCTCCGTCTCCCTCCGCCGCTGCTCGGCCTCGCGGTGCCAGAGCGCGGCCACCTGCAGCCGTCTCTCTCTGCCGCTGTACAGCTGTCTCACCTCGAACCTGGACGGCCTCCTCACTCTGCGCTCCGTCTCCCTCCGCCGCTGCTCGGCCTCGCGGTGCCAGAGCGCGGCCACCTGCAGCCGTCTCTCTCTGCCGCTGTACAGCTGTCTCACCTCGAACCTGGACGGCCTCCTCACTCTGCGCTCCGTCTCCCTCCGCCGCTGCTCGGCCTCGCGGTGCCAGAGCGCGGCCACCTGCAGCCGTCTCTCTCTGCCGCTGTACAGCTGTCTCACCTCGAACCTGGACGGCCTCCTCACTCTGCGCTCCGTCTCCCTCCGCCGCTGCTCGGCCTCGCGGTGCCAGAGCGCGGCCACCTGCAGCCGTCTCTCTCTGCCGCTGTACAGCTGTCTCACCTCGAACCTGGACGGCCTCCTCACTCTGCGCTCCGTCTCCCTCCGCCGCTGCTCGGCCTCGCGGTGCCAGAGCGCGGCCACCTGCAGCCGTCTCTCTCTGCCGCTGTACAGCTGTCTCACCTCGAACCTGGACGGCCTCCTCACTCTGCGCTCCGTCTCCCTCCGCCGCTGCTCGGCCTCGCGGTGCCAGAGCGCGGCCACCTGCAGCCGTCTCTCTCTGCCGCTGTACAGCTGTCTCACCTCGAACCTGGACGGCCTCCTCACTCTGCGCTCCGTCTCCCTCCGCCGCTGCTCGGCCTCGCGGTGCCAGAGCGCGGCCACCTGCAGCCGTCTCTCTCTGCCGCTGTACAGCTGTCTCACCTCGAACCTGGACGGCCTCCTCACTCTGCGCTCCGTCTCCCTCCGCCGCTGCTCGGCCTCGCGGTGCCAGAGCGCGGCCACCTGCAGCCGTCTCTCTCTGCCGCTGTACAGCTGTCTCACCTCGAACCTGGACGGCCTCCTCACTCTGCGCTCCGTCTCCCTCCGCCGCTGCTCGGCCTCGCGGTGCCAGAGCGCGGCCACCTGCAGCCGTCTCTCTCTGCCGCTGTACAGCTGTCTCACCTCGAACCTGGACGGCCTCCTCACTCTGCGCTCCGTCTCCCTCCGCCGCTGCTCGGCCTCGCGGTGCCAGAGCGCGGCCACCTGCAGCCGTCTCTCTCTGCCGCTGTACAGCTGTCTCACCTCGAACCTGGACGGCCTCCTCACTCTGCGCTCCGTCTCCCTCCGCCGCTGCTCGGCCTCGCGGTGCCAGAGCGCGGCCACCTGCAGCCGTCTCTCTCTGCCCACTTGCTGCTCGATCACCTTCACCAGCTCCCAGCGGTGGATGGACCCGAGCAGTACCATGGACGCCGGGCTGTCCACGAGTGGGAAGCTTTTAATAGCCTGTGAAAAATGGAGGGATTATAACCTAGGGATTATAGGCTACCGCGGCGTCGCTTGTCACGCGCCTCAGTGTCACCTGTCTTGATCGCACGGTATCGAAAGGAAAGTGACAGGTAGTAGTTGTCGCGCGACAAGGAGTCACGTGTCACAGTTATAAAAATAAATAAAAAAAGCGTTTATTTCGGACTAAAATTATCCATATGTTGTTAGTATCACGTATAAAAGTTATGCTAGATATGGAGTACACTATTTCTGTATATCCAAAAGTGTCCGTCGAAAGGCGTTATATTGGAGGCTACTGTAGTAAATAATAGAAAAACATAGATGGTTGAGTTTATCGATATAGGCGCGATTACTTTTCATAGAATTTACCAGTTAGCAATCCCTATCACGCGACATTAGACTTTATTTAAGACATTAGCGCCATCTAGTTATCCATTCAGAAGCTCTTCTTGATGGAACTGTTTAAGCAGAAGTCTAAACGTCACAAACATCATGTGAAATGTATGAGCAACCTTGAACTATTGCTATTGACCTACTTAATAAGTAACACTACTACTAATAGGCAGACACTAAAAGTTGATAAAACGTTATTTAAGGGGACGGGTAATGCGAAACTAGCGCCAGTTTAGAATTTTTATTATATCTTCCAAACCAGATGAATTTTCAGTAATTGCAAGTTATAGGAGCTGGAAAAACACCTTTAGTGTTTATTAAAGGGTACTATTTAAACAAGCTTTTTTTTATAGCATTATTCGCCTCAGAAAATATAAGTTACCTTCTAAATTACTAAGTCAGCCACAACCAACGCGCGTCTGGATAATAATATCTCAGCCACTAGTTATCTTCTTTGTAAGCCACTGTAATTGTAACTTAGCATGGTGGTTATTTTTGGTGGAACACGCGCATTTTGTACTTTTTACGAAAATACAATATGTCTTGTCGAGGGACAGAAAATGTACCTTTAGAAACTTTTTGGTTCGGATACCTTTGTATCCGACCGTTCCCTCTTCCCTCTTGTTACAGTAATACAAGATGCTTTTTATAGTGCAGTACTCTAAGAAGTTCTAGGCAGGGACAAAAACGAACAATATCTTATTTTATCTTATAGGTATTAGTTAATCTAATCGAGAAAAATTAATCAAATTAACTAATCGATTAAAAATTTAATCGCCAAAAATTAATCGACGATTAACTTAATCGAGATTAAATTAATTGGAACTCGTACGATTAGATTAACTAATCGTCAATTTTAATCGTTAATCGAGATTAAAAAAGTTAATCTTAATCGTTAATCGTTAATCGATTAACTTTTGCCCATCTCTGGTCTGCAGTAATGTACTATTGTCGCGCGAGTCAGCATCTCCTGTCGTGCTCGCTCGGTAAACCGTATCGAAAAGTCAGCCAATGAAGGTATATCAAAGATACAGCGATATACCCGGTTCAATAAGTTTTAAATATGCATAACGATTTATGGATATTCTGACGACGCGTTTGGCTAGGTTTGTAGATACCTACCGAGCCGGCGATCCCGGGTTCGAATCCCGGCCGGGGCGAATATTTGTGTGATGAACTCGAATACTTGTGCTTGGGTCATGGTTGTTCTATGTATTGAAGTATATATTTATCTATGTAAGTACGTATATCGTCGTCTAGTACCCATAACACTAGCCTTCTTGAGCTTAATTTGGGACTAGATCGATTTGTGTTAGGTTGTCTGATATTTATTTATTTATTGTCGCGCGAGTCAGCATCTCCTGTCTTGATCGCACGGTAAACCGTGTCGAAAAGTCAGCCAATGAAGGTAAATCAAAGATATAGCGATATACCCGGTTCAATAAGTTTTAAATATGCATAAAGATTTATTCGATAGTGTCATTCCGTAACCATACCCTTTGCTCGTAGGTATCAAAAGTTCATTGGCCGCTTATCAACAGAGTTTATGGGTTTAAGCCACTTGAAACGTGTTCTTTTCTAATAAACAAAGTAAACATACCGTCTAACTGATTTAAATTACAGAAGAGAATAAATTGAAATAGAAATTGATTTATTTTAGGTATCGAAATTAGTTATAAAATGTACATCCACAAAAATAATGCAGTAAGATAAAAAATGCCGTCTTTTGTTTCTTGTTTTCGTATAAATATATCAAAAAAAAAATTGTTTTCATTCAGATATAAACCAATTATTTCGAAATAATTAAGTTAGAATCGTCCAAAAAATGAATATACTTAAAAAAAACTAAAAAATATTACCTTATTTTCTTTTAATAAATCCTTCAGTTGCTGGAATGTCATCCGATTCCAAATATACTTTACATCTCGGACCATGAAATCTTCCACACAAATGTCATACATTCCTGCAAAGAAAAACAAAATAAGAAAAAAAACTGATATACAAATAAATATGGCGCACAAATCAAGACGATAAAATAATAAGTAGAACGAACATAATATTAAAAACAAAAAAGCAAAAAGTCCCCGACGAGGATGGGATTCGAACCCACGCGTGCAGAGCACATTGGATTAGCAGTCCAACGCCTTAACCTCTCGGCCACCTCGTCATGCTGGCACCGTGCGAAATAACGCATTACAAACTGAAACCATTTTTTTTTATACAAACAAACAGGTTTTCGATTTTATTGTTTATAATCACTTCCCTTGTTTCGCTGAATATTGTAATTACAGCGGTTATATAAACGTGACCATTTTTGATGACTTGATAGTATTGTTATTGCTCAATTAAGTAGTTCGCTTAGTGATTATTAATTTATCACTCGTGTACATATGTAAAGTAGTAGTTATGTAAATGTTTTATTTAATTGGTTTTTTAGATCAATTAACATTGTTTGGTATATGTTAACAAAACTGAACTTAGACGTTTCACATGACACAGTAATTGTTATGAGCTGAGAGTCTTCCTTTCACTATAACGGTAACAATCGCTATTAATCGCTAGAGATTGGACAAATATTTATTCACAAAAACAACTATGACACTTAATACTCGTACTTATACGTTTTTGTTAGTTTTGAAATATGTTTATGACTCCAATGTGTTCTTTTGTACCAAAGAGTGAAGTTGGGTCGTTCTCGACGTTTTAAATAGAGCGAAAACATTTTTGATAAAAAAAAATAGTACGAAGTTTTCTGAGAATTCCAGGGAACCATAAACCTATTGTACAGGGGTTGTTTTAAGGGTCCTTTGTTCTTGAATAATAATGAATATTTTCAGTTTGTGATGTGACATATACTAACTGATGTTTAATTTTATATAACTGAAAATCTTTTTGTGAATCATTCTATTTCATCTATTTTATATATTGTGTAATTTTCAAAGAGACATAATTATATGTAATCTAATCTACTAATACTTACGACTAGCCGACGACAGGAGATCGGGTAGATAGGGTAGTTTCTTGATGAGGATGATGCTGTCGAAGCACGAGGGTTGTAGGAGAGCTGCTACGGCATTCGCGGTAAGAACGGCAGCCATGATGGGTAGAATGTGAGTCACCTGCCCCAAGCAAAACATTTTTATTCAGGTGAAAGTTTTTTATTCGAGATTTTTTTTTGTTTTTTTTTTAGGTTCACAAAACTGAGCGTTACACAGGCAAGCTTAAATGGTAATATAATAAACTCAATAGTGTACGCCCTACTTGATGTGAACACAACATGCATAAAAATAACTACTTATTTTTTTGTTTTTATGATGGGGATTGGATGAAATTAAAAAAATCTTGAATACCTCCCATTCCTAAGAAAATACACATTTTTCTGTAGCTTGAAAATAGATAGAAAAAAACAATGTCTGTGAGTGTTTAGTATATGTATGTTTGTCACTTCTTCATGCTGAAACGGCCGGACCAATATTGATAAATTTTGGTATGAAAGTAGCTGACACCCTGGATTAACACATAGGCTACTTTTTATCCCGAAAAAATAAGTGTTCCTGTGGGTAACATCGCGCGGCGCGGCTAGTTGATTATAATATAAGTATACTATAATAATCTCGTAGGTACCTTACTTTAACGCGGTAAGTACTCGACTTTGAGAACCTTCATTGTGCAACGATTTCATAATATTCAGACAGTGCCAATATTTATTAATTGACAACATTTCATATTTTTAAGACTATCATTTTATTACTTTTCTGAATTCTGCTTAAAAAGATGAAGTAATCTCTGTTGTTATTTATTTTCTGAGATGATTATTTATTTTATTATTAATTTATAAAAACATACTCATTTTAAAATGTGACAACACCAAAACCAGAACTTAATGGAACGGTTACTTTAGTCACATTTCTTATTAAAAAAAAACTTAATAAAACTCGGTATGCATCTGTCAACGTCAAATAAAATATATATATTTTTTTTCGCTCTTTGGTTTAGACAACAACCCTATTCAGACCGTATTGTCTTAGATTGCAGTTATTTTATGTATGTTCTTATATTTCTTTAAATACAGAAAAATAAATTCAAAGAATTTTTTTAAGGTACACGACATAAAGCCCTGTCGATCTCTATATCCATTTCCACCTGTTATAAATATAATAAAATAAAAAATAAAAATGAAAATTAAGGGTCAATCTTACACAAATCGACCTAGTCCCAAACTAAGCAAAGCTTGTACTATGGGTACTAGACGACGATATACATAATATATAAATACATACATAGATAACATCCATGACCCAAGAACAAATATATGCACAAATATTTGCCCCGGCCGGGATTCGAACCCGGGACCGCCGACTAAGTAGGCAGGTGTCTACCAACCGAGCCAAACGCGTCGTCAAATATGAAATGGTGTCAATTATAAAGGTGTTATTATAGATGTGTGTGGTTACCTGTCCGGTCATCTCGCTGACGATGACGATGGTGGACACGGTGTGCGTGACGGCGCCCGTGAACGCCGCCGCGCCCACCACCGCGTACCCGCCTGGGGACAACCACCAATACTACTCATCTTTAGGGTTCCGTACCCAAAGGGTAAAAACGGGACCCTATTACTGAGACTTCGCTGTCCGTCCGTCCGTCCGTCTGTCACCAGGCTGTATCTCAAGAACGGTGATAGCTAGACAGTTGAAATTTTCACAGATGATGTATTTCTATTGCCGCTATAACAACAAATACTAAAAATAAAATAAAATAAATATTTAAGGGGGGCTTCCATACAACAAACTTGTTTTATGGTACGGAACCCTTCATGCGCGAGTCGGACTCGCACTTGCCCAATTTTTGTTTGTATTCAGAACTCGTATGCAGCTCTTCATGAGTTGCCATACGGAAAATCACCCTAAAATTTCTGATATTTCTGTTTAAATGTCATAAGAAAATATGATTCTGTAATTGTGTTTTAATATGATATTACTGAAAAAAAAAATGTGATTTTAATGCTTGTTTTTGTTGAGTATTTAACTCACTCATATCATTCCATTCTTCAAAGGTATGTAAACATTTTGATAAATGCATCATAAAAACATTTTTTTTTTTTCATTGAATGAATTTCTAAAAATCCGGACACTTGCCAAGTCCGGCCGCAATCCTAACAAGGGGTCAAAAATCCGAACATGTCCGGACAAATCCGGATGTACGGCAACCCTATTCATGTGGGACTTCTACCTAAATAAAAAAAGGGACTGCTACCCGTACAGCTGCGCGGTAACTTCGTCACTGATTCTTATATCGACCTCCGCTCTAACAGCGGGGGCAGGGGGTGCTTGCAAGCCTACAACGTGTCCGTCCGGCACTCCAACGTCACTTTTGTGATCCATAGACATTACGTACACTTGACTAATGATGTCCAAAGGATTGTCCCGTGCAGTCCCTAATGAAAAGCTCCATATGAGTTGGAAACATTTCGGGCCGTTCCTGACAATTTCACGTGAGTGTAAACCACTTAAATACAATACAAGTACGCTTTATTGCACACCAAAAAATATTTACACAAGAAAACAAATTAAAAACAGCAGACAACAGACAGTCTTATCGCTAAAGAGCGATCTCTTCCAGACAACCTTTGGGTAGTGGAGTTGAGGCTACAAATCATTTATTGAATAGGTGATGCAAAAGGCGAATGGGACACATTGTAATTAGATATAACTAGTTAAGTTACCTGGTAAAATCTTTTGTATGTGTCCTCCGTAGGCGACGCCGAGGGGGCAGAAGTAGTGCATCAGTTCTCCAGTGAGTCTCCCCAGTGAAGCTCCCATCTTGAAGGCTGGCACGAAGATACCAGCCGGCACTGGGAGCGTGCACGATACCATGCTCAGGAAGTACTGGAAATATTTGTTTTTGTTACAACTCTGGATCAGAAGAGACATCAAACAGGCACCGGTCGAAATCTACGGGAGAGGCCTTTGCTCAGCAGTGGGACATACCCTTAGGCTATTAAAAATATGAATATATTTGGATGAAATTTGAGGAGACCAGATTGGAGAGGTTTTTATTTTTGTTGTCCTTTAAGCTGGCTGTTGAAAAATTAACGTGTAGAGCATTTGATGGAAAATAATTTATAAATATAATAAATTAAAAAATATAACTATCGCTAGTATCGCTTCATTTTAAACATGCCAAAAAAATTGGAAAACGTATTCAAGATTACGCGATTTTTGGCTACATCATTGCCATATACATATCATTCTATATCCAAATAAACTTATTTTTATTAGGTACACATTATACCTAAATCACGATTTTGTTACATCACTCATCTCTTTCGCACTGCTCGGAATAGGAAGAGACAAGTTATGACAAAGAAAAAGAAATACCTAGCGCAATTGTACTAAAAGTGATTAACTACTGGATTGATAGGTATTTTTGCAACGTCAAAAATTCCTCGAATGTCTTTTTGCAAAGATATTCGAAGAATTGCAACCGAGCCTCGAACTCACATTACCTACTTTAATAATTAAGTTATTTCCAACCAACAAACAACTGAGCCATTTAGGGATTAATAAAAGAGTCCAATAAGTTAGAACCAACTGAGCCATTTAGGGATTAATAAAAGAGTCCAATAAGTTAGGTGCCTTACTAATTTGCTCATTATATGTTTATAACAGAATCAACTATGTTCAAGCAGTTATGTTTCGTAAAGCCAACCTTATTGCATAAAAGTAAGCCTAAAATTTGAAAGATACGAGATACACTTAATAATCATACTCAGTGTGTCTTATTGTAATTACAATTAGCGATCAACGATGTTTGTACAGTTGTTTTAGTTTTGTACCTATAATCTTTGTCCACGTATTTTTTTATTTAAGCAGTAGGTTATTTAAAAACTTGGGCAAGTGCGAGTCCGACTCGCGCATGAAGGGTTCCGTATCATAATCTATAACGAGTTTGTTGTATGTAAATAATTTTTTTATTTTGTATTTGTTGTTATAGGGGCAATAGCAATACATCATCTGTGAAAATTTCAACTGTTATAGCTAGCTATCACCGTTCTTGAGATACAGCCTGGTGACAGACGGGCGGACGGACAGCAAAGTCTCAGTAATGGGTCCCGTTTTTACCCTTTGGGTACGGAACCCTAAAAAGGTTACTAAGGTCATGTTGGGTAGGGGAAACACATGGGGGAAGTGGAAAACCTTGGAATATTTTCTATATTATAGCTTTAATAAACAAAAAAACGACCAACTGCAGTGACATTTATTCATTTTTTACCTAGAACTGTTTCTAAAAATCGGATTCACCACACATACTGTGATTTATATACCTAAATATATTTCTAGCAGGAACAAGAGGCGGTCAGTGCTTTCATAATAATTATATCATCATCACACATCGACCATCGACGTTATGACAAAATGAATAATTATATAGTTATTAAGAAAATATTAACTACTAACGACCCGCCCCGCCCACGGGTGCAATGCTGATAAATTATGCGTCGGGCCGTTCCTGACAATTTCATGTAAGTGTAAACCGCTTAATACAACAATTAAATATGTCTCGCGAAAGTTTCAATAAGATTATTTTATAGGTGTTTCAGATGGGATAGTATATTAACTACGTAAGTAGTTTGAAAGAATTAAAAGTAAAGAATAAGCAAATGCTTAATACTACAGTAATATGAGTGTGTGTAATGCAATCACGTGAGTGAAAATGGCTTTCCGAACGGACCAAAAGGAAGGAATTTAATAAAGTACAGCCTCATATAAATAATCTAATAAAATCAAAAGTACTCGACGAGGATGGGATTCGAACCCACGCGTGCAGAGCACATTGGATTAGCAGTCCAACGCCTTAACCACTCGGCCACCTCGTCATGTACGCAGTCGGTTAAAAAAGGCTACCGTTCGTGCAGTTACAGTTTATTGGCTAATAAAACACGTGTCAATACTTAAATAGTAATTAAATCTTTAGCAGATAATACGGAGGTAAGGAAACGTGCCCTCGATGCGACATCGTCTCTTTGGGAAAAGAGAGAGAAAAGATTACAGTTCATGCACTTGTCATCATCATCCTCCTAGCCTTTGTCCCATTTTTTTGAGAATGAATTCTCAATCGGGGTCGGCTACCTAAATCCCAAGATGTGGCGTGGGCACTAGTTTTGGGCACAGTTCATGCACTTGTGTCTTGTAATAAAATATGTATTGACTAATGAAATAAATGTTAATATTAAACAAGTGTATCCGTGACTTCCATATACGAAACAACGTCTACCTTTCCTTTCCTTTGTTACTAGAAGGAGACAGCGAAACGAACTTTAACCGCGTGTGTCAAAATTGCGTTATTAGTATTACTTTTTTCGTTATCCGTACCTAGTAAAAAATACCCTACCATCTATTGATACTTAGGCCTTTAAAAAAGTTTTTGAGTTTTTGAAACAAAAATTATCAATGAAAATTTTAAACTGTAGGTATCTAACATATTCCAATAAATCATTTTCACCACCACCACCACCATCATCATCATCATCATCATCATCATCATCATCATCATCATCATCATCGTCATCATCATCATCATCATCATCATTACCATCGCCAACACTACCACTATTTCACGAGTCAATGCCCAAAAATTCACAGTACTGTAGGGATGTAGGCCGGTAATAAAGAAGTATTTTTGATTTAAATAAAGATTCCGTCACTGTCAAGTGAACGACATATTAAATATATTAAAAATATCCTCTAGGAGTCGCCACCATATCAAAGGATCCTATCTATAGGTAATCCTAGCTAAAAGTCAAAGAGAGGCAATAGCCGATTGAAAGAACGCCACCAAATGTTACAATATAACCTACCTATCCTACTAAAGACCCTAGCTAAAGTGAGAGCTGTTTCAACTACCTGCGGGGGCAACAAATTGACAAATAGGGACAAGTCTCTTACTACGAGATGACAAGCTTCAGATTAGCAATGAAAAGAAACGATTGTTAATTAAATTCATAAAACATTCCAATTGCTTTTCCAAAGGTTGTCTCGGGCAAGCAAAACCCCAGCAAAATCTTACCTCGCACCTCCACCATATGTGGGAGGTGTAACTGGTAGAGGAATATTAAAAGAGGATAGAATTTTGATTGTTGTTTATTAAAACGTTCAGCCACGATACAGAGCTAAATCATGAATGCCCGGCCCTCTTGGTGAGTGACAGAGACGGCCATAATTCTAAATATTTAAATATATTTTTAAATAAAAACCTAGTGGCCAGTCCTGTTGTCATTCGTCAACGGACCTTACAGTACACAGCCCTTTCAAAATGTTCTCCGCAGCCAACACGATTCCAACTCGAGGTAACTAGCGTGGTGCGGGGTGTGCGTGTCCATTCTGTATCTAGTACTATTAAGTATTCTGTGACCAAGCTCCAATCATCTCGATTGTAACCGGTGCGAAATCGTACGCTGACTCCAAGATATCCATATCCATACTAATATTATGAATGCGAAAGTGTGTCTGTCTGTCTGTTACCTCTTCACGCTTAAACCGGTGAATCGATTTTGATGAAATTTGGCATGGAGATAGTTCAATCCGAGGACGGACATAGGATAGTTTTCATCCTGGAAATTATCCCTAAAAAGATTGAAAAGTGAGTAAGTAATTCATGATGACATTGATGACCCTGCAGGAAATGTAATGATTAGACCAAAAGCACAATTGCTCTTACATTTGCTTAGGCGCTTTTAATAATCCCTTTTATTAATTAAAGTGATTAGGTGGATATCTATCGTGTTGTACGAGGTTGCTTCCATACTTCCAAGTTCCACATGTAGTCGCGGGCAAAAGCTAGTTGTATCATCATCATTATTTCAGCCACAGGACGTCCACTGCTGAACATAGGCCTCCCCCAGTGACTTCCAGATCGGCCGGTTGGCAGCGACCTGCATCCAGCGGCTTCCTGCAACCTTTACCAGGTCGTCTGATGTATAGGTAAATGTAATGAATTACTTACGATAGACAGGAAGAATATGAACAGGCAGCCGTACAGGTTGACTTCAGGGGTTTGCCAGTGCGACACCATGGCGGCCTGCTCCGCCGTCAGGTTGTCCGACCACGTGAAGTTGGCGAACAGGGACAGCACCTGGGTACAAAAACAAGGAATTTAACTTTTACTTTTCTCAAACATACAATGGAATATCGTCATAGCGTGCGTTAAAACAGGCTTCGAAGTGTCAAGTTTCGGGCGGAACAAATCGAGAGAACTGTAAAGGAATTTCATACAAAATTGAAGGCCTAGGCCAGGAAGTAATTTTTCTCAAACATGCAATGAAATATCGTCGTAACGTGCGTTAGAACAGGCTTCGAAGTGTCAAGTTTCGGGCGGAACAATTCGAGAGAAATGTAAAGGAATTTCATACAAAATTGAAGGCCTAGGCCGGGAAGTAATTTGTTTTTAATTTTAATGTAAACATGGCGTCGTGTTCATGAACAGGCTAAACAGCTGAAATATATTTTTAATTTTTTCTTCTAGTGGCTGAATGAGTATCGGACCAACAATATCCGCGTTAAGGCCGATTACACACGAACTGATAACTATGTAAGTCACCAGAGACCATAGACAATATTAAAAATCCTCTGCCTTTATTTTATTTATTATAGAAATTATGATTCTTATTATCAGGTTGTGTATAATGGCCCTAATATTCGAACGTGGACGACTTCCGAAAGAAAAAAAGTATGGAGGGACTGGAGGGAAAATAAAAATACGTTTTTTTAAACATGGCGTCTGTGTTCATGAACTGGCTGAACAGCTGAATTATGTTTTTTGAGTGTACTATTTCCGCGGGCACCGCCTAGTAATAGTACATTACATCAGAGGCCGGGAAAATGAGGATTTCCGGCCAAGTAGGTATATACGGCCGAGCGAGCGTGCGAGCGAGGCCGGATAGTGATACGAGGCCGGGAATCCGTTTTCACGACGAGGCATGTATAGTGCTTTTCTCAAACATACAATGAAATAAAAAAATATACTTCAAAGAACAACATTTTATTAATTGACAAATAGGACATTTTAGTCTAACAACCAACCTTTAAAAACAAAACCTGCTTTTTGTCAAACCAGCTAGCTGTGTGAATGACCTTGTTGTTGAAACCAAAAAAAAGTTACTTTGCAGGCCTAGGCCTGAAAAGCAGTATGAAATCCCTTTACAGTCCTCTCGAGTTGTTGCGCCCAAAAAGCGATACTTCCGAGTCTATTATAAGGAACGTAAAGACAATATTTCATTGCATGTTTGAGAAATAGTACATTACTGCAGACGCCTGGAAATGAGCTTGCCGGGTGAGTAGAGGATAGTGATACGAAGCCCGCAAGCCCTTTTCACGGCTAAGGCATGTATAGTGCTTTTCTCAAACATATGCAATGGAATAAAAAAATACACCACTCAAAAAAATATCACATGTTTAACCTTTCCATGAGCACAGACGCCATGTTTAAAAAAAGATGCATCCCGACTTAGGCCTTCAATTTTGTATGAAATTCCTTTAGTTCTTTCGAGTTGTTCCTCCCGAACCAAAGGGTAAAGACGGGACCCTATTACTGAGAATTCGCCGTCCGTCCGTCTGTCACCAGGCTGTATCTCAAGAACGGTGATAGCTAGACAGTTGAAATTTTCACAGATGATGTATTTCTATTTCCGCTATAACAGTTGAAATGTTCACAGGTGACAGACGGACGGACAGCGAAGTCTCAGTAATAAGGTCCCGTTTTTACCCTTTGGGTACGGAACCCTAAAAACGAATGACGTTGAGCTTGACATTATTAAAAGCTTTTTTTTTCGCGGATAGGTCGCAGACTACAACTTTGTGCAGGGATAGTTGTAGATTGAGAGGGAGGGAAGTTTACCTGTTCTTGATTGCCCAGATCAGCTGCCATGTACTTGCCAATGCCGGGCGGGAACAGGATAGACATCACCGCCAGAGTCATGAAGCCCGGGTAGATGAAACGGCTGAAATAGATTAGATTAGATTAGATTTATTTATTTCATAATATAAAATGTCAATATAAATTACACGAAGTCAATTTACATGCACTTATACTATGATCGTCATATATTAATATTAACAGATAAAATGTGATGAAATTGATAGTAAAAACAGCGGAATTAATAATAAAACAGATTAAATAATTACATGTCACAATTTTAAACAAACAGATAGAAATGTCAAAGTAGCTCATAAATGGATTGTCAAAATACAAGAATTAACACGATAAAAATAACACTGAAAATAACAAAGTCAAATAAGGCAATAATTAGGAATAAGGTCAACAGGAACTTAGGTATTGTCAGTATATAATGTCATAATTAACAAAACTGGAGTACTTATAAATAAAAACAATGTCAATTATACAAATATAAATTACGTTTCCATATACTCATTTACTGAGTATAATGGATTATCCAATAAAAAGTTTCTCAATTGTCGTTTAAAACTGTCGTCAGATGGCTCGGTTCGTAATTCCGCGGGTAGACGTTCATAGAACGTGGGACCGATGACGCGCGGGTTTTTACAGGCAAGCGCCAGGCGACGCGGAACTGTCCTGAGTCTTCCTGTGGATCTAATTTGTTTGCCCGATACCTCAACACGCGCAAACATTGGCATATTATTTCTCACGTACATTAGAACCTCAAACATGTAAAGTGAGTAGTGCGTCATGATGCGATACTTTATAAAGAGATCTCTGCAAGAATGTCTGGGTTCCACTCCAGCCAGTATCCGAAGTGCTCGTTTTTGGATTATAAGAACGCGTTTGGCATCGGTGGAATTACCCCAGATAATTGAACCATAGGACATTATTGAGTGGAAATGCGCAAAATATACAGTTTTTAATGCATTATTCGATATTAATGGTTTCAATTTTCTTAACGCAAAGACGGCACTACCCAACCTATCACACAGTTGGTCGACATGACACTTCCAGTTTAAGTTTGAGTCTATCATGAAGCCGAGAAACCTACATTCAGTGCATAATGGCATCGGGACGCTGGTAATACATGGGGGCACTGCGGTGTGGCGGCCCGAGAAAACCATGACAAATACAAATAGAAACGTTAAACACGAAACAAATACCAGCAGTTACGGGACTACATTTACACTAAATTTATGGAAATGTAATGAAATAATTTATTCAGTAAGTATAGGCCACAAGGGCACTTTTACAAGTCAGATTGTGAATTGTGAATCT
Organism: Apotomis capreana; assembly: GCA_947623375.1. Classification (NCBI taxonomy): domain Eukaryota; kingdom Metazoa; phylum Arthropoda; class Insecta; order Lepidoptera; family Tortricidae; genus Apotomis; species Apotomis capreana. The sequence goes on from OX392522.1 coordinate 1,375,063, forward strand.
ACCGGCATTTCGCAAGAGGAGACCGCTGTTGAGAAGAAAGCCGAAAGAAACTCAACAGTAAGTCTTTTTCGTAAATAATACTTAATATAATTACATCACATTAGTGTAATAACTAATTATTACATGCGTAAGCGTAAAGGAGATATATAGATACTCCAAATCAATGTTAGGTAGGAGTATTAAAAGATTTTTTTTTACGATCAATTTAAAATATTAAATATACCCAGAGATGTATAAAGTCTCTAGGTGTCACAACATACAATTAATTAATTGGATGGAATTTTCCCATTTTTTTTAATGTGGGTACCAGAGACCAGATTTCTCGTGGCACTTTTGAGCTGTCAGAGCTCTTTGTCGCGCGAGAAACTGTACCCGTTACTCTCTTTTCAATAGCGCGCGAGGGAGACAAGTGACGCTAAATCGCGCGGCATGCGAAGTTACAGCAAGATAATGTTAACCCTGCTTTCTAACGCAATAGGCGTGTAGACAATTTTTGAGGATGTCAATCAATTCTATTTTTTACAAGCTTTTATTTAACTTGCATTGTATGTATGTTTAAAGTATGTTTGTTCGGGTGGAATCTTGCAACTCAATTTTGAAGCAGATATCGTCAACCGATTGAGCTGAAATTTTGTTACTTACTTAACTTTGATGACAATACAATAATATGGTACCATGGGGCTGATCTGATGATGGAGCCGGAAGGTGGCCATAGGAACTCTATAATAGAAAAAGCAATCCTACCGAGCTTGGGCTCTTTAGAATCGTCTCAGTGAATCGTCAAAGAAAAGTACAGTCGGCTATAAAAGCTTGTCACTAAAATGTCATTTTGACAGAAACTTATTATTGGGATCAAATGTCTATATGGGACTAACTTAAGCTCTGGTTTCCTAGCGGTACGAAGTATGGAGACAGCCGCTATGTGATGGCACCGCTATCCTAGAAAACCCGAGCTTTCGACTGCTCTGAAAGTCAGAAATGATCGTCAGAGTTCAACATTGCAACGGAGCACTAAAACGTCACATGTAGGTGAACATATAAATGGCCACCGAGGTAGTACAACTATAACGAACGGAAATGGAACGTAACTGCAATTTATGTATATTGTTCAAGTTGGGGTTAAGGGATAAACAATTTCCAAGATAATATTATATATAGGTATGTCACGTCGTTGTGTGCACGTACCTGATATGAGCTCCCGGAGAATTCCCGCGGGATAACGGCACGGCACAGGTTTCCAGGATTCACAATTAAGTAGGCACCTCACTCGCGTGTTAATAGGAGTGCACATCAAATCAGTCTGTCAATGTCATCATAAGAGAGGGAACAAACGCGCGGGGTGGCGCGGATGGGGATCAACGAATACTATAATGAACATATATAATTGATTAATAATGTGTATACTCACTTCTTCTGCAGGAAGTTGCTGAGCGGCTTGGTGTTCCGCATGAACAGCACGTATTGCCGGTGCAGCCACACCCACAGCGCCGCCAGCAGCCCGCACACCACGCTGCAACAACACTACTGTCAGCGGTCTAAAGAAACGCATCCCGTACCTAAACGATAGTTTGCCGGAGGCAATAAGACGACAGCCTAAAACAAGAAAGAATTCAATCGAATGTTTTTAACACCTTTTTTTATACCGTAATAAAAGAAAGAAAAAGAACGTTTATTTAAATCGGATCACAACTATAACTTTTGCATCGTCAAAAGTTAAACTAAACACGCTCAATAATTCATGGAATATAACATTGATACTAAAAGCGATGATAATGAAATGGAAAAATGGAGATATCCTAATCATATCAAGTAAAAAAACAGATAAAATTCCAAAATTAAAAAAATGGAGATACTGGGTTTTCTAATAAACTTACCGACGATTGACCCCAGTATGATATGTGGCTACGTGAAGTGATTACTGATTATAAAGTGAAGTATTAACTAAATCTTCGCTCGTGGTGTCAATATCACCCTATTCACTCTTGCCCTTTCACGCTAGTCCTTGAAATGCCCTGAAACTCACCCCAACAATACGAAGACAGCAAACTCCTGGGGGTCGAAGGGGAAGTCTTGCGGCAGGTTGGTGGGGAACAGTGGTTTGACTGTTGGTAACGCGCCCGACCACACAGAAAGAAGTCGGAACATCTGGAATATGAGTAATGATTTCAAGAGCAACTCTAAATTGTCTTGTGGGTTAAATAATATGGGGGAATAATTGGTAAAATATCGGCCCTTTGGTAGTAACGTTGACTTGTGAACTTCCTAACTTGATGTTTTTATCTATACCACTACCCAAAACGAAGGCAAAAGGGCCTCATTTAATAAGTCGTGCAAAAAAAAACAAAGCAACGTAAATAATAATCAACCCCGCTCACATTTAGTACCTTGTTTCACTCTAATAACTAGGCATGAATATTTTTTTTTGTTATTTTCGTATACTTTAATGGTGATGCTGCTAACTTGCGTGTATTAGAAATTTATGGTACCCAGTTTTTTTTAACAGGTGTTTAATAGAAACCCCGTATTTATCTAAAATTATTTTTTACAAGTTTAATCACTTGTGGTGAGGAAATAAATAAATAACTAATGGAACCAGAGTGGTCAACTTTTCTTTAATAATTAGTTTATCTTTAAATTAAATTTTCGGCTGGTTGGAATGTTGTCCATTAAATACAGGACACCGTGTATAATGACGCCCATTTGTCCGATCCCTGGTAATCATGAGAAGGACACTGTCAACTTACAATGGCACTGCAGCAGGCAGCGAAGAATCCACGCCAATAGTTGCGCACCGCGAAATAAGTCGTCGTTACTTCGATCGAGAACAGCACGCCTGGAACAGAAACAATCTGTTTGGGACAAGCATGAGCTGAATCAGCACCTAAAATGAAATGAAATAATTTATTCAGTAATTAGGCCACAGGGGCACTTTTACACGTCAGATTGTGAATCTACCGGCATTTCGCAAGAGGAGACCGCTGTTGAGAAGAAAGCCGAAAGAAACTCAACAGTAAGTAATTTTTTCGTAAATAATACTTAAAACAATTACAATGATTACATTTGTGTTATAAGCGGTGGTAGCCTAGTGGTTAGGGCATGCGACTTTCAATCCGGAGGTCGCGGGTTCGAACCCAGCCCGTACCAATGAGTTTTTCGGAACTTATGTACGGAATGTCATTTGATATTTACCACTCGCTTTTCGGCGAAGGAAAACATCGTGAGGAAACCACCTAAGCCCAATAAGGCCTAGTTTCCCCTCTGGGTTAGAAGGTCAGATGGCAGTCGCTTGCGTAAAAACTAGTGCCTACACCACATCTTGGGATTTAGGTAGCCGACCCCGATTGAGAATTCATTCTCTACTAAGATATGGGACAAAGGCTAGGAGGATGATGACATTTGTGTTATAACTAATTACACTGGTACACGTAAAGGAGATGTATTTGTGTATGTTGCTCCACTGAAGCGGGGAGCGGAGACGCGCGGAATCGACCAATCAAAAAAAGGAAGCGGAGCTGAGATACAGACTTCAGCTCAGGTGATTGGTCGATTCCGCACTTCTCCGCTCCCCTCCGTTTCAGTGGAGACGCCCCCTGAAGAGGAAATATCAATGCAATTTTTTCCATACAAATCAAGGTTTTGTTCTCGTTGGTTCTTCCTCCAAAACTTAACCAACATTTATGAAATTTTAGGAACTGAATGGGAAGGAAAAGTTCTGTGTCGGACCATTTCGACCAAATAGTACCTACATTACCCCAAACACCTGCTGCGTCCCGCCCTGCCGACGACGCAATTGTATGTGTCCTGTCTACATTACTCTACGAAGGCCGAGGAGATCGTAGAGTATGTAGGTGTGAAGACCGGAGTTATCCTGAGGGTCGTGAAGTTGGAGTCTCGCCACAAAGTGGATTTTAAGTAATTCTTACGTGTTGGGGGTTCCGACTGACCAGCTAGCGACCTTCATGAAGGATGAATTTTGGGCGAAAGGTGTTTTATTCCGGCGTTTCCGCGGTCGGCTACCCAACACCACGGACTTACGAAAGACATCGTGACCTAGTTGTTTAGTATTTTAATATTTAATATGTATGTTAGATTGTAAGGTATTTATCTATGGGCCATTGATGCCTGAAATAAACGAATTATTATTATTATAATTTTATTACTGCCTTCAATTTTGTATGAAATTCCTTTGCAGTTTTCTCGAGTTGTCCCGCCCAAAACGTGATATTTCGAAGCACATTATGACTTTATGACGACATTTCATTTCATGTTTGAGGAAAATAAATTATAACAACAGTCAGCATAACATGAATAACATCCATGAACCAAGAACAAATATTCGAGTTAATCACAAAAATATTTGCCCTTGCCGGGATTCGAACCCAGGACCGTTGGCTCAGTAGGCAGCCGCACCAGCTCACCTCCAACAGGAGCGGCGAAGCACGAGGCCACACCGACGGCGCACGCGGCGGCCAACATCTCCGTGGTGCGAGATTCGTTCGTGTAGATCCCTTGGAATGTCGTCACCAGCTTAGATAAGAGCTGGGCTACCATGGAGGCGATGTGGACTGAAGGACCCTGTGGAAAATCTTTATATTTACATGTGTTAGATGTGTGGGATCTCAAAAGGAGTCAAAAGTCGAAATGTTCTCAGAAGAACAATTAGGCATCTTGGACTTGGATAAGTCACATGTCTAAACCTCTGGGGTGCTTCCCAAGGACCTAGAAAGCTGAAATTTGGGATAGGTCCTAGGATTTATATACAAAGAATATAAGAAATTAGCAACTTTCACCCTTTTACCCCTGTAAAGCACCCGTTTTACAAGGGTATGGGAGTGAAAGATCAGTTTATGTCTTCAATATTGTAATAATATTATTAATCTTAATTCCTATCTATAAAACGGACAGGCCAAACTTTAAACCAGGGTGTAGGGTTAGTAAAGTCAGGGCTTAGGATCTTAGCTTTTCCTGGGATCTGATAACTTTTTTACAGCGAAGCGCATGTGAGTCTTGACCGCCAATTTACATGAAATGTTTTTGGTGGGATCAGATGATCTTGGATCAACTGTTTATTAGTTTTGAACAAAATAAAGATACTATAATACAATGTTACTGTTAAGGTCTGTCTATGGCCTGTATAAATGAACTTACTTCTTTCCCCAGTGGAAGACCAGAACCAAGCGTGGCGGTGAGACCTATGACTTTGGAAATAAGTGCTCTATACGTTAGGTACTCTTTCAGTTGCACTCCGCGGAGTATCGTCTTCATTTCCGGGATTCCTGAACCTGAAAAGGAAGAAAATTCCGTAAACGGATTTCCTTGCAGCAGTAACCACAGACCACGATCAGATGATATTATTGGAAAAACTAAAAATATTTTGTCAAGTATTTATTTTTTGCGATTTGATCTCCTCTGTCGGTTGGTGAGTGGTTTTCTTACCTATACTTTGTGCGGCGACTATGTGCACGAATCCAGCGGCGAAGAGGATGAGACAGACTGGTAGCGACACCCACGCGACGTACTGGCTGAATGTGGACGTTGCCAGATCCTTGTACATCCACATACGAGCTAAACATAAAAAAAAAAAATATTGTTGGAAAATCGGTTCACGGACTATAATTTTACGTGATAACGTATGCCGACCGATGGAGTAGAAGAGAGATAGACGCGTCACAAGCTGAAAGCCGATCGTACCACTCTATCACTTGTTCCGCGCTCTCGCTTGCATGCTCGGCTCTGGCGGAAAGTGACAATGACTCATTCTTTTTCGTGCGTGCAGCCGGCCTTTATCGATTTATAAGAAGTTATCACGTCAAAAAAAATATATAACCATTAATACAAAAATCAAAGGACGAAATTAAATGCCTAACCTGGCGGACGAGACCGGTGTTTGAACCCGGTGCCTATCAGATCAGCGGTGTCAACCACTCCACCACCCCAACGCTAGGAAACCTCTCGAATGTTTCCTTATGCTTTGTGTGTTGATCCGGTCTCTTACGCCAGGTTACGCATTTTAATTTGTCTTTATGCTTTGATTTTTGTATCAATGGGTTGTAAATCTTGGTTACCTTTTACCTATTGTGTTTTATATGAAAACTTGACACTTTACACTCTCACGGTTTGTACACATAGTTAACACAAATTATAACGGATCTATCGCGATATTACTTATTTACCTTCATTGTGTTAGGTACTATCTTACCCGATCTCCTTTAGATAGCATGAAATAAAAGAAAACGTGTTTGATATGATTTCAAGGACACATCTCATTAATTTTCTTTTTCTGTGTATACGATATAGCATACGAGTATAAAGATAGGGAAAGGAAAATAGTGTTCGTAGAATAAATCCAAAATAGACGAGCTTATGAGCTAAGCTTTAAACTAGTAAATACAGCAAGATAAAAATAGAAGTTCTTAAGGTACTCTCTCGAAGTCTCACGTATCTGCTCGCGTCTCAGCAACCTCGGCGCCTAAAATTGAACGTTCACAGATTACCTACGCACGATGCTTGTCAATTTAAATTTACCGATGAGTCGGTGATAGGTAAATATTGAACAGCGCGTTGCATTCCTTGAACTGCGTCGCCCCTAACTATTGTAACTTCACAAGTTGACATATAACAATAGTACATTACTGCAGACGCCGTGAAAGAAGGGCTTGTCGGGTGAGTATAGAAAGCCGACAGTAGGAAGGCGAACTGATACGTTTAGTGATACGTTTTTTTTTTATTATTATTATGTCATAGGGGGCAAACGAATCGATGGCAAGCCCTTCCTTCCCGGCTAGACATGTATAGTGCTATTCTCAAACATATGCAATGAAATAAAAAAATACACCACTCGGGCAAAATTTTATTTTGTTGACGATTTTTTTTTCTCAGATTTCAATAAAATTTGGTGATTTGGTAAAGTTGCTTATTCTGAACTAGGTAAGCCAAATTTCACGATATATCCTAAATTTTCCATTGAGTTACAAGAAATGTATGGTTTTTTTTTTATTTTTACTAAAATTTAGTACAATATAAGGAGCTCGAAATGAAAAATAAATAATTCGGCAATAAAATAAAATTGGCCCATGGCCCAATTTCTGTAATACATTTTGTGTAACTCAATGGAGAAAAATTTGTAGGACTTATCGTGAAATTGGGCTTACCATGGTCAGAAGAAGCAACTTTACCAACTCACCAAATTTTATTGTAATCTGGCAAAAAAAGGAAACAACAACAAAATAAAAATTTGAATGCCAGTTGTTTAGCCATGAAAGCAGATGCAGTGTTTAAAAAAAATACTTCTCTGCTTAGGCCTTCAACATTGTATGAAATTCCTTTGCAGTTCCCTCGAGTTGCTCCGCCCGAAACGTGATACTTCGAAGCCTGTTATAACGCACGTTATGACAGGCTTCTTATCATTGAGAAAAGGATTCTTACCATTGTTGCAAATAGCAATCCCTCTGTCCATAGCGAAGTTGAGAACGGCCATTATGATACCCAGGGCTGCAAGGAATATCCAGTCCTCCCCGAGTCGCGCAAACGTATGCCGCCATATGTAACCTGTTAAACCAGCATACGTTTAGGGTGCGTCTCCATTGAAGCGAGGCGGAGCGGAGTCGTGCGGAATAGACCAATCACGTGAGTTGAAATCGGTATCGCAGCTCCGCTTCGCTTTTGTGATTGGTTGATTTCGCATGTCTTCGCTCCCCTCCGCTCGACTCGTAGACGGAAAACTATGTCCCTGACGCCAAGCTGTCAGTAGACTGATAGTATGTTGTATGGCATTGTGTAGCGGCAAATGTCCATCGACGTGATTAGTCTTTGGCGCTCAAAAGGTTAAAAGAGAGGTTTTAAACATTGAGGAAACGCTATTGGCGACATCTAGTGTGACGTGGTAGGACAATATACAACACACTATTGGAGTCTAAATCATCTAATAGTAATAAGCTATTGTATCAATGTGTCTTCGAATAGCATAACGAAATTCCCCGGCTTGGCTTAGCTTGTGTCCTTTTCTTACCCTAGCTCTCTCTCTTGTCCTTCCCTCATGACCGAAGATCCTGGTCAACACTGGATGGCTTACACTTGGAGTGATTTGCCTCCATCGTGTCCTGTCCATTGCTTCCCTTATAACCAAGCAAAACTTGGTCGGTCCATCTGGTTGGACTTACCCTAGCTAGCACCTTGAAATATTTGGCTCTAAGGCGGGGTTTTCCCGTGAGTTTAAGCTCCTTTTGTCGCCTTTAAATGGCTGTAGCAATGTCTCCTTACCTAGCACTTTGAAGAATTTTCCTCTAGGCCGGTGTTTCCCCGTGGCCTCAAGTTCCTTTTGGCGTTGCTTATCGTCTTTTCTCCGTCGCTTGCGCAGACGCCTTAGACGACGCGCCTCTTCCCGCGCCGCTTCGCTAAGGTCGCGCTGGTAGCGCCCATACATCTGAAAGAGATAAGAGAAATTTACGTTAAGAAAAAAACTATCAAAAAAGCAGAAACCTAGTTATTTCTAGTCAGTTCCTGATTAATGGTCGCCTGATGCCTGCTTAACCGTAGTTTATTTGACATCATTAACATTAACAATAGCAAACAGATATAGTAGAGCTCTATAAACTTGTGTGAACATTTTATAGGCGTTATAAAAAGCTTTACAATATTAACATACATAATAAATTATCCGGTGACCCTTATCGCTTGATAATTTACGAGCACGAATAAGGCCATGACCAAAATATTTTAATTTTAACTCAAAACATTTTATTCAAAACAGACTATGGTCCATATAAAGATATTTGTCTTCAGTTACACAGAATTTCACTAAGAATTTCAACTACGCAAAAGTATTAAAGCCCTCGTGCCGGTTTATTCTTGATTAGTTTAATGCTTCACTGACGGGCGACATACACATTCCAGGGAGAGTCTATGGACGGAGACAGAGATAGATCTCTGGTAGACGCTACACTGTTTAATTATGTCTAGTATATACCAGGAAAATGTAAATCTTCGTGTAATATTGACTCTAGTAGGTACAACCAATACGGTTACAAACACTATGTACCAGCACACGACTGCCTCTTTCTACCATTTCATCGTGATCCATCTTATCAAACACCGCTTCTCGACAATCTATTCCCGTTCTATATCGCAGATATTTTATTACTCTTATTACTGTAGTAATAAATTACTACAGTTCTGTAGATCCCTATAGTTTCGTTCGAATTTTGAGAATGTTCGGTCATTCAGAATGTCGGTGTGTTTCGTTACTTTGGGCGTAGTTTTTGATCGAGGATACATTTAAACTCATCTCCTTTATGACATCTGTTTCATACAAATAGTTGAACGTAGCCGATAATGCATAATCAATTTTAAGTTTTATTCACTACAGCATCAGAATATAAGTATTGCTATTTGGCTTTATTCATTTCTGCCGTGCATTTCACTAACTCGCACCCTAGATTTCATCCCATCATTTAATTGCCTCCACTTCTTTCCAGTTTCTGCTAGTTTTGTGGTATCTCTCTTTTGCTTGTTTCACTTCGATACTCTAAACTATCTTGCTATCAGACGAAGTTCACCCATCATTTAACACCAAGTCCACAAGCCTTTCACGATGGAAAGGAGTCACAAATCTGATAGAACTCAGTGATAGAAACTCTTTCGACGATGGGGCAATCCCGACTCTGCACCTCTAGCATAACTGTGACACGCGACTCTTTGTCGCGCGACAAATACTGCCTGTCGCTTTCCTATCAATACCGTGCGAGCAGGACAGGTGATGCTGAGTCATGCGACAAACGAAGTCGCGGCAAAATATGCTAACACAGCTGAATGTGGAAAACGCGAGAAATTATCCGTCCATTAAATAAAACTTGGCAATGAATCTGAGCTAATTACCTACAATGAAAGTCGAATTGCTACTGAAGGAGCCTAATCTTCAGTAGCCTTGAATCTCCTGTTTGCACAGCTATCGGATTATCTCCGCGGATAAGATAATTGGGAAATGCCTAAGTAATTATTTATAGCAATCAAACATTGTCGAGCTAATATTGGGAGGAAAGTGAAAACCGGCAGTAATGGAATTGTTGCTGATTATAAATACAATTAAAATACATTAATCGACGATAGAAAGGCTATGTGGTTTAACAGTTTTTTTTTTACTTTACAGGAGAGTGAGCTCATTCGACGGAGAAAAATCTGCCAATTTCGAAATAACTCAATATCACCCATTGTGTCGCTTAAACCAAATATCCTTTCAACAGTTGATTTATTCTCCCATAAAAATATATACTTAAGTACAGTTTATCTTGTCGCCAAGTGTGTTTCTAATTTAATGATCGAGTGATCATATTTATGGACGAGACCTCGGTGGAGTATGGCCATGTTCCTCCGAATCAGAATCAGAATTTATTTGCTAGAATACCGTCAAGTGGATGTCAAATACATTTTCGAGGTACAGTGTATTCTGCCTGCTAGTGGGCATGCAAATATTATAAAATTAAAAAATAATAATAATGGACTAAAATTAACTAAAACATGGTATTTTTCCTACAATTACGACTCAGCAAGCAAGAATAATAATAATAATAAAATGTCAACTTATACTACATTACACTAAATTTAATAAAGATGTGGCATATAGTCAAGATATTCTTTCACTGAGTAAAAAGCATTTTGTATCAAAAAGTCCAATAAATATTCTTTAAATTTAGGCATTTCGGATTCTCTAATTAATTTAGGTAACTTATTATACAATATTGGTGCCATGCCAAAAACACTTTTCGCTCGCAGAGCTGTTTTTGATTGCTGACAATTGATTTTATGTCGCTGCCGTACACTATTAAAAACATAAAATTGGTTAATATTTAATTTGACATACAAAGCAATTTCAAATATATATAAACATGGCAAAGTTAAAATTTTTAGTTGTATGAAATATGGTTTGCATGAATCAAGCATCTTTAGTCCACAAGCAGAACGCAAACACTTCTTTTGTGCCTTAAACACCAAATCCCGATCGTTTGAGTTACCCCAGAACATGATACCATAACGAAATGTAGCTGTTACATATGCGTGGTAGGCCGTAAGTACCTCAGTCTGACTTACAATTTTATTTAAATTGTACAATGCATATGAGAAACTATTTAACTTCTTACAAATACTGTCAATTTGGTTAAACCATGTCAACTTATTATCTAAATTTAAACCTAAAAATTTCGTATTATCCGTTCCCTCTATTATATGATTATTATATGTCACAGTTATATCGTTTATCATGTTATTGGTCCTTCGGCATAAATTCATAATTTTTGTCTTGTCTAAATTTATATGTAAGTTATTACGATTTAACCAATTGATTATTAATTCCAATGCGTTATTTATATTAGTTTGGCAAGTCTGAGGATCTTGTCCAGTCAATATAACCGTGCTGTCATCGGCAAAGAGAACCATCGGGTAGTCAACAGCCTGTGGCAGATCATTTATGTAAATGAGGAATAATAATGAACCTAATACGCTTCCCTGTGGGACGCCACAACTAATTTCTCTGTATTTTGATGAAAGAGTAACCTCACATCTCGTTTTTAGGCTTATATAATCTATTTGGACCATTTGTTTCCATCTAAGTACGACATTAGCAAATCGTTTCCGCGTATTCCATATCTATATAACTTCTGCATTAAAATATTGTGGTCAACTAGGTCGAAAGCCTTAGTTAAGTCCATATATAGAGCACAAACTGGTTGTTTTTTATCCATATTAGTCACTATTACCTGTAATAAATCGAAAATAGCCATATTTATTGACTTCTTTTTGCGGAAGCCCTTCTGCTCTTGCACAATAAGATCATTGGATTCAAAATATAAACTAATTCGACTATAAATAACTTTTTCAATAATTTTAGACAAACACTCCACAATTTTTTTATTTTTCGGAATACGTCTTCCCATCGTATTTTGGAGCTCTCTTTCTCTGTCAGTCGAGACGTGTCCCGCCCTTTTCCACATGAGACTTCTTATTTTTTCCACAATGTCCGTTACCCTTGATCGCTCTCTTATTAGCATACCCCGTAATTTTTGATGCATGAATGATTTAACACTAGGCCGACAGTAGGTGTCTTTGTCTTATCATTAGTGCCCCGGAAACCCCGGGGTATGCTTAGGTATTACCTATTAGTTGTAGATTATGACAGTTTTATTCCTAACATGCTTCCCACCATTTCTCTTTGGTATGTGGCAAGTTTGTTTGTGTGGTTGTTTTTGACATTTGTTCAAAGAGCCCATGTTTGGCATCCATGTGTAAGGCACGGACAAATTGAGACTTTGTATAATTTTGTTTTATTTTTTATACTAGCTGCGCCTTACGGTGTCTCGCTTATCCAACGAGTACACTGTCAGGATAAAAGCCTATGTGTTAATCCAGGGTGTCAGCTACTTCCATACCAAATTTTATCAAAATTCAGTCCAGTCGTTTGAGCGTGAAAAAGTAACAAACATACACAAAAACTTTCACCTTTATAATATTAGTGTGATATGAATATCCTTGTTGCTGATAGACCTAGGTACTTTGATTACCCCTTAATGACATTGTGTTAGTCGCCAAAGTCTTACTGGGAAAGCTGAAAATCAGCGCTGGAACTGCGTCGCACCACAGCGGCTAGGCTTCAGCGCATTGCTATGCTTGTGATTTTGCCATTGTTCTATTATTTGATCTTTATATTTTGTGTTTCTTTTTTGTATTTTTTATTTACATACAACTGTGTTATGTTATTTATGGCAATAAATGCATTATCTTTCTTTCTTTCTTTGAATATCACAAACTCACCATAAAACACGACAGATGTTTCATCCTTAAAGTAAAATACCACTATTACACTAATACAATCTATCACTTCAAACAATGCACGGGTCACATTTCACTCCAGCTTTAAATCTATCAACCCACGCACTCTATAATGTTCCATTGTCAAATCTCACAGTTTGTACTTGTATCAGTATCAACGTTAATAAGACGGGCTTTTCCCAATGAACTGTCCTGGAATTTCCGCCCCCATTGACAGACTTTCTTTCAGATTTCAACGGTTATTTCCGAAGCCACGTTAACAAACACCAGGTCTTTGAGAGAGTATGATTCTGATTTAATTTATACAGACCAGAATGTAGCATGCCTAACCAATTAACTAAACGGCCCAACCAATCAAGGATGCCATATTTACTGCATAAAAAGTATCCGCTTCAAACTACTCGGAACAACAAACAATGAGAAGGATTGCTGTGTACCGAAATAGCACTTCCTATACATTTTTGGACTATAAAAGTTCGGAAGAGATTTTGAAGTAGAATATTGTTCTTGGTCAGGTTTATTACAGACTCCACAGAGTGGATAGATAACAACACCAAACGGAGACGAGGCAGATCTCGCCATAGATTCCGGGGCTCTTTATTGATAAAATTATCAGAGACTGTGCAAGTTGGAAGAAGACAGTGTAACTAAACGGGCCTTTAATGAATATCAAACCTTGGCTACTGAAGGACTTTTATCAAACAAGTGATTTTTTAATACTCCGTGGCAAACAAACATGCGGCCCGCCTGATGCTAAGCAGATCGCCAGTGACGCTTGCTGCGCCAGGAGCATCATATGCGCGTTGTCGACCCTTTAAGAGCCTATTTACTCCCCTCTTGAAGAACCGCATACTGTAGCCCCCGGGAAAAACGGCGGCAGTGAGCTCATTCCATATGCGGAGCGTTCGCAGAGCTATATGACCATACTTAAGAACATTGGCCTTTTTTCAATTTCGTACTATACATACTATTTTTCATGAAATAAATCCTGTTCTTTTTATCCTTTTAAGTGTCAATAAACCTTTTGAGTTCATTTAAAACATATCTCTATCCAAGTGACTACGACATTTTTAAATCGATTGAACTTATACTAACGCAGTGATGGTGCACTGAAGGGCCTTCAACATATTTCGTGTCTCATTTATTATAACAGAACCTCGCACCGAAAATTAGCAAGTGCATAATTGGACAATAAGAAACAATTGCTACGAATACATTGCGGGAAACGTTTGGAAACGATCCGAAACATATATGCAAGACGAGCATTTGTATTCCGAATTGTAGTGTTATCAATGTCAAGGCGTTTAGGTAGGTGCTAAAAAGGTTGGTTAGCAAAACGGTAACCAGCACATGTGTGAATAGGAGTTAGAATTATGAGTTTTACATTGTTTCGGTATGTAAAACATACGTATATCTATGTCTATACTATCCATGCAGTCATTGTAGGACTAGTGAGTCGAGCCGTGAATCTGGGTTTCACCCTAATGTTGTTAATGGGTTACCTATCTGAAACACTGATTTTTGTTTCCCATCTGTAATATTCGTCAAATTTTAATTTATCCGGAAGCCTTTCTCCCAAAACTGTTAATTTTAATTATATAACCGAATAATTCTAAAACAAACCTAACCAAACCTAATGGGTTCTAAACGATGTTTATAAAATCCTGAAAATATTACGGGGTTCAGGAAAAAAATACTTTCGGATTAAATGAATATTTGAAGAAACGTTACAAATGGGAAACAATGTTTCGCCGTTGAGATAGGACCTGTCAATGCATAACAACACTGCTGTCTAGGACAGAGAAATTTGCCTGTACAGTTCTCATTAGCATGGTTAAAGTGTTGAACTCTTTTTCATCCCAAAGTAAACTTTGTTGGCCTTAGCAATTAATCGGGTAACTTTTAGTCTCCCCAAACATTTAGAGAGCGCTCCGTGACCAAGGATTACCATTATCTCGATAAATCAGGTAATCTTCTCAAATAAAGCGATATTTTATAGTTTACTGAGCTAAATCCATTAATCTTCGCACCTTGGAAGTCACGCGGTAATGTGCGTCACAGCGAGAGAGAAAAGGCCAAAGTACAGTAACAAAAAAATATTCAAACGTGAATGAAATTGGTATGTAATTTTTCTATAAAACGCCTCCCCGCCACGAAATGTGGTCTTTTGTGGACTCATTTATTGAAAGACAGACGAAAGGCAAATTTACAAGTTCTCATCCACACAGCGCAGGCTTCGTCAGGTGAGTTACAACAACAAATCAGCAACAGGCTTCGTCAAATACAAACCAATGATGTGGTCCACAACAGGTTTCGTCAATTTCGTTAATAAGGCACGCCCCGAATCGTAGCTGGCCCAAACGTTACCATTACACTGGCGGCGTTACCACGCTGAATGACCAACGAAATTAGTTGCACCAGGTAGGATCCAGAGCGCGGGTACCCTATCCCTAAGCCAGTGGCCCAAACAAAATCTTTGGCCTCCGTTATTGTGAACTTGTTTACTAGGAAGGAGTTATTTTGTTCAATAGGAAGGAAGATTGCTTCAAGATGGTTTCTTATAATATTTTTAAATATGTAAACCAGAAATTACCAAACTTCGCCACTCCACAGCAGGGCCGGATAATGTCAAAATTCTTTGTGGTCGGTTGGCCACCTCCGCGACTGATCGGAGCTCTTGATGATGAATCGCGTACCGATTCGAGCAATATTCGAATCAAATAACGTGAGTAAACCCTTTAGATTCTCCCTCCTAGAAGACACATTCATTTATAATCTAGATAATGTCTGAGACACGTGAGTTTTCAAGACAGAATTCTTGTCTCATTTTTCACAGTAAAATTGATTGCCTTTACCGATATATTGGCATGGTTCCCCGGTTCATCTACGTTAGCCATCAATTACTGATTGAACTACATATACAAAGAGCTTGAACTACATATACAAAGAGCTTAAGTCTTAAGGGATAACAGTATAATCATTTAGCATTCTACTGGTTCCCGCGAAGCACAATAATTACCTATCCATATTTCTTAGCAAACCTAACTAAGAGTGACATGTTTCAGCTCACTAAACTTCCACTTTCCGGTTAGATCTAGCAGTAGCAGTCTAGATTGGGTATTCTTTATTAGCCTATATTAAGCCCTGAAGCTGATATTTCTTAAGGGGATACCCGGCAAATTTCACTATTTTCAAAGTGTTTTCAAGTGGTTCTTCTTCGTGCAATAACGAAAATTAAACGCAATGTAGCTTGGTATTTGGTCTTTATTTCTGTCTAATAGAATTCCTAAATACCTCATACATTACGAGAAATCTGAACACCCGAAAATCCTTTTTCTTAGGTTATGTCGGTAAAGTCTCCCTTTGTTACGCGACGCTTAGACATGAAACTTATACCGATAAGAAAATAATGATGTTTATTTTAATCATGTCTGCTGGTTATTCAATAGGGTTTATACTTCTTGAGCAAAATATGTTACACGAATTTGCGCATAATTTGCGCTGCATACTTGACGCCGTAAAAATATTAAAATTGTACTAGCCATTGGGAACGAAAAAAGTTCGAATGCCCAAGGTCATTGAGACAGTGTACGCCCTTAAGGGACAATTCAAATGATACCCCCGCACCTCTAGCACAACTGTGACACGCGACTCTTGCTCACGAGAAAAATTACCTGTCTCTATCTTTACAGTTCTGCGAGAGAGTGACAGACGATGCTATGTCGCGCGACAAGAGTCGCGAAGCCAAGTTGTGCTAGAGTGGAGTTTCCGTGAATTTCACTATACTCATATACCCATGTTTGACATTATGTCTGCTCCCCACAAAAACCTCCTCATTCCAGTTAGTCCCAGCAGTACTAGTCTAGACTGGGCATTCCTAATTAGCCTATATTAAGCCCTAGGGAATGCACCGCTAAGAATAGCCCCGCCCACGCATTTGCGTCTTTAATTACCTTGATTGCATCACGCAACTGAGGTTACTAGAGATTTTTTAGCCCATTGGGTCATGCAATATTATACGATCTAAACTAAATAAAATCTGCCTTTAATATAATATTATTAAAACTGTCGTGGGACATCTTTAATAATCATAAAAAGGATTTACACTCATAAAAAATATCAGGAACGGTTCGACACGTTTCGAACTCAGCAGAGTCGCGTAGCAGCACGGATAGCTGCCCCTGATGAAGAGCTCCATAGAAGTTCGAAATATGTCGGGCCGTTCCTGACAATATATAACGTGCCTTTACTATTTTCAACAATCTTGACCAACCGTTTCCCTTTTGGATGCGGTAAAAAAATGTAAACACGGAAATAAATATTGAGTTATTTATGACACTGTATTATAGCTTAACATATTCTGGAACTAATGAGCTTAACAAATTAGCGGTAAATAAAAAGGTAGTTTTCGAACAAATTATTGTAGAGGAATTGCGAATAAGTAGTAGGCGCAGGTGAAGTCATTTGGGTAGAATTGATCAGCCCACAGGAAGGAAGGAAGCTGAAATTTTGCATATTTATACCTATACTTTAGTTAACGTTATGAAAAAAAAAGATGAATTTCTAAAGCCTAATTGTATATTTCGCACTGTTTAACCGCCGATGAAAGAAAAAGGTAGTGACTACGTGTATGTCTGTACATCGTAGCTCTTAAACGGACGATACAAATATTGATGACGCGTTTGGCTCGGTTTGTAGACACCTGCCTACTGAGTCGGCGGTCCCGGGTTCGAATCCCGGCCGGGGCAAATATTTGTTCTTGGGTCATGGATGTTATCTATATATGTATTTATATATTATGTATATCGTCGTCTAATACCCATAGTACAAGCTTTGCTTAGTTTGGGACTAGGTCGATTTGTGTATTATGATTGTCCCTTAATATTTATTTATTTACATTTATTTATATTTTTATCTTGTTTTTTTAGATAATTTAAAATATGTCCAATAATGATCTTGAAGTGTTTGTAGTTCTTGAATAAAGCTGTGAAAAATCCGTTGAGTTTTTTGAAAACCATCACTTTTTTCTAGATGTGTCAGAATTTTTAATTACTTCATCATGTTTAACATGTTACATTAATGGTAACAATATGCTTGCCTTGCTTGAAATTTTGCATATCCTCGCATTCTTGCAATGCACTCAAAAACCTTGTCTTCGATAATAAATGTCGACGCAAGCTTCTGTTAAAAGGTCATTTGATTTATGTGCTGTTGTTAAAAAAAGAAAACAATATTTTCTTCGATTTCGACTGACACACATTTAAATAAAACGATTTAAACAGATTATATCGCGGATTATGCGCCGCGCGGTGTTACCCGCTCATCCCTCAGTAACACTCAATTTTTCCGGGATAAAAAATACCCTATGTGTTAATCCAGGGAGTCAGCTACCTTCATACCAAAATTTATCAAAATTGGTCTAGCCCTTTGAGCGTGAAGAAGTAACAGACATACACAAAACGCACTCCTAAACTTTCGCCTTTACAGGGATGGAGGATGGAGGGATCCAAAAAAGATGGTTATAGGACTTTTTGCCTGGAAGAAAAACATACGCGTACGAAAGTTGCACCTCCTAGTATTTTATAATTTTGCTTGTAATTTTTAACATCATTTGAAAAATATGAACCATTATTCTGATGAACTACTGTTAAATGACAATAATGTAGAAATTATTCAAACAACCCGATTGTACAACAATATCGGCTGATGTACCGTTCATACGGCGTCCATGAAACTGTCAATTGTACAGGAATAATATTTGCATAATATTTACATATTATGTAATGTGCGGCGATAATGGGCGATCACGAGAACTGCGGTGTTATTCGCTTATTTGTGTTCGACGCTGCGCTGTTTTTTTTTATACTACTACGGTGGCAAACAAGCATGTGGCCCACCTGATAAGCAGTTACAGCCGCCTATGGACGCTTGCGATGCCAGGAGCATCACACGCGCGTTGCCGACCCTTATTTACCCCCCTCTTTAAGATCCGCATACATACTGTAGTCCCCGGGGAAAACCTCGGCACGTTCCACATGGGTCTTTAGTTTAAATTATTCCTACTTCTAACACGACTGCCAAACGCAACTGTTTGTCACAAAGACGGGTTGATGCTGTGTCGTGCGATAAACAACTCTCTTCCAGTTATAACAGCTGCTACGCAACAATACAGGAGTCGAGATGCTAGTCTTTAGAAGTTATCACCAAGGTAATTTGCTAATAGTTATTTGACAATTGCCACAAGTTTCCTGAAAGTCCTGAAACGCTCTTTTTTTCAGGACTACTTTATATTAAATTCCTCCCAATCTAACCAAGAACGTAATGTTAAACATAACGAAGCGTAACTTGCAAAGAAAAATACGATTTTAGAAATGATTTCGGGGGTAAAACGTGTACAAAACGTTCTGGTTTACGATGGTCCGCTAGCTATTCAGCGATGGTGACAAAAGCTAATAGCATGTCCGTTAAAGTGTTTTTAAACTCGATACCTAGAAGGATCCCAGGAACGTAATAAAAAATTACACTCCTTGCGCAGCATTAAACTTAAATAAGTGAATAGCAAACCGTAGTGAACGACATAATAGCCATAATTATACGCATCGTGAGTTATGGTCGCATTTATAATTGACGACTCTCATTACACTCAACTTTACCGTCTAGAGGCCAAATTCGAGATGGAAAATAGGATTTTGCCAAATATGTCCGAGATATGATCACTATATGTATTTGCAATTTTAGATAATAAACTACCGTGAGTCTCAAATATATTAAAAAAATACCTACGAAGAAAGAAACGGGGGTATTCTCGCCTCTCCTATGACGCCCGCGTTGGCCCACAAGGATTCTAATGAGTCCAAACTCAGTAGGTTTACGTTATTTACTACAGAGTTCCAATGACCACCATACGCCTCCATCATCAGACCAGCTCCATCATACCATATTATTGTATTGTCAACGATTACCATACTTGACATATTCACTCACTCAATGATTTCTGTATCAGTGGACCCACAAAATGTATGAGATTTATATTAATTTATTCATCTATTTTACCTGAAATATGTAATATTATTGTGCAACCTTTAATGGCTGATTATGACGACACATAAATAGTACTTAAGACCTTTTGTAATACTCATAATCTTACAATAAAAAATATTGAATTGAATTGAATTGAAGTTATGTAAGAAGTTGTACTAAATTTCAGCTCAATCCGTGAGCATGTGGGTCAAATTTAACTTGCAAGATTTTATTGCACAGCCACGAGCCACACTGAGACAAGTACTAAATAAAAGCTAGTAAAAAAACAATATTTACCGACCATATCATTTTTATGTTCCTGTTATGGCCGATATATTGCTTAAATGGGTATATGCCAATGTCAAATGGAATTTTGCTTCAGATGACAAAACAAATACCACCTTACATATTTTGGCAATAGTAAAGTGAGTCTTATTACTGGTCTTATTTGTATCCATATTCTTTTGCGGTTGGTAATTAGTTACTTTATTCTGATAATGGCAGAAATTTTGCAGTTTCATTAAGCAAAATAATTTTAAATTCAAAACTTAGTGAGGTAATTTATTTTGATAATGGCAGAAATTTTGCAGTTTCATAGAGAAAAATAATTTTAAATTCAAAACTTAGTGTGTCTTAATAGAATAAATTGAGGAAACTAAGTAGTGAAGTATTCGTTTATAGAAGAGATTAGTACCTAAGAGTCATGTAAAAATCACTTAAAATGACTACATTAGTGGACGATAGGTGCACGTTAGTAGAGCTAATACACTATTGTTTATATTTAAATTTATTTAGGTACTAATTAACCGCTTTTAGTTTCATGTACCTAATGAGTTAAGCCATTAAAATGATGGATATCGCTGGATCTAAGAATAGCTAAAACTTTGGCAATTTTTAAATATAAATTTAAAGATCACTATTTATCTCTACCGTAGCCTAATCCTTTAATAATTCTATGCTGTCGTTTTTCATTATAAGTCTAATGTTAGCTGTGATATTCTTTTCATTCTTCCTTTTTGTATGTATGTACGTTAAAAAAGATATAAAAAGATAAAAGATAAAAGATATTTATTGAACAAAAACATGTTTTTTGGGTACAAATGTTCGTAAACAGCTGCAGTAGTGTAAACTGTGTCGCAGCTATTTACGCCCACCTCAGGACATAGAAGAGGTAATGTTCTATACTTAGTAAATAGGTAATACAATTTTCCTTTATAGGTACTAATTACTAATGAATCTAAATTAGTATTCTTAATTATGTTTTCCTATATCTAAATATGTTAGTATTACAAGTTTCAACTCTTAAATATAATCAAATTATAATAGTGGTTACGGTAAGTGCTTAATGAAAAATATCTGCAGATATTAATTAAATATGTAGGTAACAGTAAAGATTCAATTAATTCCCATGAACTAATGTCTCAGTCTCATCATAGGTAAGTGTTAATAAATACTTGTTCAATTTATTCTTGCATTCCCAGTATGACAGATCCTGAATATTTAATATTTTATTTAATTTATTGTAAATTTTAGACGAAAGATGATCATAGTGTTGCCTAACTAGAGCAATACGGGACGGTCTGAGTTTATGTATGTTAATATATATATATATATATATATTATTTGTGTATGTATGACCTATCCGTCTTTAATATTTTGTTTGTCGTTTATTTATTATTTCTCAAATTACTTAAAGTTCTTATCTCACCACCTACTATTTTCTGTTTAATTTTTTTTTCTCCGCCACCCAAAGGTTGTCTGGAAGAGATCGCTCTTTAGCGATAAGACCGCCTATTGTCTACCATTATTTAATTTATGATTTCTCATGTAATATTTTTCTTGTTGGAGTGCAATAAAGTATTGTTGTATTGTATCGATTATTTATTCAAAGTAGCAACTTTTTTTTATTGTACGTTTCAGTGTTTTTTGACAACAATCGAAATATCGCCAGATTTCCGTGAGACACAGCTCTTATATCTAGAGTTTCCGTCAAAAATTTCATTTTTGTGACAAGCTTTCAGAGCCAACTGTACCTACTTTTCTTTGAACATCCTTCAATTGCTCAGTGAGACGATTCTTAAGACCCCCAACTTACGATTACGATTGCTTTATAGATAGGATTATTAATTGGGATAATTTCGAAAATGTAAAACTGTGATAATATTTCATTGTTCATCCTTTATTTGATAATATCGATATCTTATAGGACCGATATGTACAGTAGTATAAAGTCCTTAATAAAAAAAAAAAAAAAAACGATAAATATGGCAAAAAAAAAATTATGCTGTCAATTAGGCACCATATCGTGTCGTCTCCGTGTCGTGCTCTCTAAACCGCCTATCGCAAATCGACAGGAAAATCGTTTACGTTACAATTTTCTTGCGCACAATCGGTATAATTATCGATGTGAGCCGCGCATCTCTTTAATGACCGACTGCGATGCCATAATCGCTTCCGTGTTTTAAAATAGGCATTATTGCACGGAGTTAAAATATTGTAGTAGGGCTGTCAAACTGTCATAAAGTTTAATTAGTCAATTTTATGATCGAGTGTTTGATAACTTTGCACCTTATATCCGGCGCCATACATACCAGGGGCAAACTTAACCCGGCTAGTTACGATGGGGATAAGTGTTTGTACGGAACCCGCGGTGCGCGAGTCAGACTCACTCTTGCCCAGCTTTAGGGTGACGACGATTGGTCTTATTGCTAAAACGACTTCTTTTCCAAACAACCACTGGGCAGTGGAAAATATATCGAAAAATAATATATCTTGCAATGCTGCTTATACTTATTTAATGGATAATAGACTTAAGAGGTCTTAATCATTTCAAAACATTTTTTTTTCTTATTATGACAAAATTATTATTTTCATATTATGAGTAAAGTAAAATAATACTTTTCCCCGAGTTCTAGAAAGCAACATAGCTATTTCATGCTTACATTGCATGCGGTCGAAAATAGTAAAAAAAAAAAACAGTTTTCTGCGTGAATTTTGTCAAATTAGTCAAAAAATATCAATGATGATAAATTGAAACTGTAGGTTTCAAATATATACCAATAAATCACAATGGCCAGGGCCTTTTAAGCAGTACTTATCCTTTCTGAAAAAATGACTAAGTAACTGTAGAGTTTCTTTCGGTGTTTCTTCTCAACAGTGGTGTCCTCTTGTGTAATGCCGGTAGACTCAGACATGTAAAAGTGCCCTTGTGGCCTGCTTGCAGAAAAAAGTTCATTATTTCAACATTGAGAATATGTTAATAAACATATTTTATCATAGAGAAAAATATCTAAAACAATCAGCATTTTTGAACAGATAAGTAGCCTTAAAATGTACCCGTAGCATTGACCACGGCCTTTCCTGACTAGATCCTCTATCCGAATCCATTGCCACTAATGCATCACGTGGCTTCACGTGCATCGAATGCATAGCGCGCGAGTGCACTCAATCCCCACAGTGTACGAAAAGACGTAAGCGACACGGCTTTGTAACTGAAGGTAAGCCGTTTGGAATTAAGCAGGAAAATGTTGCAATTATGACGTCATAAGTAGATCGGGAGCGGAATGTCGAGTTGCTTGATTACTTACTGTATTACTAGGGTTTACCTGCGACTGTACCTTTCTTCGAGAAGTGTGGATTTTTTGGGTTAAAAAGGCGGCTATGTCAAGCTCGGGTCATATTAGACGTCAGATTGTTTTCGCGGAATTTCTTAATTATGTTATTTTGTGCACGACACAGTCTAGACTTAGGATAGTAGTGATATCGTGTTACGAAACAATGAGACAAGCAATTTGTGTAACCCGGTCAAATTCACGGTAACAGCTTTGTTATGGTATTTATATGGGTCCGGACTTCAAGGCCTACTTCGCAGAATGATTTATTAAAAAAAATAGGCTATGCGTTAAGTATGTTCAGTTCATAGACGTATTTCCATCAAGTTTTTGGATGAGAGACTAAATATTTGGATGAATTTTGCAAAAAATACTCACTCAACCTCATGATTGGTGCTAATGGTTATCTTGAACAGATAGACATCTACCGTCTCTATAATGGGAATTGTTTGACATGATGCCCAACGCTACCTTCTATCACCGCACTGCTCGCCATCGGCGGGGTGTTCATCCTCACATACTGAAGCCTAAATGGTCGAGAACTGTCCGGTTCCAGCGGAATTTCCTACCGCGAACGCTCCGCATGTGGAATGAGCTCCCTGTCGAGGTTTTCCCCGGGGGCCACAGTATGCGGTTCTTCAAGAGGGGAGTAAATAGGTTCTTAAAGGGACGGCAGCGCGTGTGTGATGCTCCTGGCGTTGCAAGTAACTGCTTAACATCAAGCGGACCGCATGCTTGTTTGCCACCGCCGTAGAATAAAAAAAGACAACATTCACTCCTAAAAAGTCGATACTATGTAGATTTAAAATTAAGAAGGCGTCCGCAACTTCATTCAAGAGGGGAAGAAAAATGCTATTCCTAATCATCTTTGCTGGTTTACCATAGTCGGTTCCCATTTCTGTTTTCGTTCTTTATTCAGTAGTAAAGACATGTACAGTGAGCTGCAGAATTCAATGGCCAAATTATTAATGAATTCTTCATAAATTTAAATTAAACGATTTAAACCGTTGTCAAAGGTTGTTAAAGGATGAATCAACCTTTGACAACGGTAACTGGAAAGTTGCCGAAACGTCAGGGAGGCTCAAATAATTAATATACGCGATATAATCAGTTTAAATCGTTTTATTCAGATGTGTGACAGTTTTGGAAACCGAAGAAAATATTATGAACTTGAAATATTACTGGAATACTAGAAGTAAGTAGTAATTGTAGATATTTTTAGCTACTTCACAATGGTGTAACGAGCATAGATTTTTATCACCCATGCATGCATCACATGAGATCATCTTTGCACTCTTAATCCCAAGGTCTGCACTCTATTTACATCTCGCAAGTACTTATAATTGATCTTCATTAAGACACGTCTTTAAATACTAAAGATGTAGTGACTAGTCATTCGCTCAGTAACTTTTACACCGGGTGACACTGCTGTATTGTCATCATATCAGCAATTTTTCAAAAGAGTAATTAATACCTATTATGGGCCACTATTAGCTCCGCCGCACGGTGTTACCCGCTCATCTAACAGGAACACCACATTTTTCTGGATAAAAAGTAGCCTATGTGTTAATCCAGGGTATCAGCTACCTTCATACCAACACTTATCAAAATTGATCCAGCCAGTTCAGCATGAAGAAGAAGAAGAAACAAACAAACACACTCACAAACTTCCGCCTTTATAATATCATAGATAATATAAATATAAATCTTGTAACATGCAGACAGGCGGACAGACTGAATTTATATTATAATATTATAATCATGCATCGGAGTGAACTAAGCGTTCATAAACATCTGAAAACGATGTTCAGATATATCCGAAGAAAGTTTTCTTCTATTTATCTGATGGCGACTGTACCTGTACACAAGCAGTGACAGTCTACCTCAGACATGTAACCTCAACCGGCAATCCCGTGCATATCTCATTACCCCGGTTCCTCGCGATTATAGCAGCTACATTACCGCTAACTGGGAAATTTGCCCAATCAGACGGCGCTTCCTCCACCCACGCTACCTGACCACTTGTGGATATTAGCAGGTGTTGAGTTGCAAGGATTGCCCGCAAAACTTGAGTCTAGGCCGCATTAGGATCAATAAGCAAACAGTAATTTGGATCATATGAGTATACTAGAGTAGCTTTTGGTTTTACCAGCGTTCCGTTAATATTTCAAAAGGCTTTCTTGGCTTGGCTTTCTTTTCCTTGTTCTTTCTTTTTTTCTCAATGTTACTTACTTTTGAAAATGTTACTGTATAATATCATACAGTAACCTTTTCATCAGAAGATGCTTAATCGCCCCAGATTAGCAGTAGGTGTTGAGTTGCAAGTTGCAAGGATCGCCAAACTTGAGTCTAGGCCGCACATTAGGATCTATATACATACTAGGCAGACAATATTTTGGTTCATATGAGTATGCCAGACTGGCTCTTGGTTTGGCGTTGCATTAGTATTTCGAAGATTTTTTCATTTTTGATCTATGACATTATGCCAATAACATGTGTTTATTCGAAGGCGCTTCCTTATCTACGTTCAATTTGGCCAATTGTGGATATTAGTAGAGGTGTTCAATTGCAAATATTGCCACAAAATTTGGATCCAGACCACAAATTAAATATTATAGGATCTAGAAGCAAGACAAACAATAATATGGATACTAGAGTAATTAGAGTATGTTAGATTCCCTTTCTGTTCTCTGTGTAGAATAGTACGGAATCCTCGGTGCGCGATTTAAATCCGTATTTAGGTAGTGTTGCCTGACGCGTGTAGAAAAGTAAACTCGACGCAAAACAACTGGATTAAGGCAATCACGATGATAATCAAGTGATCCTTATAAAGACAGAACCTTCAATTTTACCAGGATCGGGATGAGGTCAAAAAAACTGGTGCAAATTCAAGGTCCGTGACCGCGTGCTTCCGACAGGATAGACCCACGCGTTACCTTCCGAGACGTGAATCAGCTAATGTGTAAATGCAATGTCATGGAGAGTTAGCACAATATCGGTTTTCTTGAGTTAGTACGGTTTTTTTATTTGGCAACTGAACAGAGGTTTGTCTGCGAGAGGGGATCAGGTATGAAGAGATAACCGGCATTGCGGCAGCGGTAAAATAACCGGCATTGTTCGAAGAATAGGGATGTTTCCTGACAGATCAAAGCAGCTACTTTTCTGAATGTCGAAACGCCGGAATCGGATGAAAATAAGAAAGACAAGAACTATGTCACCGATATCACTTCTACGATCAAAAAGCTTCAGTTTAATTAATTAGAAAAGATAACTGCAATATGGTTTCTACGTGTATATTTTTCAACATCAGCAAACTTGCCTATTGCAGACCTTAAGTGGCATTGGTCAGGAGAATATTTCCTTGGTTGTTTTTTCCGATAGTTACGAGTACATTATATTACATAAAGATTTACAGAGTAATAGGAACGGTTCTCGGATGTGTTAGGAGCGTAATCATGATCTTATCTAGATGACTGATGTGATTTTAATCTCCATAAGCGCCGGAGATGAAATGCGTGGAACCGGTATGGTGCTTGACATAATTTGTCGCTAGTTTTATCAGCTCAGTCCTTCTATATCCTGATAAACTGTCACAAGAGCTTAAACTTTATACAGTGTGGAAAGCTGTTCGATATTAAGTATCCTTCTAATGTATAGTGGACGCTCTTTGCCCTATTATGAGGGTATAACTTCTGTAGCACAGGTTTCTTGCTCAGATGAGTTGACTGCTGTATTTATTAATCAAATAACTTATCTTTTTGATATTAAGTGAAGGAAAGCTATGAAAATATTATTGTTATTGTACAATGAGAAAAACCGCTAGAAATTACTGCCACCGGGAAGAGAGAAAATAAAAATAAATAATACAATGAGCAACCAAACTAACACAATTTGACGCAATTTCGCTTGTTACACGACTTAACGCATTTTATTCGCATGGTAATGAAAGGAAAGAGACTAGCAATATAATATAGGTCACTCGACATCTTTTGCACCAGTTGAAATAAAAAATATATTAAACCAATGATACAAGGATCCAAGCACAAAGAAAAATTGATTTGCGTAACCTGGCGGGAGAGACCGGGAATGGACACACACACTCCACCACCTCAGCGCCAAGGAGACGTCTTGATTTTTCCCTTATACTCTGTGTGTTGATTTTAGTATTATTTGAACCTTTAGCTAATACGTTGGACCGGTAATCTACTACTTGTAATGTTTCCACATTCAAAATAATGAAACATTACATGTAAAAAAAATTGCAAAATCCTCGCCATCGCGGGGCGAAATCTACTCAATTATATCGAGGTACTAAATTGGTCACTTGAACAGTTCTGAGTACGCATTACGGCAGACGGAAGGGTTATAATGGGTCTTTAGCAAAACGCATGAACTTGACATGCGCGCACGCGACATAGAGAAGGAGCCTAGGTCGTCTGCCAGCTGTCTGAAATGAGACCTGAATTAAAAGCGCGGGTAAGGCTATCAGGACATTGAGGCAAAGAGTATAAAAGAATGGATATAAAGTAGAAAGGATGGATGGGAGGGTGATTTTTTATTTATTTACATTTTTACATTTTATTTATTTATTGCATATGAATGATAGGTTACATTTGCAGATGTACATGCTTAATTTATAAGTCTCACCAAAATTCTACCTTTTCAGGTGTACACGCATGAAATGTGGGTACTTATTCTAACAATATTTACAATCATTAAAATTATACAGTATTGAACTTATTACAAATAACAAATTACACTAATCAGTTAATATCAAATAAAAATTAAAATATCCATCCAAAAAAATCTTATTACCTATCTATAAAACAAATTAAATTAAATTCATTAAATAAGTTAAACATAATATTATAATAATATTATTTTTGCGTTTTAACCGTCTTATTATACCAGTGATCAGCATGGCCCGGTATTAAGCGTTGAAAAATTACGAAAATTATTGTAATAAACATAAATTTTACATTATTGTATTATAGAAGATACCTACTGAGCCGGCGGTCCCGGGTTCGAATCCCGGCCAGGGCAAATATTTGTGTGATGAACTCGAATATTTATACTTGGGTTACCTATGGTTGTTCTATGTATTTAAGTATATATTTATCTATATAAGTACGTATATCGTCGTCTAGTACCCATAACACAAGACTTCTTGGGCTTAATTTGGGACTAGATAGATTTGTGTGAGGTTGTCCGATATTTATTTATTTATTTAAGATTTTTTAGCAATAAAGATCGCGGGATTATAAATTCGATGCTTTGGCTAGGGGCTTTGATAGCATTATTGGTAATTGACTCCTGGGAAGCTGTCGGGACGTGGGTTCAAATCTCGTTCAAAGCATAATTTTTCGCCTCTATTTCGCCTACATTTATTTAGTAATAAAAATTGTTTTTAGGGTTCCGTACCCAGAGGGTAAAAACGGGACCCTATTACTGAGACTTCGCTGTCCGTCCGTCCGTCCGTCTGTCACCAGGCTGTATCTCAAGAACGGTGATAGCTAGACATTTGAAATTTTCACAGATGATGTATTTCTATTGCCGCTATAACACCAAATACTAAAAATAAATATTTAAGGGGGGCTCCCATACAACAAACTTACAGATAATGGTACGGAACCCTTCGTGCGCGAGTCCCACTCGCACTTGGTGTATTTTTTATTCATTGAAGATTACTTCATACATCCTTGTAAAACTTCGCATATGGTCACAAATGCGCATAACGCCCATAATATTCTGACGGCGCGTTTGGCTCGGTTTGTAGACAGCTGCCTACTGAGCCGGCGGTCCCGGGTTCGAAATGTTCGAATCCCGGCCAGGGCAAATATTTGTGTGATGAACTCGAATATTTGTGCTTGGGTCATGGTTGTTCTATGTATTTAAGTATATATTTTAAGAACATTTATCGTCGTCTAGTACCCATAACACAAACCTTCTTGACCTTAATTTGGGACTAGATCGATTTGTGTGACGTTGTCCGATATTTATTTATATTGAGAGGTGTTAAGGAAAGGATATTACATATATTATATTATAATGAACGTCTTGATGTTGCTATTGAATACGGATTATATCAATAATAGAATCATAAATTACCTTTTACACAAGTCATGTGACTCGAGCATTAATTATTTATACGTATATATATTTACATACAAACTATCGTTACGCACACACTAGCCAGTCATGTGACTGATAACGTTGTTTATAATAATTAATTATTGTTTATTTTCTTCTTATTTACACTTATTATATTAGTGTCATATGATTATGAGTGCCGTTGACTCAATTATTGTAAGTCATTTAAAACTAGTGTAACAAAGTTAAGTATTTACTACTATTGGATGAAATGTGAAAAATGAAAAATATAGTATTTCGACAAAAAGAAAGTAAGAAGTATTTTATTTATTTTCTCCACCACAGTATACAGCTTATATACAGTAAATTAATATTGCTTTTATTACAACTAGGATCAAGTTTTTCAAATATCATAGGATTCAGAACGCCAAATGGCAAAAACCTATACAAAAAAAAAAATTACGTTACAACACTCCTTCTTAAAATGTTCTTAGGGTTCAGAAGGTTCATCCTGCCAAAGGAGGATTCCAGATCATCAAAAGTCTTCGGGCTTATTTACCTGCTCAACACCATATAAAAAGGCGTGAATTTCCAGCTCCTATCTAAAACAAATAACCTTACTTCTCATCTATTTGGCGATCTATTACCAATTCGCCTCTCGAAGCTGATAATTAAATTAAAGCGAGGCACATGATCAATCAGCTCGCTAACTTGGCAAACTACCCTCTAATTGGCAATAATTCGACGAATGGTTGAGGTAATCGGCAACGTCATTAAGTGGGAATTTGGCATGTTCAGGGTAAAGTCCGGCGCACGCTACGGCTTCTAGTGACCGCCATAGTACATCTCTCTTTTTCTCACTTCGAGTGTGGAAAAGAGACAAGTGTACTGTGGCGGCCACAAGAAGCCGTAGCGTGCGGAGCCAGTTACTGCGGGGCTAGCACATCTTGCAGTGACTTCGCTTGCCGCGCGACTCAGTGTCACCCGTCTCGATAACACGGTATTGACAGAAAAGTGACAGGTAGTATTTCTGGCGCGACAAAGAGTCGCGTGTCACAGTTATGCTAGACGTGCTGCCCGTATAGCACGACTCTTGTCGCGCGACACAGTGCTACCCGTCACCCTCTCACATTATTGTACAGAAAGAGACAGGCAACTATCTCACGCGAGAAATAGTCGCTGGTGCTGGTCAGTTTCTTGGGGTTCTGTAGCCAAAGGGCCCCTATTTGCGCATAATATGATCGCTATTACAATAAATACTGAAAATAGGAAAAAAGTTCTAAATTAAAGAGGGTCCTCCCTTAAAGACGCGTTAGGGATTTCTACGTTTTTTGCTCTAACGGTTGAATAGGTAAGCATTTTACTTCCCTGTCACCAACAGCATCAGTACCATCAATCATCTTCAACCACAATCTGACCAACTGACAATTATGAATGACAATTTTACAATTGTTCCTAGGTCAAATTTAATTCTATCTGGTGATGGTGTACATACGTTTACGTAACTAGTGACAATCGTCATGAACATCGAATATCATTGTCACCACCCAATTAAGTAATTTCCTGAGTAAAAATGTGCCCGACCCAGCCACTTAAGTTCGGCGACTGTCTCAGCTTTAAATATCTACAACCTTGGTTCTCTTGCGGATCTCATCATTTCGGATTCGATGCCGCAAGGAAACTCCGACCGAGCATAGCTCGCTCCATTGCAATTTGAGTAACTTTGAGGCTCGCTGGTGAGCGACCACGTTTTAGGGCCGTATGTCATCACTCTGGCCTCTCTGTTAATATAAATATTGCCTTAATCCTACTTAAAGTGTCAGGAACACTTGAAATATACACGAAATATATTATTTTAAAGTCTTATTTGGGCGAATAATCTTCGATAAACATAAAAATACTAGGAAAACCCCTCAAATACCACACTAAATATAGTAGCAGCATTATATACACATTTTTATTTACATTGTAATGAGAACTGAGTTATCTAAATGTAACTGGAATTAATAGATAAGTCAACGACCCCTTGTCTGTTTATTTCTCGCTTTTAACCTTCGCCAGGACAAAAAATATATAGACTTTGTTTGTGAATAGTTCCGTAGAAAAGGTAATCTTGCATTTTCATACCGTACTAGCGGCCCGCCCCGGCTTCGCACGGGTGCAATGCTGATAAATTATGCATGTTTTATACATATAAACCTTCCTCTTGAATCACTAAAAATCTATCTAAAAAAACACATCAAAATCCGTTGTGTAGTTTTAAAGATCTAAGCATACATAGGGATAGACAGACAGCAGGAACCGACTTCGTTTTATAAGTACTATGTAGTAATGAAGAATGAACAAATCAGGTGAAGAAAGTCGCTATTTTTTCTCAAAGACGAAGATTTCCATTGAGAAACTAGCTACAATTTTGGTATGCAATTTGACATAATCCAAAAGTCAAATTGTCAACTACTTTTGCTGCTGACTGTACAATTACTGGAAAAGAATAACCAATCGTTTTTAAGCGGTTTTTCAATAGATTTAAACGTAAAAATCGGCTTGGACGCAGATGAAACTAATACATAACTTATTATTATGTACAGTCAACCAATTTGATTCCTAGGCCATTTCGTACCTTGTCACAGTGAACGTCAATATGAAAGCCGCTTGAAATCTCATATCATTGTCATTGTGACAAGGTTCTATAGTGGCCTAGAAATCAAATTGGTCGACTGTATGTTCAAGTGATCAACAGAACCCTAAACGACAAAAACCGCTGCCATTAAATGTCAATTCTAGCGCCTGACCTGCTTTTTTGTAAATCGGTTAATAAATATTTTGGTCATAATATATCTATAATATCTAACAGCCATTAAACTTAATTAAATAGATAATTAAGTATAATGACTACTGATAGTTGACCATAAGTTTAACGTTGATTAAATTTTTTTTCAGACCGAAGCAGTTTTCCTAAATATCAAAATGGGCGATATGAGGGTTGAAAACGTAAAAATCGCAGAACCACTAGTATAAAGTATTTTAAATGTTGCTTTCGTAAGCTATAAAATTCAGTATACTGCCTTTTATCGTATTTTGATCGAATGTTTCATTTAACCGAATTTTCACTTCGCAGAATTTTTATTCCTCTGTGGTAATTTTTTTTCAGATTTCTTGCAAATATCATCCTATTGATAAGGGTAGGTCAGGTTTGTGCTATAAAAATTCCAAATAGTTGACGGTTTCAGAGAAAAATGCCATATCCAGCAGGATAAGGGAAGATCGTCAACAAGGTGGACCGACGACCTGGTTAGGAACGCAGGCAGAAACTGGATGAGGGCGGCCCAAGACCGATCGTTATGGAGTACTGTGGGGGAAGCCTTTGTCCAGCAGTGGACATGATGATGATTCAGACTTTCTGGACAGAATAGTCGACTAGAATCTCTCAAGATTTTTTTTTGATCGGTACCCTATCGCAACTCCAATAAAGTGTTTTCCATCTGTAACGTTTCGCCAAGTGTTTATTTGTCCGAAAGTGTTTTTTTCTTGAAACCCGTAATATTTTCAGGGTTTTATAAACATCGTTTTAAAGAACCTATTAGGTTAGGTAAGCTTGGTTTTATAATTATTCAAAAAAAATGTTTTGGAAATAAAATGGCTTGCGGACAAATGAACATTTGACAAACCGGTACAAAAATTAGTGTTTCACATACGTAAACCTTTTGGATCTCTGGTGTATCCTACTGAATCTGTCCACTAATATCAACCAGCTCCCTGCCGAGGTTCTCCCCGAGGGCTACAGTATGCGGTTCTTCAAGAGGGGAGTCAATAGGTTCTTAAAGGGTCGGCAGCGCGAGTGTGATGCTCCTGGCTTCGCAAGCTTGCATAGGTGTCGGCTTGTTTCTCATCGTCATAATATTAAAAAAAAAAACCAGAGGATCGGGCTGCAAGACCCTGATCTTAGCAGATGCTGTCTCGAAATCAAATCACACTAATATTACAAAGCCGAACATTTGTGTGTTTATGTGTATGTTTGTTTCTTCTTCACGCTCAAATGGCTTGACCAATTTTGATACATTTTGGTATCTAGGTAGGTGATACCCTGGATTAACACATAGGCTACTTTTTATCCTGAAAAATGTAGTGGTGCAGCTAGCTTTTTATATGTTTAATTGTTTATTGCCATCTTTAGGACCTTGTTTCAATACTCACCAAAGTCCCAAGGTAACTATGCCCGATCTCATCTTCTGAAGTTTCGTCAGACACCAGCGTTTGCCTCTTGAACCGCATTTCACTTCACAATCACTCACTCTCAATTACAATAAACTAATTCCATTTATTTTATGAGAAATATACGAGATTCACTTTCGATTAAGGTACAATTTTGAAAATGTATGAGAATATTATTCGAGATTGAGTTACCAAGGATTCACTTACAAAAATTAAGACACAATTTCCGTTATGTGGCACTATCACATTAGCAACCACAACGTATAGGACCAGAGACTATTTACATTTTCGACGACTTTTAACTTTGGTATATTTGTTTTTTATTGGAGATGGTTAGTCCGCGCTGACCGGACCAGGTAAACTGCAACAATATCAACTCGCGCGCATGAAACTGAAACTAAGGCTCCGCACACCACGAGACTTGGACCATCTTTTAAAACGTCATATCTGCACCTACAGATGTCAAGTCATACGTCCTCTTTGAATTGAGACGTTTTTAACTCTGTTGTTAGACCGTAATAAGTATATTACTCTTATATTGGCGCTTGTGACGTTTTGATTCAAGCGGTAAAGCTATTAGCAGTCGTTATCTTGGATAAATATTTCCCTTTCTGGCAAAAGGGCGTAATTCAGTAGCAAAAGTTGGTAAGTTAAGTATTTATGTCAATAGAGTATTGTGCGTGTGTATACAACAATATGAACAACATTATAATATTGGTTGGGTCATATTTACACTACTCATACATCTAGCAATGCATAATACTATTTTAAGATAGTAGTATAATAGACTACATATTTGATATTATTTTTTGGAGACTTGCTAATATTATGGTCTTCAAGGACTTAGTCGTAGTCGGTCAAAAAGCATACTAATATCCTTAGGTACATATATTATTATATACTCAAGTATCAAAAATTATCGAAATCAGTCCAGCCGTTTTGATTTTGATGTTGAATTGAGTGAGACCGTAGCGTTAAGGGGGAAAAACATTTTCACCTATTTTTTAAAGCTACAGAAAATTCCGTAATCTTTTCATATTTTTTTCTTCCTATAAAAAAAGATTCAAGTTTTTTGAAAAAAAAATACTCGTCTTGACTTCGTTTTCTCCATTTCTGTAATTCCACTAGGTAGCTGTATGTAGTGCACATGTGAAATAAACTTTAGAAAACTATTAGTGAGTCGTTATCAGCTCAAATGCAAATAATACTGTGATTATGCTACTCATTTTGGTGTATTACCTGGTATTTATAGTCAAATGCCGTCTAAATAACTATATCTGAGTTTATATTATTATAGCCGATATTTTTATAGTAGAAAGTAGCTGCGCCGCGAAACGTTACCCTCTAATCCCACGGGAACACTACATTTTTTCGGGGTAAAAATAGTTTGTGTTAATCCAGGGTGTCAGCTACCTTCATACCAAAATTTATCAAAATTGATCCAGCCGTTTGAGCGTGAAGAAGTTACAAACATACACATAAACAAAACAAACACTCACAAACATTCGCCTTCATAATATTAGTGTGATTCCCAGACTTTGCTTTGATTAAACAATAGCCGATTGAACCATTGATACAAAGATCAAACCAAAAAAAAAA
Organism: Apotomis capreana; assembly: GCA_947623375.1. Classification (NCBI taxonomy): domain Eukaryota; kingdom Metazoa; phylum Arthropoda; class Insecta; order Lepidoptera; family Tortricidae; genus Apotomis; species Apotomis capreana. Next base: position 1,410,411 of record OX392522.1, read on the forward strand.
ACAAATGTGTAACCTGGCGGCAGAGACCGGGTAGCGAACCCGGGACCTCCATTACAGGTCCAATGTATCAATCACTTCACCATTCCAACGCCACCGTCTATGATGACTGCGTTTATCACGTGATAAATAAGTGACAAAGCATCTGTCACTCACACTCGCATTTTGTCAAAACGGGAGACCTTCCGAATATTTTCTTATGCTTTGTGTGTTGATACTGTTGATCTTTGCATTGTTTATTTGAAAGACTACACACTTCAGTGACCGCAGGGTATCCCAACTTTTTCGTTTGTTGAGATTACAGAAAATAATTTCACACACAAAAGTCCCTTTAATTTTTTAACAGAAATAATGTTTTACCTCTGAGAGTATTAGAAATGTAAAAAAATTATCGGCTTTAATAATTTATTGAAAATGACGTTGCGCACCGTAGCTTTCCACGTCACGGTAATGCAACGCTATGCAATCAACGCTATGATGCCCTTACCAAGTCTTAATGCGACCGTACTCACTAGCTACTGCGTAAACTCTTAGTATGGAGAGTACAGCTCCCCTAATGGTCACTTTGTAGAACTACAATTCTTCATACAGAGCGTTGACGCAGTCGCTAGCGAGCACGGTCACTGTAAACTCATCGTAAGGGTACTGCAGTCTCCAACTCACTCTCATGATAAAACGCTCTATCAAGAGCGAATAAAACAACAAGAAGTGTTTCGTAGCTGACTGTACTTATATTTATCGCATCTCTCATGATGAAGCGTGCAAGCGCGAAAAACGAGAGTTCGGTTTGAAACTGACTGTACTCATATTTATCGACGTGCCCCGCACTAATCAGTCGATAATTGCGTACGCAAATCGAATCTCACGAGTTAGTCGATCAGGTGATTTTGCGCAAACTTGATTTGCCAAATTGCGGTCAATGCCTTATCAAAATTAGTAATGTGTTATTATACTCATGATGATTGAAAGGGTGCCCCTTGAAATCTCGACAAACTTTTCATCGAATTTCATTTCATCGAAAACGATTCACAGAATATTCAGTATAAATATTATCTCTTGGAGTATTATGGCTTCATTGACTATTCATTACATATTATAACAATTATTAGAGCTATGTTATAAGGAATTTTAAATGCTTAAAATTACATTTAATAGATTATTTTAAAGACAGAACATCAAATAATTTATATTATTTCATCGAAGTATTATTATACAACTCATTCATTTCAGGTTAGGTTAGGGTTATTTTTTTTTTGATGACCCCAAAAACGAAACGGCTCGCAGACATAGGTTGGTTAGGTTAGGGTTTTTTTTTGATGACCCCAAAAACGAAACGGCTCGCAGACATAGGTTGGTTAGGTTAGGTTAGGGTTATTTTTTTTTCATGACCCCAAAAACGAAACGGCTCGCAGCCATAGGTTGGCTAGGTTAGGTTAGGGTTATTTTTTTTTTTGATGACCCCAAAAACGAAACGGCTCGCAGACATAGGTTGGTTAGGTTAGGGTTTTTTTTTGATGACCCCAAAAACGAAACGGCTCGCAGACATAGGTTGGTTAGGTTAGGGTTATTTTTTTATGACCCCAAAAACGAAACTACTCGCAGACAGGTAGGTTAGGTTAGGTTCGGGTTATTTTTTTTATGACCCCAAAAACGAAACGGCTCGCAGACATAGGTTGGCTAGGTTAGGTTAGGGTTATTTTTTTTTTGATGACCTCAAAAACGAAACGGCTCGCAGACATAGGTTGGTTAGGTTAGGTTAGGGTTATTTTCTTTTGATGACCCCAAAAACGAAACGGCTCGCAGACATAGGTTGGTTAGGTTAGGTTAGGGTTATTTTTTTTTTCTGACCCCAAAAACGAAACGGCTCGCAGACATAGGTAGGTTAGGTTAGGTTAGGGTTATTTTTTTTATGACCCCAAAAACGAAACGGCTCGCATACATAGGCAAACAAAAGGGTACACACATAAAACGTAATATCTACCCACATCCGTCCGCGAGCGCATTGCGTTTAGTTCCTCACATAATTAGTTGAAGTTGTAGAATGATAAATACTGAAATGATTTTCTAAAATGTAAAATTTAAAACAAAATAATAAAATATGGAATAATAAAATATGAAATAAAGAACTGCGAAATAAAGTATATAATAAATAATATTTCTATAGATTAAAAATCGGTGTTATAAAAATACACCATTTAATTGTTCGATGTAATGAATATTCGATCAAATGAAAAAATGCGTACCGTTGACTTTGAACTGAAATTCGATTAAACGTTTGTCGAAATTTCAAGGGTAAACCTGATTGAAACCATCTTCATTCAATTTTATGTCGCAGCAGCTGACGGAACAATTATTATTATTTCCTATGAAAAGACAGAGTTCGAAATTATCAAGATAATTAACGCTTCATGAGAATCGGATAATTATCACATAATAATCGGAAAATTATCACCAGTGTACGAAATTCATTTGTTATATTGTTTCATAAAAATCATTTGATATATTGTTTCATGACAATTTCTAACAAAAATAAAAATAAACAAATAAGTTTTATAATTTTTAATTAATTCAATATTTAACTTAACAAACCACTCGAGGTCGTTCAACTTTAAATAATCCGAACGATTTTTTCTTGTAAAGGTAATCCCCACGGCGCGGCACGTTGACACATTACTTCAAATAAGGCTCACTTTCACGAGCGCAACTTTTTGTTATTATCAATCGATAATAATTATCCACCTATTATTATCACGACTTAGCGTCGCCTGTCACTCTCTCGCAGTACAGCGAAGAAAGATATAGGTAAAATTTCTCGCGCAAGAAAGAGTCGCGTGTCACAGTTGTGTTAAATGTGCTGTCTCATATTTACATCTATTAATCTATCAATTATATCTACAAACCGCGAGCGTAAAAATAAATACCTACTACAAAAAAATAGAAATGAGCCTTCGCGTCAGCAAATATCTACACCAAAAAAGATATTTCTTAACAGTAACCCAAATGACATAACCGGCAATGGACCGGCAATCCAGAGGTACCGGGTTCGATGCCCGGTCTCTTCCCCCAGGTAGCTCCTTTTTATTTTTTTTTAAGCTTTGATCTTTTTATTAATGTTTAGCTGCTAGTTACATAATTCGACGGACTGACAAACTGACCTACTAGTAACCAAAATAAGTTGTGTAAAATTAGCATTGGTTACTACTGAACACAATTTAGCTATTTTTCAAGTATGTAGTTAAACTAGTTGTTTCGTGTTGTTCGATGTATATGTGATAAGTACTGTAGGTAGCTATTTACGTTCAAATGTTCAATATTTAAGGCTGACTATACAAATTATTACAGTCGCAAAAACCATTAAAATATTATTACTTCTTTACTGCTTTACCTTATTACGAAATTAAGGATAAGTATGGATAAATTATACGACCATGTTTCATTAATATTTCGAGTTCTGACGCTAAGGTCGTTTACTCGTTAGCCATTGTCAAATCCTTAAATTACTTTTTAACCACCTACGCAGAATTTTTTATTATAGTACCAAAGGGCGTACACAATTACTTTTTTTGCGTTTTTGCCAATTTTGCTCAATTACGGCGTTTGAATTCAGCAAACATATTTAAGTGCCTCTTGAGGGTTTTGCAAAAAAAACTGCACCTTTACAATTTTGTAAGCAAACAACCATTTGAAAAACACTTTTTTTCTGAGGGGTCATCATCATCAATAAACTACGACGCACTTTGTTACGGAGTGGGGTTCAACAATAATGACCATTTGAGAAGAAAAAAAAAGGAAAAATTGAAAAATTTAAATATTCGGGCGGGTTTGAACCCGCGTTTCCCACGGCTTTCCGGGCCAACATGAGTGTCTTAGCTATTAGACCACCGACACCGTGCTCCATAGTTTGTTCATCCAGTTTTTATTTCTTGAATACCTTAGGGCTTGTGCACAAATCACGTGAGGTTCAATAGGGGGAGGGGGGGTCACGAAAAAATCACGATATATCTCGTTGGGGGAGGGGGGGTATAAGGAGATCACACGTGTATTTTTCTAGAGTAAACGAACTACGAAATAATCGATATTTTTTCTCGGTATCGATAAAAATTAATCTTCACTTGTTAAATACTTCAAAATAGCAAGTCTATTTTACGAAATTTCGGCGGAAAAAAAATATACGTCAGGTAGTGAGGGGGAGGGGAGGTAGCAAGAACCTCACCAAATATCACCAGAGGGGAGGGGGGGTCAAAAAGTAGCCGAAAACCCCTCACGTGATTTGTGCACAAGCCCTTAGGGTGGCATCGTTATTGTCACTTAAAACTTTTTTTTTTTTTTTAATTTTTGCTTCAATAGTAAATAGATGGTTTACGCTAGCTTAATAAAAATAACTTTGGGTATTCACAAGTTTGAGGACATTACAGATCATACACATAACACAGCGATTAATAAAAATTTATTCGACAACAAAGAAATATAAAAACTGGTGACGTTGCATCAACTTTGTGCGCGGATGAAAGAAAAAAAGGCAATCATCTTTTGCACTTCAGCGGCGAGTTAAAAATATCCTATAACTGAGCGATTTCGAAAAAGTGTACACGGTCTTTTTTTTCTGAAAAAAAATGTAGGTATTACTCTATTTTTTAAAACGAAATCAGGAAAATATACTAGATAGAAAAGAGAAAATATACAATTATCATATCCATACTAATATTATAAATGCGAAAGTGTGTCTGTCTGTCTGTTACCTCTTCACGCTTAAACCGCTGAATCGATTTTGATGAAATTTGGCATAGAGATAGTTTAAGATCCGAGGAAGGACATAGGATAGTTTTCATCCTGGAAATTATAACTAAAAATATTGAAAAGTGAGTGAACATTTCTATTAGGGTGCGGTGACCCTGTAGGAAATGTAATTATTAGACCAAAAGCACAATTGCTCTTACATTTGCTTAGGCGCTTTTAATAATCCCTTTTATCAAGTTCCACGCGTACGTAGTCGCGGGCAAAAGCTAGTACATAATAAACATGATAATCACAAAAATAATACATGTTAGATCGATATCTCGCCGTATAACAAGTGTTATGCTACCAGAAATTGTCATCGAAACAATCACGGCTTTGTAGGACAATGCGATAAGATAATTCCAAAACCAAAATCCTCCAACCTCAAAAACTGACTCATGATCGATCAATCACCACTTTCTAGAAATGACAATGCTTAACATATCAATTAGGATACTGTTGCAACATATGCATACTATAAATAATATGACTAATATTTTTTCGCATTGTCCCCTAATTTAAAGAGCCCACCCATGCAAAATTCGTCAGGTGAATGATCCTAAATCTCAACATCCATAGTGATTAAAAATCTGTCCCTTGAAAATAAGAAACTTAAACAGTTTTTCTTCAATCTTGTCAACGTGAAAACACGATTGGTAATTAATTTTCTCGATACTTTTATCTCTCAAACGTAACTCTTTTTTTTTTTCGGTTGGATCTTCAAAACCCTTCCGTTTTTAACAATGTTTTTTAGCTTAATAGATGAACAATTATAAGTTCTCAAAAACTGTAAAACTATTTTCAATATAAAATGCACACGTTTATGACACAACTCAAAAAACATGATTTCCACGCTTCTGAGCACGCACTTCCATCTCGCTCACGCTTACGCTCAGTGAGAGAGAGAAAGAGAACTAACCAACGCGTTGGCGCCCTCTTAATAAGGGATAAGATGAACAATATTTTTTTAAGTTTAGTAGTCTAAATTAATTGTGTTCGAAACGAACGTTAAATGACATACTCCGTGTGGAACCAATTGGATTGCTGGCAACATTAAATAAATATATATCTTCAGTACATAGACGTCAATAAAATTAAGTTCACTGTAGACTAGGCTTTTTTTTAATTTTCTTGGTCCTAAGTCGAAACATGGCGAAACTATAACGGTTCCTTGTTACCCGCGGAACCCTAAAAAAATAGTTTTTCCGACACAATTGGATGGCAAAACTTTATTCACTAGGAAGAAAAATACATATTTTTAAACCCATTTCCCTATCTGATAAAGAATAGATACTACAGATGTGTTAATTTAAAGATACAATAATTAATAAAAGAGCTCAATGTCTCAATTTCTCAATATCTATTAAACTTCACCTTCCTCAACGTAAGATAAGAGCATAGAAGCAGGTAGATTATCTATGATCTATTTTGACGTCGGCAGCTATTATCTAAAGGAGATAAGCTGACGTGCCAAACAGCTGTGGTAACACAGTGAAATTATTTAATATCAGTATCTTGATTCAGAAAAAACCGTCATAAAATATGATCAAAGGCACGCAGTAGACAGGTACGTACATAACAGATATATTAACAATGCATCTTGTAAATTTACGATTCTTACTATCTCTCTCGCGGTCTTCACACTTGCTGTAAAACATGGGGACTGGGGATCGTGCGTGTAAAATGCACATTCTAGAGTAATGGCTACTGCGCTTATGCATTCTAAAGAACATATGATGCAGAGGACGCTCTAGTATCGTAGAATTATGGAATCAAAGATTTGTCTAATAGCTCAGTTGGGACAGTAACGTAGGTGTGTTTGCTCTCAGAAGACTGAGAAATACTGTGTCAATGGAAGCGTCAAAAACAGCCTACCATGGCTATGTGTCATCTGTTCTTCACTATGGCCTAATTCTGTGGGGTAACTCTGTGGATGTGGATAGAGTTTTTAAAATCCAGAAAAAATGGGTCAGAGCGATTTGTAATGTGCGGGACGATAGCTGTGTGCCCTTATTTAAAACACTGCGCATACTCCCTTTACCGTGCCTTTATATAAGGGAAGTATGCGTTTTTGTTAGCACTCACCAATCATATTTTAAGAAGAGAGGTGAAATTATACACAGGGAAACCAGAAAAAAAGTTATGAGCTTGATATACAAACCACGAGCAACCAAAGCTGTGTACCGCAAGAATGCTTTTAACATGTGCATAACTTTGTACAATAGCCTTCCTGAGGAGATCAAGCTACTTAAAGGAATTAGTTTTAAAAATAAACTCACCGCTTGGCTTCTAGAGCATTGCTTTTATAGTGTGAATAGCTATTTAAACCGTACCTGACTTTTAAAATTTAATTCTATTGTTATTTTGGCTTATTTATTATTATTTCCTTTATTAATGTGAATTATTATTATTATTTTCTGACATTGCATTTATTTTAATTTAATTTGATGTTACTTTTTGTTATAATTATTACCTATTTAATTTAATTTCAATTAATGGAGCGCGCTCAAATGTTTGCACGCCTGCTTGCAGGCAGAATACATGGCGGAGGAACGTTTATACGTACTTAATATTAAGATCTGTTATGTGAAAACTGTATTCATGCAAATAAACAATTTTGAATTTTTGAATTTTTAGGGTCGCATCGCAAGTTCGTCCTGCTAACATTGTAGTAGATCACATTACATTTTTCTTTCATAATTTACCTTTGTTGTCAATATTTATAAAAGTTAAAGTACTGATTATAATGCTTGTGGCTAATCCCATGTGGCATCGGTTACGCGCGGAAGCGTAGCGGCCGTGAGTGGAACCGTAGAGACCGGCTCCATTGTCGCACGGCGTACGGAAAGGAGTATTTTGCTCCCCAGGGACTCAATCATTGTCTCAGTAAATAATAATAATTAAACTGGTGGCTTTGTGAGCTGAAGACTTCGCGAATTTGTCAAGAAATGGAATTGTATTTTTTTTTTACGTTTTCAACGCCCTCCGATTTCGAAAACTGAAAAATTCAATGTAATTAGGAACCTACTCACAAAACTTCATGAAAATCGGTTGAGAAAAGCGAGCTCTCGGCGAGAACAGCCAGAAATCCGGACATACGAAACAATTTTAGGCTAAGCTGAAATGAAGACGCTACGCTCGCTCGGCCAATAAATGGACTGTCACCCATTGACAATGCATTGTAACATGTACCCATTTGATGCGCAACATTAGAAGCTAAAAACGCAGTTTTTTTAAATTACATCATTTATTTCGGTGGGGAGAGTCATTCGAATTATGATTGTTGGATGATTTTAGGGGGTCAAAAATTGATCACGTAATTTCTGAATCCTGTCAAACTAATATGTGATTTTGACATTACTATCCGAGAGTTGACTTTATTCTTGGAATAAAAAAAGTTTGGGAGAACCCAGCCTAAGAGAGAGATGGCGCTATTCTCAATCTTTAATCTCTTTATCGATTCCGTTTTAATGTGGAAATACCTCATTTTTAATGTAAAATTAAAGATTCATTTCTTCAAGGGCAAAATAGTAAAGTTACCTAAAATAGGCCAGCCAAACTGTTATATTCCTGTTTTTCAACAGGGATTGCTGGAGCATTAATTAATACTCAAGGTTTAATGCACATGATATATTCAATAATATGACATAATACAATACAATAAAACAATTCTTTATTGCACACCAACAAGAAAAATGTTGCAGTTGAAACCTTAATGCTACACACTGACAGTTATTTTGTGTTGACCAACTTATATTTATGAGCTACAACACAATTCGTGCCGTATCCGACAGTGGACACGGCGGCCGGCGTCTTCCCCTTCTCGCCGAGACAATTGCCCATTATGCTTGCTCCTTCGAGCGCCTGCGCAGCCAAGAGATATCCCAAGAAAATCTCAACTATTCATATATGTATATGTAGCTATAATATATTAGATTTTATGGAAAGGGTATTTTATGATAAAATATCTAAAAAAAACTTTTAGGGAAAAATCTGATGGAATGAGTCTCCTCTTCTTCTTCTTCTTTTTCTTTCTTTATTGGCACACTAAACAGATTACATTCATTTCAAAAAATAAAGATACAAAGGACAGGCATTGCAGATAAATGTCATCCAAAATAAGCATGCACATCATGATTTTAACAATATATGTACATTGAAAAAATATCCTAAAATAAAAATTATTATAAATCTAATATTACTATAATGGCTCAACTGTTTAATTTAACATTCTATTTAAATATTTTATACATATTGAGCATTTTGAATTAGAATAACAAAACAATCAAAAATGTGTAAACAGAGATGGCGTTTAACGCGAGAGCAATTCTACAATCTGCCTCCTGAATACCAAAAATCGTGGATTGAAAATGTCGATGTTATTATTTTTTGACACTAGGTCGTTGTACTGACGGCACATTCTTACGATAGGATTGTAATACGAGGTGTTGTTCCTGTATACCTGCAGAGCAAACACTTTAGGGGCGCGAGATCTAAATCGTGGTGTGTTAAAGGTGATATGTGACAGAATATAGGGGGAGTCAATTTTAGAATGAAGGACCTTGTGTAAAAATAGCATGTCATACAAGAGACGACGTGACTGGAGGGAACAAATGCCCAATGTTCGTAAACGCTGGTCGTAATTTTGGTGGATTAAGCCGTGATTGTATCTATACGACATGATTCTTAGACACCTCTTTTGAATACGCTCGATATTATTTGAGTGAACTGAGTAATATGGCGACCAAACAATGCAGCCATATTCGAGTACACTACGTACAAGACTTTGGAATAGGCACAACAAGCTATTAGGCCTTTTGAAGTCTTTGGTAACACGAAGGATGAATCCTAGCATTTGGTTGCTTTTCCTAATTATGTACTCGTAGTGTGACTTAAAGTTCAGTTGTTCGTCAAAGTAAATGCCAAGGTCCTTAGCGACAGCTTTGCGTGCAAGACTTTGGTTAGCCAGCGTGTAGTCGTATATAATCTTTTGTTTCTTATTTGAAAAAGATATAACGAAGCATTTATCAACATTCAGTAACATGCGATTATCACGACACCAATCAGATACACAAGCTAAATTATGCTGTAGCTGTAAGCAGTCACTCACATGATCTATGTTCATAAACAACTTTAAATCATCTGCATATAACAAAAAAGGACATGATACCTTATCCGCCAAGTCATTTATAAAAACAATAAACAACAAAGGTCCCAAATGCGAACCTTGAGGCACACCAGAAGTTATCGGCGCCGGGGTCGATAGAAAACCATTAATGGCTACAAGTTGGCTCCTGTTATTCAAGTAAGAACAAACCCACCTGAACAAACTACCGTTTATGCCGTGAAGAGCAAGTTTGTGGCAAAGTATGCTGTGGTCAACCTTGTCGAAGGCTTTCGAGAAATCTGTGTATATGGAGTCCACCTGACCTCTCCTTGCAAAACTAGTACATAAAAAGTCTTTATATTCTAACAAGTTAGTAATAGTAGACCTATTCTTGACAAAACCATGCTGTTTTTCTGATAAAAATGATCTAAAGTGGTTGTATAGGTGTTCATAGACAATAGATTCGAAAAGCTTGGCCATACAGGACAAGATGCTTATAGGCCCATAATTTTCACAGCACAACTTTTCACCTGACTTGTGAATAGGAACAATATGGGCAGTTTTCCATATTGTAGGAAATGTTCCAGATGCCAATGACTTATTGAATATTAAGCTTAAAGGAAGCCCAAGTTCTTCAGCACAGGATATAATAAAAGAGGGGGTATGCCATCTGGCCCAGCGCCCTTATTTCTGTCAAGCATCTTAATTTTCGCAATGATATCATTTTCTGATACCAAGACCGAGCATAAAGATGCGTTACCAACAGTAGACGTATCAGAAGAAGATATAAGAGGATGGGATGACAGGTGTGTGGAAGTATCAAAAACAGATGCAAAATAGGAAGAGAAAAGGTTGCAGATGGCTTGATTTCCTGAGGCTGTAGACTCTCCGTAAGTCATTGTCTGTGGCATTGTCGAAAGGCCCCTCTTGTTCTTTACGTAACGCCAAAACGCTTTGACATCATCTTGTAAGGCATCTTCTACAGACAATAAAAAAACCCTATAGCATCTAACCGTCATAGCCTTACATCTTTTACGAAGCATGGAGAAAGAGTCATAATCGCGTGGATTGCCGTATTTCTTGTACAATTTATGAAACTTAAGTTTTTCGGCGAGGCAATTTTTTAACGCACTACTGTACCATACTGGATAGTTATGGCCTGATTTGTTTTTGTAAAACTAAATATTAAGAAGCGTTTCGTAAAATACTTGAATACAGACATTCACATCTGATGCCACAAGCAAAGACTTCCAGTCCACCAAAAGCAAGTCATTACGAATCTTACTTAAATCGCATTTATTAAAGTTTAGCCTTTTAATGTTGTTGACAGCCGCAGCAAATACGGGTTGCAACTGAGGGATATCAACAACAATAGAAGGATGATGATCATCTTGCTTCGTCATGGGTTCGGCACCATATACCTTGACGCAGTTAGAGGTTGATAATACTAGGTCGAGAAAACGCCCATTTGCGTTTGGTATGCTATTCAATTGAATTAGACCACACAATGACATGAACTCAAAGAGCATATGCGATTTACGATCTTGCGGATTAAGTGGACTTAATACTCCCAAAGTCGATACAGACCATCCAAGATTAATCGTGTTAAAATCCCGACATATCAAAATGCGTACGGAACGGGTTTACTTACGTCGTAGAAGTCGAATATCGCTCAACATGCTTCGGATCGGTACGCGATTCATCATCAGGAGCTACGATCATTTGCGGTGGTGGCCAATCGAACACATCGAGCGATATTCAACTTTTACGACGTGAGGAAACCAGTTTCGTATTTTTTTTTATAGTAAGAATTGAATTAGGAACCTCTTCCTTATATATTCTTTTGAACTTACACGATATTTACACATTATTATGACAAAACGCGACTTAATCGCATTCAAAAAGTGTTTATTTATTTAATTACCTCGTCGTTTCGAACGTGATGTAACGTTCGAGGGGAAAGGGGGACCGAGTTACGTGAAACATGCCAACTTTGCCCGTTTTTTTCGTAAAAACCCGAATTTCTCTCATTTTTTCTATGACAGGATAAAGTTTTTTTTGTCTAACGTATCCATCGTATTCATATGCATGCGTTTATTGCGAGAAACAATTTTTAAATCTACATTTAACCAATTTTTTTATCAATTTTCACCTCGGGTAAAGTTATCTAAAGTTTTGCAAACATTGCCCAAATCGATTATTTTCGTAATTATAGCCCCTACAACGTTAAGATAAGGATCAGTATAAATTCTGGGGTAATAATGGCGTTCTACTTAATATCCTGGTCTTAACTGTACAAACACGTGTGCAATATGAATGGGCAATGTTACATAGGTATTTTGTTTTTCTCCATACAAGCCGAATCAAGCAGTTTGAAATTGTTAGGGTTGTCACTTTTGGTTGAGTAAACCATCTTTACCAATACCATTATCAAAATGAAAAATGTATGCTTAATATTCGATACTAATAGTTAGGCAGTTATTTTTTTACTTCACGTTAGAATAATCTAAATAAAAATTGTCATAATTGAATATTCTATGTTTTTTTGTTTTATGGACATGACATGACATGACATGCAGCTAATGCTAAAAGTACAACGGCTTAATAGAAATATAATTTACCTTACCTCAAATACATAACCCTCCTTTATTTACGCAGTCAGGTAAAATTACGACAAGGTGACAACCCTAACCCTTTTTTTAGTCTGGGCAATGTTGGCCTTCATAGGTTAGCAAGTTACTGGATAACATTGCCCACCATCATAACTCCGGTTTTAATAGGTAATTTTAGTTCAAACTACAATAAAAATGATCTGCAGTTCTTATTTTATAACAAGCAATAAGATACATTCGCCTGAGGCTTCCCCATTCTGTAAAAAATACACCAGAACTTCACCTAGAATTGGCCCGCCAAATCACGCACCTTATTCGACGAGTCCCAACACGTTACGGAATGAAGTTGCGCGCAAATGTGATTCCCAGTGATACCACAGATATGATCTATTTTCCACTAAAAATAGTAGTGTTGCCATAATCATCTTGAAATTGTCTACAGTAACGTTTCTTTTTTTTAAGTAGCGTTTTGGGCAAAGTTCCCTGTGGAGGCAAAGTTGGCATATTTCACTACTTCAAGAACATGAACGCAACAAAGTTAAAGTCGGTTGAAACCGGGGGAAGTACCGCAAGCCATGTTTTTAACGAAAATATTGATGTAGAAGTCATGTGTTTATATCGTTAAGGAAAACGCGAAAACACCTACCTATGGAGGAAAACCGCTGAGATGTCGTTTTCCTAACCGCTCACATCTGCGGTTGATTGCGAAAGGTGCAATTACTGCGATAAAATGGGTATTGATTATTGATATTGAATTATTGGTTTGTTGCGATGTGCTCGTATATGTGAAGTATGTTTATGGTTGGATTAGGGTTGCTTAGTGATACAAAATGAGGTCCAAACTGAACGTAGCCGTGTTAATCGAAACTTAAAACATAACCAATATTTAAGAAATTTTAGACTGAATTCGAAGGAAATTTCATGTTACTCGATCACCAATTGTGAACCGATTTTCAGAATTAGATTTCTATATGCAGGACTGTATCCTGAGGTAGTCATTGTCACCATGTCGGAATCTGATGATGGGATCCCAGAGAAATCGAGGGCAACCCTCAAATATTATAAGCATGTTTTTCATGTAGTTTATCGTTGTATTTCGGCGGTTCCGGGTTCGAATCCCGGCCGGGGCAAATATTTGTGTGATCAACTCGAATATTTGTTCTTGGGTCATGGATGTTATCTAAATATGTATTTATATATATTTATATATTATGTATATCGTCGTATAGTCCCCATAGCTTTGCTTATAGTTTTGGACTAGATCGATTTGTGTATGATTGTCCCATAATAATATTTATTTATATTAATATTTAAGAAAATTATTTGTGTATTTGTTTCATCTCACGATGTTGAGCTGATGATGGACGGACGGTACAACTCCTTAATGGTTAGGAGTTAGAGGATAGTTCTTTAAATATTATAGATAGGTTAAGGCCGTTATTTGTATTATTATAGTAACTCGTTCAGTTGTTCTGTAATACGATTTCCTTTCGTTAAAGTCGGTTATTTTTGTGAAAAATTGATTATTATTATTTTTAGGTACAGTTTTACTATAAGTATTTTTAGTTACATGTATACATATGTTACTCTGGGATCTGCGTACAATATCGTTCCCTTTGCGGTGCGGACGGCAGGTTGCTGGGGGTCCATTAGCAGGTTATACTCCCACACAAAGTCCGACTCACTGGTAGTGAGGGCTAAACAGCCCTGATAAAGTTAGTCATATCTTTAAAAAGAAGGTTGCTGGGGGACTGACACTCAGATTTGTGCGCGGCATAGGCCGAGTCAGAGTAGTTTTTGGCTCAAAGGCTGTTCATTGCGAACCACCGTAGAAGTAATGCGAGCGTTATGGACACCTTTGAACCAGTTATCACACAAATATTATAAAGGCGGATGTTTGTGAGTGTGTTTATGTGTATGTTTGTTACTTCTTCACGCTCAAACGGCTGGACCAATAATTTTGATAAATTTTGGTATGAATGTAGCTGAAAATATGCAGTGTTCCCGTGGTTTGTACCTTGTTTTGCCTAATTTCGGTTTGCCTAATTTCATTTAAACTAATATTATTTAGCATAGCTATTCACTTTGCCTAATTTTCATTTGAGTGAAAGTCATTTCGTATAATACTCATTTCACATAATCTTATTTCGTCTAATTTTATTTGGCCTAATTTTTAATTCGTATAAACATATTTTGCCTAACAATTTTTTGCCTAATTTATTTACATATTTAGCAAGCATTCTGACGCTCCGATCGCTTCGCTCGCTCCGCTATCCATGATCATAAAACAAACCTAACCTACAGTATTCGGTCTTTAACCTAACCTACAATTTTCAAAATAAGAATCGACAAAGTGAGTTTTAGATAAAATAATATTCGACAAAACAAGAGTTATGAAAATGATCATTTAGGCATAACGAATTTCGACAAAATAATAATTATAAGAAATGATATTATACAAATTGACTTTAGATAAAATGTTTATTATGGTACAAGTTGTTAGACAAAAAGAAATTAGACAAAAACAAATTAGACAAATCAAGGAAATACCGTTCCCGTGGGATGCGCGGGTAACACGGCGCGGGACAGCTAGTTTTTCCTAATTTATTAATAGGTTTCTGCGACTATCGCAAAACAATTTGTCAACCTTTGACAACGGTAACTGGAAGGTGCCGTAACGTCAGGGAGGCTCAAATATTTAATATAGGTACGCGACATAATCCGTATAAATAGTTTTATTTAAGTTTAGTATTAATTTTTATTAAATTATTATCAAATGTTTACAATGAAGTCAAAAATTTAAAAACTGTATGGCTCAGGCAGGGTTCGAACTTGCATTTCCATCGGTTCTCCGGGCCAACACGAGCGTCCTATTGGACCACTGAACCTCATGCGAGAGCCATTGATTTTTTCGACCAGTTGCTTCTTATTGTCTTTAATAACAAAGTTTCTTTTCTTAAAAGCAAGAGTTGACCGAGCGAGCTGAGCTCTATTTCAGCTTTTCACAGAATGAATTATGAACGTTATATGAATTTTTAATCCAATGTAACAATCACCTGTGTACCCCGGTCCTATACCTATAGTGATCTTTTGATTACTTATTGTCACGTGGTGTATTTTTGATATTTTGTATAATGGTCGTAATTGTTACATTTATAACCATACCTTAAACATTCTATTGTTTTTCGAGTAGGACAACACAATATATAATTTTTCTAGTCTAGCAACAGAAGTAAAACTGTCATAGGTCAGGGTTGCTAGATTAATATTTCATATGACAGGGTAAAATTCAGAAATAACATATATTTGATAATATTATTTACACATGAATATAATATAATAATTTAAAATAAAGTATAAGAAAAATAAACATAAATATTAAAATACAGTATATGTTATTTCTTAATTACTATAATTAAATTATGGAGAATCAGGGATCTTGACTGGGTAGTCTTCAACCAAAATAGGCAACCCTATTTACTACTAGAAATCATTGTAGTCTGTAGAAGCAACATCCGTTTTGATACGAATTTCCGAAATGTTGGTCGATTTTCATCTGACTCCTGGTGTGAGAGGCTGTGTCGTGAGTCTGGCGCACCGACGCCATTTTCACGACACAGCCTCTCACACCAGGAGTCAGATGAAAATCGACCAACATTTCGGAAACCTACCTGACTTCTTCGCCATATTAAGAGCCCTGTCTGCGGCATTTCAGACAAGAACCTCGGGCATCGAAATTCTGTCACTGATAGCCAATGACTACAGTGACGAGTTTCATAAACACTGGTTTCGCTTGCACCGCTCTGAGAACGCACACTTCTAATTATAATGGTAATTTTATATTTATGGCCGTTTTATTTCTATGTTTTAGAGTGTGTTTTTATTTTTATTTTATATTTTAATTTGAATATCATGTTAATATGGGTCTCTTGCCCGGTGATAAACTAATTTATTATTATTATTTGCGGATTGTTATTAACTTTATAATGTAATAGTGCCTTTTTTACGGTTGTTATTTCGATTAGCGCCTCATATTTGTATAGTGCACAAAACACAAAAACACATAAATAACCACACGATGCGCGGGCGCTCCCCGGCGCCGATGGATCACTATAGATCACTAATAACACTAGATCATAATCACAATAGTGTAAGCAACTAATTATACCTTATTGTACACCACACATAATTCTCTAGAGTGTTGAGGACAATGAAATAGCTACGCAGATGCTTGCGGTTGCTCCTGGATACAAAGACTATCTATATAAAAAAAAATATATATAAATATCGGACAACCTCACACAAAACGATCTAGTTCCAAATTAAGCTCAAGAAGGCTTGTGTTATGGTTACTAGACGACGATACACCATACATACTTATATACGTATAGATAAATATATATGTGGGGGCGGAAGCGACAAAGGCCTTCTGAACAGCAGATGGGTTCATCTTTAGTGGGCGGTACAGTGGGTACAATCACGCACGCAAGTTCAGTTACACAACACAAACAGAAGTGTCACAAGCACTGTAAAATCACAATATGTTAGTACTACAAGCACAAACAAGTGACAGTAAAGTCACAAATAGTGTCAGTAGTACAAACAAAATCACTAACGTAACAGAATGAGCCTGGTAATCGCTAAATCGCTACACTAAATAATTGTAAAATAACGCAGAGAGCAAAGTAAATGAAACGGAAACGAATCCGTTGGTCAACTCAAGAGGCACTTCACACGGCACGGTCGGTGTGGTACACTACACGTCCCGTCAGAACTTAGAACAAAACAACGTTATAAAATTTCATTTCTGAAACCCCACGGCTACGTTCGGCAGTGTTTATATTAACATTATAAACTGCCCGCTTCTATGAACAAAGATTTCCTTTGCTATGCGTCAAATACCACCTAAAGCTCAATGCCGCTAACATAAACATTGAACTGAATGCGCGTCGCCCTTCGCGGGTCTCGATAGCAGCGTACTTAAGACGCCCCGCGCCGTATATACATACACATATACTTAAAAACATAGAACAACCATCACCCAAGCATAATAAATATTCGAGTTCATCACACAATTTTTGCCCTCAGTAGGCAGCAGGTGCTCTAAAACTGCGCCAAACGCATCGTCAAGTCATTATAGGATTCAAAAGTTCTGGTGAGGATCGGGCGGAGAACACTTAGGCCGTAACGTTCCGTGGCACGACATTACGCCGGCACATTTACGTTCTACGTTTCAAATCTGTAAAGATGTGCCTTCCTCGAGAACGTTCTTTCCCATGAAAATCGAGACGCGTTCTCAAGAACGGCACATCTCTACTCAAGGGCACTTTTACATGTCTGTTTCTATGTAATTGTATAACAATAATAAATATAAAATTACAATAATAATGACATCATAACAATATAATAGTAAATTAATGCACAGACAAATCAATGGGCACTTTACCGGGAGATGTATATTGTCTCCGAAACTAAAAACAGTGTTTACATAATATCATATAGTGCATAAGAAATTTATGATAAATGATAAAAACGTATCTAATCGGAACTTCTTTTTATATTAACTTTACAAGGTGCACACATGCAGTTAATCAGTTTCTAGAGTGTTGAAGACGATACAGAAGTAACGTGGAATGCTTAGATAGTTAGAATAGCAATAGAAGTGGCTCCACTTCGCCTGATGATGGAAAGCAAAAAGGGGAGCCCAAGTCGCAATGGTAACTGACAAGAAACCAACAGTGCCATGTCAGTTGACACTGCCATGCTGGCCCGAGAGATACTTATTCACGCTTCGTTTGAAGGGTCCCATGTTATATGAAGGTGGAATCACATGTTGACACTCGATAAGTAGAATATAAGATCCGAGAACTCTTGGATCCGAAAGTTCTGCTGAGGATTATATGAGAACATTGGCGAGCCGGGATGAAAACACAATCAAACATACGGGCACACGACGGGAATAATTACATATCTGACAATCGCAGACAAGTAGACCTAGATTAAGATCTAGTAGGTAGGTTTGTGTATTGGATAAGGTTATGTATGGAGAGTTAAGGGTATTGGACGACGACATATATACGTATAGTAAGAATTCTTTTTCAGTCTCGCTCTCAGGCTCGCTGAGCACCACTGCATCAACCACATCATCAATAAGGCTTGTAGCACGAAATCTAAGATGTACATTGTAACAAAAACACGAGATTCCGTACAAACCTCGAGTCATTCTATTTGGTTCTACGACAAAAGACATGTCATATCCGCGACTCAGAATGATTCAACAGCGATTTAATTCCGCAAATATATACACTCCATTATCTAATCTACTTCAAACTGGGGATCGTACATAGGTACTCTTACCATATCATCTCAACAGCCAAACGATCGTAACCGTAAGATATATCTATCTATCAGCCACAGACGTCCACTGCTGAACATACAGTAGACCTCCCATATGACTCGCCACAAAGTGCGATCCCGTGCAGACCGCATCCATTGATTCCCCGCTACCCTCACGAGGTCATCCGACCGTCTAGTCGGGGCCGACGCACGCTGCGCTTTCCTATACGTGGTCGCCACTTTAGGACTATTGCCACAACGGCCGTCCAGAACCGTAAGATATTATGAACGAAATCAATAAATATATCACGAACTTTAAAGGGTCGTATAATTTAAGGTCGAAGACTGTAAACGTATAATAAATTGATATAGGTACTTATTGCACAGGACTTTTAAATGACCGTAAGTGTATGGAGATTCATGACAATATAATTATGCAAGCAAATAATGCGTATAACACTAATAAGTAAAGTTCTCAGTGATAGACGTCACTGCATGAGAACTTAACACCTTAACTACTTGTTCTGGATAAATTTACAACTTCTCTATCTTAACTTTACTAGCTTTTAACCCGAGCCTGTCTGTCTGCACCTACCACTCAGCGACAAATGTAAGTGGTAATGATAAATTTAATGCGCTAATTGAAAACATTTAAAAATTTCAAATAGTGTTCAGTTTAAACTAATTTCATTAATTTATTATCACAGAACCCGAAAATATTTAAAAATTGGGCAAGTGCGAGTCCAATTCGCGCATGAAGGGTTACGTACCATAATCTATAGCAAGTTTGTTGTATTTATTTATTTTATTTTATTTTTAGTATTTGTTGTTATAGCGGCAATAGAAATACATCATCTGTGAAAATTTCAACTGTCTAGCTATCACCGTTCTTGAGATACAGCCTGGTGACAGACGGACGGACGGACAGCGAAGTCTCAGTAATAGGGTCCCGTTTATACCCTTTGGGTACGGAACCCTAAAAATGGTGGAACCAGCGTCTTCAGCCCACTATATGACGTCACCTTGTGGGAAAATATGACAGAAATACTCTGTTTGTCTGTAACCTTTGATCCTGCACCGACTACATATTTTTCTGTTTAATCCAGTGGTTAACTGGTAGAGAATGCCTAAAGGCATAAAGTCGGACATTTATACTTAAGATTGTTATAACCTATCATACAACATACCAAGTATTATTTGGTATGTTGTATGATATGTTAAGATCTGTAACGCTTTGGCAATTAGCTGTAAGTTACGGATGTGTAATTGTAAATAAATAAATAAATTTGTATTTTTTTGTATTGTGAATAAAGTTTAAATAAATAAATTAAAATAACAGTGGTACAATTTCCATACTACATTCGCCTTAGTACCTAAGTCTGACTGTAAGATTATCTGCGCTGTGACCAATTATTTGTCGCCTAGGCTATTTTAGAACGAGAAACTTTTCAAATGAATTTTTCAATCACAAATTGGAATATTTTCGGAAATATAAAAATGTGGCAATTTTTTTATTTATTATCCTTTATTTGATAATATCGATAAAAATCCTGGTTAAAAAAATGAAATCTTGTCAATTGGGATATGACAAATCAAAGAGTCAGCTATTTTTGAAGCTGACTGTATCTTAGATTACATTTCATTTTTCTTTGGCTTCGCGAACCCAGGCGGCAACCTTTAGCCAACTAAGTTAATTAAGACTAAATTTAAAACCTAATTCATTCTAAAAGAACGAAGTTCGGGCGAGTACTTAACTGCGGCTTAAGCTAACGGTGAACGTAATTAGACTGTCTAGCTTTTTTGCAGCACTTTTTAGTCTCCATTTAGAAAGTAATGACTTTAATTTGCAAATGTACAGCATAATTCACACTCGTACTAATTACAATTATTTTGCCAATGAAATTTAAACCACATAGAGTTGTGCACTAACGTCCTAATTGCAACTACTTTTTCCGAAAAGTTAGTACGATTGTGATTTAAGTTATCGATATATGTGTATCTGCCTGTGACATGTTATGGTAGTTTTTGTATAAGCTTTATTTGATAGATCAATTAATACCAGTCCCTCTGATGTGAGCTGTATACTTTGCAATCATCATCAGCCTGTTTCAGTCCACTGCTGGACATAGGCCTCTCCCATGACACGCCACTGAGCTCGATTTTCAGCTCTCGTCCTCCAGTTACTACCCGCTGTCCTAACGAATGTCGTCGCTCCACCTTGTAACAGGACACCCTACACTACGTTGCAATATTTTTTTCGAATTGGCTGAAATATCTAAGTTAAGTAACCAATCCATACCTCTCCCATTTTCAAAAATTCCAATAACGGAATTGACCAAGAATTCGATGTAATTATCGAACCTACTTACAAAATTTGATGAGAATCAGAAACGCTTCGCTCGCTCGGACAAAAATCCTTTATAAAAGAGTGCATACTATTAGAGAACCTAAGTTCGCCTCCTTACCTAAGGTTCACACTCTGTAGGTACAGTCAACCAATTTGATTTCTAGGCCACTATAGAACCTTGTCACAATGACAATGATATGAGACTTCAAGCGGCTTTCATATTGACGTTCATTGTGACAAGGTACGAAATGGCCTAGGAATCAAATTGGATGACTGTGTTCAGAAGGTAGGTAGCTACCTACATTCCCATAATTTGAACTGCAACCTAGTTGGAAAACGGCAGTTCGAGTGCCTAAGCAACATTATTGTATAATATTTATAATTTTACATCAAATTAAATCAAAGTGAAATGCTCCAATTTTGGCAGACTAAATTAGTCATGTTTTGAGGTATTCAGGCCGTACCTACCTGACTAAACTGGAATTCCGGTAGCTACGCGATTTGCAAACCAACCTTAATCCTTCGTTAATCCTCGCGTTATCAGACTGGCGACAGTATTAAGTAGGTACCTAATTAATCAATATTGCATTATTTAATTATGACTATCCTGTTATCTAAATAAACAAGCGGAACCCGTTTAAAATATATTAAGAGACAATCTTACACAAATCGACCTACTCCCAAACAAAGCAATGCTTGTACATTCGCCATCAGATATATCGCAGCATATAAAAGGCGTTCATAAATATCTGAACATGTACTGTAATGTAACGCCCAGTCAATAAGAGTCGTGTTCAGATATTTATGAACGCCTTATATGCTGCGATATATCTGATGGCTACTGTACTATGGGTACTAGACGACGATATACATAATATATAGATAACATCCATGACCCAGGAACAAATGTTCGAGTTCATCATACAAATATTTGCGCTGGCCGGGTTTCGAACCCAGGACCGCCGGCTCAGTAGGTGCACTACAAACTGCCAACCGCGTCTATGTTCTATGTATTGTGTCAGTGCATCTGGAAAGGTACCTTGTTTCAGGTATTGAGTTATGCATAGTTCCAAAAAGTAGAATAAATTTGCTATCAATACAAAAAAGAATAATGACTGTAGGTGGAACCACTATTTTTATATAATTTTTTTAATTTTCGACTTCCGAAATGCACAAGTTGAGAAAATTGCATTTAAAGTTTATAGTGGCAAAAAACACACTTCTACTTCGAAGTTACATAGTAAACGGTATAATCATAATCTTTGAATGTTAAAGAATTATAATAAAGGTGAATTGTCTAAAAATACATGTTAATTATTTTGATTTCTTAGGTAGAACATGCCAGGGTGGAAGAAACACGAAAGTGTTAATTATACCCAATTCATAAAATAAAGAGATTAAAACTGTTAGTTTCTCATCATAGTTACATATTCTATGGCATTTTGGGACAATTGAATGAAAGAAAACTCCATAATCATAAAGAAATTTAATAATTACCGCATTTTTAACAGTTACAAAAAAGATCACTTATAATATTAAAAACCAACAAAATAATTTGTATATTCATGCTATATCACAAGATCAAATGGTATTTAGCGTGGTGTACCACAATGGTATAATAGAAATGGTGTTAAAGCAGTTTTTTTTAACAATAAAGTTTAGTGACTCGGTCGAAACTTTTGTATGGAAACGTAACTAGGGTACCTTGTCACGACATTTACTAAACTTTAGTAACTTAAACTCGAAGATCACTATTTTAGTACCTATAATGCAAGAAATATCTGTAACAAAATGTTATTTAGGATAATTATAGCGGAAATCAATGTATTCTTATTTATAAAAACTTCTGTTTTAGTCGTGTAAGACAAGTTTAGCATTTTACTAAACTGGGTACCTTGTCACGCTAAGTCATTATTTTACATAAATGGAGTAACTAGAAAAAATAACTCAATTGTGTACATAACTGCACCTAATTTATGATTGATCAGTCTTTAAATTAAAATAAATAGTTATTTCATACAAGAGTCATGCAAGCTGAATGTTTTTTTTTTATGAAAAACATGAAGTATTTTTTTTGTTCAAAAAATTATTTAGCTTAAGACCGATCCTATACCTTATCTTAGAAAGAGGTAGTTGACTACCCGCGATGGAAATATTGACAAAATTATTCAAAATTTAAAGGCTTTTAAGACATGGCGTGACAAGGTACCCTGACTACTAAACTTTATAGTCGGAGAAATATACTAAAAAAATATAATTTTACTGATATTCTTGTACACACGTGTTCCTTAGGATGTAAATAACCCAATTATAACACAAACCCATTTTGGCACTTTTCACCAGCTTCCACAAAAACTCATGTAACTCGGTAACTAGATGTCGTGACTAGGTACCTTTCCAGATGCACTGACACTATTTAAGCATATATATTATCTATATAAGTATGTATGTAGTAGTTTTTGGGCACTTTTAAGTTAACTGTCGAGAAGAAAGCCGGATAAAAACACCTAACCAGAAACTGTATATCGAATTCTGTGTCAGTCGAATAACATAATTTAAGTCACGTGGTTCATAAATATACAGGTTTTAATATAAACATATGTAAACAAACATAAGAGAATGACGCGGTAGGGATTTTCGCTCGCAAAAATGAACAAAACAACTTTTTATTTAGTGACGTCCACCGCCCGATACCTATCGATTAGCTAATCGCATCGAGTCGTGCAATACATTAAGACAAGTAGGTAGGTATGTATGTTATGTATATGTAAATCAAGTTATCGATAATGACTTTAATAACACATTATCGATACCTATAAGTGCTAATACAAAACGTTTAATAAAAAGTGACGAAACAGACAGCTTATATTTTCTCGTAGAAGGGTAACTTAAAGGGGGAAGTGGAAAGGGAAAAAGGGGAAAAGAAAAAAAAAACACTAAATGATATCGGAGTATAGTTGAAGTAATGCAAGCTGAGCTAATCCACTTAAGAACTGAATACCATTGAACAAACCACAACTGGTAAACCGCAAATTAAGATAACGAGCTCGTAGTAAAAGCAGATTGTAACCACCTTGGAAGGTTAATATAGATTATCGACTTATTTCCTTAGACATTAGACATACAAGTCTCGATGGATTTTGAAACTCTTTAAGTAACTTAACCAGATCGTGACGAAGCGAAGGTAGACGGGGGTCCCCGTTATAAAAACATTTTCTTTCTACGGAAAATCGATGGGACAGATAAGAGTTTAGGTTTTTTTTTCGATAATAATTCGCTGAGTCAACCATATCACACCAAAACTCACACATAGGTACATCTCAAATAGATACTTGATTAGGGAATGCACACCCGGTTATTTTATAATAGTAAACCCGGTTATAACCGATTATTTGTATGGTAAAATAACCCTTTGGTTTGCATTCCCTATATTTGATATCTTCGGTATGACAAACTCGTCAAATTCAAACAACAATCATACCTCCTTATCTTCGAGGATAACAAAGACAGGTTATCGTAATCTTTTTAACCATTTATTGGCTCATAAAGTCATAAAACTCAAACCTTCACCTTGCATTTGGTGTGCAAAAAAGGTTAATTATGCAACGTGCTGTTGCAGCGTGCGTCACGCACAAAACCAGGCTCTGTATACATCGACCGAATGCATACCTACCTGTACAATGTACTCGGGATTTCCGGAACATTTTTCCAAATGTTAATTTTCTTTTTTAATCATTTTTTATTAAATCAGTCATGTCTGCAAGCTTGAACCAAATATGTATATCAAAAAAAATCAAAAAAAAACCAAAAATATTTATTAATCTTAAAAGTTTGTGTTACTGCATGAAGTGTTGGGACATTCCTTTAAGCACAGTTTGCTTGTATCGGATCGACCCGCTCTTCCATCACTCGGAGATTTACAATACCTAAACCAAATAAATACAAAATTACTTAGGTGCTATTTACTATATCTACTTAACTAGAATGTATGTACAAGAGTGTGTGAATATGCATGAGTGAGTGCTTGTTTTTATTATTACATTTAGACAGTTTGATTATGTTGATATATTTTAAATTCATTACATTACATTTATTATATTTCTATATACGTTATTTACGAGAGATGTTTTAGGAGTGCCTCTGTTTCCTCGTAATTTAAGTTCATGATCCACAAGGTCACTGCTTTTTTACAATTTTGAAGCTGCATTGGGTAAATATCAAGATGGACATCAATGTAGTTATATAGGTAGGCAGCTTATGCCGCGAACTGTTTCATGGCGAAACAAGATTTAGTAAGAGGGATAGGGGCTACTTTGGCTTTTCTTCTGCGCATAACAGTCTGCGGCACATAGCTTAGAGTTCTATGAAGTTTAATCACGCTGAGTACAATATACAACTTACGCATTGAAAGGAGCTCACAAGGAGTATATAGACGCGAAAATTTTAAAAAACCCCTAGCACACCCACGTCTGGCCACAGAATGGTCTGGTTCGGAAAGCTGCGGGGACGTGGGTTCAAATCCCGCTCAAAGTATAACATTATTGTAAAATGTTGACATTTTATTATTAAATGAGTATGAGTAGGAGTATTCAACATTTTATTTTTGTTTGTAACTAATCCGGTGGAGGAATGAACCTACGAGGTGGAAATGCTTGAAAGAAAAACAGTGAAAAAATGTTTTGTCGGAAAGTATTGTTTGGTGAAATAACGGAAGCATGTTTCCTAGAAACTTATTTCGTCAAATGTTTTATTCGCCGAAAAATAATTTCACAGAATTATTATTTCTCTGCTGTCATTTTTTTTTTATAATTCTTGCAAATATCATCATATTGATTATAACAGGTTAGGGTAGGTTTGTTTTATGATAATCTGAAATTGTTTACAGTTGCAAAGATGCTTTCTACAATATGAAACTAGGCTTCTCAGTCTCTCCATTTACTTTACTCACACATTGGAGCCTAAATGGTCGAGAACTGTCCGGTTCCAGAGGAACTTCCTACCGCGAACGCTTCGCATGTGGAATGAGCTCCCTGCCGAGGTTCTCCCCGGGGGCTACAGCATGCGGTTCTTCAAGAGGGGAGTAAATAGGTTCTTAATGGGTCGGCAACGCGCGTGTGATGCTCCTGACGTCGCAATCGTCCATAGGCGGCGGTGGCGGTAACTACTTAATACCAGGCCGGCCGCATGCTTGTTTCCCACCGTCGACGTAGCTTTAATCTTCTCATGTATACTAGGCTGAAATCAGGTTTGCGCATGCTCGGTCTCAATGCTGACCCACTTCCTTACACGACTGCTTGCTCATTTCCGGTTTTATCTCAGATTTATTAAGTGTAACATTATGTTTATAAATAATATAAGTTGAACCTTTTACTTGAACGGAACAGCCGGCAGAAATAGGTACCTACCTTCTTATATGCACATCATAACATAATTATTAGTTATCGTCTACACAAAATGCATTGCATGCACTATCATGACCCCTAGAAACATAAAATAAATATTGATTAAACGCAATCAATCGTAATATACGAGTACTTGTAATCTGTTAAATAATGAACCACTATATTTTGAACTGTGATCTAGTTCACTTAATTGCCACGACACGTCTTGTAAATATAAATGGACAATCACGGACATTCTTACACAAATCGACCTAGTCCCAAACTAAGCAAAGCTTATATAGATAACTAGCGACCCGCCCCGGCTTCTCACGGGTGCAATGCTTATCAGCAAACCTTCCTCTTGAATCAATATCCATAAAAACAGCATCAAAATCCTTTGTGTAGTTTTAAAGATCTAAGCATACAATAAGCAAAGACAAACAGCAGGAAGCGACTTTGTTTTATACTATGTAAATACACAAATATTTGCCCTGGCCGGAATTCCAACCCAGGACCGCCGGGTCAGTAGGCTCTGAAGCCGAGCGGAGACATGCGGAATCGACCAATCACAGACGTGAAGCGGAGCTGAGATACAGATTTCAATTCAGGTGATTGGTTGATTCCGATTCCGCTTCAATGGAGACGTTCATGTTTGTTGGTCCATTGTACACAACTCCGCTCCAGTGTACAGGCAACCTTATTCACTGAAGAAGAAAATATTTATTAGCAGTAGCCCAAATGTTAGCTGCTAGTTACATTAATCGGAGTACTGACAAACTGAGGGCTACTAGTAACCAAAATAGCCAATAACCAAAATAAATAATAATGGACCGGCAATCCAGAGGTACCAGGCTCGATTTCCCCAGATGGGAGATCTCTTACACCAGGGAACTCATTTCAATCTTTCTTTAAGCTTTGATTTTTGTATCAATGGTTTAACCATTAATAATATATTAATGGTTTGCCAAACTTTTTACACGTGCAGCCTGTGGGTGACATATTCGCAAAGGGCCTATAATACACTGCGTGTGCAGTATAATAATATTCTTAGGATGCTGTTGAGGTTGCCGAAGCACTGCAGTGCGTCGGGCATGTTCGCCGAAGCCCGAATGGATGACTTTTTTGCGATCCGGCGAAAAAGAATAGCCTAGCTTCTCCAAGGCGCGCGCGGTAGCAGCAACAGCATGCTGAGAATACTGGCCGATCGTCTCGACTGCCCGCTCACGAGATACTGGGTAGACGTAGTCATCGGGAAGGCAAAGTAGTGCCCCCGGGTGGTACTACTGGCCCTCCCGATATGCGCTAAAAACAGGTGTACGCTTGTTACTAGAGCTACATATAATAGACTAACATAGAGTTTAAGTTAACTACTAACAACAGCATATGGATTTTTGATAGTCCGAAATAAACATTTTTTATTTTTATTTATTTTATTTTTAACCAAAATAAGTTTTATATAATTAGCATAATTTTTGGTTACTACTAAGCACAATACTATTTGGCTATTTCTGAAGCTAATAATTTTTTCAGGGTTGAGGGAGGGAATAGGCCTAGAAAAGAATCTCTTAAATATACACACACTAGATAGTTAAATAGGTATGTACGTAGATAATCCTAATAATAGAATCGAACGTGAAAAACACATGACTCCACCGTATCGCATTCTGGCAAAACGGATAAGATAAAGGAAAAGATAGCGCATTCAATGTCAATGCCTGCTTCCTCGTGCGTTTCTTATGTCATGATGATAGTGATCTACGGATTTCAGTTTCGGCACCAATTCGGTACTAAATCAAACTACTATTTCCAATAAGTATTATTCCGGCCCACACTACTCGCGAAGTTGACCTAAGTTGGCCGAGGCTAGGTTGGCCGAAGTTTAAGTTCCCACTTTGAAGTGCCCCCACTATAATAAATAAATATCAGACAACCTCACACAAATCGAGCTAGTCCTAAATTAAGCTCAAGAAGGCTTGTGTTATGGATACTAGACGACGATATACATACTTATATAGATAAATATAGACTTAAATACATAGAACAACCATGACCATGCACTCAAGCACAAATATTCGAGTTCATCACACAAATATTTGCCCTGGCCGGGATTCGATTGAATAAAATAATTGGATTGCACTGTGAGCACCGAACTGATTGATGATATTGCTGAACATCTTCGAAGCTTTTTTTTTTATACTAAGACAGTGGCAAACAAGCGTGCGGCCCGCTTGATGATAAGCAGTTACCGCCGCCTGTGGACGCTTGCGATGCCAGGAGAATCACACGCTCGCTGCCGACCCTTTAAGAACCTATTTACTCCCCTCTTGAAGAACCGCATACTGTAGCCCCCGGGGAAAACCTCGGCAAGCCAACCAATATTACCTTTAATAACTTTTTGTTACAAATTACATATGAACATGCTTTTTTTTTGGTCTCATATAATTATAATTAAATAAAAAATTGGTAACAGCTTTGTTTTGGTGCTAACTTGTTAACGATCTCACAAAAAAAACCAAATCGCTCACTTTAGGTGTGGTCACCTCACCAAGGTTAGGATCAGGAGGTTGATGTTCTTTTAATCTATCAATAATAGTATAGATACGCTGTATTACGCCGTCGTAAATACGTGCAAACTTTCCACACGAGTCAAAGATAAGCTATAGGTGACAGCTATTGAGGTATGGTATCTTTTCAACAATGTGTTATTTCAACCTTAGTAAAAGATTAATAAAAACTACTGGGGACCGAAGAACTGACAGCTTCCCGCACAAACGTATCAGCATTGCGATTCAGCGAGAAAATGCTGCCAGCGTCTTCGGGACCATGCCACGGGGGAACAGTGTTATATACATATATGTTTTAATTTATTTCATGTCTGTAAATATTTCATTTATAAGTCCATTTATTAGAATGCTTAATTATAACTTGATTTGATGGGCAACACTTCAAGCTAAAAAGGCATTTTTTGGAAATGACTCTTTGAATTGGTGTCAATCCAATTATGATAGTTCTTGGATGATTTTTTGATCAGTTTTCTCCATCGGTCCCGTCTCGATCCATTGTTGCCCTCGCCGCTTGATGGAATTTCCTTAAGGAAGTGGCTTCTCTAACCTGATCAGTCCATCTAGTAGGCGAGCTGCCTTCCACTCCACCAATCACGACCCCAGAAACTTGTCTCTTTTCACACCACATGTCCATTGTTCAAAGTATGAAAGCAACCGTTATATATTTGTTCCTGGGTCATGGATGTTATTTTTTTTATTATTTACATATAAAGAAAAACATACATTTGTTGCCATAACAGCGGACAAAACCATAAAAGATTTAAACTGCCGCTGTGTTCGCTCAATTCAATATTGAAATATTATTCAATAAAATAAGGTTGAAACAAGGTTAACGCCAGTACTCGACATTGGCCTAATAATTGACGCCCTAATATTTGTATATTTATCCATAAAAGTATGTATATCGTTCACTCGCTATTATTACTCCTGTTGCGCGGAGATAATCCCATTAGCGGGTTATATTCCCACACAAAGTCCGACTCACTGGTAGGGAGGACTAAACAGCCCTGATACAGATCAAGTCATGTTAAAAAAATGGTTATCTAGAGCCCATAACACTCAAGCCTACTAGTGCTTACTGTGGGACAGATCGGTTTGAGTCAGGTTGTCCCGGTTGTCCGATATTTATTATTGTTATTTATTATTTACGCGGATAACGAAATAAGTAGGCCACGGGGACACCAGTTTCAAAATAAAGCTATTACTATTTAGAGTAGCTGATGATGATAATTCATTAAAAACGAGTATGTGACCCTCTCTTGTTCACACACTCCTGAAGCCTAGAGTGCATACTCTCGATCAAATTTTCTGATGTGTTCAGCTGGTATTTCTTCCTACGCACGTTTCAAAGCTTCATTGAGCTGCTTGGTGGTTGGAAATCTCTTGCTCATGCTCTCTAACCCATCGCTCTAATAGGTCTCAGAGATGTTCAATTGGGTTTAAGTCCAGACTATACGCTGGCCATGGTAGGACTTGAATACGGGAGTTTTCCAGTTTTAGAAAAGTGTTGGAAATCTGTATTACTGGTATTGTCAGAAGATAGTCTACATAGGAATGGGCTTACCACTGTTGAAATTACATTTAGGTAAACAGAACCGCTGAAAATCGTAGTTTTAAAAAGGTATCCAGGGGATATTACCATGGCAACGAGCAACAGAAAAAAGTTGATTGACCGTTGTGACCGCTGTCTCATAATTTGGTTAATTTCGAATTAGTTTTCGTTAGACATAATCAATTAATGATTGTCAGCAAAGTTTTTTAATTACCATTGGTGCGTAAGATGTTCCAGGATATCCATTTCAGCACTTAGTCGGTATTACGTGATCAAAGCCGATAGTTTAAACGTGTCTAATTAAGTCATCATGTTTTACTGTGACAAAGTGCTAAATATAACTAGGTAACAGACGTCATGTCCTAGTAATTTATGACATATAGAAACCTTCAATGGAACAAAGAATGATTGTTTTCGTTATTTTAATGTGCGATTCATGACAACAATGAATAATTAAACGAAAATTAGAGTTAGCGAAATTCTGACACGATTACAGTACAGTAACACCCGACAAAAAAGAGGGGTGTTATAAGTCATATGTATCTGTGTGTCTTTCTGTCGCATCGTAGCTCCCAAATGGATGAACCAATTTGAGTGCGGTTTTTTTTTAAATCGAAAGTCTTGCGTGAAGGGTTCTTAGCTATGTTTGGTGGAAATAGGACCAATACTTTCCAAGATATACAGGTTTAATTTGAAACAAGTAAGATCTCAGCCAATATTTCTAAGAATTGCAAATTTTGTAGTTATGTTCAGTTTTAGTACCATTTTCTATATGAAACATTGAATGAGGGTCTTGCCCAGCTACTTGTGAGGGGGATGTTTCAAATTTGTAAGGTCATTATAATTATTTTATAACTCTGCCTGCACCATGTTGACTGATACGCAGTTTCGTTCGTCGATCCATAAATTCCCCGAATGAAAACACACGTTCAACGAATGCATTGCTTAATGGGAATTGATAACATTTTGCCTATTATTTGTTTATTACGGTCGGTATGCTCTTCTTTTACAGACAAACATTTCACCGAATAGACCATCGAATTTTCATTTCATAGACAAGTTTTTCCCCGGAAGTCATACGTTTTTCAGAAATCTTGTAAACGTCATCCCTTAGATTTCTTGAATTTTGACATGAGGGCCAGATTTGGGGGTAAATTAGAAAAAAAAATGGCTAAGTATATCGTGTGACATATCAAATGAAAGGGTACATTACTCGTATGAACATCTCAAATATATACAATATTTCATAATTCTAAATCAAACGGTTTTGAAGTTATTTATGAAAATGAGCAAAACTTGACGATTTCCCCACACACCCCTTATATTTCCTAAAATAGTGAGTAAAAAAAAAGAAAAGTACAGAATATAGTTCAATACTTATAAATTACAGAAAAACATATACGAAGTCTATGGTATTGAAAGTAACACCGTTTAACTAATACGAATATTTTTATTTCGCTCAATCAATGGCCAAATGACTTAAATTTTAAAAATAGTAACAGAAATAAATTATAAATTTTTAGAAAGAACATTTTTTATTCTATACTTTTGTCGTACATATTTTGGCCGAGAAGTGTGAAGTTTTTGAGATAACTAACCTTTTAGCAGAAAAAAAAGATCAATAATTAAAAACGTTAGTATTTGGTTACAGATTGCGCTGATTCTATAAGTGATATTGCTTTTGTATGTAGGTATGAAAGGTTTATAGTAAATTTATTCAGGATTATTTCGTTCCTATACACTTTGTATGTATCGTACACGGTTTTCTTTTAAAGTGGAAAATACCGCGCTCCGGGACACATTCGAGGGAGCGGGGGGGTGACGCTCACCCCTGGGAGGGGGGAGAGTAGATAAAATTAAACTTGGCTCTATAACTTATATAACCTGATAGATAAAAGTTGTCCTTTAATTTTGCCAAATTTTCCATACATTTCAATCTAATTTTCTTGAACTAACTGGGCCTCGAGGTTGAATCCGTGATATAACGTGTCAATAAACAGATAAGCAAATAATTTGTAAACAAACATGCGTGGTTCTGGGTCACGCGCCCGATGTACTCGTGAAAAACGTATCTACCTATCATATTCATCAGCTCAATATGTAGCTCAATTATGTGCTTGTGCACAAAACGCGCGAGGTTTTTTCGGTTTCTTTTTGACGCCCCCTCCCCCTCTGGTAATATTTGGTGAGGTTGCTCTCCCCCCCGCCCCTCCTTACAACATGACGTGTATTTTTTTCCGCCAGAATTTCGTAAAATAAGCTCCCTATTTTGAAGTATTTAACAAGTGAAAAGTTTATTTTTAAAGTAACGAAACCGAAAAAAGTATCCACTCATGTGGTAGATTTTTTTCTTAGTTCGTTCACTGTAGAAAAATGTAACACGTGAGGTCTCCTTATACCCCTCCCTCCCCCAACGTGATCTATCGTGATTGTTTCGTGACCCCCCTCCTATCAAACCTCGCGTGATTTGTGCACAAGCCCTATTCAACAAGCTGATATTATAAGTAAATTTTTCAAGGGTTTTTTTGTACATTTTTTCAAAAAGGTGCTCGTGGCATCTGCGTAAAACCCAAAAGGCAGCGGTGGCCATAGATGAGAGCGGGAGGTCCGAGCGCGGTCTCGCTCGTATAGCCGCCGCTCCCCGCTGTCGCTTGCCATCAAACTCGTAGCATGTCCGAGGGCAATAGGATTTTACGATCTTGATTCGGGTTAATCTGACGTTGTAAAACTTGTAATGGCGCTTGCTAATGCAGAAGGTAGGAAGGCATATAAATGTTACTTGAACCAAAAACAGGTTAAATACGATCACGTACAAACAGGACCACTTCAATTGCATGTTGAGGCAAATTTTAGACTGACTAGATAATCACCGACCCACGCTGCGCTTTCCTATACATGGTCGGCACTCCAGCACTTACTGCCCCACGGCCATCCATCTCCGGGCTACATGGCCTGCCAATTGCCACTTCAACCGTGCAATCGGGCGACCGCGGTGCGGAAGACGCAGCGTGGCAAGGCCCCGCAGGTGAACCGACGCCCTGGTTAAATTGAATCCGGGCAGAAATTGGATGAGGGCGGCACAAGACTGATCGTTGTGGAGACTTTGGGAGAGGGTTTTATCCAGCAGTCCACTGTCACTGTCTATCAGCTGATATGATGATAATTACGACTATGAATGGAATTATGCATATATCAGATGCCTTTTAGTTGTGTCAACATTGATTTAGTACAGTAATAACTTGTAGCAGATAAGATAACATAGTGGAAGGAATACAGATGCCCTGGTTCCACCAGATAATGCATCCACTTGAATTACTAAGTAGTGATTTGTTCTACATATGTAATGACAGTTACTTGGAGAGATTTGGCTAGATTTATTCTAAGATTATACAGAGATAGAAATAGAATATACCCGTTCGCCGCGTGTTAATTGCAGTTGCACGCAGTTATAGGTGCTAACCCTTTTTTTGAAAAAAACATAATAAATAAATAAATAAGGGCATGACCAGCTTTTCATTAAGGAGTTATTTATTTATTTTAATTGTATTGCACAAAGAATAAGTCTGTACGAAAGGAGGACTTAATGCCGAATGGCATTCTTTACTAGTCAACCATAGGGCCAAACAGAGATACTAGAATTAGTGCAGAGCAGAAATTCATACACAGATGGCCTTGGAATAGGGGAGTCAAATAGCCAAAAAAAAAACTATGATCTACTTTTATAGTGGTGGATCCTCTCCAAGATTTGCCTTTGTATTAAAGGAAGACAAAGAAAAATAATAACACACCAGAAAAATTAACTAAACCTGAAAAAGATGCCTGGTTAGGTCACAAAAAGGCAACACTCTGTAACACAGCGTATCCCACGTTTATCTTATCTAAATACTGCACCTCTGCGCGCGTTTATTATTACCTGCAATACTGTGAGACAGTACGGGCGAAGCTATGTCGCGCGACAAAAGTCGCGCAATTAGTTGTGCAAGATGGGCTGGTGTGTGTTACTTTGTCCTACCTCCATGGAGCAAGTGAGCAACATCAATTGGTGCAAGTATTGCATAACCGTTTTATAACGATATCCTTGGACAGGCCTTTCTCCGGCTATTGAATTCTTTCAGCAGAGAGGATGCAGTTTGTTTAAGGTACTCGGAGAATCTTTTGGGCCTAAGCCATTACTGGTGACGGAGAAGCCTCAGGAGATCAGGTGGGGTACGGATTACTGTAGTATCTATATATGCCAAATTGTTCTTTGTCTTCTTCTTATGCTTCTCAGGTACAAAACGTTACGGTGAAGGTTGACTGGTAGAGAATGCCTCATGGCATTAAGTCCGCCTTTTGTATGATAAGTTTTCTTTTGTGCAATAAAGATTAAATAAATAAAACATACCATTGATCAGACTTACACTACTTTTTAATCTTACCCTGTATTTATTCATTTTGTTTATAATCATGACAATCTAATGATATATGTTCAAATACATTCAAATAATACTGGGATTAGTGGGATTCCTTTATCTGAACCTCAAAAACTAAAATAGGTTTTAATAAGGAATATTAGACATTCTAGAAATATCTTTCATATTGATTGCAATATTTTACTTATCATTTAATATTTTTATCCAGTTTTGGATATTTTTTTATTATTTACTGTTACAGTTAAAATGTTAGACGAAGGCAATAAACAACAACTAACTATTATATTAATTTAATAATAAATATAGAACCAAACTTGGTTGTTGATTACAATGTTTTTAAAACACAACAAAGTAAACAAAACAAAAACATTATGAAAAACTACATATAAGTCATAAAACTTAATAACCCAATGCTTGCAGTATCAATATTTATTATTATTATTTATTTAATATGGCTAAATTGGCAACTGAGAGTAAAAAAATTTTGACCTCAACAACCTAAACAAGTTTTATCAAAACACCTAAACACATAGCAACAACAGAATGTATGTAAATACGCGCTCCTTTCAAACATCGGACTTATCTGACTGTAATCAAAGCCTATCATTCTTTAAAAAAAAAGTTCGTTCCTTTATTCGCTCGCGTAGTATTTCCTGAATTATTATTATCAGGTCGAATTAGATAAGCCGAACTACGATACTAATGAGAAATCCATTAAACTGTTTACTAATTACATAAAACATTGCATGCGATACGTGATAGGAAGCTGACGCCGGCGAGCGAAAGAAATTTTCTAGAAACTAGAAAGTTTTGGAATTACTCACCAAGGTGTTCTGGTAGCCTAGGCCCGCCTCATCGTCCGAATTCCACTCCTTAATATTCACTTCCTTCATTTTGAAATGTTCAGTTTATTATTTTTAACACACAAAACACTGAATTAGCGAAACAATGCGAACGAAACCCACAGCGTTCGCGGATCAACTAAACTTTTTTTTTAAACTCCCGGTGTTAGCTCAGAGTCCGTCCACGGTCAGCCATCTCCCCGTGGCTCAAACAAGGACCGGTCGCCTGTAATAAGTTTATGTAATTGAATAAGCGCGATTTAATGCAAATTGATGGCGCGCTCAAACCGGAAATGTTTATTTACACACGTTCATACCGACTGTCAACTTGTGACCGACTGAAGTTGTCAAACGAGGTGACAAGTTCGCAGTGCGTTTGAAAAGTCGCACCGTTGCACATCGACCATGAACTTGAACTATCAAGTACTTTTTTGCATCGCTTTAATCAGCGTCAGTATTACAACAGATATCAATTAGAATTCAGTAGCTATTACTACGCTCATGTTGTAAGCGGAAAATAAAATAATAAAAAATATTAAATCTGACGATTAATAACGCGTCCATTCGTTTCAGAACGCAGCTGAATTTGATTTAAAGCGTTTCGTTCCGCGCGACATGGCAATGACTTTTATTTTGTTTATCATTATCATTTATTCGATGTCTGATAAGAACACTATCAGTTACAAAAAGTTTGCAAAAAAAGACATGTGACTATAATCTTTTATCCTTTGCAGTCAGGTAAAACAATAATTATTCCGGAAGGATAAACATCGGCCGGCGCGATGTAGAAAGATTTAAACAATAATTTATGTTATTGCATCCATTGTTTTTGCGGCGCGTGTTTCTGTAAATTAGTCACACGATTGTCGCACACATTAGACTCATCGCGGAGTAATCGTGTCATTATTTTAAATGTTCACGGACATTATGGGTAATGAATATTCATGGATAAATGCCGGTGTAAATAGACAAACATTAGTGGTCATTAACTTTTTAAAACCTTACCTTCTATGCTTTCTTTGGCATACCTACTGCCGCGTAACAAGCGATACTAGTTAGATAATAGACAATTAAGATCAACGGAATTTTCGATATTTTGTGAGTATTCATAAGTTCTGTAAGTTTATACTTAATAGAAATACAAAAAAAAATACAAGAAAACAATCAAAGACTCGGTGTTTTACTTTAGATCTGTAAAACGGGGTGGCATTAGACAGGTACGGGGTGAATGGGTATTTTGGTTAGGGTCGTAATTCGTAAATACGATTTAAAAACAACATAAATGTTATATTTAACGAAAAGTATAGATAATTGTTTTTAGCTTCTGTATGTACCTACGGCCATAACCTTAGTGGTTCATATTATCTTCTATACCTACTAGGTATTATTATCAGTGATCGGTACGGACCGTGCATAAAAAAACCGGCCAAGTGCGAGTCGGACTCGCGCACCAAGGGTTCCGTACAAACACTTTCCATCCCTAAGTGGTTAAGTTAAGTTTGCACCTGGTATGTATAGCGCCCCATATAAATTAGGTGCAAAGTTAGGTATTAAAAAAACTACTTACTAGATCTCGTTCAAAACAATTTTCGTTGGTAGTTTTTATAGTAATGTACATCATATGTTTTTTTTAGATTTTTCATTTTCTTATTTTAGAAGTTAGAGGGGGGGGGGACCAACTTTTTTCCACTTTGGAAGCGTCTGTCACGCAAACTATTCGGTTTAGAAAAAAAATATTTTAAAAACCTCGATATCATTTTTGAAGACCTATCCATAGATACCCCACACGTATGTGTTTGATGAAAAAAATTTTTTTTTTTATTTTTGCATCAAAATCTTAATGCGGTTCACAGAATACATCTACCTACCAAGTTTCAACAGTATAGCTCTTATAGTTTCGGAAAAAAATGGCTGTGACATACGGACGGACAGACAGACGGACAGACGGACAGACGGACAGACAGACATGACGAATCTATAAGGGTTCCGTTTTTTGCCATTTGGCTACGGAACCCTAAAAACGAACATGTTTGTAATAAAATATAAATTTAACAATAATATAATAATGTTAAATTTATATTTTTTTACAATTGTTCTATTGACTATAAAATCAATAGAACATTTTTTTTACCATCATGATAGCGGGATTATTGTATGTTTATATTATGCTAATATTACTATAGGAACCCCGTGCCGATCACTGATTATTATAAAATTGTATTGTGAATCTATTTTCTATGGAAAGAGGTCATTGTTGCAGAAAAAATCTTTAAAAAATATAGTCCTCTCATCACCCAGGAAAGTCTGGACGGATTTTATCCAATTTTGTTACAGGAATAGCTGGACATACACAGACGTTCACAGGATACTTTTTACTTGACTACATAAATAAAAAGTTTTACGCAGACGTAATCGTGTTTTATTGAATCTATTTTTAAAGTGGCAGATTTAGTGAATGTCTAAGTCAAGGTTATTTAGATTACACCTACATTCAAACAAAATAGTGTAGACCGGCATAAATAAATATTAATATAACTTACAGCACAAGTAACGAATCTTTTTTTAAACATGGCTTGAACTGTTTCAGGATTCAGAGCGGTTTAAACTTTAAACTGTCAGCTAGAATGTATAGTCATCTCCTGGTTGCGCTCGCTTCGACGAAAGTTTCACCAATGCTTACCATTTGAAATTTGAGTACCTTCTCAAGAAGTTCATAACGTTTAAAATAAAATAAAAGAATATTTCTTTTAAGGAGCCATCTTAGGGATTTAAGGCAGTTAGTTTCCCTACAGGACCCACACTGTTTAACAGTTAAATGAAAGAATGCATTGAAACAAATCATTATAATTATTTATTTCCATAATTGTAACGTTACTGTCATATTTTTAAGGTACGTATCCTTTGACATGAAATACCTAGGTAATCACAATTATATAATAATCAATTAGTAGGTGGGTAAGAATAGGATAAATAAATGGTCTTAAGCTAGCCACTTCATAAATTGACATTCAGTTACTAGTTCAGTATTTGTTATTTATATTTAACATCACACTAGGAATACTTTAACAGAGCTTTATTGCTAGATCCTGGATTTAATGATTTCTGTTATATAAAAACAAAAAGAGGACACATAATTGTTCATTTTACATACCAAGGCCCGATTCCTCTCTCTGTCTATCTTCTTGGATGAAAATCTAAGGGATTTGGTTTCTTACGATATTAATCGACTTAATATGTATTGCTTAAACCATTAATACAAAGATCAAAGCTTAAAGAAAAATTGAAAAAGGAGTTACCTGGTGGATGAGACCGGTAATCGAACCCGGTACCTCTGGATTGCTGGTCCAGCGCGTTAACCACAATAATAATTGTCTGTTCCACCAGGTAACTCCTTTTTCAATTTTTCTTTAAGCTGTGATCTTTGTATCAATGGTTAAAATAAAAATTGTTGTATGTACCCGTATAAAAAAATGAAACATTACGTTTCATAATTTATGTATAGCTGTGAAGTGGCCAGTGTAAGTGTAGCATGGCATGATATTGGCAATAATTCCTGCAATACGCCATTTTATCTTTGCAGTAGCGGATGCTTAGTCTGCAGAGGTGGAAAAGTCAGTAAAATAACGTGGGAGCACCAAACTATGT
This sequence comes from Apotomis capreana, assembly GCA_947623375.1. Lineage (NCBI taxonomy): Eukaryota > Metazoa > Arthropoda > Insecta > Lepidoptera > Tortricidae > Apotomis > Apotomis capreana. Next base: position 1,449,982 of record OX392522.1, read on the forward strand.
TTTTACCGCCTTTACTCACAATCACGTGAATGGCGAGGCAATTAATAATAATATTTTTAAGCATAATTCAGTATATTTTTTAATTCAGTATGATTATTAATTGTTTTACAGACGCAGTTCTCTGCAGACTTAACGTATACGTATTGACCTGTGACAAACAGTATCTAGCTTTGATAATTACAAGAGAGTTTTCTATACTTAGCTTAAAATAAACTATCAAAATACAAACACAAAAATTTAATCGGTGCTTAAACACAATAATAATTAGTCCGTCTTCACTTCTCACCTAACAAAAACATTAGTAAATAACAAAATCTCATTTAAGTTTCGGCCACACGTATATATTGTATATATACATATATGACGGATTCTTTTCATTTGATTTTCCATTTTACTTGCTATTCATAGCATAACTATCCGCTATAATCTGTAATTACCTTACTCCAAGAATAAATAAGCCTAGAACGAGAGTCTTCATACAACCGATTTGCGAATGAAGCCGCTTTTGGTTTTATGTGTGCGTGTCTACGAACCTATCATAGAGAGGTTTTGCTTGTGACATTGACGTTGTGACAGATGCGCACAAGGCACGGACGATACTTAGCCCATAATTAACCAAGACTAGGTTTCTAGGCGTATTTATTCTAAGCTTCATTTGTTTTCTTATATATTAGAAACAGTAATTATTAAAAACACAATATATTAAAGCTGAGAGTATAGTCGGACCAGTTGGCTACAAGTAGATAGATGTAAGTATCTGCTTTTCCTCCATTTTTTTTAGCCTGGCGTAGTGTCTGACTGCTGGGTAAAGGCCTCTCTCAAGGATTTCCACTCGTCTCGGTTCCTGGCTATTTCTGCGTAGGAATATATCGCCATCTTTTCTCCGCATTACATTGGGTTAAATACCTAACCAAAAGTGGATCTCTGTGTATGTGTAGTTAAATGCACATTATTCTCCTAGGAATCTAATTATTAGGACAGTAAGGCTTACTTAAAATAATGAGTGCAAATTACTCGTATCTCATCAAAGCAAGTATGTATGTAACTGTAAAAACGGAATCTCTTAATAGTTATTGAAACCAATTGTTTGCGTAAACGTAAAACTAGGGGTAGCTACTTAAGGTCTTAGTTTTATTTTGTGACTTATTATATATTTATTTTAAATAAGTTGATATTGGATTTTAATACTACTAGATTTAAGTAGGTAATTATATAATAATCGGAATGAAATTTTTGCAACAATTACAAACCCAAAGTGAAAATAAATTAAGGAGAAAATAAATATTAGTGATAAATGATTACATATGACAAAAACACCATTATTTGAAGAATGTATGATTTATTTAAACCATCAACTGTTGACCAAAAGACTAACTACTGTAGTCTTAGCTCTGTTTTATTTTAATTTTAAGCTTCGAAAAAATAGAGCAAGGCTAATAAAAAAAATATATATATTTAACCATAATGCATAAAGATTGTTCGCCCAGCTAGTACAGACAGCATCAAACAGCTGACAATTTTAGTATGTAATTAGACATATGCCAACTCAGATGAAAATTGACAGCTACTTTTGACGCTGACTGTACACTAAAATTAACAGATCGTTTACGCGGATGCTTTTAATTCTGGGGTGACATTGAACGCCCTTTTATTACATTTCTGTTCCAGATTTTAGGATTGATGGCATTATTACATGTAGATGAGATGAGTTATTAAACATATTAATGCGAACCTAAAAATAAATTATTTTTGAGCTAGCTTTGTTGTGAAGTATTTAACTAGAATATAAAAAAAAAACTGCGCTAAATTTTCCTTGTAAACTTACTTTTCCCATTATTAGGCTCGAGCCCTCATTTTGTATTATACAGAATCGGAAAGTGACAGCAAGTGTCCAATGATGTGGCCATCGGCAAATAAAGAGTTAACTATGTATATATAATGATACCTACTGATTTGCCCTGTTGTATTGGGTGGGAAAGCTAGTACACATGTTTATATCTCGATTTATGACCTTAATCTATAGTATGAACTTAATCGAGAAAGCCAACTAAATACGAAATTCCCGAAAAATACTGGAGCACAACATATTCACCATATCTGTAGGTACTCTCATGTCTTTTCATAGGAAAAAGTAGGTATCAATAGACATAAACAACGTCACTGTAGTTGTTCTACTTAAATATATTCTCTGAGTTGCTCACTTTTTGTATTAAACCATTGACATGAATTAATTTTGGGCTCTAGAATCAGATCATTTTTTGGAATATTGTTGTCAAGGGTTCTTGACGTTATCAAAAGTTTGAATGAACTTTAACAAAAGAACGAAGTATGCATCTGGATATTACATTTGTAGATCTATATTTTATATACAATACCAGGCGAGTTTCTACAAATAAAATGCTAAAGTAAACATTATATTGTTTTGTTCATGCGTCATTGCGACAGTAACAGGGGTTTTATATACAGACAGTAGTACAGTTGCATTGGGGTGAATCCGGGGAGGGGTGAATTGGGACACCATACCATAATGTACTGGATCAAAAGCGCGAATGTGCTTTATTCGATATTTCTATGGGACATTTTGTTGCCAAGTTTTATCGCTAGAGGCGCCACCAGGTACTGTATTCAATAACAGATAACTACCTAATATGCACTTATATGTACTGGAAGAATAAAGCATTTAATTACTAAATTCATCACACTTTTCGTTGTGATACAATCCTAAACTATTTTTAGGTTCGGTTTCTGTGATTTTTATTATGAAGTGTAATTGTGGCGCCATCTACAATTAGCTTTGGATTCTGTCCTATTAGTATGCGCATTTTATATACTTACATTCAGAAAGGCAAGGTATTTGGTTAGTCAGTCAATAGTTAAGTCAGGTGAACATCAATTTTATTTCAGGTATGACTCATACCATTACAGATACAAACACTTTTTCTGACCAGTATGGCATTATTTAGCGCTTAACATTTTCCCAACAGTAAATATACATTTATAATTTTAATGGAATAAGTCATTTATATTCATCATATGCTATTAGGTCACATTATGATAACTTAAATTGGCAACTTTTAAAAGGTGATGTCGTATCTTTATTACTTGACGTAAACCATCTAAAAACATACAGGTGATATATTTACATATTTTCTACCTATATGTTAAACCCTCCCTTGGCTTTTGACCATATAGTATTAAAGATCTCACATTCCCAGGATTCACCCTCGTAGTTGCTGCGACAGTTAAGGCGGTTTTAGATGTCACTGCCTTATTCCTTGATAGCTTTTGTTTTGATACAATTAATTTTCAGTGTAAAGATACTAAAGTTTATTATTTTGGCAATATCAAGGTAACGTTGGCTCAGCCACCGACAGGAATCATTTAATTGGCTGCCCCAGAGAGACCTGATCGCGTTTAGATTGGCCTGGGCGTCGTGAAGTGGCGCAGGAAGAAGTTTTCTCTTATATAGAGGCCAAGATGGTCTTGACTTGGAGCCAAAGTGGTAAGAAGTAATATTGTTATTCGCCTTAATAGTCGCCGCTCACTACACCAGCTACCTAATTGTCTGTATAGTCAGGCAGTCAGATGTACTGCGCGAAATGGATCCAGTACGTAGCATTCAGGACTGCGAAGAGAAGAGGGAAGAATACGCGGGAGAAACGGTCAATGTTAATGGCGCGAGCGCGGACCTTAGCCGCTTCTGCTGGCTCCTGGAATCAAAGAATAGATAATAATCTATGAGCAGGGCTGCCATCCGTCTGGCTTTCCTCGAATTCATCCTAGTTTGGTGTTCGTCCGGGGGGGGTTTTCAATAAGTGTCCGGGGAAAACCCGGACACATTTTATGTGAATGAATAATAAAGCGATTCTTTTTAAATAATATAATTTTCGGACACGTCCGGGGGAAAAATGCAATTTACGCGAAATGTCTGGGTTTTTTAACTCTTTGTCCGCGTTCGGCGAATTTAGAGGTGGCAGTCCTATCTATGAGAATCAATAAAACACTATGATCACGTTAATAAAAAGAAAAACTACTTCTAACACTATAGCTGCTACTGTATAATATGGGGTTACTTTGATCAATGTCTTTAGATCTGCAATAAACCACACTGAACTGACAGACGAACTATTTCATTTGATTATCCACTTTACTTACTTTCATAACTGTTTAAGGCATCTGTAATTGCCCTTCTACTTTTTTCCTATCTTATACAAAGTATTGTTATTTTTGTTTAGCCCAATGGTTGACTGGTAGAGTAGAGAATGAATTATGGCATTAAGTCCGCCATTTGTACACGTTTCTTTGGAATAAAGTTTAAATAAATAATTTTGCAAAAAAAATACTCCACTACTAGGAATATCAGTGGTCAATGATACCCCATTGATCAAAGTAGCCCCTATTGTATAGTATCGTCGCTATTTTATATTATTTTTTGTTTTTTTTAACGTTTCAGCGTGATCATACTGATCATAGTGTTATTTTTATCTAGATAAGATTTTGTACCCGCACTACAAATTGCCAACCGCGTCGTTATTGTAGGGACTTTGTCCCATTGGTGTACCTTAGGTTTCCCAGAGCCGTCTCCGAGCACGATGTTGATGAGGCAGTACTCCATCAGCGCCATGAACACGAACCTGAAGGAAGATAGCGTTAAGTACCACTTTAGACTTCATACTCACACTGTGCAAACTGATACGAACGCATCGATTGTTTTTAAATAGGAGAGAATTGGTAGCTGTAATGACATAACCAGCGTAGCGCCCTTTCCAGAACAATCCACCCTGATTGTCGTGGCTTCCAACCTCCATGGCGACCTGACGTAGACCACTGACTGACTGGCTGATTTGACATAGATATTTGGAGCGGACATTCAAATTCAAAATTAGAATTGACAGCGACACAACAAAATACCATCAGTTCTAGACGGACAGACGACCAGACCGTTTACTGATCAATTCACTTACCAATTTCACTGCCCAAAGGTTGTCTGGAAGAGATCGCTCTTTAGCGATAAGACCGCCTGTTGTCTATCGTTATTTATAAATTGTATTTATCTTGTTTCCCTTTGTAAACTTTTTTGGTGGGCAATAAAGTATTGTTGTAATGTATTGTTGTATTGATCGAGCAAACTGGAGAAGGTAATCATATACTCACACTGTGCACACAGACATAAATGCGTCGACGGCTTTCAGGTAAGACACAGGCGGGAGCTGTGCCTGCGACTTTGCGTGCTGCGTGGACAGCGTCAGCAGTGACGTCACGCCGAGCGTCACGCGCGCCGGCGCCGCGTCGGGCTTGATCCAGAAGGATACCCACTGGAAAGAGTAATACAATACAAATAGTTAAATTGTTCAACATTGGTACAAAGGCACAGATTTTATAATATATAAAAGCTACGTCACCATGTTGGGCCGCAAGGCATACAAATTGTAGCTATAAATGGACTGTTCCACCGGCGTGTACATACATTTAGCATCAAATCATCTGCAGCCTGACAAAAACTGTAAGTATTGAGATTTTCTAAAATTTTACATTTTTCGCTCGCTTGGATCAAGAATCCAATAACTTTTTTTTAAGCGGGATTGAATTAAGCTACAGCTTAAACCGTCTTAGGAAGCGGGCGGACAAAAATTACGCGTGAAGTAAGCCGGGAAAGCAAAGAATAGAATAGAATACTCTTTTCTCAAACATCCAATGAAATATTGTCTTTACGTTCCTTAAAATAGACTCGGAAGTTTCGCTTTTTGGGCGCAACAACTCGAGAGGACTGTAAAGGGATTTCATACTGCTTTTCAGGCCTAGGCCTGCAAAGTAACTTTTTTTTGGTTTCAACAACAAGGTCATTCACACAGCTGGCTGGTTTGACAAAAAGCAGGTTTTGTTTTTAAAGGTTGGTTGTTAGACACTTGTGGAAAAAAATAATTCAAGATGGCGACTTTTTTTTTTAAATTTCAAATTGGTGCTAGGCGGCTAAAACTCGGTATCGGGGGGCTCTCGGGGCTCAAAAATATGAATCTGAAATCTTGTCCGAAAATTCGGTCAAATTCGGAAAATATCGAAAAAAAAAACGATTTGTACGGAGAAAATTTCAAATTGGTCCTAGGAGGCTGAAATTCGGTATCCGGGGGATTTTGGGGCTCCTGAGTCAGAATCTGAAATTGGATTGTTAAAATTCGGTCAAATTAGGAAAATACCGAACAAACAATATTAAGTGTTATTCTTTGAAGTATATTTTTTTATTTCATTGTATGTTTGAGAAAAGCACTATACATGCCTCGTCGTGAAAACGGATTCCCGGCCTCGTATCACTATCCGGCCTCGCTCGCACGCTCGCTCGGCCGTATATACCTACTTGGCCGGAAATCCTCATTTTCCCGGCCTCTGATGTAATGTACTATTACTGCTCACCTCAAGAAGAAAGAAATACAAATACAGATAACACTTATCAATACAATAGAGGTAAACAATAAATAGGCAATCTTATCGCTAAAAAGCGATCTCTTCCAGGCAACCTTAAAAAGTAAAATTTTCTAAATTACATTTTCAATGGCTTTGATAGTTACGCGTAGTGTCTGTAGGTTTTTGGATCATGTGTGTGTTAACTTACCGACATAATGACGATTAGACATGTAGGTATGTAGGTGTTAAACAAGTGGTAGCCCAAACGCCGCTTCAGCTTGAAGATTACCTCCAGACACGTAAAGTTACCTGCGGAATAATACATACAATGATTAATCAATTTCCAAAACGTAGCTAGCATTAATGCTAGCTACGTTTTGGAAATCTTATCAACCATTTGCCTCCAGCGGATCCTGCACTTCGGTTATGTCGCTAGATGCGAGCCAGATTGTTTGGAAAAGCTCGTTGTACGTGGAAGGAAAGAAGGCCCGTGGGAGATCTCTGATCCGATGGACCGATGCCGTGAAAGAAGCCTGACAGGGACCTCTACATGCATCAATCCGGCAGGCGGAAAACCGTGTTGAGTGGAGAGCTTTGTAAGGGATAATGGCCTCAAATAGTCACGACGAAACGAGGAAGAAGACTTTTGGAAATGGAAAACTTTTACTGGTACTAGTGTCAAGGTGTCTATACAATTTGATTCCTCCACGGGCTTAACTAAATTTCAGCGCCGTTCTCTGTTTGTCTAGACAAACAAGTTCTATTCAAAAGACTAAAAATAACCAAGGCATATAGATTTTAAGAAGAATTTTGTCTGTACCACTGCATGCAATTTTGCAAAATGACCTTGTTTCAGTGAACGTGTTAATTTCCAATTTTAAAAAGCAGTCGGATCAAAATGTCTGTTGATTCAGATAAGTTTTAATGCTTTGTTCTTTCAGATGAAGGTGACTGTGCCACATTGCATGCAAACGTTTCATAATGATCCTTCCCTATCATAAAAGTCGTGATCCATAAGACGTAAGTGATGGTGGAATTAACGGGGTATTAGATTACACGAAGCCATCATACTCATACCGCCAAAACCGTCATAAAGCAATTGTGTTCAATTGTTTGTCAGGATTGGCCTCGATTGCCCGGCCCAACCGCAGATTGCAGAATAACCCAAATTCTTAAACCACGCTTATAAACAGATAGTAGGCAGCTATTTGTTTCCATAGAAGAGATATCAAAAACCATAAACAGAAAAGGCCTAATCAACATGTTTGTCTCATACAGGGCTTTCAGCTGAAATCATAAATCAATTAAGCTAACTATTTACTTCACTCTCTCTTCGTTCACTCACTACTGAGGATCGTGACTCCTTCTGATTCCGTCAACTAGTTGTTTCCACCGGTTACGTTCCGTTGCTTGGTGGAGTGTAGCAACTATTTACTTATACAAGAAAAACCAATAGGAAGAGAGACGATATTACGTACGTAAAGTGGCTTTCAGCGGTAGAATTTGCACTTGGTGTCTTTAAAAAAATTGTAGAAGACATTATGAACGGAAGAGTCACCAATGGAGTACAATCAGCAGTTCTCACGTCTGGATCGCCTTGGTGTGGAACACTGGACTGGCGACTCTCAAGGACTAGACCGTAAAAGAGTAGATGGATATCGAGTATTAAGTAGGTTCCATAAGAAACTCTCAGGATATTCTCACCCATTGAGATGGACAGACCTCATAAAAAAAGGTCTTAGAAATCAGTCTGTGAAAAGACAATTTTTGAGTGACGACCGCATGGTGTGAAGACGAAGTGATTTTATTCAATGAAGAATAAATAAATATCGGACTGACACGTATCGACCTAGTTCCAAAGTAAGCTCCTGAAGGCTTGTGCTATCTATGGGTACTAGACGACTCTTAAATAATGTATGGATAGAGGCTCCCACAGTAGACTGATGACCAGGTAAAGGTCACTGTATAGAGACGACGCTGGATTAGTCGCTGGGGGCCTATGATGGTTGCGTTTATCACGTGACAAATAAGTGACAAAGCATCTGTCACTCACACTAGCATCTTGTCAAAACATAAACTTTGGGTAAATCATACGTCCTATAAAACTTAACTGATAAGACAGATGATGATGATGGTGATGGTGATGATGATGATGATGATGATGTTGATGATGATGATAATGATGATGATGATGATGATGATGATGATGATGATGATGATGATGATGACAAGACTTACCAGTAGAGTAAACTTGAGTGCAGTCAGCGGTGCGGTTGTGGACTATCTCCAGCTGAGGCAGTTCAATGTTCTCGTCCACCACCAAAGGGACGTCGGGGTCCCACTGGAAGATCAGGTCGTCTGTCGTGTGGGACACTGGAACAGTTATACAATATTGAGAAATACATAATTTCGAAGCTAGCAGTACTGATTTTATTATTCTTGGACGAAGTTGCGAATTAAATATGTCGAGGCGCCTGATGCTTTGGTATGACCTTTTGTATTTACTCGTAGTTTTGCGTTTCTATATTACCATCGAAATATGCACTTTGGCTTCTACCAAACCAACAGAACAGCCTATGGGCGATTGTGCACTACAATGAATTTTACTGTCCGGCAGTCCGAGTTTTCATGGTCGATATGGCATGAAAAAAACGGTTTTAGCTTGTGCACTTGTCCGTCTTTTTACTCGCAGGTGCGGTGCAGTTTTCGGTTACCTCTCTCTTTGAAACTACACGCCACGCAATCGTAATTACACTAAGAACGATGCGTTTCTTATGATTTTTTTGCTATACCGCTTAAGCACATGGATCAAGAGGCGACGCGGCTGGCGCAGTGGTTAAGCAACATGCCTACTGAGCCGGCGGTCCTGGGTTCGAATCCCGGCAAGGGCAAATATTTGTGTGATGAGCTCGAATATTTGTGCCTGGGTCATGGTGTTATTTGTATTTAAGTATGTATTTATCTATATAAGTATGTATATCGTCGTCTAGTGTCCATAACACAAGCCTACTACTAGAGCTTACTGTTAAGGTAAGTTTATACAGTATTTATACAATGAGTGAGCGAATGAGTTGTTTAGTGAGTATAGGCACAGGGCCACAGAATACTTAATAGTATTACATACAGAATGGACACGCACACCCCCGCACCGAATTGAGCTACCTCACCCCGCAAGGGCACGGAGTTGGCCGGGAGTTGGGGCTTGTGCACAAATCACGTTAGGTTTTTTCGGCTACTTTTTGACCCCCCCCCCTCCCCCCTGGTGATATTTGGTGAGGTTCTTTGCTAACTCCCCCTCCCCCTCACTACGTCACGTGTATTTTTTTCCGCCAAAATTTCGTAAAATAGACTCGCTATTTTGAGGTATTGAACAAGTCAATACTTATTTTTAACAAAACCGAGAAAAAAATATCGACTTTTTCTTAGTTCGTTCACTGTAGAAAAAATACACGTGAGGTCTCCTTATACCCCCCCACCTCCCCCAACGTGATATTTCGTGATTTTTTCGTGACCCCCTCCCCCCTATGGAACCTCACGTAATTTGTGCACAAGCCCTTGGCTACGTAGAAAATTTCGAAAGGGTTGTTTATATCTACTGTGTATATGGTTGTAGGTGGGCATTGACTCGTGAAATATTGATGGTGTTGGTGATGGTAATGACGATGATGGTGGTGACTGGTGGTGATAATGATGATGATGATGATGATGATGATGATGATGAATATGGTGGTAATGATGATGGTAGTGATGCTGGTGATGGTGCTGGTGGTGATGGTGGTGGTAGTGGTTATGAAGGTGGTGGTGATGATGGTGGTGGTGGTGATGGTGGTGGTGGTGATGGTGGTAGTGGCGGTGATGGTGGTGATGGTGGTAGTGGTGACGGTGGTGGTGGTGGTGGTGGTGGAAAAAAACGGTCCGGAATGGGGAAAAGTAAAATGTCGGATGGTAAAATTACGTATAGTGCACAAACTACTATATACATTTTATGGCGTGCCATATCGGACCGTAAAAAATCGGGCTGACGGACAGTAAAATTCATTGTAGTGCACAATCGCCCTATATCATGGTATTTTGCTTTTAAAGTTCGAAAGCAAAATAGCAAGTGCATATTTCGCTGGTAATATAGGAATGCAAAACGCTTCTGTTTTAAACCTTGCAATGCAATGCAAACAATCCTCAGGCTACAAGAAATAATTATTGGAAGAAATCGTATTTTTTGATGACTACGTACCTACTGAACGAGTCACTATAAAAGCTAGTCAACATTTAAAAAATCTCCAATTCAGGTATCTGGTCATCATGAGACCCTCATTTAAACAGCCCGAAATAATCTATTCAGTAGTAAGTATACATTAAGTCCCCACAAGGGCACTTTTACAAGTCAGATTGTGAATTTACCGGCACCAAGATGAGACCGCTGTTGAAAAGAAAGCCGAATGAAACTCAACAGTAAGTATTTTTTTCATAAATAATACTTAGAACAATCATGCAATAACATGCGCTGGGGACTATGTTATATAATATTTATAGGAAAATTATATATAGCTGCAGATTCTATTTCAGCATGCTTCTTTTACAAGGTGGGCCGACGACCTGGATAGGATCGCGAGAAGCAATTGAATGAGGGCGGCGCACGACCGATCGTTGTGGAGAGCTTTGGAGAGGCCTTTCTCGAGCAGATTATCGGCTGATGTGATGATGAAGCTTCTTTTTCAGTCAGAATTTGACAATCGTCTGTATCACTAAAATTAGAGGTCCGTTAAAAAGTAGACAAATAGTTAAACAGTTTCAACCTCCTTAATGAAAACCAGCGCTGCCTTCCTGTAACCTTTTATACCTGAAGGACTAAGAGTCGTCAAGAGCGAGTCGAACTTAAGCAGTGACGGTAGCGCATCATAACAATAGACTAGACTTATTTTATATTAGAATAGAAAAAACTTTATACAAGATAACACATCATTACAATTCACAATTATTAGATAACTAGCGGCCGCCCGCGACTTCGTCCGCGTAGATTTTTGATGATGACAAAGATATTAAAATAGGTAAGTGAATTCTAATCTTAGTTAGAATGGTCTAGAAATAACATTTCAAACAGTGGCAGACACTGATATGCAATTGCTAAAGAATTTTAGAAGATTTTCCAATTAGATTACGGGATTGTTTGCAGGTGTAAATCAAATGATAACATAAGATATTATGCTTTGTCATTTATCAAACGAACACCTAATAACGTGAAAACAGGTAAGTAATAATTATGAAAATGACTTGAAAAAACCATTCAATCCGTATGCTAATGCCACCTGTTGACAAACAAAATGACTACCCTACTACTAAAACCTTCAACCTTTTTTAACCCCAGTAGGGATTTCTTAAACGCTGATATTACTTTTTTTGTATTTTAATAAGTTATTCTTTCTACAAAGTTTCAAGTCTCTAGCTAAAAAAATAAAGTTTTCCCCATACAAACTTTGCACCCCTTTTTAACCCCCTTAGAGTTAAAATTTTCCAAAACACTAAAAGTAGGTACTTTATTTGTATTCTAATAAGTAATCTTTTTACAAAGTTTTTGGTCTCTAGCTCAAAAAAGAAGTTCCCCCATACAAACTAAGTACTAATTACTTTTTTTTGTATTTGATTAAGTAAGCTTTCTACAAAGTTTCAAGTCTGTTTCCCCCATACAAACTTTGCACCCCTATTTAACCCTCTTAGGGGAGATATTTCCAAAAATCTTTTGTTATCCCTAGCCAACGTTATAAAATTAACCTACTGTGCAAAAATCAACACTCTAACATTAGTAGTTTCGGCTGTATATTTAGTTAGTTCTTTTATATGTATAGATAGCTGTGTTGCCCGCGTCTTCGTCCGCGTTGAACCTTATCTTGAAAATTTTACATCTTTATTACTTTCAGATCTAAGCAATGTTGAAATTACTAAACGTGATTTTTTTTGCCATTTTTTACGTAATAGTAGCGAACCCTTCGTACGCGAGTCCGACTCGCTCTTGGCCTTTTTTTAGTATTTTTTCGGCTAAATTGCTCTAATTACGCGGTATCATTATGAAACAGGTACATCTACGAACGAATAGGTTTGCTAAATTCGATGAGTTTAAGAATAAAATGTTAAGGCATTATTATTCGAATTCAAGAATTTATGAATTCTTGGTTTCGAAAAATAATGCCTTTATAGTAATTTACAAATCCCGCCCTCAAAAAAATATTTGATCTTCATACAAATTTTCAACCCCTTTTTCACCACCTTCAGGGCCGAATTTTCAAAAACGCTGAAATAAATTTTCTTGTATTCTATTGATATGCCCTTATATAAAGTTTCAAGTCCTGCTCTCAAAAAAATGTTTGATCTCAATACAAATTATCAACCCCCTTTTCACCACCTTTAGGGCTGAATTTTCAAAAACGCTGAAATTATTTTTCTTGTATTCTAATTATATACCTTTATACAAAATTTAAAGTCCTGCGCTCAGAAAAAGGTTTGATCTCTATACAATCTTTCAACCACTTTTTAATCCTTCTAGGGGACGAATTTTTGAAAACGCTGAAATTACTTTTCTTGCATTTTAATAGTATGCCTTTACACAAATATTCAAGTCCCACGCTCAAAAAAATACTTGATCTCCATACAAACTTTCAACCCCTTTTTACCACTTTAGGGGATGAATTTTCAAAAACGCCGGCATGAAAAAAAACTTGTACCCCACACAAACTTTGCACCCTTATTTAACCCTCTTAGGGGAGATATTTCCAAAAATCCCTTCTTATCCCTAGCCCACGTTATAAATGTAACCTACTGTGCAAAAATCAACTCTCTAACATTAGTAGTTTCGGCTGTGCATTGATGAGTCAGTCAAGACTTCTTCTTTTATATATATAGAATAGATAAGAAGTTTCAAGGAATTTCTAATGGATTCAAACTTTCAACCCCTTTTTTAACCCTTTTGGGGACGAATTTTTTAAAACGCTGAAATTACTTTTCTTGTTTTCTAATAGTGTACCTTTACACAAAAATTCAAGTCCCGCGCTCAAAAAAATACTTAATCTCCATACAAATTTTTAACCCCTTTTTACCACCTTAGGGGGTGATTTTTCAAAAACGCTGAAATTAGTTTTCTTCCATTTTATTTTAATACCTTTTTACAAAGTTTCAAGTCTCTAGCTCCAAAAAAAAAGTTTCCCCCATACAAACTTTGCACCCCTTTTTAACCCTCTTAGGGCAGGTATTTCCAAAAATCCCTTCTTATCCCTAGCCCACGTTATAAAAGTAACCTACTGTGCAAAAATCAACTCTCTAACATTAGTGGTTTCGGCTGTGCGTTGATGAGTCAGTCAGGACTTCTTCTTTTATATATATAGATAAGTATTAAAGACAGTGTAAATAAGAGATGTGCACCCGAAATGGTCTCCACTCAGCAGTGCTGTTGGCTTTGCTAGGTATTATAGCAATGTCCACGGCGCTGGTTTTCTGTGGAGCCAGAGGGGTGGGTTTCGCGGGACAGCACTGAGCGACTTGTGTCAAAGAAGAAGTAAAATATATATATATGTGTGTATAATATGTGTATGTAGGTATATGCATATATTGGCAGAACATTTGCCTCTACTTTGCGTGATGGTAAGCAAAACGTTGGGAGCCCAAGTCGCAATGTTAACTGACTAGAAAGAAACCGACGATGTCCTGTTAGTTGACACTGCCATGCTGGGCCGCTTCGTTTGAAATCCTGTTTATTGCAGCTCCACACTAAGCGAAGTTGGCCGAGGCGAAGGTGGCCAAAGCGAAGTACCGCTCCACACTATCATGGTCACCCAACTTCGAACATCTTCCCGAGTAGTGTGTCCTGATACTTTTTATGGACTGAAACGTTATACGTATGAACTGTTGGGTTGGGGAATCCCATGGCAGAGTAACGCAAGTTACCATATGTATACTTGCGTATTTTATTTATTTGTGGCGCATATTTCATGTCTGTGGGATAGATACCTGACGAAATATATTTCTTTAATCCCAGTAATATTTAATTAGAGATAAGTTAACGTTAAATTAAATATAACTTGACTCGTAGTTTCTGAAGAGGAATCGCGAACTGATTCTAAACATCGCGAGCTATATTTAATTCGACTTGAGCGACGTGAGAAAATCCGTTTCATATTACATAGTTATATCATAAGGCGGCAAAGAGTCACGCAACGAGCAATGGAAAGGGCTATGCTCGGAGTTTCATTAGAATCAGAAATGAGGATATCCGCAGAAGAACCAATGTAACCGACATAGCTCACAGCATTCAAGTGGCAATGAGCAGGCCATGTAGCCCTGAGAATGGATGCCTGTGGAAGCAGCAAAGTCCTAGAGTGGCGACCACGTATAGGAAAGCGCAGCGTGGGACGGCCCCCGACTAGATGGACCGATGGATAAGGGTAGCGAGGAGTCACTATGGCGAGCTACGGTGGAGGCCTATGTTCAGCAGAGGACAGACGTTGGCTGATAGGTATGTCTGAGACTCACGGAAGTATTTCAATGTAAACAGTCGTCGATAAACACGAATGGTTCCATTTGTCGACTTCACACGGAATCCTAAAAACGCTGAAACGCGGCAAATGGCGTAATCAGGGCAAAGCATTCCACTCTTCAGCGACTTCACAAACGACTGTCGCTAATTGGGGGATAGTGTTGAGTGTAAACCGCGCATTATAAGGAGACGCTTTCATCTGTAGGCAAATTTTAATGTTGCGGCTTTCTATTCGTTAAAACTTTCCTCTTACTTTAACGTTAGAGTTTGCTTCAGTTAATAAACTTAACAAACATTATTTTCAATATTTCAGTTCCGTAAAACTGCCCAATTGCAGTCCAATCCACAGAACTATCGTCCAAATTAACTCGAAAATCACTCGTTTACATGGTCTCGTTTATATATGTCAGTTTTTACGGATAAAATATAAGATGAACTCACTTAATAACTAAAAGAAAAGCAAAGGATAAAATGGAAATAAAACAATTTAAACGGTACGCAATAATACAATGTATCTATTTTATTATTTGAGTCGGTAGCTTTTTCAGTTACCGTTGTCAAAGGTTGACTCCTCGTCGTTGAATGAGTTTTGTTTTGGACCATATTCGACTGATTGGAGTATAGTAGGCTAGATTCTCGTTCAACGACAATAAACAATATATAATTATTGTACAAAAAATGTATACAATTGATACAGCTTTAAATCAGGTACGTTTAGACCGAATGCTAACACGCGGATACCGGATCGTCTTTCGCTAAAAACAAAATATTTCTTTCATTAATTATCATCACAAGCTGTCTGTTTGTGGAACTCCTTGCCAGTGAGCTTAAGGCGCGCTAAATCTCTCGTTTCTTTCAAAACTCACCAGAAAGAGCATTATCTATCCCTTTCATAATTCGTTGTTTATTCAACTGGTCCTATTATTATTTTTTGGCGGAATGTTGTGTATTTATCGTTTATTATATTTATGTATTTATATATTTTTCGTGTATATATTACTCATTTTGTTTTTTCTGATTTTTGTACCGCCTATTAACAAAATAATTTTTCAGTTTCTCCACTACCCCAAGGGTGTCTGGAAGAGATCGCTCTTTAGCGATAAGACCGCCTGTTGTTTCATGTTTTATGAGGTGTGCAATAAAGAGTACCTACTTGTATTGTATTGTATTGTATTGTATTGTATTGTATCACACCCCGTGGTTTTCGATGCACTAATGAAATGACGCCGACCGGCAGCCTAATGTCAAATCATTCACCTAAAACCACGGGGTAAGATTATCATATTACATTATTTGTACCATTATATATTCTGTGTATCATCCAAACCAGAAATCACGACAAATTTAGGCAATTCCACTCTCAAACATAATTACGTATCAAAATCAAAGCGTCTATTTTTAACCCCCTATCTAATATTGGCGATCTATACATTCCGGGGGGCATAAGTGCCCTGGAGCTCTCCGGGCCCATCTGCGATAAAACCTGCTGACTTCACAAGCGTCGAGATCGGCCGAGGGCCCTTGCCCCACATTCGGAGGCCTGAGGCCCCTCAGACATCAATTTCTGGTTTGTATCGGTGTTACTTGAGTCGAGTGTTTTGGAACGCTTGGCGTGTTGAGTGCTAGTAATTTTGGATTGATGGATGTTGACGAGTGTTGAGGGAAAGTGTATGACTGTTACTAGTGTTGGTGGACTGTGACTGCAGGTACATACACATATGTACCCTTAGAATAAGTACACCTATAACGAAAGTGTTGATACAACAAATTTGCGAAAGATGAAGCCGGTTTTGGTTTTATGTGTGCGTGTCTACGAACCAATCATAGAGACGTTTTGCTTGTGACAGATGCGCACACGGACGAAACTTAGCCCGTGGCTAACCAAAACTGGCTTCACTTTCAAGCGCTAACTAGATTTCTAGAGGTATTTGTTCTAAGTACTTATATACCTAGTTAGAAGTGTTTCGAGGAGCAATATGAATCTCGTTTCAGGTTGGCCTAAAATTCTTTCGTATCTCCATGCCCGCGGATGGTCGGATGTGCGTTTGTGCAGATTTCAGGCTGTTCTCGCCTAGAGCTCGCATTTCTCTACTGATTCTCAGAATTTTTTTGAGTATGTTCGGTAATTAATTAAAAACAAATGGCGAAGATATGGGAGTCGGAATCGTAAAAAAAATACAAATTTCAGTCATTTTGATACAAACTTGGGAGGTCTACCTACAGCTCACAGAATTTATGTGAGAAATATTAATACTATAACCTATACAAAATGCCAAAACACTGGGTATTAACATTCAAAAGACAAGCAGAATTAATAACAGCGTGACAATATGAATGCAGTTTGTAGTGTAGCTACCTACTTAGCCGACGCTCCTGGGTTTGAACCCCGGCACGGCTATAGGTACATTTGTGTGATGAATTTAAATATTTGATCCTGGGTCGATTACGAGCGTCGTCTAGTCCCATAGTATAAGTTTGCTTAGTTTGGGACTAGGTCGATTTGTGTAATATTGTCTCTTAATATTTAAATCTACAAGCGTGCCCATGACTATTCAAGATGTCAGGCTTAAAGTTTCCTATTTTTATGATGACTTAAAACCTCCACACTTAAACTATCCAACGCCGCAGATTATAATTAGGACCCGGAGAGGCAGCACAATGAATGTATAACGAGAGTCGAGGGCCCTTCAACGCATCCTTTGAATCATGAGGGGGAGGGGGAAGGAGAGGGATTTCTCACGAAAATAGATCCACTACGTTTTTCACGCGATTTCTTGAGTATGAGGATTTTATGAATTTCAGGGTATGCCTTTCGGCATGATGCCCGCAGAAGCAACGCTTTTTATGATAAATTATGATTTTGTTTGATAAAATATTTTATATTTTTAATCTTTGAGTTTTTAGTTTTTAACCTCTGGCTTATCGTAGCGTAGGGTTGATCATTCCAGTGGTCGGACTGACAATTTGCACTGTTCTAGTCAATGGGGTGATTATTGAGAGAAATGCCTCATGGCATTAAGTCGGTATTTTTACTTTTACTTCTGTATTTTGTGCAATAAAGTTTAAATAAATAAATAAATTATTTGAGCCTTTTTACCGATCCTAATATTCGCATTATTGGCCAATTCATAAAAGCAATCATTTTGATAATAATTGTAAAAAGCCGCGATTGCTAGGACACAATCGAAAATGGCGCCACAATTCTAACTACTTTCGTTAAATATTGGGAACCTCTGTTCCCAACAAGGCGGTGATGAATACGCTCAGATAATCAATTTTGTCTACTCGAATAATCAATACTTGTATAAGAATCAAAGTATTCGTCACTTAAATTGCCAAATAAACAAACAAATCACATCATTTCAAGTGGCATTTGGAAATAACTTTCAATAATAGTCTACTATCACGTCAAAGATATCTTTTTTGTGATTTGTGGAAGGAACGAAATGGATTCACAGTGATTACTGAAGGTGTTAGCGTAATAAAATGAAGTATAAATGTAAAGATAAGTAACCGTTTGAATGTTAGAGTGACATAACTCAGGGTCAATATAAGATAAAACCAATCTTAGATTTTTCGAGATCTTAGATCTTACATTTCAACGATACGATTTTGTATGTTACATCGCAAAGAGACACCATATCGTAGAGTGTAATTTCCTCAAAAAGTTCTCAACCATATAATCATTATTTATTTCGTAATGTCAGTGCAATAACAATGCGTCAAATCTCCTAAGCGCTATTTGTCTTACTTAGGACTGAAGAAATGGTCACTTTTAGGCTTAGAAATAATATTTATTGTGAGGACTCGGCCATTAAACGAGTCACGAATACGAAAATTATAGTTTTATAAGCACTTCTTACGCTAAGTGCCCTTCCACTAGATAGAACAACAGTAATTTTAAGAACTTCGCTATGTCGTTTCTCGTTCAGGCCGTCGTTGTATATGCTACATAATCCCCTATAATCCCTATATTGAGTTGTATCTGAAAGCATTAATTAAGCTATCGCGATTTTATAAAGCAAAAATTAGAAAATGTCATAAATCAATTAAATTTTCAAATAAATTAGATGTTTCAATATTCATTTTACAACTTTTGTAAGACATATTTAATTATTGAACTAAGCGGTTTACACTCATGTGAAATTGTCAGGAACAGCCCCTGCGGGTAGCAGTCCGTGATGAAGAGCTCCAGGATACGAGTTCGAAACATGTCGGGGCGTTCCTGACAATTTCACGTGAGTGTAAACCGCTTGATACCATAAGTTACAATATCCGTTTTAGAAATTATTTAGATTTCGTTAGCAGGCATCTATTCTTTAATTAATAATAGAATCTTCATAGTGCGTGGTTCGGACTATCGCGAAGTTGACCGAGGCAAAGTTG
Organism: Apotomis capreana; assembly: GCA_947623375.1. Taxonomy (NCBI): domain Eukaryota; kingdom Metazoa; phylum Arthropoda; class Insecta; order Lepidoptera; family Tortricidae; genus Apotomis; species Apotomis capreana. The sequence continues at coordinate 1,469,285 of OX392522.1, forward strand.
GCCGAAGTATAACTTTCTCCAGCGAAGTGGAGAGGTCCACACTATCATATTCGCCCAATCTCGTTCAACTTCGCGAGTAGTGTGTGCGTGCGTGCGTGCATGCGTGTGTATCGTGTGTGTGGTGAGGGTGCCAGGGTGAAAAATAGAAATTCAGTAAACTTACAGCTCTCCATCTGCAACTTACACTCCTGAGTGTCGTGTGGATAGATGAGGAAGTTCATGGCACACGACAGTCGGAGTGTCAGCTTCACCTGGCAGCAGAATTTGTAACGCTCAGCAAAATGTCACCCTTATACGATTGAAGAAATCACTACAATGTACAACGTTTTTTAGCTAACCTATAGGAGTGTCCTACTGCTGGGCAAAGGCCTTTCGATCCGTCCTTTTCACCCCTAAAATGCTGCGCTCCATGGCCCGTTGACAAACTCTATTTGGACTTTTGGTACTCAGTAAGGGACTATGTTTGGGCACCGTAGGTTAGGACAGGCAGAATACACATGTGACATGAACGTGGAACACGCAATGTATGTAGGTACTAAGCTAAGTGGAAGTAGTAGTTTGAGAGTTTTTTATTGATAACAGCAACTCTTGCACAACTAAACGTAGCTAAGCGAAAAGGATCCAATGATCGAATCCGGACTAAATTTTAAAATTTAAACAAAAAGTGGAATGTTATATGATGATTTATTTTACAAGAAGGCTTTTCCCTTAACTATGTAGTGTACATATGTACTGCAATATGTAAAATATAATATGCAAAAAGACTGGTCGACACCACGTGGACCGAGGAGCTAGCAGCTTCCTCGCTCAACGCATTAGCGTTGCTATCCAGCGAGGAAATGCTGCCAGCGTCTTCGGGACCATGCCAAACGGGGCCGATTTTTTAGGACTTTTTAAATATTGAACTTACTCCGTTTTAGCAGCTTAGTTTATACTTAAATTTATATACATACCATGTAAAGTATGGTCTTGTCCTTATACAGCCACACGTAGTGGTTGGGGATGGTCATCGTCTGAAAGGTGACGGACTTGGCGTTCTTGAAGAAGGAGTCTGGTCTCCACATGTGTTTCAACCAGTCGACCTCCAGTAGCCTGAGGAAAATATCGTGTTAAAGGCTTTTAAATATTGCCTTAAGTTTTCCGCTGCTTTACAAAGCATGCAAGCATGAAAGGCATTAGCTAAGAACCGAACACGGACTAGGTATGTGGGGATTACATTTATAAAAGTGACTTAAGTCTGATTGCGGGCTTTCTGTTTAGACGATCTACCACATTTACGACTGCCCACATCAAAAATACGTTAGGGTTTTATTTTCAGGTAGCCTATAGGAGTGTCCCACTGCTGGGCAAAGGCCTCGCCCCCTTTGATTCCCTGTGTGAAGCTTCCTCCGACCAGTTGCAGAGAAATACACCGGCAAATAGACCGGCCCCGTCTACGTCGCCCATTTTGGGGCACCCACTTGGTGGCTATGCTGGCCCATCTTTCCGGGTTCATGCGGCAGACTGATAAATATATACGAATTATATATTATGTGAAAGTAAATTTGGTGGACGGTTTTATTAGTTAGGTTTTACCTGTACTCTGAGGTCATATTTTCGGGCAGCCTCAACCGGAAGTCCTTCCATGTTTGAGCGAAAAAAATATCTGCGGCATACGTCTATAACAATAAGTACTCAAATAACAAACAATTAGGATATACCAATTTTTTACGATCTAGGTATGTTAATTCCGAAACTATTTCCGGGAATAGAACTCTTATACCTACCGCAATAAACAATTAGATTGTGGCAATAGGACACCTGTGGAAAACCTGTATTCATATTTAATTTTTAACTTTCGCTTGACCTTGTTGTTTTGCAGTAGGTACAAATACCTAATGCTTACTATGAAAATAATGAAACGTATCTTATTGGCAAACGGATGAAATTATTATCTTAAATTGTCGTATACCTATTTTACAATTTAAGCAAAAATTGGGGTGTTTAGTTTTTAGGTACCTACATATCCCAATAAAATGGTAGGGCAGTATAGGATCCTGGAGAAATCGAGGACCATATCTGCGGATCTTATCATCAAGGGATCACCTCTAGTGGAATAAAAATTCTTGTCATAAATTTGATTGTCATAACTCATTTCGCATAATGGCTTTGCTCATACATGTTATTTGCATAACATTTTATATGTCATAATTGTTGTTGGGCAGGCTTTTCATAAGCATAATTTAGTATTTATTGGCACAAAATTTCAAGTAATGTTATTCAATGTCATAATAATTGATAGTACGAAGAAGAGCAACGCATAAATTATTGTTTTCATAATTAATGGCAATAGAAATTATATACTTAGTATAAGTTATATCACATGTACCAATCATAATACTTTATAGCATTTGAAATAATGATACAAAAGTTACATGAGCACAAAAACAAAAAGGGGGGCTCGGGGGGCAAAGTCCCCCGCATTAAGAAATCCTTCTCCACACTGACCTCTTTGTTGTAGGTTAGGTTAGGTTAGAATTGCGAACCTACAAATACGAACATCGGCCAGAAAATTAGGTTAGGTTAGGTTTGAAAGAACTGCAACCCCCTCAGAAATTAACTGCTGCCAGAAAACCAGGCTGATGTTGAAATAAAAAATTAGGACTTGATATTTATGTTCTTCAGTATTAGCCAATGCACAATATGCATAAGAACATTATGACGATTAATGATTATGATTCAGGTTGATATGCTCCAAAATTATATGACATTCCTAATTAACTTATGCGTAAAAACATTATGGTCATAAAAAATTATGCGGATCAATTAATGACTATACACCTTATGCGCAAGGACTATTATGACAAAAGTGGTTATGCGCACCGACATTATGGCTTTAAAATTTATGCAACCCAATATGGAACCTATCATCAAATATTCATCATCATGACAATGGGACCAACAAGAAAGTTACCCCTTTCAAACAAAAACATAACTTTACAATCGGTCTAGTCGTATTCGTATAATCGGGGAACATACATTAAAAATAGCTTGAAAATTTAAAATTTAACACACCCCTGGTCATCATGAGACCCTCATTCAATAAGTGATTTAGAAAATGCTACTAAAACTAAACATAGCTAACTTGGAATTCATAGCTATATTTAAAGCTGAATATCTTGGAAATTACTAATCCTATTTCCATCAACCACAGCTAAGAACCATCTCGTTGGACATAAGTCTTTCGATTTAAATAAAAACACACTAAAATTGGTCCATCCGTTTGGGAGCTATAAGCTATAATGCCACAGACAGACACACAGATACACATGTTATAAACCTATAACACCCCTCTATTTCGTCGGGGGTTAAAAAACAAACCAGCTCCGTTTTTTGACGTCGCTTAAAGAGTTGGGACTTACTTGGCAGCCACTTGGACCTCTAATTAGTGAAACAGAGAGTTTGAAAACTCCAGATGGTGACAGCAGCAGTTGGAAATAATTTACCATAGAGTTTTCATCGATGGAGTCCAGTCCCATGACGGTGACGTGGAAGAACACGATGGTGGGCTGATCATTCTTCTTCGGCGGCCGCATCTTGTCGTACAGCCGGGGGTCGTCCGGCAGCAGGTCTTGGAAGGTCAGCAGGGTTGACCTGGAAACGGGTTTGTCACCTACAGATGCTAGTGAGTCAGAGAAGACTCATCAAAACTTAAAAATGGTCAATCCGATAGAAGTTACGTCCTAAGGACACGTTTTCCATAAATAAGAGAAGAAAATATTTGATTAAAAAAATATATATAAATCAGGCGGGGTTAAAAGTTATTAGTTTGGGTGTAACTAAGTACATCGTTACTATCGATTCTCAACATAATTTGAGACGATGGTGCTGATCACGAAGTCTGAATCTTTACGGTAGATGGCGCTACGATACCACCCTTTAGGGTATGCCTTAGCATAATGGAGGAACAGGCCAACAGACAATGGCGGGAGACAACGGACTGTCGACAATCGAAGATAATTATCTCCTGGAACTACAGGCATAATCACGGGATCATCACGAATCATGATCTTCAGAAAAGATAAACTAGAAGAAGAAAAGCTGAGGGACATTAACCTGAAAGATGTCCTTTCTTTCTGGAGGAGAACAAGATGATTCGAGGAAGAAGGCTGTATATACATGGGAGCGCCGCCGGGACAGTAACCGTTGGCTCCAATTGGGAATTGGGCTGAATGAACGTAATCAAGCGATCGACAGCCCGCTTGTCTCCGGCCGGGCGTCCCTACACCAAATCATCATCATTATCATCATACCTTAGCATGCAAGAAGCAACTGGTTGGAAAATTCAATGGTTCTGGCATCAGGTTCAGTGGTAGGACGCTCGTGTTAGCCCAGAAAGCCATTGGAGATGAGGGTTTGAACTCCGCCTGAACCAGTCAATTGTTAGCTTCATTGTAAACATTTGGCTTACGCAGACGTTATAGCAATAATAAATTAAACAAAAATGTTTTGAAGATATTTTTCTAGGAGAAAAAGCCAAATACGTTTGTACCAGAACCAAAGCACTCAGTGAGCACAATAACGTCCTCCGAGAAAATAGTAAACTTGATCATCACCATCATATTGTTAAATCAATATTTATATTACTTGTGCTAATGTAGGTACTAGCATAGAATACTCAACTCAAGTAATGATTGAGTTATAGGTCACCATTATGAAATGAAATACAAATAAAAGCCAAAACATGTTTGTTAAATTAATGGCGTGACTTTAATTACTGGCTAAAATCTATATTGTAATCTAATTTAATCGAGTTTAAGTCAGAAGGAATAGTCTATTTTTTTATGGATTCGTTGATAAAATTACAGTGTCCGTCTGTTCACCTGTCCGTCTTATGAATGAATCTTAGAAACTGGGTCATTGTCAGATTTAGGTGCGCGTCTTTCCGGTGGACATTTGCTAATTTAAGGATTCCAGGGCCTAATTTTTTGATTAAATGCCTGTGAGAATAAAAAACGTTTCCTCTTCTATAACCCGGTGTAATAGCAACATAACCTAGATTCATACAAGCTCTTAACTTTTGACCACCGTAAACATAAAATTGAATGAACAGTAGGTATATTATAATTTGGTTTTAGTTAGTTGTGTCCAATGAACTAAATCTAAAATACTCTATTTGCAAAGACCATTTTAGAGTAGCAGCATGAATTTTAGTAGCTGTCCCCATCGACCTTCTTATATTATAATATGTTCCACTTCCACCTCCCACCCCGTATAAATACTTATCCCTCAACAAACAAATACCTCGTTTCCGTGCAAAGAAACGTGATAAAATATTCAAAAGTCTAATTCGGGACAGTTTGCACGAGACAATGTATGTTGAAAATTTATTTTTGGCCGGTTTTGTGAAAAGAACCTAAGCATACTGTATAAATTAATTAGGTATGCAGCATTTTAGTCTGGGTATGCCTTTTCACTTTCATTTTGTACACGCATATTTATATTATCCATACATAATTCTATATTTTTCTCTACCGTAAAACTACCCAACTATAATAGTCCAATACAACTATGGTCCAAAACAAAACTCGATTATTTTTAAGTTTGTTTATTTATGTGAAGTTTATTCGTTAGAATTGTCATATATTAACGACTAATTTTCAGATTAAATTGGACCATAGTTGTGTGGACTGGACTATATTTTTGGGTAGTTTAACGGTACACGTTACGATGGGAATTGACAACATTTAAAATTTTCAAAATAGTGTTAAGTTTATACTCATTGTATTACTTTATTACCACTGAACCCAAAACTGTTATTTTTATCTCATTATACGGACTAGTTTTAAAAATATTAGAACAAAAGGTGAAAGCAGCGTCCTTATTCCTTTTAAAATTTATTTTTGTCATATTATAACGATATATTTATATCGTTAATTTCAACGAACTTTTTGAAGTGAATAATACTTTTGCCCGCGTTCTAGGTAGCTATTTCATGTTTTCATTGCGTGCAGTCGAAAATAAGTTGGAAAAAGTAATTTTCCGCGTGAATTTTGTCAATTTCGAGTAGTTTTTGAAACAAAAAATATCAATGAAAAATTCTAACTGTAGGTTTCAAATATATACCTACCAATAAATCCCAATAGCCCTGTTCTAAGTAGTAACATCAATAATATGTTAAGTAACATGTGTGATCATAGAGAAAAATGTCTAAAACAATCAACATTTTAAAATAAATAAGGACTTCAAGACTTAAATGACGTCAGTGTAAAAATGACAGTCGCTAACTACAAAAATTGGGCAAGTCTGAGTCCGACTCGCGCATGAAGGGTTCCGTACCATAAAACAAGTTTGTTGTATGGGAGCCCCCCTTAAATATTTATTTTATTTTATTTTTAGTTATTTGTTGTTATAGCGGCAATAGAAATACATCTGTGAAAATTTCAACTGTCTAGCTATCACGGTTCTTGAGATACAGCCTGGTGACAGACTGACGGACGGACGGACGGACGGACAGCGAAGTCTCAGTAATAGGGTCCCGTTTTTACCCTTTGGGTACGGAACCCTAAAAAGAACAGTGGTACAATCTCCATACTAAATCGGTCTTAGTATCAGTCTAATAGTCCAACTGTTAGATTTTCTGCGCTGTGACCAATTACTTGTCGGCTACGCTCTTTTAGAGGGAGAAACTTTTCAAATGAAATTTTTCTAAAAAGTAAAAATGCCTGGTTAAAAAAAATTTTGGTAATTCTATCGGCTGGCATTAAATGGATTGGCATAAAGTCGTTAGCCATAAAATTAAATTCTTATCCAATTTCAAAAGGCGCTCGCGACCTGTGTTCTTTAGGTAGGTAAGGAAAAAAAAACCGGCTAAGAGCATGTCGGGCCACGCTCAGTGTAGGGTTCCGTAGTTGCTCATCCTTCACAATAAACTGCTGTTTTAAGCCCGAGGTTTACGTGAAGAAAGATTTTAAACTCTATAAAAAGGTCGTAAACGCTCTAGAAACTGTAATCACTTATTACCTTCTGGATGTCAACTTACGACCTTTTAAAGAAAAAATATGAAATTTCGCGATAACTCAAAAACGGCTCTACCGATTTTGTTCAATATAGTTTTCGTTGAAAGTACTTATAAGGCCTCATTAACATGAATTTTTCCGATTTTTTTTGACCCGTGGTTGAAAAGTTAGAGGGGGGGGGACACTATTTTTTTTGTTTTTGGAGCGAATATTTACAAAACTGCTGACTTTATCAAAAAATAATGTTAGAAGACCCCTATTATTTTTACAAGACCTATTGAACGATACCCCAAACACCAGTGTTGAAAAGAAAAAAATATTCACCCCCGCTTTAGGTGTTCGAGAGATACCCGAAAAAAAAATTTTTTTTAAATTTTATTTTACCGTTCTGTCGGCGTTATACATACACATACTCATACCAAATTTCAGCTTTATAGTACTAATGATCACGGAGCTAAGCCGCGGACGGACGGACGGACGGACGGACAGACGGACAGACGGACATGGCGAAACTATAAGGGTTCCTAGTTGACTACGGAACCCTAAAAAAGACTGTTATGGTCATGTTATAAACCATCCCATTGGTTTACTTTATTTCACTACTAGCTTTTGCCCGCGAATACGTCCGCGTGGAACTTGGAAGTATGGAAGCAACCTCGTACAACACGATAGATATCCATATCCACCTAATCACCTTAATTAATAAAAGCGATTAAAAGCGCCTAAGCAAATGTAAGAGCAATTGTGCTTTTGGTCTAATAATTACATTTTCTACAGGGTCATCAATGTCAACATGAATATTCTTTTATTATACTTACTCAATAATCTTTTATTATAACTATCCTATGTCCTTCCTCGGATCTTAAACTATCTCCATGCCTAATTTCATCAAAATCGATTCAGCGGTTTAAGCGTGAAGAGGTAACAGACAGCCAGACACACTTTCGCATTTATTATATTAGTATGGATTAGTATGGATGGTTTAAGTCGAAGATAACTCGCCGTCGAAATAAATTGATTATCATTGAAATAAAACAATTTAAACTGATTATATCGCGTATATTAATTACTAGCTGCTCCCCGCAGTGTTACCCGCTCATCCCACGGGAACACTACATTATTTCAGGATAAAAAGTAGCCTATGTGTTAGTCCAGGGTGTCAGCTACCTTCAGACCAAAATTTAACAAATAAATTCCAGTCGTTTGAGCGTGAAGAAGTAACAAACATATACACTCAAACTTTCGCATCTATAATATAGCTGTGCCCGCTACTTCGCTCGCGTGGGATGTCTCTCTTCAGAAACAGTGTGGACTTTTAGCTGTTTTAAAATCGTTGAAATATTCCAAATCAAGGTGCATGTTTTACTTTCGGACGGCTTTAATTTTTAACCTACTACCAAAAAGGGGGGTTCTCATTTCGTCTGTATTTTTTATGTTTGTGACTTCAACTATACGACGTATTTTGTGAACCGACTTAAAAAAAAACCCATTGCGACAAAGTCAAGATCAGATTTATCGTTAGTGATAAGACCACTACCGCCGTACTTTAAATTAAGACGAGTGAGTAAAAAAATAATAATTGTATGTAAAGTCTTTCACGAACATTCTTACTTTCTCCTCCCCTAATCTGCGTCTAAATGTTTGTTACTTGATAACGTGTAAACCTTGGAACGAAGAAATTAACTTGGCATAGATACAAATCATAGATAGTATTTTAACAGAGTTTTTGTAGCTGTTATTACAATTAAAAATAAAACTTACTGGGCATAACACAAATCCGTAGCGCACAACCAAACCCGCAACCACACCGTAGTCAACCATAGTAGACGTTCCGCGGCCATATTTAAAACAAAACACTACCGTTTGTACTACATTAATCAGGTACTCAATTATAAAGTCTATCTACTCCATATTTTTTAATTATATTTTTTAATTTTGTTTTTTTTCGTGTCAGGCGTTCGGAGCCCGCGCGCGTACGAATGATGTCGTTGGACAGTTGTCCCAGCACTTGACCAGATGACATGCGCAGATGAATTTTGACATGACACACGGTTGGTGAAAAATGAACGTTTCGAAAATATAACGAGGGGTTTCAGTCTAGTAGCAGGGGAATTTGAGAGCTAGCGAGAGCGGCAATACAATACAATTACAATCCATACAATCATTTATTGATAGCACCATAATTTCATGACAATCATTAAAATTACCCACTAACAATATTATAACTATGTGTTATTACGAGCGCGAGCCAGGACACAGTAGGTACGCCTGGGTACGAATGCCTGCAGTAGTAAATTGCTATACTTACTTTATGATCAATGGGCGAGTAGGTACAGTTATCTCAATGAAAACTTAACATGAATAACGATGTTAATTAATTTCGGTTAGGTACCAAATTGTATTGACCGAGCGAGCAAAGCGACTCCTTTCCAGCTTGGCCAAAAAAAAATTCGTAGTCCTTCCGGATATCCGGATAAGCATCCGACTGCGCTCGCCTAGAGTGCGTATTTCCTAACCAGTCTCATGAAATTTTTTGAGTGGGTTCGTTAATTATTAAATTTTGAAATTAATTCATATTTTCGTTTTTTTTTTTAATAGCGGCGATATGGGGGTTGCAAAGTTAGAAATTAATAATTACAACCATTTGGAAACAAAATTCCCGAGGTCTACTCTCAGAGCAGCCACTAATAGTGATAACTGATTACATGGCGGTTAGTTTAGTTTTAGTAGCATCTTCTATCTGACTCTTTAATGAAGTCTCATGATAACCAGTCTCTATGAGTCGGTGATGTTCTAAAAAGTTATAACACTGCTCTTTTTATCAAAGAAATCGAGATTTCGTTCTCGTTTGTTTCCCCCTCTAAAACTTAACCAATCTTTGACAACCGAAATGAAAAGCAAATGTAAGTTTAGTACTACCTTTTCGATTTTTGCGCTTCTTATGGAATGTGTGTACTAGGCGTCTGTTTTTCGTTAAAATTTCGCCGCAAACGGCCGCGTAGCACACAAATTAATAGGTTAGGTAATCATTTGCGAAAAAAATGGACTTAACGATGCCTCCGCCGTGTCCAGGAGGACTCTTGATTCAGTCATCTAAAGTGTCAAGACAATGAGATGTTAGACAAGATTTTTAGCTACAACACAGTTTGCCGAAACGTCAGTCGGGATTCGGGACAAAGATCGTCAAATTAAAATCCCATATGGCGGTCACCACGTGAGTTACATAATTATTTTCAATTGATTTTAATAACGAGACGGTTTTCAATACGCTTCTTTTTTATGTTTGTTAAACAACTCCGTCATTTATATTTTATACCTAAGTATAAATTGGTACCATACATTTTTGGTAATGTCGCGATTTGGTCGAGATCCATGAGGAATCGAAGGAACTCTTCAAATATTATACATGTCTATGACGAATTCGGTGTGGGTGTAACTCTTTCAGTTATGGTCAGTTATTTTAGCTGAAAAATTATTATAGGGGACTTTTTAAAAACTCGCGTAAATATTGTCAGGTATAGCCCGACATGTTTCGAACTCGTATGGAGCTCTTCATTAGGACTTTTTCTCCCTAGGCCTTAGAATAACGCCTCGTAAGTCGTGACCCAAAGCCGGTGGTGCACCGCGAAGGGCGCTCAATAGTACAAGCCGTAAGTCCGCCTATTATTGGCTCGGCTGGCGGCCACTCGAGCACGGACCGATTATTAGGGGTCCGTAGTCGATATTTTCAATGTTCTTTGATATCCAAGAACCCTCTCAATAGTAGGATTTCGTTACGACAAAGCCCTAGAAATTATAGTACGTACCGACTCCTAAAATAATAATTTTCTCCTGAGAACCTGCTTAGTGATCCTTACGTAATTAGTGAATGATCACTGTCTACAATTGTTAGAAAAGATCCTCCTGTGCAATTATTAGAAAAAATCAGAATCAATCGGAACGGCTCTCGGTTGAAAATTGGATAGTCTCCATCGTCTGTAGGAGAGAGTAGATGGTGCATATGATTGATCAAAGGACTTTAATCTGAGGACGTTCTCAAAGTCCTGACCAGCTGTCTAGGTATCTATCTATTACATTGTGCATTTTATAAAAGGGTGCCGGCAACGCACTTGTAAGTCCTCTGGTATTGCAGGTGCCTATGGGAGACGGTAATCGCTTTCCGTCAGGTGATCCTCGTTTGCCCCTTATGACATAAAAAAGGAAAGGATTTTTTTTTATAACGGCACAACATAGCGGCTCCACTTCGCCTGATGGTAAGCAAAAAGGGAAGCCCAAGTCACAATGGCAACTGACGAGAAACCAACGGTGCCATTCCAGTTGACACTGCCATGCTGGCCCGAGAGATGCTTCCTCACGCTTCGTTTGAAGGGTGCCAAGTTATAAGAAGGATACAAGCTTGTGTTACATTTTAATCTATTCCAAAGTCTATTTTATATTTATCACTTGAAGCTGCGCGCAACTTCGTTTGCGTAGTCGGGTAAGCAAGTATTCTATAACCATATTCTATATATCTCTAGATATCCAACAATCCCTATACCAAAATTGGTAAAAATCCATTTCGGCGTGAAGGCATGAGCAGACATTTTTTTTTATAGATCATGACGATTGATTTGTCGCCTAGTGTATTCCGGCTTAATAATTACGTTTATAAATCGTTATATTTATACTTGTTAAAACGTACACTCGTCCTAATGGGGTTTATTGAGGTCGGGAAGTTTTAGCTGAAGCATGGCTTTTCTTAAATCATCTTTTCTAATGGCAGCTTCTACCCAAGTAGTATTCACACCCCGCACTTCAGCATAATAAAGTTAAATTCACTTAATGCACCCGCACGGAACCCTACTCTTAGGTCTCGCTCGATCTCTAGTCCAGTAAATTTAAACTGTTAATATTAACCTTTGATAACATTAGTTAAAACATTTTCGACTCTCAGTAGAGCGCAGGCACAAAATATCTTGTAGTATCGGATAACAATTATTAAAGTTAATTGAGAGCTGTATCTATGTATTATATATTATGTCAGAACTTTTGAAGATTTTCTCTTCTGCTTTTTTACTTTATTTCTATGCCGCCTGCCGGAATGGTAGTCAACAGTTTCCAGAATAAATCCTTCGTAATATATCTGTAGGTACCTATACACCTGTGTTGTTTCTCCGTTGTAGATATACCTATTTTAGTATTTTTTCTATTGTAAGGATGTACTAAGTTATTATTTTCAAAATTTTGTTTTTTAGGGTTCCGTACCCAAAGGGTACAAACGGGACCCTATTACTGAGACTTCGCTGTCCGTCCGTCCGTCTGTCACCAGGCTGTATCTCAAGAACGGTGATAGCTAGACAGTTGAAATTTTCACAGATGATGTATTTATTTCTATTGCCGCTATAACAACAAATACTAAAAATAAAATAAATATTTAAGGGGGGCTCCCATACATAAAAATAAAATAAATATTTAAGGGGGGCTCCCATACAACAAATTTGTTATAGATTATATATATATATAGGTACGGAACCCTTCATGCGCGAGTCGGACTCGCACTTGCCCAATTTTTTTTATCTATACTATTATATCTATACTATTATCTATACTATTATAAAATCCTAAATTTGTATTGAAAATAAATTTTCTATGGAGGGAGGTCATGATTTCAGGAAAAATCTCGATAGCGTGATGCAGCCGGATAGTTGTTTTGTATGGACATGCTTCGCCGTGCCAACCTGGCGCCATCTGTTTTCAAAAAAACCGTTGTCCTCGCATCACGCCGAAACGGCTGGATAAAAAGTTACCAATTTTGGTACAGGAATAGCTGAACATCCAAAGATGGTTATAGGATACTTTTTATTATGATTAATATTTATCTCTGAAAACATAAATTCCATGAAATATTTTCCTTACAATGTGTAACCTTATAATGACAGCGTTTGTGATTTTGAATTTAGAACGACGCGACCCCCGCGTGGCTCTTACGTGTACAAAAACTAAAAAGTATGAATTCGACATAATACCTCCGCGCGGCCCACCGGTATTCTAATAACAATAAGGTTAAGGTTGTATGAGGCGTTGAGTTACGGAAACCGTCTTAGTTAGATAGAAAAGATGGCGCCAATTATCGACCAACACAGACGAAAATATGAGTGCAATGTTCGTTGTAAATTGTCTCATGCTCAAAAAAAAACATACCTACATTTCTTTAAAAACACAATTTGCGACAATAGGAACTAATGCTCTTTTATTGAATATGCAATTATTATTCTTCTGTAGTTTGTAAGTATTGACCATAAAAAAGCCTGGAGACGCAATAAAGAATGTTAATGAATAAAACAGATTTTTTTATGCTATTTTATCGAGTGTGATTGAAATAAAACAATTTCGAATCAATTTAAGTAAATTAAATACATTTCTAAATATGTTTTACCAACCAACATTTAGAACATTAGGCGCAAATTTTGGTATTGTTTGTGTTTGGCCTAACTTACTACTAAGGTAGCGAAATGTATAATAAACGATAAATATACGATATATTTAGCCACAATTTTGCTTCTATGTAGTTTTTTTATATATAAAATCTATTCAAAATAATACATATGTCATTCTTTATTTTTAACGGTGTGTTGAGATTTTGTTCTCAACTACCCAATTTTCCGCTAGATGGCGTTGTTACTTTGACAAAATCTCCATACTATCGGCTGCATCGCGCTGTTAAGATTTTTCCTGAGTTAATAACACCAGCTCCATACAATGATGCGCCCCTCGACACGGTACCCGAGAGTCGATGCACGTCGTTGCGTGCCTGTGACCACGATTCGGCACAAGCTAGGGTGTAGCTGTGATGGTTAACCTGGACTTCGAGAATTACGACCGAAGTTGTTGAATATTGATCGCATACAAAAGTAAGCAGCAGTGTATCAGTTATTGAGAGTTGCTGCTCGACAATGTATGCATTTTGTATTAAAAACAACCATGATTCGAGACAAGACAAAATTATTAAATTTACAATGTAGAAAGGATTTCACCTAGCCGGGATTTGAACCCAGAACCACTAAGAAACTACTGTAATAATAACCGTGTCATCTCATGCATTTTCCTTTGCTTCCTTATTCATAATACCACGGATAACAAAACAGTGAGGCCATCACGTATCCGTTCAGTGGTGCTGTCGCCATTATTGACGTACGCGATTGAGTTAAGTTGACACCTGAATCTTATGGCGTTACTTAGGAAATTATTATGACAGGTCATATTATTAGTAACATTGTAGATGAAACAGTATACAGAACTTACCAAAGTAACTGATAACACGAAAAAAACGTATAAATCTTCATTGCAAACAAATAGTTGCGGTGTTCCACAGGGAAGCGTTTTAGGCCCCCTCCTATTTTTGTCATATATAAATGACTTACCAAATCACCTAAAACATACGTGTCTTTTGTTTGCGGATGACGCCACTTTAATTATAAAGTGTGAAAAAAATGCCGATCTAGAGAATGAATCTACGTCAGAACTACATACTACCATAAGATGGTTAGAAGATAACAATCTTAAATTAAATTTAAATAAAACAAAAATCATAAAATTTCATTCTCGCAATTCTTCCAAGGTTCACGTTAAAGTTGATTGCCATAATTCACAATTACAACTTGTGGAATCGGCCACCTTTCTTGGTATTACCATTGACGAACAGCTTAATTGGAGAACACATATCGAAAGCGTATGCCTAGACTGGATCGATTTGTGTATGCACTGCGACGCCTTAGGTCTGTAGCATCGAGAGAGGCTGCAGTTTCTGCATATCACGGATATGTTTCTTCAATTCTACGCTACGGGCTTATCATTTGGGGTAACAGTACAGATACCCAAAGAGCATTTTTGATCCAAAAAAAATGTATCAGAGCCGTATACGGAGCTGAGTATCTTGCACATTGCAAACCAATATTCCAGGAACTCAACATCTTACCACTACCTTGCCTCTACATATTGGAGGTTACTAAGTTTGTGAAAAAATATCCACACTTCTTCCCACTGCACGATACAATATTCAACAAGACCAATAGACCTAGCCGAAACCCACTCAAATTGTATCAGCCTAGGCAAAAGTTAGGCGTATTTGGCAGTAATGTGTATTGCATGGCCATAAAATTGTATAACAAGATACCAGACAACATTAAGTGCTTAGAAATACATGAATTTAATAAAAAAATGTTTAAGTGGCTACTTGACAAATGTTTTTATTCCGTTAATGAATTCTTAAACTGTAACGATTGATACTAATGAAATAATGTATTTAAATAATGTAAAATACTCAAATTAATGTTATGTTCTTAGTCGTAAGTTAAATATTTCTACGCCATACTGGCAGAATATGCAGAACTAACCTCATTTACTAACCTAATTTGTACCATATTCTCAGAAATAAATGATTGATTGATTGATTGATTGATTGAAAATAATTTATTGTCATCTTAATAGATGTCGTTAATTTATGTTCAGGTAGTACTATGAGCAAATAATTTTTCAAGGTGCTTTGAATAGTTTAAAACAATAAACAATAAATATTAAAAATTATATCTATACTATTATAAAAACCTAAATTTGTACTGAAAATAAATTTTCTATGGAGGGAGGTCATGATTTCAGGAAAAATATTGATAGCGTGATGCAGCTTGATACTTAGTTGTTTTGTATGGACACGCGTCGCCGTGCCAACCTGGCGCCATCTGTTTTCATAAAATCCGGACGGATTTTAACCATTTTTGGTACAGGGATAGCTGGACATCCGAAGATGGTTATAGGATAGTTTTTTCCGTCTACGGTAAAGAAAAAAATACGCGAATGAAGTCGTGTGCATCTCATAGCGTCATCCATCAGCGTCGTGAATTTGAATTTAGAAACACGCGTACCCCGCGGGGAGTGGCCTGCGCTACCCACCGTGGGACAATAGCTCTGAGGTTGCACGAGTCGCCGAGTTACGGACACCGGGGCAGTAGATGGCGTTAGTGGTACACGAAATGATCATTTTATGAAACAAAACTGAACACAATTTTGTTATTATTAATTTCGCGATGCAACAATGGGAACTACCACTCTATTATTGCATTTAAATTCATGTATTTACTCAGTAGTTTATAATTATTGACCCTCTTTTCATAAACGTACTGAGACGCGGAGAAAATTTGAAATGAATAAATAAGTTGTTTTTTACTTTCTTGAGAGACAATAATCAAAATAAAATTATTTAAAATCAATTTTAACCTTTGACGTATAAATATTTACGGAAAGTTAATGAAATATGATACGCGCATAAGTGCTACCAGTAGCGCCATCTGTGAGCTTTAAACAGTAGTTTCCCCCGAGGTGCCGTCCGCAGCAGAGTTTTCGCAATGGCGAAGTGAGTGGATTGGTCTGTAATTTGTGTATTGTTTTACTAGCTTTTACCCGCTGCGCTCGCGTTATAACATACGTTCACTATATTACTACGTCTACTACGACCTCTTACACAAATTTGAAGTATAATGAGTGATTTAAATGTTATTTCTATGTACAATTAATTTCTTTAATTTTAATACAGCTGATGCAAAGTTTAAGTTGACAGCTCGAGGGCCGTTCAGCGTCAGTATGTGTTTAGACAAAATATAAAATATCTCAAACAACGTTTGATTAAACTTTTAAGTATTTCTAAAGAGATGGTGACTAACAGCGACGGGAGGCAATAAGAAAAAACAATATCTTACAACGGAAAAAAGAAAGCAAAGCTGATGAAACTTAAGCAATACGAAGAGATGGTATCAAAAACAACGGGGGGCTCGGGGGGCGGAGCCCCCCGCTCTAACAAAATACTACATGCTAAAACTGAAAAATTCAAGTAGCTTTGATGAAAGGCTAAGTTACCTGTAGATATATGGTGATCAAGAAAAACAAAACCCTAAAAGGCTAACAAGAAAGCAAGTCTCATCAAACTTTTAAGTAACCTGAAAAGATAGTGAACTAAAATGGCTTAGTGCTCGCATTAAGAAAACACAAAATCTTAAAACGGAATCGGGAACGCAAGTCTGATCAAACTTTAAAGGATTCTAAAGAGATGGCGACCCAACCAGACGGGAAGCACGAAGAAAAAACAATATCACATAACGGAAAGAAGAAAGCACGTCTGATGAAACTTTTAAATAACACGAAAAGATGTTATTGAAAAAAAAATGTATAACATGCTAAAACAGAAAAATAAAGTAAATCTGATGATAGGCTAAGTTACGTGTAGATATGGTGATCAAGCAAACATAAAACCTTCGCTAACGAGAAAGCAAGTCTGCACAACTTTTTGAGTAACCCGAAAAGATAGTGAACGATAATGGCATAGTACTCGCATTAATGAAACGGAAACAAGAAAGCAGGTTTGACCAAACTTTTAGGTATTCTAAAGAGATGGTGACTAACAGAGACGGAAGGCACTAAGTTAATTATATCGCAACACGGAAAGAAAAAAGCAAGACTGATAAAACTGTTAAGCAGCACGAAGAGATGGTATTTAAAAAATACGGGGGGCTCGGGGGGCAGAGCACTCAGAAAATGTCATTTGCTAAAACTGAAAAATTCAATTAAATCTGATAAAAGGCTAAGTGACCTGTAGATATGGTGATGAAGAAAACGTAAAACCTTAAAACGCTAACAAGAAAACAAGTCTGATCAAACATAAAAGCAACCTGAAAATATATTGAATTAAAATGGCTTAGTGCTCGCATTATAATACACAAATCCATAAAACGGAATCAACAAAGCAAGTCTGATCAAACTTTAAAGAATTCGAAGAAGAAGAAGATGTGGTGACCAAACCAGACGGGAGGCACGAAGAAAAAACAATATTGCACAACGAAAAGAAGTAAGCACGACTGATGAAACTTTTAAGTAACACGAAGAGATGGTATTGAAAAAGACGGGGGGCTCGGGGGGCGGAGCCCCCCGCACTTAGAAAATGCAATATGCTAAAACTGAAAATTATAAGTAAATCTGATGAAAGGCTAAATGACCTGTAGATATGGTGATCAAGAAAGAAAAGACAAAACCTTAAAATGCAAACTAGAAAACAAGTCTGATCAAACTTTTAAGTAACCTGAAAAGATAGTGAACTATAATTGCATAGTGCTCGCATTAAGAAAACACAAATCCTTAAAACGGAACCAAGAAAGCAAGTCTGATCAAACTTTAAAGGATTCTAAACAGATGGTGACCAAACCAGACGGGAAGCACAAAGAAAAAACCTCGCACAACGGAAAGAAGAAAGGAAGACTGATAAAACTTTTAAGTAACACGAAGAGATGGCATTGAAAAAGACGGGGGGTTCGGGGGGGCAGAGCCGCCCGCTATTAAAAAACATTACATGCTAAAATTGAAAAATTAAAGTAAATCGGTTGAAACGCCTAAGTTACCTGTAGATATGTTGATCAAGAAGACACAAAACTTAAAAACGCTAACGAGAAAGCAATTCTGCTCAACCTTTAAAGTAACGATAGTGAAAAAAATGGCATATAATAGAAACAAAACCCTAAAACGGAATCAAGAAAGCAAGTCTGATCAAACTTTAAAGGATTCTAAATGGGGATGGTGACCAAACCATACGGGAGGCGCGAAGAAAAAACAATATAACAAACGGAAAGAAAAAAGCAAGACTGGTGTAACTTTCAAGTAATCTGAAGAGATAGATAACAAAAATGCAGTAGTGCTCACTGCTCACATTGAGAATACATAAACCTTAAAACGGTGACAGGAAAGCAATTCTGAACAAACGATTAAGTATTCTAAGGAAATAATGACCAAAAAAGCGGGGGCACTAAGCAAGACAATATACCACAACGGAAAGAAGAGAGCATGACTTTATTTAAGTAACCAATTGAGACAGTGCACAAAAATGTCGGAGGCCTCGCATTGAGAAAACAAAACAAGAAAGTAGAAATTGAATCTAAAACGAACAAGGAATCATGTCCGTGAAAGCATTCAAATATTCTAAAGATACAGTAAACAAAAAATATGGGGGCTTGAGTTATACCAAGCCAATGCCAAATGCCAAGTTATGCCAAGTGAACGTATTTTTTTTTAACGCGTGCGAAGCCGCGGGCAAAAGCTAGTTCATAATAAAAATGGAAAATCTATGAAAATTGAAACTATACCGAATGCATAGACATAGTATTTCTAACATTTTTAAATATGTTTCAAATTGCATCAGTCCTCGCGATAAACCAAAATTCAATATCTTTAAAAGTTGCCAAAATAATATTTCGTTTTCGCTCTCAATGTGACGGGACTATAGGCATCCACTCGAGCACGCCGTGTCGTGTCCTACAATCCGCGAAGCAGTTTTATTTGAATTTGTGACGATGCCCACTTGAAGAGGATTCTTTGCTTCTAGGTAAGTATTCGTAGCGTAACTAGGTTTCGTTTGATTTTGTGAGGATGCCGTACATCGATGGTGGTATGGTACCTATTATGAATAGAATGGTGGTGTGAACAGGTGATTGCTTTTTGGTAACTACGGCTACGGCTACCTGTCATCGGTCTTATTTTATTACTAGCTTTTGCCCGCGGCTTCGCACGCGTTAAAAAAAAATACGTTCACTTGGCATAACTTGGCATTTGGCATTGGCTTGGTATAACTCAAGCCCCCATATTTTTTGTTTACTGTATCTTTAGAATATTTGAATGCTTTCACGGACATGATTCCTTGTTCGTTTTAGATTCAATTTCTACTTTCTTGTTTTGTTTTCTCAATGCGAGGCCTCCGACATTTTTGTGCACTGTCTCAATTGGTTACTTAAATAAAGTCATGCTCTCTTCTTTCCGTTGTGGTATATTGTCTTGCTTAGTGCCCCCGCTTTTTTGGTCATTATTTCCTTAGAATACTTAATCGTTTGTTCAGAATTGCTTTCCTGTCACCGTTTTAAGGTTTATGTATTCTCAATGTGAGCAGTGAGCACTACTGCATTTTTGTTATCTATCTCTTCAGATTACTTGAAAGTTACACCAGTCTTGCTTTTTTCTTTCCGTTTGTTATATTGTTTTTTCTTCGCGCCTCCCGTATGGTTTGGTCACCATCCCCATTTAGAATCCTTTAAAGTTTGATCAGACTTGCTTTCTTGATTCCGTTTTAGGGTTTTGTTTCTATTATATGCCATTTTTTTCACTATCGTTACTTTAAAGGTTGAGCAGAATTGCTTTCTCGTTAGCGTTTTTAAGTTTTGTGTCTTCTTGATCAACATATCTACAGGTAACTTAGGCGTTTCAACCGATTTACTTTAATTTTTCAATTTTAGCATGTAATGTTTTTTAATAGCGGGCGGCTCTGCCCCCCCGAACCCCCCGTCTTTTTCAATGCCATCTCTTCGTGTTACTTAAAAGTTTTATCAGTCTTCCTTTCTTCTTTCCGTTGTGCGAGGTTTTTTCTTTGTGCTTCCCGTCTGGTTTGGTCACCATCTGTTTAGAATCCTTTAAAGTTTGATCAGACTTGCTTTCTTGGTTCCGTTTTAAGGATTTGTGTTTTCTTAATGCGAGCACTATGCAATTATAGTTCACTATCTTTTCAGGTTACTTAAAAGTTTGATCAGACTTGTTTTCTAGTTTGCATTTTAAGGTTTTGTCTTTTCTTTCTTGATCACCATATCTACAGGTCATTTAGCCTTTCATCAGATTTACTTATAATTTTCAGTTTTAGCATATTGCATTTTCTAAGTGCGGGGGGCTCCGCCCCCCGAGCCCCCCGTCTTTTTCAATACCATCTCTTCGTGTTACTTAAAAGTTTCATCAGTCGTGCTTACTTCTTTTCGTTGTGCAATATTGTTTTTTCTTCGTGCCTCCCGTCTGGTTTGGTCACCACATCTTCTTCTTCTTCGAATTCTTTAAAGTTTGATCAGACTTGCTTTGTTGATTCCGTTTTATGGATTTGTGTATTATAATGCGAGCACTAAGCCATTTTAATTCAATATATTTTCAGGTTGCTTTTATGTTTGATCAGACTTGTTTTCTTGTTAGCGTTTTAAGGTTTTACGTTTTCTTCATCACCATATCTACAGGTCACTTAGCCTTTTATCAGATTTAATTGAATTTTTCAGTTTTAGCAAATGACATTTTCTGAGTGCTCTGCCCCCCGAGCCCCCCGTATTTTTTAAATACCATCTCTTCGTGCTGCTTAACAGTTTTATCAGTCTTGCTTTTTTCTTTCCGTGTTGCGATATAATTAACTTAGTGCCTTCCGTCTCTGTTAGTCACCATCTCTTTAGAATACCTAAAAGTTTGGTCAAACCTGCTTTCTTGTTTCCGTTTCATTAATGCGAGTACTATGCCATTATCGTTCACTATCTTTTCGGGTTACTCAAAAAGTTGTGCAGACTTGCTTTCTCGTTAGCGAAGGTTTTATGTTTGCTTGATCACCATATCTACACGTAACTTAGCCTATCATCAGATTTACTTTATTTTTCTGTTTTAGCATGTTATACATTTTTTTTTCAATAACATCTTTTCGTGTTATTTAAAAGTTTCATCAGACGTGCTTTCTTCTTTCCGTTATGTGATATTGTTTTTTCTTCGTGCTTCCCGTCTGGTTGGGTCGCCATCTCTTTAGAATCCTTTAAAGTTTGATCAGACTTGCGTTCCCGATTCCGTTTTAAGATTTTGTGTTTTCTTAATGCGAGCACTAAGCCATTTTAGTTCACTATCTTTTCAGGTTACTTAAAAGTTTGATGAGACTTGCTTTCTTGTTAGCCTTTTAGGGTTTTGTTTTTCTTGATCACCATATATCTACAGGTAACTTAGCCTTTCATCAAAGCTACTTGAATTTTTCAGTTTTAGCATGTAGTATTTTGTTAGAGCGGGGGGCTCCGCCCCCCGAGCCCCCCGTTGTTTTTGATACCATCTCTTCGTATTGCTTAAGTTTCATCAGCTTTGCTTTCTTTTTTCCGTTGTAAGATATTGTTTTTTCTTATTGCCTCCCGTCGCTGTTAGTCACCATCTCTTTAGAAATACTTAAAAGTTTAATCAAACGTTGTTTGAGATATTTTATATTTTGTCTAAACACATACTGACGCTGAACGGCCCTCGAGCTGTCAACTTAAACTTTGCATCAGCTGTATTAAAATTAAAGAAATTAATTGTACATAGAAATAACATTTAAATCACTCATTATACTTCAAATTTGTGTAAGAGGTCGTAGTAGACGTAGTAATATAGTGAACGTATGTTATAACGCGAGCGCAGCGGGTAAAAGCTAGTAAAACAATACACAAATTACAGACCAATCCACTCACTTCGCCATTGCGAAAACTCTGCTGCGGACGGCACCTCGGGGGAAACTACTGTTTAAAGCTCACAGATGGCGCTACTGGTAGCACTTATGCGCGTATCATATTTCATTAACTTTCCGTAAATATTTATACGTCAAAGGTTAAAATTGATTTTAAATAATTTTATTTTGATTATTGTCTCTCAAGAAAGTAAAAAACAACTTATTTATTCATTTCAAATTTTCTCCGCGTCTCAGTACGTTTATGAAAAGAGGGTCAATAATTATAAACTACTGAGTAAATACATGAATTTAAATGCAATAATAGAGTGGTAGTTCCCATTGTTGCATCGCGAAATTAATAATAACAAAATTGTGTTCAGTTTTGTTTCATAAAATGATCATTTCGTGTACCACTAACGCCATCTACTGCCCCGGTGTCCGTAACTCGGCGACTCGTGCAACCTCAGAGCTATTGTCCCACGGTGGGTAGCGCAGGCCACTCCCCGCGGGGTACGCGTGTTTCTAAATTCAAATTCACGACGCTGATGGATGACGCTATGAGATGCACACGACTTCATTCGCGTATTTTTTTCTTTACCGTAGACGGAAAAAAACTATCCTATAACCATCTTCGGATGTCCAGCTATCCCTGTACCAAAAATGGTTAAAATCCGTCCGGATTTTATGAAAACAGATGGCGCCAGGTTGGCACGGCGACGCGTGTCCATACAAAACAACTAAGTATCAAGCTGCATCACGCTATCAATATTTTTCCTGAAATCATGACCTCCCTCCATAGAAAATTTATTTTCAGTACAAATTTAGGTTTTTATAATAGTATAGATATAATTTTTAATATTTATTGTTTATTGTTTTAAACTATTCAAAGCACCTTGAAAAATTATTTGCTCATAGTACTACCTGAACATAAATTAACGACATCTATTAAGATGACAATAAATTATTTTCAATCAATCAATCAATCATTTATTTCTGAGAATATGGTACAAATTAGGTTAGTAAATGAGGTTAGTTCTGCATATTCTGCCAGTATGGCGTAGAAATATTTAACTTACGACTAAGAACATAACATTAATTTGAGTATTTTACATTATTTAAATACATTATTTCATTAGTATCAATCGTTACAGTTTAAGAATTCATTAACGGAATAAAAACATTTGTCAAGTAGCCACTTAAACATTTTTTTATTAAATTCATGTATTTCTAAGCACTTAATGTTGTCTGGTATCTTGTTATACAATTTTATGGCCATGCAAAACACATTACTGCCAAATACGCCTAACTTTTGCCTAGGCTGATACAATTTGAGTGGGTTTCGGCTAGGTCTATTGGTCTTGTTGAATATTGTATCGTGCAGTGGGAAGAAGTGTGGATATTTTTTCACAAACTTAGTAACCTCCAATATGTAGAGGCAAGGTAGTGGTAAGATGTTGAGTTCCTGGAATATTGGTTTGCAATGTGCAAGATACTCAGCTCCGTATACGGCTCTGATACATTTTTTTTGGATCAAAAATGCTCTTTGGGTATCTGTACTGTTACCCCAAATGATAAGCCCGTAGCGTAGAATTGAAGAAACATATCCGTGATATGCAGAAACTGCAGCCTCTCTCGATGCTACAGACCTAAGGCGTCGCAGTGCATACACAAATCGATCCAGTCTAGGCATACGCTTTCGATATGTGTTCTCCAATTAAGCTGTTCGTCAATGGTAATACCAAGAAAGGTGGCCGATTCCACAAGTTGTAATTGTGAATTATGGCAATCAACTTTAACGTGAACCTTGGAAGAATTGCGAGAATGAAATTTTATGATTTTTGTTTTATTTAAATTTAATTTAAGATTGTTATCTTCTAACCATCTTATGGTAGTATGTAGTTCTGACGTAGATTCATTCTCTAGATCGGCATTTTTTTCACACTTTATAATTAAAGTGGCGTCATCCGCAAACAAAAGACACGTATGTTTTAGGTGATTTGGTAAGTCATTTATATATGACAAAAATAGGAGGGGGCCTAAAACGCTTCCCTGTGGAACACCGCAACTATTTGTTTGCAATGAAGATTTATACGTTTTTTTCGTGTTATCAGTTACTTTGGTAAGTTCTGTATACTGTTTCATCTACAATGTTACTAATAATATGACCTGTCATAATAATTTCCTAAGTAACGCCATAAGATTCAGGTGTCAACTTAACTCAATCGCGTACGTCAATAATGGCGACAGCACCACTGAACGGATACGTGATGGCCTCACTGTTTTGTTATCCGTGGTATTATGAATAAGGAAGCAAAGGAAAATGCATGAGATGACACGGTTATTATTACAGTAGTTTCTTAGTGGTTCTGGGTTCAAATCCCGGCTAGGTGAAATCCTTTCTACATTGTAAATTTAATAATTTTGTCTTGTCTCGAATCATGGTTGTTTTTAATACAAAATGCATACATTGTCGAGCAGCAACTCTCAATAACTGATACACTGCTGCTTACTTTTGTATGCGATCAATATTCAACAACTTCGGTCGTAATTCTCGAAGTCCAGGTTAACCATCACAGCTACACCCTAGCTTGTGCCGAATCGTGGTCACAGGCACGCAACGACGTGCATCGACTCTCGGGTACCGTGTCGAGGGGCGCATCATTGTATGGAGCTGGTGTTATTAACTCAGGAAAAATCTTAACAGCGCGATGCAGCCGATAGTATGGAGATTTTGTCAAAGTAACAACGCCATCTAGCGGAAAATTGGGTAGTTGAGAACAAAATCTCAACACACCGTTAAAAATAAAGAATGACATATGTATTATTTTGAATAGATTTTATATATAAAAAAACTACATAGAAGCAAAATTGTGGCTAAATATATCGTATATTTATCGTTTATTATACATTTCGCTACCTTAGTAGTAAGTTAGGCCAAACACAAACAATACCAAAATTTGCGCCTAATGTTCTAAATGTTGGTTGGTAAAACATATTTAGAAATGTATTTAATTTACTTAAATTGATTCGAAATTGTTTTATTTCAATCACACTCGATAAAATAGCATAAAAAAATCTGTTTTATTCATTAACATTCTTTATTGCGTCTCCAGGCTTTTTTATGGTCAATACTTACAAACTACAGAAGAATAATAATTGCATATTCAATAAAAGAGCATTAGTTCCTATTGTCGCAAATTGTGTTTTTAAAGAAATGTAGGTATGTTTTTTTTTGAGCATGAGACAATTTACAACGAACATTGCACTCATATTTTCGTCTGTGTTGGTCGATAATTGGCGCCATCTTTTCTATCTAACTAAGACGGTTTCCGTAACTCAACGCCTCATACAACCTTAACCTTATTGTTATTAGAATACCGGTGGGCCGCGCGGAGGTATTATGTCGAATTCATACTTTTTAGTTTTTGTACACGTAAGAGCCACGCGGGGGTCGCGTCGTTCTAAATTCAAAATCACAAACGCTGTCATTATAAGGTTACACATTGTAAGGAAAATATTTCATGGAATTTATGTTTTCAGAGATAAATATTAATCATAATAAAAAGTATCCTATAACCATCTTTGGATGTTCAGCTATTCCTGTACCAAAATTGGTAACTTTTTATCCAGCCGTTTCGGCGTGATGCGAGGACAACGGTTTTTTTGAAAACAGATGGCGCCAGGTTGGCACGGCGAAGCGTGTCCATACAAAACAACTATCCGGCTGCATCACGCTATCGAGATTTTTCCTGAAATCATGACCTCCCTCCATAGAAAATTTATTTTCAATACAAATTTAGGATTTTATAATAGTATAGATATAAATAGAGTCCAACTCAAAATTCGAAGCAATTGAGTGGTTATAAGCAAGTATTTTCGACTAAATACCATTTTGTCGACGTTATTTACATATGGGTACAGAACAGCCCGTCTAGGATAACTAGGTATGCTTCGCGACACTTGTCGCGCGACATTTATTTATTTATTGAAAAACAGGTTACATAACATTACAGTTTACACCAATGCGTCATGAACCGAACAATGTTTATTTTGACGGCGAAACGGTGTGGCCCCGCATACATAGCGCTACCAGTCACTCTCTCAAATTACTGCACAGAAAGAGACGGGTGATTATCTTGCGCGAGAAATAGCCGCGTATGACAGTTATGCTAGAGGTGCTGGGCGACCGGGCTGCGCTCGGAGTGTTTCAGTAAGGGTAATTGACAACAATTCATATTTATAACAGGTGGAAATTAATATAGAGATCGACAGGGCATTATGTCGTGTACCTTAAAAAAAAATCTTGGAATTTATTCTTCTGTATTTAAGGAAATATAAGAAAATACATCAAATAACTGCAATCTAAGACAATACGGGCTGAATAGGGTTGTTGTCTAAACCAAAGAGCGAAAACATAGAATTTTTTTTTATTTGACGTTGACAGATGACAGATGCATACCGAGTTTTATTCAGTTTTTTTTTTAATAAGAAAACCGACTAAAGTAACCGTTCCATTAAGTTCTGGTTTTGGTGTTGCCACATTTTAAAATGAGTATGTTTTTATAAATTAATAATAAAATAAATAATCATCTCAGAAAATAAATAAAAACAGAGATTACTTCATCTTTTTAAGCTGAATTCAGAAAAGTAATAAAATGATAGTCTTAAAAATATGAAATGTTGTCAATTATGTAATGGTAAAGCTTAGGTATCCTCACTGAATATGCTACGTCAGCCCTTTGACTCTTATCGATAGAGCTTGCCTTGTTTTGGAACGATGCCATCATATATTAGCATAGGTTTTCGAACGTGCTCTTATCTGTCAATGTCAATGTCAAGATTACATTTATAATCTTCACTGATTGATGTGATCAATTTTAATTATCGCTTTTCAGTTGTTTATCACAATCAACATGTTACCGTGATTGTGTGTCACCAGTGTTTTGTTTAATTATCGTGCTGAAATAGGAGGATTACTATGCTTGAACGGCAAAGCGGCGAAAAATGCGAGATGATGTTTCTTCACAAACTAGCAATTATCGTAGTCAGCGCTATGCTGATTTACGACTTCTATAACATCACTACGCCTGTTGAAATACGCGTTCAGAACCCCCAATTCGCTTTACTAGGCCCCTATAACACTACGGAGTACAATTCCCAAGTAGACGATGTCTATGATCAACTTATTGATTTGAAAAATTTCACATTCAAAGTCAACCCACAACCATGCCAGAACTATACAGCAGGCTTGTTACTGGTCATAATAATATCCTCGAAACCGAGTAATTATGACAATAGAATGGTTATTCGTAACACTTGGGGGCGTTCAGTAGATTCAACTAAAGTTGTATTTCTGATGGGAGAGCCTGAAAATGCGACCATTTACCATAGGATTCAGAATGAATCTGCCTTATTTGGGGATATTGTGCAAGGTAGCTTCACTGATGCATACCGTAACATGACTTACAAACATGTTATGGGTTTAAAATGGGTGTCCCACCATTGTCCAATGGCAAAGTATGTTTTAAAGACAGATGATGATGTTGTAGTGAATTCTCATGGTCTGAGGCAGTTTCTGGCTCGGGAATTGTCTCCATGGGGGGCGAAGGGTTTGATAACTTGTCAAGTGTTGAAACATGCTCTGGTGCAGAGGTCTCATCGGTCCAAGTGGAGGGTCTCGCCTTCTGAGTACGGACCACACTACTATCCGACATATTGTGCAGGTTTGTTAAAAGAATTTCATTTTGATGTTACAGTCAATCATAGTACTAAATTAAAAAGCTTCCTATGCATAAATACAAGTTTTTAAAAATAATGCCCTGTTACTATTAAGTACTCTAGGGGCACAGTTCTAGTAAGAAAGCATATGAAATGTACATAAACTGTGATAAACTGTCATACTTTCTTGTAATTTCCATTTTATTAATACAATATCATTATTTTAATAATATGTTTTCTTAGAGGACTATGTGTACACCTAAATTCTTAAGATACATAGGTACAAATTAGGTTAAGTTCATATTACTGTAATAGTCAAGTATTTTCTCTCAAAAAATGTCTGACTGTTGAGTTCCTTTCGACGTTTCTTCTCAACAGTGGTCTCCTCTTGTAAAATGCTGGTAGACTAAAACACGTAAAAGTGCCCTTGTGGCCTACTTGCAGAATAAAGTTCATTATTTCATTACTTATTAAAAAAATACTATGTATTTCTATTCACCATAAATGACAATATAAAAATTTTGTTTTCAGGTTGGGCCATCCTATACTCTCAAGATGTGGTTCCTCGTTTGCTGAAGACCGCTCAGTCAACGCCATACTTCTGGATTGACGACGTCCATGTTACCGGTGTAGTGGCCCAACAGATCGGAGTGGCCCGTACACCGCTGGCCAGCTTAGTATTATCCCACAACAGGGCCACCATGCTCACGTCTCTAGGAGCGGATTATGCTGGAAAATTCTTATTCGGACCACCGGACATTAGTGTGACCAAGATCTCTCAAATATGGAAAGCAATTCCGGAATAGGTGATCTGTTTTATTAACTGTTAAATGGAATTAGTTTAAATTTGGTCCCTGTGAACAACAAAGAATCCAAAGTTCCTGGTCATGAAAATGTTGATGATAAAAGTTTTATTTTTAACATTTAATGATGTGACAAAAATCATTTTGATAGTGAGTGGATCTAAAGGTAACACAATGCAAATAAAAATATGCTACTTATATTCATATTAAATTTGATTGAAGAGAATATTTGTGTCAATGTCTGTTTTTAAGGTCTATCTCTATTCTCTAGCTTCTACTAATAATGATGCATTTATTATATTAAATTAATGAAAAGGGTTGTGTGGAGGGTTAAATTGTGTGAAGTAATATTCAATATCAGCTTTATATGTGATTATTATTCTACTTGTTATACTTTTAATCCCAGTTTAAATGATTAAGATAATAAGGCTGGAGTCACCTAGACTTATTTGAAGAATAATGCTTATTCTCAAATGTCAAAACCCTATAATTTGTTTGCATTGCTATCTGAGAACTGAGAGTAAGCATTATTCTGGAAAAAAAAAATGTATACAGCGTATACATTTTTTTTTATATACTTAGTCCCGAACTTACCAACTATGTATTTATAAAATTCTGCTTAATTTTGCCTGCGCATATATTTATGAAAATTATGGTTAATGTCTAATATTTTATATTCTTTTATTAAAAATCTCACCGCTTTTTAACATCCTTACATGAAAAAATTTTGTATTAACTTTAAAAATGTATTTTTTGTAATGTGGCCATGGCCATATGTAAACATATATTCTTACGAGAAAAGAAACTACCGTTAAACTACCCAACTATACAGGATGTCCATGGGACTTTGAATGGAAGGTTTAATTGTGCTCTCCAAACTAAACATCTTTTGTTCTGCGACTTTTTAAAAATATCTGCTTAGTCTTAATTTGATTCTTTTCATATAAATTACGAATTAACTCTAAGTTGAACAACACAATTTAACAAATTTAAATAAGAACGTGTAAGATCAATTGTTGGTTTTGGATCTTGATAGAAATTAATGAGATTTGTTTTGGGCCATAGTTACCCGATTTGACTATAGTTGGGTAATTTTACGGTACTTATGTAGTGTCTTTGCGGAAAGAGAAGAGTCGTAGGATTTGAGGACGTGTCAGTGCTATTTTATCGTTTTTGGTAAGCTGACAACACTGTCACTCTTTGTCAGTTATTTTAATTTTAAGATCATTTTGAATGAATATCATCATCATCATCAGTCGTTCACTCTTGGCAGAGTGGTCGTGGTTACGGTAATAGTGTCCACATTTGGGTTCTCGTCCTCATCCTTCCTCTGGCAGACAGCAGCTCTCGCGATGCATCTCCATTTCACCCGGTTGTCTGCGGAGCGAGTGCACTGCACCAAGGAGCTCCGTGTGGTCTTTTTAATAAGGTCGGTCCAGCGAGTCGGTGATCGGCCTCGTCCTCTCTTGCCTTCTATCTGGCCCTGGACTACCAATCTTTCCATGGAGTTTTTATTTCGGGATATGTGGCCAAAGAACTTCAACACTCGGAGCTGCACAATCGACGAAAGTCTTGAATGAATATACTTAACGATTTTGTGTCCGAGGCTAACTTAGGGGGGTATTGAATACGTAATAATTTAATATTAAATACAACATAAATACCCGTCATAGCGGACACACGTTCTGTGACTTTTTGTAAGTCGATAGTGGAGGTGGAGGAGGATCATCCCGCTGACAAAATGTAATTAGGTAATATTTTTTTTTTACTAGTTATATTTGTTTACTGTAGCCAGGAATTATAGCATAACTTACTAGGCATATTAGGACAGGCCTATTAAAAAAGAAGAATAATTTATTGCAAGAAAAACTTAACTTATAACAAAGAAATAGTAAAGGGTCCCAAAAATGAAGCACTGAATTCTAAACACAATACTTTATTCAGTAGTCACACTGTATAAGTATAAACATTTGTAGAAGATATAAGAGAGGTAATATTAAATATGATTTCCCTTGTGGAACTATGTGCGGTTTTATCCCGTTTTGACATTATTTTATACAAAATCCTTGCGGTTTGTGTATATAAAATTCACAATGAAATGACAAAAGACATAGGTATAAACTGTATTTCAATATACTATTCGATTAAATCAGTATATTTTTCTAAGGTTCAATTTCAATGTAAAATTAATACCTAATGTTAGTTCCCGTGTCTGCCACGACTCTTCTCTTTCCGCACAGTCTAGTAAAAAACAAAAGTGCTTTTATTATTAAATTTTCAATTTAGAATGTGTATAGGTCAAACACAATTCGATGTTATTGTTTCGTGATATGCTGATATGAATTGTGTTTTGACCACGTTATTTTCGTGTTGACTGTATTGTACCTAAAAAAATATTATATATTAAGTGCCTTTAGTAATAGGGAAAAATGTAACATTTACTTCGGATATTTTTAGTATTAAGCCAAAGAACAAATTGTTTATAGTGGGGATTTTGTTTTATTTTTATTAGAGCTAAATCCAATACCCAATAACTTTACTTTTGTACTGAACAGTATATTTGTGTAAAGCAGTCATCCTTGAAAGTACCTAATATTCATGTTTATTAAAGCAAAGTAACCTCTGCTAGCCTAAAAATAAGTGTTTTATTTAATAAGACAACAGAGTGGTGATTCGTAATACATGGGGACGTTCAGTAGAAACAACTAAAGTTGTATTTTGCTTGGAGAATCTGAAAATGAAACCATACGTAATAATATTGAGAATGAAGCAGTCATGTTTGGAGATATAGTTAAAGGTAGCTTCATTGATGCTTACCGTAACATGACTTACAAGCATGTGATGGGTTTAAAATGGGTGTCACACCATTGTCCGATGGCGAAGTATGTTTTGAAAACGGATGATGATGTCATGTCGTAGTGAACTTGCATTCTTTGAACCGGTTTCTGGCCAGGGAACTGTCTCCCTGGGGAGCGAGGGACTTGATTACTTGTCGATTGTACGTGAATCCTCCGGCGTTTCGGTCCGGGTCGAAGTGGAATGTGCTGCCTACCGAGTACGGAGGAAGTTACTATCCTTCATATTGCGCAGGTTTGTTGAAACAAAGTTTTAAAAGAGGGATGTTACACGTTTAACATGTGTATCTATGTTTTTGTGTGGATCAACTTTTTCTTGTTGTTATTCTGTCCCGTCACCCAGGAGACAATGGTCATTAAACTTCTTAGAAGTGTTGATAATTTATAATTATAATATTGGTATTTTCAAATAAGAATGGGCTTATAACTACTGCAATTACAACATTTTTGTTGAATATTGCCGCCGAAAATCGTAGTTTTAAAGAGTAACCCAGGGGACATCACCATGGCAACAAGCAACAGAAAAAAGTTGGTTGACCCTTTTGTCAATGGCATTGTACCTAGCTCCCAACTCAGTTGAGTGCGGTTTTGATCGAAATCCGTATCTATCGAAATGATTTTTAGCTATGTATGGTGGGGTTGCTAGGCTTTCTGGTAGAGTTGGGTTGGCAAGAG
Source organism: Apotomis capreana (assembly GCA_947623375.1). Lineage (NCBI taxonomy): Eukaryota > Metazoa > Arthropoda > Insecta > Lepidoptera > Tortricidae > Apotomis > Apotomis capreana. Next base: position 1,501,593 of record OX392522.1, read on the forward strand.
TAGTGCCAGCAACCCTTCACGCAAAATAGGCGCATTGTAAGACGTCGAGTTGCGGAAAACTAGCCCGCGATAACCTATACCTATGTATGGTGGGATTAAAACAGTAGTCTTCAAGAAGAAAAAATGTATTCAGCTTCATTGCTCTGCCAATTTTGTAATGTTTTTTAGTACGAGTAGTCTCATAGTTACCAGCCATGCAGCAGAATGTTTAAAATTTTAAAACTTAGAGGCAGTCACATCAATCATCATTTTAATTGTTGTTTAGTTGACACCGCAGGTTTTCAATACTGCTAGCGCAATTTTCCATTTATTGTCCAATTTCCGTTTTGTTGAAACGATTCTTTAAGTAGACTAAACTTTAGTGGCATAATTTTCAATGCCGAATATTATACAGGACTTCCAAACTCAACTGATATGTTTATATCTGCTGTTGAAAACCAAAATTCAGTAACAAATACCTAAAACAAAGACGACAACTGAGTTTCAACTGAGATACAAGTATCTCAGTTGAAATCTACTTAATAAGTAGATTTTGAAGAGCAGTGACAGAAATTTTAGTGAGTTTTGGAGTGTGTCTGTGTTGGTTCTAAATAGATACTGATACCGCCACAGACGTTTGGAATTTTCGTTCGGTTTCCGTACTGAATGACGTCAGAAAGTGTCTCTGTCTCTGTCTGTCATATGGCGATGTCTCGGTTGCTGATGTTATTCCGTACGGAATTCATCGTCCTAGGTATGTAATGTACCTAATACGCAACGCGGGGAGAAAATCTCACTTCCTGGCCAAAGCAAGACGTAAAACTTTAGACGAACCACGGGCGGTAATTCGGAAAGCCCCAGATCGCATATTTATGGCCCTCACCTTTGGTTTGGGCCAAAAACACCTGCCATCTGGGACATTCACGAATTCATCACCCTAAGACATGTCATTCCGTACGGAAACCGAACGCAAATCCCTAACGTCTATGGACGCCCTAAAATTGATTTTCGTCGGCAGGTTGGGTCGTCATATTCTCTCAAGATGTGATACCCCGCTTGCTGAAGACTTCTCAGTCCGTCCCTTTCTTCTGGATCGACGATGTCTATGTCACCGGGCTGCTTGCTCAGCAGTCGGGAGTGCCCCGGACTCCGCTGGGCACACTAGCGCTGTTTTCTTGGGAGAGGTTCGAAAAGCTCCTGTATAGGGTAGAAAATGCTGGGCCGTTCTTGTTCGGACCTCCGGATATCAGTGTGAGGAATATTTCGAGAATATGGAGAGTTTTACCGATATAGTTTAATATGATTATTTAACCCTTAAAATGTATCTGCCATGAGGTGGGGTTATCGTAATTTATGTTTTCATTCTGTAAGTTTATTGTGGCTAGTGGTTATTGTGGATATAATTTTTCAACCAGTTTCTTCATTTCTTATTTAACAATACCAGTTAAATTAATTAAAAAACAAGTTACGCGTAAGAAACATAGTTTATTCACATGAGTTATAAAATTAGTCTAATAATTAAAATACTATAATATCGTGTTATACGAGTAGGTAGTCTTAATGTAAATGCTTAATTTTAACCGCCTTCAAAATTGCGGTTTCATGTTTGTTGCAAATATTTTTTTATTCATAACATATTTTTCTGAGCCAAGAGCTGAGCATGAGCTGAATGTGTAATACCTACCTATATATAAATAGTACATTAGTAATAGTGCACCTAGGGCGGTCAATTCGTAGGGGGAAGTCCCCTAACGCCGGACGGCACCTAACGCCGGACACTCGAACTATCTCGGCAACTAGCAACGCCAGTGAATCAAGGACAAGTGGTCATCAACAAATTTGAGACGATGATGCCGACTATAAAGTCTAAATCTTTACGGTAGACGGCGCTACGATGCCACCCTAAGGCATGTTGAAGCAACTGGTTGAAAGATTCAATGGCTCTGACATCTGGTTCGGTGGTCCAGTTGGTAGGACGCCTGTGTTAGCCCGGAAAGCCGTTGGAAACGCAGGTTCGAATCCTGTCTGAACCATTAAATTTTTCAATTTTTTCGCTTCACTGTAAACATATATTAAAATCTTATTTGTTTTTGTTACTTAGGCGAATGCTTGCGGTGAGAGAGTACCTTAAGGGTGGGTTTGCACTGAGCGGACCTTAGCGGAGACGAGCGAGATCGACCAATCACAAAAGCGAAGCGGAGTTGAGATACAGATTTTAACTCAGGTGATTGGTCTGTTCCGAACGTTTTTTTTTTTTTTTTTTTTTTATTTATGTCATATGGGGCAAATGAACAAACGTATCGCCTGATGGAAAGCGATTACCGTCGCCCATAAACACCTGCAACACCAGAGGAGTCACAAGTGTTTGCCTACCCGGAGGACGAAGTGACGTGTCCGCTAAGCTCGGCTTCAGTGGAGACGCACCCTAAGGGTCAATGTTACCAGCATAGGAATTCATGGTCACATTAGATTATCTGGGACAATGTCTAGTTGATGGTCTATTGTTTGTAATGCTGTGTCCTCACATGGACAGGTGTCATCGTCAATTAGATATGTGAAATCGTTTGCAATATATACGCTATAACGTTTACGTTAATGGTTGCGTTTTCGTCTGTGTGGGAGCATATTTTAGGACTAAACTATAACTAACAATTGCATCACTGTTATAGTTTAAAAGCGTGTTTGATTTAAACTTAGGTACACAATTTTCGCACATATCACAAAAACGGGCATTCTCGCGTTGACGCGGCGTCGAAACGTTGGTTAACAGAACACTATTTCGGATAGATCCTAGCTGGTTTCATTTTAACATTATCACAGGGGACCTGACCTAAATCTAAGATCCTAATGTTCTAACTTAGTTAATATCTTGGTTTTACTAGTATAAGTATGTCATAATTTATATCGGCTTATTATTTTCGCGGCGACAGAAAAATTAAAGAGCAGCAAACTATTTGCAACTAAAACAATAACTTGTCAGCGATTAAATATTTTGGCAATCATTTATATTAAATGAGCTTTAAACTAAGGATATTTTAAAATTCAAATAATGGCAGCTACTTTAAGGTAGCAGAAATAATAAATAAGATTACTGAAATACTATAAATAATGACTTGGCGACTAATATTAGCATTAGCAGAAGATCCAACTCCGCCGGGTTAGGTTAGGTTGGTTTTTTTTATATCCCTAAAAAGCGCTCCTTTTATTTTTTTTATGACCTTGATTTATTTTATATGCAATCTCCATTGAACAATTAGAGTAGGCCATTTTCAACTTTTTATCCGCTGTCATGTTTCCACTTAATTAGTTAATTCAGTCGCCATAACTCGATGCTAGTTTATACTGAAACAAAGCCGAAAATTGATTACTTATTAGCTGCTACTTTTTACTTTATACTAGTCTCCGCAATTAGTCGTCAACTTATTATTTTTGCTACCCCCTTTAATTTTTTATAAATCCTTAAATCAGATTAATTTGTCGCCGCGTTAAATACATGCCATTTATATCTACACACACGAGTAGCTGTAATGTTAACTAGGATATCATTTGATTCAATTTTGAGCGATCAAGACCACCCCAAGCAGCACATTAGTGAATTTTGCAGCTTATCTTATAGCTTTAAGTTCTAAATGAGTGGTTTTAACAGTGTTTGATACAACTTATAGCTTTAAACACAACTCAAAACTGTATATGAGTTTGTGGCGTGTTGCCACAGCAGAAAACTCGGCGTCCGCGCTCTGCCAATGGCGCGCGTTCTAGCGACAGCCAATGGGAGGCCGCGAGCGCCAGAGAGAAAATATATGGCGAATCTTAATAAACCGTAGTTAAGTTCTCTGCGCGTTTTAATTCCATAAACTCTCCTAAATAGTGTCCCAACAGTGGTGACCCCGTTCTAAATGAACATTTCGCGAGTGCTACAAGAATGCGACAGTTTTCGCTGTAAAAAACACTTGTGTACAATGAACTTTTCGCGAGTACAACGAAAGTGCGAAGTTTCGATATAAAAACTTTATTTTATCGTGCGAATGGTGCGTGCGGCTAAATTTACCGTGCCCAGGGACACTAGCGTGTATAGTTGCATAGTTTTGCCAATGGCACACCTTGCTTTAAACGTATTATATGCAACTACATCGCCGGGCGCGGTTTTCCTTTGATGCCGCCGACCGCGACATTTCGCCGTGGCCGTCCTTCACTGCCGTCCTGCAGTGTTCCGCTTGCTGAAGGCAATCGCCCCTGGGTGTGGGCGATGACTGGAGCCGACCCTGATTTATGCCTGTTGGGGTCCAGCGCCCAGCTTTGCCGCCTCCTGCTGCCCGCGCCGCCGGGCTGTTGCCGCCGCCGCTGTCGCCGCCGCCGCAGGAGTTTTCAGCTAAGCCCAATTTCATTTACCTACCAACGTTTCCAAAAACGACGAGACTTTTGGTTTTAGATTCAACTCTCGGTTGTGTTATTTACGTTGTGTAGTGTCGTCAGTGAAGTGCGCGCGTATTTATTTACGAACTCATTCGCGTATCGTTTTTCACGAACTATTTCGCGTTAAATTAAGTACCTATAAGTAGACATAGATTTTGTTTTGCACCTATACTGCATTTTGAGTAATTTTGTGTAATATAATTATCATAACCTATCTTGCTTTAGAAAAACGAAGCCAGTTTGAATAACTATGTTCATATAACATGTAAATATAATTTCATTTCTTTCGGTTGGTTATCGCGTTAGTTATATGTACCCATACATACTATGTTATACATATTTTGGGATTTTTTCAAATACTTATAAGCTTATTTTATAACCCGCCGCGTCATTTCTCATTTGTTATTGTTAGCGTTACTATTACGTGTCTTTATATTGTGCTATTACTTAAAGCCGTATTGTTTATGTTCGCGCGACAGCTTTGAGTTTTAAATTACGGACGCGGTATCAGGTTATTTCTATTTGATGTTTATGTTTAACCGAGGTTATTTTAGTACTAGATGTTTAATTTAATAGGCGTATGAGTGTATTGTATAGGTTTAACTTGCTATATTAAGTAGAATAATTACGTTGCATTGGTAAAATTATTTTGAATGTTTGTGCACGGTTACTACTACAGGTTCTCACTTGTTATTCACCTGTTACTCACTTAAGATATTTTAAGTGTTTTATTGTTTTCAATAATTCTCTTTAATTTGACTTGTTTTGCTTTCGAATTGAACTATTTTCATATTTCGCAATGTCGTCCAAAGAGGAAGAACTGCAGAAACAAGTCACAGAATTACAAAAACAAATAGCCATGTTACAAACCGCAAGCCTTCAGCTCCAAAGACAAACTACTCCGGAACCGCAAGTTATGGGTGTCTCAGTTAAATTATCGGAATTTTGGCGTGATAATCCGAAAATATGGTTCACGCAGGCAGAGGCACAATTCGAGATAGCGGGTATTACGTCTGACTCGACAAAATATGGACACGTCTTGTCCAAATTGGATGCCCATTTGGCCGACGAGGTGGAGGACATCCTTGCCAACCCACCTAGTAAAGACAAATACGAGCACCTTAAGTCGGAGCTCATTAAACGTTTTTCAACGTCCAAAAAGCAACGCACTCGACAATTGCTCAGTGAGGAGCAACGAGGCGACCGGAAGCCTACGGCATTTCTTCGGCACCTGCGCTCCTTGGCAGGACCCAAAGGGGATGACGACATCATTCGCGAGCTGTGGATGCGTCGCTTGCCAGCTGAAGTCCAGCGTATCCTGATGGCGCAGGAAGACTTGCCCTTAGAGAAGGTGGCTGAAATTGCCGATAACATTATGGACACCTTACCTCATACTCCGGCCGCCGTATGTGAAGCTAGAGCTCGTTCCCCGCCTGACTTAAATAAAATAATGCACCGTTTGGAGGAGTTGTCCAAGAAGGTGGATTCCTTGAGCAATAAACGCTCGCGCTCATCCAGGTCCGCCTCGCGTCTAAGATCAAGGTCGTCGTCTCGCTCTGGCTCACGCATGTGCTGGTATCATAAGAATTATGCCAAGAAAGCGAGCAAATGCATCAGCCCATGCAGCTGGGTTCCTAATAAGGAGGGAAACGCCAAGGACGGTCAGTAGAGGCGGCTACTGATTGTGACAACCCCGGCCGCCGTTTGTTCGTTACAGATCGTGGAACTGGACGTAGATTTTTGATTGACACCGGTTCTGATCTATGTTGTTATCCTCGCAGCCTTCTTAAAGCCAAGCAGTACCCTTCTGGTTTTGAGCTGCGGGCCGCGAACGGCAGTACGATTACTACTTACGGCCACATTACTCTAACTCTTAACCTTGGGTTACGCCGGGACTTCAGGTGGAATTTTGTTATCGCGGATGTAGGTTCTGCAATTATTGGTTCTGATTTCTTAGCCTACTATCACCTGTTACCGGATTGCCGCAACCTGCGTTTGATCGACGGCACTACCAATCTTCGGGCAACCGCAACGGTAGCTGAGATAAATCAACCCAGCGTAAAGACCATTTTACTTGGCAACTCCCAATGGGAGAAGATCCTTAATGAATTTGCAGAAGTGACGAAGCCACCTGGTATTACAAGGACTATCAAGCATTCCACCGTACATTTTATTACCACCACGGATGGTCCTCCGGTCTCGTGCCGTCCTCGCCGTCTTGCCCCCCAAAAATTACTGGCGGCAAAGAAAGAGTTTGAGGATATGGTCAAATGTGGCACTGCACGACCGTCGAGCAGTTCTTGGGCTTGTCCTCTGCATATGGTTCGTAAGGGAGAGAATGGCTGGCGTCCTTGTGGCGACTATCGCGCCTTAAACGCCAGAACCATACCCGATCGATACCCTGTCCGTCACATAGCAGATTTTTCGTACAACCTGTCCGGCTGTAATATTTTTAGCACTATAGACTTAGTAAAAGCTTACCAACAGATTCCGGTTAATTCTGACGATATCAATAAAACAGCCATTACCACGCCGTTCGGGCTCTTCGAGTTTCCATATATGAGTTATGGACTTCGAAACGCTGGCCAAACCTTCCAGCGTTTTATTGACGAGGTCGTGACCGGCTTAGATTTTTGTTACCCCTATGTTGATGACATTTTAATTTTCTCCCGTTCCGCCGAGGAACACGCCGAACATCTGCGTGTTCTTTTTCAGCGTCTATCGGAATACGGTGTAGTAGTCAATCCAACAAAGTGTGTGTTTGGTGCCGAAGAGGTCACGTTCTTAGGCTACCGTATTTCTAAAGATGGTACTCGTCCGCCTCCTGAGAGAATATCAGCTCTGCGAGATTTCCCTTTACCAAAAACGGTCGAAGGTCTCCGCAGATTTTTAGGCATGGTTAATTTTTACCGCCGTTTTCTCCCAAATGCTGCTGAACTTCAGGCTCCACTGAACAACGTTCTAGCCTCGTCGCAGCTCAAAGGCGCAAAACCAGTACCATGGACCACAGATTTGGAAGTTGCATTTCAGCGATGCAAAGATCATCTCGCTGAAGCAACAACCTTGAGCCATCCACTACCTAACGCAGACCTAGGTTTGTTCACGGACGCCTCGTCCAGCCATGTCGGTGCATGCTTGCAACAGCGCATCGGCGAGGACTGGCAGCCCCTAGCATTTTTCAGTAAGAAACTGACTGCTCGGCAGGCTATCTCGCCGGCATATTATAGGGAGCTATTAGCAATTTACGAAGCGGTCCAACATTTTAGGCATATTCTGGAAGCTCAACATGCAACCATTTATACAGACCATAAACCGCTGATTTATGCGTTTACTCAACGGCGTGAGAAACTGCCTCCAGTACAGCTTAACCAGCTGTCTTTTATTTCACAATTTACAACAGACATCGTACACGTCCAGGGCAAGGAAAATGTCGTGGCTGATGCGATGTCTCGTATAGAGGCCATCCGCATTGAGGATAATTATGCCGCTCTGGCACAAGAACAAGCAACGGATCAGGAGTTACATAAGTTGAAGTCTGACTCTTCTCTAAAATTAGAGAAGGTCCGAATTCCGGGCACTGACGTCGATCTTTTCTGTGATATTTCTACAGGTAAACCACGCCCATACGTAACCCCATCATTCCGTCATGCTGTCTTTAAAAAGTTACACAACCTAAGCCATCCTGGTTCACGAGCATCTGCCAAACTAGTTTCCGAACGTTTTGTTTGGCCTGGCGTACAAAAAGATTGTCGGGATTGGGCACGTTCTTGCACCCCTTGTCAACGCAGCAAGGTAACCCGACATACGTCTACTCCCCTTGGCCATTTCAACAATCCGACGAAACGTTTCCGCCACATCCACCTGGACATTGTGGGCCCTCTCCCACATAGCAGAGGTTTTCAATATTGCCTCACTGCTGTGGACCGTTTCACCCGATGGCCAGAGGCTTGGCCTATGGTGGGCATAACGGCGGAAGAAGTTGCTGAGACATTCTTCAGAGAATGGATAGCTCGTTTCGGTGTACCTTCCCTGGTGACAACGGATCAGGGGCGTCAATTTGAAGCAGCACTATTCAAAGCCCTTATGGATCTCTGCTCTTGCAAACGCGTTCGTACCACGAGTTATCACCCGTGTGCCAACGGCATGGTTGAGCGTATGCATCGACAGCTTAAGGCTGCCCTGATGTGTCACCAAGAAACCTGGCATAAAACGTTACCAGTTGTACTCCTCGGCATGCGTTCCGCTGTTAAGGAGGATTTGCAGACCTCTTCTGCCGAGTTAGTGTACGGAGAACCCCTGTGCCTACCCGGCGAATTTATTGTTGCACCTCCGCCTACGGATCGCGTCGAAGATACTTCAAACCTAGCTACCCAACTTAGCCGACGAATGTCCCAATTACGACCTATTCCTGCATCACGTCATAATCATCGTTCTACATTCGTGTTTAAGGACCTGGCATCTTCATCTCATGTATTTTTAAGAGATGACTCCGTAAGGACGTCTTTAAAGCCACCTTACACGGGACCATTTAAAGTCGTGAATATTAATGACAAAACAGTTACCATTATGGTAGGAAGCCGAAATGTAACTGTCAGTCTGGACCGAGTGAAACCGGCCTATTATACTAAAGATGATTCAACACACTCATCGACCAATCGGGCTCCTGACCGTGCAAATCAAGCCTTGCCGACGTCTCCGCAAACTCCACCTGTGGTGCCCGTTGTTCCGATTGTGCCACCTGACCAGGAGAAATCTGAGAAACCTGTAACTACGCGCTCTGGGCGAAGAGTTCGCATTAAGACTCCTTTTGACCTATGACGGGTTCTGTAGTTCTTTCTTTTCATGTACTGTTATAATCATGTAAGTATATATAATTTAAGTATATTTAATTTAAGTATGTTAATTTTCTCAGTGGTATATTGTATTGTATAGTTATTTTTCTCCGTGGGGGGGTGGTGTGGCGTGTTGCCACAGCAGAAAACTCGGCGTCCGCGCTCTGCCAATGGCGCGCGTTCTAGCGACAGCCAATGGGAGGCCGCGAGCGCCAGAGAGAAAATATATGGCGAATCTTAATAAACCGTAGTTAAGTTCTCTGCGCGTTTTAATTCCATAAACTCTCCTAAATAGTGTCCCAACAAGTTCATCCTATCACTTGTAGTTGCATAGGAACGTTTTTTGTTTCTACTTTATTACTTATGGTGGGATAAAGTCGATTTTGCTACTTAAAGTTGCATGCAGGTTCATATTGTCACTCAATAAGAAGCAATAGTGCTATATAAGGCCTTAAAATCACTTATAAGCAACTTTTACATATAAGTGGGAACATACCCTTATTTGGAACTAAAAGTTCCAAATGACTAGTACAATAGCGAATTATATCACCAATAGTGGCTAAAGGGATAATTTTACGGCTCTTTTGGAACCAAAACATATTGCAACTTTAAGGCCTAAGAAGTACCTTATTGCCACTCCAACGCATAAATAGGTCTCAATAGGAGGTTCTTGGAACCAAAAGCAGTTATTTTCACTTATTTCAAACCACTAACGAACTAAAAGTTCTATTATTGTTCCTATTTGCGCCTTGTCAAAATATATTTAATAGTCTTGCTTGTTTAATAGTCTACAAAAGAGCAAATAATTACTATTGGTAATATCATTCACTGCTTTGCCACTCGCAAGATACAAATAAGTGATTATTAGACTTGATAGTTCCAAATAACGCCGCGTTTGGCTCGGTTGGTAGACACCTGCGTACTGAGTCGGCGGTCCCGGGTTCGAATCCCGGCCGGGGCAAATATTTGTTCTTGGGTCATGGATGTTATCTATATATGTATTTATATTTATATATATATTATGTATATCGTCGTCTAGTACCCATAGTACAAGCTTTGCTTAATTTGGGACTAGGTCGATTTGTGTATGATTGTCCCTTAATATTTATTTATTTATTTATTTATTTAAATAAGGAACAAATAAGTGAAAATAAACACTGTAGGATCTTTTTTGTTTCGCCATGTTTACAAATGGAAGCCTATGAAAATTGATTATTTTAACCAGAATTTTATCACACTCACGCATAATCACAGACTTTTGATAGTTGTGACGATGTTACTTTAACATTGTACGTAACCTACAATCATTAGGTCAGGTTTTTAACAGTTTTATTTCTTATCAGTATCTATTCCTTATTTAATTTAGCACTCTCTTTTTTAATATTCCTGATCAAATGAAGGGCGCGTCGAAATTTACAAAGAAAACATACTATAGTTTCACAGTAAAAAAAAATCGCTGCTTATTTCAATGCTTGTATAACGTAAAGTTTTAATCACAATCAAACAGACATATAAATCCAAAATGAATATGGCAGATCACGTATTACTTTTAATAAAACACAATTTGACAGTTGCCTCGCCACTCAAAGATAATTTTGGCGACTCATTTATCACTCATTGACCGAACTGAAATGTTTTCATTCGTTCACTGCGCATAACTTTCACCCATAGTTCTTATTATCACTTAAGGTAATTGTGAGATCTCTTATGGATTCTATTTAGCACCAAAAATAGGCTGCAATTTTTCTCCTTTTGGTTCTATACTGGTGGCATAAGGGTTCTTGCCACCTATATAGCACTTAGTCATGGTGGTAAATTTCACTTAAGCATCTAATTAGATATGATATACGAGCTATTTAGACCCAGTTGTGCTACTTGGGACATAACACAAGACGAATACAATCAGTCATTGATATCTAATGGGATACATACTTAAGTTAATATACTACCCTTTTCAGGTCATTAGGACCTCCTCTACTTCCCTGACTAATCTACTACCTAAAGAGAGTAACGAGTACACTTACTACTTAAGTCATTCTTACCTGTAAATCTACTTCGTAACTAGTTCATAGCTTGTCCTGAATAGAATTGAAAATATAATGCTTATATAATTAATGATTTTATATTCAATTCCCATTTCGTCTTCTTAACTTTCTAGTTAAGGTTCGAAGGGATTTATAAAGTCTTGTATTTATGATTCCGCATAACTATTAGGTACTATCGATTCACATCCCCATATCTTTGCTCATGAGGCTCATTTCAGACTCTACATCTTTTTTATGTTTACCTTTAAAACTATCTTCAATATCTTGCAAAGTCCGGTCTTTCGTCTCTGGCAATAATGCATAGATTATTATTAGACACACAGATAATAACGCAGAATATACTAAGAAAGCACCTTGAACTCCTATTGAAGAGTACATATGAGGAGCCGTCTTCATGGACACCACGAAGGATGGCGTTAAAAATGATGTAGATAATGTAGATCCTAAACTTCTATAAGCTAATGGGAACACTTCTCCGCATATCACCCAAGTTAATGGTACTAAACCTAAACAAAACGATAATGTGTACAAAACCATTAAAGACATAGGAGCTACGTCTAAAAACAAGGAATTTGTGAACATAGATTCATTTCTTAAATATACAAATACTGATATTAAAGTTAACGAAGACACAGTCATGATGCCGCTTGTGAATAAAATGGTTCTTCGTTTAAAGATTTTCAAAAGGAAAATGGCAAAGAACGCACAGACGGTCCTTAGTAAATCTATAACGGTGAATTGCCAGACTACTTCGCTGGCGTCTTTTTTGTCTAAAACAGCTTTTAAAATGTCGTTTCCATACGCTGGCACCATGTGAGCGCCACCAAATTCGAAAACAATCAACATACTAATAGCTATAATAGAGGGCTTATAAAACTCCTTCTTCTTAAAAATCTTCAAAACTTCTTTTAGGGAATCCACGAATCTTTTCGAGAAACGTTTTTCTTCTAGCGTGCCTCTTTCTGAAGCTGTTGTTTGACTCTTCTGAGCTTCAATCATTGCTTCTAGCTCAGCCTGTTGTTCTACTCCATTCCCTCTCAGCCATCTAAACGCCTTCTTCGCCTCATCAAACTTTCCTTTTGATACCAGCCAGCTCGGTGACTCAGGGGACAGACTGATGATCCCCATAGCTATAACTGGAAACGTAGCACACACCATAGCAGTTACCTTCCAAGTCAAATGTGCTCCCCATAAATGTGAAAGAAATATACCTAATCCTAAAGAAATAGCGAAAGTACCTAAGAAGGCGCCTCGGTATTTTGGGTCAGTGTATTCAGCTACTAATATAGCTGCTAAAGGTGTCCTTAACCCTAAAGCTAGACCATGCAAGAGCCTGGCCACTAGGAACATAGGGACGCTGTTGGCGAGCACGAAGACTATCCAGCCGAGTAGGGCGGGTAGTATGGAGATGAGGTTGGCCTTCTGTCGGCCGAAGCGTGACATTAGAACTGGTGATATGAAGTTCCCGACGATCCCCATGGCACCTACTGCTGATGCTGAAATTAGAGAAAATATGCTGTTAATTTTTGCGATCTTAAGAAGTTAGTTAGATTTAAACTAGCATTTTTTTTGTATCATGTTATTATAGCAGCGTAAATTGTAAAGAAACATAATATATGTTTATATCCAGAAGTAATACTTTAACGCTTTATGCGGAGAAAGAGCATAATGTTTTATAAAATGTTCCGGTTCTGAATTACTTATTCTAAAATTATCACCTAATCTGAGGTAATGTCGACTAAATGAAAGCTTTCTGATTACCGAAGTATTGGAGATGACCATGAAATATCAGAATTAGCGAGACTTAAGAGACAGTGGACCGGACATATTTGTCGTAGTACCGAATGATCAGTACAGTTCGGTTTTTGGCGACCGCGAACCGGCAGACGTAGTGAAACGGACGTTTCAAATTGTTCTAAAAGTAAACAATTTTAACATATAACTTAAACTAATTACAAACCTAAAAATAACATATTCTTATTAACAAAAACTATTACCTAATAACTTAAAACTAAAAGATCCTGAACCTGCCTAATGAGTTTCTTGCATTAGTAGTAATTGCTATGCAATTTCTGTAGGAGATAGTGTGCACGAACTGTGTGATGCGATAACGCGTCGTCATTGCTACGTCATACAGGGCGACCCGCTCCGCGGGGCATGCATGATCTGACACATGCCAAATGGACAGAGCTAGCGAACGGCCATGTTAAAGTGATTTGCAAATTTTATCGGCCGCTGTTTGTAATTTTATCTTTATACAAATATAAATATGAATTTATAATGAACTTAAAGTAAATTCTGTGTTGTTATTTCCCGGAATTCGAGACCCTGTACCCAGCTGGGGACATTTTGGAGCGCGCTAACGTTCGGGACCACTTCCCTATTATGAAGACCAGCTGACCACCCGGCCTATACCCGTGACGTCACCGCCGAGGCCGAAGCCGAGGGCCCGCAGCCGACACACACCGCCAGGGAAGTGATGTCCAATTAAGACCGTGTGAAGTGAATACGTCTCTCTCTTAGCTCAGTGTTCTCTAGTATTCACGATCCCTGAGATTTCTGTCTACCCTCATTAAAATTAACGCTCGGGAGAATTGTTACCGTATTTTTATAATTATAATTAAATTGTAAGTTGAAATTCCTTTCGTTTCAATTCTCTAACTACCAAAGTGTTACAATGGCGCCAACTTGTTAGGTTTTTCACTGAGCCGTATTCACTTCTACTGTTTGTAGTATTATCTAGTAATCATTGGTGTTGGTTAACTTTAGCTATAAGTTCAATCAATTGATCATCAAAACTGTGGTTCTAAGTTATCTAACGTACTAGGTTTTTGTGTCTACCCACAACTATTAATACACAGTTTCGTATTTTTTTGTCAACTACCCACATTTTTGGTGATTCTGTTTTTTAATCTAAGTTTGTAACTACGCTGGTGGTTCTTCAATTAGCTGCTTCTGTCGATTATTGTCTTCACTAATAAATTGCAACACTCATCTACTGAAGGGAAAATGTCGTACCCAATCAAATATCTTTCGCTACAAAAAGCAGAGTTAGAGTACGAAGTAGGCGTTCGAGGCGGTAATACGGGAGAATCTGTTCAGGAACTTAGAAAACAGATCGTCAAATTAGCTCCGCTACTACCGTCAGAAGATATCTTGGAATCTCATTTGGAGCCAGCTGTTGATTTAGCACAGGTTAAGGATACTTTGGTTAAAACTAGGAAAAATTTAGACTTTAAAATCTAAATATGATAAAAATGTTTACTTACGAACCGAAACAATGTTACAACATGTGTACTACAGGCTTGTTAGGATTAATACTAACGAATAATAGAATCTAACTAACAAAAATCTATCGATACTCAGCATATACTATAGTCTTATATATATATATATACAAAATAAAGCTATAAAGTTTACGTTGGTTGTATGAACTCTACACCAGTTCAACTTAGCAATCAAATATAAATTTAGGCTTAATTACAGTAACTACCTATTGTACATTTGGGCATGTAATGCTAAACTAAACGGCATAACTAAATTATTAAAATTTGTAGTGCTAAACTAAACGGCACGACAAAAATTAATTAAAATGTAGTGCTAAACTAAACGGCACAACTAAAATTATTAAATATGTAGTGCTAAACTAAACGGCACAACATAAATTAATAAATAAATATATAAGACTTTAAGATAAAATATTAAATAAAGAACCATCTCTAGCTATCGATGAGTATTTTGAAAATTTATCAAGTACTCAGTATAAAAGGGGCTGCGACACAGCTAAGTGCGTCACGGCGATAATGAAAGTTGAGGAATGAGTGAGTGAAGTATGTTGTTGATGTATGTAAGCGTATGTAAGGTAGCTATTGAGTAAGTGCAGCGATAGAGAATTTTACTTAGGCAAAATTCTACCCAAAAAAGGGGGGTATGAAACGGACGTTTCAAATTGTTCTAAAAGTAAACAATTTTAACATATAACTTAAACTAATTACAAACCTAAAAATAACATATTCTTATTAACAAAAACTATTACCTAATAACTTAAAACTAAAAGATCCTGAACCTGCCTAATGAGTTTCTTGCATTATTAGTAATTGCTATGCAATTTCTGTAGGAGATAGTGTGCACGAACTGTGTGATGCGATAACGCGTCGTCATTGCTACGTCATACAGGGCGACCCGCTCCGCGGGGCATGCATGATCTGACACATGCCAAATGGACAGAGCTAGCGAACGGCCATGTTA
Source organism: Apotomis capreana (assembly GCA_947623375.1). NCBI lineage: Eukaryota > Metazoa > Arthropoda > Insecta > Lepidoptera > Tortricidae > Apotomis > Apotomis capreana. The sequence continues at coordinate 1,517,110 of OX392522.1, forward strand.
AAGTGATTTGCAAATTTTATCGGCCGCTGTTTGTAATTTTATCTTTATACAAATATAAATATGAATTTATAATGAACTTAAAGTAAATTCTGTGTTGTTATTTCCCGGAATTCGAGACCCTGTACCCAGCTGGGGACATTTTGGAGCGCGCTAACGTTCGGGACCACTTCCCTATTATGAAGACCAGCTGACCACCCGGCCTATACCCGTGACGTCACCGCCGAGGCCGAAGCCGAGGGCCCGCAGCCGACACACACCGCCAGGGAAGTGATGTCCAATTAAGACCGTGTGAAGTGAATACGTCTCTCTCTTAGCTCAGTGTTCTCTAGTATTCACGATCCCTGAGATTTCTGTCTACCCTCATTAAAATTAACGCTCGGGAGAATTGTTACCGTATTTTTATAATTATAATTAAATTGTAAGTTGAAATTCCTTTCGTTTCAATTCTCTAACTACCAAAGTGTTACAGTAGCGTGCGAGTCCTCCAACAAGGTGAACCGCGATCAAAATCGCGGAAAGCACCTGGATGAGGTTGGTACACGACCGGTCATTGTAAAGAATCTTCACGGCCTCTGTCACTGGACGTCTTTGGCTAAGATTAAGTATGATGATGATAGTGACCTATCCAGGACATGTCGTGTGGTGTGAGGTGGAGTGGCTGCGTCGGATCACTGAGCTGCGCGAACAGCACAGCTGGGAAGCCGTGTGCGCAGCCATGCCCAGCTATATTCAGCGCGGCACCGCTTACCACGAACGCCTGGAATTTAATAATTTAAAACCATAACTTTGTCCAGAAAATTCTCATAATAGTGTAACATCTGAAGCGAAACTAATGCAACGTGGTCGGGTTAGACTGGAGGCTTTCAAAATATGGTGCTGGGCGCGAATGGAAAAACGTAACTAACAGTCCTGCCGCTACGTGCACTTCAGCTCGTCTGTGTAGTGCGTGCCACGGCCACTGCAGGACACCATCGCAAGTGCAGACTTCTAGCCAAAGGGTGTCTTGTTTCGGCAGTTCCGGGGCATCTGCCAAATCCTATACTACATCAGACGACGCAACGGAGCCACGTTTCTGTACTTCACAGTGCCTTGGTTTTATTAGTGTAATGCTGCGTAACTTATTTAAATATTAAATAGACTGGGAAGAGGAGAAACGAGGAGGTGCTATATATGATGAAAGCCAATAAATGAACAATTATTTTTGAAAAAAAAAAATTGGAAAAACCTTGGCAAGGAAAATGTATGATCTCCAGTTTGTAGATCCTTATAAAAAAAAAATGTGTTCAAAAAACTTTACATTTTATTGCATTTTAAACTAGAAAAGAATGAAAACATGTTGGTAAAGTTACCTGTTTAATAAACTGCTTCATATTGCAGGCACGTGAGTGTCATGAAGGAATCTGAAACCAAACGGTATTATTTAGCAATGTCCTTTTTAGTCAGACAACCGGCGGACTTTACACTGAACCTACGCAACGGGTTTACTTTCGTCGTAGAAGTCGAATATCGCTCAACATGTTTCTAATCGGTTCGCGATGCATCATCAAGAGAGCCGCTCAGTCGCGGCGGGGCGGCCAACCGAGCACTTCGTCGGTATTTTAATATGACTGCGACACAGACATATTACAATGCTTAAGAAGACCTCGGTTCTTTTCTATGTAAAATGAAGACTACAGTTAGTAAGTAGATATGTTGTTGGTGGCGCCACATAAATTGTGCATATTAAGTAGCACTTGAAAATCACCTTACTGTTAGACCCGTTAATGCTTTTTTCATGAGCCCTTAGACAAATTATTTTCATGCCATCCTTTTTTTATGTTTTAGCCACATTTTTTACTGCCCCCTTTTCCCACCTTTCCTACCCTCTTGTCACCTCTCCTGCCTCCAAATAAAACCCCCTGTCCGCGAACTAGTACATTTTATAGCGTGGAACCTAGCAATGGAATTAACAATTCGCAAGGGAAATACTATTTATATTTTGTGAATATGAAGCACTGGGACATTCACCTTATTTCTTGTTGATTTGTTTTGGCTACCTACTAGCTAGCATGACTAAATGGATAAGTCTTGAATAAAGAGCATGTACTTATAAGGAACTTGGTACATTTTAAATTAATCCTAAAAGTTTTGTTTTGTTTATTTAATAGGGTTCTGCGGTAGTTACAGTGATCACTTAATCTAGACATTTATTTCAGCTTAGATAGAACTATGAATAAAAAGATCAAAGCTTAAAGAAAAATTGAAAAAGGAGCTACCTGGTGGAAGGGACCGGGAATCGAACCCGGTACCTCCGGATTACCGGTCCAGCGCGTTAGCCACTTCGCTACACTCGCTCCTGCTCATGGTTTAAATAAAAATTGTGGTGTACCCACATTAAAAACCGGCCAAGAGCATGTCGGGCCACGCTCAGTGTAGGGTTCCGTAGTTGCCCATCCTTCACAATAGACCGTTGTTTTAACCCCGAGGTTTAAATTACGAGAAAGATTTCAAGCTCTATAAAAAGGTGGTAAACGTCAAAGTAACTGTACTAATTACTTATTACCTTCTGGAAGTCAACTTACGTCCTTTTAAAGTAAATTATGAAATTTTGCGATAACTCAAAAAAACGGCTTGACTGATTTTGTTCAATATAGTTTTCATTGAAAGTACTTATAAGGTCTCATTTTCATGAATTTTTCCATAATTTGTTGACCCGTGGTTGAAAAGTTAGAGGGGGGGGACGCTATTTTTTTATTTTCGGAGCGAATATTTACAAAACTGCTGACTTTATCAAAAAATAATGTTTGGATACCCCTATTATTTTTAAAAGATCTATTTAACGACACCACACACACTAGTGTTGAAACGAAAAAAAATTCACCGTCACTTTAGGTGTTCGAGAGGTACCCAAAAATTTTTTTTCTTTACTTTTTATTTTACCGTTTTGTTGGCGTGATACATACACCTACTCATACCAAATTTCAGCTTTCTAGTACTAATGATCACGGAGCTAAGCCGCGGACGGACGGACAGACGGACAGATGGACATGGCGAAACTATAAGGGTTCCTAGTTGACTACGGAACCCTAAAAATGAGACATTACAAAATGTTTCATAAATTTAGATAGAACTGTTACACTCGAAATATTCGCAAAAATATTTAAGAACGCTTTGCAGGGAAATAAGGGTTTGTAGGATTATTGGCATGATTTAAGGCCTTATTACACTTGCGATTTACGAGCGAGTTCTCTATAGAAATAAGCCTCGAGGCGAACTCGCTACGTGATCGCCTCCAAACAAAATACGCTCGCAAATCGCAAGTGCGATAAGGTCCTTAGGGATAAAACTTGGATGAAACCCAAGTTCTGATTACGCCACTAATGCGGCACTTTCTGACGTCGTGTCGTCAAAATACACGACGTGTATCGTAAAAAATGACAGCGACCACCTTTTGAAATGCAAGTTGCGACGTGGTGATATTGAAAACTATTTTTTCATGGATTATGTTTAGATGGACAAAATCAGTGCACGTAAGCAGTGTTCTTCCAAAAATCGGTTGAGCCAATTGGCTGGACAGATTTTGTATACATTTTTGATAGGTACTAGAGTTAATATAGACTGCATACCTAAACATGGTGATAAGGATTTTACCCTATGTTCAAGCAAAAACAAAAAGACGTGTATTGCAATGCCTTATCGACGTTTAGAGCCACGGAACCTATTCTTATGATGTATTTTAAATTAAAATATAGGTACAATGGAAAAGGAACAAATATTGCATAGGTGTCCTAAGTGGGTGACTGGTTTCGGTACAGTCAGACATACACATCTTGTTATTGCCTTTTAGACTGCATAAGTTGTAAAAATGTAGATATCACTTAACTTTGTCGTTAATGTAAAATCAGGTAAAAAGACTATTGATAAAAAACTTTGTAATGGATTAATCGAAGCAGTGAGTCAGTAAATTATACAATACAATACATCAATACTTTATTGCACACCAATAAAAGATTACAAAAGGAAACAAGACAAGGACAACAGACGGTCTTATCGCTAAAAAGCGATCTCTTCCAGACAACCTTTGGGTGGTGAAATTGATGAAAATTTTAACTTAAGTATTACAGAGTAGGTGCAGCAAAAGGTGAAGGGAGCACATAATTAGATACTAACAGAAAACAAGTACTTACGCAATTATTTTGAAACTTGCAAAGCTCCCGCTCCTTGCTAAGTACCTGTACAGTCAGACTCAGAAGTAGGCATAGGTATCGCATAATATAACGGCGAAAGTTTGTGAGTGTGTTTATGTGTAGGTATGTTTGTTACTCCTTCACGCTCAAACGGCTGGACCATTTTTGATAAATTCTGGTATGAAGGTAGTTAGGCTACTTTTTATCCTGAACAATGTTTTGTTCCCGTGGGATGAGCGGGTAACACCGCGCAGTCCAACTAGTGTAAGTAAGTAAATTTTTATTACATCATTTCATCAAACTATATCTTTACAAGGCAAAAAAATATTAAACAATATCATAAAATATTATAGGTATAGGTTCTTATTTCGTATCACTTGCCCCAATTAAGCTGACTATACTTGTAATTATTCTTTTTTAGCAGTAGGTCTGCTAAAGTTCAACCCGGATAGAGGCAATTATTCATTCGTTTTTCTTTCTGTTTTATGTCTACTTGTAAAAGTTGTAGGTAAATGTGCCTAAAGTCTTGCTTCCTATATGATACAGGCATTACCACCTTGTGAGTATTTATAATATATTCCTTGGGCAGTAGGTACCCACGCCAAAATTCTTATTCGCTTTCAAATAGCAAGTATGATAAGTGGGAGTAAATAGGTTCTTAAAGGGTCGTCGGCAACGCGCGTGTGTGATGCTCCTAGCATCGCAAGCGTCCATAGGCGACGGTAACTGCTCAACATCAGGCGGGCCGCATGCTTGTTTGCCACCGTCGTAGTGTATGAAAAAGTGTGATAAGGCCCTTAACTTACACTTGAGGCTCAAGCCCGTCTCGTTTCAACCTTCTCGGATGTCTCTCGCCGCTTACTCACATAATGATTTGCAATATCTAGGAGTTAATTAACACGGCATGCACTTATTATGTTAATTGTATGAAACCAAGGTTAACGACTGTTTGATTTTGCTTCTTAACGCCCGATTGTGTACATTCGGACTTCGGTGTCACATGCATTACAATAACTCTTTATTGCACTCATTAATCCGAGTAAGTATAATCAATTTGATAGTAGGTAGTAGGTAGTACAATTAGGATATTTCCAGAGTATAAACGAATTTCCCCAACGTAAAAAAACCTTTACTCTATCCAGTCCTATGTTCAAAATACCCAAATGAAGCTAGATTACATCTCTGTAGGGCACTGCTTAGAAATGTTGAGGTGAAATAATTACAACCTTTCCCTTCCATACACACTCCTAGATAATAAATAGATTTTTGTAGCTAAAAACAACTAAGATGGTATTTTTCGCGCCTTGTACGGGCATGGTACATTGGTAAGATAACCAAAGTGATAATTTTTAGGGTTCCGTACCTCAATCGGAAAAAACGGAACCCTTATAGGATCACTTTGTTGTCCGTCCGTCTGTCTGTATGTCTGTCAAGACCCTTTATCTCGAAAACGCGTGGAGATATCGAGTTAAAATTAACACCATATATATACTCAGGTCTACGGTCCCCTGAAGCTGTGAAAAAATCAAACTTCTACGTTAACGTGAAAAAAGATACGGCCGCTTTTATGTCGCAAAAAACGTGCATTTCGACATTCTCAAGGGAATCAGAATGATAGGGTAGGTACTTCCCGATGACCTAGAATTATGAAATTTGGCAAGTAATATCGTCACATACTACAAATACTTATAAAAATCTAAAAACTATACATTTGTAATAAAATCATAAAAAATATAGTCCATTTCAAACATCACATTTGGAGAACTCGGTTGCGTTAAGTTTGCACCTCGTTTGTATGCGGCGCCATACATTTTAGGTGCAAACTTAACTCAACCAGGCCAATTAAGATGGGATAAGTGAACGTTTGTACGGAACCCTCGGTGTGCGAGTCAAATTCGCACTTGGCCGGTTTTATGACTTGGCAGGGGTGCTGGGTCGGCGAAGTGACGATAAATGTACCTAGATGCTCAGGCATATCGCTAATTCAGCAATTTCTCCGAGGTATTACAGAGACTTAAAGACCATGGCACGTTCCAATAATTGTCGCTATTCTAATCCAATTTGTAACGATTAATTCAGAATTTATAATTGCACTAATTACATCAGTTCAATGAAATTATAATCATTGCATTAACCACAGTTTTGACCTAAAGCAAGGTTCACTTGATAATTAGTAGGTATTCTGAAGATAATTTGAAGGACTGATTTATTTGACCTAAGTAAGTCTATTTTATGGGCTTAAATAGTTGAATGGACAATAAAAATATAAATCTGTAATTTGCATAGATAAAGCATTTTGCCATAATTTACTCCGATTAGTTTGAAGGATAACATGAATAGTAAGTGACTCAGCGCCTACTGCAACAAATATTACCTATCTATTCCATTGTACCGTAACCGCAGTGAATTCAATACAATTTATAAGATAACCGCAGTCAAATGTAAATGTGACTTTTCACATCACAAGTGAGGAGCCGTCACACGTCTATATTTTTTCATACGTTTTACTGCGTTAACTTACCGTCACCGTTTTTTGAGCAGTGCAGCAGTGGTGTGGTCGAACCTTTAACCGGCTAGAACGTTCCTATTATAACAGTTAAAAGTTACTTCATTGGTTCTATAATTGCAGTAATTAATGACAATGGTGTGACGCCTGGCGTGTGCGTAAGATACACAGGTTGCGTAAAATCTAGATAAACAAAGATAACTTTGTTTACAAATTGTTTCCTGGTTATTAACATAGATTTTTTATATTACCAATAGACTTTTACAAGGCTTTAGTAACGTATATCATTCTTAGATTTGGTGACTATATTTTTTTATATTACCAATAGACTTTTACAAGGCTTTAGTAACGTATATCATTCTTAGATTTGGTGACTATATTTTTTTATATTACCAATAGTCTTTTTCAAGGCTTTAGTAACGTATATATCATTCTTAGATTTGGTGACTATATAAATGATAAGTCATGTCCATATTAATTTTACGTTACGAAGGTCGCGGTAAATGCACACCCTAATCCGACCACTGGAAATGTCACTGTGGATAAGGAAATAAGGAACCAACCACATCGATTAATACCAATAATAATAAAAGTTGGGCAGCATGTAAAAATCCAACCAATCAGAGTTGAGGAAAACCTCGCGTTTTTCCAAAACTCCTATCTTTTTTCAGTGAGACTGAAATGTCAGCGTCATTGTTATACTGATCTAACTTGATTACTTGCGTATTTAATATCAGAAGGTGCCTTTTTCGTTTGCGTACCTAATTTTTTTTCTTTACCATAAGTAGTCGAGTAAAACGTATGGTATAACCATCTTGAAAAGCCAATTAACTAAGGATTCCTGTACCAAAATTGTTGAAATTCGTTCAGCCGGGTTGGCGGGATGAGCGGACAAAGAATTGTTTAGCAAAAGAAAGCGCCTTTACACATCTTGCATCACGCTGCTAAGATTTTTTCTGAAATCATGACGAAATATGGTTGATGATTAATGTACCATGCCGCAGGGTAGTGATTTTTATTAGTTTTAGTGACGTTTTAGTCTTTTTAGGGTTCCGTAGTCAACTAGGAACCCTTATAGTTTCACTATGTCCGTCTGTCTGTCTGACTGTCGGTCCGTCCGCGGATTAGCTCCGTGATCATTAGTACTAGAAAGCTGAAATTTATCACGCCGACAAAACGGCATTTGTGGGACTGTTCAAACTGCGGCGAACAAAGATAAACGCGGGTTTCTTTTATTCCCTTCTTCATCGTCTTCAAACGGCATTGACTACTGGTGTCATTCTCACTTTGTTGATCATGGTTTTATAGAAGTCCTTTAATCTGTAGTCTGAAAATCTTGAGGTCTTGACCTCATATTCAAATGTATTTAAGATACCATAAAAGCTTCTTGGACTTCAACTGTGATCTCTCTTCACAGAGTTATATAATAAGTGAAGGGCAGATGCCGTGGCTGTGGAAAGATAATCTTTCGCAGGCAAAATTCGAATAGCTAACACGGCTTGTAAACTCGAGTTTAATTGTTAATATCATGTTAGAACTTAAATACTAAGCTATAGCGCAGTTACGTCGCCTACATCAAACTAGATTTAAGCTTTTCTAAAATGTAATTTTGTAGTTCACAGTGCCTTGGTTTATACTCATATAATTAGTTACACAGTATTACTGTGTAACTAATTTGAATAAATAAATAAATAAATAAATAAATAAATAATATATTCATTATAATATAGTAATTATTTTATTTTAATTATCCAAAATCCGTATTATCCGAATAGTGTACTTATAGAAAATTATCAGGATTTAAGAATTCGCGGATATCCGGATAAAACGAATATCCGAATATCCGGATTGCAAGCCCTAACCGTCAATCTGTTTCAATTTACAAACAATGAAGTATACCAATTAGTAAAATGATTGATTACTTGAAGTACCTAATGTTGCACGAGAGCGGAAGAATTGACAATGACACACTTTTTGTTTTAATTTACATGTAATTTGAAATATCATTAAGCTGGGTATCAGTACTTGGGTGAACGAACTTCAAGTTTCAATTCCTGAGGAGCTTGGAATTAGAAAGCAGACTCTCTGTCGTCAAATCTCGCATCCTCAACTTCTTTGGACACTTGTCTCGGCGAGACGGAACGTCCATAGAACGCCTCGTTGTTCAAGGGAGAGTGGAAGGTGTCAGAGCAAGAGGAAGATCGCCGATGAGATGGGCCGACCAGATCAAAGCCAGGGTGTCGGCTACCGTCAATTAATGCTCACGGAAAGCGGCTCTACAGTATGAGTGGCGAGGTGTCGTCAAATACATAATGGCCACGGCTACTAGGTACTCTGTATAAAGAGTGTACCGCAGAAGATTTTTTTTTACCTTAGTCAGGTAAAAAGTGTCCTAAGATAACCATCTTTTATAATACCTACTTTCTAATAGTTTCAGCCACCTTTTAGTATATTTTTATATGGCTTATTATTTTCGCGGCGACAGAAAAATTAAAGAGCAGCAAACTATTTGCAACTAAAATAATAACTTGTCAGCGTTTAAATATTTTGGCAATCATTTATACTAAATGAGCTTTAAACTAAGGATATTTTAAAATTCAAATAATGGCAGCTACTTTAAGGTACTTAGCAGAAATAATAAACAAGATTACTGAAATCATAGGCGAGGTACTATAAATAATGACTTGGCGACTAATATTAGCAGAAAATCCGACTCGGCCGGGTTAGGTTAGGTTGGTTTTTAGGGTTCCGTAGCCAAATGGCAAAAAACGGAACCCTTATAGATTCGTCATGTCTGTCTGTCTGTCTGTCTGTCCGTCTGTCCGTCTGTCCGTCTGTCCGTCCGTATGTCACAGCCATTTTTTTCCGAAACTATAAGAGCTATACTGTTGAAACTTGGTAGGTATTATGTGAACCGCATTAAGATTTTGATGCATAAATAAAAAAATAATAATAAATATTGGGGGCTCCCCATACTTAAAACTGAAACTCAAATTTTTTTTTTTCATCAAACACATACGTGTGAGGTATCTATGGATAGGTCTTCAAAAATGATATCGAGGTTTCTAAAATATTTTTTTTCTAAACCGAATAGTTTGCGTGACAGACGCTTCCAAAGTGGAAAAAAGTTGGTCCCCCCCCCTCTAACTTCTAAAATAAGAAAATGAAAAATCTAAAAAAAACATATGATGTACAATTCTATAAAAACTACCAACGAAAATTGTTTTGAACGAGATCTAGTAAGTAGTTTTTTTTAATACCTATTAATACCTAACTTTGCACCTAATTTATATGGGGCGCTATACATACCAGGTGCAAACTTAACTTAACCACTTAGGGATGGAAAGTGTTTGTACGGAACCCTCGGTGCGCGAGTCCGACTCGCACTTGGCCGGTTTTTTTTATATCCCTAAAAAGCGCTCCTTTTATTTTTTTTATGACCTTGATTTATTTTATTTGCAATCTCCATTGAACAAATTAGAGTAGGCCATTTTCAACTTTCTATCCGCTGTCATGTTTCCGCTTATTAGTTAATTCAGTCGCCAAAACTCGATGCTAGTTTACTCGTATATTGAAACAAAGCCGAAAATTGATTACTTAGCTGCTACTTTTTACTTTATTAGTCTCCGCAATTAGTCGCCAACTTATTATTTTTGCTACCCCCTTTAATTTTTTATAAATCCCTAAATCAGATTAATTTGTCGCCGCGTTAAATACATGCCTTTTACCTTTTAAAAGTATGTGTAAAACGTTTATCTAAATAACATCCCAACTAGCAAAGTAGTGATAAAATAAAATGTTTTAACACTACATAATGATATAAAAGTCATATAATAGCAACTCGGAGCTGCTATGTTGTATATTGGCGACTTGTATCATCATCTAGCTGTATAATATTATACAGCTATATCGTGATAAGAATTGATGACATAAACGTTTACTGGACTTCTTAATACGGCACATATAACACAGCTGCACAACAGTATCCCTAACTGTGATTTAGAGCAATTTCGTTGCATATCAGATAAATACAGTGCCTGTATACAGCTAAGTAACTCTATTGTGGCTTTTAATGCGCTGCAATATCGCTGGTGATATATCAGTGCACTAATGGAGCTAACTCGAGATATATAAGAACATAACGCAGCTGATATGCGTCAAAGTATCATATAATGGCGTTTCCTTAACACCAGCAGCATAAAGTTGTTTAAAGATCTACATTAACACTAAACAGTTGCAAATATACTTTTTAAGACCTTTTATATCATCAGTGACATATAAACATTATTGTTACTAATATAACGCTAAATAAATGTATATCAGCTGTTGTAACCTCATTTATAGGATCTTTATGATAGTCAAACCAGCATCGAGAATTCGGAAGTTGGTTCCGTAGATACAAAAAATTAAATCTTAACAGAACCTTGTTTAGGATACCAAGATGACTTGTTTGCGACTGACAATTTTGATGACAATGGAGAAGATGAAAACATATTCTTCCACAACCATTCAAATCTGTTGAGTTTGATGAAATTACTTCTGATTGAAAAACAGTAATTGACCAAAAATATAACCACTTTCATTTCACGCAAATGAGTTGAACAATATTGAAGATACTTTATTTATTACCTAAAGGTAGGTACAGTAGGGGGTTTTACCAGTTTTATTAAGGAACCCGAAAGTGTTTGGTAATGGCGATGGGAAACTGTAAATTTGTGATATATCGGTAACCAGAACACATTTTAGATACATATTGGTGACTTTAAATAATTTGCTATTTTAAATATTTTTTATTTAATTAAATATTCAATATTTAATAGGGGCATGAAAAAAACATAAATAATATGCTATTATTTCATCAATAAAATTTTGAGCGCATGAGAAATTAACCTTTATGCACGTACCTAAAAGCAACTTGACACTACTTACTAACACAAAAATAGTTTGCTATTTTATTATACTTACAAAACTGTTAATTGTAAGGTCTTATTTTTTCATACAACTTTTTTTACACATAACACTCAGTATTTAGCACTAATGATATGCGATATAAAAGAATCCCTAATAACAATATAACAACAAACAGCTCTATATCAGTATTGCTGTTACTTTGTTATCATAATTAAGTGATATAGTGATTCAGGCACCATTGGTGTAACGCTAAAGAGATTCATAAAACATTGTAGTATCATGGATATACATCAAAGTAGTGACGTGCGGTGCCAAAATACACATGATATATCATCAAATAGCTGTAAAACTGGGGCCACTTCCCAGTGATAGAGATGTTTCTATCACGGATATAAAACTGCGTCTGTCACTGATTTACAGCTAAATTTGGTTCAGTTTTGCTAGTTGGGATATTAAAGCGAATTATTTATATTCTCCATTAAAATATTAGCACCCAACATAGAAATAAATTTTCTGACTTTTAGATCAGTCTTAGTTTTCATCCGAATAAAAAATAAGTTAGGCCTCGTAGAGTTAAGGCGTGTAGAGTCAGAAGCTTGGCTCTACATGAGATCTTTTGGACAGTGAGCGTCATATTGTCCCGCCTTGGCATCATTTTACATGAAAATATTTTTGGATTCTTATTACGCAGACAGTTTTCACATGGTGGACATGATTATCTTGTACTGTTCAAGTTTGTTTAATCAATTATGTGCATTTAAGTAGGTGTGAGAATAAGTTTTTCTCAAACACGCAATGAAATATTGTCTTTACGTTCCTTATTATAGGCTCGGAAGTATCGCTTTTTGGGCGCAACAACTCGAGAGGACTGTAAAGGGATTTCATACTGCTTATCAGGCCTGCAAAGTAACTTTTTTTTGGTTTCAACAACAAGGTCATTCACACAGCTGGCTGGTTTGACAAAAAACAGGTTTTGTTTTTAAAGGTTGGTTGTTAGACTAAAATGTCCTATTTGTCAATTAATAAAATGTTGTTCTTTGAAGTATATTTTTTTATTTCATTGTATGTTTGAGAAAAGCACTATACATGCCTCGTCGTGAAAACGGATTCCCGGCCTTGTATCACTATCCGGTATATACCTACTTGGCCGGAAATCCTCATTTTCCCGGCCTCTGATGTAATGTACTATTGTAACAGACCAGACTGTAGTGAAAATATTCTGATTTCGGGCTTTCTCAGTTGAATCCCTGAGTGCGCACAGGATTCTCCTTTACGTTCCTTAGCTTTGTCCTGGATACAATGTTCAACCTCGCCTTAAATACGAGTATATCCTTTCGCTCCTTGTGACTCAAATAACTATTGGAAGATCATTGATACTTCAAATAACAAAGTTTTTTTTTATTAGGAAAATGTACGCTTTCGGAAAAAAGCCTATTAATTAATCCATAGAGCTTACGGTATTGGAACTTACTATGTGTTCTCCGGAGTTCGGATAGAATCGGACGCTGCTCCAATTGTGCTGATCGATGAAACAAATCGATCACTCACAAGTCATCCAATGATCACTTCACTCACAAGACACCGCACTACTAAACCCGGCAAAACAACTCGCTTCAGTTATAAACTTCTTCATCCGAACTTGACCTTGGCTGTAACAGACAACCACGATATCCTGGTCTACGGTTACCAATTGTAACCACCACCGTACGGTTCTAGAAGTTTTGGTGTGATTGGCAGCGACTTCAACAGTTACTAAGTTATTTAGACCTCTGCTTGACAATGGTTTGAAGGTAGAGAAGGGTCTCTATGTTGTGGTTCTTGCGTAAACATAACATCACGTTTTGTAGTGGAAATTGACAATAGCTTTATGTTTTTGAGGAAATAATTATTTTATTAGAGCAGGAAAAGCTTCGGTGGTGCAAAAAGTGGGTGATTAATTAGAACGTAAATACAGTCAGCCCCAGCCAGCTAACTAGTTTTTCGTACCGAACCTACAATATAATGAATGCTTTACATTCCAGTCTCCTTTTGCAACAGACTTCATAAAGGAGAAGTTTTTAAGTTGTTGCCTTAAATCTCCGTCATCAAACTCGTCGAAATACAATTTTTTTAACCCCCGACGAAGAAGAGGGGTGTATCTGTGTATCTGTCTGTGGCATCGTAGTTTCAAAATGGATGGACCGATCTGAGTGTGGTTTTTAATCGAAAGACTTGTCCGTCGAGATGGTTTTAGCTACGTTTGGTAAAAATAGGACTAGTAGTTTCAAGATATTTAGTTACAAGATCTGAGCCAATATTGAAGCTAAGAGTTTCAAATTTTGTAGTTATTTTAAGTTTTAATAGAATTTTCTAAATCACTCACTGAATGAGGGTCTCATGATGAACAGCTACTTGCGTCGCGGGTATTTTAAATTTTTAATTTAGGTTATTATTGGTAGTATGTTTAAGTATGTGTAGGTACTATGAAGTCCATCAGCTTGATGGTCCGTCCGCGGCTTAGCTCCGTGATCATTAGTACTAGAATTCTGACATTTGCTATTCATACCAAATGAATATGTGTAGTATCACGCCGATAAAACGGTAAAATAAAAACTAAAGATTTTTTTTTTCGGGTACATCTCGAACACCTAAAGTGGGGGTGATTTTTTTTTTTCGTCTTAACACTAGTGTGTTTGGTTTCGTTGAATAGGTCTTTTAAAAATAATATGGGTCTGCAAACAACATTTTTTGACAAAGTCAGATGTTTTGTAAATATTCGTTCCGAAAATAAAAAAAACCGGCCAAGTGCGAGTCGGACTCGCGCACCGAGGGCTCCGTACAAACACTTTCCATCCCTAAGTGGTTAAGTTAAGTTTGCACCTGGTATGTATAGCACCCCATATAAATTAGGTGCAAAGTTAGGTATTAATAGGTATTAAAAAAAAACTACTTACTAGATCTCGTTCAAAACAATTTTCGTTGGTAGTTTTTATAGTAATGTACATCATATGTTTTTTTTAGATTTTTCATTTTCTTATTTTAGAAGTTAGAGGGGGGGGGACCAACTTTTTTCCACTTTGGAAGCGTCTGTCACGCAAACTATTCGGTTTAGAAAAAAAATATTTTAGAAACCTAAATATCATTTTTAAAGACCTATCTATAGATATCCCACACGTATGTGTTTGATGAAAAAAAAATTGAGTTTCAGTTTTAAGTATGGGGAGCCCCCAATATTTATTATTATTTTTTTATTTTTGCATCAAAATCTTAATGCGGTTCACAGAATACATCTACCTACCAAGTTTTAACAGTATAGCTCTTATAGTTTCGGAAAAAAATGGCTGTGACATACGGACGGACAGACGGACAGACAGACAGACAGACAGACATGACGAATCTATAAGGGTTCCGTTTTTTGCCATTTGGCTACGGAACCCTAAAAATAGCGTCCCCCCTCTAACTTTTCAACCTCGGGTCAAAAATTATGGAAAAAAGCATGGAAATGAGGCCTGATAAGTACTTTCAATGAAAACTATATTGAACAAAATCGGTCGCGCCATTTTTGAGTTATCCGAAAATTTCATAATTTTCTTTAAAAGGACGTAAGTTGACTTCCAGAAGGTAATAAGTAATTACAGTTAATTTGGCGTTTACGACCTTTTTATAGAGCTTGAAACCTTTTTTGTAACTTAAACCTCGGGCTTAAAACCGCTGTTTTAAGCCCGTCTATTGTGAAGCATGAGCAACAACGGAACCCTACACTGAGCGTGGCCCTACATGCTCTTGGCCGGTTTTTAAAAAGTAGTAGGTAACGTTGTCGTAAGATTTTAAATTTTATTTAATTAATTGAAATACTTAAATAACTATTGGATTCTACAAGTACTAATGTTTTAACGGTTATCGTAAATCTTTCAAGTAACTATTAAAAATTATTCCCTGACTATATTATATACAAAGTATATGATATTCTTTAAGTCTCCCTAGGCCGTAAGTGGGATTTTCTGAAATTTCAATTCATGGCCAAGACAAGACTTAAAACTTTAGACAAACCACGGGCGGTAATTCGTAGAGCCCCAAATCGCATATTTATGACAAACAACTGCGATCTGGGACATTCACAAATTTGCACCGCCTTAGGTACGTAATAAAAAATTGGGCAAGTGCGAGTCCGACTCGCGCATGAAGGGTTCCGTACCATACTCTTTAATCTATAACAAGTTTGTTGTATGGGAGCCCCCCTTAAATATTTATTTTATTTTATTTTTAGTATTTGTTGTTATAGCGGCAATAGAAATACATCATCTGTGAAAATTTCAATTGTTTGTGATAGCTAGATCACCGTTCTTGAGATACAGCCTGGTGACAGACGGACGGACAGCGAAGTCTCAGTAATAGGGTCCCGTTTTTACCCTTTGGGTACGGAACCCTAAAAACACATAACTAGATACATACATGTACATCGGACTAGGTGTATAATTTTTTTTTAAACCAATAAAATTTGATGAGTACATAAAAAAAAGATTAGTTTAAAACCTGAGTCTAAATAACCTATAATATAATTTTAAAAAGGATCATTAAAAGATCTAACCGGGCATGCCACTTTTTTGCTGTTCTAAATTCCGTACCGGGGTTATCCGTTCAAAAATTCTGATTGTTTTAGACATTTTTCTCTATGATCAAACATGTTTCTTAACATATTATCAATGTTACTCCTTATCAGGACCATTGAGATTCATTAGAACATATTTGAAACCTAAAGTTGAAATTTTTCATTTGATAATATTTGTTTCACAAATTACTCGTAAACTCATAATTGACAAAGTTCACGCAGAAAACCGTTATTTTTAACCTATTTTCGACTGCACGTAATGAAAGTATGAAATAGCTATGTTACTATCTAGAACTCAGGGAACAGTATTATTCACTTCAAAAAGTTGGTTGAAATTATCAATATACTAGCGACCCGCCCCGGCTTCGCACGGGTGCAATGCTGATAAATTATGCATGTACTCGTATTATACATACTCGTAAACCTTCCTCTTGAATCACTCTATCTATTAAAAAAACCGCATCAAAATCCGTTGCGTAGTTTTAAAGATTTAAGCATACAAAGGGACATAGGGACAGAGAAAGCGACTTTGTTTTATATTACTATGTAGTGATTTGTCATAATCTGAACAAAAATTTTTTTTAAAGGAATAAGGCCTCTTTAAGTTCCGCCGTACCTCAAAAGCACAACTGTATGTTCATGTATTTAACATAGCACTTACAGTGTTTTGCTTCATGGGGTACAAGTAGGGTTACCATTTAGGAATTTGAAAAGTCCTGGCAAAAAGCCGGACGAATCGAAAAAAGTCCGGACTTTTTAGTCACCAAAATAGGTAGGCATGGTAGTAGGTAGACGCTCGCATTGCGAGATTTGCGAGGGGGTAGGTGCGGGGTGCGGGCGGGGTTTGCTCGACCGACTTAGTTTTATTACTCATTATTCCAACTTATTTAAAAAAAGCCGGACAAATTAAAGGGCCGGACAAAGTCCGGACAAGAGTCGAAAAGTCCGGACATGTCCGGACAAATCCGGACGTATGGTAACCCTAGGTACAAGAGGACTGTAAACAGTGTTATGCGTCAGGTACGAAATTACTGTCGCACTTCGCGCCTAATACCTATTGGCAGGACAAATAACGTGACTTTTTAGACATGATCGCGACCTTCGGATAACATTAGCTTTGAACTTGACCGATAGGAGCTAAGGTTTCACCACGCTCTGTCTGTTATTAATGGCTTATACGCCTGTTAATATCGACCATTTAATAAGGGCTGTTAATCAGCGGTTACGAACAAACGGAGCATAGGGTGGGGCTACTTTAGTATGAATGATAGTGAAACAATAATAACATTTCTAATAAAAATAAAAAATCTTATTTTATTACGTTTCTTTTTACATAAGGCATTCTATCTTCGTCCTCCGGGTAGGCAAGCACTTGTGACTCCTCTGGTGTTGCAGGTTTTTATGGGCGACGGTAATCGCTTTCCATCAGGCGATACGTTTGCTCGTTTGCCCCCTATGAAATAATAAAAAAAAAATACTTTACACATATAAACAGACTAGCATTAACCCGCGGCTTCGCCCGCGTTCCTATACAATAAACATTATCCTACGGGAACGATGCTCTTTTTTCAGGATAAAAAGTGGGCTATTTGTTAAAGTTAGGGTATAATCTGCTTATCCCTCATGCATATCCGTCTAGCCGTTTTATTGTTGAAAAGTTTGAATGCATTTATTACGGCTGCAGGAGGTTTCCCGATGACTACTCCAGTCTCGCCGCGCCACCCGCACTGGCCTTGACGACAATCGAAATGGCACCAAATACAAAATTAAACATCTATTAGGATAACGGAACTCATTCCATACCTCAAAAGCAAAAATAAATCCCTTATAGGATCACTTGTAGCTGTCTGTGAGTCCGTCTGTTACAACCGATTTGCTGCAAAACTACTTACTGCAACGATTGAATTGCAATTAGGCACAAATGCTTTCAAGAATTTTCATGTCCACAAATGTCCCAAAAAACATGAAAATGACACCCATATTCGTATCACCCACAATCATAAACGTCATCGCACCGCCACAGGGGAATGGTATTTCACGTCCGCTACGTTGAGTTTTAAAATAATTGTTGTACCCGTAATCAGCGACCTGATAAATAATAAAAATAATACCCATGTTGATTTTCAGACTTTGTCAACACATTTCCCCCTTTTAGGGCTTCAATTCTTGAAAGGCCTGAAAAGCGTGATTACTCATATTCTTAGAAATACTCCTGTGAAGTTTCGAATAAAATAGTCTAATCTTGTTTCCCCATACAAACTTTGGATCTCTATTTCACCCCCTTTAGAAAAATCGTTTATTAGTGCGCCCCTATACCGAGCAATAATGTATAAGGAACCTACGTTCTAAATTTAGACTCTTTAGAATCAGCAGTTTGGGCTGTGCGTTTAAAAACGACCCATATGTTTAGACATATTTAGACATTTCTACCCCATCGCACCCTAACATGAGAGATGGTATTACACGTCCGCCATGTTGAATTTTAAAATCGTTCTTTTTTAAGTAATCAGCGACCCAATAATCCATAGAAACCAACTCTTCCCTCTTCCCCTTCCAGGATACAGGGTACCAAGTTATCTAATCTTGTTTCCCCATACAAACTTTGAATCCCCATTTCACCCCCATGGGGGGTGAATTAAAAAAAAACCTTTCTTAGTGCACCCCTACACCTTATAAGCAACCTACGTGCCAAATTTTGACTCTCTAGAACCAGCGGTTTAGTATTTAGACATTTCAACCCCATTTCACCCCAACGGGGGAGATGGTAATTCACGTAAAATCGTTGCGGTTTTGGTAATCAGCGACCTGATAAACCATAAAAACAATACCCATGTTGATTTTCAGACTTTGTCACCACATTTCTCCCTTTATGGGGTTGAATTTTTAAAAATTCTGAAACACATGTTTACTCATTTATCGTTAGAAATACTCCTGTGAAGTTTCTCGTTCAAATAAAATAGTCTTACTAATCTTATTTCCCCATACAAACTTTGGACCTCCATTTCTCCCCTTTAAGGGGTGTATTTTGAAAAATTCTTTCTTAGTGCACCCCTACACCTTATAAGGAACCTACGTGCCAAATTTGGACTCTCTAGAACCAGCGGTTTATTATTTAGACATTTCAACCCCATTTCACCCCAACAGGGAGATGGTAATTCACGTCCGCCACGTTGGATTTTAAAATCGTTGCGGTTTTCGTAATCAGCCACCCGAATCCCATAAATCCCATAAACCCCATAAAAACAATACCCATATTGATTTTCAGACTTTGTCACCACATTTCTCCCTTTTAGGGGTTGAATTTTCAAAAAACCTGAAACACGTGTTTACTCATTTATCGTTAGAAATACCCCTGTGAAGTTTCAAATAAAATAATAATAACCAATCTTATTTCCCCTTACAAACTTTGGAACCCCATTTCACCCCTTTAGGGGGTGAGTTTTGAAAAATCCTTTCTTAGCGGATGCCTACGTCATAACATCTACCTGCATGCCAAATTTCAGCCCGATCCGTCCAGTGGTTTGGGCTGTGCGTTGATAGATCACTATGTCAGTCAGTCAGTCACCTTTGAGTTTTATATATATAGATGGAACCCCATTTCACCCCTTTAGGGGGTGAGTTTTGAAAAATCCTTTCTTAGCGGATGCCTACGTCATAACATCTACCTGCATGCCAAATTTCAGCCCGATCCGTCCAGTGGTTTATTGGGCTGTGCGTTGATAGATCACTATGTCAGTCAGTCAGTCACCTTTGAGTTTTATATATATAGATTATAAAAACCTAAACTAGGGTGCCGGCTCGCAGTGGAGCAGGGTTCAAGCTACCGGTGCTTAGGGCTACAGAGATAGGAACCTCCAGATGATTACGAGCCGTGTCCAGTACCTTTACCACGAGTTTACAGTGACCGTACTCGATAGCGACTGCGTATAAACGATTTAAAAGGAGAATAGTAGTTCTACAGAGTAACCGCTAAGGGCACTGTAGGTACTATACTCCATAAAATCGGTTACAGAGTCGATAGCGTGGTAAGGATACCGGAGTACCGCTTTCTGAATCTGACCATCGATCCAGCCATCTAGCAAGTCTCTATTCTTGACTCTTTGCTGTAAGCCCGTTCACCGAAACGACATCCCACTTTGTGTGTCAAGTCAAGGTACTTGCTGAGTTTGTCCTTCTCGGCCTTCACGAGGTTCTCGAGTCTTCATGTCATGCGGGATGGTAATGTCGACGAGCACTGCCCGGCGCTTGGATCGATCTACCAACACGATATCATCAGGTTTATCAGGTTCAAGAATTTTATTTCTCATAAGAATAAAAACATTCACTTACATGAGAAAAATAATTATCACAATTAGTTGTTAACATATGCAAACAAGAATTAAAGGCAGTTTTTAAGCGTAAATATAAACATTTGATAATTAATTAACATAATCGAAAGGTAGATTTATATTCGGCCACACTCGGCCGATCTGAGCGCGACTAAATAACTTCTTTAAATACAACTTGCGAGTACGCAGATCGAGCGCAACTGGATATGGCATCATACAAGCGGTATTATTATGTATTTACTATTTAAACGAAACCAGAACATGGTTATATAACTAATAATTCCAATAATTAAGTTTAAAATATTATTTATTCAAGTAAGATTGTCCCTTAATATTTATTTATTTCTTTAAATTTATGTATAATTGTAGATTACAAATGTATCATATGTTTATTGGCTGCAATAGTTCTGTCCGTTATGAATTGATGATAGATCAATCCTAATAGAGCGTGGCACGACCATTCTCGAGAACTGGCTTTGGTGCGTACTTATAGTGGCTATATATTTGAATCTTGCACCACGTTTTCCATTTACCCCCCATTCTTCCACCATTAAACAATACTTAAGAAATTACCAAATGACCCGTACAGTGGAATACTTACAAATAGGTAATGGCATTGAAAAAATGGGGTGACATGTGGTTATTCTCGTCGTTAAATTTAACTTTGCCTTAATTTGTTTATAATTAGGTACTGTTCTTAAACGTTATCTGAAAGTTAAGTAGCCGAGAGTACATTTTATATTTAACTCCACACACACACACACATCTGGTATCGGCAACTTTGTCCGCGTATTTTTTTCTTTACCGTAAACGGGTAAAAAGTATCCGCGTATCCTATAAACATCTTTGGATGTCCAGCTATCCTTGTACCAAAAATGGTTAAAATTTGTCCGGCAGTTTCGGCGTGATAAGAGGACGCCGCTAAGAATAGCATGGCGCCGCGCCCATACAATACAAAAGCCGATCCTGCATCACGCTATTAAGATTTTTTCCTGAAATGATTACCGCTCTCCATAGAAAACAGGTTTTTAATACAAGTCTAGAATTTTATAATTATTTTTAATGAACCACCAGGTTTTCTCTATTTATGTAGATAGATTGCAGGCGTCTCAATGTTAAAAACAAAAAAAGGAGAGCTTGACACGTTGGACCGCCGGTAAACCAGAGGTACCGGGTTCGACTCCCGGTCTCTTCCCCCAGGTTAGGCATTTAAATTTTTCTTTATGCATTGAACTTTGTATCAAAATAACTGTGGTGTTTCCACATTTAATAAATAATGAAACATTACCTGTTTCACAAAATTTTAAGTGTTTTAAAAAATCCGGAGTAGACACGGTACAAACCAATTTGATTCGATTAGATGAGAGAAACTATAGAATAACGCGTGTGTGTAATCTTTTTAGGGTTCCGTACCCAAAGGGTAAAAACGGGACCCTATTACTGAGACTTCGCTGTCCGTCCGTCCGTCCGTCCGTCCGTCCTTCCGTCCGTCCGTCTGTCACCAGGCTGTATCTCAACAACGGTGATGGCTAGATAGTTGAAATTTTCACAGATGATGTATTTCTATTGCCGCTATAACAACAAATAAAAATAAAAGAAAATAAATATATAAGGGGGGCTCCTATACAACAAACTTGTTAAAGATTATATATATGTACCTATAGGTACGGAACCCTTCATGCGCGAGTCGGGCTCGCACTTGCCCAATTTTTTTATTATGAATTTAATAATATGTCGTATCCACTTACATAATAAGCAATAGAAAAAATTGGGCAAGTGCGAGCCCGACTCGCGCATGAAGGGTTCCGTACCTATACATATATATAATCTATAACAAGTTTGTTGTATGGGAGCCCCCCTTAAATATTTATTTGATTTTATTTTTAATATTTGTTGTTATAGCGGCAATAGAAATACATCATCTGTGAAAATTTCAACTGTCTAGCTATCACCGTTGTTGAGATACAGCCTGGTGACAGACGGACGGACGGACGGACGGACGGACGGACGGACGGACGGACGGACGGACGGACGGACGGACGGACGGACGGAAGGACGGACGGACGGACGGACAGCGAAGTCTCAGTAATAGGGTCCCGTTTTTACCCTTTGGGTACGGAACCCTAAAAAACAACCTACTTTAATGTTATGGCTGTTGGGGAACAGCAATTGCCACTATAACAACAAATACTAAAAATAAAATAAAATAAATATTTAAGGGGGGCTCCCATACCACAAACTTGTTATAGATTATGTTATGGTACGGAACCCTTCATGCGCGAGTCGGACTCGCACTTGCCCAATTTTTTAATGAACAAATTGTCATTTTTTATTGCTTTTTAAGGGTTCCGTACCTCAATCGTAAAAACGGAACCCTTATAAAATCACTTTGTTGTCCGTCTGTCTGTCTCTTCGCAGGAACGCGTGGAGGTTTCAAGGTGAAATTAATATTAAATAGGTAGGTATATACTCATTTCTGCTACCCCTTGGAGCCGGGAAAAAATAAAAATTCTAAGCCAACGCAAATAGAAGATACGAGAAACGTACTAGTAGGTACGGGTACGGAAAGATACGATTTGTTGGACGCAGGCAAGAGATCTTGACCTAAAATTATGAAATTTGGCAATAAGGCATCATATAACACAAAGTTATTAAAGAGTACGCCGGTAACTTTAATTTGTAATTGCTTTACAATAAATAGGTCGATGTATGGATTGATTCCTTTTTCGTCGTATTTCTGATTGGACATATTCTTGTTTCAGCACATTCCTGTTTAGCCGTATTCCGTTTTCTAAACAGGAATATGCCGAAACAAGAATATGTCTAATCAGGAATATGACCTAAAAGGAATCAATCGATGTATATGAGGGCAACAGTTTGTTCCTCAATATGTATTTTCTTTTCGTTAGAGCTATAATCATATTCATTACTTTCGTAATTTGAACGGACCGCTCCTCGGTGCACGAGTCCGACTCGCACTTGACCGGCGTTTTTTATTTTGAATATTGTGTTTATTATGTATATTATATACGTACAGTATTTTTAATCGGCTTGAAAAATTGAAGTTATCTGTTCGTTCGGATTTTTGGATATTATGCTTATGCTAGTCTAGGTTACATTAATAACAGTTGAAAAATCCTACCTTAATTAGTAAAGTGCAAAAAAGTCGGTGTTTAAAATATACAGATTTAGTCTTATCTAATTCAAGTAATCTAAGTACGTAAGTATATTAGTTTATTATAAGTACCTACAGCCTACAGTTCCGGCAACTTTCAATACAGGTACGGAACATTCCGTAAGATGTATGGCTAGTCAACTCTCTACTTTAGGCATTATTGTTTATATTGATCAAAGTGCTTACTTAAAAAAAAGCTTTAA
The DNA here is from genome assembly GCA_947623375.1 of Apotomis capreana. NCBI lineage: Eukaryota > Metazoa > Arthropoda > Insecta > Lepidoptera > Tortricidae > Apotomis > Apotomis capreana. Next base: position 1,540,987 of record OX392522.1, read on the forward strand.
AAATCTCACTTACGATTGAAATACGGTAATATATTTTCACAAAAATCCATTATATATTTCGGCACCTCCATCTACATTTTGATCACAAATTTAGACCACATTTTTCGCTACGAGCACTGAATTGATTTTATTTTAAAACTAAACTCGCGACCATACACAAAGTTACAAATTCGCGCCAAAATAGTGAGGGGAAAGTAATAATCGAGTCGGTCGATTTCTCCCCGGCGGACTGCCGACTGAGTCGGTGCATCGATGGTGGTTGCGTAAGGCTAGTGATGTGACTTACGCGGTCAGGTCATCTGTACTTATTCGTCACGTGCTCTTTCTTCGTTCACTTTCAATTTTTTCAAGGCTTTCTTGCAGATAGGGGAGATATTCAGATTATACCTAGTAGAGGCGACGGAAATAAACATTATCCAAAAAAATTTAAACGTTGTTTGGCTGAGTAATTAGAGGTCAAGAGAAGACATGCCTATTTTGACTTGATATTTATTGATACTCTGTACCATAACTTAAAACTCAAGTACCTAACTGCCAAGAGTGCCATGAATAAACACTTAAAAAAAGACAAATACCTAAAAGGCGTCGACAAAAAACCTATAGAGCAAAAAAATAATGGATTTACATTTCTGGGCAAATATTATGTCACCGAAAAGGTTCGGTTTCTCTGAGCTTGTTTAGTCGTCTATTGCTTCAAGGTGATAATTTCTATTGGTGTGATCAATTATTAGCATGCTCAAATATGCTCATATAAGCTATGACATGTTACTGCCTATTAATTTTTACATCTCTAGCCTAAGGCGATGTTATACAATAGACGTAATCTTACAGAATCACATGAAATTACGTGTTGTAATATAGATTACCTACATACATAATGCTTATGTTAGTTACGAGAATGGGCGCATAAAAGTAATGTACTATAGAGTTGGTTGTTACGATAACTTTTTGCTATTTTCTGCAACGCCGATCTGCCTGTCTAGATGTACTAATTTCCTGAGATCGGTAAGACGAAGGCGTAAATGAAAATTTGCTTTCGTCATTACTGACGGAAAATGAAAACAAGGTCAGTGTAAGTACGCTTAGAGTACCCAAAAGATGCTTATTCATTCTATAGCCGGAAAAACATCAAAGTTGCTCGCAGCCAGAATGAAAGTCGATGTCTTCTTTATTGTAGGTATTTTTGATTGAACTTTCTAAGACTTTTAAGAACAGAGGTAATTTCTTAAAAACAACACGTTTTAAAAGAACTCCCATTCCCCATTCCACGCAATTAAATTTCAATATCTTATCAAATTCCAGCTTCATCACGTTTTAAATAAACGTAAGTAGTAAAAAACATTCATCTTGAGGGTTACATCGATTAAGACTGCAATTTGTCCTTACGCCCATCACTACGTTTCTATTATGCACATTTTGTTTATCCGTCACGTCACGTCACTTCATTGTGCAACTTAGCGCGTCATATTTTTTGCAATGACCCAAGTGACATAACAGAACTATGAAATACTGGCACTTGACTTAGATCTACAAACTTAGAAAAGTAGCGGCTAAACATGGAACTGAACTCTACGCATACTGTTTTCTTACTTTGCTTTATAAATTTGATGTCGCTTCTGAGTAAATACATTTTCAAAAACGTGATTTTCGAAAGATTTTTTATATCGAGTTGGCATAAAATGTATTTTTTTTTTGGTTCATTATGTTAGGTTATTCCAATAATGTCATTATAAATGATTTGAATCAGTATTTTGATCATGATTGAAATTTGTAATCGACTACTTTGATCCAGAAAAAAAAAACAAAAAAAAACATAATTGTAGCGCCACCATGGACCTAGCATATACTATTATTTAAAAGCTCCTTGAGCGCCACTATTACCAGAAAACGTAAGTTTGTCTATGGGAGGGCTGACGCATGCATTGACTGCTTTATAGGCGAGTCAGCCAATATCGGTCAAGAACACGAGTGGTAAAGAATTAAAAAATACCGGTTGGAGTTTCCGCGGTTGAGTTTTGCAACTGTTGTCACCTGCGCTGTATTGCATGTCTATATTGAATTGAATTTTTTGTTTATGATTAAGATTTGATGAATTTTATTCTCAAAAATTTTCTTTCAGGGTTGGTAATGACTACGCATTTTCTTCTTTACCGCAAACTTGGCAGGACAAGGATATTTAGAAGCGACTGTGAGGAATCTGTTCTGTTCTGACGACTGATATGAAAATATTGAATCTTAAATTTTAATCCTGGATGGATTCATTTAAAATCCGTATTGTCTATACCCTACATTGCATAGAAGCCTTTTCTCTTTGGACAGTATACAAGGCTTCTATTACGAGTAACTAGGCCCAAAACACTATTTCTGGGAGCAAATCCGACATTAACGCAACACTAAAGTCACTGATAAAGTCTCCAGGGCTCCACTGAATGAAGGAAGGGTGGCTTCTGAGAGGATTAAATACACAGTCATTTGTTTTTTTTTTCTTTGAGAGGGGTAATACCCCTTCTGGTTATTTTGCCACAGGCTTGAACGATGGCATCAGTTACGCTCCGCATGTGGAATGAGCGGCAGGGAGCCGCGAGGTTTTCCCCGGGGGCTTCAAGATGCGGTTCTTCAAGAGGGGAGTAGGTAAATAGATTCTTAAAGGGTGCCACGCGCGTGTGATTGTCCTGGCATCCCAAGCGTCCATAGGCGGCCGTAACGGCTTAACATCAGGCGGGCTGGTTTGCCACAGTCGTAGTATAAAAAAAAGTTGCGACTCCCGGGGAGATGTGTTGTCTGATGTCTCTGTAGGAAACGGTTCGGAGATGGTTCCATTTCCGGCGGTCGGAGGCCGTCGTGGCTGGCGCCGCATGACCGCCCGCGCCGTCTCCATTTGCACCATAATTACGGTATCTGTTATATCCGGCTTCCGTTGTCTCAAATTGTCATCATAGGCCGTTTAATCTTACTTTGCGGTGTTGTAGAAATAATTTTTGATGGATATGTAGACTGATATTGAAGAATGTCATTATCAGCCCCATTTATTGCACGAAACGTTATCCACAACGACCTGTTTTGCGTCGCACTCATCCAATTTCTGGCCGCGATCTTAACCAGGTCGTCGTTCCACAATGGTGGGGGCCTTCCGGTTCGTGGTTGCCACTCAAGACCTGCACCAACGGCCGTCAGTTCTACAAGCAATGTGCCACTTCAGTTTAGCGACTGTCTGAGCTATATCTACAACCTTTGTTCTCTTGCGTATGTCATCATTTCGGATTCGATCCTGCAAGAAAACTCCGAGCATAGCTCGCTCTATTGCTCTTTGAGTAACTTTTAGCCTTCTAATGAGGCCCACGGCCAGCCCAGAGAGAATACAGAAAAGGAGAGCCGGGGCTAGCCACCAGCGGAACAACTATACAACTATAGTTAGTTACCAAAAGCATGATGGCATTGGTGTAGTGTAGTATAACATCTGTAGTCTGTACGGATCTTAAGTTTATCAAAGAATTTCACGTATAGATAAGCAATACCTATTTGTTTTAATTTATGTATGAAAAATTCACAGTTTCTTATTTAAGTACCAATTTGTTACGATTTTTTTTGTTCCATAATTGGTTCACTGTATAAAGCACAAAATATCTAAGCTGGGCACTTTTTGAAATATTATCTTATGAAAGATGCCACTCCTTGCCTCTACACTCCATACTGTAAATACTTTTCGATAGGTTAGGTAGGTGTTTCAGAAGGAAATCGTAATCCGAAGCGGTGCGAACCAGAAAGGATTTAAATGTATAAGTGACCACTTTTGTGAATGCATTCATTCGGCACGGTAATATTGATGAAATCGCAAATCAAAACAATTAAGTCAAACAACGAATACGGAAACGACATGTTACAGAATAACACAAGGCCGTGTCAATCATCGATGCAGATTATGTTTTTTTTTGTCATTCCACTCTGATCGAGTAATTGTTTAAAATAAAGTTTGATCACGAGCCGCCGGGTGGTTGAAGGGTTCAGTCAAACCACGTTAACTCTTCCAAGCAAATGAACTGTCGAACCATATACAATACAAACTGACTCACTTGGTTTGGGCACAAATTAATTGGTTTGGGTTTGACTCCATTGCCTTATCTTTATGATCTTACTTTTATGATCTTTACTAGTTATGACCCGATTAATTGGTTTGGGTTTGACTCCATTGCCTTCTATTATAGCCCAAAATGTATGATCTTTACTAGTTATGACCCACAATTATCTGAATAAAGCGTTGTTCCTTTAAAAAATATCTTGTGTCTGTTTCATACAATTTGAGTTTACGGGGAAAAATACCATAATTGCTTCTTGTCCTACTGATGGTGCCGTCACCCTAGGTAAATTGTTTCTATATGGTTGTAGACAGTAACTGGTACCTACCTTTCCGTGAGGGTGCGTCTCCAAAAATCGACAAATCACAAAAGTGAAGCCGAGCTGAGATACAGATTTCAACTCAGGTGATTGGTCTATTCCCACGTCCCCGCTCCGCTCCGGTTTAGTGGAGACGCAGCCTGAGGGTAGCGAGGAGTCGATGGATGAGGTCAGCACAGGATCGCACTTTGTGCCGAGCTATAGGGAGGCCTATTGTTAGCAGTGGACCTCTGGGGCTGACAGATAGATTAGGCCGTTAAGCATCAGCATCAGCATTGGCGTATCTAACATTATATTTCAGGGGGGGCCTGTGGGGCCTGGAGGGGGGCCTGGCCATGGCCTATGAGATGAAGCCATGAATTTCTATCGGTAGGTAACCCAAAATGCTGGGGTGGGCACTAGACCATACTGGGGTGGGCACGGCCCATCCGGCAACCCTCCTATATACGCCAATGTTTATCAGAAAAAAAGAAAAAGTGACTGCAGCGTCGGTGAATACGATGCTTCTGTTCTTTTGCGTCCATAGAAAGCAGCAGTTTTTTTTATCATCAGGCAGGCCGTGCGCGTGTATTTCATCACAGTAGGTATAAAAATACCTTTACGGGCTGAAGTCATATATTTAACTATTACAAGATTGGTGCCGAATTCTTCTTCACGCTTCTCAACTGCGTCTTAAACAATATTGGGCCTAGTCTGTGGTCCTGCGCCTGCCGCTACACATTTGGGATAAATAAATCTTAATATATATATAAGTACGGGAGAGTTCAGTACTAAAGAGAATAAATAAATTCATGACGGACCCCTAATAAATACGAAATATCGTGAACATTTATGACATAATATAATAATATTACGTCGATCACGAATGTCTGTTCTTGTTATGTAATTAAGTTATATTGATTATTTAAAACATTGACCTTTAAAGGACTAGCTAGACCAGAGTAGTGGGTGTTAAATTGTTTACTTAATTGCTTCATTAGCAGTAGGTACCTACACTACATGTAGTGAGCTATTGATCATTTACGTTCTTAGAACGTGAAGATACTCAGCTTGGTATTGAGTATTTCACATAAGTAGTATGATTAAATAATAGTTCTGTATTTCTTAAAGTAGTTACAGGTAATTGTTTTGATGTGTAAATACTAACTACTAGCAGTACACATAAAGGAATCAATAAATATGTTATGTTTCCTAATGAGTAATACTTTTCTCTGTCTACGAGTGATTGCTATTAAATATTGACAGGCTCCACCGTTATTGCAAAATATAGATACCAATCGCACATGACGCATACTGAATATTGGTAGGTAATTTTATTTCTGTGAAATTAAGGTATAATTACTTATTATATTTCAATGTATTGCTATAGTTTTATTATATAAATCATTATTGTCTATGGCTCACATGGTATGGATTTATGTGTGGTGCCATGGTCACCCAAAAGCGACGTGGTGAAAAAGTGACGTGATTGTCTATTCGCCATCAAGATGGCGTCATCGAAGGAAACCTATTGTTTGTGTGGTCAACCATATAATATTGGACAATTTATGATAGAATGTGACTGCTGTCGTGAGTGGTTTCACGGCAGGTAATGTGGAAAAAATATAAATATGCTAGTGAAAATGTGCCTGTGTGTTAAAAAAATAATGTTTCGTTTGACAGTGCTCCGCCGTTCGGCCATCACACTTATGATGTTTTAGTGAATTTTTCGTGTTTGTTTTGGGTTCTTTTCGTCTTTAAGCCTTGGAGGATTGAGATGGTGTATTATACTGAATATCACCAGTCCATTTACCCTTACAGGCTCCGCGGAATATTTGTTTACACGCTCCGTCGTCATGGGACTGCGAAGTCTCGGGCCCGCTGCTCACTCTTTGTGTTCATATTAAGGCTTATTACTGCCCCGTGTTAGGTGATATCTCGTGACCAGACGTATTGTAGTTCTTTGTAGTCACCTAAATAGTTCATAGCTCGATCAGTCCGGTGATATGTATCTTGTTACCTGTTGAAACTTGATTCTAAGTATTGCTATGTCCATTCCATACACAACAGGATTTAATCGCAACAAAATACTGTAGCGATTATTAAATTAATTTAATTTTAATATGTGTATATCATAGTTAATTTTTTTTATACATAAATTGAAACAAAACATTGTTTCTTGTTTATTTATGTGTACTAATTCTATATTTTTACATTAACTATTTACCTAATAATTAATGCTCATAATAAAAAAAGGCATGATTAAGTTTGTCCGTTTATCCAAATCTTGTTTGTTTACGTTAACATATTTTTGAAGTATGTGTCATTAATATGTTGGACTATGGTAAAAAAAGTCTTGGCAACTACTGTTGACCTTGCTTAAATGTGGAGGCTGTTTTTTATGGTATATGATGAAACTTTACAATCTTGATGACCAAGCGGGTTTTACTTAGTTTTACTTGGAAATTTAACTAGTGATATTAACGATAGAATAATTTCATGCTAAGAATCTCTAACTATTTAGTTTAGCCACTTTGTGAGCCAGTCCTACTAATTTTAAATATTTAAATAGTTTTTCAGGCTTGTCTTACTAAAACTCGTATATTTATTTATTTAACTTAATTACACAGCATAACAGATAACCAAGGCACTGTGAAATTATATGTATATACAAACATTTGAAAAACATACACTAGTGAAATAAATTATAAATTCTGACTCAGGACAGACAGACAGTTTTAAGCCTCATTATGTCACATTCGTAGAAGTAGAAAAAGAAACATTTATACAAAAATGATGATTTGGAATGGAAGCTTAGGGACAATTATTAAATAAATTGATATACTAAAGTTTACTCTGATATATTTATTCTGAAATATTTTTTGTTGCAGTTGTGTTGACGTTAAGATATACGAATCAGATGATATAGACAAGTACCACTGTCCAAAATGTGCACAGACCTACGGACCCTCAGTGTGTAAGTATGCTTTGTATTTTCTAATAAATTTAGTCCACAAATGATAAAGTGAGCGAATTAATTTTTTCATGATAATATCGGCTCAATAGTTGTCTTACATCATACCTTAGAACCTAGTTATGAATTCAGCTTCATGATATGCTTGATGAACTTTTCAACAATATTATAAATAAAATTCCTAAAAATAATAGAACCATCAATGAAAATGAGATACACTTACTATTTCAAAATTAAATAAATGTTTATTGTATTAAGTGATTTACACTCACATGAACCTGATGAAGAGCTTCATAAGTGAGTGTAAACCGTTTAATACAATATACAATAATTAAATATGTCTTATGAAAGTTTTAATAAGATTGTTAAAAATATATGTTGGAAAGTTTAAATAATCTCAGAAACAAAACAAATGAAATTAAATACAAAAGTGTTAGCTGTTCAATATTCAGCAGGCATAGAAAACTGAATACTACAGTTATTCATAACTATTTCAATACTTTCTCAACTCTCTCTGGCTTTCAGAAATATACCTATACCGCATATGATTAACCTTTAGCTTGCTTGATGTTCATCAACAATGTTGTTCTTTGTAGAAAAGTGAATGAATTAGAATTGTTGAACAGTTACCCTATGTAAAAGGTTTACACGTAGGTATATTATATTCTGCAATTCAATTCGAATACTTTCTGGTTTAACAATATCCCAATGGCTCAGCAGTGTGACAAATATCATAAATTTCGAGCACATTCGGACGTTCAGACTTGCATTATATCCTACTCCGAGGTTGGCATAGTATTTTTATCTCTATAGGCCTAACACCTACATTCATCAACTTTTCCCAGTAAAAATCCCCACAAACAACCACCGTGCGGACCGCTACGAGCTTGGTGCAGAGACACGTCCCTCGCAAACAGGATCACCGGCTTGGGTGCGGGCGTTAGCAGCCAGACCCCTTCGGCCAGCACAGCCCGCACTACATCGTATGAGCCCCCGACAGTTCACTGAGGAGTTTGTCAGAGATAATGGTAAGGATACTAATCTTAATAAAGCAAGCTTTGAGCTAAAATGCTGGGAATTTCTTTGATGGCACATCACACAAATGTGCCATACGTGGGAGAGAAAGGATCGAGCGCAGCGGCCTTACGAGTGAGGGGGGACGATCGTAGGCCGCCGCTGCCGCTTGCCGCCAGTCGTGGCTAGGCTGTTCGGGCCCCACAGCTAGGAAATTCATACCGGTAATTTTTTCTACAGATATTACCCGTAATTTACCGCTTTGCATTCCCTACGCACAGCCCACCCCTGCATCGCATGAGCCCTAGATGGTTCACTGAGGCATTTAAAATTCTCAGATTGCGAATACAAAACATGACGGAACACCGCCTTATAGGATTACACCAACGAGTTGTCAAAAAAAGTCGTGTTAAGCCTAATTGTATGGACAGTTTTTTTTATGTCTTTGCCTTTAATCTTACCACTTCCCCGGTTCAGAAGCCCCTTCAGAGCCTACCCTGGAAACACCAAAGACATGTTCTCGTTCACAACTGACGCGGCTAAATGGCTAAGAAACTTGGATATCAATTTGTGACATAACTGTTGTGTATAATATTTTGATTAATTATGTTTTTTTAGGGTTCCGTACCCAAAGGGTAAAAACGGGACCCTATTACTGAGACTTCGCTGTCCGTCCGTCCGTCCGTCCGTCCGTCTGTCACCAGGCTGTATCTCAAGAACGGTGATAGCTAGACAGTTGAAATTTTCACAGATGATGTATTTCTATTGCCGCTATAACAACAAATACTAAAAATAAAATAAAATAAATATTTAAGGGGGGCTCCCATACAACAAACGGGTTGGTTGCGTTAACTTTGCACCTCATTTGTATGGGGCGCTATACATACCAGGTGCAAACTTAACTTAACCACTTAAGGATGAAGTGTTTGTACGGAACCCTCGGTGCGCGAGTCCGACTCGCACTTGCCCAATTATTTTTATGTCATACGATGAAATAAGATAAATCTCACCACTCAATTCACTGATAACGACGTCTATCTAAGGAATGCATACCGGTATTTTTAAAATGGAAAATACCGGTTTACCGAAATTCTACCGGTAGTTAATACGCTGGTAATTTTTTCTATGGAACATACCGGTAGTTTTTCGAATAATCGGTATATAAAAAAAAAGACCGGTTTGCATTCCCTCCGTCTAACTGTTCACTAACGATTTAAATAGAATAATAATTTAATTATGTTTGTCTCAGGGTTCACGCGGCCAATCATATTCCACACAAACGAGGGTCTGGAGATGGAGACTCCGAACCCCGCCACCTTCACAGCCAGATCCGTGCTCAGGTTCTGTGGAGCACAGTTAGAGGTAATATACTTCTCGTCACCCTTGGCCGTTATTGGGATCTGGCCAAGGCAAGACGTAAGACTTCAGACAAACCAAGGGCGGTAAATCGTAAAGCCCCAGATCGCATATTTATGGTCCTTACCTTCGGTTCCGGCCACAGACACCTGCGCTTTGGGACATTTACGAATTCACGGCCGTAAGTACGTAATGTATTATTTCTCGAACATGCAATGAAATGTTTGTCATAACGTGCGTTATAACAGCCTTCGAAATATCACGTTTCGGGCGGAACAACTCGAAATTTCTTTCATACAAAATGTAAGGCCTAGGCCGGGAGGCGCTACAGAGACTCGCGCGCACCACGTCAGGATCTACATGTTGGAGATATAGTGTACAAAGGCGTGGAAAATTTTAAGTACTTAGGCTGTACTGTGACGGATACCAATACCCGCAGCGAGGAAATCAGCATCCGGGTACAAAACACACTGCGGTGTACCGCGGCCCTTCGTACAGTGTTGGTGTCCAAGCTTCTGAGTAGACACAACAAAATTAGGATCTACAAGACCATTATACGGCCAATCCTTATGTACGGGTGTGAAGAATGGACTCTAACACTCAAAGAAGAAAACATGCTACTGGTTACAGAAAGGAAAATTTTACGCAAAATCCTCGGTCCAAAACGCACACCGGATGGGAGCTGGAGAGCACTCAAGAACCAGGAAATAGAGGACATGGTAGCTGAGCCCAATATACTAGGGGAAACAAAATCCCACAGACTCCGCTGGCTTGGCCACCTGGAGAGAATGGAAGAGGGTTGTGGCGTCAAGAGAGCATACCTGGGGCACCCAATAGGAAGACGACCGGTTGGGCGCCCGAGTTATCGTTATATTTCATCTGCGCGGACTCCAAGCCTCCAACTGGAAAGAGCTGGCGCAGGATCGAGAAAAGTGGCGTGATCTCGTGTTGGAGGCCAAGATTCGCTTCGGGTCGCTGAGCCATCGTAGTAGTAGTAGTAGGCCGGGAAGTTTTTTCTAAATAAGGCGTCTGTGTTCATAATCATGCTAAACAGCCGAATTATATAAAATAACTATACATGCCTAGCCGTGAAAAGGGCTTACCGGCTTCGTATCACTATCCGCCTATACCTACTCACCCGGCAAGCCTGTGGCGACGCCGTATTATCGCATCAGCATTCTCCATACGGACAGCGCGGGCACGGCGACACGGGCAGTCGCTTAGATACCTCGGTACATTAGAGTCGCGCAAATATAGAATATCACGAGTCCCGGTTCCGCCTGCCCGTGTCCTTGATTCGGTCTTTGTAATCGTGTGATTAACCTTCTGATAAAATAAATAGGATATACTGTAGTTGGACTTTATTTCATCTCCCATACTAAGCCACCAGTTATTCTATAAGCCCTTATTTCCGGGCGTCTGCAGTAATGTACTACTATTTTCTCAAACATGCAATGAAATGTCGTCATAACGTCCGTTATAATTATAACAGGCTTCGAAGTATCACATTTCGGGCGGAACAACTCGAGAGAACTGTAAAGGAATTTGAAAAAGGAAGTATTTTTTTTTAAACATGGCCTCTGTGTTTACAATCAGGCTAAACAGCTGAATTATATTATATTGAGTGGTGTATATTTTTATTTTATTGCATATGTTTGAGAAAATGCCAGCCATGAAAAAGAGGAGGCCGGATAGTGATACGAAACTGGCAAGCCTTTTTTCCAGGCGTGTGCAGTAATGTGCTATTTCTCAAACATGCAACGAAATATTGTCTTTACGTTCCTTATAATAAATAGGCTCGGAAGTATCGCTTTTTGGGCGCAACAACTCGAGAGGACTGTAAAGGGATTTCATACTGCTTTTCAGGCCTAGGCCTGCAAAGTAACTTTTGTTTGGTTTCAACAACAAGGTCATTCACACAGCTGGCTGGTTTGACAAAAAGCAGGTTTTGTTTTTAAAGGTTGGTTGTTAGACTAAAATGTCCTATTTGTCAATTAATAAAATGTTGTTCTTTGAAGTATATTTTTTGACGTGACAACGTCTTATAAATTGGTTTGCCGGGTGACACTTCAAGAAACTGCGTTACGCTCCGCTCACGTTATGCGCTCACAATGAGAGCGAGTGAGAGGGAGAGAGTGAGAGAGATAGGCATACACACCGGTTCATGTCTTGCGCTTCTATTTCGCTTAGGCGCCTGCATACAAGTTTACACGTTGCCAGTTAATTGTAAAACGATTGTGTAGTGTGTATAAATAAATGTTTTAAATTGTTACTATTATTTCATCCTTCTTCCTACTATACGAATGAATATTCACATTAAAATTATTTTACCATTCAAAGTCGTTGTCACGTAAAACTTTCGCCCGTATACCGACTTTACAGGCAACCAATTTTTTTTTTTATTTCATTGTATGTTTGAGAAAAGCACTATACATGCCTCGTCGTGAAAACGGATTCCCGGCCTCGTATCACTATCCGGTATATACCTACTAGGCCGGAAATCCTCATTTTCCCGGCCTCTGATGTAATGTACTATTATGTTTACGGTCCCAGGTGGAGGTGATAGACGTGCGGCGACAAACAACATTACGGATGCCATTAGGAGACTTCGTGGAGTATTTCGAGAGCCCGCCCGAACTGCGCGGGGAACGCGTCCTCAATGTACTTAGTTTGGAGTTCAGCGATACTAGGTAAACACTTACTTATACATTTCTGAAACACTAGCGACCCGCCCCGGCTTCGCTCGGGTGCAATGCTGATAAATTATGCATGTATTATACATATAAATCTTCCTCTAGAATCACATTAAAAAAAATCCGTATCAAAATCCGTCGCGTAGTTTTAAAGATCTAAACATACATAGGGGCAGACAGACAGACGGACAGCAGGAAATGACTCTGTTTTATACTATGCAGTGATGAAACATATAATGTGTCTTTTTTAAATTAGGGTATTCACCACAATTCTTATATTAAACCATAGATACAAAGATCAAAGCTCAAAGAAAAAATGAAATGCGTAACCTGAAATGTACTGGACCGGCAATCCAGAGGTACTGGGTTCGATTCCCGGTCTACTCCACCAGTTTACGCATTTCAATTTTCCTTTGAGCTTTAAGCTTGAACTCGTGTTATAGTAATTTAGTTGTTGAATTTCTTTCGGCTTTCTTCTCAACAGCGGTCTCTTGGGAATATCGGTAGACTCAGATTCAGACTTGCAAAAGTGCTTGTGTGGCCTTCTTACAGAATAAAAAAAATAATTTTGTTTCATACTCTCCCAACTAAGGATGTTCCCATAAAAAGATCTCCGTAATCCCAAATCCGGAAGCCCAAAAAAGTGCATTTAAATCTGAGGAAAGGGATTGGTCCATTTTACACAGCTCCGCCCCAGTGGACAGGCTTTAACTTGCAAAGTCTCAGCCTAGGGTGAAAAAATAGTCCTACAGATTCTTCCTGTTAGAGAAAGCTACCGCTTCGGTTCTAACACTAGTTATTGTCGTAAAATTGAAGTCTCGCCACGACGTGAGTTTTAATCGTCGCCGAACTAACGCGTTAATGATTATTTTATCTATGGGTACAGTTGCCCGAAAATAAAGGATATTAATTGATTGATTGATTTATTAATTCCTTCGTGCTGATAGTTGCGACGGACTAACTAGCGACCTTCAAAGAGGAAGAGTATTGGTCGAAGAGTGTCATGTTCCGGGGTTTTCGTGGACGGCTACCTGGCACCTCGAACATGCGTAACACATCGCTATGTTAGTTTTAAAGTCTATGGGATCTATGGGCCACAGTTGCCTGAAATAAATGTTTTAATTGACAACATTTCATATTTATAACAGGTGGAAATTAATATAGAGATCGACAGGGCTTTATGTCGTGTACCTTAAAAAAAAATCTTGGAATTTATTCTTCTGTATTTAAAGAAATATAAGAAAATACATCAAATAACTGCAATCTAAGACAATACGGGCTGAATAGGGTTGTTGTCTAAACCAAAGAGCGAAAACATATATATTTTTTTTATTTGACGTTGACAGATGACAGATGCATACCGAGTTTTATTAAGTTTTTTTTAATAAGAAAACCGACTAAAGTAACCGTTCCATTAAGTTCTGGTTTTGGTGTTGCCACATTTTAAAATGAGTATGTTTTTATAAATTAATAATAAAATAAATAATCATCTCAGAAAATAAATAAAAACAGAGATTACTTCATCTTTTTAAGCAGAATTCAGAAAAGTAATAAAATGATAGTCTTAAAAATATGAAATGTTGTCAATTGGATCCGGTTGTCCCCAGCATGGCGGGTCTGGTGGAGCCGCCGGCGACGGTGCGGCGGCTGGACTGGGCGGGGCGGGTGTGGGCGGGCGCGGAGCCGCCCACGCCCGCCGTGCAGAAGTACTGCCTGCTGTCCGCCGCCGGCGCCTACACCGACTTCCACGTCGACTTCGGCGGCACCACCGTCTGGTACCACGTCATGCGCGGCCGGAAGGTGCGTTCTCCACATATACTACCTGTCGCTTCCCTCTCGGTACCGTGCGAGCGAGGCAGGGATGCTGTCTGCGTGACGAGCGGAATCGCGGCAAGATATGCCCTGCTGGCACACACAAACGAGTCATTTGTTAAGTGTTTAAACTCTTAGTCACAATAAGTACATGTTATAATAAGGAAATTAAGTAAATGTTAAACACTAACAGATCTTATAAAAATTACGTATTGAAAGACATGCGGTGGATTACAACTGGTTATTCGGCGTAAGTAGATATAAATGTAACATGAATGACAGTATTTATTCTACTACCCAACACCTCCTTGCTTAATTGACAAGGTTTCGATATGATATTCTTAACTAATCATGCCCGCCCGAAGTATTTATGCAAACTTGTGTGTATGCAAGCCTTCTTACTTAGAAGAACATAAGTGTGATAAATGTGATAATCTACAATTAACAGGATATGATCTACGGGTTACTAAAGACTACGAATTGTTGAGCGCCAAGAAGAGTTTAAACATAGTTTGGGATCCCTTCTAATCCTGTGCACCGGCTTGCGTTCTTATTTTAACGTTGTAATGTACTAATTTATTGTGTGATGAACATAACTCGAAGTCCTAGTTAATTATATCAAGAACATGATCGGTTGTATACGAAATGCTTCTGCGGTTTTTTAGAAGATTAAATAGCTAAACTAGCCACCACAACTAGCAATTCAATAGAAAAATGATTGAATTAGCTCATTAGTAGGACAAGGTAAAGCTTCAAAGCCAAGAACTCTATAAAAAGTCATCATTACTAGTATTCTAAAGAATACTCTTTTGACACAACTTAATTTTTTAGCAAATATTGATTAGAGAATAAGATAGGTGTAAAACTTTTCATGTAGCTTCTTTATGTTACCTTCCTATTTAAACACATGCCTTTCGGTCTGACGAACGCACCAGCAACCCTTGCAATGAAGGTGTTTTGTAGTCGCTAGTGCACCAAAACAGCAATAATTTTAGCTAAAAGTTAAATATCATGGATTAAGACGGTATTTCCCGCGCACATTAGGTTCAGCAAGGCTCTCAGTTATGTAAAGCACTAATACAAACTTAAATTAAGTTCTATTGCAGTCTTAAAAGTCTCAATACCAACTGTCCAACACAACTAGCGTATAAATAAAACCTTCAAAATACCTTACAAATGTTAAATAATGTAAGACATGTACAATACGAAACGCAATGAACGAATTGGATTCAACATTGTTCTAAAAATCAACGTTTTCTAAGATATTTTATTAAGATATAGCTTTCGTTTTCTAGATATTCTACTTAATTCCCCCGACGTCGACTAACCTCGCCCTCTACCAGCAATGGAGTGCATCCAACAACCAAAACGAAAAATTCTTCGGTGATATGGTAATATTTTTTGTGTTTATTTTGGTACTCTACTAGTGTAGTAGTAGTAGAAACCCTCTGATGTTCATTGAGTTTTAATTAATGTTATGGGATACCTCGGAAGTACTCATTTTATTTGCGCTCGTATATGTATTGAAAGAAAATAAAGCAATCGTGGTTTAGCCCGTTTGACAAACAAATTCAGGAAAATCTTTTTCTCAAACATGCAATGAAATATTGTCTTTACGTTCCTTATAATAGGCTCGGAAGTATCGCTTTTTGGGCGCAACAACTCGAGAGGACTGTAAATACTGCTTTTCAGGCCTAGGCCTGCAAAGTAACTTTTTTTTGGTTTCAACAACAAGGTCATTCACACAGCTGGCTGGTTTGACAAAAAGCAGGTTTTGTTTTTAAAGGTTGGTTGTTAGACTAAAATGTCCTATTTGTCAATTAATAAAATGTTGTTCTTTGAAGTATATTTTTTTATTTCATAGTATGTTTGAGAAAAGCACTATACATGCCTCGTCGTGAAAACGGATTCCCGGCCTCTGATGTAATGTACTATTAATCTTCTCTTTAAGAAAAGAACTATGCATGCCCAGCCGTGAAAAGGGCTTGCCGGCTTCGTATCACTATCCGTCTATACCTACTCACCCGGCAAGCCCTTCCTTCCCGGCGTTTGCACTATCGTACTATTCATCAGAAGTTGCTTAATCGCCCACGCCCAACTAGGCCACTTGTGAATATTAACAGGTGTTGAATTACAAGGATTGCCCGTCTAATTTGTGTCTTAGCTATTCAATTTACTTAACTGAAAAAAATAATAAAAACCGGTCAAGTGCGAGTCGGACTCGCGCACCGAGGGTTCCGTACAAACACTTTTCATCCTTAAGTGGTTAAGTTAAGAGTTTGCACCTGGTATGTATAGGGCTCCATACAAATGAGGTGCAAAGTTAACCCAACCAATCCCGTTTGTTGTATGGGAGCCCCCCTTAAATATTTATTTTATTTTATTTTTAGTATTTGTTGTTATAGCGGCAATAGAAATACATCATCTGTGAAAATTTCAACTGTCTAGCTATCACCGTTCTTGAGATACAGCCTGGTGACAGACGGACGGACAGACGGACAGCGAAGTCTCAGTAATAGGGTCCCGTTTTTACCCTTTGGGTACGGAACCCTAAAAACAAGAAAACACACACTCATAACACATGCAATAGGCAAAAACTCTGTTTCCCTCTGTGGCCTTCCTCTCAAAATTACGTTATATAATCTGCTACCATCCCATATAATGAATATGCCGTTCCTCGAGTTTAAACGTAAACTGAAACGTTTTTTTTTTTTTTCAATATAACCCATTTTACTTGATTAATGCATTTTGTGATAAGTTAAAAAATTAGGCAAGTGCGAGCCCGACTCGCGCATGAAGGGTTCCGTACCTATACATACATATAATCTATAACAAGTTTTTTGTATGGGAGCCCCCCTTAAATATTTATTTTATTTTATTTTTAGTATTTGTTGTTATAGCGGCAATAGAAATACATCATCTGTGAAAATTTCAACTGTCTAGCTATCACCGTTGTTGAGATACAGCCTGGTGACAGACGGACGGACGGACGGACGGACGGACGGACGGACGGACGGACAGCGAAGTCTCAGTAATAGGGTCCCGTTTTTACCCTTTGGGTACGGAACCCTAAAAAGGAGAAATCATGTTTGTGAATAGGCTTAGCCCCCACCAAACTAATTTGTATTGACTTCAGGAAATTACCATATGACGTCAGCATGTTTTTCTGTATCTTGACTTGCTAAATGTAACGTTTTTTAAAGCTTTTATTTAACTTGCATGGTATGTTTAAAGTATGTTTGTTCGGGTGAAATCTTGCAACTCAATTTTGAAGCAGATATCGTCAACCGATTGAGCTGAAATTTTGCATACTTACTTAACATTGATGACAATACAATAATATGGTACCATGGGGCTTATCTGATGATGGAGCCGGAAGGTGGCCATAGGAACTCTATAATAGAAAAAGCAATCCTACCGAGCTTGGGCTCTTTAGAATCGTCTCAGTGAGCATTTGATGGATATCCAAAGAAAAGTACAGTCTGCTATAAAAGCTTGCCACTAAAATGTCATTTTTGACAGAAACTTATTTGTTGCTCGGCCAAATAAATGAAACGGAATCTTTTCTAGGTGGAATGGTACGGCACGGCGGAGCTGTGCGCGGGGCAGACGCTGTGCATCCCGGGCGGCTGGGTCCACGCCGTGCTCACGCCGCAGGACTCGCTGGTGTTCGGCGGGAACTTGCTGCACTCGTACGGCATCGAGATGCAGCTGCAGTGAGTGTTACTGATGCTGGGCAACGACGCGGCTGGCGCAGTTAGTGCAGCTGCCTATAGGGCCGGAGGTCCTGGGTTCGAATTCCTACAAGGATAAATATTTGTCTCTAGATAAATGTTTTTGTTTGTGTTGTACTCGAATATTTCGTCTTTTGACAACTAAAACTCACTAAGTTATAAATAATACCTAAAAATTGTCAGGAGCGGCCCGACATGTTTCGAATTACATATGGAGCTGTTTATCAAGGGCAGCTATCCGTGTTACTACGCGACTCGCGGCTCACTGAAGCCGCTGTCCCGAAGTAATGGATGGGGCGTAAGAGCTTGTCATAAAAATGAAATTTTAGACCGAAACTTGTCAGTCACATTAACACTTTCGACACTAACAACCCGGAGGCCGGGCGCTCGTAAACTTTGTTCAGATGCCGGCCAACCCGGTAGCCGGGTTGATGCTATAAAATTCGGCTCGACCAGTTTCTGGGATACGTCTTACTTTTTTGTCTGGTTTCGAAAGTGTTGCAGTCTACTAAAAATACATTTTCACAGCGGAATATATTAAAACTGGCTGCTATTTTCAGGATCTACGAGATCGAGCGGCGGGTGGAGACGCCGGTGATGCTGCGCTACCCGCTGTTCGAGGCCATGCACTGGTACGCGGGCGCGCAGCTGCTGTCCGCGCTGCGGCGGCACAACGAGGAGACGCAGGTCTGTACTTGTGTCCCCCCCCCCAGTAAGGGGGACTTACTGCCCGCTGTTCGAGGCCATGCACTGGTACGCGGGCGCGCAGCTGCTGTCCGCGCTGCGGCGGCACAACGAGGAGACGCAGGTCTGTACTTGTGTCCCCCCCCCCAGTAAGGGGGACTTACTGCCCGCTGTTCGAGGCCATGCACTGGTACGCGGGCGCGCAGCTGCTGTCCGCGCTGCGGCGGCACAACGAGGAGACGCAGGTCTGTACTTGTGTCCCCCCCCCCAGTAAGGGGGACTTACTGCCCGCTGTTCGAGGCCATGCACTGGTACGCGGGCGCGCAGCTGCTGTCCGCGCTGCGGCGGCACAACGAGGAGACGCAGGTCTGTACTTGTGTCCCCCCCCCCAGTAAGGGGGACTTACTGCCCGCTGTTCGAGGCCATGCACTGGTACGCGGGCGCGCAGCTGCTGTCCGCGCTGCGGCGGCACAACGAGGAGACGCAGGTCTGTACTTGTGTCCCCCCCCCCAGTAAGGGGGACTTACTGCCCGCTGTTCGAGGCCATGCACTGGTACGCGGGCGCGCAGCTGCTGTCCGCGCTGCGGCGGCACAACGAGGAGACGCAGGTCTGTACTTGTGTCCCCCCCCCCAGTAAGGGGGACTTACTGCCCGCTGTTCGAGGCCATGCACTGGTACGCGGGCGCGCAGCTGCTGTCCGCGCTGCGGCGGCACAACGAGGAGACGCAG
Source organism: Apotomis capreana (assembly GCA_947623375.1). Classification (NCBI taxonomy): domain Eukaryota; kingdom Metazoa; phylum Arthropoda; class Insecta; order Lepidoptera; family Tortricidae; genus Apotomis; species Apotomis capreana. The sequence continues at coordinate 1,560,354 of OX392522.1, forward strand.
GTCTGTACTTGTGTCCCCCCCCCCAGTAAGGGGGACTTACTGCCCGCTGTTCGAGGCCATGCACTGGTACGCGGGCGCGCAGCTGCTGTCCGCGCTGCGGCGGCACAACGAGGAGACGCAGGTCTGTACTTGTGTCCCCCCCCCCAGTAAGGGGGACTTACTGCCCGCTGTTCGAGGCCATGCACTGGTACGCGGGCGCGCAGCTGCTGTCCGCGCTGCGGCGGCACAACGAGGAGACGCAGGTCTGTACTTGTGCCCCCCCCCCAGTAAGGGGGACTTACTGCCCGCTGTTCGAGGCCATGCACTGGTACGCGGGCGCGCAGCTGCTGTCCGCGCTGCGGCGGCACAACGAGGAGACGCAGGTCTGTACTTGTGCCCCCCCCCCAGTAAGGGGGACTTACTGCCCGCTGTTCGAGGCCATGCACTGGTACGCGGGCGCGCAGCTGCTGTCCGCGCTGCGGCGGCACAACGAGGAGACGCAGGTCTGTACTTGTGTCCCCCCCCCCAGTAAGGGGGACTTACTGCCCGCTGTTCGAGGCCATGCACTGGTACGCGGGCGCGCAGCTGCTGTCCGCGCTGCGGCGGCACAACGAGGAGACGCAGGTCTGTACTTGTGTCCCCCCCCCCAGTAAGGGGGACTTACTGCCCGCTGTTCGAGGCCATGCACTGGTACGCGGGCGCGCAGCTGCTGTCCGCGCTGCGGCGGCACAACGAGGAGACGCAGGTCTGTACTTGTGTCCCCCCCCCCAGTAAGGGGGACTTACTGCCCGCTGTTCGAGGCCATGCACTGGTACGCGGGCGCGCAGCTGCTGTCCGCGCTGCGGCGGCACAACGAGGAGACGCAGGTCTGTACTTGTGCCCCCCCCCCAGTAAGGGGGACTTACTGCCCGCTGTTCGAGGCCATGCACTGGTACGCGGGCGCGCAGCTGCTGTCCGCGCTGCGGCGGCACAACGAGGAGACGCAGGTCTGTACTTGTGCCCCCCCCCCAGTAAGGGGGACTTACTGCCCGCTGTTCGAGGCCATGCACTGGTACGCGGGCGCGCAGCTGCTGTCCGCGCTGCGGCGGCACAACGAGGAGACGCAGGTCTGTACTTGTGTCCCCCCCCCCAGTAAGGGGGACTTACTGCCCGCTGTTCGAGGCCATGCACTGGTACGCGGGCGCGCAGCTGCTGTCCGCGCTGCGGCGGCACAACGAGGAGACGCAGGTCTGTACTTGTGTCCCCCCCCCCAGTAAGGGGGACTTACTGCCCGCTGTTCGAGGCCATGCACTGGTACGCGGGCGCGCAGCTGCTGTCCGCGCTGCGGCGGCACAACGAGGAGACGCAGGTCTGTACTTGTGTCCCCCCCCCCAGTAAGGGGGACTTACTGCCCGCTGTTCGAGGCCATGCACTGGTACGCGGGCGCGCAGCTGCTGTCCGCGCTGCGGCGGCACAACGAGGAGACGCAGGTCTGTACTTGTGTCCCCCCCCCCAGTAAGGGGGACTTACTGCCCGCTGTTCGAGGCCATGCACTGGTACGCGGGCGCGCAGCTGCTGTCCGCGCTGCGGCGGCACAACGAGGAGACGCAGGTCTGTACTTGTGTCCCCCCCCCCAGTAAGGGGGACTTACTGCCCGCTGTTCGAGGCCATGCACTGGTACGCGGGCGCGCAGCTGCTGTCCGCGCTGCGGCGGCACAACGAGGAGACGCAGGTCTGTACTTGTGTCCCCCCCCCCAGTAAGGGGGACTTACTGCCCGCTGTTCGAGGCCATGCACTGGTACGCGGGCGCGCAGCTGCTGTCCGCGCTGCGGCGGCACAACGAGGAGACGCAGGTCTGTACTTGTGTCCCCCCCCCCAGTAAGGGGGACTTACTGCCCGCTGTTCGAGGCCATGCACTGGTACGCGGGCGCGCAGCTGCTGTCCGCGCTGCGGCGGCACAACGAGGAGACGCAGGTCTGTACTTGTGTCCCCCCCCCCAGTAAGGGGGACTTACTGCCCGCTGTTCGAGGCCATGCACTGGTACGCGGGCGCGCAGCTGCTGTCCGCGCTGCGGCGGCACAACGAGGAGACGCAGGTCTGTACTTGTGTCCCCCCCCCCAGTAAGGGGGACTTACTGCCCGCTGTTCGAGGCCATGCACTGGTACGCGGGCGCGCAGCTGCTGTCCGCGCTGCGGCGGCACAACGAGGAGACGCAGGTCTGTACTTGTGTCCCCCCCCCCAGTAAGGGGGACTTACTGCCCGCTGTTCGAGGCCATGCACTGGTACGCGGGCGCGCAGCTGCTGTCCGCGCTGCGGCGGCACAACGAGGAGACGCAGGTCTGTACTTGTGTCCCCCCCCCCAGTAAGGGGGACTTACTGCCCGCTGTTCGAGGCCATGCACTGGTACGCGGGCGCGCAGCTGCTGTCCGCGCTGCGGCGGCACAACGAGGAGACGCAGGTCTGTACTTGTGTCCCCCCCCCCAGTAAGGGGGACTTACTGCCCGCTGTTCGAGGCCATGCACTGGTACGCGGGCGCGCAGCTGCTGTCCGCGCTGCGGCGGCACAACGAGGAGACGCAGGTCTGTACTTGTGTCCCCCCCCCCAGTAAGGGGGACTTACTGCCCGCTGTTCGAGGCCATGCACTGGTACGCGGGCGCGCAGCTGCTGTCCGCGCTGCGGCGGCACAACGAGGAGACGCAGGTCTGTACTTGTGTCCCCCCCCCCAGTAAGGGGGACTTACTGCCCGCTGTTCGAGGCCATGCACTGGTACGCGGGCGCGCAGCTGCTGTCCGCGCTGCGGCGGCACAACGAGGAGACGCAGGTCTGTACTTGTGTCCCCCCCCCCAGTAAGGGGGACTTACTGCCCGCTGTTCGAGGCCATGCACTGGTACGCGGGCGCGCAGCTGCTGTCCGCGCTGCGGCGGCACAACGAGGAGACGCAGGTCTGTACTTGTGTCCCCCCCCCCAGTAAGGGGGACTTACTGCCCGCTGTTCGAGGCCATGCACTGGTACGCGGGCGCGCAGCTGCTGTCCGCGCTGCGGCGGCACAACGAGGAGACGCAGGTCTGTACTTGTGTCCCCCCCCCCAGTAAGGGGGACTTACTGCCCGCTGTTCGAGGCCATGCACTGGTACGCGGGCGCGCAGCTGCTGTCCGCGCTGCGGCGGCACAACGAGGAGACGCAGGTCTGTACTTGTGTCCCCCCCCCCAGTAAGGGGGACTTACTGCCCGCTGTTCGAGGCCATGCACTGGTACGCGGGCGCGCAGCTGCTGTCCGCGCTGCGGCGGCACAACGAGGAGACGCAGGTCTGTACTTGTGTCCCCCCCCCCAGTAAGGGGGACTTACTGCCCGCTGTTCGAGGCCATGCACTGGTACGCGGGCGCGCAGCTGCTGTCCGCGCTGCGGCGGCACAACGAGGAGACGCAGGTCTGTACTTGTGTCCCCCCCCCCAGTAAGGGGGACTTACTGCCCGCTGTTCGAGGCCATGCACTGGTACGCGGGCGCGCAGCTGCTGTCCGCGCTGCGGCGGCACAACGAGGAGACGCAGGTCTGTACTTGTGTCCCCCCCCCCAGTAAGGGGGACTTACTGCCCGCTGTTCGAGGCCATGCACTGGTACGCGGGCGCGCAGCTGCTGTCCGCGCTGCGGCGGCACAACGAGGAGACGCAGGTCTGTACTTGTGTCCCCCCCCCCAGTAAGGGGGACTTACTGCCCGCTGTTCGAGGCCATGCACTGGTACGCGGGCGCGCAGCTGCTGTCCGCGCTGCGGCGGCACAACGAGGAGACGCAGGTCTGTACTTGTGTCCCCCCCCCCAGTAAGGGGGACTTACTGCCCGCTGTTCGAGGCCATGCACTGGTACGCGGGCGCGCAGCTGCTGTCCGCGCTGCGGCGGCACAACGAGGAGACGCAGGTCTGTACTTGTGTCCCCCCCCCAGTAAGGGGGACTTACTGCCCGCTGTTCGAGGCCATGCACTGGTACGCGGGCGCGCAGCTGCTGTCCGCGCTGCGGCGGCACAACGAGGAGACGCAGGTCTGTACTTGTGTCCCCCCCCCCAGTAAGGGGGACTTACTGCCCGCTGTTCGAGGCCATGCACTGGTACGCGGGCGCGCAGCTGCTGTCCGCGCTGCGGCGGCACAACGAGGAGACGCAGGTCTGTACTTGTGTCCCCCCCCCCAGTAAGGGGGACTTACTGCCCGCTGTTCGAGGCCATGCACTGGTACGCGGGCGCGCAGCTGCTGTCCGCGCTGCGGCGGCACAACGAGGAGACGCAGGTCTGTACTTGTGTCCCCCCCCCCAGTAAGGGGGACTTACTGCCCGCTGTTCGAGGCCATGCACTGGTACGCGGGCGCGCAGCTGCTGTCCGCGCTGCGGCGGCACAACGAGGAGACGCAGGTCTGTACTTGTGTCCCCCCCCCCAGTAAGGGGGACTTACTGCCCGCTGTTCGAGGCCATGCACTGGTACGCGGGCGCGCAGCTGCTGTCCGCGCTGCGGCGGCACAACGAGGAGACGCAGGTCTGTACTTGTGTCCCCCCCCCCAGTAAGGGGGACTTACTGCCCGCTGTTCGAGGCCATGCACTGGTACGCGGGCGCGCAGCTGCTGTCCGCGCTGCGGCGGCACAACGAGGAGACGCAGGTCTGTACTTGTGTCCCCCCCCCCAGTAAGGGGGACTTACTGCCCGCTGTTCGAGGCCATGCACTGGTACGCGGGCGCGCAGCTGCTGTCCGCGCTGCGGCGGCACAACGAGGAGACGCAGGTCTGTACTTGTGCCCCCCCCCCAGTAAGGGGGACTTACTGCCCGCTGTTCGAGGCCATGCACTGGTACGCGGGCGCGCAGCTGCTGTCCGCGCTGCGGCGGCACAACGAGGAGACGCAGGTCTGTGAAATGAAATGAAATGAAATGAAATAATTTATTCAGTAAGTAGGCCACAGGGGCACTTTTACAAGTCAGATTGTGAATCTACCGGCATTTCGCAAGAGGAGACCGCTGTTGAGAAGAAAGCCGAAAGAAACTCAACAGTAAGTCATTTTTTCGTAAATAATACTTAAAACAATTACATGATACAGTTGTGTTATAACTAATTACACTGGGTACACGTAAAGGAGATGTATAGATACTCCAAATAAAATAAAAATTTAATAAATTTAAAATATTAAATATACCCAGAGATGTATAAAGTCTCTGGGTGTCACAACATGCAATAAAATATAATTACTTAATTAATTTAATTCCATAGAGATGTATAAGGTCTCTAGGCGTCAACGTGAATAATTTAGAAAATAGTTATTAAACCTAAAATTCTTAGAGATGTATATGGTCTCTAGGCGTCATAACATGCAATAAAATATTTTAAAATGATTTAATTTCCTCAGAGATGTATAAATAAAGTCTCTGAGTGTCATACTACACTAAGCTGTTTCTTAGAGATGTATACAGTCTCTAAGAGTTCAAAAAGATAAAATCAACATTGAATAACTTCAATCGAGTACAGGTGAAGTTTCTCACGTTTGCTTAATTTAACACTAGTATGCGGTTGCTACATATTTAATTTGGCCCTTGCTAGCATGAACAGACCGGACCCCACAAACGGCACCCGTTCACGAGTATGACGCATATCTCAGCCATCGCCTCCCTCAACCATATTATAGGGAAGGCTGCGACCCGATCAACGACGCCACCGTAAGCAAAGACCTTTAAGCGAGCATGACATGCTCAAGCTGCCGGGCATACTTGACTAATACTATTTGCCCGGTGAGAAACAACAAATTGTGCTCTCATGTTACATTAAAAATTACCCACCAAAATAATGCTTATTTAAAAATTTACTATTGACACACAACACTAAACTACTGGCTTAAAGGCATCACTGTCGTTTAGAAAGTCATTAACAGTATAATAAGCTTTATTCAATAAGTGACGTTTTATTTGCGCTTTAAATTTGCTACAGGGCAATTTTACTACATCAATAGGTATTTTATTGTAGAAGCGTACACAGTTCCCCACGAACGACGAGCTAACCTTACGGAGACGGTGGGCAGGTATTGCGAGCTTGTCCTTACTTCTCGTATTGTAGTGGTGAATGTCACTGTTGAGCTTGAATTCATGGAGATTTTTCCGCACATACATGATATTCTCAAGAATGTATTGAGATGCTACGGTGAGAATGTTTGTTTCCTTGAATTTCTCTCTTAGTGACGTACGACCTCCTAGTGCATAAAATGCGCGTACAGCTCGTTTTTGTAGCACAAAGATGGTTTGGATGTCCGCCGCTCTTCCCCATAATAAAATTCCATATGACATAACACTATGGAAATAACTGAAATATACAATCTTTGCCGTCTCGACGTTTGTCAGCTGCCTGATTCGCCTAACTGCATAGGCCGCGGAGCTAAGCTTACCTGCAAGAGTGGCTATATGCGCACTCCATTGCAGTTTAGAGTCTAAAGTAACACCCAGGAATACTGTTTTTTCTTCAAATTCCAGTACTTCGCCTTTCAGTTTTACCTTGGCACAATTGACTTGTTTCACATTTGGTAATGTAAATTTAATGCACTTAGTTTTCTTGGCATTTAAAAGCAAATTATTTGCAGTAAACCAATCCACAATAGAGGACAGTGCATCATTAATCACATCGAAGTTGTTTTCTTGCCTTTTTACTTTAAAAAGAAGAGATGTGTCATCTGCAAATAGTACTATATCATGTTTATCTCGCACAAGCTGTACTTGTGTCCCCCCCCCAGTAAGGGGGACTTACTGCCCGCTGTTCGAGGCCATGCACTGGTACGCGGGCGCGCAGCTGCTGTCCGCGCTGCGGCGACAACGAGGAGACGCAGGTCTGTACTTGTGCCCCCCCCCCAGTAAGGGGGACTTACTGCCCGCTGTTCGAGGCCATGCACTGGTACGCGGGCGCGCAGCTGCTGTCCGCGCTGCGGCGACAACGAGGAGACGCAGGTCTGTACTTGTGCCCCCCCCCCAGTAAGGGGGACTTACTGCCCGCTGTTCGAGGCCATGCACTGGTACGCGGGCGCGCAGCTGCTGTCCGCGCTGCGGCGACACAACGAGGAGACGCAGGTCTGTACTTGTGCCCCCCCCCCAGTAAGGGGGACTTACTGCCCGCTGTTCGAGGCCATGCACTGGTACGCGGGCGCGCAGCTGCTGTCCGCGCTGCGGCGACAACGAGGAGACGCAGGTCTGTACTTGTGCCCCCCCCCCAGTAAGGGGGACTTACTGCCCGCTGTTCGAGGCCATGCACTGGTACGCGGGCGCGCAGCTGCTGTCCGCGCTGCGGCGACAACGAGGAGACGCAGGTCTGTACTTGTGCCCCCCCCCCAGTAAGGGGGACTTACTGCCCGCTGTTCGAGGCCATGCACTGGTACGCGGGCGCGCAGCTGCTGTCCGCGCTGCGGCGACAACGAGGAGACGCAGGTCTGTACTTGTGCCCCCCCCCCAGTAAGGGGGACTTACTGCCCGCTGTTCGAGGCCATGCACTGGTACGCGGGCGCGCAGCTGCTGTCCGCGCTGCGGCGACACAACGAGGAGACGCAGGTCTGTACTTGTGCCCCCCCCCCAGTAAGGGGGACTTACTGCCCGCTGTTCGAGGCCATGCACTGGTACGCGGGCGCGCAGCTGCTGTCCGCGCTGCGGCGACAACGAGGAGACGCAGGTCTGTACTTGTGCCCCCCCCCCAGTAAGGGGGACTTACTGCCCGCTGTTCGAGGCCATGCACTGGTACGCGGGCGCGCAGCTGCTGTCCGCGCTGCGGCGACACAACGAGGAGACGCAGGTCTGTACTTGTGCCCCCCCCCCCCCCCAGTAAGGGGGACTTACTGCCCGCTGTTCGAGGCCATGCACTGGTAGTAATGTGTTGTGGTTATGTCCCTCAGGACGAGGACTTCACGCTGCACGAGAGCATGGCTGCGCGCGCGCCGGCGCCGCTGCCGGCGCTACTCCTGCGCGGGATCAAGATCCTCGCCAACGCGCTCAAGGAGTGGCACGCGCTCAAGAGCGTGAGTACCATATGAGAGATAAATCACTTTTACACAAAAAAAAAACCGGCCAAGTGCGTGTCGGACTCACGCACAAAGGATTCCGTACCATTGATTTATGAAATTAAAGGCCTTTTGTTTATTTTTATATTTGAGTTGATTTAATGAAACGGTTTACGATTTATATTATATAAAAAAGAAAAACTACTTACTAGATCTCGTTCAAAACAATTTTCGTTGGTAGTTTTTATAGTAATGTACATCATGTTTTTTTAGATTTTTCATTTTCTTATTTTAGAAGTTAGAGAGGGGGGGGGGGGGGCAACTTTTTTCTACTTTGGAAGCGTCTGTCACGCAAATTCGGTTTAGAAAAAAAATATTTTAGAAACCTCGATATCATTTTTGAAGAGCTATCCATAGATACCCCACACGTATGTGTTTGATGGAAAAAAAAAATTTTGAGTTTCAGTTCTAAGTATGGGAAGCCCACAATATTTTTTTTTATTTTTTATTTTTGCATCAAAATCTTAATGCGGTTCACAGAATACATCTACCTACCAAGTTTCAACAGTATAGCTCTTATAGTTTCGGAAAAAAATGGCTGTGACATACGGACGGACAGACAGACAGACAGACATGACGAATCGGTCGTCGGAAGTCGGTTTTTGCCATTTGGCTACGGAACCCTAAAAATACTAACTTCAATGAGCGAAATGGAACATACAATAATACTTATATGATTTTCTCATGGATATCTTTGTCGGAACTGGACCAAACTGGTAGTTTGTGCAAATGTAACTTGACAGATAAAAAAGTGTTTTTCTCAGTCAACCTTTGACAACGGTAACTGGAAGGTTGCCGAAACTTCAGGGAGACTCAATTAATTAATTATACGCGATATAATCCGTGCTTAAATTGTTTTATTTAAATGAACTAACGATGTTTGTTTTGTTGCAGACTGATACGGCGAAAAGAGACAACGTGCCGAAATGCCTTAACTCTGGACAACTCGTGAGGGAACTGTGCAAGGAATTACGGACCTTGGAGAAGCGGTCCGCCAGCGCAGCTAATAAAGACAAAGTAAGTGTTTTTCTATCTATCAGCCACAGACGTTCACTGCTGAACATAGGCCTCCCCCATGACGCGCCACAACGTGAGATCCACACATTCGCATCCATTGATTCCCCGCTACCCTCACGAGGCCATCCGGTTATCTAGTCGGGGGCCGACCCACGCTGCGCTTTCCTATTCGTGGTCGCCACTCTAGGACTTTGCTGCCCCAACGGCCGTCCATTCTCCGGGCTACATGGCCTGCCCATTGCCACTTAGACCGTGCAATCCTGTGAGCTATGTCGGTTACCTTGGTTCTTCTGCGGATATCCTCATTTTCTGATTCTATCGCGCAAAGAAACTCCGAAGCATAGCCCTTTCCATTGCGCGTTGCGTGACTCAATCCCAATCTCGTTCCAAACGTATATATTCTCGTTCCTCGTTGTAATGTTATGGATAATTTCCGATTGCCATATTTATGAATAATCCTCCTCTACCCAAAGGTTGTCTGGGAGAGATCGCTCTTTAGCGATAAGGCCGCCTAATGCCTATAAATTAAATTTTCAATTGGAACATTTTTCTTGTTGGTGTGCAATAAAGAATTGTTGTATTGTATTGAATAATTTAATATGTGATTAGATAATAAAAAAAAAAATTGCATGCCAGATTTTTTTTTGGCGAGATATGTTTACTCTTGTAAAATTGTATGCCTCATGTCTAGACCCCGGACATTTGTCGCGGTGACGTCACAATAGGGTAGGTTGGGGAGTAAACGGACCGGTGGTAATTAATACAATAAATGACAAAAATAAAATAATATTATTTAGTTAATACTACCTTAGGTCAATTGTCAATTGATTTATTTATTGTCGTTGTTATTTCCTTAACTGACTCTCGGTAACAAATCAAATGTTTGGTTTGCATTAATATACCAAAATATAATATTGATCAATTAATTATGTAATTTTGTCGTAAATTATTTAAATTTATAAACATACAAAGACAAAAGCATCTAAAAGCATTTAATTTTTAGTGTTTATAATTTAATAACACGTGAGTGTATTACTTAATAAAAAAAATAGTGATTATCATTTTTGAAAAGAAAAGTTAAAATTTATTGGATTCATAACTGTTAGTTTTTCCATATTTGTTAACACAGGTCCATTTACTCCCATAGTTTGGGGAGTTACTTATTGTCACGTGACTGCGACGAAAATCCGGGGTCTACTCATGTCATATCATGTCTCTCAAGCAAATAAAGTTCAAAATAAAAAGAGATCTAATAATTTTCAAATTTCAATATTTCCCAGGACTTGAAACTTAAGAATCACATATCGCCCAGCAAAGCGGTGGCTAGGAAGCCGCCGGCGCAGAAGAAGTCCCTCAAGCTGACGCTGCCCAAGCCGATCATGCACATGGCGCAGCCCGACGAATTCGTGGACGAAAAGATCTACGCGGACAAGTTCTACATCGACAACAAGGAGGTCGTCTACGACAATAGGTATCAAGCGCAAGGTGAGTCGAAAGTCTACTGGCGAAGTTGGGCGAACATGGTAGTGTGGAGAGGCTTGCCAGGTAAGGATACATGTGGGGATGGAGTAGGATACATGTGAGGATGGGGTAGGATACATGTGGGAATGGGTTAGGATACATGTGAGGATGGGGCGGGGGAAATGCACTAGATGTTTATTTACAAGGTGGCTCGCAAGCCGCCGGCGCAGAAGTCCCTCAAGCTGACGCTGCCCAAGCCGATCATGCACATGGCGCAGCCCGACGAATTCGTGGACGAAAAGATCTACGCGGACAAGTTCTACATCGACAACAAGGAGGTCGTCTACGACAATAGGTATCAAGCGCAAGGTGAGTCGAAAGTCTACTGGCGAAGTTGGGCGAACATGGTAGTGTGGAGAGGCTTGCCAGGTAAGGATACATGTGGGGATGGAGTAGGATACATGTGAGGATGGGGTAGGATACATGTGGGAATGGGTTAGGATACATGTGAGGATGGGGCGGGGGAAATGCACTAGATGTTTATTTACAAGGTGGCTCGCAAGCCGCCGGCGCAGAAGTCCCTCAAGCTGACGCTGCCCAAGCCGATCATGCACATGGCGCAGCCCGACGAGTTCGTGGACGAAAAGATCTACGCGGACAAGTTCTACATCGACAACAAGGAGGTCGTCTACGACAATAGGTATCAAGCGCAAGGTGAGTCGAAAGTCTAACGCTACCTACTTACGAACAGCGAAGTTGACCGAACATGATAGTGTGGGCACTTCCATGCTTCGGCCAACTTCGCCTCGCCGAACCACGGGTACTGTGGAGTCCACGTAAGGATACATGTGAGGATGGGGTAGGATACATGTGGGGATGGGGTAGGATACATGTGGGGATGGGGTAGGATACATGTGGGGATGGGGTAGGATACATGTGGGGGTGGGGTAGAATACATGTGGGGATGGGGCAGGAAAAAAGTACAAGATGTTCTTTACGTCGTTTATTTAAATTACTATCATAATTTACAACTTTGTCCTTCCAATTATGTTTTATAAGAATATACATTATACAGGGTGTTTGGAACAACGATGTAGGAACTTTAGAAGGTGATACAGGGGACTATTTGGAATATTTTGAACCTTATATGCCATAGTGCAACCTGTAATAGTTGTTTTTTAAATCGAGTTATTCAAAAAATTTCATTTCGTACTGTGTATCACCACCTCCTAAAGTTATTGAAACCGGGTCTATCGCGATATTTTTGTCGTTTCAACACGGTTTCACGTGTAGTAAGTCTGAGACCACGGCACGTAAAATCGTGTTGAAACGTCAGGCAATGAAGGTAAATCAAAATATCGCGATAGACCCGGTTTCAATAAGTTAATTATGTGTTCAAACAGCGACAGTATAAATTGTTATACCTCCTAAAGTTACTACATCGTTGTGCCTAACACCATGTAAACTAAAAAAAAATATCGCGTTGGTCATGGCGGGTGCCTCGTGATTGGATATCTTTTTTGACAAGTAATTTCAACCAACCAGGGAACAGTACCTAGCATGTTTTTTTATCAAATATGCTGATGTTCTCTTTTTGAATTTAATTTGAGTTGAGTAGAGAGATGTTTTGAATATTAAAGTTCAGTTGCCACCTGAAGTTACCTGTTACCATAGAGTATAGAATTTTGGTACAGGTTTAAAAAGTGCGTTGTTTTTCGCAGGTGTAAAATACGGCAACGGTCTATCAGAAACGAAGTACATCGTGGACAGCAAAGAAGCTGTCCTTCCAGAGAAGTACACGTTCCAACATTACGAGGAGCCCGTGTTTCACGACGCGACGTACGACCGCCCGGACAGGAAGATACTCAAGATCAAATACAAGTGAGTATACTGTAGTAGTATCATGAAGTACATGAAGTAGTAAGTTTTCGAACGTCTGGTCCATCGTCAATTAACATCTTTCTTAAATAGGAATAATCTCATGAATACTTTCCAATCCGGTTTCCGCTCAGGTCATAGCACGGCTACTGCGCTTATAAAGATAACTGATGATATCCGTGCCGGTTTAGATAAAAGAATGGTAACTGTTTTAACTCTATTGGATTTCAGCAACGCTTTTAATACTGTCGATTTCGATGTTATGCTTGCGATTTTACGTTCTATTAACATATCTCCTGCAGTGATTGACTGGTTTCATAGTTATTTAGTAGGTCGTCGTCAGCGGATCAAGGTGGAAGCCTCTCGTTCTTCATGGTGTAACACGCAGGCTGGCGTTCCGCAGGGCGGCGTGTTATCGCCCCTCCTATTTTCCATTTTCATTAATTCAATCACTAATTCTATCTTCTCTTCTTATCACCTTTATGCTGACGATCTACAAATCTACTCACAAGGTTTACTTGTTGATCTGCCTTTAATTATTAATAACACAAATATTGACTTAGAAAGAATTCTGAACTGGAGTAACTGTTATGGTCTAAAAGTAAACCCAGGTCATAGTTATAGGTAGTTCGAAACTTATATCTCGTATTGATTTTTCACTTCTACCTGGTATATTTTTTGACAGTGTACTGATTCCTTTTTCACAACAAGTGAAAAATCTTGGCGTGATTATGGACCGTACTCTCTCCTGGATTTCTCAGATCAGCGAGGTCAGCAGGAAAATGTTTGCTGCGGTAGGGTCCCTGAGACGACTCCGTAACTTTTTACCAATCGCCACTAAAATTACGCTTGCCCAATCTTTACTCCTTCCCATTTTAGACTATGCTGACGTGTGCTATCCTGATATTACTGAGGAACAGCTGAATAAACTTGAGCGCCTTCAAAATTTATGTATTCGGTTTATATTTGGCTTGCGCAAATATGACCACGTTTCCCATTTTCGCTCGCAACTCAAGTGGCTTCCTATTCGTCTTCGTCGCAACTCCCATATTCTTGTCTGCCTCTATAATATACTTTTCAACCCCGCTACACCTTGCTACCTAAAAGAGCGTTTTAAATATCTATCTTCTGTTCGTTGTTCTCAAAATTATCTTCTTTCTACAATTCCTTCTTCATCAAAATTTTTAAATGACTCTTTTGCCTGCCAAGCGATTCGGTTGTGGAATACTTTGCCGCTCGACTTACGCAAAGCTCAATCCCTCCCCATCTTTAAACGTAACCTGAAGCAGCACTATTTATCACTTCCTTAGGTGATGTCTGAAATTAATTTTGAATGTACGTTATTACTTCATGTACGTATATTATATGTATATATGAGTATATATATGTAAATTATAAGTTATATGTGTATGTATATTTATTTATTTATTTATTATATATATTTATATTACAAACAATTCAGATGTATGTGTAAATTAAGTTTCTTAACCAGTTTCTTGCACTACCTTTTTAAAATGTATCCTCCGACTTTTTCTGCTACCCAAAGGTTGTCTGGAAGAGATCGCTCTTTAGCGATAAGACCGCCTGTTGTTACCCTATTTAACGTTGCTTTATTTCTTTGTATTAATCTTTTTCATGTGGTGCACAATAAAGGATATTATTATTATTATTATTACATCGTGGAGAAAGAACAAAGAACCTGTCCTGCCAGAAAAGTGCACCCTTCCAACATTCATGGCATACGTCACATATTTGCATTATTAAACGTCAGTTGTGATTTGTCATTAACCAAATTTAAAACATTGTTTACCGGAATGCTGCTCAATCCTTCGTTGTTCTTGCGAAATAAATACTGAATCCTATTGAAAAATACTTGACTTTCGTCACTGTGGATAGTTTTGGCTTTATTTTGCAAAATAATACTTGAAATTTGCGGAATATTTTAGTCTTGCTTCCTCTTTGTTTATAGTACGGCTCTTCTCAGGTGAATTTTTCGCTTCGAGCCCTAATCTTTCAAACAATGGCCATTGTCTCTATTATCGCAAAGCCGCTAGCTAACGAGTTAGCACGTGCCACTACAACATTCATATGAAAAACAAACGGTATCGTCATAGTATTAAGGTTCAAATCTAATGTCACTGATATTCTAGATATTGCGTTTTGGTAGTGTAGGACAATAGACCGCCCCGGCGAAATACAGCATTCATATTATTTTGATTTGAACCTTGGAACCAACCACAACAGAGATTCTTGAGATACAGCCTGGTGACAGACGGACGGACGGACGGACGGACGGACAGCGAAGTCTCAGCAATAGGGTCCCGTTTTTACCCTTTGGGTACAAAACCCTAAAAACGATCATTTGTATGAAGTTTCTATGGATTGTGACGTAAAAATCCGCAGTCAAAACGCGTCTTCTTTTTAGTTTTTTAGGTTTCCGTCCGTCTGTCACCAAGCTGTAGGTATCTCAAGAACGGTGATAGCTAGACAGTTGAAGTTTTCACAGATGATCTATTTCTATTGCCGCTATAACAACAAATACTAAAAATAAAATAAAATAAATATTTAAGGGGGGCTCCCATACAACAGACGGGATTGTTGCGTTAACTTTGCACCTCATTTGTATGGAGCGCTATACATACCAGGTGCAAACTTAACTTAACCACTTAAGGATGGAAAGTGTTTGTACGGAACCCTCGGTGCGCGAGTCCGACTCGCACTTAACCTGTTTTTATTTTTATTTCCTATTACAAATAGTGTAATGTCCAAATTTAGTGGTAGTTAATTTGGTCCCGCGTATTTTTGAATGTTTGTTTAGTGGTTTCATTGACGATGAATTTAGAGTGCATTTGTTCCAGCACGTCTCCCTCCTCCTCCCGCGACGAGCCGCCGCCCTACAGCCTGCCCGAACACTCCATCCTCAAGTCGCATCTAGTCCGGAGTGACCGACCGGCGCTCAAGCCCATACACCAGTGGACCATCTCTAAGAAGGACCTGGGATACCAGGAGGAGCAGATACTGTTCACCAATGAGAACCTGCAGACCAACATGAGGGTGGAACAGGAGATAAATTATGGACCCGGTGAGTGCAATCATTTTAAGAGGGCGCCGAGCGTTTGCGACTGAACCATAGAGCGCGGGGAATGCGTATATAAATCGGCGCGCGGCCGCCATAGTAAAAATGTATGGAGAATTAAAAGCACTTTTTCATAAATCTGGACCTTTAATACCAATCAATAATTGAAATATTTGATGCGGACAAATTGTAATGTAAACATTCATCTTTTTTTTGAACTAAAAATCAGAATAGATTTCCATTGTTAAAGTATAAAAAAACACTTAACGCCTGCTTGCGATTTTACAATTTTCGTCCAACTTTACTTAGTTCTCTAGGGTAAAATATTAATAAACTTATAATTTTTCCACGGAGAAGTTGTTACCACATTCTTCGAAATGCTAAATACATAGTTTAGAAATGGATTAAACAATTAGTGTTGACGTTATCTACTTAACGGCAACTGCCTATTTTTTCACATTTCGCTCGGTGCAGTCTTAACTTGTGACACCTCTGGTGTTGCAGGTGTCTATGGGCGACGGTAATCGCTTTCCATCAGGCGATACGTTTGCTCGTTTGCCCCCTATGACATAAAAAAAAAAAAAAAAACTCCTGGCAAAAGACAATATTCTCTACTAGCTGTGCCCCGCGGTGTAACCCGCTCATCCCGTGGGAACACTAAATTTGTTCGGGATGAAAAGTATCCTATGTCCTTCCTATGTTCGTCGTCTAGTACCCATAGTACAAGCTTTGCTTAGTTTGGGACTAGGTCGATTTGTGTATGATTGTCCCTTAATATTTATTATTTATTTATTATTATTATTCCCCGGGACTGAAACTATCTATATACCAAATTTCATCTAAATAAGTTCAGCGGTTTAAGAGTGAAGAGGTAACAGACAGACAGACAGACACACTTTCGCATTTATAATATTAGTATGGATGTCTACTAGCAAAAGACAATATCTTTATGTGTGTCTCTTGTCATGTTTGCGGTCGGATATGCCGATCGCGTATCGGTCTTTTCAGCCACCAAAGACGGTGCTTCGCAGACTGAAGACCACAAATCGTCTGTAATAGACTGAAGGGCCTGTGATGATGAGAGTGGTATGCGGGGTAAACACCTCACTTCCTGGCCAATGCAAGATGTAAACCGTTACACAAACCGCGGGCGGTAACTCGTAAAGCCCATGATCGACCTGCGATTTATCTTTATCTCTTAAGTTTCAATTTTAATTTAATTGTCTGTTTCACTTTGATGTTCATTTAGAAATAAAGCACACATCAATACCCCTTTCATTGTGCCATCTTTATCCTCCTTCTTATTGTACATGTTGCTTTGGTTGTCTACCGTTTACATTTGTGTTTAGCACTCATTTACTCAAAGGTTAACTGAAAGAGATCCCTTAAAGGGATAAGTTCGCCTTTTTACATGTTTATTGTCTTAAAATGTATTTCTTGTTTTTGTGTACATACAATAAAGTGTTTATATACATACATACATACCCTTTAGGACTTCATAAAGACGCAGCCTGATTGTTTAATTTTCTCCGCTCTGCTTTTGTGAGTAACCTAATTTGGGACTAAGTCTTCTTTCTTTGGGTCTAAGTGGCTTAGTGTGTGTAGTGTATGTATTGACGATGAGCATTATTCCCAGGCATGTACTCGGCGGAGGACATCCAGCAAGACTACCAGTACTCGGAGGCGGCCAAGCCCGGCTCCTACCAGCCGGAGTACGGCTACACCGCCGCGCCGTACCGCATGGACACTCCTATACAGACTGCCGTACAGGTACGTGTCTGCAGCATGTACTCGGAGCACATCCAGCAAGACTACCAGTACTCGGAGGCGGCCAAGCCCGGCTCCTACCAGCCGGAGTACGGCTACACCGCCGCGCCGTACCGCATGGACACTCCTATACAGACTGCCGTACAGGTACGTGTCTGCAGCATGTACTCGGAGCACATCCAGCAAGACTACCAGTACTCGGAGGCGGCCAAGCCCGGCTCCTACCAGCCGGAGTACGGCTACACCGCCGCGCCGTACCGCATGGACACTCCTATACAGACTGCCGTACAGGTACGTGTCTGCAGCATGTACTCGGAGCACATCCAGCAAGACTACCAGTACTCGGAGGCGGCCAAGCCCGGCTCCTACCAGCCGGAGTACGGCTACACCGCCGCGCCGTACCGCATGGACACTCCTATACAGACTGCCGTACAGGTACGTGTCTGCAGCATGTACTCGGAGCACATCCAGCAAGACTACCAGTACTCGGAGGCGGCCAAGCCCGGCTCCTACCAGCCGGAGTACGGCTACACCGCCGCGCCGTACCGCATGGACACTCCTATACAGACTGCCGTACAGGTACGTGTCTGCAGCATGTACTCGGAGCACATCCAGCAAGACTACCAGTACTCGGAGGCGGCCAAGCCCGGCTCCTACCAGCCGGAGTACGGCTACACCGCCGCGCCGTACCGCATGGACACTCCTATACAGACTGCCGTACAGGTACGTGTCTGCAGCATGTACTCGGAGCACATCCAGCAAGACTACCAGTACTCGGAGGCGGCCAAGCCCGGCTCCTACCAGCCGGAGTACGGCTACACCGCCGCGCCGTACCGCATGGACACTCCTATACAGACTGCCGTACAGGTACGTGTCTGCAGCATGTACTCGGAGCACATCCAGCAAGACTACCAGTACTCGGAGGCGGCCAAGCCCGGCTCCTACCAGCCGGAGTACGGCTACACCGCCGCGCCGTACCGCATGGACACTCCTATACAGACTGCCGTACAGGTACGTGTCTGCAGCATGTACTCGGAGCACATCCAGCAAGACTACCAGTACTCGGAGGCGGCCAAGCCCGGCTCCTACCAGCCGGAGTACGGCTACACCGCCGCGCCGTACCGCATGGACACTCCTATACAGACTGCCGTACAGGTACGTGTCTGCAGCATGTACTCGGAGCACATCCAGCAAGACTACCAGTACTCGGAGGCGGCCAAGCCCGGCTCCTACCAGCCGGAGTACGGCTACACCGCCGCGCCGTACCGCATGGACACTCCTATACAGACTGCCGTACAGGTACGTGTCTGCAGCATGTACTCGGAGCACATCCAGCAAGACTACCAGTACTCGGAGGCGGCCAAGCCCGGCTCCTACCAGCCGGAGTACGGCTACACCGCCGCGCCGTACCGCATGGACACTCCTATACAGACTGCCGTACAGGTACGTGTCTGCAGCATGTACTCGGAGCACATCCAGCAAGACTACCAGTACTCGGAGGCGGCCAAGCCCGGCTCCTACCAGCCGGAGTACGGCTACACCGCCGCGCCGTACCGCATGGACACTCCTATACAGACTGCCGTACAGGTACGTGTCTGCAGCATGTACTCGGAGCACATCCAGCAAGACTACCAGTACTCGGAGGCGGCCAAGCCCGGCTCCTACCAGCCGGAGTACGGCTACACCGCCGCGCCGTACCGCATGGACACTCCTATACAGACTGCCGTACAGGTACGTGTCTGCAGCATGTACTCGGAGCACATCCAGCAAGACTACCAGTACTCGGAGGCGGCCAAGCCCGGCTCCTACCAGCCGGAGTACGGCTACACCGCCGCGCCGTACCGCATGGACACTCCTATACAGACTGCCGTACAGGTACGTGTCTGCAGCATGTACTCGGAGCACATCCAGCAAGACTACCAGTACTCGGAGGCGGCCAAGCCCGGCTCCTACCAGCCGGAGTACGGCTACACCGCCGCGCCGTACCGCATGGACACTCCTATACAGACTGCCGTACAGGTACGTGTCTGCAGCATGTACTCGGAGCACATCCAGCAAGACTACCAGTACTCGGAGGCGGCCAAGCCCGGCTCCTACCAGCCGGAGTACGGCTACACCGCCGCGCCGTACCGCATGGACACTCCTATACAGACTGCCGTACAGGTACGTGTCTGCAGCATGTACTCGGAGCACATCCAGCAAGACTACCAGTACTCGGAGGCGGCCAAGCCCGGCTCCTACCAGCCGGAGTACGGCTACACCGCCGCGCCGTACCGCATGGACACTCCTATACAGACTGCCGTACAGGTACGTGTCTGCAGCATGTACTCGGAGCACATCCAGCAAGACTACCAGTACTCGGAGGCGGCCAAGCCCGGCTCCTACCAGCCGGAGTACGGCTACACCGCCGCGCCGTACCGCATGGACACTCCTATACAGACTGCCGTACAGGTACGTGTCTGCAGCATGTACTCGGAGCACATCCAGCAAGACTACCAGTACTCGGAGGCGGCCAAGCCCGGCTCCTACCAGCCGGAGTACGGCTACACCGCCGCGCCGTACCGCATGGACACTCCTATACAGACTGCCGTACAGGTATCTATTTATTTTTATTAAAGCAGTAACGTTTGCTAACATAAACCGAATGTTTAGAATTAAGCAAAAAAAATCCCAGCTGCTCCCTGATTGGTCGAAATTACTTGTCAAAAATAAACCAATCACGAGGCACCCGCCATGACTATCGCGATCATGTTTTTTTAAAGGCCATTTTTAGTTGAACGAAAAAGGTTACATCAAAAACAAAAATTAATAGCGGAGAAAATATTTATTCTGCGTTTTGCTCGTATAAAATGTTTTGTGTGCAATAGTTACACAATGAGATCTTAAAATCTAGTACCTTACTATTTAAGTATCGTGGCCTAAACGCGGTACACGACTTTGAGAACCTTCATTGGGCAACGATTGCATAAAATACTATAATTTGTGCAGCAGACGGCGAGCTACGCGCCGATGCCGGTCGAGCTGAACGGCTACACTCACACACAGCTGCCCTCGTACGACGCGGCCATCGCGCAGCAGTATCCCGCGACCAATTACGTAAGTTCATTGTTCTGCATGTAGAGAAAACTGGGCTCAATAATAGCCTCAATTTTAAGGCCGGCGACGCACTTGTGTCCTCTGGCGACGGTAATCGCTTTCTATCAGGCGATCCGTTTGCTCGTTTACCTATATTATAACATTTGAAATAATGATACAAAACTTACATGAGCAGAAAGACAAGGGCTTCAAAGAACTGCGACCCCCACAGACACGGACTGCCGCCAGAAAAGCAGGGTGACTACACCCCTTATCCGCAAGCACTATTAAAATGATAATAGTACTTTATGTGACTGTACATAATGAAGGGTATTAAACACGAGTGTGGGTTTATGAAACGCGCCGAAGGCAAGTTTCATAATAACATCACACGAGTGTTTTAATGCCTAATTATGTACAGTTACATACACTACTTTATCTAGCCACATATCATAGGCCTCTATGATGCATTCAGGAGTCGCACATTACGACAAGTATTACCCGGAAATGGTGGTTATGGAGTTTTCTGGCAGCTGTCATAGTTTTTTTTTAATTCAGAGACAAACAAGAGTTTGCCCCAACTATCATATCGTTCGCTATCTTACTTACGTGCGACATTTGTCAAATTTGATGCAAATTGACAATTCATTTCGAACTAAACGTCAACTCGACTGATATTAGAATAGAGGTCAAATCAAATTTCTTTGTTTTTCAAAGATGTTCGAAATTTGAATAAATAATATCATCGAAATCGATGTTATTATTTAGCAATAATAACATTTTCACAGATAAGAAATTTGTTCTAATAAAACAGTTTATTTTTATGGTGGTCATAATGTGCGGTTCTTGAACGCATCATGGAGGATTTATGATATTTGGATAGATAAAAGTAGTTATGCACACCGACATAATAGGTTTGAAATTTATGCAACCCAATATGGAGCCGTTGATGTGATGGTCGATATTATTATTATGTAACCGCTAGCCTCCTGTAGTTCCTGCCAGAAATATATCGAAGTATTATTGATGTAATGTTTGATCTTCAGGTAATAGAAGAGCAGAAGCCTGCTGTGGCGCCAGTGGCGGTGGCGGTGCGGCGGTCGGAGCGGCCGGTGCGGCGCCGCGTGTCGCACTCCTACGACTACGAGGACGGGGACCTGTACATCGACGACACGCCGGCGCCGAGGCGGAGGAAGCACAGGCCCAAGCCGTATACTCAGCGTGAGTATCATATAGTGTTCCATCCTCAGGTGATAGAGGAGCAGAAGCCTGCTGTGGCGCCGCGTGTCGCACTCCTACGACTACGAGGACGGGGACCTGTACATCGACGACACGCCGGCGCCGAGGCGGAGGAAGCACAGGCCCAAGCCGTATACTCAGCGTGAGTATCATATAGTGTTCCATCCTCAGGTGATAGAGGAGCAGAAGCCTGCTGTGGCGCCGCGTGTCGCACTCCTACGACTACGAGGACGGGGACCTGTACATCGACGACACGCCGGCGCCGAGGCGGAGGAAGCACAGGCCCAAGCCGTATACTCAGCGTGAGTATCATATAGTGTTCCATCCTCAGGTGATAGAGGAGCAGAAGCCTGCTGTGGCGCCGCGTGTCGCACTCCTACGACTACGAGGACGGGGACCTGTACATCGACGACACGCCGGCGCCGAGGCGGAGGAAGCACAGGCCCAAGCCGTATACTCAGCGTGAGTATCATATAGTGTTCCATCCTCAGGTGATAGAGGAGCAGAAGCCTGCTGTGGCGCCGCGTGTCGCACTCCTACGACTACGAGGACGGGGACCTGTACATCGACGACACGCCGGCGCCGAGGCGGAGGAAGCACAGGCCCAAGCCGTATACTCAGCGTGAGTATCATATAGTGTTCCATCCTCAGGTGATAGAGGAGCAGAAGCCTGCTGTGGCGCCGCGTGTCGCACTCCTACGACTACGAGGACGGGGACCTGTACATCGACGACACGCCGGCGCCGAGGCGGAGGAAGCACAGGCCCAAGCCGTATACTCAGCGTGAGTATCATATAGTGTTCCATCCTCAGGTGATAGAGGAGCAGAAGCCTGCTGTGGCGCCGCGTGTCGCACTCCTACGACTACGAGGACGGGGACCTGTACATCGACGACACGCCGGCGCCGAGGCGGAGGAAGCACAGGCCCAAGCCGTATACTCAGCGTGAGTATCATATAGTGTTCCATCCTCAGGTGATAGAGGAGCAGAAGCCTGCTGTGGCGCCGCGTGTCGCACTCCTACGACTACGAGGACGGGGACCTGTACATCGACGACACGCCGGCGCCGAGGCGGAGGAAGCACAGGCCCAAGCCGTATACTCAGCGTGAGTATCATATAGTGTTCCATCCTCAGGTGATAGAGGAGCAGAAGCCTGCTGTGGCGCCGCGTGTCGCACTCCTACGACTACGAGGACGGGGACCTGTACATCGACGACACGCCGGCGCCGAGGCGGAGGAAGCACAGGCCCAAGCCGTATACTCAGCGTGAGTATCATATAGTGTTCCATCCTCAGGTGATAGAGGAGCAGAAGCCTGCTGTGGCGCCGCGTGTCGCACTCCTACGACTACGAGGACGGGGACCTGTACATCGACGACACGCCGGCGCCGAGGCGGAGGAAGCACAGGCCCAAGCCGTATACTCAGCGTGAGTATCATATAGTGTTCCATCCTCAGGTGATAGAGGAGCAGAAGCCTGCTGTGGCGCCGCGTGTCGCACTCCTACGACTACGAGGACGGGGACCTGTACATCGACGACACGCCGGCGCCGAGGCGGAGGAAGCACAGGCCCAAGCCGTATACTCAGCGTGAGTATCATATAGTGTTCCATCCTCAGGTGATAGAGGAGCAGAAGCCTGCTGTGGCGCCGCGTGTCGCACTCCTACGACTACGAGGACGGGGACCTGTACATCGACGACACGCCGGCGCCGAGGCGGAGGAAGCACAGGCCCAAGCCGTATACTCAGCGTGAGTATCATATAGTGTTCCATCCTCAGGTGATAGAGGAGCAGAAGCCTGCTGTGGCGCCGCGTGTCGCACTCCTACGACTACGAGGACGGGGACCTGTACATCGACGACACGCCGGCGCCGAGGCGGAGGAAGCACAGGCCCAAGCCGTATACTCAGCGTGAGTATCATATAGTGTTCCATCCTCAGGTGATAGAGGAGCAGAAGCCTGCTGTGGCGCCGCGTGTCGCACTCCTACGACTACGAGGACGGGGACCTGTACATCGACGACACGCCGGCGCCGAGGCGGAGGAAGCACAGGCCCAAGCCGTATACTCAGCGTGAGTATCATATAGTGTTCCATCCTCAGGTGATAGAGGAGCAGAAGCCTGCTGTGGCGCCGCGTGTCGCACTCCTACGACTACGAGGACGGGGACCTGTACATCGACGACACGCCGGCGCCGAGGCGGAGGAAGCACAGGCCCAAGCCGTATACTCAGCGTGAGTATCATATAGTGTTCCATCCTCAGGTGATAGAGGAGCAGAAGCCTGCTGTGGCGCCGCGTGTCGCACTCCTACGACTACGAGGACGGGGACCTGTACATCGACGACACGCCGGCGCCGAGGCGGAGGAAGCACAGGCCCAAGCCGTATACTCAGCGTGAGTATCATATAGTGTTCCATCCTCAGGTGATAGAGGAGCAGAAGCCTGCTGTGGCGCCGCGTGTCGCACTCCTACGACTACGAGGACGGGGACCTGTACATCGACGACACGCCGGCGCCGAGGCGGAGGAAGCACAGGCCCAAGCCGTATACTCAGCGTGAGTATCATATAGTGTTCCATCCTCAGGTGATAGAGGAGCAGAAGCCTGCTGTGGCGCCGCGTGTCGCACTCCTACGACTACGAGGACGGGGACCTGTACATCGACGACACGCCGGCGCCGAGGCGGAGGAAGCACAGGCCCAAGCCGTATACTCAGCGTGAGTATCATATAGTGTTCCATCCTCAGGTGATAGAGGAGCAGAAGCCTGCTGTGGCGCCGCGTGTCGCACTCCTACGACTACGAGGACGGGGACCTGTACATCGACGACACGCCGGCGCCGAGGCGGAGGAAGCACAGGCCCAAGCCGTATACTCAGCGTGAGTATCATATAGTGTTCCATCCTCAGGTGATAGAGGAGCAGAAGCCTGCTGTGGCGCCGCGTGTCGCACTCCTACGACTACGAGGACGGGGACCTGTACATCGACGACACGCCGGCGCCGAGGCGGAGGAAGCACAGGCCCAAGCCGTATACTCAGCGTGAGTATCATATAGTGTTCCATCCTCAGGTGATAGAGGAGCAGAAGCCTGCTGTGGCGCCGCGTGTCGCACTCCTACGACTACGAGGACGGGGACCTGTACATCGACGACACGCCGGCGCCGAGGCGGAGGAAGCACAGGCCCAAGCCGTATACTCAGCGTGAGTATCATATAGTGTTCCATCCTCAGGTGATAGAGGAGCAGAAGCCTGCTGTGGCGCCGCGTGTCGCACTCCTACGACTACGAGGACGGGGACCTGTACATCGACGACACGCCGGCGCCGAGGCGGAGGAAGCACAGGCCCAAGCCGTATACTCAGCGTGAGTATCATATAGTGTTCCATCCTCAGGTGATAGAGGAGCAGAAGCCTGCTGTGGCGCCGCGTGTCGCACTCCTACGACTACGAGGACGGGGACCTGTACATCGACGACACGCCGGCGCCGAGGAGGAGGAAGCACAGGCCCAAGCCGTATACTCAGCGTGAGTATCATATAGTGTTCCATCCTCAGGTGATAGAGGAGCAGAAGCCTGCTGTGGCGCCGCGTGTCGCACTCCTACGACTACGAGGACGGGGACCTGTACATCGACGACACGCCGGCGCCGAGGCGGAGGAAGCACAGGCCCAAGCCGTATACTCAGCGTGAGTATCATATAGTGTTCCATCCTCAGGTGATAGAGGAGCAGAAGCCTGCTGTGGCGCCGCGTGTCGCACTCCTACGACTACGAGGACGGGGACCTGTACATCGACGACACGCCGGCGCCGAGGAGGAGGAAGCACAGGCCCAAGCCGTATACTCAGCGTGAGTATCATATAGTGTTCCATCCTCAGGTGATAGAGGAGCAGAAGCCTGCTGTGGCGCCGCGTGTCGCACTCCTACGACTACGAGGACGGGGACCTGTACATCGACGACACGCCGGCGCCGAGGAGGAGGAAGCACAGGCCCAAGCCGTATACTCAGCGTGAGTATCTATACTATTATATGCCAAGAACATGTCGGGCCACGCTCAGTGTAGGGTTCCGTTGCCCATCCTTCACAATAGACGGGCTTCGAGGTTTAAATTACGAGAAAGATTTCAAGCTCTATAAGAAAGGTCGTAAACGCCAAAGTACCTGTAATTACTTATTGCCTTCTGGAACTTATCGATTATACGCGCCAGATTGAGCGAAATGTTTTAATACAGTATGGCACTTAACTAATATGTGTGACGTTCGAAGTATAAGGACACCGCGCGGCACTTTACGTCATTTTAAAGAAAACTATGAAATTTTGCGATAACTCAAAAACGGCTCGGCCGATTTTATTCAATATAGTTTTCGTTGGAAGTACTTATAAGGCCTCATTTTCATGAATTTTGCCATAATTTTTTGACCCGTGGTTGAAAAGTTAGAGGGGGGCGCTATTTTTTTTATTTTCGGAGCGAATATTTACAAACTGCTGACTTGATCAAAAAATAATGTTTGGAGACCCTTATTATTTTTAAAAGACCTATTCAACGATATCCCACACACTGGTGTTGAAACTAAACAAAAAAAATCACCCCCACTTTTTAGGTGGTAGAGAGGTACCCGAAAAAGTTTTTTTTTAGTTTTTATTTTACCGTTTTGTCGGCGTGATACATACACATACTCACACCAAATTTCAGCTTTCTAGTACTAATGATCACGGAGCTAAGTCGCGGACGGACGGACAGACGGACATGGCGAAACTATAAGGGTTCCTAGTTGACTACGGAACCCTAAAAATGCACTTGCACACGCCGTGGTCTCAGATGTACAACTATAGATGATAGATTATAATTTGTGTTAATTATGTGTACAAACCGCGAGAGTAAACATTCTAGATTTGTTTTGTTTGTAATCTGGTATGTTTTGACATTGTGTAAATTATTTTTGTTTATTTTTTTATTTTATTCTTAGTGTTATTTTATAATTTTGATTTCATTATTATGTTAAGTTTGTGATGACGATCCTTATTGGGTGATACTAGATTCATTTATTCATATTTTATTTACCTGTTGACTTTCCCTTTTATTTTAAACTTATTTTGACATTGTAAACATTTTCTTGTATTATTAATCTTGCCTTATTTTTGACGATCATGATATTAATACGTATAATTTTGATATTAAGCAAATTTGTAATGTAATTTTTATCGTGAAATAAATAATCTAATCTAATCTAATCTAATCTAATCTTGCAGAGTCAAGCAGCGGCGCGTACCGCGCGGGGGCGGGGGCGCCGCGGCCGCCCGCCAACGGCATCGAGTCGCTCATCCAGGCCTCCGTGCTCGCCGGGGAGGACCCGCCCGACCCGCCCGACCACATCGCCACGTGAGTTACTCACTGAAAAAAAAACTCTTTTCTCATTTCATTCGAATGGAAAACATCATAACTCCTTATGACACTTATTCCCTAACGAAAAAGTCATAACTCCATGATACTTATTCTCTAACGGAAAACGTCATAACTCCTAATGACACTTATTCCCTAACGAAAAAGTCATAACTCCTTGATTCTTATTCTGTAACGGAAAACGTCATAACTCCTAATGACACTTATTCTGTAACGAAAAATGTCATAACTCCTTAAGAGACTTCTTATCTAACGAAGAACGTCATAACTGCTTATGACACATATTCCCTAACGAAAAAGTCATAACTCCTTGATACTTATTCTCTAACGGAAAAGTCATAACTCCTAATGACAACTTATTCTGTATCTGTACCGAAAAATGTCATAACTCCTTAAGAGACTTCTTATCTAACGAAGAACGTCATAACTGCTTATGACACATATTCCCTAACGAAAAAGTCATAACTCCTTGATACTTATTCTCTAACGGAAAACGTCATAACTCCTAATGACACTTATTCTGTAACGAAAAATGTCATAACTCCTTAAGAGACTTCTTATCTAACGAAGAACGTCATAACTGCTTATGACACATATTCCCTAACGAAAAAGTCATAACTCCTTGATACTTATTCTGTAACGGAAAACGTCATAACTCCTAATGACACTTATTCTGTAACGAAAAAGTCATAACTCCTTAAGAGACTTCTTATCTAACGAAGAACGTCATAACTGCTTGTGACACATATTCCCTAACGAAAAAGTCATAACTCCTTGATACTTATTCTCTAACGGAAAAGTCACAACTCCTAATGACAACTTATTCTGTACCGAAAAATGTCATAACTCCTTAAGAGACTTCTTATCTAACGAAGAACGTCATAACTGCTTATGACACATATTCCCTAACGAAAAAGTCATAACTCCTTGATACTTATTCTCTAACGGAAAACGTCATAACTCCTAATGACACTTATTCTGTAACGAAAAATGTCATAACTCCTTAAGAGACTTCTTATCTAACGAAGAACGTCATAACTGCTTATGACACATATTCCCTAACGAAAAACGTCATAACTTCATATGACACTTATTTCCTATTTTTAAAGGGTAGTATTTAAACGCACATAAAAAAAAACCTTTTTCTATGCAATAATAATCAAAATTTATATAAAATTACTGATTGCACAGCAAATATTGCACTCAAAATGTTACTAAATATACTACAATTTATATTTGTGGCGTGCATCTATTTATTTAAAAGTAAAGCATATTTAAGTAATGCATAGCTAATAATAACTACCGCACATTATGGAGCGTTTTTTAGGGATATAAAAAAAAACAACCTAACCTAACCCGGCCGAGTCGGATCTGCTCTGAAAGATGATCAGGATTAGATGGTTACCTATCTGAAACACCAATTTTTGTTTCCCATCTGTAACGTTTCGCCAAATTTTCATTCGTCTGAAAGCCATTCTTTTCAAAAACTGTTTATTTTTCAGAATAATTATGAAACAAACCTAATGAAAAATCCTACTGAGTTCTTTAAAAATATGAAAGTAATGTCGTGCTGATGTGTATTTTCTAATTATCTGCATCACAATTTTTGCTAGGCTTAATTTTATTTGCTGTGCAATAATTAATTTGATGTAAAAAATATATAATTGTTGAAAATAAATTAATAGGCGATTATTTGTTTGCTGTGCCATTAATAATATCCCATTTTTAAAACGTCATCACTCTTTATGACACTTATTCCCCAACGAAAAACGTCATAACTCTCTAGGGTCTATCTATAGCGATACGATCGCCTGTTGGTTAATGGTTACCTCTTTTGTAATGCTACGTATTATATTTGTTTATATTTCTTTCTTGTTGAAGTCTGCAATAAATAATATTCTATCTATCCAAGGTTAAAGGAAAAATAAAAGGATGCACTATTATTAATCCTGAAATGCATACAGTATCAAAAAATACCACATTTCACTTCTGAATTGACTTAAATAAAAAAACTAATCCATGTCAATTGGGATTTTGATACTGGTTTTCAGAATGACGAAAGTTATTCCGAGCCTTGGTCATTTCAGCAGTATCGTTTTTGATACTTCATGCATCTAAGGGATATTTTTAAATCTAATAGTGTCGTTATCTGTGTTGAGAGCGGTGGTAGCCTAGTGGTTAGGGCATGCGACTTTCAATCCGGAGGTCGCGGGTTCGAACCCGGCCCGTACCAATGAGTTTTTCGGAACTTATGTACGGAATGTCATTTGATATTTACTACTCGCTTTTCGGTGAAGGAAAACATCGTGAGGAAACCACCTAAGCCCAAATAAGGCCTAGTTTCCTCTCTGGGTGGGAAGGTCAGATGGCAGTCGCTTGCGTAAAAAACTAGTGCCTACGCCACATCTTGGGATTTTAGGTAGCCGATCCCAATTGAGAATTCATTCTCAAAAAAAAATGGGACAAAGGCTAGGGGGATGATGAGGATGATGAGTGTCGTTATCTGTACAGTGAGGATGCGGCGGTGGAGGGCATGCTCAGTATCAGCGAGCAGCGGTACCCCGCGCCGCCGAGCCGGACCTTCGGGCTCGCCAGCGACGAGCCTGAAACACCTAATGACAGGTAATAGTTAGTTAAGACCCAGTTTTGAAATATATTTCAAACTAGCGACCCGCCCCGGCTTCGCACGGGTGCAATGCTGATACATTATGCATGTATTATACATATAAACCTTCCTCTTGAATCACTCTATCTATTAAAAAAAACGCATCAAAATCCGTTGCGTAGTTTTAAAGATTTAAGCATACAAAGGGACATAGGGACAGAGAAAGCGACTTTGTTTTATTTTTATACTATGTAGTGATGGTTAATAATGATCTTACTAGCTCTAAAAAAATGTCTTGTATTATTATGAAAGCTAGAAAGCTAAATTTATTCAATTGAAAATTAGAAATTTCATGAACAGTCAAAAACGCCGTCCGCCATTTTTGCCTTTTGCTAATCTGTGGCGTGACGTAGAATTACCTGTAAATATTCGAAATTCGACCGTCGCATAGTGACATTCCGCTCACTCCAATATACTTTGACAGGAGATCGAGAGGGACGGCACTATTCGAAGTCGTCAAAGTAGACTTTCAGTTTTGTTTACATGACCGATGACGTCACTATCATAAGCGAAAATGGCGGACAGCGTTTTAAGCATTTCAAAATACAGACTAAAAACCATATTTTCAAATTCAATTTTTTCAGCCACCTTTCACTTTTATGAATTGAAAAATATATATTTAGGTTTCCTTTGCTAAACATTATTTTATTACAATTTGATATGAGTCAACTAGCCTATTGTAATCACATATCTACATCGACCGCTCCGCTCCTCATGTGGAATGAGAATGTGCTCCTGTAGAGGTGCCCGAGTTTTGTTACTTGGGGGCCTTAAATGTTTTAACATACCTGCACTATAAACTTTAACTTTTAACATAGAAAAGCCATTATTTAAAGATTTCACTTTTAAACAAAGTTTAATATTTGTGGACAGACTTGTCGATCAAAAAGTTGATTGGTCCATTGCTATATAGACTGGTGACAACCAAAACTCAATGCAGGATACATTACTAACATTAGGAGTATTATTTTCTAGTGTTTGAACCTTACTAAACAGTAAACAAATTTGCTCCACTACCTGCTAATCCCAAAGGCACTCCATAATTAATAACGTTTTCTTCATCTGAAATATATGGACTTTGTCTGAAATAAATTAATTTTATTTTTATTTTTATTTATTTTTTAACATGGAATGAAATGTCGTCATAACGTGCGTTATAATTATAACAGGTTTCGAAATATCACGTTTCGGGCGTAACAACGCGAGAGAACTGTAAAGCAATTTCATACAAAATTGAAGACCTAGGCCGGGAAGTATTTTTTTTAAACATGATGTCTGTGTACATGAACAGGCTGAACAGCTGAATTATGTTTTTTTGAGTGGTGTATTTTTTATTTCATTGCATATGTTTGAGAAAAGCACCATACATGCCTTAGCCGTGAAAAGGGCTTGCCGGCTTCGTATCACTAGACGGCCTCCCTTACTGTCAGCCGTCTATACCTACTCAGCCGGCAAGCCCTTATTTCCCGGCGTGTGCAGTAATGTACTATTTCTCAAACATGCAATGAAATATTGTCTTTACGTTCCTTATAATAGGCTCGGAAGTATCGCTTTTTGGGCGCAACAACTCGAGAGGACTGTAAAGGGATTTAATACTGCTTTTCAGGCTTAGGCCTGCAAAGTAACTTTTTTTTTGTTTCAACAACAAGGTCATTCACACAGCTGCCTGGTTTGACAAAAAGCAGGTTTTGTTTTTAAAGGGTGGTTGTTAGACTAAAATGTCCTATTTGTCAATTAATAAAATGTTGTTTTTAAAAGTATTTTTTTTTTATTTCATTGTATGTTTGAGAAAAGCACTAAACATGCCTCGTTGTGAAAACGGATTCCCGGCCTCGTATCCCTATCCGTATATACCTACTTGGCCGGAAATCCTCATTTTCCCGGCCTCTGATGTAATGTACTATTGCAGCGGCGGCAGTGCGAGCACGCGCGGCAACAAGCGCGCGCGCAAGCCGGCGCCGCGCGTCGAGGACCCGGCGGAAGAGGAGGACGTCATCAAGGAGGTGCATCGGGACGAGGAGTACGGTAAGCGACACACGGGACTTGGGGGGCTTTATGACTTGACATTAAAGACATTTATTTATTGTCAAGACTGTGTACACAAGGTCATATTACACAATTATAGTTTCAACAGCTTATCCATTTCGGACGTACAATATTAATTTCACTGAATAATTACATAAAACTTAACTATCTGCGCTAAAATATTCATTTAAGTTGTAGAAACATCTAGTAACCAGCCACTCTTTAAGTTTCCTCTTCTTGCGACTAATGGGGATGGACCGACAGTCAGCGACATTTGGCAATTGACAACATTCCATATTTCTAACAGATGAAAATTAATATGGGGCGAGAGAGCTTTGCGTCTTGTACACCCTAAAAAATGGTTTTAATTTATTCTTCTGTATGTAAAAAATATAAGAAAATACAGTCGCCATCAGATATATCGCAGCATATAAGGTGTTCATAAATATCTGAACACGACTCTTATTGACTGGGCGTTTCAGTACATGTTCAGATATTTATGAACGCCTTACATGCTGCGATAAATCTGACGACTGTACATGTAAAAACCGAAATCTACGATAACTATGCCTCAGAGATGGGCAAAAGTTAATCGATTAACGATTAACGATTAAGATTAACTTTTTTAATCACGATTAACGATTAAAATTGACGATTAGTTAATCTAATCGTACGAGTTCCGATTAATTTAATCTCGATTAAGTTAATCGTCGATAAATTTTTAGCGATTAAATTTTTAATCGATTATTTAATTTGATTAATTTTTCTCGATTAGATTATCTAATACCTATAAGATAAAATAAGATATTTTTTGTAAGTCTAAGTCCCTGCCTAGAACTTCTTAGAGTACTGCACTATAAAAAGCATCATGTATTACTGTAACAAGAGGGAAGAGGGAACGGTCGGATACAAAGGTATCCGAACCAAAAAAGTTTCTAAAGGTACATTTTCTGTCCCTGGACAAGACATATTGTATTTTCGTACAAGCACAAAATGCGCGTGTTTCTAACTTTTAATCGCGAAATTAATCGTGAAATTTAATCGTCAATCGAAGACTCTCTCGATTAAGTTAATCTAGATTAAATTAATCGTGATTAACTTTTACGATTAAATTTTTTAATCGATTATTTAATCGATTAAAAAATTAATCGATTAATGCCCATCTCTGCTATGCCTGCATAACGTTCTAGTCGTCGACCTATCCGCGAAAAAATTAAGCTGTCAATAATGTCAAACTCAACGTCATTCGTTTTTTTTTTGAAATTAGACACCAGACTGAAGAAGCCTTACCGTTGTGTCATAGTTTTAGAGTTACTACATTTTAGAATGAGTAAATTTTAATAAATAATTAGTAATCTCGGAAAAAATATAAAAACAGTGATAACGACGTTTCTAAGCGGAATACAGAAAAATAATAAAATTGTAGTGTTAAAAATGTGAAATGTTGTCAATTTATAAGCGGATTAGTCGGACAGTCGGCAAACTCCATTATCTACCAGAGTGGGCGGAGTAGTCCACCGACTAAAAAACAAAGTTCAAAATCGGCGAATAGTTGGCCGACTAATCGGCAATTCGAAAACCGATTAATCGGTTATTCAGTACATCTCTAGTAATAACTCATAGAAAATAAAATCTTGATAAATTAGTGTTATTAGTTGATGTTTTGTTAATGCTGTTGCAGTGTATCCCTCGTTGGAAATGAGTTCCGACGAAGATGAAGAGTGGACGTCGTCGCGGCGCCGGCGCAACTCGCGGAACAGGGTCGATTCTAAGTCTAAGGGAGATAAGTAAGCGATTGTTTTCATATTATCTTTTCATCGATTCTGTTTTCAATGTGGAAACATTACACTTTTATTTTTATAAAATTGACCCTACGTACAGACAGAGAGCGCCTATGTACTGTAGGGATGTAGGCCGGTAATAAAGAAGTATTTGGTTTAAATAAAGATTACTCACTGTCAAGTAATCGACATTAAAAATATAGATTATTCCTCTACGAGTCGCCACCAAACAGCCATATAAATTATTGTATTTCGGTCCAAAATATATTAAAAATTAACAAGTAAAGTGTTTCCCTGAGCCACCACCCCTATGGTGGAGGTGCGGGGTAGGGTCGCAGGTTCGAGTCCTGCTTACATTTATAGCCCCATAGGGTGTTTTCAGCTCACGCCATATTGCAGATTGTTAGTGGTGCTAATTCATTTTACTGCCAACGACAAATTTTTGGTAACTGACGTTTGAAGTCGGTGAATGTCACTGGTTTAAACGTAAAGGAAACAGGACTAAATATTTCGCAAATTGTGATTGTATTTTTTATTGGTATCACATGTCTATATGGGACTACCTACACTTAGACTGCTCTAAAAGTTAGAAATGACCGATAAAGTGCTCAACATTCCTACAGAGGACTAAAAACGCTACACATGAGACACACACGTAGAGGACTAAAACATGACGTCATCTGTGGATCGGGTACTTGTATGAAGAAAATAAATAATTTGCCATTTTCACCGTGAAAAAGTGCGTTGATTTCATGGATGGTCAATTATTGTTTTGTTTAATTATGAGGATACTAAAAACAATTTCTTAATTTCTTTTGGGTTAAAAAATTAATAATCTATATATATATTACGCGAGGCCGATTTTTGTACATCCCATCAGATCTACAGTTATGGTCCGATTTTGATAAATGATATGTCATTAGATTCGTCTCATGCTGGAGAGGTGCATAAAACTCTTGGAATTTTAATTTTTTCCTGAAAAGGTACTGAAAAATGGATTTGAAAAAACTACTGTGCGCTAACCACGTGACTTTGACCACGTGACCTGTGATCCCTATTTTGACATAAGATGACCAAATAATAATAAGCATGATTTGCTCACAAACCTGTAGTAAGTTGTTCAGCATGATGAAATATTATTTTTGAGTCGGCAACATAATATCCGCAACACTTAAAACATGTACGAATATACAAAAATAATTTTACAGTTTCTTGACAATGAATGACAGTAACCATATTCTGACAACTTTTAATGTCTTTTTTATTGGGGGCTATTATGTCAATGCTCTAAATTGCCAGGTTGTTTTTCTTTTTAAAATGTTAAAATGTATGGAAACTTTTTCGCATACCTGTTAAAAAGGTGGATAAAAAGCCGGTTAAGTGCGAGTTGGACTGGTGCTCGAAAGACTAGAAAACTGACCGTCATTCAAGAATAGATTATTTTATAGGCGAGTTTTACAATAAATCAAAGCAGAAAAAAATTAGTAAAACTAATTTACACGTCATTCAAATAGGTAAATTTATGATAGATTATTATAAATATGATTATATAAGTCCATCAAAAAAATAATTCCAAGGAAAATGGCATGAGTTATGGTAAATTAAATGGTATTTTACAAGAAAAAACTTAGTCCTTGCGCTTGCATGTCGACGGGATCGGAAATGTGGTCGAGTTGAGAATATGGACGACATGACAATGTGCCTAAGTTGGGAATGTATCTACATTGGTAATATGGATGAGTTGGTAAAATGGATGAGTTGGAAATGTGGACGAGTTGGGAATTGGAAGAGTTGGGAATGCGGATGAGTTGGTAAAATTGACAAGTTGGTAATATAGACGAGTTGGGAAAATGGACGAGTTGTTAATATGGGCGAGTTGTTAATTGGACGAGTTGTTAATTGGACGAGTTGTCAATGTAGACGTGTTGGGAATATGGACGAGTTGGGAATGTGGATGAGTTGGCAAAATGAATAAGTTGGGAACACGGACGACTGGGCAATGTGGACGAGTTGAGAATATGGACGAGTTGGGAATGTGGATGAGTTGGCAAAATGAACAAGTTGGGAACACGGACGAGTGGGCAATGTGGACGAGTTGAGAATATGGACGAGTTGGGAATGTGGATGAGTTGGCAAAATGAACAAGTTGGGAACACGGACGAGTGGGCAATGTGGACGAGTTGAGAATATGGACGAGTTGGCAATGAAGACGACTTGGTAATACGGATGAGTTGGTGATATGGAAGATTTGGCAATAAAGGCGAGCTGATAATAAGGACAAGTTGGTATTGCAGACGAGTTGGGTGTATCGTCGAGTTGGGAATATGGGCGAGTTGGAAATGTGGATGAGTTGGCAATGTAGATGAGTTGGTAAAATTGACAAGTTGGGAACATGGACAAGTGGGCAATATGGACGAGTTTGCATTATGGACGAGTTCGCAGTGAAGACGAGTTGGTAATACGGACAAGTTGGCAATGAAGACGCCTTGGTAATACGGACGAGTTGGTGATATGGAAGATTTGGCAATAAAGAAGAGCTGATAATAAGGACAAGCTGTTATTGTAGACGAGTTGGGTGTATCGTCGAGTTGGGAATATGGACGAGTTGGAAATGTGGATGAGTTGGCAATGTGAATGAGTTGGTAAAATTGACAAGTTGGGAACATGGACAAGGGGGCAATGTGGACGAGTTCGTATTATGGACGAGTTGGCAATGAAGACGACTTGGTAATACGGACGAGTTATCAACGTGGACGAGTTGAGAATATGGACAAGTTGGAAATGTGGATGAGTTGGCAAAATGAACAAGTTGGGAATATGGACGAGTTTGCAATAAAGACGAGCTGATAATAAGGACGAGTTTGTATTGTAGACGAGTTGGGTGTATCGTCGAGTTGAGAATATGGACGAGTTAAAAATGTGGATGAGTTGGCAATGTGGACGACTTGGAATTGTGGACGAGTTGGGCATATGGACAAGTTGGAAATGTGGACGAGTTGTATTTGTGAACGAGTTAGCAATATGGACGAGTTAGCATTGTTGATGAGTTGGAAATGAAGACGAGTTGGGAATGTAGATGAGTTTGGTGTATCGACGAGTTGGTAATGTGGACGACTTGGCATTGTGGACGAGGTGGGAATATGGACGAGTTGGAAATGTGGACGAGTTGTATTTGTGGACGAGTTGGCATTGTGGACGAGCAAGTAATATGGACGCGTTGGCATTGTGGATGAGTTGGGAATATAAACGAGTTGGCAATGAAGATGAGTTGGTAATACGGACGAGTTGATAATATGGACGAGATTGGCAATAAAGACGAGTTAATAATAAGGACGAGTTGGTATTATAGACGAGTTGGGTGCATGGACGAGTTGGAAATGTGGACGAGTTAGCAATATATATGAGTTGGCATTGTGGATGAGTTGGGAATATGGATGAGTTGGGAATAAAGACGAGTTGGTAATATGAACGAGTTGGCAATGTTGATGAGTTGGGTGTATGGACGAGTGGGCAATGTGGACGATTTGGCATTGTGTACGAGTTGGGAATATGTACGAGTTGGGAATATGAACGAGTTGGAAATGTGGACGAATTTTATGTGGTGACGAGTTGGCATTGTGGACGAGTAAGCAACATGGACGCGTTGGAATTGTGGACGAGTTGGGAATATGGACGAGTTAGCAATATGTTCGAGTTGGCATTGTGGACGAATTGGGAATATGGACAAGTTGCTAATGGAGACGAATTGGTAATATAGACGAGGTAGCAATGCAGATAAGTTGGGTATATGAACGAGTTGGCAATGTGGACGTGTTGGGTGTGTGGACAAGTTGGCATTGTGACCCAGATGGGAATATAGACGAGCTGACATTGTGGACGAGTTGTATTTGTGGAATAATTAACATGTTACCCTAAAATGCGAAACTTGATGGTAGAAATAACCTACATATGATGCAAATTTCAAAAAAATCGACTCGCTCAAGAATAAATCATATTTGAATTAATGACGTCTGGCTGATCATTCTTATTCTTATTCAAAATAAAATTTGTCAAATTATGCTGTCACCACAACAAATAGATTTTTTAAGGCTTCCGTTTTTAACGACTATGGTAAGGAACCCTAAAATTAGGTTTATATTATAGACTTGAGAGTATAGATAGCATCTCCCTCACTCTTCTGTCAGACACTATTTCAATGAGAGGAAAGACACGAAAGTTTGAATTTGGAATTTGGGTATACGTAAGGCCTTCAGCTCTAAATTTATTGAATAAAATATATCTTATATTCTTTTCTCAAACATGTTTAGCTGTTTTATATATTGGATTTATTTTATTACACATATTTGACACATTCTTTTTTTTATGGTGGAGTATTGTCAGTCAGTAATTTATTTAGATTAGTAAGTAGGGTTTGATTAAGAGTTATACTGGCGTAAGAATTACAAACACAATGTGAAATTGTTATTGAATAAATGATTGATGATGATGACATGGCAGCACCCATATTAAGAAAATTTGCACGATCTATTGAATTTCATAAAAAAAAAAAGCATTGATAATAGTGGTTTTTCGTGTATTCTATAAACGTTTTTTACTCTCTATTACATACAATTGAGTTTATGTAACATTTTTTACTATCAATATTTTGAAGTATTTACGATTATAAATGAATACATACACAGTTACGCACTCCATGATTTCCTTTTTAAAACCTGCGTAGTGAGTGACCAAATCTGTCGTTTCGATTCATGTGCTATTTCTGGAAATTGATAGAAATCGATCAAATCGATAAATGTATGTCCTGAAGAAAGGACAACAAATTAAAATTCTACCAATCTTATGTTCGGTCCTATGAAAATATGTCAATTATTTTTTTACGATTTGGGACTATTGTCATGAATTATATTTTTTCCTTAAATCGAATAATATGCATTTTATTTGTGAAACAGATCAGCAGATCACATGGCATTAATGCACAAGTTATTTTTACAAAAGAGTTGAAAAAGTTGTCACGATGAACCTGGCAGTTGGCTATCAGGCCTGGCTCTATCTAGCCTGGCATGTCTTAACGTTTTTGAAATATCATTTTAACGTGTTTTTTTACAGTATTTATTCTTCTTTCCCCAAAAACTTCTTATCGATAAAGTAGTTATTTTCTGTAACACTACCGGATTTCCATATTCTAGCGGCGGTTCGACGCCGCAACGGGTCTCTAGTATCATATAATTTTCGTACCTTTGAATTCGCATATTTCAAAGAATAGTTTTTTGTTTTTATTTTTTTTTCTTTGTATCATGACCTATTGAGCAAATTTTATTAATATTTAACTATAACTACACTATGTTGTTAATTCAACATCAGTCGCATCTCGTATTGTCCTCACCAAGATGCTAACAGTGTTGTTATTATCCGGTTCGAAGGACCAATGCTCACACTCACTACACTTGTCACTTGTTACCTTTTGTATTGAAACTGCACTGTCACTTTAACTTTTACCCGTTTAATCATTTTTTTTTTGTTATCTCTTTGCTTGCGGGCCCCGAGGGACCCTTTGCACTGCTTGGTTCTGTCGCGGCCCGTCCTTTTGAACGGGCCGCCGAAACCGTTTAATCAATAGATTGACAGACCTTATATGTATTCTGTGTAAAAACAACGATAGCGTGATTCAGCGATGTAACACCGCCATCTAGCGGTTCATAGGAACTAAACAAAATGCCTATGCTGAACAGATAGACTGATTCAAGAGGAAGGTTTATATGTATAATACACGCATAATTCTGGAAGAGATCCCTTAAAGCGATAAGTTCGCCTTTGTACATGCTTATTCTTTTGTAATGTGTTTTTCTTGTTTTTATGTACAATAAAGTGTTTACATACATACATACATATATAATTTATCAATATTGCATGTGTGCGAAGCCGGCGGGTCTCTAGTAGTATAGATGTAGAAAGCGGGGTTGGCGCAGTTGTCCTTGGCAAGTGTGTAATGTGATATTAAGAGGCCTTATTCCTTTTAAAATGTATTTTTTGCATATTATGACAAATATATTGATAATTTCCACCAACTTTTTGAAGCGAATAATATTTTTTCCCGAGTTCTAGGTAGTAAGATTACAGTTGACTCGTATCCTCCGTGGTACTCACGTCCATTGAAGTGCGCGATTAAAGAAAAATTCAAGTATTTAAAAAAATATAATATATATAGAAATAAATCGGACTTACTTTCTTTTAATGTACTGCGTGATAGAGTGCGAAGACTGGAGCAACAATGTTTTGATTCGTACATCAGCAATGTCGAAAGTGATATATGTAAAAATCCCAAGCACTTCTGGTCATTTATAAAGTCGCGGTCCAACTCTCACGGCATACCTAGCAGCCTAAATTATGATGGTCATTCTGTTAACACTGGGACGGATATATGTAAGGCTTTTTCAGAATATTTCCTATCCTCCTTCGCAGCGTCTAACGCGAATAACTTGAACCCTGTTGCTGGTAATGAAGTTAATTCTACAGCTTTCCTGGCAAACATTGAAGTGAGCCCTGCCGTGGTTAGAAATCTTCTGCTTAAACTTGACCCATCTAAATCAGCTGGCCCGGATGACCTACCTGCTCAATTCTTGATACAGTGTGCTGAAAGCTTGGCAATTCCCGTTTCTTTGTTATTCAAGCGATCTTTCTCTGACTGCATTGTCCCGCCTTTGTGGAAATTGGCATTTATCACACCAGTCCATAAAAAAGGACCAAAAACGGATGTAAAAAACTATAGACCAATTTCAAAACTATGTATATTGTCGAAGGTCTTGGAAAAGATAGTGTATAACCAAGTGTACTGTGCTGTTAAAAAATCTATTAGTCCCAGTCAACACGGTTTCTTGCAGCGCCGGTCCACTGTCTCCAATCTCGTTCTCCTTAATGAATATGTCACTGACGCAATGGATAAAGGCAGTCAGGTTGATGTAATATATACTGATTATAGCAAGGCTTTTGACCGAATTGACCATGGTATCCTACTTTCCAAGTTATGTGATGTTGGTATCAGTGGCGACTTGCTGAGGTGGTTTTCTTCATACATTGATAATAGGTCTCAAGCTGTTGTAGTCAATAATTACATATCTGGATGGGTGACTATTCCAAGTGGCGTACCACAAGGTTCTTTGCTTGGCCCCTTGCTTTTCAATATTTTTATTAATGATATTAGTAAATGTTTTATAAATACCAAACTACTTTGTTTTGCTGACGATATGAAGATTTTTAGGAAGGTAAACTCGACCAGTGATTCACTGTTGATTCAGTCAGACCTCGAAAGACTTGATAAGTATTGTCTGGAGAACAAATTAGATCTGAATCCACTAAAATGCTTTTCTCTGACATTCTCTAGGAAACGTAATCTACTCCAAACTACTTATAAACTTAAGGGTCAACCATTGAACAAGGTCCAATCCATGAGAGACTTGGGGGTGGTGCATGACTCCAAACTTCTATTTGACACTCATATTGATAACATAGTTAGTGGTGCTTTGAAAATATTAGGTTTTATAATGCGTAGTTCTGTCCACTTTACTCAAGCGAAAACAATTAAGATTCTGTTCTGTTCGTTAGTTCGTAGTAAACTAGAATATGCATCACAAATTTGGAATCCCTGCTATAATACTTACATAGATAGAATTGAACGTGTCCAAAATAAATTTGTTAAATACTTAAGTTATAAACTAAAACAGCCTTACACTTCATCCAATTACCTTAATGTCTGTAGGAAGCACCATCTGATCCCTTTATATAAGCGACGGGAAATAGCTGATATCACTTTCGTGCTACAAATCACAACGGGTGGCGTTGACTGTCCTGAACTGCTTCAAGAACTGTCATTTACTGCGCCTTCTCGGTCCAAAAGGCATTTCCCCCCCATATCTCTGAGGCGTACATCATCCAACTACAGACGAAATAGTTTCCTTAACCGCGCTAGTCGGCAACTGAACAGCTCGACGAGGGAGCTTGATATTGATGTATTTAATTGTGTAGTTCCTTCTGTGAGGCGTAGTTTAGCAGAGGCGTTTTTCAAATGAGCGTTATAGAATCTCGTGTTAGTGCAGTTTAGTATTTAGTATTAGTATTAAGTATTTGTGTTGTTGGCCTAGGAAGGCTTCATGAATAAACTGTAAGTGTATACGTATTTCTGCTGTGTGTGCGCGCCGTATTAATAATGCGCGTTGTTACTTATATGTTTCATATACGGTGTCTATCTGTGAGTTCCTGTAATTGGCTCTGTAATTCTATTTAAGTTTTCCTTTTATATGTCATAATTAGCTGTTGGTTCTCCTTGAATAAATAAATAAATAAATAAATAAATAAACATAGCTATTTCATGCTTACATTGCGTGCAGTTCAAAATAAGTTGAAAAAACGAATTTTCCGCGTGAATTTTGTCAATATCGAGTAGTTTTTGAAACAAAAATTATCAATGAAAAATTCAAACTGTTGGTTTCAGATATATACCAATAAATCCCAATAGCCCTGTTCTAGGTAGTAACATCAATAATATGTTAAGAAACATGTTTGATCATAGAGAAAAATGTCTAAAACAATCAGCATTTTAAAAGGAATAAGGCCTCTTAAACAGTGTTGTGTGTGTGCGTGTGCGCAGGGACGAGTCGTGGTCGCCGCGCGCGCGGCTGGGCCGGCTGGTGCCGCGGCTGCGCGGGCCGGCGCGCGCGGGCGTGCGGCGCGAGTGCGTGCGCGCCGCGCTGCACGCCGCCGCGCACCACCATCCCACTCCGCATCCGCACGCCGCCGCGCACGACCAGAGGAAGGACCAGGTAACGTGTGCTCAGGGACAGTCGTGGTCGCCGCGCGCGCGGCTGGGCCGGCTGGTGCCGCGGCTGCGCGGGCCGGCGCGCGCGGGCGTGCGGCGCGAGTGCGTGCGCGCCGCGCTGCACGCCGCCGCGCACCACCATCCCACTCCGCATCCGCACGCCGCCGCGCACGACCAGAGGAAGGACCAGGTAACGTGTGCTCAGGGACAGTCGTGGTCGCCGCGCGCGCGGCTGGGCCGGCTGGTGCCGCGGCTGCGCGGGCCGGCGCGCGCGGGCGTGCGGCGCGAGTGCGTGCGCGCCGCGCTGCACGCCGCCGCGCACCACCATCCCACTCCGCATCCGCATCCGCACGCCGCCGCGCACGACCAGAGGAAGGACCAGGTAACGTGTGCTCAGGGACAGTCGTGGTCGCCGCGCGCGCGGCTGGGCCGGCTGGTGCCGCGGCTGCGCGGGCCGGCGCGCGCGGGCGTGCGGCGCGAGTGCGTGCGCGCCGCGCTGCACGCCGCCGCGCACCACCATCCCACTCCGCATCCGCATCCGCACGCCGCCGCGCACGACCAGAGGAAGGACCAGGTAACGTGTGCTCAGGGACAGTCGTGGTCGCCGCGCGCGTGGCTGGGCCGGCTGGTGCCGCGGCTGCGCGGGCCGGCGCGCGCGGGCGTGCGGCGCGAGTGCGTGCGCGCCGCGCTGCACGCCGCCGCGCACCACCATCCCACTCCGCATCCGCATCCGCACGCCGCCGCGCACGACCAGAGGAAGGACCAGGTAACGTGTGCTCAGGGACAGTCGTGGTCGCCGCGCGCGCGGCTGGGCCGGCTGGTGCCGCGGCTGCGCGGGCCGGCGCGCGCGGGCGTGCGGCGCGAGTGCGTGCGCGCCGCGCTGCACGCCGCCGCGCACCACCATCCCACTCCGCATCCGCACGCCGCCGCGCACGACCAGAGGAAGGACCAGGTAACGTGTGCTCAGGGACAGTCGTGGTCGCCGCGCGCGCGGCTGGGCCGGCTGGTGCCGCGGCTGCGCGGGCCGGCGCGCGCGGGCGTGCGGCGCGAGTGCGTGCGCGCCGCGCTGCACGCCGCCGCGCACCACCATCCCACTCCGCATCCGCATCCGCACGCCGCCGCGCACGACCAGAGGAAGGACCAGGTAACGTGTGCTCAGGGACAGTCGTGGTCGCCGCGCGCGCGGCTGGGCCGGCTGGTGCCGCGGCTGCGCGGGCCGGCGCGCGCGGGCGTGCGGCGCGAGTGCGTGCGCGCCGCGCTGCACGCCGCCGCGCACCACCATCCCACTCCGCATCCGCATCCGCACGCCGCCGCGCACGACCAGAGGAAGGACCAGGTAACGTGTGCTCAGGGACAGTCGTGGTCGCCGCGCGCGTGGCTGGGCCGGCTGGTGCCGCGGCTGCGCGGGCCGGCGCGCGCGGGCGTGCGGCGCGAGTGCGTGCGCGCCGCGCTGCACGCCGCCGCGCACCACCATCCCACTCCGCATCCGCATCCGCACGCCGCCGCGCACGACCAGAGGAAGGACCAGGTAACGTGTGCTCAGGGACAGTCGTGGTCGCCGCGCGCGCGGCTGGGCCGGCTGGTGCCGCGGCTGCGCGGGCCGGCGCGCGCGGGCGTGCGGCGCGAGTGCGTGCGCGCCGCGCTGCACGCCGCCGCGCACCACCATCCCACTCCGCATCCGCATCCGCACGCCGCCGCGCACGACCATAGGAAGGACCAGGTAACGGACGGCTGAACTTATTTATTTCTACACGCACAATACCACATCGTAAGATCTCTATATAGTATTTTAAACAACAGTTGTATAAAAGGGGGCAA
This sequence comes from Apotomis capreana, assembly GCA_947623375.1. Lineage (NCBI taxonomy): Eukaryota > Metazoa > Arthropoda > Insecta > Lepidoptera > Tortricidae > Apotomis > Apotomis capreana. The sequence continues at coordinate 1,604,346 of OX392522.1, forward strand.
TACGCTCACATCGTAAGAGAGATGCCACTAGCGTTTTTTGACCTACTTATACAACGTTGCATACAATACTTTTTCTACGACTCGACATTACATAAATAAAATGCAAATAAACAACAAAAAAATAATTAGCTGTTCCCGCTCGGAATCAATAAAAAAAAAAAAAAGAATTATCTCTGATAAACTTTTTTTTATTGACGACCATCTGTCAAAAAATATGATCTTATACCTAAAGGTATACGTTCACTATACTATACATCCAAGCACAGAAGAAATTTTTTTTTTAAGTTGGCAGCATTGCCTTAGTACAATAAGTTTTTTTTAAAATGCAAATTGTGTGAATGCAGCTGTTTATTTTGTAACCTGTGGTACTAAGTAATGCTTTTTTGGCGACATTATAACATCGTTTAGCAGTGTTTTTTCAGGCAGTAGAGTATAGACTTTTACAGACTTTCATAATTTATGTCTTTATATTAGAGTTAGTAACTATGTAAAGAAAACCACTACACTAGCGTTGTTGCTTTTCTTTAATTATAATTTTGTATTTGCCGCCTTATCCACAAACCTTGTACGACATCACGTGACAGCGACTCGTTCACAAGTGTCACTGTCAGATGCTGTCAGTGGAATGTAAATGTGAGGTTATGTTGAGAAGTCATCTAATGTGCAAAGATTATTTTTATTTCATGTAAAAGAAATATCAGGACCTAGAATAAAGGCTTTAAATGTTGTTTTTTTGTCTTTACAGGTGAGTTAGTTATTTGTTTAGAAGTGTTAAAAGTGGAAATACATGTACATAACCTTGTCAATAAAAAAATGTTTTGTCTTTACAGAAAAACGCAATTTCGTCTTTATTTCACCCATCAGAGTGTGATACTATTATAACTATATAAATAACAGAAAAAAGTACTGAGTTGAAAAACATACTCAAAGGCGCACGCGAATATCGTCCGCGTAAAAAAAAGGAACTATGTTCTTTTCGGGTTCCGTACCTATAATAAGTAAAAACGGGACTCTGTTACTGAGCCTCCGTTGTCCGTCCGTCCGTCTGTCTGACCGTTTGTCTGTCACCAGAATGTTTCTCGTGAACCGCGATAGCTAGACAGTTAACATTTTCACAGATTATGTGTTTATGTTGCCGCTATAAAAACATACAGAAAACAAAAAGTTACCTAAACATTATTTTGTTTGTACGGAACTTGCACTTGGATGGCTTTTTGCTTCTTCGCAGTTAGTTAAAAAGTATTCTATAACCATTTGGGTATGCTCAACTAACTAATATTGATAAAAAGATTAATTAGGAAGTCAAAATTTTAAACGATTTTCTGCCCGAAAGTGGGACCCAAGTCTCTGTGAGCTACTACAAAAAAATCCCTTTTTTTCTGTAAGAAGAAGTTATGATTTAGACATTTAAAGTTTTATAAGAATACTACAGACGTCATTCTATCATCAAAAGCAAATAAATTTTTTTTTTTACGTATTCCGGACATTTTTTCCAAGACCTTCTTTTCATTACCTCCCTCTATTTTTAAGGAATATTCAATAATACATAAAAAAATATATAATTCGTCGTAATTTAGCAACACATTGAGCGATGCATTTTTATTTATTCAATGGATAAGCATATGTTTTTATTGTTACAGAATGCGAAGCGAGCAGTGCTAGCCACGAAAAGCAGACGGCCGCCCCCGCCTGTTCATAATACGCCAAATAACAAGAGTAAGTATCTTTGAAACTTTAAGACACGCAAACTGTAGCGCAAACTTGATTGTTCATTGAACAATTAAACTATTTTGCCTCAGTCGATAGATTAGATTAGATTTATTTATTTCATAATAACAAATTACGTTGTAAATTACCCAAGTTTGATCGTCAATCCATATTAATCTTAATATTATAAATGCGAAAGTGTGTCTGTCTGTCTGTTACCTCTTCACGATTAAATCGCTGAATCGATTATGATGAAATTTGGCTTGGAGATAGTTTAAGATCCGAGGAAGGACATAGGATAGTTTTCATCCTGGAAATTATCCCTAAAAAGATTGAAAAGTGAGTAAGTAATTCATGATGACATTGATGACCCTGTAGGAAATGTAATGATTAGACCAAAAGCACAATTGCTCTTACATTTGCTTAGGCGCTTTTAATAATCCCTTTTATTAATTAAGGTGATTAGGTGGATATCTATCGTGTTGTACGAGGTTGCTTCCATACTTCCAAGTTCCACGCGGACGTAGTCGCGGGCAAAAGCTAGTAGAAATATAAAATTATTAATAACAGTCATTCAATCGAATGTATGAAAAATTATTGACATGTGACATTTGCGTCGTCTTTTTCATATTTTGCTAAGTTTACGGTGCGTCAACGTCTTTTGAGCAGCGTTTTCTAGAGTAAGCGTTAAAAACGTGATGCCGTACGTCGCTCCGTCACCGTTTTTTGAGCAGCGTTGTGTGGTAGATACGATACAAACAAGTTTTATTATGCATTTTTAACTTTTGTTTTTTATTTCTTTCAGATTCAAGACTGAAAAAGGGTATGAAGACGGCGAAACAGCGCCTCGGGAAGATCCTAAAGATTCACAAAATGATATATTAGCGTAGCGTAGCCACGTCAGCACCGGGTATGATGCACAAATATATTCACGCCGCTCCCACGGCCTCTGTGAGGCAGACCCTTTGTCTTCTCTTATTTAACACTTTCAACACCGGGAACCCGCTCCGTGGGCACTGTGCTCGTAGCAAGTTTTCGCTACATACGCATTTCCCCATGTTATCGGCTACGCGCGTAGCGCTACGAAAAGGAGGTTGCGAAAGTGTTAAGGAGTTTTTTCGCTAGTTTGAATGAGCCACTCCGTAAAACAGCAACATAACGAGGCATCGCACTTTTGATAGCACGGTACGACTAAGAGCCGATATTAAAATTAATTATCCCAGAAAATATTGGTCGGGTAAAAGCAAAAAAACAGCATAATATTTATGTTTGAGTTTGATTTTAATTGTTGAAATTGATGACGTGACTTTAGAAATTAAAATGGCTACTTTACGTATCTATTTATATACTTTATACCATACGTAATAAACCTTAGTTGGACATATTTTACAAAATTTGTAGTTAAAATCAAGTTGATTAAGCAATAATGTTGATATTTTATTATTTTTATGTTTAGGACACCGACTTAGTTTTATTATGACCTAAATGTTCAATTTAGGTTAAGAGTAGTGGCATACAAATCTTCATATATTTGTGCAATATACTCCACGACCACAGTATAACGAGTAGTAAATCTTGGAGCAAATTACATCGCGCGGTTTGTATGTGTGCGCGCCGTGTGCGTACGCGTTCGACCTGCGTCACAGTGACTGTTTTGTATAGTATTTTGATTTAAGTTGTGTCCGATCCACTAAAAGGAAACAAAGCCATTGATCACTAATGAGGAGTGTATGAACATTTTGGAATATCTTGAATAATTCTTTATAGGTAAATAAACAAAACATAGAAGTTATTTTAAAATTAGAATAACCCTCCTCATCCCTGAAAAAAAAACGGATTTTTCTGTAGGTAGCTTAAAAATGAAATGATTTTTTCTCGCCTTGTACGGGCATTGTATGGTAACCTAATCGAGGTGATAATTTTTCCAACGTGACAGGAGTGTTGTTGTGTTCTAGATATTTAGGTAGTATAATTAGAGAAAATTATAGGAACAGTAAAAGTTGCTTATTCATTGCAATTTATATCATCTAGGAGCTCGGCAGCACGCTTGCCAAGTCGAAAAAAAGCACCTCGTTTAAGCTACCGAACGATGCCCGTACAAGGCGGGAAAAACATTTTTATCTTTTTTTTAAGCTACAAAAGAATCTGTATTTTTGTTTCTAGAAATACAAACAAAACAATAAACAAAAATTCAAGTTTTTTTTTAATACTATTTACTATTTCTGCTAGTCTCAGGTAGACAGGTTCATGTCAGCCGATGATCTATTGTAATTTCCAGGCGGTTGTAACGACTTTACAATATGGTAATTTTGGTGTTGTACAATACGGTATTTTGACTATTGTGAAAATATATTATGTCATTGAAACCACTAAACATACATTCAAAAATACACGGAACCATATTAACTACCACTAACTTTTACACATTTTACTATTTTTAATTGGACAAAAACTAAAAAGAAGTGTTTTGACTATTGATTTTTAAGACGTCACAAGCCAGCTTCATTGAAACTTCAAACTAACACATCGTTTTTAGGGTTCCGTACCCAAAGGGTAAAAACGGGACCCTATTACTGAGACTTCGCTGTCCGTCCGTCCGTCTGTCCGGCTGTATCTCAAGAACGATGATAGACAGTTGAAATTTTCACAGATGATGTATTTCTATTGCCGCTATAACAACAAATACTAAAAATAAAATAAAATCCCATACAACAAACTTGTTATAGATTTTGGTACGTAACCCTTCATGCGCGAGTCGGACTCGCACTTGCCCAATTTTTGAAATTTCATAAAGAGTATCTGATTTGAGCCGTCATCTAATACCGTAATAGCGAACAATGACTGTTTCCTTCAAATGGATCGGACACAACTAAACCCAAAATACTTTAAAACAGTCACTGTGACGCGGGCCGAGCACGTACACGGCACGCACACATACAAAACGCGCGGTGTACTCTGTTCGAAGATTTACTACTTGGTTATACTTACTGTGCCCAGACGTACGTTTAGATGTATATTTTATATATGTAATTGTATGTAGCGCACGGACCAATATGTGTTGTGGGTGTGTGGGTTTTTCGGTTTGTCTGTCAATGTGATACCACACTATTGTCAATCTTCTTATATTTTTAAGGATATTTTCGACTTCTTAATACTTAATTATGTCTTTCAATGTATTGGTTTTTCCAGACATAGTATTGATGTGTGAACTGTAAATGTCCGAAATTGTTGATGAAACGGACCTTAAAACGTTTTTTTACGTCGACGAGTCTGTATATTAGAATATGATGATAAATACATGGCTACTATTTTTTTTATGTTGTGCGTACATATAGTAGGCGTGTGAGTTAAGTCCATTGAGATCTGAGGCTACAGAGCGGATGCAGCCCTTTTTCTATTTTTAGCCGACTTAAAAAGAGGAGGTTTTCAATGCGTTTTTTTTACATTCTATATTGCGTTGTTGTTATTTTTTTATAAAACATGTGTATGATGAAAATGAATTCACGCGCCAACTCATCACAACAAATCGCCTGTTGACAAAAAAAACTCCCTAAGTAACAAATACAGTTCGACCAAAAAGCGTAGAAATTAAAACGTGGCAATACTTTAGAGTCGTCCCCGTTTTCTTATTGATTTGAAAGGGAGGACACTACAGTATTGCCACTTTTTAATTTGTACTCTTTTTGGTCGGACTGTATCTACTCAAAATAAAGCTCGTATCTCAGTATCAATTTACTAAGTAGATACGAGGTTTTGAAGAGCATTGACAAATTTTAGTGAGTTTTTGTTGTCACCAGGTCGAAGTATAGTAAATCTATACAAGTTTATTTATTAAATGCCTTTAAAATTTCGGTCATTTAAAGAGCAGACAGAAGTGTATGATTATATAAAAAAGTAAATACTGACATAGGAAAATAAAAAAAAACTGACATAATAAAACATGCAAATTTTATACGAATTCTAGAACTATAATAAAATTATATTCGTTCTATTATATTTAGATCTGATTTGTTTTGTGATTCGCTTTTTTACTTATAAATGTGTTAAGTCTAAATTATAAATTGTTATTTTATCTTGACAGACTTGATATTACCGCGTATATTAATAAAACAAGCACCAAAAATCATATAAAATCTATGAAAAATCGACGCATCATTTTTAATTATTATAATTACAGTCAATCGGGGTAACTTTGACCCTTCCGTATAACATTGACCCACAGCCCCATACTTACACTGTCAGTTTATTTTTTTACTGCTACAGTGCATAAGAAATGTATTTCAACAGTTAAAACAAAAGGAAATTTGGTGGGAGAGATCCCTTATAGGTATATGTTCGCCATTGTACGTATGTTATTTGTAATAGATGTATTTTTAACTGTTTTTGTGTACATTAAAGTGTTTACTTACTTAAAACATATTTTAGTTTACAATTTTAAATACATTATCTATGCACTGTAGCAGTACAACAGTTAAAACAGGCAGTGCAACTGTGGGTCAAGGTTGAATGGAAGGGTCAAAGTTACCCCGATTGACGACTCATTTTTAAATGAACATTAAAATTGATCAAGTCCCTTGAACCGTAGGAGAGCATTTCTCAAAAAGATTGTACAGAATGAAGACGTCAATTAAAAGTGCAATATATTTTTCTTATCTTCCTAATTTTCTTTGTGATTTCAGATTATTTATAATTAGAACTGTGTAAGCATAACAGAACCTTAATTATGAAACACAGCCATAAAATTGGGGTTATTCCCACCTGTTACCACCAATTTGTTACCACTGGTAACAGCTGGGATTATTTTTCCCACCTTTTACCACTGGGAACTGCTGGGAATACGAATTCTCAGCTGTTACCACTAAAATTAATTGGTGGTAACTACTGGGAGTTTTTTTTCCCACCTGTTCCCAGTGGTAACAATTGGGAAAAAAAATCCCAGTAGTTACCACTAATTAATTTTAGTGGTAACAGCTGAGAATTCGTATTCCCAGTAGTTCCCGCTGGAAAAAGGTGGGAAAATAATCCCAGTAGTGACCACCATCACCAAACTTAAATTATTTATTCAAAAATAACACAAAATGTCAATAGGTATAGTCACTTAACCTAACACAGCCCAAATAAGTAGGTATTAATCAAATAACCCACCCCGAGTCATTCCGGGAGCAAAGGTACCGTGCCCATCACGCTCGCTGCATTACCGCGTTGAATCGCAATCGACAGCCTTTGCAACAGGAATGAACCGGCACGGGGGTCATGACCTCTCTCCCACAGACGGCGCCCGACTTCCGCCAAGAACGCTCTGGCTTCTGAGCACCAGCAGCCAGTTGTCTCCACCGCGAGAGGGACAAATAACTAATTTGTCAGGGCGGAGTACTTGCCCCTGCTTTCTAAGGGCAGCCGTCTCGGCCGCCGCTCCGGCCGCACAGATGGTACGACCCAGGTGCGAGGCAGCGAACGTGCTGACGCATGTTGCGCCCCACAGCAGGCACTTTCCCTTCTGCCACGGCACCAAGGTCTAACCATCCAGCCTTTTCCCATCCGACCTACTCAACCCTGAAGGCTCCAGAACACATGGTATGTTGGCTGACACTAAGCGCCCTTCGCACGTAGTCGTTCAGAGCGTGATGGCGCGAGAATCTCCCCGCGCAACGACAGCAACTCAACGCATGGTGCCCGTTGCTCTCCACCCTGGTACCGCAGATGCATAAATGTGGTTCACAAACATCGCAGCCCAGGCGGAGAGCCACAGCCACCCGCATCGAGTCGTCGTCGAGCAGAGTGCCTAGGTAGGGGGAGGAAAGTGCATGTAACCACGCCCCAGACTCCGGCTTCGACACGGCTCTCAACCTTGCCCTATCCACCCCCTCCGCGCCATCGACAAGAGAGCACAGTATCCGCGCCACCCCTGCGTCGTCCCACAAGCGCTGGCGGTCTGGCCTTTGAGGCGCACTACTATTCGGGTTGAGAGCCATCCAAGCATCCCGGGCATCAGACGCAAACAGTATGGTTGCCTTGTCACCTTCCACGGCCAATATATCAGTCACAAGGTCCACAACACCACACGCCGATGCCAAGAAAGCCGGAACTGATGTCCCGCGCACGCCGGATCCCCAAGCCACCACTCCGAATAGGGAGAGATGCAAGATCCCATTGATCTGAATTGAAGGAAACATTCAAGATTGACTCTAATGTCTCCCTCAACACAGAGTCAAAGGAGTCAACATCCCCGTGATGCAACCAAGCCGGCACAGTGCGCAGAAAGTACATGAGCTTGGGAACTGCGAAACAAGATCGTAACAAAGTGAGAGCAACGTGAGCCGAGAGATCTTTAAGCCTTGTCCCCGCCGCCAGAAGAATCCGCCTCCTCAACGAGAAAGCGTCAGAAATAACATCAGGGAAAATAGGCGACCCCAGGAGGTTAAACGTTTGCGTCGATAACATCCTGAGGCCGGGGGAGAGAGTTAAAAGAAGCAAAGGACCCACAGGATGCGGCACTGCAAGGGAAGAATTCGCACTTGGCACTGTTAACCTCCAGACCCAGCTCCTTGAATCGAGGAAGGATGGTATTAAGATCTCGCAATACCACCTCTGGCTTTCCACCAAGGGTGCCGTCATCCAGGTACCAGACATTCAAAGGAGCCTGCAGCTCCGATATGATCTTCTGGATGGCCAGGCTAAAGGCCAGTGGACCAAGTGGGTCCCCCTGCTGCGCCCCAACCTGGGAGAGTATTAGTGACTCGTTGTAGAAAAGATTAGAAGGTAACGAGTATACCTGGAAGAGGAATGGATAAAGGGAAGGCACCCTCTCTCTGACTTCACAAAGCAAGACATCGCGTTCGATGGAGTTAAACGCATTTTTAATGTCCAATTTAATAATGACACCATCTGCGTTGTCAGAATTTAAAGAAAAGGCCCGTGTGGCGGGAATGGCAGCCTCACATCCCAGCTTCGTCCCTAAACCCAACTGACACGGTCGCAAGTAGGCAGCCATCTCCTCCCTCACAGCCTGACACCCCAATTTAGCGGTCAACCGACGAAACGCGCTGCCAACTGCTATAGGTCTTAAACCCCCATCTTTTTTAGATAACGCACACAACGAGGCTCCGTAAATATATGAGCATACTTCAGGATTTACCTGACCACTAAGTAAGAAATTGCAGAGTTTAGTCAGGGAACCAAGTAAGCGAGATCCGCTATCACCAGCCGACCCAGACGTCAGCTCTTTTAAATGTACAGGCCGAATGCCATCTAACCCAGCCGCAGAACTACTGTTAAAGGACGCAATAGCCCCCGCAACATGTTCAGCCTCCGCACTATATGAAGGGATGGATCGGTCCGGCTCCAGCGGAAGCTGCAAAGGTCGAGATGGGGCCGGATGTTTTGATTGTAGATTGGCAAGTGTCTCCGGACTTTGTGGCGCCACTCCATCTTCCGACATAAGCACCCGGACTGCCCCTCTCAGGTCCCCCTCAAACACTTTAGACTGTATTGTCCTAACTACCGAGGGTGCCCTTGAGACCGTCGACCCCCGCTGAATCGACATTTCGCTTTACCTTGGCAGTAAGGTTACCCTCCGCTGTCGTTTCTGGTGCCCTGAGTGCCGTATATGCAAGAGTTAGTAAAGCAGTCCATTCAGCAGTGCCATTGATGGCGATACATCTATCAATGATATCACTCAACCTACCCGCCGCAAGCAGTTCTGGTCTTAGCTGATATGTTTTTTTTTTTCAGAATATCTCCGCAAAGTTAGCCGTTAAATACTCGCAGTACCTTTTATTGATTTTACAACACTAAGTTTAAAGTCCCAATTATTTGTAGTTTTTTGATTTATTACGTAAGTATTAAAGGCGTTTACTAAAAAGGTTGTCTGATATTTTACCTATTATTTATAATAGACACGAGTTAAAAACTTAGAGTAACCATTTAACGATATAAAACCGCAGAAATGTGTTGTAAAGAACTATTCATAATTAGTACTACAACCATCTTTGACTCCTAAGCGTATAGGTATTATAAATATGTATCCCGATTATTTACTTCAGCTTCATACATATTTCACGTAAAAAGTTATAAATTAGTAGTTTCTTAACAGAATCTTTCCAGAGAGTCAAATCCATTTCAAGCAAAAACAGAAATCTTGAAGTTATATCTACAAAAACCGATTTTCGATCCGATTTCGACAGTGCGTGCTTTTCAATATGGTTTACGGATTAGGTTACTAAACTCATCTTTATTTCAAATTCATCGTATTTATAAAGTTTAATATCCCAACAAACAAAAAATCCTCTTGTAGTGGCTTATATAGCCAAAAATACTATTCTTGTAAAGGCCATATTATCGCTAATAAGGGTGGATTTGGGCACAAATTATAAATACAATAACCTTATACTCAAATTATAGTTGCTTTATTATTTGCTTTATTTATCTTGTAAGTGCTTTATTGTGACAAGCAACAAGGTAGTCAAACTTATAATGGCATGGAAAATGCACTAAAAAGGTTAATATACTTATAAGAACTATATTTAAAGCGTTTATAAGGGCGATTGTCCTTATACGCGTTTTGTTATGGTCCGATTTAAGGGCGTAAAATTCATAACGGCAAAACAAATGCCCCTAATAAGGTATTTGGCTCTTATAACTGTATGTTTATGACTGTGCAATAAGTTTATTTTCTTTTTTGTAAGAGTTTGACGAAAAATAATTAGTCAACATCTTCATGATTAGAATAGTAAACGGTACTTAAGTTATTTTTCTATTCTATGTTAGAGTACCCGAAAAATGCAAATTTATAGTGAAAACTGTGTGGGAATTTAAATTTGTGATAGATTATGGTATTAAACATGATGTGTTATCAACGCGCCTTTGTATTATTGCGGTTTTGTACTGAAAATGTGGTTAATTATTTAGTCATGCTTTATAAAAGGCCATTATAAGAGCGAAAGAAATTTGCACATCATCTACAAATACACTATGAGATTAAAAATCTATCATTAGCAATAGGTGTTGCTTATGATTCGCCATTTTAAATGTCGTTAGGGTTCCTTTCTCACAAGTGAAGTCCCTTATCTACTAAGTAACTAAGTCAGAAATGTTATAACTGTAGATATCCGACTCATCCAAATTTACCATCACACTTCGTCATACGTCGTGAATATATACAAGTTTTGCAACAATTTAATTTTTTGTCAAAATTGTAAAGCGTATTTGATATACGACCATTTTATTGCAGATGAATGCGAATATTGTAATCCGTAATTTAAATAGTAACAATATTTCTAAATAAATATTGACACTTATTATTAATCGGACGAGTAAGTATAAATTTAATATTTAAAAAAGTTTGATAAATTAGTCAAATACCGATTATTATTACATATAAAAGTACAATAAAACCAAATACTTCATTAATTCATTCATTTAACACGTCATTAATTACATTACATATAAAATTTGATTAATAAACTAACTTAAAATCGTTATTCATTAAATACATTTGGCTGAATGTACACGCGCTTGTGCCATTTTGATATAAGACGAATATTTAAAAAATGCTTTTGCACATGCGCAGTATTAGATGTCAAGAGCGGTTTACAAATAACCCCGCCATTTTTTACTAATTACTAGTTTATTTCGAAGTTTTTTCAATTCCTCATTTGACGATATGTCTGTATCACTGTCACTGCCGCTACAAATGTATTCCTCAGTGCTTTCCTGCTCACTCTCATGTTCCATAAAATAATCTTCTACGGAACCACCGGCTGCTACCTCGGTACCAGATTGGTCATTTTGTAGATTTACAGAAGTATTAAGCGTAACCATATAAAACCTTTTAATATAACACTATAGAGAACACAGCCCTTGTTAGTATTATATAAGTGAATATGGATTGCTTTAATTCTTATTAAGACTATATAAAATGCTATAATTCATTCGTTGGGTAAACATCTTATAAAAAGCTCCTATAAGCCGAAAAGCTTTATAGGTACCTTGTGCATTACTTTTATAAGAATGATTGGCCATATAAAACGCCTTTACAAGGCTTTCAATATTATACAGCTAAAACGCAATGTAGCTAGCTTCTATAAGAATATAAAAAAATTAACCCTTATTGTAGCCATATTAATTGGTTTTATTAACGTTAACATAACCAAATTATAAGAATAAAGGCAATTTTAGCCGAATTGTCTTATAAAAAGCCGTTAAAAGGTACATTGTTGTACGAATGCCATTTTAAAACAACTATGAGACTTTAGTCCTTATAGATTTAATTGTATAAGGTTATTTTGTTTGTTGGGATACGTGTAATTGAAGATTAACACTATGATAGGCACATTTGTAATAATTCTCAAATAAATTTAAGTTAGAATAACTAAAAAGGGATTGCGATTCAGCTAAAACACCACGTGAAATACAATGTGTAAGTTACTTCTCCCACCAGACCGAATCGAATACCAAATAAAAACAAAAAAATTAAAACAGATTACTTAGACGTTTATGTTTATGAAAGTCTATTTTGTCCCACAGTATCGTGTCGTATTGCAGTAATATTAGATACGTATTTTTGCTAATTTCACTATTTTGAAAACATTTTATTCCCAAAATTAAAATTATAAATAATTTGGTGGTAACTAATGGGATTCTTTTCCCATCTTTTACTAGGGGGTAACAACTGGGAAAAAAAAACCCAGTAGTTACCACCAATTTATTTTAGTGGTAACAGCTGAGAATTTGTATTCCCAGTAGTTCCCACTGGTAAAAGGTGGGAAAAAAAATCCCAGCTGTTACCAGTGGTAACAAATTGGTGGTAACATGTGGGAATTTTATTCCCAGTAGTTACCCCCTGGTAAAAGGTGGGAAAAAAATTCCCAACAGTTACCAGTGGTAACAAGTTGGTGGTAACAGGCGGGAATAACCCTAAAATTGATATAAAATTACTAAAATAATTGGTAACAAAATAGGAAAAAATATATTGAACTTTAATTGCAGTCTTAATTATGTACAAACTTTTTGATAAATGCTTATGGACGCGCAAAACGTGTCTTACTATAGGTATATATTAATTAGTCTATTGTATGACGTAATATTATAAAATAGGATGTGTTTGTTTTGTAAACTGTACTTTATCCACTTCCCCTTTATGTTCCGTGAATTTATTTCACTCTTATCCCCAAGTCTGTCAAGTTAAAGGTGTTATATATAAGATAAGATTTCGACCGCTCTATGTCATCCATTTCGTCTAAAAATACCACGAGCATATAAACTATAATTGTTGTAATATACTATACAATTGGATATTGATAGACTGACTTGCAAATAAATAACAGGTATTAAAATGAAATGAAATAAAGAGAAGCATTTCCATAATTATTTCTCTTTCTTTTATCGTACAGTCATCGTCAATATTGTGTGCAATATATCCAGCAAGGTTGGGAAATTTGTTCTATCGAAGGCACATAACTGTACATTTGTAAACTAATATTAACCTTAGTACAATTTGTTAAGATCTATGGGTATATATAGTTAACTGTGTCTTCGTTTGTACAGTCCGTGATCAGTGATAACTGAAAATGAGATTCAATTTTATATAAGGGACAATCTTACATAAATCGACCTAGTCTCAAACTAAGCAATGCTTGCACTATGGGTACTAGACGACGATATACATTATATATAAACAGCCATGACCCTGAAACAAACATTCAAGTTCACACTATCAGTTTTTTTTCTATTTTGAATGTGAATGTGAAAATTCAAAATAGCTCACCCATTCGCGTGTCACCGCCGAAGAAGTTTATTTCTAAAACCAGAATGACATTTTCAGTGATCGCGGACCGACTCTGTGGCCCTTGTGAAAATTCTTAGGGCCAAAACATAATTACAAGACACTAAATCGCATCGTCGTACGACGCGACATCGTGCCACGGTGCGACGTCGTGAGCTTGTAAAATGAATTTTAATTTTACATCTTGTCACATGAAGATAAAGTTCATTTTGGATTTATCCACGACACGACGTCGCATCGTGGCACGATGTCGCGTCGTACGACGATGCGATGTCGTGTCTTGTAATTGTGTTCTGGCCCTTAGGTGCATGAATTATCAAAAACGATACTACTGAAATAACACATTGTCGAGATCAACGGAACGTCGATTGAGCATTTGTCAAACTGAGTCACAAGCCCTAATTGACATGGTATTGATTTTTATTTCAGTCATTCCTGAAATGGTGTAGTATCATTTTTGATACCGTATGCGTCAAGAGATAAGTCAGATTGTCAGATATGACCTTGAAGCAAACGGGCTTAAGTTTCACAATAGATTTAATAATTTAGAGTTTATAATATCTTATGATCTTTTGTTTCTGGTTAAAATTCAACTTTACTCCTTTTCACTAAGGCCACAGTTACCGATGGTACACTTTTCATAACCTTTCTATTTCAATGCTATAGTGTATTATAACTGAAATCATTCAAAAGACATTATATTTTCACACCAATCTTGAGCCCACCTTGGAATCACTGTATGTAAATAGGTTATAAATTACGATTAAATTAAAAAAAATATAAAATTTATAAAAAATGTAGTTCGTAATAAAGTCAAATACTTATTCAAAGTGTTTTAATGAAACGCCAAAAATTTTATCATAACCTTATTTTGGAACGGATATTTTTATACGGCTTTCTGCCTCTGAAAGTTTACTACGGCGGTGGATTCATGAATGTCTCAGATCGCACGTATTTGTGGCCCGAGCCGAAGGTGAGGGCTATAGATATGCGATTTGGGGCTTTACGAATTACCGTCCGTGGTTTGCCTATAGTTTAACGTCTTGCCTTGGCAAGGAAATGACATTTTCTCCCCGCGTAGTGGGCAGATAATCCCACTTACTAATAGGCTGACGTAAAATATTAGTTTTTCGATGCTTTTCATGGACCTGTCGCATACAAAATATTGGCCTTATATTATTGGACTAATTCCCAAGATTAATAATTTGCAAGGTCATCTGGGGTAAGCGAAGCACTCAAATAACATTAGGTGTCGGGTGAATCAGATTTTTCAATTCGGGGTAAAAAATAAATAAATGTCAGTTGATTGTTTTATGCATGCATGTAAACACTTTATTGTAAACAAAACGATTAATTATCATCATCATCATCATCCTCCTAGCCTTTGTCCCATATCTTTGTAGATAATGAATTCTCAATCGGGGTCGGCTACCTAAATCCCAATGAATGAATGAATGTAGTTTATTCACTTGAATATATGGTACAAACATATTACAGGTGTTCCATAAAAGTAATCATACAAAAGCTTCCCAATATATTCAGCCAATGAGCATTGGCATGTGAAAATTTAAATGGCAACAAAGAAAAACTTGTGCCTTTTCATTGATTTGAAGCTATTGAAAACGGATCAAATAAAATTAAAATTAATATAAGATTGAAATAAAAATTAATATAAAATCGAATAACATAATAAAATCAAGATCCATTTGAAAATAATAAACAACAAAACAAAGATAAAAGTCAGCTGATTAAAATTAGTGCACAAATCAAAATGTTAAATACAGTTAAACATAATAATCTAAAAATTAAATTTAAAATTACTAACAGGATATTTCAAATAAAAATAATAATAATAATACAGTTATTAAATTCAAATTAAAATATCTTTTATGTCAAAATCCTTATTAGTTCATTAAATAATAATACCTATGCTTAGAATTAAAATTTATGTTCAAAAAATTCATTAATGCCATAAAAACAATTTTCTAATAATATTCTGAATAATGTTGTCTTAAATTGCTGATTATTTAAAGATTTTAGTAATGATGGCAATTTATTATAGATTTTGATGCACATGTTATGAGCGCTTTTGTTCCTTATTACTAACTTAGTATTTTCCATCAAGACTAACTGATGTTTTCTGTGCGCCCTAGTGGTTTCTTTATCACTATAGCTGAAGATTTCAGGATGTGTTCTAACAAAATTTGCTACTTCGAAAATGTAAACACAGGGCAGTGGTAGTAGTCCGAGTTTTTGGAACAGCGGTTTACATAAAATAAATAAATAAATATAAATAACCCACAAAAGGATTCCGTATCTCAAGGTCGACATAACATAGCCGTGGTACGTTTTTAATGCAGTTTGTAGTGACACAGTCTGTTTAATGCGCCATAGCGCAAATACAAATTTGTTAACTTTTTTACAGACTGCATCAACGTGCTCCTTCCAATTGCAATGTGTATCTAGGCTCATGCCGAGGAAAATAGTACTGTTCACCTCTTCGATAGTGTCGGAGTTGTGCGTAACTTTTAATGGATGTGTCTTAGATTTATGTGACTTGAATTGCATAAATTTGGTTTTACTGAGATTGATTTGTAGATGATTACAGTTAAGCCAATTGATAACATTGCTTAGGGCTCCATTGATTTCATCCTCAAACCTATCTGTGTTTCTACCTTCAACTATTATAGTTGTATCGTCAGCAAATAGGATACAATCTTGTTGGATGGAGTCGGGCAGATCATTAATATAGAGTAGAAACAAGAGAGGTCCCAAAATGCTTCCTTGGGGGACTCCATATGCGTTAATTTTATATTTTGAACTGAACGAAGTCACTACATGTTTAACCGTTTTGTTTATTTGGATACATTGTTCTCTGTTAGATACATAACTTTCAATCCAAGAATACGCCGGACCACGAATTCCGTACTTGTATAATTTTTGTAGAAGTAGCTTATGACATACTGTGTCAAATACTTTCGACATATCAAGGAATAACACTCCTACTGGTATACCTTTGTCTATGCATTTAGTTACTTTATCATTAAGGTGAAAACAAGCTAATGAAGTGGATTTCTTTTTCCTGAAACCATTTTGCTCTATTTTTAGAATGTTATATTTTTCTAAGTACTGTTCTATTCGTATATACATGGCTTTTTCATATATTTTCGATAAAATTGGTATTAATGTTATGGGTCTGTAGTTGCATAATTTTTTATTATCTCCTTTTTTAAATAATGGCTTTACTACTGATTTCTTTAGTCTTTGCGGAAATGTGCCTTGTTCAAATGATATATTGATTAAGTAAGAAACGTGAAATGACAGTGCAAACGCGACTTCTTTTAGTATTCTGGTAGGTATTTTGTCATAACCAGTGGATTGTGTATTTTTGAGGGATTTAATTATTTTATTAATCTCAAAGGGTACAGTTGGTGACAGGAAAATAGTATTTTGGTTAGATTGTATGGTATTTAAGGTCTGTGAATTCGTTCCATGTAACGTGGGTCATTGTCAGATTTAGGTGCGCGTCTTTCCGGTGGACATTTGCGAAATTAAGGTTTCCAGGGCCTAATTTTCTGATTAAATGCCTGTGAAAATAAAGAACGTTCCCTCTTCTATATTCTGATGTAATAGCTAAATAACCTAGATGCATACAAGATCTTAACTTTGGACCACCGAAGGGACAAATTTTGTTTTTTGAACTGACAATGACCCACGTATGAATTTTATTTATATTTATAAAATATTCATTAAATTCCTCGGCAATATCTTGTGGAGAATGCAATAGGTTATTGTGCCTATCTGTTATATTCTGTATTTCCTTCATCGGTGGGTGGTTAAGCCAAGATGTGGCGTAGGCACTAGTTTTTACGCAAGCGACTGCCATCTGACCTTCCAACCCAGAGGGGAAACTAGGCCTTATTGGGCTTAGGTGGTTCACACAATAATAAACATGTACAAAGGCGAACTTATCCCTATAAGGGATCCCTTCTAGTTAACCTTTCAGCAAATGAGAAAGTAATGGGATATCCAAAAAGATAGACAAACGAACAAGTTAATATGCACAGATGCACTAAGGACTAATGTCTTAATATAATAAAATATGTTTATTAAAGCTAGTAGGTATAAGGAAAATATTCCATACTGTTCGGCTTTCCCTATTCCCTTACCCAACCTGACGATATGAAATTGGGTACTTGTATGACATCTTCAAATAGATACCTATCACTGGCACCAGAGTGAAGTAAAATAAATTTTGGCCGTTAGTGTGACCGTTAGATATCACAATCCTTAGTGTGTGCGTTATGTGTACCCTGATTATTCGGAGCGTTTTAACAGTCTCATTAAGAACCGCAATATTGGCCAACTTATAGAAGCAATCAACATAATTTTGATAAGAATTTTCAAAATCTACGTCTTCTACAAGACAACATTGGCGCCTTTGATCATACGGGGTTCGTCAATATAGTGGTCACGGCAATGAGGCGGTTGAAACGCTCGAATAATCACACAAACTTGCAATTAAAATTGTCTTCGTAAAGATACCTACTCGTAAAATAGGATTAAGATAACAGGTAAAATTTTATCTAAGCGTTACAAGGTCTAGTAAATTCGGAAATGGTCGTAACGTAACGATACCCTCGCGTCGATCCCTGGTACAGTCGCCATCAGATATATCGCAGCGTATAAGGCGTTCATAAATATCTGAACACGACTCTTATTAACTGGGCGTTACTGTACATGTTCAGATATTTATGAACGCTTTATATGCTGCGATATATCTGATGGCGACTGTACGTAATAGTACATTACATAACTAGGGCGGTGAATTAGCGAATGTCCCAAATCGCACAGCCCAAGTTGTGGGCCATACCGAAGGTGAGGGCCATAAATATGCGATCTAGGGCTTTACGAATTTCCGCCCGTTGTTTGTCTACATTTTTGCGTCTTGCCTCGGCCAGGAAGTGTGATTTACCGCATGGCGGGCAGTAAACCCCACTTACAGCCCAGGGTGACGTAAAAACCATATTCAAATATAATTATTTGTTCACGCGAATTAACCACCATTCGTATGGCGGAAATCGGCATATGAAAAATAAATAATACAATAAATATTAAAGGGACAATCTTACACAAATCGACCTAGTCCCAAACTAAGCATAGCTTGTTTGTACTATGGGTACTTGACGACGATATGCATAATATATAAATACATATACCTATCGATAACATCCATGACCCAGGAACAAATATTCGAGTTCATCACACAAATATTTGCCCTGGCCGGGATTCGAACCCAGGACCGCCGGCTCAGTAGGCAGGTGCACTACAAGCCGAGCCGACCGCGCCGTTACATAATGCCATCGTAAACATAATGTAAATAAGGTAACTCGTACGTATATTATATATCCAAACGAAAGCATACGGTATTTTAATATGAAATCATACGGTTTATCAGGCCGCAGCGCAAACAACAATCGTACGGAAAAGTAAAATGCACGAGAGCTGAAATCTGTACTTTGTGTACTTAACTGATATGGTTTCCGTGATCTAGTTTAACGAATTGAGAATTGTTGTATGAATTGTGAAATTTTATCACTGCGCCAACCGTCAAGTCCTAAATTAACCTCCAATTTAGGCTTGTGTTATGGATACTAAACGACGATAACCATACTTCTTTAATTACGCACCTACTAAGTATTATAAAACTAGATTTGTATTGAAAATCAGTTTCTAACGGTGAGGGCCAATATGCTATCAGGAAAAATATTAATAGCGCGATGCAGGATCGTCTTTTGTTTAATATGCGCGTGGCGCCGACTATTGGTCATAATTTCACGATGTACAAATTGTTATACTGCCGGCACGGCCACGACATCGTTCATCGACAGCGGTGCGCGGGACGTTGTGTCTCGCTCACTCGTATAGCCGTCGCGCTCGGATCTCTCGCTCAACCGCTAGCCGTGCCGCTTGCCGCCGAATGTCGTAGCATGTCCGTTAGGTTTTTTCATCGAAAAATGCAATGTTTATTATTGAGACAGTATCAATGATAATTTGTTATCATTCATCCATCCATACTAATATTATAAATTCGAAAGTGTGTCTGTCTGTCTGTCTGTCTGTTACCGCTTCACACTTAAACCGCTGAACCGACTTAGATGAAATTTGGTATGGAGATAGTTTGACACCCGGGAAAGGACATAGGATACTTTTCATCCCGAATAAATTTAGTGTTCCCGTGGGATGAGCAAGTAACACCGCGGGGCACAGCTAGTTAACTATAAACGGGTAGGGTTAAGGCGGCAACAGTGGCTATAGCGACAACAGTGGCGCAATGGCCCTTGTTTCAAAAGTATCATAGGTAGCTTTCCGTCTCTCTTACTCTTCGGAAGCCCTCCCGATATATACAGGTCACATCCAATTTCTCTGCGTCATCCATGTAACAAACCCGTTTTGCGAGTGTTTTTTTGTTTTGACGTAAGAAAAAGTGAGTTTTAAGGTAGATTATACTGTTTATTTTTTCACAAACCTTTCGTCTTACCAATGGAGTTATATTTTTGCTAAGAAATAAACTTAATTGAGGTCATTTTGGCGTATACCGCGCTTCGATTTACGTAAAACCATCACACGTGGTATGAGTTAAACCCAAAATGGCCGTTTTGTACACAGTGGCTCAAATCACTTAAGTACACAGTGGTTCATGATCCACTGTGTACTATTGGTACTGGATAATGGTTAACAGACATTAATTTAGAAAATTTAGCGAGATGTAATAATTTTTGTTAATTTTCCCTTTTAGGATGGCTCGTCCAGTAAGGCCCAATGAAATAGATAAACCTACAGCTGATGACATGAAAAAAAAATGGTTTGAGCGTGAGAAATGCGTCTAAATTTCAGGAATTCTTTTCACTGCACTGAGACGTTATCATTTTAAGACTCGATATATTAATGTCGGCTAGGTTCGTTTACGCCAAATTATAGCGTTAGTAAAATGTGCAATGAAGAGCAACAAGAATTTTTAAAAGATTATTTCAAATACTGTGCGTTACTGTTTTACGGATTGAGCACAAAGGAATTTCGAAAAATATTTTTATTATTTATTTTAAGGCCAAAGAAACATTTTTAATGATATTTTATGCAAGATACTAATTAAGTAATGGTAGTTACTTAGTTTATGTAGCAGTTATGCGTTGATTATTAACTAAGTCATAAAAAAATAAGCTCGTTTAGTACATTTTGAATGTGTAAGACTGAAGAGTCACTTTCAGGCTGAAGTAGTCAAAAAAAGTTTTCTTTTCTGATGTGTAACTTATTGTTTGATTAAAACAAAAAAATAAAGACCGATACGAAGCAAAAAAATGCATTATTAGTTGAGTTATATTATAGATGATCCACTGTAAACTTGCCTGATTCACTGTAAACTGAGGGCCGATTCACTGTATCCCACCCACAGTACACAATGGCTCAAATGAGTTTTTTTAGAAAATACTATATATTTTCCAAAATATTATCGTGTCGAGCTAAATAGATTGGAATAATCAATATATATTAGTTACACTATAACACGGATCCTTCCACATCTTTCCAACACTCACCCAAATCAAATTACATCTCTGCAAAAAAAAGTGACCCACTGTTGCCGCCTTGACCCTACAATTAAATAATTTTCGTCCAACTTAATATCTGACTCAAGAAAGTGGGTTTTGAATTTATCAGTTAATGCAGTTGTTCTTATTTCCGACACTTTACAACAAAATCCTAGATACTGTACCTAATGGTGACCTCGACCCCGCCGCGCGCGCGTCACCTCATGTGTTCTTCTGTTCCGCGGACTGACTGGTAGGACTGAGTGTTTCATATTTTTCTAAAAGGAAATTTATTTATTTATTTAAACTTTATTGCACTAAATCCAGAAGTAAATGTACAAATGGCGGACTTAATGCCATTCTCTACTCGTACCAGTCAACCACAAGGTCAAACAGAGACATTATTGGTGCGGGAAGGGTGTACAACAATACGTGTATGCACATGATCCGAATATCGAAACAAAATACACTATAGTTACGTTGATAAATACCTACATATTTATGATAGTGATTACGAATATGTGTGTAGATAAAGTAGTGTATGCAACTGTAGGTACATAATTAGGTCTTAAAACACGATTGTGGTTTCCTTAGGATCACACGAGTATCCTCAAACCTCTCATTACGTAGCAGTTGCATTACTACTATAAACCGTGGTCCGACAGCTATTGACCCACAGTGGGTCCACCATTCTCTAGCGGCACCATCAGGTACCGGTTTATTTATTGCTTAAGTCTTCTAATTTATATTGGTTTATGGTTCATATAAAATATGAAACTAACAATTTTCTCAGAGATAATTCCATAAAGTCTCTAAACGTCAATACGTACTTCTCATTATTGTGAAATTGAGGTCAAACGCAAACCGACCAACTCCATTGTCCATTGCAACTGCACCATGTCCCATTACTGTCACTGTGGCGTCAATTCTCAGGTAACGAATTATAATTCCATAAATAGGCATTTTTATTAGAAAATTGCTGCTAATTCATGAGTGATTAGGTAGCGTGTTGAATCGATACTGCCTTGCCAAAGGTCACTTCCAGATTTCCATACAATCAGTGGATGATGAAACTGAAGCTTCCAGGAAAATGGTGGCTATTACTAGCGACGTGACGAAGAAGCGTATTAGCCTTCCTAGTTGGAGTGACGATTTGCGAAAGGTCGCTGGCAGAAGCTGAATGGGACGTAGTAGGGTAGGGTCTATGTGATGTGAGGTCCAGGGTTTCAGGGCGGGAATAGGTTCATTAAAACAACGTAAACGGGCTTACTGTGGACTGGACCACGACCTGTCCGCTTCCGTTGTCGTCTGTCATAGTAATACAGGTAAAATAAGACAAAATATGGCATTTTGGCGGCAAAATAGGTACATAAATGAAACTCTGTGCCACAAATGTGCTAGAAATGTGGATCTGCCGAGCCCTGCCAAAGTTTTGGGGTCCTCCTACCCATTATATTCGTAGTTTCTAATATTTTTTGGCCGACGGCGCGACTAAAATTCCTGTAGGTGTTAATGAAAATACGTTGCTTATTAAAAAAAACATTTTAATTACTGAACCAATATTTACATTACAACAACATTCATCTAATAAAGCACTAGAATTATCTCTATACGCATCGCCTTTTGCAAACCTAATCATCTTACGATCACCGCTTAAGCATACTGCTTAACGCTTATACAGCTTAACGTTTGCTTCGTCATCTTTTCGGTCCTTCTTATCACTAATAAATCGTCCGTGATTGAAATAGTCCTCAATCTCCTGTAAAGTCCTGTCTTTAGTTTCTGGAAGAATGAAGTACAGAGCCACTAGACACAGTCCCATGGCCGTGCCGAAGATGGCAAAAGTCCCGTACACTTTCACACTGACGAGCAAAGCGGGAGTTATCTTCAAAGCCACCATAAGGCAAATAGCCAGGGTCAAACCTGACACGGCTGAACCAGCACCTCTGTGAGCCACTGGGAATACCTCCCCAAGCAAGGCCATAGAAATAGGAGTACAACCCAAGTTAGCTAATATAAAATACAGCATGAATAATGACACCGGTAACCATGCTCGGTCTTTTGATACTACGTCTATAGACGTGAGGTACAGGCAGGCGCAGATGCTTATTAAAACACATAAGGCTACTCCCCCACTGACGAAGAGCAAAGTCCTTCGTTTGAGCATACGTACTAACACTGATGACAATGTTGAACTGAGTGTCGTTATGAGATCAATAGTCAGAGTATAATAGAAGGATTTGGATTTGTCTCCAGTTATATCTTCGATGATCTGTAATGCGTACGCCGGAAAAATGTGTCTTCCGCAAGCTTCTAACAAAATTCCAGCGAATAAGATAATAAGCAAAGGTTTTATGAAGTCCTTTTTCGTGAATTTCTGCAAGAATTCCATCACCAGCCTTTTGAAGCTTGGTTTCTCTTGTACTTCAGCGTGTCTCTGCCTTTGTGCTTTAATCATTCTGTCGAATTCGATCATGGAATCTTCTCCATCTCCTCTCAGCCACAGCCAGGCCTTTTCGCTTTCCTCAAACTTGTGTTTAGCGGCTAACCAGGCCGGGCTTTCCGGCCACGTGCAGACTATCAAGAACGCTGCAACATGGGGTAAAATTCCAAAGATCGATACTGTCTTCCAAGGATAGTAATGACCTAAGATGTGTACGAAGGTGTTCCCCAAGCAAACGATAGCTGTTTTCAAATTAAGGAACATGCCTCGAAGCTGTGGGCTGGTGTATTCTCCTATGACAACAGCTCCAAGGGTAACTGTTGAGCCCCCGGTGATGCCTCCAAGGACTCTACCGGCCATCAGGGTCGGTACATCCTTGGCGAAGTAGACCAGCAGCCAGCCCAGCGTGCCGGGCACGATGAGAATGGCGTGCGCGAACCTGCGGCCCCACAATTCCATGAGGACTCCGGAGATCACGAAGCCGGGGAAGCTCGACAGACCGACCACGGATGCTGAAATTGGAGTAAGGAATTAGAAGACGCGTCATAATTCTATTCAATAAATTACTCCTCTCATCTCGAACTTTCTTTCTGATATCCTGATACGAACCTACGACTACGACACGAGGAAGATTCCTCTTTCCCTTAATTTTTCCTTGTAGCTGGTATCCATACATCTTTCCCTTTCTGTGCTCAATGATTTCTGATTACAACTTTTTTTTACGAGCACTAGATATATTTCTATACGCATCGCCTTTTGCAAACCTAATCATCTGAAGAAAACTGAAGATAGAGAAGAGAAACATATTCGCTTGCTCACTATGCCCCGATGGCGCTTATGTTTTAAAAAAGGTCTTAGTGCCATATGCAATTTGTGGTACAAAGACCCTGCTAATGGTAACACCGTCTACGATAGGTATGCGGAACGGAACATTGTCTAAGCATTGGCAGTCCTTATGAATTATTAAGGCGAGTACACATTATGCGCGGCAGCCGCGCGCAGCACTGTTCGACCGAGCACACATTGTTAAGAAAAGTTTAAAAGTGGTACATACCGAGCCAAGAAGCTGTCTCCAAATCAGTCTTAATCAGAGAATCATTGGCCTGCAACCCTGGCAGCAAGACTGCCGGGAAGCTGAGGACCATGCCCTGTCCCAACATGTTCAGGAGTACCCCTGACACCGCCCATGACTGCAACAAATACGAGTTTCAACTTTTACGAGTATTTGACTTACAACACTCAATTCTACTGAAACTGACAGCTCTTCGGGTGCTTTTATTTAATCGTTGTACAAACGAAGACACTGATAACTGTACCCGCGGCTAGGTTTCCAGCACATTTCTGAGCATGAACTTTTGCCACTGTTCAGATTTGATCTTTACACTTGGTGTTTCTTTTTTGTATTTTTTTTGATGTACTTAAAACTGTGTTCTGTTCTTTTGGCAATAAATGTATTTTCTTTCAAATGTATTTTCTTTCTTTCTTTCTTTACATTTGTGAACTAATATAAACCTTAGTAATTACAACGTGTTAAGGTCTATGGGTGTATAGTTAACAGTGTCTTCGTTTGTATTAGGCTCTCCTAGTAATAATCAATAACAAAAATTAAAAATTTAAAAAACCCCCGACATGACAACCTCTAAAAAGAAAAAATAACGCTAAAATACTGTTATTCACTTATTAGTATAGTAGAGTATTTTTGTAAAGGACAAGCTTACGTGGTCTTAAATGGCGTTAAAACCTTGCAAGGTGTTGCTATTTGTGACCTCAATCAAAGGAAACTGTTCAATAGTCCTAATGACAATTCAGCTTTAGCAGAATTGCAAAGACTTAGAAACTACAGTGACTCAGTACTGTGACAGAAACCATAATATGAGTTTTTTTGTCAAAAAAGTTGTTCTGGTACTTTCTTTCACAAGCGTTAATTACAAGACCAATCAGACGAGCCCAAATACCATGGGTTTATCTTGTGCTGTTTAGGAGTTCCAACGGTCATCTTCAGCTCCAAGATACCAAATTATTGTACTGTCAAAATTTTATTAAATTGTTGGTTAGTGAGTGATATGGAAAATGCTAATAAAACTTATCATTTAACCAAAATGTTGAACTTGTCTTCAATATTGACAACTGACTGGCCATCATGATAGGTACCTTCATTTCATGAATGATATAGAAAATGCTAATAAAACTTAACATTTAACCAAAATTTGAAATTCTTGTCTTCAATATTAGCTGAGATCCGTTCACAACTAGCTGGGCATCATGAGACCTTCATTTAGTGAGTGACATAGAAAATGCTAATAAAACCAACACTTGGAATATTTTCTTAGCTTCAATGTTTGCTGAGATCTTGTCACTTGTTCCAATTAAAGCTGAATGTCTTGGTAACTACTGGTCCTATTTCCACCAAACATAGCTAAGAACCATCTCGACGGAAAAGTCTTATGATTA
The DNA here is from genome assembly GCA_947623375.1 of Apotomis capreana. Lineage (NCBI taxonomy): Eukaryota > Metazoa > Arthropoda > Insecta > Lepidoptera > Tortricidae > Apotomis > Apotomis capreana. The sequence continues at coordinate 1,630,315 of OX392522.1, forward strand.
AAAACCGCACTCAAATTGGTCCATCCGTTTTGGAGCTACGATACTACAGACAGACACACAGATACACATGTTAAACTTATAACACCCCTCTTTTTCTGTCGCGGGTTAAAAATATTAAATCACACCGAAATTATACAAAAAATGCGTCGTGTTGAAATTGACCCACTATCTTTTCATATGACTATTTTTCCGAATTATTTCATTTCCCGAAAAAAACGAAACTTGACAGTTATCGATAAAACATTTAGTTAAGGCAGATTGACAAACATAAGTTAGCGAATGTAAATTATACTACTTAATATAAAAAATACGGAAACCTAAAAAAAGAAAAATGTTAAGAGGCTTATTCCTTAAAAAAGTTATGTTTTTATAATTTTGGCACATAGGTACTTATACTCGTATATTGATAAACTCAACCAACTTTTTGAAGAAAATAATAGTTTTCCCTAAATTCTAGAAAGTAACATAGCTATTTCATGCTTTCATTGCGTGTAGTCGAAAATAAGTTGAAAAAAAAAAGTTTTTGTGCGAATTTTGTCAAATTCGAAATTTAGAAACAAAAATTATCAATGAAAAATTCAAACTGTAGGTTTCAAATATTTATCAATAAATCGCAATGGCCCCGTTTTAAGAAGTAACATTGATAATATGTTAAGAAACATGTTTGATCATAGAGAAAAATGTCTAAAACAATAAGCATCTTTGAACGAACTAGGAGCCTTAATGATTTGGCTTTCTGCCGCACTTGAAACTGAAACCTACCTGTTTTACAAATGGCGTTAACATTATTCCAAATCACACCCCAAATTAAACTCTCATGTTTCTTCCTCCGCAATCCAAGCCTAAATGCCTCGGTTAATCGACGAGGGATTGCAAGAGACCTAACATTAACACTAATTTAAAAGTAAATTAAATGAGATAGGTAAAGCCTATTCGAAGGACTGCGGCTCGGCGCAGGCGCCGCGTCTTATACTGACGCGACTGGTGTTATTCAGTTCAACACTGTTTGATGAAAATCGAAGAATAGTGTCCGACCGAAGTTTTGGTTTCGGTTTCGGCCAGTTTCGGCTTGAAAATCATGTTTCGGCCAAAGGTTCGGTTTCGGCCAAAAACAGCCGAATCTTCCGGCCGCGCTGAAACTTATAACATTGTACTTTCAAGTCGCGTTGTATGACGGCGGGTGTGCTCGGCGTTGTTGGCAATGTGGCGTCCATCTACAATTTACAGCTCGCAGCCATTACAGTAAACGTAATATTTTTACTAGAATAATTCAGTTTAGGTCCATTGTCACTATTAGGCTTAATAATGGCTATTTGGAAAAATTGCTCTAATTGACACAAAGATCAACACGCAAAAAAGTTGATTGCACTTATACTTGGTCCACAATTTAAGACGATCGTCGATCTTTAAATCAATATAGCAATTTAATAAAGTGTGGTGTATTTTAACCCACATTAAAAACCGCTACGTTTATTTTTTCTTTCAACCTAACTCAATGCTTGCCAAGCGTGAATTAACTTATTGTTATTTCTATAATTAATATTTATCTAGCTTTTAAAGTTCTCATGTAAGTGAAACCGTGTTTCTTAAAATAAATAGATGTATTTAAACAGATAAAGAAATATTAACAAATAAATTGTGAATTTTCCAATGCCCTTGCGGTCAAGTCACTATAATAGAATGTTCCAAATTTAAAGAGAGGACGTTTAGAAGTTGCGCAAATTAACCACTTTTATAAAAAATCATAAAATACCTAATAGTTCTCAAGTACCTACTGATTTTATCTTTTTTGAGCCTTAGGAAAGTTTAGCTATAAATAATTAATCTATTGTACTGTTGCATATCTTCCATACTTCATGCATTAGTAGAACCTTTACTTAAAGCTAAATTTCTCGTAAGTTATTTGTTTTTACGTCTAACAAGTTTTTGTTTTGAAAGGTGAAATAAGTATTTGAATAATGCTTTTAAATTCGATAATGTTGCGTAACCTCAATATAATGTTAAATTCAGCTGAAATTTGGCACAGCTGCCTTTTGGGTAGGTAAGTGCGTTCAAGGTGCGTGCAGTCACATAAAAATCCCGCTTGCCTTGAACCAGAATGTGTCATATACGCCGACGATACCTGTATCATAGTACATGCCGAAAATTTCACAGTTCTGAAATCGAAATTAAACCGCGCAATGTTACACATCGACAAGTGGTTTACGGCAAACGGTATGCTTTTAAATGTGGAAAAAACAAATATAATGCATTTTCAATTGAGACATTCAAATAAGGATTCACTTCCTTATATAGAGTTCCTAGTGGTGACTTTAAACTGTTCTTAAAAGATTTTGAATGTCTTCTTAATAAACTGTTACTGCGAACACGATATCTAAAACAAAAACTTTTTATCGCTGGTGATTTTAACATTAATATACTAAACGACGATACATTATCAATTGAATTTATGTCAACTTTATCTAAATTCAATATGGTTCCTACTATCCATGAACCTACTAGAATCACTGATCAAAGCAAAACATGTATTGACAACATTCTGACAAATCATCGTCGATACGATGCAAAGGTTATGAATATTGGATTATCTGATCATACTGGGCAAATCATTAAGATACCAATTTGTGCAAGTTTTCATGAAAAATATTGGTTTACAAATATCAGAAAGATAGATCCAAATTTAGACATATTTATTAAGTATATTAATCAAATAAGTTTTTCGGAAGTATATGAGCAATCTGATGTAAAATCAGCATATGAAACATTTGTTGACCTTTTCTTACTAATTTATAACCTTTGTATACCTCTTGAGCAAATTAAAAAAACGTACAGAATGAAACCAAACTGGAAAACTCGTGGAATTATTAAATCAAGTAAAATCAAACGCCAAATGTACCTAGATACTCAAAGGCGTAAAAAAAAAATCCAATATCCCCAGATACAAAACATACTGTAAAATCTTCAAAAAAGTTATTAGGAAGTCAAAAATACTAACAAATGATAAGTATATCAAGAATAGTGCAAATAAAACTAAAGCCATGTGGGGGCTCATTAGGCAGTATACTACATCTTCCAATACTATTTCTCCAACAGTAGACACTTTGGAAATTGATGGTAGTACCATTTCAGAACCCTTACAAATAGCTGAAGCATTTAATAATTTTTTTATAAGTCAGGATACAGGAAATTCTTTCAATTCATCTGAATACAAATCGATTGCTAATAAAATCTGTGATAGTATGTTTATTGCACCGGTTGATGCCCACGAAATAAAAAAGATAGTTAATACGTTAAAGAACAAAAAAAGTTCTGGTCACGATGGCATACCAATGAGATTAATTAAATCATGCATTGACTACATAATTGATCCACTGGTCTATATAATTAATTTAATGTTAGATACTGGGGTTTTTCCAGATGCCTTGAAAAAAGCTCTTATAAAGCCACTCCATAAAAATGGTCCTTCCAATAACATGAATAACTATAGGCCCTTTTGCCCAGTTTTTCCAAAATATTTGAAAAAGTAATTTATGTAAGATTAAATGCATTCTTAAACTCTAAACAGATTTTGCACCCTCACCAATTTGGATTTCAAAAAGAAAAATGTACATCTTTGGCTATTTTCGAAATGTTTAAGGGTATTTGGGATAAGGTAAATGATAAACAAGTTTGTGTATCTCTATTGTTAGATATGTCAAAAGCATTTGACTGTGTTGTGCATGAAATATTACTGACACAACTTGAAAATATAGGTGTAAGAGGACATGCTCACAAATTATTTAATAATTATCTGTCAAATAGACAGCAAGCAACTGTGATCATTGACTATGATAAGGAAAACAAAATATTGGATTGCACTCAATCAGGTTTTGAAGTTTCCAATATGGGAGTACCCCAAGGTAGTGTGTTAGGACCTCTTTTATTTCTGGTCTATGTTAATGAACTTCCAAAAATTGTTAATGAGTTATGTGTGTTATTTGCTGATGATGCCACTATACTTTTCGCAGGGCATAGGTCAGATATTAATTCTATGGAGCAGAATATAAATGACTGTCTAAATAAAGTGGTTAGGTGGCTAAAAACCTTAAATCTAAAAGTAAACTTAACTAAGACAAAATTAGTACAATTCAGAAATTATAAAAGTGCCCCTGCGATTTTGAATGTAGCAGAAGCTGAAACGCCTATACAAGAAGTCGACAATATACGCTTTCTAGGTGTCACCATTGATTCTTTCTTGAACTGGAAAGCACATATAGCAAAAGTAAATAAAATTATTTCCAGTCAGTGTTATGCACTGTCAATACTCTCGGGAACCTGCTCTGAAAGTGTCGTCAGAAGTTCCTATTACGGTAATGTGCATCCACAGCTCACCTATGGAATATTTTTTTGGGGGAGCTCAGTGGATGTTCAGAGCACATTTGTTCTTCAGAAGAGATGTATACGAACAATATATCGCATGACTAAGGAACAATCCCTTCGAAATATATTTAAGGAAAAACGCTTCTTAACACTCACTGGGATATATATTCTGGAGCTTTGTCTTTTTGTTAAGAAAAATAGTAGCTATTTCACTAAAAAAGCACAATATAAAGATAATCTGAGGGAGAAATATAAATATAATTTGCTTTGTCCTAAAACCAACAACTCACAATATGCAAAAAGCGCATTCATTACTGCAATACGTGTCTTTAACGCCTTACCAAATGAAATTAAAATGTTAGAGGGAACCCGTTTTAAATTAAAGTTAAAAAATTGGTTGATTGAAAATGTTTTTTATAATTTAAACGAATTCTTCAATAAACGTAACATGAATTAAATGTATGCGAATATACGCTTATGTTATACTAGCGGCCGCCCGCGACTTCGTCCGCGTAGATTTTTGATGATGACAAAGATATTAAAATAGGTAGGTAAGGAATTTTATTCTTAGTTAATTCACCCCCTTAGGGGCAGAATTTTTCAAAACGCTGAAATCACTTTTTTGTATTTGATTAAGTAAGCGTTCTACAAAGTTTCAACTCTCTACTTCAATAAATAAAGTTTCTCCCATATAAACATTCCACCCCTATTTAACCCCTTAAGGGATGGAATTTTCTAAAACGCTGAAAGTACTTTTTGTGTTTTTTAATAAGTAATCTTTCTACAAAGTTTCAAGTCTTTAGCTGAAAAAAAAAGTTCCCCCCCATACAAACTTTTAACCCCTTTTTAACCCTTTTAAAGGACGTATTTTTGAAAACGCTGAAATTACTTTTCTTGTATTCTAATAGTGTACCTTTAAACAAAAATTCAAGTCCCGCGCTCAACAAAATACTTAATCTCCATACAAACTTTTAACCCATTTTTTACCACCTTAGGGGGTGAATTTTCAAAAACGCTGAAATTAGTTTTCTTTGATTTTATTTTAATACTTTTTTACAAAGTTTCAAGTCTCTAGCTCAAAAAAAAAAGTTTCCCCCATACAAACTTTGCACCCCTTTTTAACACCCTTAGGGATTGAATTTTTCAAAATCGCTTCTTATCTCTAGCCCACGTTATAAAAGTAACCAACTGTGCAAAAATCAACTCTATAACATTAGTAGTTTCGGCTGTACGTTGATGAGTCAGTCAGGACTTCTTCTTTTATATATATAGACTAGCTGTTGCCCGCGACTTCGTCCGCGTGGTATCTTATCTTGAATAGTTTACATCTTTATTATATTATTTTCAGATCTAAACAATGTTGAAAGTACTTTTCTTTTTTTGCAAGTTGATGATTTTGATGTTGGTTACTGTAATTCAACAAAAAATAAATAATAATAAATATTGAAGTACTGCTCCCATACAATAAACGTGTTTTTTTTTGCCATTTTATACGTAATGGTACCGAACTTCGTACGCGAGTTCGACTCGCTCTTGGCCTCTTTTTAGTTTTTTTTCGGCTAAATTGCTCTAATTACGCCGAATCATTATGAACTCAGGTTTCAAGTCCCGCACTCATAATAAATATTTGATCTTCAAACAAATTTTCAACCCCTTTTTCACCACCTTCTGGGCTGAATTTTCAAAAACGAATTCACTTTTCTTGTATTCTGATAATTGATAATACCCTTATACAAAGTTTCAAGTCCTGCGCTCAAAAAAATGTTTGATCTCAATACAAACAATCAACCTCCTTTTTACCGCCTCAGGGGTTGAATTTTCAAAAACGCTGAAATTACTTTTTTTATTTCTAATTATATGCCTTTATACAAAGTTTCAAGTCCGGCGCTCAAAAAAAGGTTTGATCTCCATTCCATTCCAAACATTCAACCCCTTTTTAGGGTTCCGTACCCAAAGGGTAAAAACGGGACCCTATTACTGAGACTTCGCTGTCCGTCCGTCCGTCCGTCCGTCTGTCACCAGGCTGTATCTCAAGAACGATGATAGCTAGACAGTTGAAAATTTCACAGATGATGTATTTCTATTGCCGCTATAACAACAAATACTAAAAATAAAATAAAATAAATATTTAAGGGGGCTCCCATACAACAAACTTGTTATAGATATATATATATATATAGGTACGGAACCCTTCATGCGCGAGTCGGACTCGCACTTGCCCAATTTTTCACCATCTTCAGGGCTACATATATTTCCAAAAACGCTGAATCACTTTTTTTGTATTCTAATAATACGCCTCTATTTAAAGTTTCAAGTCCCACACTCAAAAAATTTTTTAATCTTCATACAAACTTTCAACCCCTTTTCACCACCTGAAGGTGCCCTGAAGGGCTGAATTTTCAAAAACGCTGAAATTTCTTTTCTTGTATTCTAATTATATGCACTAATACAAAGTTTTATGTCCCGCGCTCAGAAAAAGATTTGATCTCCATTCAAAGTTTCAACCCCTTATTTACCAGTTTCAGGGATGAATTTTCAAAAACACAAATCAGTTTTCTTTTATTTTATTTTAATACCTATTTACAAAGTTTCAAGTTCCTAGCTTAGAATTAAAATTGAACCCCGAGACAAACTTTCATCCCCCTTCTAACCCTCTTAGAGGTTGAATTTATAATGACGTTAAATCAATGTTATTTTGTTATTATATTATATGCCTTAGTCAAAGAATTTGTAATGGAATCAAACTTTCAACCCTTTTTAACCATTTTAGGGGACGAATTATTGTAAACGCTGAAATTACATTCCTTGTATTTTAATTATATGCTTTTATACAAAGTTTAAAGTCCCACGCTCAAGAAAAGGTTTGATCTCCATACAAACTTTCAACCCCCTTTTTACCACTTAAGAGGATGAATTTTCAAAAACGCTGAAATCACTTTTGTTCTATTTTATTTGCATAACTTTTTACGAAGTTTAAAGTTCCTAGCTTAAAATTAAATTTGAACCCCAAGACGAACTTTCATCCCCCTTTTAACCCCCTTAGAGGTTGAATCTTTGATGACCTTAAATTAATGATATTTTGTTATTATTGTATATGCCTTAATAAGAAGTTTCAAGGAATTTGTAATAGATTCACACTTTCAACCCCTTTTTAACCCTTTTAGCGGAGGAATTTTTGAAAACGCGGAAATAACTTTTCTTGTATTCTAATAGTATGCCTTTACACAAAGATTCAAGTCCCTTGCTCAAAAAAATACTTGATCTCCATACAAACTTTAAACCCCTTTTTTACCCTTTTAGGGGTCGAATTTTTGAAAACGCTGAAATGACTTTTCTTGTATTCTAATAGTATGCTTTTACACAAAGATTCAAGTCCCGCGCTCAAAAAAATACTTGATCTCCATACAAACTTTCAACCCCTTTTTTACCACCTTAAGGGATGAATTTTCAAAAACGCTGAAATTAGTTTTTTTATTATTTTATTTTAATATCTTCTAACACAGTTTCAAGTTCCTAGCTTTAAAAAAAACTTGTATCCCATACAAACTTTGCACCCCTTTTTAACACCCTTAGGGATTGAATTTTTCAAAATCGCTTCTTATCTCTAGCCCACGTTATAAAAGTAACCTACTGTGCAAAAATCAACTCTCTAACATTAGTAGTTTCGGCTGTGCGTTGATGAGTCAGTCAGGACTTCTTCTTTTATATATATAGATTATGTAGTGTTATGTAGTCATAAGAACAAAAATTGTATGCCCGAAACGGGCGGCTGTTGATACTCTGCATTTTGCTGTATACCATCCTTTATACACAGTTCACAATAAATGAGTACTTTACTTTACTTTACTTTACTTTACTTTACTTGACATTAGAATAAACAATAAACTTGTCCCGCAAGTGGAAGAGAGTAAATACCTGGGTTTCATAATCGACTCTGGGCTGACCTGGTCCTCACATGTTGAGTCTTTATGCAATTCTCTCTCTTTTGCGTGCTTTGCACTATCACGACTCGCACCAAGTCTCTCCACTGACAACATGAAGAAGGCTTATTACGGATACTTCCACTCTATCCTTATACAGGGTGTGGACTTGTGGGGTTTGTCTGCACAACGCGACAGAGCATTCAAGCTGCAAAAGCGAGCGCTGAGAATAATTGCAAGAAAACCACTCGACCACCCAGCAAGGGACCTGTTTAAAAACTATAAAATTTTAACCCTACCATCGGTCTACTTAATGACAGTTTGCAATTATGTAAGGACGAATCTCCCAAATTACCAAACCATCGCAATACAAAAAAGCAATAGCCGTAGGGAACCCTTGCTTCAAGTTCCTAAACACCGACTTGCCAAGGTTAGAAAGTCACTCAGCGTCGTTGGGCCCAAAATTTATAACAAAGTACCAAATAGCATAAAAGAAGCCACTAGTGACATAATATTCGCTAGCAAACTCAAATCCTTGCTCTTAGACCATGCTTACTATAGTTTAGATGAGTTTTTTGAAGGTGATCATTGACCTTGTATATTTACCAATTGATAGTAATAATTAAATTATAGTTTATAATAACAATTGAAAATGTATCGTAATAATAATTGGGAATTGTAATCATAATATGCAGATAATTGTAATTTATAATAATAATAATGTAATGTAACATGACTGACTTGTAAAATACCATTTTACCAATAAAGTATCTGTATCTGTATCTGTAATCAAAATTACGGAAATACGAAACACCCTAGTGACTATATAACAAAAGCGAAACCTAGAACCCTGTAATATTAGGCCCGAGACATGTTTAATTATGAATATATCTTAAAACGGCCCACTGGTATTTTAACCAGCGTTTTAATCGCGTGTATATAAGATTCGGTTTCGGTTTCGGCAAGAAACCATGTTTCGGTCGTTTACTATCGAAGAATAATTGGCATTAATTAAGGTTAAGAGATCCCTTATAGGGATAAGATCGCCTTAGTACCTATGTTATTTGTAATAGATGTATTTTTAACTGTTTTTGTTTACAATAAAGTGTTTACTTACTTACTTAATTAACAAGGAAGCGTTTTATCGGTATAATATTCTATTCTAACGTCTTTTACATCCCAGGTCAAAAGTCTCGAAACAAAGTTTTTCTTTTAATATTTAATGTTTCCAATAGTAAATAAATAAATATCGGACAACCTCACACAAATCAATCTAGTCCCACAGTAAGCTATAAAGGAGTGCTATCGGGAGACAAGTGATACGAACGAATGCTGATTAAATACTACTTTATTAATAAGAATCGTCTGAAATATATAGCTCTTACAACTACATTACATATCCACTACATCTCCTATACAGGGAGAAAAATAAAATTAAGTAACAACTTAATTTTAGTTTGTTTCTTATAATAAGCAGGTATACAGGATTACAAACATAGGCATTGTACTATTATTTTGTAATTAAAATAGACATGCTATACAGTAAAAAAAAAATAGCTTAACATTATACTACCTCAAAGAACATTACTTGTCTCTCCTTTAATACTCTGTCACGGTGACTGACATAATCTGTGGTTCGTTTCACAAAATATTATTTTAAATATAAGGTTTAAGTAAGTTTATATATGAGTATATATTTAGTCTTATGTTCATTTATGTATATTTTTATGTATGTTTATGTATCAATATATATTATTATAGGTTTTTAGTAGATTTTAATAATTTTACAGTAGTTTTCTTGATTACTTTTTGCATCGCCTACTCATCTCATTTCATTTATATTAATCCGCTACCCAAAGGTTGTCTGGAAGAGATCGCTTTTTAGCGATAAGATCGCCTATTGTTTGCCTCTATTGTAATGTTAAGTGTCATTTGTATTTGTATTTCTTTCTTCTTGAGGTGTGCAATAAAGAGTATTCTATTCTATTCTATTCTATTCTACCTAAATATTTACTTAATATTATGATACTATTGACATGAAGTTAGCACCGAGGCGCCCCCTGCCGCTCGGAATGCAGAGAACTTCATGTGGTTAAGCCATTTCACGATGGAGCAGCGCCGGGCACGTCACTTTTGGCTCAGGGCTCGGTGCGGAACGGTCGCGTGCGCTCATTGCTGGCTGTAGCTTGTGTTCAAATTTAACGTTTCGCATATAAAATTGTACTTAGATTAGGTCAATAAAATAAATTTGTGATTAAGTGTACTTGTTTTCTGATTTTCCCAATATCAGAAAGTGGGATAGAATAAAATACGTGCTTATTGCTTTGCTATCTTGTTTATTGCGTTTAAAGTGTAATTTTAAAACACGTAAATTTTAAGTTTGTTGCGTTGCTAAATCGTTTCTTAGCTTACAGTGCGTGATGTATATACGTTGATACCTACCTACATTAAATTAAATCTTTCGATTTATGATTAGTGATTACGTTTGGTTTTGAAATAAACGGTCATGTTTTAACATTAAATACTACGCTTTATTTGCTTTCTTCCGCTTTAATATTGCGTTTGCTAATAATTAACTATCGGATTTAAAAACGAATTGAGAGTTTTGTGTCTTTGTCTTTGTGCAATTCGTTAGTCATGCCACGTGATACTAATCGACGTAGCCGGGAAAGACATCGTAGTAGACATGAACGACGATCAACACGGCGAGATAGGTCGGATAGTGCTGATCTCGGACGGCAGATGCGAAATATTTTAGCCCGTTTGAATGCGTTAGAGGATAGTTCCGTTCCGCCACCATCGCCCCTGCTGCCAGCCCCTCCTAGACAGGTGCTTGCGTCGGGAGCCGCGGGAGCAGCCACAGCGAGCACCACGCCACCATGCACGCCGCCGCGCGTCCAGCGTAGCCCATCGCGCGGTCACACGGGTTCGACAGTCGCGTCGACGTTCGGCGTGGGCGAGCAGTCCCTGAGGGCGACGCAGACCATCAGCGTGGACCAGTCATCGACGGAGGCTATTGTGAGCGCCATCCGGTCGATCAATAATACGGTGAGGTCCAACCAATCTTACTATATTTCAAATTTTGATCCTGCCTTACACGATTTTACAGTTTGGGCTAAGGAAGTAGATCGTGCTAAAGCCACCAATAATTGGAGTGACATTGAATGTCTTTCTCGAATCGGCAATTGTCTCAAGGGGGGTGCTAGAGTGTGGATCAATGAGTGGGTGACAAATGACCGTAGTTGGAGCAACTTTAAAAAAGAATTTACACCATTGTGCCTAAAACGACCCGACATTGTGAGCATTCTTTTCGAGGTAATGCAAACTGATTCTAATAATTATCCGACTTACGCCGATTATGCACGACGTTCTTTGCTCCGCCTGCGTATGGTTTCAGGGCTTAGTGATGAACTAATTTCTGCTATAGTCATACGAGGAATAGTTGATTCGCATATTCGAGCTGCTGCAACCAACGCGAAGTTGATACCGAATGATTTAGTTCAATTCTTTTGTATCTATGTCAAACCCAGTTGTTTATCAGCGTATCATCTCTAATACGTTGCGCCAATTCATTGATGGTAAAGTCCTCGCCTACATAGACGACGAACTTATCATGAGCCATACCATCGATGAAGGTCTTACCATCTCGCGCGAAGTAATTACCACCTTGACTAACGCGGGGTTTTCCATCAACCTTAGAAGTGTATCTTTCTATCCACGAAAATTGAGTATTTGGCCGTACGATTAGCGAGGGTCAGGTACAGCCGAGCGTACATAAGGTAAAAGCTCTACGTGAAGCTCCTGTGCCCAAATACGTAAAACAGGTTCGCCAGTTCTTGGGTTTAGCTGGATATTTCCCCAGATACATTACTGGATTTGCGTCAAAAATAGCGTGCATAGCACATATGGACGCTGCCCCATAGACGATACGAGCTGCAACTAGCGGCTGGCTCTTATGGCAAGACCACTCAAGCCGCGGCAGAATATACATGGTGCCATGGCAGGGCGAGTGGACTCCGGACACATGTGCTGCCTTTTACGGTGGTGACCCGTGGAGCTTTTCTTTTCCTGTACTGCATGTTGGTACATGTGAGCAGACCTCACCACCTTTTAGTGAGCAGACCTCACGACCTTTTAGCGAGCAGACCTCGCATGTGAGCAGACCTCACCACCTTTTAGCAAGCAGACCTTGCATGTGAGCAGACGTCACCATCTTTCAGCGAGCAGACCTCGCATGTGAGCAGACCTCAGCACCTTTTAGCGAGCAGACCTCGCATGTGAGCAGACCTCACAACCTTTTTAGCGAGCAGACCTCGTACATTTTCATGGCGAGCAGACCTCGCCTGTGAGCAGACTTCACACTATGTATTCGCAAGCAGACCTTGCCCGTAGACCTCGCACACTTACGTGAACTGAACTGTTTATATCGGTCATCAAGTCGGTCTGCTGCGCCTAGTCGCAGTGGATATTTTAATTCGAAATCATTAATATGTTGTTCATCTTACGCAGGTGCAGATGACGAAAGCTGCGAGTCCACTTCAGCAGGCCAGGGGTCAGCCGAAAATTGAAGTAACGCCCGCCGTGTGCTGTCACCTGTTGAGAGACGTCAGAGGAGAACGGGGACGTCCTCCAGTCAGGAGAAGCCGTATTGACATGAAGTTAGCACCGAGGCGCCCCCTGCCGCTCGGAATGCAGAGAACTTCATGTGGTTAAGCCATTTCACGATGGAGCAGCGCCGGGCACGTCACTTTTGGCTCAGGGCTCGGTGCGGAACGGTCGCGTGCGCTCATTGCTGGCTGTAGCTTGTGTTCAAATTTAACGTTTCGCATATAAAATTGTACTTAGATTAGGTCAATAAAATAAATTTGTGATTAAGTGTACTTGTTTTCTGATTTTCCCAATAATACATATTATTATTGTCAAATTTATACATTGTTCGAGACATACAATTTAGTACGATTTTTATGGATAATGTCTCTTTTCCCATCTTTAATGATTTCGACATTAGGGGGAATATCAGCCACAACTTTGTAAGGACCTGAATAAATTGGTTGAGACTTATTTCCGGTTTCGTTTTTTATCAATATGAGATCGTTTTCTTTGTATATTACAGGGTTAAGTTTTTGATCATATACCAATTTTCGCGCTTGTTTACTTTTCAACAAATTTTCGCGTGCTTCTTTTTGTGCTGTCTGAATTCGATATCTCAACTCTAATGGGTAAGAATCAAAGTTGTATAATGGGTCAACACTTCCTTTAGATAAATTTGATGGTAATACACTCTTTTTACCGAAAACCAGCTCATAGGGTGTAAAACGGGTTTCTGCATGAACAGATGTGTTATAAGAAAAGGTCCAGTAGGGAAGCCAAGAGCTCCACTCTTCTGGATGGTTGTTTGTATGAATACGCAGATAATTACCTAAATTTTATGCGTGTTCTCCAGCGCTCCGATGCTCTGGTGATGGTATGCTGCTGAGTGCAATTGTTTTATATGTAGTAGCTTACATACCTCTTTTATGGTCGTGGATAAAAACTCCGTCCCCCTGTCGGTCGCAATGCCATTTGGTATGCCATATCTTAAAATAAAGTTATCTACAAATTTTCTTGCTATTTCTACGGAAGTCTTAGTAACTAATGGGTACGCCTCGACGTATTTGCTTCGCTCGCACTGGATAGTTAAAATGTACGAGTGGTTATTACTGTCCCTATCCAAAGGTCCTACGACATCCAAAAATATTTTTTCGAATGCTGAATTAGCCGTGGTTGTTATAACCATAGGTTCTTTAGTGTGATGTGACGAGTGTTTCTGTTTTTGACACTTGTCACATCGTTTTACAAATTCCTTTATATCTTTTTCTAGACCAGGCCAGAAAAAATATCTTTTTATATTATTGAACATCCTTTTAATGCCCGCGTGGCCACTCGTAGGCAATAAATGGAAGTCATTTAAAATTACTCTTCGGTCATCTTTGTCATCTATACGCTTCGTTTCTTTTAATATGCATACTCGTGGTCCGGACCAATTACGCGTATTTTTTATTTCCTTTGTAATAGTTTCTACAAATAACTCAAGACTCTTAGTCACAATTAAACATATTTCTTGGACATTAATTAATTTACAAAAATCACTGAGTTCTCTCACAAATGCGCTTGGCGTCAGTTGCGATCGAGAAGCCTGATTTATATATATAGTCATTTTATTCGGTGCATAGTAAAATGTACTGTTCCGGCTACGAGTACCGGAGGAGAAGCGGGCGCAGGGCGCGTCTAAAACCAGTTCGACGGTCCACCTCGCCCCGCTGCCCCCGGCCGCCGTCTGAGCCACTTGGCTTTTGATTTACCCACCTACGCACGCGTCATATGCGAACAATTTGTTATATAATTAAGTTAAGCCTAAGTACCTTTGTAGAACTCGAAGTAGAAGCTATTTTCTGAATATTTGCAATTTTATTTATACTACAAGACCCGAACTTGTAACATGGTGACCCCGAGACGTGATTAATACGCAACGATAGCTGCTACGTGTGAAGAGGGCAAAGATTTGGATTTTTTACAACACCTGTAGAAGAGTACCACTTGAACTGCAAGACGTACTTCAATTTGGAGGACAACGACGCCCTTCCGGAAGCTGCAGACACCCTTACTTCCAGCCCGCCGGCCAGACAACGCTGCAGCCAGGATTAGTAAGGGAAGTGCGCCATTCCATCATATTTCCTATCTTTCCGCTCGTACCTAAATATCCTCTTCTTGATTGATTAGATTTGCCATCTTCACCCTTTACTGTGCTTATTAAGTATAACTATTTGCTAGTGACGTGTTCTCAATCAATATACCTACCTCTATAGTGTCAGTGAAATAATCTGGTCGCTGCTTTACAGCCAAGTGCACAATTTATAGCCTGTTACGCTATTTTAATCTATCAAAGCAACAATTTTATAAAGGATACACGCCTATTTGAGCGACTTTCTTTTTCATTCTGCTATTCCATAAATCAAATTACAATCTTGTTAAACATTTTAAACATAATACATGCTAGTGATTTAGTTAATTAACAACGCGTTAGTAAAATCCCAACGCAAAATTCCTTTGAATTCCATTAATACACAAGTGCATCGTCATTTAGATAAGAGCCGGCCGCGTCGCCGCCCGGCAACAGCTACTGCGCACAGCTGCAGCGCTTTCTGCTGACACCTGCATTCCGCACTGTTGCCGAGTACAACCACTGGGACTGTGAACATAAGCCGTAATCATTTACGTAGTTACATATTTTATTTTCACGTTTCGATTGCTGATTTGTGTTTCCTCGTACGTTGTTTTAATTGATATCAGATCTATATAAGGCAAGATGGCTACTTTGATCCCTACTAGAATTTCCATTAAGGGCCGCATAACAAAATTCAAAAATCATATCGCCGAGGTAAATTCTCTGGAATTCATCTCCTCGAAGGATGTTGACGAGCTTTCTTTGAGATTGGAACGTTTTCGTAACATGTTCACTCAATTTGACGAGATCCAAACTCAAATAGAAATCGCGACCACATCGGACATGCAGAGCGAAATCGACATTAGAGAGGAGATGGAAAATGATTTTATTTCTCTTATTGCCACGGCTCAGAAAATTATTGATAAAAATGCCGAAAGATCTGATTTTGCCAGCGTAAAGTCTGAAGGTTCAACTAGCTGTGATCATGAGAAAAATTGTAACGGGTTAAATTTCCGCTTGCCAGTTATTAAAATCGCTAGTTTCGATGGTTCGTACTTTAAGTGGCTCGAATTCAGAGACACATTCGACTCGCTCATTCACAGTTCTGACAACATCAAGCCGATTCACAAATTTCATTATTTAAATTCTTATTTGGAAGGTGAAGCGGCTCAGGTGATTAGTAATTTAGAGGTATCGAACAACAATTACGAGGAAGCCTGGCGTCTCCTCTGCGAGAGGTATAACAATAAAAAACAGCTGATTAGCAACCATTTAAACTCGTTGTTCAACTTGCAACCAATCGGTCGCGAATCGGCAAAATCCTTACGGTATTTAGTGGATCATGTGTCTAAAAACCTACGAGCCTTAAATACATTAGGCCAGCCTACGGATAAGTGGGACACGCTTCTTATACATATGGTCGCGAGTAAACTAGATAGTAACACTACGCTAAAATGGGAGGAATTCAAAAATAATTCGTTTAAAAATGACGACTTGCCTTCTCTGGCGGACTTTAATGATTTTTTAAAGGGCCGTGCTGACGTTTTGGAATCGATTCAGCGTAATAAGTCTGAGAAATCCAGCGCTTGTAACAATAATAAACGCGAATCTTTTACCTCGCCTCATAATAAACATGAGAAGTCTAGCACAAAATGTTTTGCGATTTCAGCATCTCCTGCCGCGTCGGCCTCGGCGTCTCCTCCCGCCTGTGTGTTCTGCAGCGGCGGGCATCGGATTTACGATTGCTCATCATTCCTGTCCCTGCCCATCGAAGACCGGATCTCCGGAGCGTCAAGGTTACGCCTTTGTCTTAATTGTTTACGCACGGGACACACTTCTCATCGCTGCAGAGTGGCTCCGTGTAATATTTGTAGGAAGCGCCATAATAGATTATTGCATAGGGAAGCTCCTCAGGCTACGACCGCTCCCGTAGACGACCCGGCGCCGCGGGCCGAGCCCGGACTGTCGTCACATATGACCGTGTCTCAGTCGACCCAAGTCCTCTTACCTACCGCGCTAATCGATGTGTATAGCCCAGTAAATAATAGTTATATAACGATGAGAGCTTTTTTAGACAACGGGAGCATGACATCCATCGTCACCACCGATTTGAAACAAAAACTGCAACTTATACCTCAACCCAATAATTCAAATCTCTTCGGGCTAGGCGACATTCCTATATCACAAAATCCCGAGCGCTGTTCTGTGCAAATTCGGTCTAAACATGATAATAATATTAAATTTGATATCTCATGTTTAGTACTGCCTACAATTAACCGTAATTTGCCACAAAGATACATCGACGTATCGAATATTAATTTGCCGCGCAACATAAAACTTGCTGATCCTTATTTTAACCAGCCCGCGCCTGTTGACATTTTAATTGGCGGTGACATTTTCTGGAGTTTGATTGGAGGCGAGCAGATTGATATAGGGCACGATGCGCTTATTTTGCGAAAATCAAAGTTAGGTTGGTTAGTGGGCGGAAAAACCAATGCATTTTCGATGTCTGGCGATAAGTCGTTCAATTCTTTTTTACAATGCAATCACTTATCTACGTGTAGTGACAACCTTAATGACTCGCTGACAAAATTCTGGCAATTGGAGCAAGTGCCCCAACCTAAAGAACCGTATACCGATTTAGAAGCGGAATGTGAGCAACATTTTATTACTCACACTTATCGTGACGAGAACGGCCGGTTTTTCGTGCGTTTACCCTTGATAACCGAACCTGATTGTTTAGGCAATTCGTATCGCTTGGCGAAAAAACGGTTCTTTGCATTAGAAAAGCGGTTTAGACGCAGCCCGGACCTTAAAGCGGCTTACGAGCAATTTATAAATGAATACGCCGAATTAGGCCATCTTTCTGTGTCTGACTCTGATACTCCGGACCCCTCCTTTTTTGTCCCCCATCATGCAGTGTTAAAACCCGAGAGTGAATCGACGAAAATAAGAGTAGTTTTCAACGGAAGTGCTCCTAGCACGTCTGGCTATTCTATAAACGACCTTCAAATGGTCGGGCCGACGATTCAAGATTCGATGTTTAATATACTTTTGAGATTCCGTACCTACAAATACGTGTTGACCGGTGACGTCGCTAAAATGTATCGGCAGGTTATGGTTCAGGAGTGTGACCGCGATCTACAGCTAATTCTTTGGCGCTCAGATGAGAACGAACCTTTAAAAACATTAAAACTGCAGACGGTCACGTACGGATTTTCGAGCGCGAGTTTTTTAAGCACACGCTGTTTGTGGCAGTTGGGCGAGGAATGTGCAGATGAAAAAATTAAAACTATCATTCAAAACGATTTTATGGTAGATGATTTGTTGACGGGGTCAGACACAGAGGATGAACTTCACTTTATCAAAGCGTCCGTTGAGCGTGCGCTAGCGGCTGGTTGTTTCCCTCTGCGCAAATACCGCTCAAATTTACCGTCAATATTGCCTGAGCGTGACTCCGATGGAGATCAAGGTAGCTTAGTCATTAGCTCGTCGTCGCACACGTTAGGAGTGGGCTGGGACTCTGACGCAGATGTTCTTCATTTTCCTACTCGATACTCTGCTAAGGACGGCCACCCTACGAAACGCTCGATCTTATCAGATTCTCTAAAAATACACGATCCTTTGGGTGTCCTGAGTTTGTTAACAATTATACCGAAAGTTTTGATTCAAAAATTGTGGATTGCACAGATAGATTGGGACACTCCCGTGCCACGCCACATAAGTGAGCCTTGGCAAGACTTTGTGAACGGGTTATCTTCATTAACTTCGCTCCAAATATCGCGCCACGTCTTGTGCGACTCACCGACGCATATCGAAATGCATTGTTTTTGCGACTCAAGCTCGATCGCATACGCAGCCTGCATTTATTTAAAATCAATCAATGATAATGGCGATATTGTAGTCAGGTTGCTATGCGCTAAAGCCAAGGTCGCGCCGGTCCAGGCCCAAAGCATCCCGCGTTTGGAGTTATGTGCTTGCGTTTTAGGCGCGCAACTCGCGTCAGCCGTGTCTAAGACCCTGCGCTGCCAGATTGCACAAAAATTTTATTGGACTGACTCATCAATTGTGCTCGCGTGGCTTAAAACCAATCAAACTAAACTAAAAACATTTGTTTCAAATCGAGTATCTCATATTTTAGAACTCACCGAAGGAAGTGAGTTTCGTCACGTTCCGACAGCACTCAATCCCGCTGACTTTCCTTCCAGAGGGGTAGAAGCGCGCCGTTTGACTGAATTAGACATGTGGTGGAACGGGCCATCATTTTTGTACGAGCCACAGAGTAATTGGCCTAAATTTGCTTTAAACTCATTATGCGACGACTTACCCGAATTAAAAGTTAACGTCGCGATCACTAACGATCCAAGAGAAAATTATTTTATTGACTTTGACCGTTATTCCAAACTCGAATTCTTACAACGCGCATTGGCGTATTTATTGAGGTTCGCGCACAACTGCCGCCATCCTTCTAACAAAATTACGGGCGTGTTAAGGCCTGAGGAGCTCGAATCATCATTTAAAAAATTAGTCACTTTGTCACAGCAGGATAGTTTCCCTATTGAATTGAAGTTGCTGCGTGACAATCAATCTCTAAGCCCTAAGAGTGTTATTTTATCATTAAACCCATTTTATGATCAGGACGACGAGCTCATCAGGGTTGGTGGACGTATATCCTCTTCGTTTTATCCATTTGACAAGCGCCATCCAATGCTTTTACATTCAAAACACAGGTTGACTAGGTTGTTGTTTCAGCGGGAGCACATTCGCCTCCTGCACGCCCCTCCCCAATTGCTTCTCGGCTCTATTCGCGAGACTGTATGGGCCGTATCGGGACGCGCGCTCGCGCGCACCGTGTCGCAACAATGCGTCACCTGCCGACGTGTGGCTGGTAGAACTTCTGCTCCTTTGATGGGCGCTTTACCTTCCCAACGCGTAACGCCTGATTTTCCATTTATCAGTGTCGGCTGTGATTTCGCAGGACCTTTTATGATAACAGACAGGCATGGCAGGGGTTGCAAAATAACAAAATGCTATTTGGCTATATTTGTCTGCTTCAGATACAAATGTTTGCACTTAGAAGCAGTCAGTGCGCTCTCTACTGATGCATTTATCCTTTCTCTGCGCCGTTTTATCTCTCGCAGAGGACGACCGCGCGAAATCTTCTGCGACAACGGACGAAACTTTTTAGGAGCGGCCAAAGAGATCAGCGATTATTTAACTTCAAACTCTGACGAGGTTTGCAATTTTGCAACGAACGAGGGAATACAATTTAAATTCCAACCGGCTTATGCTCCTCACTTTGGCGGTTTGTGGGAAGCAGGTGTCAAATCCGCTAAGTTCCACCTCAGTCGTATTTTAGGCAACGCTCATTTAACGTATGAGGAGCTGGCATCTCTTTTTAGTCAGGTCGAGACTATTTTAAACAGTCGTCCTTTGTGCCCCCTATCCTCCTCACCAAACGACTTCCAACCCTTGACCCCAGGTCACTTCCTCATCGGCCGCGCACTCACTTCACTGCCGTCGCCCTACTTGGCGGATATAAATCCAAACCGCCTAGATAGATTCCAGAGGCTCGAGGCACTGCGACAGCACTTTTGGCGGCGTTGGCAGGTAGAATACATCTGCGAGCTCCAGCAGCGGACGAAATGGCGCAACCCTGGCAGAGCTCTTCAACTGGGTGAACTAGTCCTGATCAAGGACGAGAACACGGCTCCATTGCACTGGCGACTTGGACGGATTGCCAAATTGTTTCCTGGTGCCGACGGAATCTCGCGCGTAGCTGAAGTTGCTACTGTGGCGGGCACTTACAAACGAGGTGTGAAATACCTTTGCCCTCTTCTAGACGAGGAAGACGAATCCTTGAAGACTGACGTCTCCAAGGGCCCCCAGGATGTTCCGGCTACGAGTACCGGAGGAGAAGCGGGCGCAGGGCGCGTCTAAAACCAGTTCGACGGTCCACCTCGCCCCGCTGCCCCCGGCCGCCGTCTGAGCCACTTGGATTTTGATTTACCCACCTACGCACGCGTCATATGCGAACAATTTGTTATATAATTAAGTTAAGCCTAAGTACCTTTGTAGAACTCGAAGTAGAAGCTATTTTCTGAATATTTGCAATTTTATTTATACTACAAGACCCGAACTTGTAACATGTACCTATACTACTTTCCTGCGTTACTTCCTTTGATTGTCGTAATTTTAATAGGTCTACATGCGTTATAAATCGCAGTTCTACCAAGTCATTCGATTTACTATGTGTCTCCACAACTTTTGGTTGATCAGACCAATTGTCAGTAGAACTCATAGCATTTCGAGTGCCCTGGTTGGCTTTTTTCACTTGCGCACGCGTCATAACATTCACAGCATCCTCACTTAGTTCTTGTAGCTGCTTTGATGTAATTGTCAAACGAGATAAGGCGTCTGCAGCCGCGTTATCCGTTCCGCGCACGTATTCTATATTAAAATTATACTCTTCTAAAAGTAACCTAAATTTCATTAACCTACTAGACGGATCTTTCATACCATACAGGTACACCAAAGGGCGGTGATCAGTGTAGATGGTGAAAGTTCGTCCGTAGAGATATGGGCGAAAATGTTTTACTGCCCAAACAATTGCGAGTAATTCTTTTTGTATGGTTGGATAAATTTTTTTCCGCTTTGTTAAGGCTTCTGCTTGCAAATGCTACCGGTTTTCCATTTTTATTAGATAATATCGCGCCAATTCCATATCCGGAAGCGTCTGTTTGCAGTGAAAATGTATTGCTTTCGGAAAAATCTGGGTACTGTAGTATAGGGTGAGAAATAATACATTGTTTTAAACATTCATATGATTTCTGACAGTCTTCATTCAAATTAAATGGTATATTTTTCTTACACAAGTAATTTAAATGGTAAGCTTTTTGTGCAAAATTAGGTACAAATTTCCTATAATAATTTACAAATGCTACGAATCGTTTTACTTCTTCAGTAGTTTTTGGAACAGGGTAGTCTTGTACGACTTTAATTTTTTCTGGGTCCGGTAATATTCCTGATGCCGAGACGACATGACCCAAATATAAAATATCTTTTTTCAGAAAATTACTCTTGGTGGGATTTAATTTTAAATTTACTTTTCTTAGCCGCTCAAAGATGTCTTGTAGATTTTTATTATGATCGTCCAAATTTTTCCCAAAACATATGAGATCATCTAGATATACTAAACACTTTTCATGAGTAAGTCCTGTCATTGCCATGGTCATCATACGAGAAAAACTGCTTGGGGACGTCTTCAGTCCCATGGGCATGCGTGTTAGGCAATAACGACCGGAATCAAAAGCGGTGTACTTGCGACTGTTTGGATCTAACTCTACGTTATAATACCCTTGATGGAGATCTAAATGTGAAAAATAGACCGAACCTGATAAGGAATCCAATATTTCTGTAATGTTAGGCGAAGGAAATTTGTCGTCCTTAATATTATCATTGAGTTTCCTGTAATCAATTACAAGTCTCCATCGTTTTTCGCCATTATTTAAACCTTTCTTCGGAACTAAGAGTACCGGACTTGACCATTCACTTTGACATGGTTCTATAATACCATCTTTTAATAATTCCTCTATCTGTTTTTGAATTTCGCCCTTTTGCGAATATGGTAACCTATAAGATTTACTAAAAATTGGTTCTACATTTGGTTTCAAATTAATAGAATGTTTGTAAATATTTGTAAATGATAATTTATCTCCCGGTATGTGAAATATATCCGCATATTTTGCACATAAATTCTGAATTGAACTGTGTTCCTCTTTATTTAAATGCTGTAACTGCAACAACGGCAATAACAGTTTGACCCGATCAGCATTTTTATCACATTTACTAAACGTGCAACAATCATAAGAACTTGCACTATCAATTACAGCGTTGATTTCATTCAGCTCTACATTATTTTCTGTCGTATTCAATATTAATACCGGTATTCTACCGTCGACAGGTGACACTAACGCGCTAGCTATGTATACCCCGTCACATATTTCCGCGGAACATACAACGCTCTCATCCACTAAGTTCGTGTCGATGTAGTGTACTGATTCTGATCTCGCAGGGATGGTGAAAAGGGTAGATTTATTTTCCACACCTAAGGGCATTTCCGTTATTTTGTCACCTAGACATAATGAAAAGGTGTTGGAATTAAAGTCTAAAGTAGCCTTATACTTGCTTAAAAAGTCTTGTCCTACTATACCGTTCGCCCTACATGGCAAGGTATCAAAGACATGGAACCTATGCGTAATAGTTCGATTACCTATGAGTAATCGTAACGATACATACCCTACAGCCTGAACATTGCCCCCAATTCCTTTTATGTTAATGCTCTCATTCACAATTAAGAGATTGTTATCAACCGCGTGTTTATATTTAAGAGCACATATGGATGCGCCAGTGTCTAATAAGAAATCATATGACTCATTGTTATCGGTGAGCAATTTAATTATGCAATTGTTATTGCAGGCTAATATGTAATTTTTAGGATCGAAAAACTGCAAAGGATTTTCGCTTTCCTGTTGAGTCGAAGAATCGGTGTGAACCTCTGATTCTGACAGTACGTTTAACTGTCCAGTGCGCGCTTTATTAAAGTAAGTGTTGCGTGACTTACCTCTAAACTGGCTTTGAGGGTGACGAGCCGGTCCTCGACCGCGGCCCGAGAACTGCTGCGCGCTGTTATTACCTCCTTGCGGCTGGTAGCCGTAGTCGTGGTAACGCCCAGTGTGGTGAGCGTACCTGGAGTTGTAGTTACCCCGTCTACGATAGGATGTTGGGCTGCCTCTAGGATTGCGGACAAAATTATTCACAGAATGCATGGTCATTAACTCAGTTGACAGCGGTGTTGTAACACTTTCATCTAAAGCCATCTGTATGGCATCCTTTAATGACGTACAATCCCTAGCTGAAATTATTGTGCCCAACCTGCGATCACGCAAACCTGCCGTAAACTGTTTTATAGCTTGTTTTTCATTGATGGGCTTCAGAACTTTATAAGCCTCGCTCGCCCCGTTAGCTTGCGCAATCGTAAGATCCACAAACATTTCAGAGAGTTGTTTCCCAAAATCGCCATGGAAATCTCATTTTGCCGCAATGACAATAATTTCCGTTGTATAGCTACTGCAGATTTTTTCGGTAATAGGTTACTCCGCATATCTGTCAGTAATGCTGACACCGTGCCGTATGATTCATCTAATTTTAATTTAGCCGACTGTGATAACCGACTCAGAAGCACAAAAGAAATTAATTTTTGTTGTGAGTTGCTATCAAGAATCGAACTATAGTAACTAATCCCGTCAATAAGTTGCTTCGTACACGTATCCTCATCGTTCATCACCGGTAATAAGCTCAGCGCAACTTTCAAGTCAAAGGTCTCCGTCTTAGATTCCATTTTGGATTGTTCACTCGACCTACCAGTTAAATTGGTACTCGACGGTTCTGAATATAACTGTTGTATTTCCGAATACAAATTCTTAATTTTACCAACCCAACCGCAAGTGGCAGGAATATCTACTAATTGCTTACTCTCTAAATTTACCTCTAACAAACTTAAATACGTATGAAATTGAGTATAAATTAAATTAGCCTCTTCTAATTTGTCTTGGCATGTTTTACTTCCTTCCCTTCAGTCAGAATCAGAACCTACTTTTACCAAATATGTATTGCTAATAACTTATCATAAATGTCCTGCAGATTTTCCGCCATAGAGTTTAACGATATAGGTACTTGTCCACAACACTTTACATACCCCACGCACACAGCACTTTTCACACTTCACTTAACCGCGATGCGAACGCCGCTGTCCCCTCGGGAATACCGCACGACGGCCGCAGCAGCACGCCTCTCCAGCGCACTGTTGAACCACGATGCCCTACGACGATGATGATGGCCAGCATATAATAATTCATTGAACTCACGCTTTCCGCCAATATATTCGTTGTTTCCCGCATCTCATTGTGATAACCGATTTGCGTGATTACTTCGTTCGCCTGCGGCTGCGGTGGTTGATTCCTTGAATTGCACATTTTCCTTTTTTATTTCATCCGATTATTCAGACAAATAATATTATGCAACGGCGAACTGAGTCAACGAACTAGGTACTATGTGAATGAACTCTCGGCGCTGCCAAATATGGCCAGCTCAGATGGCAGGATCGCCATGTAAAGGAGTGCTATCGGGAGACAAGTGATACGAACGAATGCTGATTAAATACTACTTTATTAATAAGAATCGTCTGAAATATATAGCTCTTACAACTACATTACATATCCACTACAAAGCTCTAGTAGGCTTGTGTTATGGACACTAGACGATGATAAACATACTTATATAGATAAATACATACTTAAATACAAATAAAATCCATGACCCAGGCGCAAATATTCGAGTTCATATTTGCCCTTGCCGGGATTCGAACCCAGGACCGTCGGCTCAGTAGGCAGTTGCTTAACCACTGCGCCTACCGCGTCGTCGAAGTTATTATTCATTGTGTAATTATATTAGCAACCATTTAGGCCACCCCCAAAAAATTAAGACATTAAACATCCACTATTAAAACATCATAATATTGTTAAAAAAAATATATACTTACCTAAGTCCGGAAAAAAGTTGCCTGTCGCCTTTTTTTATTGCCTTTCTACAAAATGTTGAACTGGCAATTTTTATAAGCAGAACTTGGGTTATTGACTTTTAAAACATTTATTATAATTTTTATTGTGTTGTTTATTGTGTTATTAATTTATTTCGTAAGTAAATCACAGCTTTGTATTTTAATCTTATTTCCATACTTTTGGCCTGGGTGTATTCAATCTGATACCTAATAATAGGTATATGTTAAAATTGATAACGATAAAACACTTACAATAAAACTAAAATTAAACTAAACTAGAACACAATAAAGTTAAACTAAATCTAAATTAAACCTAAAAATGGCTTAGTGGTTTAGTGCCTAATTCTATCAAAGCTCTTAATTTACGCCAATTTAATTCTCAATTTATAAAAATAACAAGTTAATTCGCGCTTGGCAAGCATTGAGTTAGTTTGAAAGAAAAAGTAAACGTAGCGGTTTTTTAATGAGGGTTAAATGACGCCACACTTTATTAAATTGCTATATAGATTCAAAGATCGGTGGCCGATGTTGATGATGACGATGACCACAAAATCATCATTATCACCACCATCATCATTATTTTACCATCACCAACACCATCACTATTTCACGAGTCAATTCCCTATAACCCAAATACACAGCCCTTTTAAAATTTTCTACGCAGCCAACTCGATTCCAACTCGGAGCCCTTGCGGGGTGAGGTAACTCGATTCGGTGCGGGGGTGTTCGTGCCCATTCTGTATTTAATACTATTAAGTATTTTGTGGTAGAGGTACAGCATGGAAAAAGATAACTTAAAGTATCGGACACTCACCTACCTACACCCATTTTTTACCTAGGTTTATGTATGATTGGGGCCTTTCCAGTTTCCACCATCGGAACTCTAATCGAAAATTCCCAATTCATTAATTCGAAGCAGTTTGTTTCTTCGATTCTAAATCGAATGCAATCCCCAAATGAATTCAACTCGCCGTTTTTGTGTGTGTTTCATAGTAATGGGTACACTACATAAATACGAAAAACTAAATTCCGATTATCGGAATCACGAATTTCATAATACCGATTATTATAATTCCGAATGTTTTAAAACTCCGAATATAAGTATGTCGATTTTTCATTTTTCCGATTTTTATAAATCCGAAATTTCAAAATGTCTAACGTTTACAATCACGGTATACAATATTCCGAATTTCAATACACCGAACAATAAGAAGTCCGAATGAATAATAATCCGAAATATCAAAAATACGAATTCCGATTATAAAAATACCGATTTTCAAAACTCCGAATAACATTACACCGACCAATAAACCCGACTAATCAAAAGTCCGAAACATCAAAATTACGAATTGCTGTTATTGATTTACTATAAAATATAAGCCTAAATATGTGAAAGTTTTTCAGTAAATCAGTAAGGGGTTCAGTAAATCTGTTGACGCTCCGCTACACGTGGACACAATACAAACCTAACCTAACCTACAGTTTTCGGGGTTCAGCAAGTCTTTTGACGCTTCGCTCGCTCCGCTATACGCGATCACAATACAAACCTGACCTAACCTACAGTTTTCAGGGTTCAGCCAATAACCTAACCTATAGTTTTCGGGGTTCAGCAAGTCTGACGCTCCGCTATACGTGGTCACAATACAAACCTAACCTAACCTACAGTTTTCGGGGTTCAGCCAATAACCTAACCTATAGTTTTCGGGGTTCAGCAAGTCTTTTGACGCTCCGCAAGCTCCGCTATACGTGGTCACAATACAAACCTAACCTAACCTATAGTTTTCGGGGTTCAGCAAGTCTGACGCTCCGCTGTACGTGGTCACAATACAAACCTAACCTAACCTACAGTTTTCGGGGTTCAGCCAGTCTTTTGACGCTCCGCTCGCTCCGCTATACGTGGTCACAATACAAACCTAACCTAACCTACAGTTTTCGGGGTTCAGCCAATAACCTAACCTATAGTTTTCGGGGTTCAGCAAGTCTGACGCTCCGCTCGCTTCGCTCGCTCCGCTATACGTGGTCACAATACAAACCTAACGTAACCTACAGTTTTCGGGGTTCAGCCAATAACCCAACCTACAGTTTTCGGGGTTTAGCCAATTCGATATTTGTCCAAATCCGGTTTTCTATTTTTGTTTTCACAAAAAAAATTGGTTAAAAAAATAATCTTTACCCAAATAGGTACTCTGAAATATTTAATTCCGAATTTACTAATTCCGATTTTTAAAACTCCGAATTTCATAATTCCTAAGAAATAAATTTCCGATTATTGAAAATACGAATGTCATTATCCCGAATATCAAATTTCCGAATAAGTAATGAAGTTTCGGAAAATTCATAATCGGAATTTTGTTTTTCAGGCCAATGACACTTCGGGCTTTTCATTATTCGGAGTTATGAAAATCGGAATAATATACAATCGGAATTTTGAAATTCGTTTAAATAAAATTTCGTGTTTTTTAGTAATCGGAATTTTATTTCCTAGGAATTATGAAATTCGGAGTTTTAAAAATCGGAATTAATAAATTCGGAATAAAATATTTCGGAATATTTGGGTGTTCCCCATAGTAATTTAGGATTCAAGATATGGACGAGTCTAACTGGCCAGTGTAATAGGCTCAGAATCAGCAAAATTACGTATGCCAGGAATTAATATAGATTTTTTCACCTATGAAGAGTTCTGTGACACCTGTCATCTCAGTACATTTTTCCGATTATAGGTTATAAAATGGCTTCCGGTCCGTGACTTAAGATGGCCGCATGCGTTTAGGTTTTGTTGTTCGTTATTTATTCATTTTTGTCGTTCAATGTGTAGTATTGATAGCGTATTGTGCAGTGATCAAACGAATGTGTGAATAGCTAATGAAGAATTCAACTTGAAGCGTTCATAGCCCTTCCTGGGTCAAGGCCCGATAGTCCGCGTGGTTTTTTGTAAATCGCTATCACTTTACAAAAAGCAAAACCTCACCGAACAACGGCATGCTCTACGATCAAACTTGAAATTGGCGAAATCATCATTAACCTGATGGAAGCCATATTTTAAAATTAGAATTAGGTTATAAAATGTACTGAGATGACAGGTGTCACAGAACTCTTCATAGGTGAAAAATTCTGTATGGTACTGACTCTGGTGCTTTCCGAATACAATTTGTCACACATTTAAATAAAAAAAAATAAGGGCTACATCGCGCATATCAATCTTTCACTAGGTAGTATTCTTTGACAAAGGCAACTGTAAAGCTATTGCAACGGTAACCCCTAATTTGGCAATATAACTCTTTGACCATCTTTCTTTGGTCAATTGAAGGGTTAATTTAAGCTTGTTGGGTAGGTATGCAGTTTGTAGGTACCTACGTACTTTTAAAATTCATAGTTTCTAATATTTTAGGGGCCCAACTCAAATTAGTACCCACAAGTGTTAATGAAAATGCGTTGCTTATTGAAAAAGATTGAATTACTTAACCAATATTTACAACACTAGAATTATCTCTATACGCATCGTATTTTGCAAACGTCATCATCTTATAATCACCGCTTAAGCATCTTAATGTTTTCTTCGTCATCTTTTCGGTCCTTCTTATCACTAACAAATCGTCCGTGATTGAAATAGTCCTCAATCTCCTGTAAAGTCCTGTCTTTAGTTTCTGGAAGAATGAAGTACAGAGCCACTAGGCACAGTCCCATGGCCGTGCCGAAGATGGCAAAAGTCCCGTACACTTTCACACTGACGAGCAAAGCGGGAGTTATCTTCAAAGCCACCATGAGGCAAATAGCCAGGGTCAAACCTGACACGGCTGAACCAGCACCTCTGTGAGCCACTGGGAATACCTCCCCAAGCAAGGCCATAGAAATAGGAGTACAACCCAAGTTAGCTAATATAAAGTACAGCATGAATAATGACACCGGTAACCACGCTCGATCTTTTGATATTACGTCTATAGACGTGAGGTACAGGCAGGCGCAGATGCTTATTAAAACACATAAGGCTGCTCCTCCACTGACGAAGAGCAAAGTCCTTCGTTTGAGCATACGTACTAACACTGATGAGAATGTTGAACTGAGTGTCGTTATGAGATCTATAGTCAAAGTATAATAGAAGGATTTGGATTTGTCTCCAGCTATGTCTTCGATTATCTGTAATGCGTACGCTGGAAAAATGTGTCTTCCGCAAGTTTCTAACAACATTCCAGCGAATACGATGATCAGCAAAGGTTTTATGAAGTCCTTTTTCGTGAATTTCTGCAAGATTTCCACCACCAGCCTTTTGAAGCTTGGCTTCTGTTGTACTTCGGCGTGTCTCTGCCTTTGTGCTTGAATTATACTGTCGAATTCTATCATGGAATCTTCTCCATCTCCTCTCAGCCACAGCCACGCCTTTTCGCTTTCCTCAAACTTGTGTTTAGCGGCCAACCAGGTCGGGCTTTCCGGCCATGTGCAGACTATCAAGAACGCTGCAACATGGGGCACAATTCCAAAGATCGATACTGTCTTCCAAGGATAGTAATGCCCTATGATGTGTACGAAGGTGCTCCCTAAGCAAACGGCAGCTGTTTTCAAATTAAGGAACATGCCTCGAAGCTGTGGGCTGGTGTATTCTCCTATGACAACAGCTCCTAGGGTAACTGTTGAGCCCACGGTGATGCCTCCAAGGACTCTACCGGCCATCAGGGTCGGGACATCCTTGGCGAAGTAGACCAGCAGCCAGCCCAGCGTGCCGGGCACGATGAGGACGGCGTGCGCGAACCTGCGGCCCCACAATTCCATGAGGACTGCGGAGAACAGGAAGCCGGGGAAGGTTGACAGACCGA
Source organism: Apotomis capreana (assembly GCA_947623375.1). Lineage (NCBI taxonomy): Eukaryota > Metazoa > Arthropoda > Insecta > Lepidoptera > Tortricidae > Apotomis > Apotomis capreana. Next base: position 1,660,723 of record OX392522.1, read on the forward strand.
CCACAGATGCTGAAATTGGAATAAGGATTTAGAAGACGCGTCATTTAATTAATTACTCCTCTCATCTCAAACTTTTTTCTGATATCCTGATACTAAACGCTGCCTATTTTCTGCTAGATCTGGTATATATAAGATCTCCTAGATATCTTCCTCTTTCCCTTAATCATTCCTTGTAGCAGGAATTCATACATCCTTTCCCTTCTTCTCAATGGCCTTTAACAGACATTTTCTTTTTTATTGAAAAAAAAACTGAAGATAGAGAAACATGCTCGCTTGCTCGCTATGCCCCTTTTGTACTGGACTGACTAAGAAGAGACGAATTACTTAGTTACCTCGACAGATGATTCGTCACAACAAGTTAAGAACATACCTAATCTAACCGAGATGCTTCAAAAGAGACTGATTTAGTCACCTTATCAAATTAATTAATTGGAAGTAAATTGCAGTCTTCATTATGTTGTTATCTAAGTCAACGATGACTAACATTAGATTTAAATTTAAATTTAAATTTTGTAGAGATTTTGAAGCACACAAAACACTCTTGTGTATAATACGTAAAAACTCGAATGGATTTAGATAAAACTTGATAGAAACACATATTACATATATATATCAGGATACCAATCAAAAGATCCCACTGGGTCGAAGCGTATCCGGAAGGACCTCTATCATAAGATAAGGTAAGATAAGGATACCAGTCGCGTGACGACAATCAAAAACTCAGGACAGGCCAGGCCAGATAATTCAATTACCTTTTCTTCAGTAGCAATAGAGAATGGTCCTCAGTCGCCCTGAAGTGGGCAAGCCGATGGGAATTGGGTTGTATGGAAGCCACGTGACTGTTACCTACTAAAATTATGCTCATACATTTAGTATGGTGCTGCATATATTTGATCTACATTTCGAAGTTTTTTAAGATGGCGCAAATGGTTTAAAAAGGTCTAAGTCTCAAGTAGCAAAAAAAGCTGCAGAATCGCTTATATTGCCTTCAGCTTAAATTAGCAGTATGAGGGCTGTATAAGCTTCTGCTATTATATTATGGCGTGTGCCAAATGGAATGTGTGGTACAAAGACCCTGCTAAAGGTAATTCCGTCTGCAATACGCTTGCGAAACGGTACTTTGTTTAAGCTTTGGCAGTCCATGAATTACTATTGTTGAGAAAATCTAAAACTGATACATACCGAGCCAAGATGCTGTCTCCAAATCAGTCTTAATCAGAGAATCATCGGCCTTCAACCCTGGCAGCAGCACTGCCGGGAAGCTGAGGACCATACCCTGTCCCAACATGTTCAGGAGTACCCCTGACACCGCCCATGACTGCAACAAATACTTTTATGAAGTCAAATGACTTACAAAACTCAATTTCATACCACAAATACTCATGAGAAATTACAAATTATGCGAGCTACATTCAAATAACAGAGAGAAATATCAAAAGGCGATGTTATCGCTACAGAACGATTTTTACTAAACAACCTGTATGGTCGTATGGCGGTGATAAAGCTGGGGGTCCAGGGAGCCCAGGGTATTAGTTAACCAGTTCATAGCCAATATCGAAGTGTCCATCGCGCTAATGATCACATCTATACGAGTATCACTGTCATGTTTCACTATCTATCACTGTTTTGATTGTCAAACGAAAACTTAAGGTATAAGCCGGGGTAGATTTCGTTTACTTTCTCTTCAGTAGCAATAGAGAATGATTTTCATTTTAAATGTTCGTATCTCCGTAATTATCTATCCTAGAAACAAAATTTAAAATGTAAATTATATAAAATGTAATTCTCTACAACATTTCGTAAGCTCTTTTCTAGCTAAAATGCTCCTAAACGAAGATATAAGCAAGAAGATACAATCTGAAGAAATTGTAGGTTTTTTTTCTATATGATGGCAGGCGCGGAGGAGGGGGGATTGTGCATTTTGCATTTTAACATATCAAAAATTCAGAACTACCGGACCGCACTGTGGGTGCGCGTCTACGAGTAACTAACGGATGGACATGCGATTTCGCGACAGTAAACTGTTTATTACAGACAAACTGCTATTAACATGGCCTCTAATCTAAATTGAAACGAAATGCCAGTATAGTGCATTTTTAGCAATATATTAATAGGCTTTTTTTTTTTTCTCGTTGCTTGCGGGCCCCGAGGGACCCTTTGCACTGCTGGGACAGTCGCGGCCCGTTCTTTTGAACGGGCCGCCGAAGTATTAATAGGCTTAAGAGTCTTTCGATTTTATAGTAAAAAAAAATCTAAAATAAAAAATACGCGAGATTTTTGACAGTATTTTATTGTGATCGCATGCAAATATCCTTAGGACACTTTTTATTGGTTGGTGGTGTTGGTTTTATAACGCCTGCAATAAAAATTATATCATACAAAGAGATTGCTATTAACTTTCACAAGGCACACTGTTGAAATATTAATATAATATTATTGTTATTTTAAAGAATGAAAAGTCATATTTCTATCGTTTGTCTGTTTTAAGAAAAGGGTACAGGAAAAAGAAAATTCCAAAGGTTATTCGTACTGTATAATTTGGGTCGGTTTCACTGATGAGTGGCTGGGCTTCTTTCAACAGTCTCTTTTTTGTTGTCCTTTTTACAATACTGGAGATGACTGGATCAGACCGTAAAAGTAGCGCATGCATCAAATCACTATTGCAAGCAGTCCTTGATATTTTTTCGTGTGTGGTGAAGGTAGGCTCACATACAAGGGGTGTTCAATATATTCTCGGTATCGGTATGTTACAACCTCCTTTTATATTATATTTAATACTGGCCATTTACAGTCACTAACTGTAATAAAAAAAATTAAAAAATTATAGCGCTACTTTCATTTGTTTTTTTGTAATTGCTACACAAACGTCATAGTCATGAACGATTTTACGATGTCCCAGAAAATTGAGCACAGAGCCGTGATAAAGTTCTTGAAAAAACAAGGAAAAAATCAAAAACTATTAAAGAAGAAATGGATGCTGTTTATGGCGAGTCCGCTCCTTCGTTATCGACTATTCAAAAGTGGTCTAGTGAATTTAAACGAGGAAGAACCAGCATTGCAGATGACTCTCGACCAGGCCCGCCCGTTTATGCCGCTTGTCAGGAAAATGTGGAGAAAGTAGAGAAATTTATATTAGAGGATGCTCGAGTAAAGATCAGATCAATAGCTGAGAAAACAGGCCTTTCTGTAGGTACCGTGCTCACCGTCATTCATGAACAACTTAACATGTCAAAAGTTAGTGCAAGATGGGTGCCGCGAATGCTGACACCGGATCAGAAGCAAACGCGAGTCGCGTGCTGTTCAGACTTTATGGAGCTGTATGGGGAGAATGTCGATACGATACTTAAAAGAATTGTTACTGGAGATGAAACCTGGGTTCATCATTATGACCCAGAGAGTAAGCAAGAATCGATGCAGTGGCATGTCAGAGGTACAGCTCATCCTAAAAAGTTTAGGTGATACCTTCAGCTGGTAAGTCATGGCCACCATCTTTTGGGATTATAAAGGAATATTGCTCATTGACTACAAAGAAAAGGGTGTTAATATAACAGGAACCTATATTATTCTAATATTTTGCGACAGTTACGGGAGGCTATAAAAGAAAAGAGAAGAGGAAAACTAGCTAAAGGTGTTCTGCTACTACACTACACGACAATGCCCCCGTCCACAGTGCTCATATTGCCACCTGTGCTGTGAACGAATGTGGGTTCAAAACTATTAGTCACCCCCCATATAGTCCAGATCTGGCCCCGAGTGACTATTTTTTTATTCCCAAACCTTAAAAAAGATCTGAGAGGAAAACGGTTTAACGACGACGAAGAATTGAAGGCTGCGGTAATGGAACATTTTGACGGCAAAGAAGAAAATTATTTTTATGAGGGGTTAAAGAAATTAATTGACTGATCTTCTAAGTGCATAGACATAGGGGATGAATATATTGAAAAATAAAAATATTATTAAATTCGTAACTTTTTTTTTTCATACATACCGAGAATATATTGAACGCCCCTCGTAGGTAGCGAAATATTTTATGATAGTTTAGGGAGTGTATGGTCGATGGGTTGTCGAGCAGGGATTCTCCCTATATATTGATAAGTCGAGATGCAAAGTCGGAATGAATTTTATTTACAAATACACAGCCTTTTATACACAAATTTTGATTTATTACTTAAAACTAGGAAATGCTGGGGTCTCGGGTGATTTCTACGGAATCCGCGCCCCATCACGCAATGTCTTCGTTGAATCGGTCTTCTGTCCCGTACAGTGCGCGTACAGATGACAGGGATGGAGCGATGTGGGCGGAGCTTGTCGATATCGTTCGAGCTGCACGGTGTGTTCTTCAGCGAATCATAGCTATATTTCCAGTTAGTCTCCCATCGGCGCTGGCGCGGCGCGGCTGTCGTACGCCGCGTGCGCCGGCCTCACGGCATGAGCTGCTGTCGTATATTAATGTATTTCAGCTATGCAGACGGCATGATGATGCGTAGCTACAATAGCATTCTTGTGCATCTTCCGACAATGCACCTATTGGCAGGATAATGCTCTCTGCGTTAAAGTTTACAAAGAAGTTGTTTTACGCCAAGAAAGCGAAACTTTTTATTTTTGAGAATGTCCAACCGTTAGTTAGGCGCGCTCCCACAGTGGACCGTTTGTATGGTAAGACCCCTTTATTCTCTGGATTATTAGCTTCAACGGCTGAATCCTACCTGCTTTACAAATGCCGTTTTTCACAAATCACATCCCAAATCAAACTCCTTTTAAATGTTTCTCCCTCCGCGGACTGACGCCTAATGTACCTACTTACTTATTATCGATGAAAGATTACAAGAATCGTAGAAATAACACTAATTTTAGTGTCAATAAAGGGAGATAAAGCCCTATCCAGTGATTACCGTCCTTATAATAGTTTGATGCAAGAACGAACAATTAGCGTTCAAAAAAGGTATAATTACAGGATTAAACGAACTTACCTTAAGTGAAGTTCTATCCTGATTATATGAAGTACTTAGTCCGAGGTATAATTACTATGTAGTACTTTTCTTGCTTGCAATATATGTCGCTAATTTTAAAGTCTAAAAACAAACATAAAAAACACAGCACCTGGCAACATTAGTTATAGATGTCATTAAGTTCAGAGTAAAATATATAGAAGAGGGAAGGGAGGGAGGGAAGCTCTACCTCGGACTAAGTACTTCATATAATCAGGATAGAACTTCACTTAAGGTAAGTTCGTTTAATCCTGTAATTATATTCGTACTTAGTCCGAGGTATAATTACTATGTAGATGTTTAGAGAGATCCAAGGCAATATACATCTTTATATTATTATACTTTATTTATAATATTATAAAGGCGAAAGCTTGTGAGCGTGATTGTAACTTCTTCACGTTCATATAGGGGGCTCAATTCTGATAAAATATGATTGATATGGAGAATGGAGGTAGCTGGCCCTCCGGACCAACACATAGTCCATTTTACATCTGGAAAATATTAGCGTTCACCGCGCGTTAAAACCGCGGGACGGAGCTAAAATGTTCATTGAAGATTCTTTAGTACACACATTACAAGAATAATATACCTACTAATTGACTTTATTTTAATAGTAACCGATTAATTATGAGATTAATCTAACTTAGCAGGTAACTGCAAGGTTGCAGAATAAAGCAATAAAACCATACTTTAACACTTTCGACACCAACAACCCGGAGGCTGGGCGCTCGTAAACTTTGTTCAGATGCCGGCCAACCCGGTAGCCGGGGTTGATGCTATAAAAGTCGGCTCGGCCGGTTTCTGGGATATGTCTTACTTTTTTGTCTGGTTGCAAAAGTGTTAACCATATGGTTCCATATCCACTTGAGTTTACTTACTCCATATGAAAGACCATGTTAACCCGTTGCGGGACAGTACGCCTATAGGCGTTTGATCTAAAGGTTTAACAGCAGTTAATGTACAGTAGTCTCCATCAACGTATATGAACGTATATGAGGAATATGTTTTCAAAAATACTATAATAATAAATAACATTATCCTAGTTCTAAGAACAGGTTTCGTAAACTGTGTTTACTGTTTATCATCATGAGTTAGAGACCTTTTACAGTTATCCACCAAGGTGTGGGACTTTGATTATCAGCCTACAACTTGTATTATTTTAACTACTATGAATATTTGTTATAAAAACATTTTAACGATTTCACTAATTTTTATAATGTGACGACTAATCTGCATACTTGCAGAGGCTTGTTTAATAGTAATTTTAAAGAGATTTGTTAATGAGACATTTTGCTATTACAATGTTTGAGACAATACAGCTAAGCAGGTACTTGGTTGGATATATCTAAGGGTTGCTATTCAAATAAGACAACCTCAAATTTGGCGGGTACCAGACATTGATGTCTTGCAATAGATAGAAATACTGTCTGTAGCAAGTTTTATATTTGTTCTAATATGAAAGTATTTGTATTCTAAGAACTATAATAATTACTGTCTCACGTTTTTTGGTATAATCATTTTGATTTTCTCAATAGATCTGTATGAGTTATAGAAAAACTTATGCAGAAATACCTTATGCAGCTAACTTCATATTATATGTATATTAAGTGTTTGTATTCTTTGACCTAAACTTATTAATGTCTTTTGTAAGCACTAGTGTCATATGTGAGCCATCCAAAGGATCTATTATTAAAACATTTTTTAGAACTACATCAGGGTACCAAACCTGATCATATTTGGGTTTGATAGGATGTAATTTGAAAACACCTTAGAAAAGGTGTCTATCTGATTATCTGTAGATATTTAAGTACTTACTTGGGATTACCAATTATAAAATAGTGCTAAGTACAAAATAACAAATTTGACATAATGTAGAAACGATAAATATTATGGGAATTATTAAGTGTATCATGTTCATCATACACATGGATCACATCACTGACTTATTATATTGTCATTCTGAGGTAAAAGGTTGATTGTACTAAAAAACTAAGCCTCACGAAGATCTGGGGTGATGACAGAATCAATTAGAATGTCCGATATTACCATAGATTCAAATCATAGGTGAAAACTATGATTCCTGAAGTCCATTTTAACTCCATTTTATATAGTATTATTAAGCCAAATGCTAAAGTATGAAATAATAAAGGATTTATTTTATTGTGTACCTAAGTGCAATATACCCAAAAGTTCTCTGCAACATAATAAATATTCAGAAAAAAATCTATATATATATATACATATAATATATATTATATTATGATTATTTAATTACACCCGGGTGTTTGACGTTTCCTAAAAATACATCAGAAATATTTTAAGTGATTTCCTAGTCTTCACTTTTTTATTGACGTCAGTAAAAAACCTCAAAGATTATTGCCTTGCATTTTGCATCAATGTAAAAATTTCATGTACTTGTCAAGATATTGAACACCTGCCTACATGTTCAATGCATACATTTGTATTATTTTTCCAAAAAACCTAAGTAACATTTCACTCAAAGATTAAGTATTGACTTAAATACCAGATAGTGAATATGGATTATGAAACAATTATGGAACAACAAGGCATCTGTAATTGTTTTGAAATAAAATTTAACTGTAAGCATTGGATGCTAATAATACTTAACTATACCTATATCTCCAAAATTTAAGTATTTAAGCTTACAAGTTTCTAATACTATAATTTACTCTTTTGTGTAAATTAAACGAAAGTAACCCAAAACTGTATTAAATTTCTAATAGTTGGCTTAGTTCCCGAATGTAAATATATGAATTCTAACAATCTTTTCTTAAAGTATATAGAGTTCTTGCAATTCTTTAACATGGAATGCAATACTATTTCTTGTAAGTTGATGGCAAAGCCTAAAAATTCCTTTATATGAGATAATGTTACGCAGATCATCAGAATTAAAAATCAACTGAGTTGTTTCAGTGCCTTAGGTATTAATCTAATTTGTATTTCTTTCATCCTGAGGTGTGCAATAAAGAGTATTCTATTCTATTCTATTCTATTCTAATACTCCTTAACCTTACCTCATTACATTGCAAATTAGGTGTGTTTGTAACCCTTACCCTGATTTCTTAGCAATTCAATAGGTAGTTGGTTCCATAATTTAAAAAATAATAATAATAATTATTATTATTTAATGGGGCACTTGAGAGACCAACACAGTTGTTGTTGTTGACAGTTGACTTGAACCATTTTTTATTATATTGGAATTACAAACACTTTTGTGTATCTCTCATGCATCTTTATATTAAATTATGTAATCAAAAATAGTTATTCTGTGGCATTATATATAATGATCTGTCTTTTTATGATAGTTAAATACCATTACATAATAGCATTCTTCATTCTTAGGAATTGTAGAAATATTAGACAAGATATCTTCAGCTGGTTTGCTTCTATTAATATTGTTAATGCATACCAGAATTTTCCTTGTCATAATGGTCCAATTAATATGGATATAATTATTTTCAAAAAGTATTGATATATCCCATTGTCCACTATTAACAATGTGTTTATAAGTTAGAGTGTGACATTATTCAAAATATTCAAGTTGAAAAGCAAATTTTACATACATCTACATATTAAACATGAGTTTCTCAGTAGAAAGGGGTTGACCGTTGATATAAGGTAGATTATTGAATGTCCCTGTGTCTACTCATGGTGTTCCACAGTGGTTTCTATGGTAATACCTACTGAACTGGGTTTGTAATTTGTAAATAAAGTTAATCTACTTCAATGTATAATACATGTTCTTTATCTGTTAATGATTTAATTGCATCCTTCTACAATTTGTATTTCAGGTAGTAAATACTCCTGTATTGTTTGACCCTCCATTGCTCATCATCATATTCTTTTCAAATGTGGATCCAGAAATTTATTCAGTGGATTTGCGTTAATTATAAAAGGCAGGGGGCAGACTAAATTTAAATTAAAAAGTAATATTTACTGTTTGTAGGTTAGGCAATTGCCTCTATGGTCTGATTGTGTCAAACCATTTGAATGCTTTTGGGTGAAGCTGAGTTTTATTATAATTATAATAAATAAAACACTCCCACCTCCGCCCGGCCCCACCGATACTGTAGTGTAGGTATACCCTCATACCAGGTGTACCCAAACGTTTAGAGTCTGCATTATCAATGGAAGGAAGGCATTGAATAAAGGATAAAACTTACCGATTAACCTCTATTGCATTTACTGCTTGTACCTGAGACTTGTGTTCCAACCAGAGCATCAATTTTGTAACTCAATATGATTTATATATGAGAGGTGCTCTTCTTCTTCCTCGCCTCCTCATGACTGAGGGTCGTGACCATTTGAGGTCGTTATTTTTTGCACTAAAGCCGTCAGCATCCCAATAGAAAAACAGGGGGTCCGATGCTCGAAAATCTTGCCTGTATGTGAGGTTATTGCCTTGTAAAGGCCTTCCTTCCCAACGGGAAGGGCCCCTCTTCCACCGGAAGAGAGGATAATTACAGGATTAAACGCACTTACTAAAGTAACATGTTGTTACATTCTCCCATTGCGGGAACAGGGCAGTTCCGATGTTCGAAACATTAGGTGCCTGTATGCGTGTAAAGATATAGTATCTCATAGAGATCTTCTTTTCCAACGGAAAAGGCCCCTCTTCTTTGCAGAAGAGAGGATAAGTGTAACATATTGTTACATCTCCCAAAGGGAGAACAGAAGTTTCGCAATTTGAAACGTTAGCTGTGTCTGCGGTCTTCTAGTAGAGATTTTCATTTTCCTCCTTCTTCGTGTCTTCATTTTCTCTCTCCTTTCACATTCCATACACTTATTCCACGAAAATAAGGCGTAATATAACTTCTTGTTAAAATAGTAGTGTGAAAATTCAAAATGATGAATGATGATAGACCATCCTTGCATAATCGTATTTTGTTACAATTTACGCCTCCGACGCCAAATACTTGGGTCTTTACTATCGTACTGCCTTTTCGGCATGGTAAAAACACTGTACAGTTGGTATTTACTAGATAATACTTATTTTTAAATAAAATAAACGCGGAAAGCGACATATTCTTAGCGCGCTAAGAAAATTATGACATCTATAACTAATGTTGCCAGGTGCTGTGTTTTTTATGTTTGTTTTTAGACTTTAAAATTAGCGACATATATTGCAAGCAAGAAAAGTACTAAGGTGCACTCGGCTAATTCCGAAAATCGGGCTATTCCGAAAATGACCATTATCTACTAAACGCGGCTACATTATTTGCTCTGGCTACACTCCCTATGAAGTTCAAGTATCTCCCTTGCCGCATCAGTTAGCTTGAGACGCTAGCGACAAAACTACTCGCGTGGCGCATCAGATTAGTGAGCGAGTGAAAAATTCCCGCCTTTTTGACATTCGGAATTAGACGACCATCGCTAACTCTGTAATTTGGTGAGTAAATGAATTGACTGCTTTTGTGTTTAAGAGATTTTCGTTTTTTAGCCATTTTAAATAGAGTTAATCTATTGTAGCTTGTATTTTATAAAATTTTCAGATTTACCCGAAGTGGGGAATTCCGTGGCCGGAATTATCCGACCTTGTTTTTCAATGTGACAGCCAGTGGTTCTCATACAATCAAAATTAAGTTATTGACGCGATGTGTAAGTATAACCAGGTGGGGCGCACTCCGCGATTAACGTTTCCCGCTACAAGTACATGCCGGTCCCCAGACCAGTGTGGCATATTCAGTGGCTGCCACGCTCTGCTTCGGAACGCACGTACACGTACACGATACTAGCGCCCACGCTCTACCGATTTACGTCGCAAGTGAACGTGCCGCATTTGTCTTTTTATACTAGTAGTGAAATTAATAAAAAGATAGCTAAAAACATTTGCATCGTAGCGGGATGCAGGAATTTGCTCGAATTACCATATACCACTATTATATTTAACAGCCACCAATTTTAACCATTTGTAATGTGTCATGTACTTATAACTATATTATAGCGCGTTATTAATTTATTACTTATCGTCCTTTGTAAACGAAATCAGTATTTATTTTTATTACTCTATCGCTCCACCACGCCGTACTATCGCTATTTTTAGGGTTCCGTAGCCAAATGGCAAAAAACGGAACCCTTATAGATTCGTCATCTCTGTCTGTCCGTCCGTCTGTCCGTCCGTATGTCACAGCCATTTTTTTCCGAAACTATAAGAGCTATACTGTTGAAACTTGGTAGGTAGATGTATTCTGTGAACCGCATTAAGATTTTGATGCAAAAATAATAATAAATATTGGGGGCTCCCCATACTTAGAACTGAAACTTAAAAATTTTTTTTTCATCAAACACATACGTATGGGGTATCTATGGATAGGTCTTCAAAAATGATATCGAGGTTTCTAAAATATTTTTTTTCTAAACCGAATAGTTTGCGTGACAGACGCTTCCAAAGTGGAAAAAAGTTGGTCCCCCCCTCTAACTTCTAAAATAAGAAAATGAAAAATCTAAAAAAAACATATGATGTACATTACTATAAAAACTACCAACGAAAATTGTTTTTAACGAGATCTAGTAGGTAGTTTTTTTTTTTAATATTTTAATACCTTACTTTGCACCTAATTTATATGGGGCGCTATACATACCAGGTGCAAACTTAACTTAACTACTTAGGGATGGAAAGTGTTTGTACGGAACCCTCGGTGCGCGAGTCTGACTCGCACTTGGCCGGTTTTTGTATTTGTAACGTTGCATTATTCTTTTTAATCCGTATTGTATTGTTAAAAAAAAAAAAACAAGATTTTGTATTGCAGTGGTTCGCAGCAATGCCAATAAAATGTGGCATGGTGGTGTATTCAATTTGTGTAAATTTAGAAATGTATCATTTTACAGTTAAATAAATAGTGAAATAATATACCGGGTGATCAATCCAAATGAGTCAGTAGGGAGAAAACGAAAACTATAAGAGATAGGGAAATCTGTTCTTAGGAACCATGGCTTCGATTTTAGATTTATCAAAAACTGCATTCAATTTTTTTTCGTATATCCCATGCATAACCCGGAATCGAACCCGGTTGAAATTGAGTAGAGAAAAAAAAATAATTAAGATGTCAATCGATCCTATTTTTTATTGAGAACAAATGTCTGTAGGGGTTTACATAAATTTAGAGTGCTCTAAGAATCAGAAATTGCTGCAAAAGAGTGACATTCCTATAAGGTACGAACATTTGACTTTTTTTTTATCCAAAAGCAAATATGAAATTGTTTCCAATATCCTCATAATTCAACAAAACAATTATTGTATCACAACTATAAACATAAACGGGAATTATTATGGTCAAAATGGAAAAATTTATTTTTCCATACCTAGACAGCACGCATATTTTTATGTAGCGTTTTCAGCTTTAACAGCAATTTCTGACTCTTAGAGCACTCTAAATGTATGTACACTTATACAGATATTTGTTGCTAATAAAAAATAGGATCGATTGACATCTTTTTTTTTCTTTTTATCCTCTTCAATTTTAACCGTGTTCGATTCCCAGTTATGCATGAGATATACGAAAAAAAAATTGAATGCATTTTTTAATAAATCTAAAATCGACGCCTTCATGGTTCCTAAGAGCAGATTTCCCTATCTCTTATAGTTTTCGTTTTCTCCCTACTGACCCATTATGATTGATCACCCTGTATATAATGTATATATTTTCAGACTTTAAGGGTTAAAGTTTGAGTACCACAGATTCCTGATCGGGTAATTCCGAAATAAAAGCTTGACAAACACACGTATATGTACTTCTATAAGCCTAATCGAGTAAAAAGAGCAGGGAGGGTAATTCCAATCAAAAAAGGAATATGTCCCTTATGCAAGAAGCGCATAAAGCTCATTTTCAAGTGTATTCGGATTTACCCGAACCAATTCGGAATTGCCCGTTGGCAACGAAAAAAAAAACTAGATTTGAAATGCTTGTATTTTACAAAACTTACATTACTTATGAAAAATTCTGTAATCGATTGTTAGGCTATATCATCTAGTAAGTAAGTTATTCACTATTTCCGTCTTAAAACCTTGCCATACTGACTGGTTCATGGAGACACTTACACCTTACCAACTAGTGCAAAAAGCATTCGGAATTACCCGAGTGCACCTTACATAGTAATTATACCTCGGACTAAGTACGAATATAATGAAGTTTAATCAGTAGGTACAAAAAATAGCATGAAATAATTTTAGATCTAGCTGGATTTTAACTTGTAGAGCTAGCATATCTTGCTGTGACTTCGCTTGTCGTCAGCGTGACTCAGCATCACCTGTCTTGCTCGTACGGTATTGAAAGGACAGTGACATTTAGTTTTTGTCACGCGGCAAAGAGTCGCGAATAAACAAAATAAAATAAATGTTTAAGTGGGGTTCCCATACAACAAACGTGATCGGTTGCGTTAACTTTACACCTCATTTGTATGCGGCGCCGTACAAACGAGGTTATTTACCCGGCCAGTTAAAATGGGAAGTGTTTGTACGGAACCCTCGGTGCGTGAGTCCGACTCGCACTTGACCGGTTTTATTTTATTTATCCCAATAGGGTTATTGACAAATTTTAAAAACCGGTTTGAATGTATTAAGATTGTCGTGAATAAAAATGTAAAACAGAAAAAAAAATTTTTGTTGCATACGTTTTGTAGAATCCGTATTTTTTCAATACCATTTTATATGTTCGCGCCAAAACGCGATACAGTGTTTAAATGTGACGTCACACTTTCATTAATGCCATGGATCTAGCATGTACTATAGTACAACTGGACTACTGCTGCGATACGACCTGCATTACGACCGTGCAGCCAAATTGCAGTCGTTGTGCAGTTGACAGGTCTGCACGGCAACTGTATGCGGACTGCACTGTCGGTTTTCAGTATTGCAGATACACCAACTGCAGCAAAACTGCACTCGAACTGCCAGTTTGCAGCTAGGTTGCAGTTCAAATGCTGTCCGTCTGTACTGGCCCCCGCTGGACACTTTTTCAAATATAAGTCCTCCTATGAAAGATGCTACTCCTTCCCTCTACACTCCTTTTGACAGCAGTTTTATGAAATTACTAGCTTTTGTCCGCGGCTTCGCTCGCGTAAACACAATATGTCATACGTTCAGTACACTTAATGCGAGGCCGAATATGCCGAGAAAGTCCCAAGGAAACCGCCCACCCACTTAATATAAGTTGAAGTAACTTAATGCGAGGCCGAAGGCCGAGCTCCGCGTTACTTATATGATTTGTACTTTCTACACTGTTGAAAAGTCTATTTTATTTTATTTTTATTTGATCCTTTTATCAATGATGTATTATAGAATTATTAATATTTTTATTATTATGTACATATGTTCTTGTACATTGAAGAACAAACAATTCACAATAGATAAAGCTACAAAAAATTAAATACTAACTATAAACTAAGAACATAACTAACTAAAATAATATTTTTTATTTTATTTATTTGGGGCATCAACAGCAATACAATTTGCAATAATTAACAATATAGTACAGCAACAAAAACCAATTAAAGATGTCCACAAAAATACACTAAGTAGGACTAGTTACAATTAAAAAAAAAACATTATGGTATGCTGGATTAGGTTAGTGCGCATGCGCGTGTGCGTGAGTGTGTATGTGTGTGTACATATGTGTAAATGGAAAGGGGATATTGAATGAACTATCATCTAAGCTTAGCAATTAAGAAATGAATATGCTTTTTCAATGTCGATTTCGTACAGTCAAATAAGTCAATATAGGTACCTACTGCTAAACAGTTTGTTATATTGTCTAAGGAACCTAATTATAATTAATGGGGAATTCTGTGCATAATTGGTGTTGACTGTTGGAAGGCTAAACAGGGAGCGATTGGCGTGACGGGTTCTAATTTTATTGTTGTCTGTGCTCCTTTAGTATATAAATACAGATCCATAGACTAGCTCCCTCTCTCTAATCCACCTCTAATCCTAACAAAGCCGGCTATGTCGTTAGTGTTTGTGTCCGTCCAATTTTAATCATTTTATTAATCAAGCTAATAATGTAATCCCTGACAATAAAAGTACTAGTGTTTAATGAATAAATTATATAGCCATGACTTCGTTAAAAGTAAGTCATATTTCGAATAGAAAAATTTGAAAGCATCTGTTACTTTGATACTTACTTGTTTCACAAACGGTGTAAATCTTCTATTTGCTGCCATTTAAATAAATATATTTTATTTTATGTTTTATATAAACTTCACCTGAATTAAAACGTTCAAATGGAATTACAAATAAGTAGGTAAGTGTCGTGAGTTGTCTTAGTAAATATTTAAAACGTTTTTCACCTTGCACGCGTAAGTGCTTCAGAAATTACTGTGCGTACAGTACTTGTCGAAAAGGCAGATAGGCGAATGTACCTATAATGGATTCATACGGTTAACGCAATTTAGACCAGGACAGGTTCGAATCCCGGCCAGGGAAAATATTTGTGTGATGAAACCGAATATTTGTACGTCATGGTTGTTTTATTAATTTAAGCATAATTATATTTATCTATATATATCCGTCTATCGTCGTCTAGTTATAACACAAGCCTTCCTGAGCTTAATTTGGGACTAGATCGATTTGTGTGAGGTTGTCTGATTTTTATTTGACGACGCGTTTGGCTCGGTTTGTAGACACCTGCCTACTGAGCCGGCGGTCCCGGGTTAGAATCCCGGTCAGGGCAAATATTTGTGCTTTGGTCATGGTTGTTCTATGTGTATATATTTATCTATATAAGTACGTATATCGTCGTCTAGTACCCATAACACAAGCCTTCTTGAGCTTAATTTGGATTTGTGTGAGGTTGTCCGATATTTATTTATTATATCTAAAGATATGGTAGTCCGTGAGCTGGCATTTAGGTTTGAGTGAAATCGGAGAAGTTTTTATCAGATTCAGATTCAGATTCATTTATTTCATGTGAAAATAACTGTATACATTTGCATTAAATATTCAAAAATATAAGTATTCACATCATGATCGTCAAAATAAAAATATAATAATAAAACTAACTATAACAATGTCAAGCACAAGAAATGATAACCATAATAATAATAATCAATATAATCTCCCAATAAGGATCGTCATCACAACTTGTCATTAAACTAAAACAAAGCAAACAATAGAAAATAATAATCAGGTGACATCTCCTAATAATACAAAATAAAATCCATCGCTTAAGAGCGAGCGAGACAGGTATAAGACTCGAATTACATTCACCCAGCTCATGTACTGTAGAGACATAGCTGCTGAGAACTTATGTAGAATGAATGGTTCATTCACATTTTTTCACCTTATTTTTATTCTTTTTTTTTCTATCCGTGTAGGGCTAAAAGCGGAAATGAATAAAAGCCGGTAGGTATATCCTGATGACATATTCATTCAGAAGATAATCTACGTTAACAAAACCTTCTCTGTATCGTAAGATAGAAATATAAGTACTTTAGGTACTTTTTTAGGTAGGTTATCTGTTTGTTATATCTGCTTATTTTGCTTTTGCGCAAGCATGGCTACAGTACGGTGTGATTCTCTGGGGGGGCAGCGCCGAGGTCCACCAACTACTAGTCATGCAAAAGAAATGTATCCGAATACTTACCAACACGCAGGTACCAGACAGCTGCCGTCCGCACTTTGTTAAGCTACAAATCCTGACACTACCTTCAATTTACATTATGGAAGCGGCACTTTTTGTTAGGAAGCACTCGAATTTGTTTACCAAGCAAGTGTTCAAATCACAAAGACGAAACAATACAACTAAATTAGAATTACCAGCTACAAAACTAGAGATGTACAGGAAAGGCCCTTATTACCGATGCATACAAATAGTAAACAAATTGCCAGCGATACTAAGAGACGAACCGAAAGACACAGTATTTAAGAGGGAATTAAAAAAGTTGTTAATTAACAAATGTTATTATTCCATTGATGAATATTTAAATGATCAACTCTTGCCAAAGTAAAATTATAATTAATTTATTTCATTTTATGTCAATAGGTTAAATGATAAATATTATCTATTCATTTAATAGATTACATTAAAAATATTTATATTAAAATTTAAAAAGTAAAATTATAATTAATGTTACAATAATAATTATGAAATGATGTGAAAAATATTTAATGAAATTCCAATATTAATTATGTAATGTTACCAATTGTATTTAAACCTCTTCCGCTGTACCTAATTAAGCACCTGCTAACACCCACTACTAACTGCATTGCTGTGCCCTAACAGGGTTCATGTTATGGACTTAACCTTTTAATGTCACATCTTATGTACTACATGATAATGCAATAAAGAATTATTATTATTATTATTCACTCATTTAATCTTGTTTCTTAGGATAGGTATTTTTTACAATAAATTTATTATTATTATTAGTTTATTATCATTATTTGAGTCCTCTATAATTTTGAACGCTAGGCGGCGCTGCTGTCCACAAAGCCAAATCCTGGCGACAATTCTTTAACACTACTGTACGTTTACCTTACCGTGAATAATTTACTTACAGTATAAAATACAGAACAGACAATTTTCGAAACACTTGTCACAATACAAATACATCCATACTGGAATATTTGTTCTTGCGTTATGGTTGTTCAATGTTTTTAAGTATATATATTTATCTATATAAGTACGTATATTGTCGTCTAGTACCCATAACATAAGCCTTCTTGAGCTTAATTTGGGACTAGATCGATTTGTGTGAGGTTGTCCGATATTTATTTATTTATTATTATTATTATCCATCCACATACCTACTTATTGCACGTATTTATTAAAATTAGCATGGCAGATTTAAGGTGATCAAATATTTTTGTATAGAATTGGATGTCGCGCCGGGTAGTTCCGCTGACGCGTAGTGCGTTCTATCTCATACAATTTCATACAAAGAATATTTAACAGCCAGATGACGTCAGCTTGTGTCCAGTCGTTGAAGCCGAAATCAGTGAGGACACGATGATGATGATGAAGATTATTTACCATCACGGAAGTTAAATAGCCACAACTGTGATCAAGCTAGAATCGCGCCACGTCGATATTCGCTGCGCGCGACGTTTCAGCTCAAGACGTCGCAGTACCGTGCACGTCATATGGGCAAAAAAGCAGTGCCTGACCTACGATTTAACTTGATTCTGGTATTCAATATTTATGTATTATTACAAACGTAGCCACAATTCCCATTATGTAAGTAGTTTATAACAATACTCAACGAATTCATTAATCAACAATTTTACAACCGCCGTACCAGAAGGCGCTATCGGGACTCTATTCTTAAGCCCCTATTGGCCCTTATTGTTTGACACAGGGCCTTGTCTTTCCAACCATAATAGTGAAACGAGTCCGGTTCTTAAAGGAGGGGGTCATGAAGAGCTGTGTATGTTTTCGATACAATTCTATTTACAATATTAAAATAACTGTAATGATGCTGATTATGAAAAACTTAATCTAAAAAACATCTGTTAGATATGTGTGCGTGCCTAACCTAACTTTTTTTTTTTTACCCAGAGAAATGCATTGAATTGCATACCACTACGTAATATGAGACCCTCGGGGGTAGAGTCAAATATTACGCATTGGTGATGTGGGGCTCTCTAGTCCGCGAAGGACTAGCCTACCCACTAAAACTCTGGGATGCTGCCAACCCGTGCCGTAGCGGTGATGCCATGGGATCGCGAACATGTCACCACGACACCACCGGCACTTTCGCCCTAAGGCGAACCCTCACCGAAAGACACTGTAGCATAGCAGTGTGCCTTACCCTCACCTACTTCCCCAAGCCCCCAGGAAGCGGGGACCGACACACGGTGCTTCGGTCCCACCCTCCTTGCTGAGGGAGAACAAACGCCCCTACCCCTCAGCCGGCCATGGGAGGACAAACGCCCCTACCCCACGACACACTCCCCATGCCAAGGGAGGACAAACGCCCCTACCCCTCGACCCGCCATGGGAGGACAAACGCCCCTACCCCACGACACACTCCCCATGCCAAGGGAGGACAAACGCCCCTACCCCTCGACCCGCCACGGGAGGACAGAAGCCCCTACCCCGTGGGTCCCTCAACGCCGACGGCGGTGAAATCCAACACAAACACCGAAGTGCCCACCCGAGTCATGCTCCGCCAGCCTCCTCCTCGGTCTCCTCCACCGGCGGAGGTGAAGTCCATCACAAACACCGCAGTGCCCACCCGAGTCATGCCCCGCCGGTCTCCGCCGGTCTCCCTCGCCCGTCTTGGCCCGTAGGCCCCCTCCCTGGTGTCTCTTGGCTTCCCCGCGCCCAACCGCAGGTACTGAGCCCCCCCACCACGACAAGGTGCACACCATATTCGGGATTTTATCATCGTTTGACCATAATATCCAGTCTTGGGAAACTTACAAGGCCCGGATTTCACAGTGGTTCATCGCGAATGACATAAACCCGACTACAGATACTGCGGGAACAAAGCGACGAGCGATACTGCGCAGCGCACTCAGTGATGGCACGTACAAATTGGCGGCTGACCTCGCCCTGCCAAAGAAGCTACAGGACGTGCCATACGAAGATATCTTCCAGCTGCTAGACGAACACTTCACTCCCAAGCGCTGTGGATTTATATGTTAGTTTTACGCGGCTATTTAGCAGTCGGAAGAAACGTCTAGTCAAGTTTAGGGCAGCGCCGCAGATTAATATAATAGTTGCAGCGCGCTTGCGCGGGTTATCGGCGCACTTGCGGGTTCACTAACGTGGGTGAAGCTCTCCGAGACAGATTCGTCATGGGGATGGTATCTGGCCCGGAGAAGGATAAGCTCTTCGCACAGGACCTTAAGAACTTGACTCTGGCCAAGGCGGTGGAGTTGGCGGAGAGTGTACATAGCGCGCGGCCACGCAGCCAGCACAGGTACATCACGAACAGCTGTTCATAGTTCCTGAGCCTGCTCCAGGATTGCCTACGTAATATATGACATCATGATAAAATGCATGGCACACGGCCGAAAAAGTTGTGCTGAGCTGAGCGAGAATCAAACGACTATCGTAAAGAAAATTGGCCGGAAGCTTGAGAAAATCCTTCGCTTTCGGTTAATACATGTGACATCAGTACAGTTGGTTGTCGATCACTAACCAGTGCCTACTATAACTGAGTTATTTGCGAAATTACACGGCGGTCAACAATCTCCAAAATTAGACCTGTCAAATGCG
This sequence comes from Apotomis capreana, assembly GCA_947623375.1. Classification (NCBI taxonomy): domain Eukaryota; kingdom Metazoa; phylum Arthropoda; class Insecta; order Lepidoptera; family Tortricidae; genus Apotomis; species Apotomis capreana. The sequence continues at coordinate 1,680,893 of OX392522.1, forward strand.
TACAACCAGTTCGAGTTAGATGAGAAATCACAGGAATTGACTTGTATTAATACGCACCTTGGAATTTTCTGATATACAAGAATGGTTTTTGGAATTTGCTCGGCACCGACTTTATTTCAGCGGGCCATGGAGAGCGTGCTAGCGGGGGTGCCTGGCAGGCTGTGTCTGCTAGAGGACGTGCTCGTCACGGGGGAAGACACTGAACAACACTTGCTTAGGCTCAATGAGGTGCTGACAAAACTACAGGACGCAGACCTTACACTACAAAAGGAGAAGTGTGAGGTCGATTATCTGGGTTACGTAATTAATAAAAATGGTTTAAACAAATCTCCACTTAAAGCCAAAGCTATGGTAGAAGCGCCGGTACCTACAAACGTAAATGATGAAGATAGATAAAGATAATTTATTTGTAAAATTTTGGGTTTAAAACAACTGTGTGTAATACTCATGATTACACACAGTTGTTTTAAACCCAATATAAAAAATATCCACACTTACAAGAGTTGATACCTACTTTTTTACCTATAGGTATGTATGATTGGGGCGCCTTTCCAGTTTCCACCATCGGAATTCTAATCAAAAATGCTCAATTCATTAATTCGAAACAGTATTGTTTCTTCGACTCTAATACGAATGCAATCCGCAAATGAATTCAACTCGCCGTCTTTGTGTGTTTCATAGTAATTTAGGATTCAAGATATGGAGTGTAACTGGCTAGTGTAATAGGTTCAGAATCAGCAAAATTACGTACCTATGCCAGGAATTACTATGGTACTGACTCTGGTGCTTTCCGAATACAATTTGTCACACATTTTGAATAAAACAATTTATGGGCTACATCGCGCATATCAATCTTTCACTACTATTTGACAAAGGCAACTGTAAAGCTATTGCAACGGTAACCCCTAATTTGGCAATGTAACTCTTTGACCATCTTTTTTTTGTCAATTGAACGGTTATTTTAACTTGTTGTGTACCTATATATGCAGTTAGTAGGTACCTATGTACTTTTAATAATCATAGTTTCTAATATTTTAAGGGCCCAACTCAAATTCCCGGAAGTGTTAATGAAAATGCGTTGCTTATTGAAAAACATTTAATTACTTAACCAATATTTACAACACTAGAATTCTCTCTATACGCGACGTATTTTGCAAACGTCATCATCTTACAATCACCGCTTAAGCATCTTAATATTTTCTTCGTCATCTTTTTGGTCCTTCTTATCACTAATAAATCGTCCGTGATTGAAATAGTCCTCAATCTCCTGTAAAGTCCTGTCTTTAGTTTCTGGAAGAATGAAGTACAGAGCCACTAGACACATTCCCATGGCCGTGCCGAAGATAGCGAAAGTCCCGTACACTTTCACACTGACGAGCAAAGCGGGAGTTATCTTCAAAGCCACCATGAGGCAAATAGCCAGGGTCAAACCTGACACGGCTGAACCAGCACCTCTGTGAGCCACTGGGAATAGCTCCCCAAGCAAGGCTAGAGGTATTGGAGTACAACCCAAGTTAGCTAATATAAAGTACAGCATGAATAATGACACCGGTAACCACGCTCGATCTTTTGATATTACGTCTATAGACGTGAGGTACAGGCAGGCGCAGATGCTTATTAAAACACATAAGGCTGCTCCTCCACTGACGAAGAGCAAAGTCCTTCGTTTGAGCATACGTACTAACACTGATGAGAATGTTGAACTGAGTGTCGTTATGAGATCTATAGTCAAAGTATAATAGAAGGCTTTGGATTTGTCTCCAGTTATGTCTTCGATTATCTGTAATGCGTACGCCGGAAAAATGTGTCTTCCACAAGTTTCTAACAACATTCCAGCGAATACGATGACCAGCAAAGGTTTTATGAAGTCCTTTTTCGAGAATTTCTGCAAGAATTCCATCACCAGCCTTTTGAAGCTTGGTTTCTCTTGTACTTCGGCGTGTCTCTGCCTTTGTGCTTTAATCATTCTGTCGAATTCGATCATGGAATCTTCTCCATCTCCTCTCAGCCACAGCCAGGCCTTTTCGCTTTCCTCAAACTTGTGTTTAGCGGCTAACCAGGCCGGGCTTTCCGGCCACGTGCAGACTATCAAGAACGCTGCAACATGGGGTAAAATTCCAAAGATCGATACTTTCTTCCAAGGATAGTAATGCCCTATGATGTGTACGAAGGTGTTCCCTAAGCAAACGGCAGCTGTTTTCAAATTAAGAAACATGCCTCGAAGCTGTGGGCTGGTGTATTCTCCTATGACAACAGCTCCAAGGGTAACTGTTGAGCCCGCGGTGATGCCTCCAAGGACTCTACCGGCCATAAGGGTTGGTACATCCTTGGCGCAGAAGACCAGCAGCCAGCCCAGCGTGCCGGGCACGATGAGGACGGCGTGCGCTAACCTGCGGCCCCACAACTCCATGAGGACTGCGGAGAACAGGAAGCCGGGGAAGCTTGACAGACCGACCACGGATGCTGAAATTGGAATAAGGATTAAGAAGACGCGTCATAATTCTATTCAATTAATTACTCCTCTCATCTCAAACTTTTTCCGGATATCCTGATACGAAACGATGCCTACTTTCTGCTAGATCTGGTATGTATAAGATCTACTAGATATCTTCCTCTTTCCCTTAATCATTCCTTGTAGCAGGAATCCATACATCCTTTCCCTTCATCTCAATGGTCTCTAACAAAGACTTTTTCTCTTTTACTGAAAGAAAACTGAAGATAGGTAAACATGGTCGCTTGCTCGCTATGCCCCTTTTGGACTGAGCTGACTAAAAAGAGACGAATTACCTACTTACCTCGAAAGATGATTCGTCAATGAAACAAGTTAAGAACATAATCTAACCGAGATACTTCAAAAGTTACTAGTTTCATCACCTTATCACATTCATTAATTGCAAGTAAACTGCAGTCTTCATTAGGTGTTATCTAAGTCCCCATGACTAACATTAGATTTTTTGAATGTTGTAGAGATTTTGAAGCACACAAACATTCGAATGGATTTAGATAAAGCTTGGTAGAAACACATATTATATATCAGGATATCAGTCGAAAGATCCCACTGGGTTGAAGCGTATCCGGATCCGGAAGGACCTCTATCATAAGATAAGGTAAGATAAGGATACCAGTCGTGTGGCGACAATCAAAAACTCAGGACAGGCCAGATCAGATAATTCAATTACCTTTTCTTCAGTAGCAATAGAGAATGGTACTCAGTCGCCCTGAAGTGGGCAAGCCGGTGGGAATTGTGTTGTATGGAAGCCACGTGACTGGTACCTACTAAATTAATTATGCTCATACATTTAGTATGGTGCTGCATATATTTGATCTATATTTCGAATTTTTTTAAGATGGCGCAAATGGTTTAAAAAGGTATATGTCTCAAGAAGCAAAAAAAGCTGCAGAAGCGCGTATACAGCCTTTATTCAGCTTAAATTAGCAGTATGGGGTCTGTATAAGCTTCTGCTATTATAGCTTGTTTGCTACTTCCATATGTATGGCATGTGCCATATGGAATGTGTGGTACAAAGACCCTGCTAAAGGTAACTCCGTCTGCAATACGTTTGCGAAACGGCTTGAATTATGTAACGTAATAGTTTTTTTATGTTAGGCGTTTAGTAAACAACACATAATATGTATCAAATTGTTACACCGCAACGAACTGTATTCGCCTTAACTGATTCACGCGGTGCGTCGCCTTAACTCCGTGAGCGATATCATTGTATTTTTTCTGTATAGGCTGCGTGCGCGTCGCTTAGCTGTAGACATTCATTCGCTAGCAGGACAGTTTAACGAGATGGACGTAGCAGTCCGTTCGCTAACATTATTAGCGTCTTCACACGGTTGCTAACAGTCTTGTCTCAATAGTTTTGGAATTAAATTAGTCCTACTTGAACAGGAACGTAGTGGAACGTTTTAATACATTCTTCTAAAATGAATAAACTAGTGTCGCGCCCCAATACGGGTAAGTTTTGAACAATGTTTAAAATTAAGTGTAGCCGTTAAATAACGTTTTTATTCGTAAGAAAAGTGTACATAGTTTCCTAGCTACCTGTTAATACCTTTGTTCTAGTCATGCAATTTTGCAAATCATTGCATCAGCCGTCTTTGTTCTGTAGTTTTATCCGCCTACCTGTTTTTCTAAATAATTACGATTGTACCTCCGTTCTGCCGGGAGCACTTCACCAACTAATTTCACGGTTCTCCTCTCGCTTTTCGCTGTCCCGGGGTGCTCCAGATAGAACGGCAGACGGAGGAATGTGGACAAAATTGTAATGCCTGTCGTCCTTACAGGGTGCTACGTTTTTATTTAAAAACGCGCCGCTTCCATTGCTCGGCGTAAGTTGGAGGCTTCCCGTTGCCCTCCGGAGCTGGTTGAGCAGCTGAACCCTGGCCGCACCTGCAAGCTGTTGCTGCGCTTCCCATCGCCGGCTGCCATGGAAGGGCTGATGGCGTTTTGAGGGGAGTACCGCGCCTACAGGAACGTACCCGACGGGCTATCCACGACTTCCATTTTTATAAATAAATTTAAACTTGTGTGTAACGGTTTTTTTATTTTCAAACACCACCGGCTGAGCTAACCGTCGCACTGGCGCCCTTACGTGTTTTTGGAGGTCTGGTTACGTTTCTGTAGTGCAATTTTTTTTATTAGTTGTGTGTTGTGCAATTTTATTTTTGTGTTGTGAAACGTTTTTTTGGTTGCTGGTAACTGGCGTGTATCAAACTTTCTTTGTTTCTGTCACTGTGATTATTATTATTTTTGTTATTTTTTGATTATTGTGTAATTATTAATTTTTTTTTTCTTATTTTTTGACTATAGCTCGTGACGAATATCCGTTGGTATATTCAGGGTTGTAGCGATTATTAATTTCAATTTATTTAATTTAATTTTTCTGATTTTTTTTAATTAATACATTTTTTTTGGTTTAATAATTTTATTGTACTGACATTTTGAATTTCAATGTTTGGATATTATTTAGCTCCGTAATTTTAATTGTTTTAATTGAATAATTTCATTGTTTGTTTTTTCGTTTTATTATTATTATTATCATTATTTTTGTTGAATAGTAGTTTGTCACACGCTAGTTGCTTTCTATTTCTGTACTTATTCTGTTGTTTTTGTTTTTGTGTGCTTATTGCTATTAATTTTCATTTGACTCATTTCATCATTTATGTCAACCATCGACGTTGTGTACTCGCATTTTGTAACAGAACGGAGTAGTGTAGTGTAGTAGTTTTTAGTCAAACATTGTTCAATTTTTACCCGTAGCTTAATCGTTTTGGTTAATAATGGCATTTCCGATAAAGTTTTGGTCTCTGCAAAAGTCCGAATTGGATAAGTTTCATTTTGTTACGTTACACCGTCACTAGGTTACAACTTAGAGAAGCAGTAATTATATTGGTCAGCAATTCAGCGTTAATTGTTGCCCTGAGTAGTGAAAGGTCGCGTTAGTATTTTTAAAAAGTACTTTAGCAGATTTAAATGTTTGTTTGAAAGGGAGGTATGTGAGTTAGCAGAAGAGATGTTTGTCATTGGAGTATAATTGCAGGTCGTTTAGCTATAAGGATTTTATTTTATTAGAAATAAAATCCTCGGTGTTGTGCGGGGTAATGTAACGTAATAGTTTTTTTATGTTAGGCGTTTAGTAAACAACACATAATATGTATCAAATTGTTACACCGCAACGAACTGTATTCGCCTTAACTGATTCACGCGGTGCGTCGCCTTAACTCCGTGAGCGATATCATTGTATTTTTTCTGTATAGGCTGCGTGCGCGTCGCTTAGCTGTAGACATTCATTCGCTAGCAGGACAGTTTAACGAGATGGACGTAGCAGTCCGTTCGCTAACATTATTAGCGTCTTCACACGGTTGCTAACAGTCTTGTCTCAATAGTTTTGGAATTAAATTAGTCCTACTTGAACAGGAACGTAGTGGAACGTTTTAATACATTCTTCTAAAATGAATAAACTAGTGTCGCGCCCCAATACGGGTAAGTTTTGAACAATGTTTAAAATTAAGTGTAGCCGTTAAATAACGTTTTTATTCGTAAGAAAAGTGTACATAGTTTCCTAGCTACCTGTTAATACCTTTGTTCTAGTCATGCAATTTTGCAAATCATTGCATCAGCCGTCTTTGTTCTGTAGTTTTATCCGCCTACCTGTTTTTCTAAATAATTACGATTGTACCTCCGTTCTGCCGGGAGCACTTCACCAACTAATTTCACGGTTCTCCTCTCGCTTTTCGCTGTCCCGGGGTGCTCCAGATAGAACGGCAGACGGAGGAATGTGGACAAAATTGTAATGCCTGTCGTCCTTACAGGGTGCTACGTTTTTATTTAAAAACGCGCCGCTTCCATTGCTCGGCGTAAGTTGGAGGCTTCCCGTTGCCCACCGGAGCTGGTTGAGCAGCTGAACCCTGGCCGCACCTGCAAGCTGTTGCTGCGCATCCCATCGCCGGCTGCCATGGAAGGGCTGATGGCGTTTTGAGGGGAGTACCGCGCCTACAGGAACGTACCCGACGGGCTATCCACGACTTCCATTTTTATAAATAAATTTAAACTTGTGTGTAACGGTTTTTTTATTTTCAAACTCCACCGGCTGAGCTAACCGTCGCAATTACTATTGTTGAGAAAAATCTAAAACGGATACATACCGAGCCAAGATGCTGTCTCCAAATCAGTCTTAATCAGAGAATCATTGGCCTTCAACCCTGGCAGCAAGACCGCCGGAAAGCTGAGGACCATACCCTGTCCCAACATGTTCAGGAGTACCCCTGACACCGCCCATGACTGCAACAAATACTTTTATGAAGTCAATTGACTTACAAAACTCAATTTCATACCACAAATACTCATGAGAAATTACAAATCATCCGAGCTACATTAAAAAAACAGGGAGAAATATCAAAAGGCGTTGTCATCGCTACAAAACGATTTTTACTAAACAACCTGTATGGTCGTATGGCGGTGATAAAGCTGGGGGTCCAGGGAGCCCAGGGTATTAACCAGTTCACAGCCAATATATATCGAAGTGTCCATGGCGCCAATGACCACATCTAGGTATATCACTGTCATGTTTCACTATCTATCACTGTTTTGATTGTCAAACGAAAACTTAAGGTATAAGCCAGGGTAGATTTCGTTTACTTTCTCTTCAGTAGCAATAGAGAATGATTTTCATTTTAAATGTTCATATCTCCGTAATTATATCTATCCTAGAAACAAAATTTAACATGTTAATTATATAAAACGTAATTCTCTACATCTACAACATTTCGTAAGCTCTTTTCTAGCTAAAAGGCTCCTAAACGAAGATATAAGCAAGAAGATACAATCTGAAGAAATTGTAGGTTTTTTTTTTATATGATGGCAGGCGCCGAGGAGGGGGGATTGTGCATTTTGCATTTTAAACACACACTAACCACCCTAGACAAGATATCAAAAATTCAGAACTACCGGACCGCACTGTGGGAGCGCGTCTAACTAACGGTTGGACATGCAATTTCGCGACAATAAACTGTTTATTAAACTGCTATTAACATGGCCTCTAATCAAAATTGAAACGAAATGCCAGTATAGTGCATTTTTAGCAATATATTAATAGGCTTAAAACTTCCGATTTTATAGTCAAAAATAAATAAAATAAAAAATACGCGAGATTTTTGACAGTATTTTATTGTGATCGCATGCAAATATCACTTTATTATGATTAGGACACTTTTTTTATTGGTCCTGTGCTTAGGGTTTACTCAAAAAGGCATATTTTTTATAACGCCTGCAATAAAAAATATATCATCCATAGAGATTGTTATTAACTTACACAAGGCACACTGTCGAAATAGTTATAATATAATACTATTGTTATTTTAAAGAATGAAAAGTCATATTTCTATCGTGTGTCTGTTTTAAGAAAAAGGTACAGGAAAAAGAAAATTCCAAAGATTATTCGTACTGTATAATTCGGGTCTCGGTTTCACTGATGAGTGGCTGGGCTTCTTTCAACAGTTTTTTTTTTTGTTGTCCTTTTTACAGTACTGGAGATGACTGAATCAGACCGTAAAAGTAGCGCATGCATCAAATCACTATTGCAAGCAGTCAGTTTTTCGTGTGTGGTGAAGTCTCACATAGGTAGCGAAATATTTTATGATAGCATTCTTGTGCATCTTCCGACAATGCACCTATTGGCAGGATAATGCTCTCTGCGTTGAAGTTTACAATGAAGTAGTTTTACGCCAAGAAAGCGAAACTTTTTATTTTTGAGAATGTCCAACCGTTAGTTAGGCGCGCTCCCACAGTGGACCGTTTGTATGGTAAGACCCCTTTATTCTCTGGATTATTGGGTTATTGACAAATTTTAAAAACCGGTTTGAATGTAATATTAAGATTGTCGTGAATAAAATTTTTTGTTGCATAAGTTTTGTAGAATCCGTATTTTTTCAATACCATTTATATGTTCGCGCCAAAACGCGATACAGTGTTTAAATGTGACGTCACACGTTCATTAATGCCATGGATCTAGCATGTACTATAGTACAACTGGACTACTGCTACGATACGACCTGCATTACGACCGTGCAGCCAACTTGCATTCGTTGTGCGGTTGACAGGACTGCACGGCAACTGTATGCGGACTGCACTGTCGGTTTTCAGTTTTGCAGATACATCAACTGCAGCAAAACTGCACTCGAACTGCCAGTTTGCAGCCAGGTTGCAGTTCATATGCTGTCCGTCTGTACTGGCCCCCGCTGGACACCTTTTCAAATATAAGTCCTATGAAAAATGCTTACTTCCCTCTACACGCCTTTTGACAGCAGTTTTATAAAATTATGACGTCATAAGCAAGTTGACTCACTGATAAAAAAAACTGACACTTATTTAAATTGTATCAATTTGTTAAATAATTTTCATTGAAATTTAACTACTTATTTTGGTTCTAGGAATTACAAGCTACATGTAACAATACCTACGTTTTATAATTACTCATTACATGTGTCAAGTACCCTATTCGATGAGGTATTGCGGGTATCCCCAATTAAGCATTATCACGCACATAACGGCTATTTGAACTGGACTCTATGACACATTGAAGGCATACTATCTTTTCACATAACTATTTTTCCGAACGTAAATTATACTACTTACTACTTAATATAAAAGAAATGTTTAGAGAAAACACTTATACGTTAAAAGGCCTTATTCCTTTTAAACATTTTTTTTTATTCTTATGGCAATATTGATAATTTCAACCAACCTTTTCAAGCAAATAATACTTTTCCCTAAGTTCTAGAAAGTAACATAATAGCTATTTCATGCTTTCATTGCTGCATGCAGTCGAAAATAAGTAAAAAAAACACAGTTTTTTATGCGAATTTTCGCGAATTCGAGTAGTTTTGCAAACAAAAATTATCAATGAAAAATTCAAACTGTAGGTTTCAATAAAACTCAATGACCATGTTTTAAGAAGTAGCATTGATAATATGTTAAGAAACATGTTTGATTATAGGGAAAAATGTCTACAACAATCAGCATTTTTGAACGGATAAGGAGCCATAATGATCTGCCACACTTGAAACTAAAACCTACCTGTTTTACAAATGGCGTGAACATTATTCTAAATCACACCCCAAATTAAACTTTCATGTTTCTTCCTCCGCAATCCAAGTTTAAATGCCTCGGTTTATCGACGAGGGATGACAACAGACGTAACAACAGTAATTTAAAAGTAAATAAAGCGAGATAAAGCCTATTCGAGGGACTATACGGCTCTGCGCAGGCGCTTAATACTGAAGCGACTGGTGGTATTCAGTCCAACACTGTTTGACGAAAATCAAAGAATAATTGGCATTAATAAAGTTTAAGAGATCCCCTATAGGGATGAGACCGCCTTTGTACCTATGTTATTTGTAATAGATGTATTATTTACTTATGTTTCATCGGTATAACATTCTATTCTAACGTCTATAATACACCCCAGGCCAAAAGTCTCGAACAAAGTTTTTCTTTTAATATTTAAACTGTAAATGTTAGTATTAGGAACCATTAGGCCACCCCTTAAAATATTAAAACATTAAACATACACTATTAAAACATCATAATATTGTTAAAAAAATATACTTATACTTTAAACTTACTAGAGTAAAAATATACTTATACCTAACTCTGGGAAGAAGATGCATGTGGCAATTTTTATAAGCAGAACTTGGGTTATTAAAATATTTATTGTAATTTTGTAATTTATTCCGTAAAGTAATCACAGATTTTTATTGTAATATTAGCTTATTCCCATACTTTTGACCTGGGGTATATTTAATTAGACAGCTAATGGGTCGATTGCAAAAAAATGTACATATTTAAAAGCTTAGTTAACAAAAAATCACGATCGCTTCTTTTGTGTGACGAAAGTTATCATACAAAATGTATGGGTAACTTTCGTCACACAAAGGAATCAATTAAGTTTTGTTTTAATAAAAACCCTTAACAATGTACAATATTTTTGCAATCGACCCTAATAATGTTAAAATTGACAACCATAAAACACTTACAATAAAACTAAACCTAAAAATTAAACTAAACAAGAACACAATAAAGTTAAAATAAATTTGAAAATGGCTCTTGCGGCGTAGTGCCTGATTATACCAAATCTCTTGATTTACGCCAATTTTAATAATTTAATTTTTAGGGTTCCGTACCCAAAGGGTAAAAACGGGACCTTATTACTGAGACTTCGCTGTCCGTCTGTCACCAGGCTGTATCTCAAGAACGGTGATAGCTAGACAGTTGAAATTTTTACAGATGATGTATTTCTATGGTCGCTATAACAAGAAATACTAAAAATGTAATAAATATTTAAGGGGGGCTCCCATACAACAAACTTGTTATAGATTATAGGTTTTTTTACCTCCTTGCATTTTGATACAAAATATTTATTTATTCGCAAAGTGGTATTACGTGAACAAGATGAAAATAAGGGCCCACGCAATTCGAGAACGCTGGAATGCGACCCGCTAGCTCAAATCGCCATCTTGTTGCCTCGCCACCAGCGTTTAGGGGGTAGGTGGCGCCACCGCCACGGTAAACATCGACTCCGCATATAAGTGTTTTTTAAAATTGGACTATTCTCTCATTTAAGCGCTGTGATAAATTGGACATGCAGACTTTAAGTTAACTACTTGCTGTGAGTGTTATCTAAGCTTAATATCAGTGCAATCAATAACTATTAACATTTAACAGTCAGTGCAATGAACTAGTGATAATCCGGCGAAAGACTATAGTTTTACAGTGTTCAGTGATTAAATAATGGTCATTACGATTTCCTGAATAAACAACGAATCCAAACGAAACATTAAAGACTGGTAATTATCCAAATCTTTTCAACATCTACCGTTGAACCATTCAAATTATTTGTATACAATCAGCTAGCTGGTCCGATAAGACACAGACATCTATAGCCGAACAACTGAACTACTCAACCACAACGTTGACATAGTCAACGCCATCTACTGAATTTACGAGGAACTACTGCGCGAAGTTGCTTCCATTCACAGACACTCCTGCGCAAGAGAAATTACAACCATTGTAGCGCCATCTATTACAAAGCTGCAGAACTACTCTGTCTACTACATTAATATAGCAAGAAGTGAACTATTGAACTTCGACATAGAGGGCGCTAACAGTTACAATACAATCAATATGGGTCCTAAACAGATAAAAAAGGTCTGTGTAAAATGTACGAAAGACATCAAAACAAGGAACTATTTAAAATGTTCCCAATGTCAAAATATGTACGACGTCCTGTGCACTAGTAATGTAACAATAGTAAGATTTAACCTCATGACTACAGAAAATCGAATCTCTTGGAAATGTCAACTATGTTATAATAAGGATAATGAAAATGAATTCGACCAGCCGGGAACGTCACAAGTCCTGACTACCCCTAAGCACAGAAACCAGGAGAAAAACACAGCAGCAGCAGTAATTAACCGCAAACCTTTTTTGCAAAGACTTTCCTTAGACAATGTCAATATATTCGACTCAGACACTGAGGATGACACTAATTTGTCGTCTTTCTTAGATGCTTCCTCAAAGAGTCTGCCAAGCATGTCCAACATAGAGGATCCACAGGTAGCGGAACTCAAGACAGAAATTACTGCTCTTAGAAGCCAGCTTGTAAGTGCCCATGCAGAAATCGACCGCCTATGCACCGAAATCAAAGAGTACAACAAAATTCTCAATGATAAGCAAAAAAAACTGGATCTGTATAAGACGCTTTATAGTAGTAATGCGTCTCCACAGCTACCGCGAAGATCAACACCATTAAAAAAAACCTTAGTTAGGCGTAACTCGGTTCCACATTCGCGAAGCTTTGAGATACCTAACTACGCGGAGTCCCCGGTACTACAGGCCCCTCGCGCGACTAGACAATCCAGCGAACAACCAAAATCAACCCCCGAAGCCTCAAGTGAAGGAAATATGGCCTCGAGTAGCAACTCTAATTACCATAATCTTCACCACGGCCATGTTCACGAAGAAAATCAAAGCAGCGAGTGTGACACATTACTAAAAAATAAATTGATAATATTGAGCAGTAACGAAACCAATGATATCAGAAGGATTGTAGAAGGTGATAACTCCCTCGGAAAATTCAACTACTGCCACTTCAAAACGCCTGGAGGAGGTATAAGGAATCAACTACGTCAAATTGAAAATAAACTTTCAACTCTTACATTGAGAGATTTCTGTATAATTCTAATCGGCGAAGAAGACCTACAGCAAAATGAAGACTACTTGAATTTGGTGAAGCATATTACGAAAGTCCTAACTCCTATTACCCACACCAATATAATTATAGTATGCCCCACCTATATCTGTGGCAAGCCAATTTATAATTATAAAGTAGAGACATTTAACTCTCTACTGCGTAGCGACGTACCTTTTCATGATATCCATTACAGTTTCGATTCCAATCTCGACCTAACTTTAAGCATGTTCTCTAATAAGACAGGGAAGCTCAACAATTTAGGAATGACCAACATAATATACCACCTTGGGGCTTTTATTACGTCCCAAAAAGAATATCATCGAGTGCCTGCGGAAAACCCAAGGAAAAGCATACAAAAAAATATAAAGGACTACTTCACAACACAGCCGCTTAAAAGTAAAGGTAAAGTCATGAAAAGTGTACAAAAGAAAATATCGGACTATATAACACCACAACCAGCAATTTACACTGCGGGACAGCATACGCCTCCAGCTCCAGTACAACAAAGCCAACATTTTTTTCGAAGCCAAAACAATAAACAATTTTAAAATGCTGTACCAAAATATTCGAAGTATTATTAATAAACGTCACCTAATAGATGAGGCAACGGACAAAGATACAGGAATAAATGCAATCTGTTTATCAGAAACCTGGATCACGCAAGAAAAAATGGACTTACTACAATTAGAGGGCTATACAGTCACTTCCATGTACAATAGAAGCAATCATCGTGGCGGCGGTGTATGTGTGTTTCTCCAGGATAGCATACCCTTCGTGAATCGCAAGGATATTTCTGATTTATCTACTGAATACATATTCGAAACCTGTGCCACTGAAATACCCGCTTTAAACTTATTACTCATTGTTATATATTGGCCAAACAGCCAAAGGAATATAAATTTGTTCTATGAAACATTAGAAAAACTTTTACAACTTGTCATTGCAAAAGATGTAAAAAAAAATGTTGTCATAGGTGGCGACTTCAATGTAAATGTTTTAGAGAAATGTCCGTCTTCAGCGGCGCTTATTAATGTTTTCAAACGTTATAATTTTAAGCAAATTGTCAATGAGCCCACACGAGTCACAGAACAAAACTCGACATGTATAGACCTGCTGTTCACAAATTTCCACAATAAAACCAATATAGTCTCTGTTAAAGATTTTGGGTTTTCTGACCACAAGGGTATCGTGTATGAAGTACCAAATAGTAATGCTATACCACATGAGCGGAAAACCTGGTATAGCTACAAACGAAAATTTTCGGATGGCAATATGCACATTTTTAAATATTACTTGTCGACGATAAATTGGAATTTAATTTTAGACGAGAAGAAAAATATTAATGAAAACTACAACTCGTTTATCACTGCTATACACAGAGCATTGGACATATGTATTCCCAAAACCCAAGTAAAAACCAAAAACCATAATACCAAAAAGACTTGGCTGACCACTGGCATAAAAACGTCATGTAAGAATAAAAGACAGTTAAAATTACTTATATCTAAAAGTAAAAATTCCATTTTAAACAATTATTACAAAAGTTACGAAAAATTGCTTAAAAAAACTGTAGCTAAATCAAAAAAATTACAATATATTAGGAAAATCAAAGCCACAGATAATATCACCAAAACAATGTGGCACATAGTTAAAGAACGAACAAGTAAATTGCCAAAAAAGAAAAGGGAAAATGTAGAATTAAAGATTAAAAATGCTGTTACCAACGACCCGTACGTTATAGCGAACACATTCAACGATTTTTTTATATCAGTAGGTGCCGAGAATGGAAAAGCCGCGAGTGATAAGAGTCCATCCAACCACTCCGTTCTATCCTCGACCATAAACTCGCTCTACTTACAGCCGGTTCAGGAAAACGAAACTCACTACATAATTCGCAACTTAAAAAATAAATACAGTTTTGGCTATGATGAACTACCGCCCGTTCTGATAAAAAAATGCGCTGATGAGTTGGCTCAACCTTTAACTACTCTAATAAACCAATCTTTCTCTGAGGGCGTAGTACCCGATTCTCTTAAATTATCTATAATAAAACCTATTTATAAAAAGGGTAAAAAAACTGACTGCAACAATTATCGGCCTATAGCACTTCTACCAACCTTTTCAAAAATAATAGAATCAGCCATGTCAAAACGTCTCTATGCATTTTGTGAAAAATACTCAATTTTTAACGAAAGTCAAAATGGTTTCCGGAAAAAACACTCCACAACCCTAGCAGTCTACAAATATATCAATCAAGTACTGGAAATAATAAACAATAGGCACTATGCTGTAGGCATATTACTCGACATGAGTAAAGCATATGATAGAGTCTCTTATGAAATTCTATTGACGAAATTAAACGGTATAGGAGTAAGAGGAACTGTACACAAATGGTTTGAGTCATATCTCAAAAACCGAGTGCAATACGTGGAAATACAATACCACAATAAACAGTCCGGAATAATATCTCAAGTAAGATCAACGCCACAATATGTTACTCGATCAATCCCTCAGGGGAGTGTGCTGGGATGCTTATTGTTTTTAATTTATGTAAATGACTTGCCAAAAGTAATAGACACCACCAGTATCCTATTTGCCGACGACATATCCGTTGTTTTTCCATGCCCCAACGAAAATCATCTTAAGCCCAATCTGGACAACATCCTACAAAAATTAATATCATGGCTTACGGACCACAATCTAGAGTTAAATTTTTTAAAAACTAAATTGATGATTTTCCGGCCACATCAAAAACAACCTTTAAATATTAACTTTTCATTTGAGAACAATAAACTAGATATTGTAGACACCTTTTCGCTACTGGGCCTAAACATCGACACTCATATAAATTGGAAGGAACATATCCATAAAGTCACAAGTAAATTATCCAGATTCCTATATGCCCTATATGAACTAAAAAAAACAACAGACCTAAGAACTGCTAAACCTGCATATTATGCCTACGCACACTCTTTATTAAGATATGGTATATTGCTATGGGGCAATAGTACCGATGCCAATGATTTGTTCATTATACAAAAGAAAGCCATCAGAATTCTGGCTAACATTAGAAGTATGCAAAGTTGTAGACCTTATTTTAAAAAACTGGGAATTTTAACCCTAACATCCATGTATATTTACGAGGTCTGTAATTTCGTCAGGACGCATGATAATTATTTCCCACTAGCAGATCACCACTCAAAACGGTTGAATCTGAGTAGGAAACACAATTTAGCTCTACCTACTACAAAATGCTCTAACTTGCAAATATTTAATACAGGACCATACATGATGTGTGTTAAAATATATAACAAGATACCATTTGAAATAAAAAGCATAGAAAAATGTAAATTATTTAAAAAAGCACTAGAAAAATTCCTATTAGACAAAAGTTACTATTCACTACAAGAATTTTTAGATGATGTTCAATGAAATTAATATACCTACAATAAGTAAAAGAAAGCAGTTAGGCTAAAATAGAAATAGAAAATAATGTATTAGAATTAAGTTAATTAAGTTGATTGCTGTGCCCTTGCAGGGTGCATATTATGATGTAAATTGTAATATGTGTGCAATAAAAAGTTTGAGTTTGAGTTTGAGTTTGAGTTTGAGTTTGAGATTATGGTACGGAACCAGTACGGAACCCTTCATGCGCGTGTTGGACTCGCACTTGCCCAATTTTTCCTTTACTTAAATACTTAAATCATTATCGTTCACAGTTGCGGCCTCTTAGGAATATAGGTACGCCAAAAAGTTACATAGGCTAAGTTGTAATTCACGCAATCCGGATCCAAAAATCGGCAATCCTGCCAAAAATATGCAGGTATTCGGGAATATTTAAAGAAAGGTTTAAATGATACTCAGAATAAGCCCGCATCTCATTTCCTTGCTTATATCTGCAAATAAGGCTTAATAACAGTTTGTTTATGTATTAAAAGCTGATCGCTTAAGATTGTGGTGTTTGTGAATCTGCCGTAGGACAAACAACAATGATCTTGATCTTAGGAGATGAGTATGAAAATATGTCATTGTCATATCCGTCGAATTTCGCAAGAGGTTACGCGACGTTCGGGACACTGCGAAATTTTCGTCTCAAATACTGCAGTGTCTTAAGACGGAGGTTTTTGCCAGTAATGACATACGGAACAGAAACGTGGTCGCTCACATGGACCTCATAAGAAGGCTCAAAGTTAACTCAAAGGGCAATGGAGCGAGCTATGCTTGTAGTCTCCTTGCGGGATCGAATCCGAAATGATGAGATACGCAAGAGAACCAAGGTCGTAGATATAGCTCCGACAGTCGCCAAACTTTAGTGGCACAGTGGGCGGGGCACATTGCTCATATTAGAACCGGTGGCCATTGGGGCAAAGAGGTTCTTGAGTGGGGACGGCGTACCGGAAGATGATCGGAAAGTGATCCGACAACTTGCTTAGGATTGTTTAGAAATTGGATAAAGGCGGCGAACGAGCGATCGGTGTGGAGAACTTTAGTGGAGGCCTCTGTCAGCAGTGGACGTCCCATCCGACGTAAACGCCATTATATTTAAGAGGCATATTTGTAACAAGACAAGTTTTGCTGCAATATATTTCTCAGGCACTGCGGAGTGACTGTTGATTGCGGCCCACACTACTCGCGAAGTGGGCCGAGACTAGGGCTGCCATCTCTAAATTTGCCGAACCCGTACAGAGACTATACAAAACCCGGATATTTGGCGTAAATTGCATTTTATCCCCGGACGTGTCCGAAAATAATATAATTAAAAAACAATTCCTTTATTTTTCAGCCGCATAAAAAATGTCCGGATTTATCCCGGTCATTTATTGCAAACATCACCGCATGGCCTCCAAACTATGGCAGCCCTAGCCGAGACGAAGTTGGCGGAAGTATGAGTTTCCGCAGCGAAGTGCCCGCCCACACTATCATAATTATTTTCTGTCGCGTACTACACACGCTAGGATGTCGTAGTGCGGCCTGTGCACTGGAACGGAACGGAGCGGAGCGGAGCTGTGTATAGTGGACCAAACACATTCCTTAATTGGAGCTCCCATGGATCGACTCGAATGGACTTTGTGACAATGCGCAGATCTCAGCGAGTTCTCAACCGATTTTAGAAATTTTTGTTTTAAAATGCAAAAATTAAATTTCGCTAGGTCGTGACGAAGAGAAAATTTTGAAAAAAAAAACCATGCTTAGCCGGTGGCTGGCTCTGCATCGACCTAGTAATTATACAAAAACGGTTTATACTCACGTAAAAATTGTCAGGAACGGCCCTACACAGGGGTATATATATAGCTATCCGTGCTGCTACGCGACTCGCGACCCACTAGTCGCGTACTAGCAGCACGGATAGCTACCCGTGATGAAGAGCTCCAAATGAGTTCGAAACATGTCGGGCCGTTTCTGACAATTTTTACGTGAGTTTAAACCGTTTTTTTTATAATTATTAAAGATGTCTCACGATAGTTTTAATAATTTTATTTATTTATTCAAATTAGTTACATAGCATTACAGAATTAAATTAAAGCACTGTGAACTACAAAATTATACATAAAATCAAAATAAAAAGTTTGATTTAGGCGACGTAACAGCGTGGCTCCGTTGCGTCGTCTGATCTGGCGCACGATTCGGCAGATTGCCCCGGAACTGCCGAAACACAACACCCTTCGGCCAGAAGTCTGCACTTGCGATGGTGTCCTGCTGCAATAATATTAATCACATTCCTCAGATTTAAATGCACTTTTTTGGGCTTCACAAAGACGCAACCTGATTGGTTCATTTACTCCGCTTTAGTGGATAAACAGCCTAAAACCTATAACGATCTATATATAACTTACTACGTACCCTTACGAAAATAATTGTAATTTATTTACAGACATACCAAATACCTATCCAACAAAACATTTTTGTTTTTTGATGCTCATTACCTATGATGTGTGTTCATGTTCATGTTTTAAAGTATTAATAATGTATCTAACATAGTTTTTATACTCGCAGACTTTAATCTGTCAATTATAAGTTCACAGACAAAATCACAATAACGCACTTTTTAATCCTGTAACAAAATTCTATACTCTATGGTACCCGCTACATAACTTTAATATTCATAAGACATCTCTCTACACAACTCTAATAATTTCAAAAAGAGAACATTAAGCTTATTTGATGCACACTGATTGGTTGAAATTACTTGTCAAATAAATTCACCAAGCACGAGGAACCCGCCATGGCCATCGCGATTATGTTTTTTTTTTAATAGGTCCGTTTTATTTTAACGAAAAAGGTTACATCAAAGATAAAAAATCATATTGGAGAATGACGATTAAAGTAAAAAAATGTTTTTCTGAGTTTTGCTCGTATAAAAAGTATTGTATGCAATAGTTACACAATTAGGTCTTAAAGTCTCGTACTTACCTTACATAGGCCACTCGGCAAGCCTCGTGACCTAAACGCGGTACTCGACTTTAAGAACCTCCATTGTGCAACGATTGCATAAAATACTATTATCTACGCACATATCATTAGTGCTCTAAAATGCGTTCAGAAACCGTAGGAAATGA
Organism: Apotomis capreana; assembly: GCA_947623375.1. Taxonomy (NCBI): domain Eukaryota; kingdom Metazoa; phylum Arthropoda; class Insecta; order Lepidoptera; family Tortricidae; genus Apotomis; species Apotomis capreana. The sequence goes on from OX392522.1 coordinate 1,700,205, forward strand.
CCAGCATTACTACAACATACAACTATGAGAACTTTCTTATCTGTGGCAGTAGGTAAAATCTGTACTGTTATGTTAGAACAGTATCAATTTTTGTAAGGTTATGAGTTTAAATTTGGAACAGCTGTCAAAACTAAAGTAGGTCTCTATTCTAGTATCCATAGATATTAATATTGTTATCGATACGAAACGTCAATTCAGTATGTTTTTTTATAAAAACCGCACGACATTTGATCTCGAGTGACATGAGAATATGGATACATTCGTTTGTATATGATTTAGAGAAAAAAACATTCGTCTTGACGGAGGTTCGAATTGCCGCCATTATTGTTGTCATTTGCTTGTTGGTTCTTTGCTGTTACGAAAGTAGAATTGTGATAAGTTTATTGTAATTCACATTTTAGTTGAAAATATTGTTTCAATGTAAATGTAAATTACAACTATTACCATAAATAATCTGTTTATGTATTTGTACAGATTTATTTCTTACTGCATTAGTATGTCGTTTTTAGATATTTTACAGGTAGCACTAGTGGTGCCGGTCATTTCCTTATGGCTTCTGAACCCATCTTGGAGTACTTATGATATGTGTGTAGATAAAGTAGTGTATACAACTGTACATAATTAGGCCTTAAAACACTCGTGTGATCCTATTATGAAACTCGCTGACGCTCTTTTCATAAAACCACACTCGTGTTCTAAGGCCTCTCATTATGTATCAGTTGCATAAACTACTATTATAAGTTAATTTACTAACAATATAATAAATATGACTTAGTTGTAAAATGATTTGAATTGTATATGTATAGCAATGAACGTCAAAAAGCATTCTACATGGATCTATTTTGAATAAAATAATTTTGATTTTGATTTTGACTTTTATATGGAATCTTAATTTCTGAAATAAACGTTTTTTTTTTAATGCTATTATTATATGCCATTTTTTACTAAAACAATAATACATTACTGCACAGCCGGGAAAGAAGGGCTTGGAGTATAGGTATAGACATTAGACATATATATATAGGACAGACATGGATAGTGATATGAAGCCGGCAAGCGTCTCTCACGGCTAGGAATATATAGTGATTTTCTCAAACATATGCAATGAAATAAAAAAATACACAACTCAAAAAGAAATTAAGCTGTTTAGCCTGTTGATGAACACAGACGGCATGTTAAAAAAAGATACTTCTCGGCTTGGGCCTTCAATTTTGTATGAAGTTCCTTTACAGTTCTCTCGATTTGTTCCGCCCGAAACGTGATACTTTATACTTTGAAGCTTGTTATAACGCACGTTATGACGACATTTCATTAGTTTGAGAAAAATAAAATTGAAGGAATGTGTTCGCAAGGGTTCCCTTTATCTTGCATAATATCGATTCTCCGAATTTCATTTCGCATAACAGCTATCACCGAAAATTTTTAGCCGAATGATTCTTTAGCATAATCATTTAGTACCATAATTGTCAGTTGGCATACTATTCATTTAGCATAATTTTAAATGGCAGAACACTAGTATCACCGACTTTGATTTCTCATAATTTTATATGGCAGAACATTAATATCGCCGAATTTATTATGGCATAAAGACATAGTTTACGGAACAGACAGGTGCTAGGAAACTAGTTTAGGTTTTAGGTTAGATTAGGCGATTATTAACTAAACTGATACCAGTAAAATCGGTTAGGTTAGGTTAGAACTATGACCACAACAGAACCGAACTCCTGCCAGTAAAGTAGGTTAGGTTAGAACCGAACTTAATGGGTTAGGTGAGGTTAGTTTTTTTTTTTTGAATTTAATGGGTTAGGTTAGAACTGTGACCACAACAGAACCGAACTGCTGCCAGTAAAGTAGGTTAGGTTAAAACCGAACTTAATGGGTTAGGTTATGTTAGAACTGCGACCATAACAGGATCGAACTATAAATATTATGAGATATAAATTTCTTTGAAATAACTATTCGGACATGTAAATATTATGCTTATTCATAGTTTGAGGTTTTGGTTTGATGCGTGGAATAGGTATGACAGACCGAGAGGTGGCTTTCTTTACGAAAACATGGTTAAAAGTAGAAATACTTTTAAAAGCAGGCTTAAATGGTGCCAGGATCACCAAGAACAACTGAAAATGGATATTTTGGCCTCAAAATATTCTGAGGGTGATTTTAAAAGTTTTTGGAAGCATACGAATAAATTAAGCAGTAGACCTAGCTTGCCTGTAAGTGTAAATGGTATTACAGAGCCGAAACACATTGCCACTATGTTTTCGAAGCTTTTTAGGGTACAGTCGCCTCTCGGACCATCGACATGCAATGTTAAGCCACATCATGCCCAGTTTGTACCACGTGTCTCCGCGGACATGATTACAAGGATAATAAAGAGGATGATTAAAGGTAAATCTCCTGGGCATGACGGGCTTAGCATTGAGCATTTGAAATACGCTGGACCGCATCTCGCTCGAGTTTTGTCCCTGTTATATAATTTGTGCATATGTCATTCCTACTTACCTCCTGAGATGCTGCGTACCATTATTGTACCAATGTGAAAAATCGAACAGGCAACGTCTCGGACGGGTCCAACTATAGGCCTATATCATTGGCTACTATCCTGGCTAAAGTATTTGACAGTGTGCTTAACTCTCAGTTAGATAAATATATAAACTTGCACGATGCCCAATTCGGTTTCCGAGCGGGACTTTCTACAGAAAGCGCTATCCTGAGTCTTAAGCACACGGTCAGGTACTACACGGACAGAAGGACGCCGGTGTATGCATGCTTTTTGGATCTGTCCAAGGCTTTTGACCTTGTCTCGTACGACATCTTATGGAGTAAGTTGGAAGATACTGGTATGCCGCCTGATCTGATAAACATCCTCAGGGTCTGGTATGGCAATCAGGTGAATGTAGTTAAATGGGGTGGGGAGTTTTCTGAGCCATACAGTTTAGAGTGTGGAGTGAGGCAGGGAGGATTAACTTCTCCCAGCCTCTTTAACCTATACATTAATGCACTCATAGAGGAGCTCAGTAGCACACATGCCGGTTGTCACGTTGGCGGTATCAGTGTCAACAACATAAGCTACGCGGACGACATGGTGCTGCTGTCTCCATCTGTAGGCGCACTCAGACAGCTTCTTTCGATATGCGAATCTTACGCGAGTGCACATGGATTAGTGTATAATTGTAATAAAAGTGAGCTCCTTATCTTTAGGGCCGGCAGTAAATGTCCATATGAAGTCCCACCCGTGACTTTGAACGGGACTGTAATAAGGAGAGTGAAGCAGTTCAAGTACCTGGGGCACTATGTTACTGAGGACCTTAAAGATGATGTGGACATCGAGAGGGAACGCAGAGCATTGTCGATTAAGGCTAATATGGTGGCTCGTAGGTTTGCTAAGTGCTCAGACGCGGTAAAGATAACACTCGTAGGTTTGCTAAGTGCTCAGACGCGGTAAAGATAACACTTTTTAAAGCGTATTGTACATCTATGTACGCAAGCATAATGGGTGAAGTATACAAAAAAATCGTACAATGCTCTGCGGGTCCAATTTAACAATGGGTTCAGGGCGCTGATGGGGTTGCCTCGCTACTGCAGCGCCTCGACTATGTTCGCAGAAGCTCACACGGATGATTTCCATGCCATTCGGCGGAAAAAAGTAGCATCACTTTTGGGAAGAGTGCGAGGCAGCTCCAACAACGTCCTAAAAATGATAAGTAGCAAATTTGACTGCCCTATAATTATAAGCTTATATGGACTTGTCAAGTCAAATTTAGAGTACAAGTTTTAAGTCTCTTTACCCGATAAGAACCTACTAACATTAGAAAATAAGTTAATTATTTGTATACTAACAAATATGGGTCAAGGTTACCCGAAATAAATAATTTGAATTTGAATTTGAATAGTCTGCCATATGAATGTTCTGAAAAAAAAAATATGATATGATGAAAAGATATGAGAAATGATGTTTCTGTCAAAGGTTGTTATGCAAAATGAAAATATGAGTATCAATTTTTATGCAACATATTAGTGAACCGTGTTCGCAAACGCACGTGCTTTTTACGGTACTAGTGAGAATGAACTAGCTTAACCTCTCTTTTTTACGCTTACTACATAAATAATCTACGATTAGTGGGTATTATATACTTGCTGATGCAAAAAACACCAGTCACATGGCCATTCAAAACCCAAGGGTTTCCATACTTATCGTTATCTCATATCAGATCATAATACATGCGTTATAAAATCGACAATTCAATGCTACGCGCACTGTTTACAAATCGTAACACAATACCAGCTTTATTTATAGCATAAATGAATCGGTTTTCGTTTGTATGTATGCTTGTATGAGGTATTTGTATGTATCTATTGGCATTCGTCCAGTCATGTTTGAGCAACGCTAGTACACACTCACAAACAGAAATACAAACAATTTCAGATTTCTTTATCTTTGAAGATATTGACAGCGTTCGAGATAATGTGGTAGCTGATATTCTGTTTAGGAAGTATTGTATAAGTGTTTCTTGTGGAGTGTAGTGACAATGGCTAAAGATACGGGCTGGATTACGCCTTTCAAAAAGCAGGTTTGTGTTCGTTGAACCATTTTTTGCTTGGGTAGAGACTATTAAAAATTCCGACAGGGTTTTAGAGGCAAAATATTACCAGTAGTTTACACTACTATTTTAAGCAATTTGTAAGTACATACTTTTATTTTATTATGCAATAAAGTTAAAAATAAAAATAATTAATATAAATATTATCTAACCTTGCTTCGAATTTAGAGTAGAATTCACGATAGGAAAAATAAGAGCGTTGACGCAGTCACAATTTATTATAATTATTTCTAGCGAGACATAATAATATTAAATTTGTTATACTCGTAGACCCTGCACCAACTCAGTGTTTCTGTTTAGCCCTATGGTTGACTGGTAGAGATGCCTTGTGGCATTAAGTCCGCCATTTGTACTAGTTTGATCTGTGCAATAAAGTTTAAATAAATAAATAATACAATGGCAAGTGCGCAATTAAGTGCTATTTCATTTCTGATTATACATTGTCAATATATATGTATAAATTCATTTACACTTTGTCGATTTTTAAATAACCGAATAGCAAAAATTAGGAGGCCACCTGCAGGTCTAGCATATTTTGTCGCGACTTCGCTTGTCGCGTGACTAAGCATCATCTGTCTGCTCGCACGGTAAGGAAAGTGACAGATAGTATTTGTCGCGCGACAGTCGCGTGTCACAGTTATGCTAGACGTACAGGGCGATATAGCGTAGTGACGTCATAACAGTTTTTTTTAAATTCCTACCAATTTTATCCAGTTTAAGCGTTTCGACAGTTTAGAAAAGGACCTGATTTGATCTGTCAGTCAAGTGGCAGAAGCTCGGAATGTGTGCGACCTTAAAATAATACGTCTAGAAAGCTAAGTTAGGGCTTGAATGTGAAGCCAGTTTTGGTTAGCCAGGGCTAAGTTTCATCCGTGTGCGCATCTGTCACAAGCAACACGTCTCTATGGTTGGTTCGTAGACACGCACATGTACAACCAAAAGCGGGCTTCATCTTTCGCAAATCTGTTATTATGAAGAAAGAAAGAAAGAAAATACATTTATTCAACGCACAGCAAAAGAACTATTATATTAATCTGTGCTAATGGGTTCTTTAAAACGATGTTTATAAAACCCTGAAAATATTATGGGTGTCAAGAAAAAATACCTACTTTCGGACAAATGTAAATTAGGCGAAATTTTACAGATGGGGAACAATGTTTCGGAGTTTTAATTGGATACCGTGTTCTTGTCTTAAGATATAGCTTCAATTATGATGTAAATATACAATTGCCGATGCGACACAGAAACGACGTAATAAATTCATACAAAATCAACTGCGCGAAACTAATGTCCGGAAAATTGGGATACATTATACGAACGAAATGAACGAATATTTTCTTCCATTTCCGCGTCTCTCACACAATTAAATAAAACAATTTAATGGGATTATATCGCGTATATTAATTATTTGAGCCTCCCTTACGTTTCGGTAGCTTTCCAGAGAGAAACGAAATTTTCCCAGAATGTTGCGCGAGGCTATTGGAATCAAAAGATATCCCAATTTTACATAGAAAACTACCGTGAGTCTCAGACAATCTAACAATATAGCTGTAGATAAATAGTAAGTAGGTATACTTACTACTTAACTACTTAATCTATATATATAAAAGAAGAAGTCCTGACTGACTCATCAACGCACAGCCGAAACTACTAATGTTAGAGAGTTGATTTTTGCACAGTAGGTTACTTTCATAACGTGGGCTAGGGATAAGAAGGGATTTTTGGAAATACCTCCCCTAAGAGGGTTAAATAGGGGTGCAAAGTTTGTAAGGGGTAAACTTTTTTTTTTAGCTAGAGACTTGAAACTTTGTAGAACGATTACTTATTCATAAACACAAAAAAAACTTTCAGCGTTTTAGAAAATTTCACCCCTAAGGGGGTTAAAAAGGGGTGCAATGTTTATATGGGAGAAACTTTATTTTTTTAACTAGAGACTTAAAACTTTGTAGATAGCTTACTTAATCAAATACAAAAAAAGTAATTTCAGCGTTTTGGAAAATTTCACCTCTAAGGGGGTTAAAAAGGGGTGCAAAGTTTGTATGGGGCCGCTTATGTTGTTTATAAAGAAGTGTTACGCTAAGGTTATCAGTTTACATTTTTTTTATTTCCTGTCTTCTACCCAGTGAATACGTAATTTTTTTAAAACGAACTTGCACCCCCTTTTCTATGGTTGACTGTCAACAATATTTTCTTAGTGCTGTCTCTTATGAAGTAATTGTGTTCCAAACTTTATGTGTTCCTATATTTAGTGAGTTGTCTATCGGCACATGAATAATCTATACTTTATATACCTATTCTTACTTTATTTAGCTTCTTGAGAAATATAGAGAACTGTAGCACCAGAATATATTGAATCACTCTTCAAACAACACTACTAGCCTGTAGACCAAAATAGTAATCGCATCATTAAATTCGCTTATGAGCATTAAGTTTTTAATGGTCACATTTCAGAATTTTCTTTAAACACTAGCCTTTTTAATAACTGTGGTACCTGCTAGACCATTTAGAAACATATTGGCCAGCCTCGGGAACTCCGCCACACCAGTCTTTTCGTTTAATAGCCAGGCCGGAGTGTACAAATACCAGTGCTGCCTTCTTATGAAAAGAGGTCATTATTTATAATTGTTTTGAAATAAAGTTTAATATTTATTATTGTTGAAAGAGATACTCTTCATTAAACTGCCTCCATCTCTCGATTTCCAGTGCTGAGTTTAAGATTGTTTTAACAGCCTTACGATATTTATCATTTTTTTTTTGAATCTCACTCATAATAACTAAGATCCCCATTTTCTAACTCCAAATCTATGCGTCGCTCTATATCATGCAGAGTCATTATTGCCGAAGATTAAAAGCATCAGGTAACTGACGGAATAAATATTAAGCATCCTGCAAACAATTCCCGTAATCTAATTGGAAAATCTTCTAAATTTCTTTAACAATTGCATTTCAGTGTCTGCCACTGTTTGAAATGTAATATGTCTAGACCATTTTAATTAAGAATAAAATTCACTTCCTATTTTAATATCTTTGTCATCATCAAAAATCTACGCGGACGAAGTCGCGGGCGGCCGCTAGTCTTTCTTAAATATATAAAAGAAGAAACTGACTGACTGACTGATTGACTGACTGACATATCAACGCACAGCCCAAACCGCTGGTTCTAGAGATATCAAATTTGGCACGTAGGTTCCTTATAAGGTGTAGGGGTGCACTAAGAAAGGATTTTTAAAAACTCACCCCCTAAAGGGGTGAAATGGGGTTCCAAAGTTTGTATGGGGAAACAAAATTAGTTAGCCCATTTTATTCAAAACTTCACAGGAGTATTTCTAACGATAAATGAGTAAACACGTGTTTCAGGTTTTTTGAAAATTCAACCCCTAAAATGGAGAAATGTGGTGACAAAGTCTGAAAATCAACATGGGTATTGTTTTTATGGTTTATCGGGTCACTGATTACGAAAACCACAATTATTTTAAAATCCAACGAGGCGGACGTGACTTACCATCTCCCCTGTTGGGGTGAAATGGGGTTGAAATGTCTAAACACTAAACCGCTGGTTCTAGAGAGTTCAAATTTGGCACGTAGGTTCCTTATAAGGGGTAGGGGTGCACTAAGAAAGGATTTTTCATAACTCACCCCCTAAAGGGGTGAAATGGGGTTCCAAAATTTGTATGGGGAAACAAGATTAGTTTGACCATTTTATTCGAAACTTCACAGGAGTATTTCTTACGATAAATGAGTAAATAAGTGTTTCAGGTTTTTTGAAAATTCAACCCCTATAAGGGAGAAATGTGACATAGTCTAAAAATCAGCATGGGTATTGTTTTTATAGTTTATCGGATCGCTGATTACGAAAACCGCAACGATTTTAAATTCCGACGTGGCGGCCGTGAGTTACCATCTCCCCTGTTGGGGTGAAATGGGGTTGAAATGTCTAAATACTCAACCGCTGGTTCTAAACAGTTCAAATTTGGCACGTAGGTTCCTTATAAGGTGAAGGGGTGTACTAAGAAAGGATTCTTCAAAACTCACCCCCTGAAGGGGTGAAATGTGGTTCCGAAGTTTGTATGGGGAAACAAGATTAGTTAGACTATTTTATTTGGAACTTCACAGGAGTATTTCTAACGATAAATGAGTAAATACGTGTTTCAGGTTTTTTAACAATTCGACACCTATAAGGGAGAAATGCGGTGGCAAAGTCTGAAAATCAACATGGGTATTGTTTTTATGGTTTATCGGGTCGCTGATTACGAAAACCGCAACGATTTTAAAATCCAACGTGGCGGATGTGAATTAAAATCTCCCCTGTTGGGGTTGAAATGTCTAAATGCTAAACCGCTGGTCTAGAGAGTCCAATTTGGCACGTAGGTTCCTTATAAGGTGTAGGGGTGCACTAAGAGATAATTTTTCAAAAGTCGTCCCCCAAAGGGGTGAAATGGGGGTCCAAGGTTTGTATGGGGAAACAAGATTAGTTAAACTGGAGGAAATGGAGTTGAAATGTCTAAATACTAAACCGCTGGTTCTAGAGAGTTCAATTTGGCACGTAGGTTCCTTATAAGGTGTAGGGGTGCACTAAGAGATAATTTTTCAAAAGTCACCCCCCAAAGGAGTGAAATGGGGGTCCCAAGTTTGTATGAGGAAACAAGATTAGTCAAACTATTTTTTCGAAACTTCACAGGAGTATTTTTAACGATAAATGAAAAAACACGTGTTTCAGTTTTTTTTTAAATTCAACCCCTAAAAGGGAGAAATGTGGTGACAAATTCTGAAAATCAACATTGGTAATGCTTTTATGGTTTAACGGATCGCTGATTACGAAAACCGCAACGATTTTAAAATCCAACGTGGTGAAAGTGAATTAACATCTCCCCTGTTGGGGCGAAATGGGGTTGAAATGTCTAAATATGAGTATGGGTGTAATTTTTATGGTTTTTTGGGACGTTAATTACGAAAATGCCACCGATTTTGAAATTTTATATTGGGGACATGAAAATTCTTAAAAGCATTTGCGCCAAATTGCAGCATTTGACCGATTAAATGGTCCAGTAGTTTTGCAGCAAATCGGTTGTAACAGACGGACTGACAGACAGCTACACGTGATCCTTTAAGGGGGTTTTATTTTTGCTTTTGAGGTATGGATAGAGACCCGCGTTATCCTAATAGATTAAAAAAATTGTATTTGGTGGCATCTCGATCGTCGTCAATCGGTACCTAGGCGGGCGGTGCGTTGGGACGGGAGGAGTTATGATCGGGAAACTTCCTGCATCCGTAATAAATACATTCAACATGGCTTAGAATCATTAAACCAATCTCGAATATCCCAAGTCGATAAGCGGAGGCTCGGGACATTATAAAAGCTTTATACAAATAAAATGCACACATATCCCGGTGTCTTAGCTTCACTTCGAGTTATGAATTTTGAAGTGAACTTTATTTGGATACAGTAAAAGCTGAGATCGCTTGATTTGAGTGCTTGAGTTTTCGGTTTGATTTGTTAAAGTGGAGTTGTGATAACATAAAAAGTATTTCGAGAAAAGTGAAAGTCTGTGTATGTTTGTTACTCTTCACGCTAAAACGGCTGGACGGATATGCATGAGGGAAATGCAGATTGCAGATTATACCCCAACTTAACAAATAAGCCTACTTTCAATCCTGAAAAAAAGAGCATTGTTCCCGTAGGATGATGTATATTATATAGGCACGCGAGCGAAGCCGCGGGTTAATGCTAGTTACTTATATAAACTTTACTGACTCTTAACCCAATTGACTGCATTCAGTATAAGTGTATTGTTTGTATAGATTTGTCCTATTGCTCTTGAGCTGTAATCGTCTTGTGATTAGAATTAAACAGCTCGATACTTCCTACGTACCTATACTGGAGCAAGTGCAAAATCACGATTTTAAAAGAGCTGTTCAAAGGTTCGCTTACCCGTAACGTTTTTGTTTGTCAACGTAATTTAACAAAACTTTGGATGGGTAGGTACTACGAAACATAGAGTAAAAAATACTTTACACATATCTTAGAATAATAATAATTTTATTACGCGTATTTGACGTGTTGTAATTATCACTTGCACATTTCATTTCGCCAAAATTCATAATGGCAAATTTTTTATTCCTTTGTACCTACCTAGTTATATACACATTTTTCATAAGTCTTGCAAATATCATCCTATTGATTAGGCTAGGTTAGGTTAGATTTGCTTTATAACAATCTCAAATAGTTTACGGTTGCAAAGAAAAATGCTTTCTATAAAATGTTTTTTAGACGAAAAATAATTCTAGGAGTCAATATAGACCCACCACTTGCTCCAGTATACGCCACATAACGTACGTGTAATTTTTTTCTCCAAATTTTAATTTCTGATCAATATAACAGAATAATTTACGTTAATGTAACATACACTATTAATTTCATTTATTAGACGTATAACCTCGTCAGCCGGCTCGAGCACATTGAGACAACTGTCAGTTATCGTAAAATAACTTCCTTCTAAAGTGGCTCAAGTGACTTACCACAATATGGGTAAGGCCGCGGAAAGTTACCAATTTGGACGTTTCAAATTTACCCAGCTGATTAAAAAAAATTGGTAACCCCTACTGTCTCAAAAATATTTATATCATATGTAGATATAGGAATTCTCATGGTCGCAAGTAAGATAATTAATATAAACCCCTTTATAAAAATACTAAAAATATTTTTCCGTCCAAAACGTAACGAAAGTTGGTTAAATTTTTCGACCACGAGTACTAAAAGATCTGTTATTTATATGATATTTCAACTTTCATGGCCATACTTTTGTTTTAAACTAAAATTTATGATATAAGGATAGTGCTACTGATTACGGAATAATGATAATATAATCATTTTAATTTTTTATCTTACATTATTTTCATGGATCAGCATTCCACACTTATGTTACAATACTTTCGTGACGCTTTATGTAGCTTATTTTTAAATATTTTTTGGCGAAAATACGTTTACGTGCACTGGCAACTCATATTCTAGTAGGGCAACACCGATGAGCAAGTCCAAATCCGTCAGTTTGTCAACAAACGCAATTCAAAGTAGACACAGTCATAGTTTCGTGAAAGTACCCCCAAAGTGTCGTGTGTGATTTTAAAGGTAAGGAGTGATTGTATTTAATCAGTTTTTTTTTGTACAATAGCGTAACGGTTTTCAAGCAAGTGACACGTATTATTGTATTAAAAATGTCTTTATTTCACCATGAAAATCCACTTTTTTTCAAAAATACGTTACACTTTCGTTACGAATATGTTACATTTTTGCCAAATGTTACATATTTTCTGCGTAACATAACGAATAAATGTTGTAAAGGGAAGTGCACACAGATTATACTAACTTAAATGAGTTTTATTAGATTTTTAATGACCCGAAAATATACAAAGTCGAACAAAACTGCTGTACAATACTAAAATAAATAAAAACAACATCTTAATAAAAAAAACTGTTTTAAGAAGAAAATAATTTATTTTCGACCTCAAGTCACAGTAGAATCATTGATTCTAAAGCTGTTTTATTGTTATACGGTCGTCTTGTTACTAGTATTGGGTACCAGCAGTGAACAAATATAATTACTGCCACCTGGTACAAAATGAGAGGCTTTAAAACACTAGAGCGATTTGGGTTTCATTAGTTCCATCACACGCGTGTTTCATTATATTGATTTTAATGTGCCATGAAAAATTTGTTTACACGCAATATAAAGCTAATAATTTTATAACTTGATTTTTTTTCTTAGCTACGTTATTTAATGGGAATGTTTTCCAGTATGATCTAAGCTTTATAACGACTTATGTTACGTTTTATGATAACTTTTTATGTTACCTCTATGTCACATTGGTAACTTTCCGCGGCCTTACCCATATAATAATAATAATATATAAATCTTTATTTCGGATACGTTACATCCATAAAAGGTTAGTACCTAAACTTAAAACTAATATTAGTATAACACATTAAATACTTTTAACTTACTTATATCTAAAAGAGGCAAATGCCCTAACTTGACTGACTCAGTGCATTAAGATTGGGCAGTCATATCGTTCAGCAATTACACCCAGAATGCTGTTAGTACTTCCCCTCACCCTGCTCAGCATCGAGGCGATTTTCTTCCTCATTATGGCTTGAAAACCGTCCGTGCGTGCTTCCGCGAACATAAGGGACGCGCTGCACCACAGGGGTAGTCCTAACAACATTCTAAATGCATTGTTGTACTGAATGCGCAGGGCGTTGTAGGCTCTTTTTGTGTACCTTACCCACAGGCTGCTCGAGTAAAATGACTGACTATAGGCTTTGAATAGTGTGATTTTTACAATATACTTTGTCACTTTATTTCCAAAACTAACAGAATTATCGATTGCTATACAAAGATCAACAGACAAAGAAAAATTAAATTGCACTCATACGTGCACACCGGGACTCGAACCCGGTATTTTTCGATACCGGTCCAACGTATTAATTTTCGACCATTGCGTGTAAATCTTTGTATCTATGTAGCAATAAAAAAAAATGTGGCAATAGACCCACATTAAAAAATAATTTCGAAAAAATAATCGTGTTTCGAAATAAAATATTAGAATTATCAATAAGTACCACGTTTTTGTGGTAAGTAGATAGATTTGAGTATTTTAGTCATAAATCGATACCTTAGAGAACAGTCGTACTAATTTTTTGGAAAAAGTAGTTGCAATTAAGACGTTAGTGCACAACTCTATGTGGTTTGAATTTCATTTGCAAAATAAATGTAAGTACTACGAGTGTGAAGAAAGGTATCGAAATCTGCAAAAAACTGAAAATCACAAAATTGACACTTACTCCAGTATACGTAGGAGTTGAATTGATTCATTATTTATCATTATCTGGACATAATGCATTGACCTTGCTCACCAACACACGCACCACTCCCGGTGACATCATTATATAACTACTTTGTATAGCAAAATTTCGATGTGTCGCTAATAGTCCGAATTTGGGTTAGCAATTAGCCACCAGCACCGCGCGGTGTTAACCGCTCATCCTACGAGAACGCTTCATTTTCTCGGGATAAAAAGTATCCTTTTGTGTTAATCAGAGTGTCAGCTACCTTCATACCAAAATTAATCAAAATTGGTAAAGCCGTTTGAGCGTGAACAAGTAACAAATAAACACTTAACGTATGCGGAATGAAATTTGGACAAAGTTCAATACGTTATTTAATTAAATTAGTTTACCTAAATATGTATTTATTTGTACTTATATTAACACAAAATAAATAAAATTTAATGTAAAAAGAAATTTGATCCCACCCGGGCTGTTTTTCGACAGTTTTCTGGCACTTTCTTCATGGCCGCCGTATATGTGGATGTTGGCATTTTATTCAACTCCGATTTAATTTTTCTTTTTTAAACTTTCTATACTTTTGGGTCGAAAATTACTTGCGTACACGCGTCTTTTCAGATTGGCCCAAAAATCTGCAATTGGCCGTAGTTGGGGTACGTTAGGTGGGTTTGATTCTTTTGGTACGTACGGGATTTCTAGCTAATCCATTTCCTTCGTAGTTTTTTTTTTAATAATGACTAGTTACTAGATCTGGCCAAAACACTACATTAGCTCCTCTATGATTTGACCGTATAAAATGACGTACAACTGGCAAACATCGCTCAATGTACCGGTCAGCAGTAACCGCCAAACCAGATTCAAAAAACACCGGCTTGGACATACCACGAGGGCTTATTGCTCCCATGGGAGAACTTTTTTTGGAAACTTCGTGTGTTCTATATATTTCACAGATTCTTTGGTCCGGTCATTAGCCTTTTCAAAATAAAAGTTACCCTGCCATTCATTCCTATCTAGGGTCAAATAGTATGCATCATCCATAACGCACTCTATGTCGTTTTTTGCGTAGAATATATTTTTAACCAAAGTTTTAAGTCTTTTCTTTTGAGAAAGTTTTTGCTTTTCGGAGACGGTCGGTTTGACTTTTCTTGATTGTTTAACAATGCCCATGATATTGAGATGCTTTTTCACAGTTTTCCCGTCACAGCCGAATTTATTTCCAAGTTCTCTGTATGATTTTGCCACACGACCGGCCGTCATTTTCTTTAATTGACTCCTCTTCGAAGAACTACTTAAAGTGCTTACCTTCCCCGAGCCAGATTTTCTAAAAGTTGTTTTTCGCAAGGAATAAGATGACAAAATATTATAAATAGTACTTCTGCTCTCCCCCATTTGCGTGAAATGTTTTACGACCCTCGACTTAGGCCAGTCCGGGTGAATGTCGTCAAATTTACACACATTCTTTCGACGTCTTTCTTCTCGATTTGCCATAATAAATTCAATGAAAAACACACAACCATGAAAATTATGCAAATTACTGACAGATGTACTCGGAAACAAATCACATTCACAAAATTTCAAATTTCTAACGTTTTATGTTTAAGTTATGCCTAAAGAGTTTGTCCAAATTTCATTCCGCATACGTTAAACACACACAAACTTTCGCCTTTATAATATTACGGGTTCAAAAAGAAAAGAACAAAATGTATGACGCAGGCAGCATTCCCACGCTGCACGCTGTATGATTTATTTTACTTAAATCGGATGCATTATACTAAACATCCTAAAAAATCATTCTTAACGAAATACCTTGAACATTGACGTATTATAATACCTCAATGACCTTGAACAATATTTTTGTCTATCTTGAAGTTCGCTATTGAACTTGCTATCGGTACGTAAACAGAACAGTGATTTCAAAATCTCGCTGTGTGGGTCACTTCAACTCTCTTAGCTTACGGGGCAATGTGGTCGCTCTGCGACAAAGCCCTTTCAATAATAAAACAAAAACTCTCTTGGCTATTCCTTTCATATTTCTATAAGGTGGAAATTAATATAGAGATCTAACGAGCTTTGCGTCGTCTACACCCTAAAAAATATTCGAATTTATTTTTCGGTATGTAAATAAACATAAGAAAATACATAAAATCACCGAAATCTACGGCAACTATGCCTGTATAGAATCATAGTCTTCGACATAACCGAAAAAAATAAGCTGTCAATAATGTCAAGCTCAACGTCATTCGTTTATTTTAAAATTAGACACCAGACTGAAGTATACTTACCATTGTGGCATAGTTTTGGAGTTACTACATTTTAGAATAAGTAAATTTTAATAAATAAAATAATTAGTAGACTCAGGATAAATATAAAAACAGTGATTACATCCTCTTTGTAAGCAGAGTAGGTACAGGAAATAATTCAAAATACTATGGATACTAGACGACAACAATCCCAGTTTGTTCACGAACACACAATCACGAGAGGGACAGTAAAGCTGTCCGTCAGCGTGGTACTTGTAGTTGTAGGAAGGCCTGGGTCGCGCCATTCGAAGCTCGCGTTTCGCATCGAGGTCTTTAAGGCGGAGGCATTCATAGTCTTCCACGCCTGTCTTCACAGCCTTCCGCCATTCCGGCATATGCGTCGCAAGCTCCGCCCGCGAACCACACGGTATCCTGCATCCAATAAAATGGCGTTTCAAGACGTCCTTGTAGCGCAGATACTGCCCAGGCTTGCGCTTTCCTCGCTCGTTCTGAGTAGAACATGGTTTTGGGCAGCCTAATGGAATCCATGCGCACAAGGTGTCCACACCACCGCAACTGGCCCTTCATGAGCAGACTTCCCATACCTGCAGACTCAGTGCGACGAAGAACCTCCGAGTTTGGAACCCGATCTTGCCAGCGTATCCGCAGTATTGCCCTGAGACATCTCATATGGAAGGTGACGAGGCGCCGAATATCGCCTTAGTATAAACATCACGTCTCAGAGGCGCACCGAAGCAAAGGTAGAATTATGGCTCTGTATGTACACGGTCAAAATTTTGTGTGCAGCTTATGATCGTGGGATTTCCAACTCGCTGATGTAGTTTACCAAAGGCTGCAGCAGCACTGGCAATGCGTGCCGAAAATTCGGTCTCCAGGCCATTGTCGTCACGAAGAATGCATCCAAGGTATTGAAATGACTTCGCTTCGCGTAGAGGCATCCCATTTAAAGTAGCTCTGCCGCTACGGGAGCTACCCCTGACAGGCTGTTTCGTGACCTGAGTTTTTGATGTACTAATCACCAGGCCAAACTTCCGACAAGAGCTGTCAAGACGGTGTTTATAATTACATATATAGATACCATCCATGACCCAGGAACAAATATTCGAGTTCATCACACAAATATTTGCCCTGGCCGGGATTCGAACCGGCGGTTCAGTAGGCAGGTGCACTACAAACTACGCCAAACCCGTAAAACCGTAAAACTATTCTAAAATCTATAACCTTGATCTGGCGTTTCTTCAAGCTACTACGTAACATTTTTATCCCCGATCACCGATACATGATTGTTATCTCTAATGATTTGCAGCTGGATAGCGTTATCGCATCGATAAAGCACTTCATTCAAGGACAACATTACATTGTTTCGGAAATCTTACACAGCTACATAATCTACAAGAGTTTACCTGCTACCTTGTTTGTTCTATCGAGAAGTAACATATGATGATGATGATGATGATGATGATTTGGTGTAGGGACGCCCGGCCGGAGACAGGCGGGCTGTCGATCGCTTGGGTGCGTTCATTCAGCCCAGTTCCAAGTTGGAGCCAACGGTTACTGTCCCGGCAGCGCTCCCATACAGCCTTCTTCCTCGAATCTTCTTGTTCTCCTGCAGAAGGAAAGGACATCTTTAAGGTTAATGTCCCTCAGCTCCTCCTCTTCCAGTTTATCTTTCCCGAAGATGCTATAGCGTACTATCGCATACATGCCACACTCTGCTACAACATGCTTACTAGTCTCCTCATGGCCACAATGTGAGCAGCTTGGGTCACTCACTACACCCATGACGTTTAGGTGCCTGTTAAGGCTGTTGTGGCCCGAGATTATACCTGTTAATAATCTGAGATTTTTCTTACCTAGTTCCAGGAGATACCTGGTCCTTTTCCTGTTGATGCCTCCTAAGATCATCTTCGATTGTCGACAGTCCGTTGTCTCACGCCATTGTTTGTTGGCCTCTTCCTCCATTAGTCTGGCTATAACTCCTTTCGTGACCTCTGCCGATATTGGCAGTGCAGGTTCAGGTCCTATGAGTTCCTTTTCTGCCCCCAGTCTTGCCATCTCGTCTGCCCTTTCATTCCCTATCACACCCTGATGTCCAGGTACCCATGCTACCGTAATCCTTGTGTGCTCTCCAAGTTTGTTTAGGGCTTCCCTACATTCCATTACCAAGGATGAGCTTACTATCGGCTTGTCTAACGCTTTTAGCGCAGCCTGGCTATCTGTGTATATGACGACAGATCCCTCTCTCTGCGAGCATTCATCTATTATTTGCACACATCTCATTATGCCACATACCTCTGCCTGAAATACGCTGGCATACCTCCCCAGAGGTATGTGTACCTTCTTCCCCAGCTTCGGTATCACTACACCGGCTCCTGCCAGTTTCGTCGATTCCCGCCGAGAACCGTCCGTAAAGCAGACAGTCACGGGGTGTTCTACCTCTATTTTCCAGTTGTCCCTGTCTCCTATATGTATCCTATATTTCTTGTCGAACATTTCTCGTCTCTTTATAAGGTCGTTGTTTTGGGTGATCATCCCCATCTTCGAACATGCTTCCCTCTGAATGAGTGCATGTCCCTTATCCACACAACTTCCTCTCCATTCCTTACATGCTTTCATTCTGTACCATTGCTCCATGGCCCTCTTCTCCGCTTCTATTTTAAGTGACTTGAGACCGAGCATGATTTCCATTGCTTGCGTGGGCGTTGTCCTCATTGCCCCCGTGATCATAAGACATGCCAGTCTTTGTACTTTGGATAATTCTTTGTGGTATTCTTTGATGTTGGCCTTATGCCACCATACCAGGGCCCCGTATAGTATCCTGGGTAGTATCACTGCCTTGTAAATCCAGTGTACCATGTGTGGTTTCAGGCCCCATTTCCTTCCTACCGCCCTTTTACACTGGTAGAGCGTTCTTATGGCCTTGGCCGATTGCTCTCTTATATGTGTTTTGTATCTGAGAGAACTATCTAGCGTTACTCCCAGATATTTTAGCTCCTTGACTACTTCGAGTTCTTTACCTAGAATGCTGATGGGCTTCATTTTCTCTGTTTTCCTCTTATTGGTAAATAATATTAGTTTAGTTTTATCGGGGTTCAGGTCCAATCCTCTGCCCCTACACCATGCTAATATTTCCATCACCCCTTTCCTCATTATGTCTCTGACTACATTTAGGGCCACTCCTCGTACAAGTATGACTCCGTCATCGGAGTATGCTTGTACGTATAGGCCTCCTTTATTTGTTTTCTCAATTAAGGAGTCTAGAAGTACACACCACATTAGTGGCGATAGACATCCTCCTTGTGGAAAGCCTCTTCTCGGTCTTATCCGTCTTACCTCTCCTCCGAGTTTCGCCGTTACCGCCCTTCCCCTGAGCATTTTGCTTATCCAGGACCCAATAGTAGGATTTATCCCGTCTCTCCTTAGACTTTCTTCCACCGCTTCAAAGGTCGCCTTGTCAAAGGCCCCTTCCACGTCGAAGAAACATCCTAGTGCGTAGTGTTTTGCTTCCAGAGATCTCTCGATCCTTACTGTCAAATTGTGTAGAGCCGTTTCCGTGGATTTTCCCACCATATAGGCGTGTTGGTTTCCATGTAGTGGCTTTCCACTCTCTCCTATTTTTGTTCTTACGAATGCGTCTATCACTTTCTCCAGTGTTTTCAATACGAATGATGATAGGCTTATGCTTCTGAATGACTTTGCATCCTGGTATGTCTTTTTCCCTGGCTTTGGTAGAAAGACTGCCCGTACTTCTCTCCAAGCTTTCGGGATGTGTCCCAGGGCAATACTGCTTTTGAATATTTCCTTCAGATTCTCTTTTATCAGGTCGTAGCCCTTTTGGAGTAAACCCGGGATTACGCCGTCCGGCCCTGCTGCTTTAAAAGGAGCGAAGGATTTGACTGCCCAGGCCAGTCTCTCATCCGCTACTACCTCCTTAGCCGTCTTCCAGTCCGGTTCAGAGCCTCCTGACGAATCCTCTTCATCTAACCTGGCTGCTTCACAGTCCGGGAAGTGCGTCTTCAGCATCACTTCCAAAACTTCTCCAGGGTCCGTGATCAAGCTATCGCCTGCCTTCAGGCTTCCCAGCTGGCATGCCTTATCGCCTGCTAATAGTTTCACCACCCTTGCCCCCTCCGAGTAGTTATTTATCTCTTCAGTATATTGTCTCCAGCCTTCCCGGCTGCATTTCTCCCTCAGCCTGCTGTAGGCGTTCCGAGTTGCTTTGTACATGTCCCAGCTCTGAGTATCATTCCTTTTAACGGCTTGTCTCATCGCCCTGCGTGTTTTCTTCCTTTGCTTTTGGAGTTCTTTGTTCCACCATGGCTGTCCTCTGCCAGTCTGAACTGTTTTCTCAGGGCATGCGGTGTGGAATGCCTCTATGATGCTTCGCTCGAGTCCTAATGCAGCCTCTTCCAACTCCTTGATGTCCTTACATTTTCTTGGTTTTGGCGCATTGGTTTTTAGTTCATCTTCGTATTTTGCCCAGTCTGTTTTCCGTGGGTTTCTTATCCTCATCTTATCCAAATGGTAATCTAAGTTATAGAGTAGCCTCCTGTGGTCCGACATACTGTCCTCCCTGTCGACTCTCCATCCTTTTATCCTTTCGGTTATTCCTCCCATGGCTATTGTTATATCCAGTACCTCTTTCCTTACCCTTGTTACGAACGTGGCGGTGTCCCCCTCGTTTAGTATGTCTAGGTCTTTACTTACTATGAACTCTAGTAGTGACTCTCCCCTGCCATTGGTGTCGGTGCTTCCCCACACTTCGTTGTGCGCGTTGGCATCACAGCCTATAATTAGGGGTATTCTCTTACCTTGATACATTTGTACCGCCTCTTCTAGCTCCTCTGTCGGTGCACCGCCCTCGCCCGGTAGGTAGCAGGACGCCAGCGCCACTCTCCTCCTCTCCCCGCCCTGAGCGATGAGGCATACTTCCACGACTACAAGGTCTCTGTAACATAAGGTCATAACACAACCCATGTTCTCTACATTGTTGCTTACAAGAATGCATGCTCTTGGAGGTAGCTCACCATTCCTTTCGTAGTGGAGAGCCCCCCCCAGATGTCCCAGGCCTGTCACTTTGTTTCTCCATGCATAAGGTTCTTGCAGCAAGGCTATTTCAACTTTATTCCTAACAACATATTGTCCTAGCTCGGACATTGCATCTTTGCAGTGTTGCAGGTTTACTTGGCATATGCTTATTTGTGTTTGTGTTTGTGTTTTTGTTGTTTGTGTGTTTTGTGTGTTTCGTGTAGTGTTCATTATTGTTGTGTGTCTATGTTACTCCGTCAGCCTCCTAAGCAGTGGGTGCATCACTGTCGGCATCCATTCCCTCCTCAACCGTTTGGATGCCTACAGTTCCTGCAATCGCCTGCTCAGGTGCTGGCGTCTCTTTTGGCGGTGCTATGTCGTCTTCATTCCTCTCATTATCGCCGAGGTGTCCGGACGATTGGGCCCTAATTATCCTGGCCCGGATCTTCGTACACGCATAGTAGAGGATCCTGGTCCCCTCATTCCCCCAGGTTTCCTCCACCTCCTGCGGCACCGACAGGCAGACGCGGGTCCCTGCCTGTTGCCTCTCACTCGATATCAGGGTCCAATCGTCCATCCTCAGCTCTGGCTTGTCCCGGTTCTGGAGCCTCAGGAACCACACGAACTTGTTCACGTCCGTGTGTAAGTCCCCGGGGACCCAGACCTGCACCCTCGTCTTCTGCAGCTTCTTGACCACCAGTTTGTGGCCTCCTACCACCCCGAAGTCCCGGGTCAGAAGCCACTCCCTCGACTCCGTCGTGACTGGCGTCACCAGGAAAAACCCCTCTGCCACCAATCCCGACGTCGCGAATTGAGGGGCTTCCAACTCGGTCTTCCCTGCCATGAGCTTCATCACCTCCACCTCTATTAGCTCCGTTATCCTCACACGGATGAGCAGCGCCAGAGCCTCGTCCACCAAAGCTCCGTCTTCTCGGCACACAGCGACAGCGAGATCACGGTGCGCTCTGGCCTCCCCCCGTGGTCCCTCTGCCGCTGCCCTGCCCTGATTCTGGCGCTTTGCTGGAGGACGCTCCGACTGCCCCTCATCCGTGCTCTGCCGCTTGATTTTCAGACCCCGTTTGTTGGGGGCCGGGTCAGCGGGGGGGTTTCCCCCTGATCCACTAGCCTCTCCCCCACCAAACGTGATCTTGGCGAGTTTCCTCCTCTCCTTCCTCGCCTTCTTCTTCTCCGCCTTCGACTGGTATTTCTGGAACCCATGTGTTGTGTTGTGTTCCTGTGTTGCTACACCTAACCCTGCCTTCGACGGCGACTCCAGTAGCCTCTCCTCATCACAAAGTGACAGACCCCCCATTTGTTGTTGGACATCCGGGGTGCCTGCCTCCTCCACTCCTGCTCCGGACGGGGGTCCTCCTTGCCTCGCGTTCGAGAAGCCTGGGTTCCCTCCCAATCCTGGGCCTGCTAACGGTCCACCCACCGGCTTCCCGTTCTCCATGCACCCAGTGTCGCCACCGGCGCACTTCGCTGCTTTCGCAGATTTATTGAGTAAAATATTACTGAGATAATTCTCCATATTAGTACTGTAATGGGAAGAAAAATATTAGAGTGGCAGCAGTGCTCCCTTACTACCCCCCAGCTACATTTGACGTACACAGTGAACGCCACCTCCTCTGCGCACAGTCGTTCGCGACAGCGATTGTGCCGAGTAAGCCCGCAAGCATGAGACAGCAGCTCCTGAGATGTTTTAGTGTGACGCGTCTGTTCGATTCACCAGTCTGGTTCCTCGCCGAGACGACGCTAACGCGCCCCGGTTTCACCTTCCTGTCCATCTCCCTTTCACGCCACTCCCGATTCCGGATCTGCACGTTACCCGCTTCACCCAAGGACAGTCTAATGACATCCCGGGGTTCCCCGCGCTCCGCACTTCGCCATCCTCCGAATACATCTCAGGCCCTGCTCCCCCTCCCCTCGACCGCTTGCGAGCCCAATCCGCACCTACCCCCCGCTGCCCACAGCCGGCTGTGAGGGCCTTCGGCACGTCCTCCCACCTCTGACCCTGGGGGTTTTTAGACACATTGCTATATCAAAGCTGAAGTCTGATATGTCAATGTGTCCGTTGCACTCCTCTTTTACCCGGGCTTGTGACCGGCTCCATTGCTGGAGGCAGAGTTGAAGTAACATATGACCAGGGGGCCTATGATGGTTGCATTTATCACGTGATAAATAAGTGACATAGCATCTGTCACTCACACTCGCAACTTGCCAAAACGTGACGGATGCTATGTCACTTATTTATCGCGTGATAAAAGCAACCATCATAGGCCCGCTGGACCCTAATTCTACATAGATCTCTCTGATACCTCGGAGAGATATCCGAAGTGGTTATATACCTAATCTTTCGTCAAATCGCTAGTCCGCACGTCTAGTAAACTGCTCTAGCACAACTACGCTTCGCGACTCTTGTCACGCGACAAAGCATCGCCTATCGCTGTCTACAGCGAAGAAAGAGATAGGTAATATTTCTCGCGCCGCAGTTCTCAGTTGCGCTTGGTACTCTGGACCCTAATTCCACTTAGGTCTGTCTGATACCTCAGAAATGGCGATATACCTAGTATCTCGTCAAATCGCCAGTTCGGACGTCTAGTATAACCGTGGTTATCAATATTCTTTTAAATTAATATGTGGCTTGCCTAATTTAATCTATTTCAAAATCGAATTAATTATGTTGCAATTGGTTTCTTGTTTAAATACCATGTCATATACATATCAGCACCTATAAATATTACCTATCTCTTTCTTCGCTGTACTGTGAGAGAGTGACGGGCGATGCTTTGTCGCGCGACAAGAGTCGCGAAGAGTAGTTGTACTAGACGGGCTGGGTATAGTCCCTAAGCTCTTAGATTGGGATTCGGTTTTGGGTGAAACAGAAGAGGCTCATATCTCGATCGCTTATAAGTGAGCGAGAAAGACATAAACTTAACTTAATCAAGTACCTACAGCGTAAAGTAAACTTGTCAGGTGATTTAACAACACAATATTAAACCAACAACACCAATTTTGATACAAAGATCAAAGCTCACCACCCTATCACCCAGATAACCTTTCGAATTTTTCCTTGTGTGTCAATTATTGTATTGCTTATTTGAACTATAAATTTACCATTCTTGCAGTGTTTCGTGACGGCAGGAGTATGCCTGAACATGGCGTCCCACGGTCTCGTGGTGGGGTTTGCGGCCATCCTGCTTCCCCAGCTGAGGAAGGCGGACTCTCTGATTCCCATCGACGCGTCGTCAGGCTCTTGGATAGGTGAGGCTCCTGTAAAACCCGCAGTGGATTAGATAAATTGAGATAGCTACATTGCAGCCCA
The DNA here is from genome assembly GCA_947623375.1 of Apotomis capreana. Taxonomy (NCBI): domain Eukaryota; kingdom Metazoa; phylum Arthropoda; class Insecta; order Lepidoptera; family Tortricidae; genus Apotomis; species Apotomis capreana. The sequence continues at coordinate 1,724,265 of OX392522.1, forward strand.
TGGTCTTGTTGTGGGGTGCGGGCATCCTGTTTCCCCAGCTGAGGAAGGCGGACTCTCTGATTCCCATCGACGCGTCGTCAGGCTTTTGGATAGGTGAGGACCCTGTTATACCCGCAGTGGATTAGATACATGGCATCCCATCGTCTCGTGGTGGGGTTCGCGGCCATCCTGCTTCCCCAGCTGAGGCGGGCGGACTCCCTGATCCCCATCGACGCGTCGTCAGGCTCTTGGATAGGTGAGGCTCCTGTTAAACCCGCAGTGGATTAGATACATTGAGATAGGTACATGGCGTCCCATGGTCTCGTGGTGGGGTTGGCGGCTTCTTCATCCGTATTGACGCGTCACCTTCTCAAATAAGTAAACTAAATGATAAGTCCTATTAAACAATAATAACCGAGGCGAGATCCAAGTCATACCCATACGGTGTTCACGACATAAAAAAATATACGGCATTTGCCGGAAGTTCTCTTTTGGCAAGGTGAAGCTTCTGGACCCTAAGAACATTTTAAGAAGTAGAGCCATGTTGATTTTAGTGCATGAGGAAGTTACGATGTTATCAAGTTTTGAATAGGACTTGTTTTTTTTGTTCTGCATCCTATCATGTGGGATACCTGATGAAAGGGCTTCATGAGCTGATTCCGAATATATACAGCATCATCATATTGTAACTACTTGACAAAAAAAATACTGTAAAAACATTATCGAAACATACGAAGTTTGGAATTTTGGGCTATTGCAGGTAAAACATAAGCCAAATAACCCTAACACCAATCAATCAATCAATCATTTATTTATAAGACATAGGTACATAGGTGTTACATTAATAAATAATAGTATCACTATGTTTCGCCATATGGCATACAAATTAGAAATAGGGTTATATTATATCCCTTGAATTAAATTAAAATAAAATAAAATAAAAAAGTAGGACATGCATAAGTTATTACACGACATCATTTCAACAATTATTATTATTCAAGAAGATCATGCAAGGAGTACTCTTGTTTATAAAAACGATGTGCGTAAATATGCTGAAACTTATTCTCATTCCTACTATTATTCCTTCCAGCCTCAATATTGGGATTCGCACTGGTCGCCGGCAACTTCATCGTACCTACTGTAATGGCGAACTACGGCAGGAAAACTGCCAACCTCGTCTCCATCGCCCCCATGATCGTCGGCTGGTTCTGCATCCTCCTGGCTGGAGACATCACGGTCCTCCTCGTCGCCAGGGTCCTTCAGGGACTCTCCATGGGCATGAGCTCTTCACTCGGACCTGTCATCATTGGAGAATACACTAGCCCCAAAAATCGAGGACCATTCCTAGCGTTCATCTCAGTTACCATAGCAACGGGAGTTTTGACTGTACATGCCATGGGTTCCTTTATGACCTGGCAGAGCACTGCTCTAGTATGTGCCTTTATAGTATTTGCCGATTTGTTAATAGTAATATACTCGCCGGAGACGCCAAGCTGGCTTGCAGATCAGGGAAGGTACGATGAGAGCAAAAAGATCTTCAGATGGCTTAGAGGCGACGGTGAAGAAGATGAACTACAAAGAATTATAGAAACTAGTACAATTGTTAGAGAATCTAAAGCAGAAGTGAGCTCATCAGAAACTTTCGCCCAAAAGATAAGAAGGAATATAGTGTACTTTAGAATTACGGTTAGAAAGAAAGAGTTCTACAAACCTATTTTCATCATGATGCATGTTTACACTCTGGGGCAGTGGTCTGGCGCTAACCTTTTAGCTGCTTACGCTGTTGATGTCTTCGAGAACGTCGTCGGCAAGGACTCGAACATTCCATTACTTGTCATCACTATGGGAATTCAAAGGATCATTTCCAACGGCTGCGCAGTCTTCGTCATCAGGAAGATAAAACGACGGACGATGCTATTGGCCACTGTATCCATCAACATCTTCGCCTATCTATCTGTAGCTGCCTACACTTACGGGAAAGCGCACAACATGCTACCATTTGACCACCCTATGATTGGAGTGGTTTTGGTCAACATCCACATGTTTTCAATTGCTACAGGAACTGTACCGCTTCCATTTATTATAGCTGGTGAACTTTTTCCTCTTGAATTCAGGAGTTTAGCTGGAGGCATCAGCGTTTTATTCCTGTCTGCCAACTTATTCATAACAGTAAAGACTGCTCCTCGAATGTTCCTGACTCTAGGGATTTATGGGGCCTACACCATATACGCTTGCGTCGTGGGTTACTGTCTAGTGGTAGCATGGTTCTTTCTGCCAGAAACCAAGGACAGAACCCTTCAGGATATAGAAGACGAGTTCAGAGGTAGACCTTTGTCTCCTGAAGAGTTGAAGTCAGTGCAGTCGTTGACGTCATTAAAGATGTACAGAACAGATAGAAGATGCAGCAGTCCTGTGATTTAATGTAAAAGTATTTTAGTTTTACAAAAACGTACGTTAGTATTTATTGTATTTGGATATTCGTATGACATGACTGATGAGTGATGAATACGTGAGGCAAGTAGACAAATAATTTATTTTGATGTTTCAAGGTGCTTTTCGACGTGATTATATTGTTATGTACTTATTTTTTGATGATATAATTGTAAGTGATGATAGTTTTCTAAATGTTCAGTATCATTTTGTAGGCATGGGAAATTCACGCAATTGTGATGAAACGTTTAAAAAGTCTGTTACAAGAGTACAAAAGAAAGCAATGAATTAAACAATGACATGATATTATTGAGATTAAAAATTAAAATTAATTCCCAGAAGAGCAATTTGTATTATTATGTTCACACACATTGTTAACTACATTGTCCTTGTAGGAGAAAAAAGGGTAATCCCACCAAAAACATTCTGTAAAAAACTGGCCAAGTCTCGATGGAGCTGCTTGTTTATCTCTAAAAAGTAATGAAATCTAGACAAAGTCATACCAAGTCTAAGGTTCCTTACTGCGATTTCTTTATTATTATAGTTAATGCTGTGTGACTAGGCCGTTGAAGGGTACACCAGTATGGGCTATTATCTCGCTTAACAAACATAGGTAGTTACAACAGATATAACATTACGTGTAAACAAAATTGACTTATAGCGGTTCTGACAGACACAGATTGGTGCAATGGTGTCATGGAGCACCTGGTTTTGTACCCTTGTGTACCCTTCAACGGCCAAGTCACACAACATTAACTATAATAATAAAGAAATCGCAGTAAGGAACCTTAGACTTGGTATGACTTTGTCTAGATTTCATTACTTTTTAGAGATAAACAAGCAGCTCCATCGAGACTTGGCTAGTTTTTTACAGAATGTTTTTGGTGGGATTTCACTTCTTTTTGTAGAAACGTGGGCATATTGTTTTATAACAACCTGCTAATTAACTTTAGCAAACCTCACGAAATAATAAGCGAAATCAACGAAATGCAAATAATCCCTCCTAATCCCTAGCAAACGTTTCCAAGCGCAGTAGAAGAATGTGTCGTAATCGTAAACGACTGTAACGCGGCCGGTTGCCACTTCGCCATATAAGATTATCGGGAAAAAAAAACGACGGCGCGTTTTAAAATACAGTCAGCGCCATCTAGCGACGTGTGCGGGTATCACCGCCACTCTTAGTCCAATGCATTATATTTTGACCAAATTTTGAGCGATATTAATATTTTGGTGTAATTTGTTTATTTAATTTGTGTAATGTTCGAGTAGAATAAAGTTAATCGTTCGACTATTTCTTCTTGTAAACTTGTAAGTATAATTATAAAAGCCAGTCTAGTCTTGTCCAGAGTTTTCCTTTAATTTTATTAAAATGCGTATTAAAAGCAGAAGGGGAGGCATTCGCCCAGCGGGTACGTATTACAATGCCGAAGTTCAAAATACCGAATATCATAAGACCTATGGACGGAAGGCCGAAAATTGAAATGTCGAATGTTTATTTGACCGAAAGTTTAAAATCCCGAAAGAACATTTGATCGAAAGGATGAAATACCGAATATTATAATCCCGAAGAATGTAATCCCGAAGACTGTAATCCTGAAGATTATAATCCCGAAGACTATGATCCTGCCTGAAGGTTGTAATCCGGAATATTATTTAAACTCTCGAGAATTATCTCGTATTTCTGTAGTCTTACAGATTCTAATGTTTATTTTATACAATGAATATTAAACTAAATTACGTAACCTACTTGCCTACTACTATACTTACTATTTATAAGTGAACTCGATGGAACCGATCTGCTCCGGCGCTGTGGGATGTGCAGCCCCTCCGCCCTAGTACGTTAGTACAGTACTCTTTATTATACTGTGGCCCTAGCGTAAGAAAGTGCGGGCATCAAGCGAGTCGCAGCGGCTGAGGCTGGTCGCCGAAGGTGACTAAAAAGCCGAGGCTGCGGAGGCGAGCGTTGACAGCTTCGGTTCCAGACAAGTTCGGTTTGGTTGGCAGTCCATGACAGAATATTTTATCATAATATCGAATATTTAGTGTCATACTTAATTTCCCACTTTCCCGGACTCTTTCCTTTTCCAACCCCGATTCCACGTGGTCTTGTCTGCCCTACCCCTAGAGTGTATATAAAAGCCCGGAGGCGCGGAGGGAGGGCAGCCCCCGGCCGCCGTAAGAAAGTGCGGGCATCAAGTGAGGCGCAGTGGCTGAGGCTGGTCGCCGAAGGTGACCAAAAAGCCGAAGCTGCGGAGGCGAGCGTAGGTGCCGCACTTTCTTACGCTAGGGCGGAGGGGCTGAACATCCCGCAGCACCGGAGCAGATCGGTTCCACGGAAAAGTCAGATTAGTTTAGTGTCCTGACACTTTTAAAGTGCTCATTGACTTTCGGGATTATAAAATTTCGAGATTTTAAAAATTTCGGGATTTTGAAGCTTCGGTTTATCGAATATCGGCTTTTTGAACTTTCGGTATTTTGATCATCGGTATTTCAACTGTACGTATTATATGAATTTTCGGGATTTTAATACGTAACCCGCCCAGCTGTGGGACGCTATAGGCTAGATTAAATTAGATGTAAGTATCCCACTACGCTGGATTTTTGCAATGACAGTCGATTTTTTTATGTACCAATAGTAGAAGGGGGCATTACCATATCTCTAATATAGCTGAGACCAGCTGAGGGTTCTTCATCAAATAAATAATAAATAAATAAATATCGGACAACCTCACACAAATCGATCTAGTCCCAAATTAAGCTCTAGAAGGCTTGTGTTATGGGTACTAGACGACGATATACATACTTATATAGATAAATATATGCTTAAATACATAGAACAACCATGACCCAAGCACAAATATTCGAGTTCATCACACAAATATTTGCCCTGGCCGGGACTCGAACCCGGGACCGCCGGCTCAGTAGTCAGGTGTTTACAAACCGAGCCAAACGCGTCGTCAAAATACTTCAGACCTTGGATTTTTGACATCAAATGAAGCGGCCCACCAAGTTGAATATTAAAATACTTAAACGGGTTTACTCACGTCGTAGAAATCGAATAACGCTCGACATGTTTCGAATTGTTACGCGATCCATCATCAGGAGAGACGATCAGTCGCGACGGCGGCCAACCGAACACAACAAGTTGAATATTTTTTGTAAAGGCGGTATGTCGATCTCTAATAGTTTGGTTGGGCTCTTGTGTTTTCTAATCAGAGTACTCCAGATCTTCGATTATCCTAGTTTTTAGGGTTCCGTACCCAAAGGGTAAAAACGAGACCCTATTACTGAGACTTCGCTGTCCGTTCGTCCGTCCGTCCGTCTGTCCGTCCGTCCGTCCGTCTGTCACCAGGCTGTATATCAAGAACGGTGATAGCTAGACAGTTGAAATTTTCACAGATGATCTATTTCTATTGCCGCTATAACAACAAATACTAAAAATAAAATAAAATAAACATTTAAGGGCTCCCATACAACAAACTTGTTTTATGGTACGGAACCCTTCATGCGCGAGTTGGACTCGCACTTGGCAAATTTTTATAGTTTTCGCTTTATGTGGCCATTAAACCCTAACTCTGTACCAAATTTCAGCTCTCTGAATTTATGGGAAGTACTACTTCTTTACTGATGATCATGAGTGAGTGAGTGAGTGAATGAGTGTCGTAAATGCGAAACTTTGCTTTCGCTTAACTTCGGAACTAAATGACCTACAGACTTGAAATTTTGGATTTTAAGTAATGTGATTATAGCTTACTGGATGACGAAAATTTCTGCGTTCTGGTCTTATCCAGAGCTGCTCAAATAGGGGCCTGAAAATGCGGCGAAATGGTTCCAGTAAAGGATGGTACGGCAGTGTTTGCTTCGCGCTCGACTTGGCGGGGGCACTGCCGTGCCCCCCGATACGTGCATCTTACATAAATGACGTTTTTATCACTCACGAACGATTCCAAACTTGAAATGTCATCTACCTACATTACTAAATGGTTCAAAACTGAAAGGTTATAAAATATCAACATGCACAATAAATATCAAAATATTACATTTCGATGGTAAAGATTAAGACGTATTATTATATTCTTTGTATTCATTATAAAAAATATTTATCAGAAGTCAGCTAATCTAGCTAAGTAGTCAGTTAAGTGCATCGCAGCAGTGTTATCACTACCTATAACTATACCGAGTTCCTAGGATTAACCCGGTGACGTTTGATCTTTGATCAGACTTTGTTATCGATTCCCAACACGATACTCGTATCAACAAATATGAATTATGACGGGTCAGTATCTACTTCCACTACCTACCCCGTCACGTCACGATGATATCAGTATTTCATTTTGAGAGGAGTTTCACGTTTTGTTTAGGATTCCGTATCTCAATCGGAAAAAACAGAACCCTTATAGGATCTCTTTGTTTGCCGCGTTGCCTGTCTGTCTAGGTTTTTCTTGCATGATCGAAATTAATATCAAATACTAAACTCTATACCATTCTCGAAAAATCTAACTTCCAAGTCAACCCTATCAAAAGGTACGAGCGTTTTTATGCTGTATTTGTGGTATTTGTTGACGCTGGCAAGGGAATCAAAACTTATAGGGTACTTCCTTTGGACCTAGATTCATGAAAGGCAAGAAGCAATATCATGTAGCACTAGTAAATGATAATGTCTGAAAACCGTGAATTCGTAATAATTATATCAATGATTCTGACAGGTTGGACTTTAACCGATAGCATTACGATAAAATCAATAATATTGTTTGAGCTTTGGAATCTGACGTCACTGTCGTATTTTTACAGTTAATATCTGGCTATCACGTGCTCAGGTGTGAACATACTAGTCAGACAGGACCAGCAAAAAAGGTATTTAAAAGTCAAGACACATTTAATTATTGCCTCAGCGCCGCAACCTTCATAAAGCTACTAAAAGTTTAACAGAGACCACTGGGCTGGCAGCTTCCTCGCTTAACGTATCACCATAGCTGTTCTTCGACGAAAAACTGCCAGCATATTCGATACGATACCCTGACGCAGGGGAGCAATTTCCTAAATGTATTTTAGTTTATTTCCATTTTAGCTTTTTCCTTCATAGTTGTTTAGTTTAGGTTAAGTTTTTATTTACTGTTTCTTTGTTTTTTCCTTTTTTTATTAATTAATGAACGAATTTTCTTGTCTTTAATTTTTTTGCTCAATCCGGCATTTACGAAAAAAAACAAATTATCATCATATATTTCAAAAGAAAAAGCAATGTATCTATTTACACAATGAAATATCTACAATACCTAATTACCTCCTACATTTCCAAGATTCACAAATCTGGGTATAGCGTATTTATGGGATATGATCTATTGATTGACTGTAAGTACCTAAATAAACATTTTCACCTCACCAGCTCAAACATGGCGGCTTTGCTGCGAGATAACAGTGAACAAAACGCGATTTTGTTTCGAGCGTGAGTAGAAAGTAGCTTTTTATTTTTTTTAATTTTTCATTAATCAGCCACGGGTTGATTATAAAACTCGAGTCGTTCGAATGTCGATGTTTTAAATATCGGTCGTTAAAAATCAGGTAGCAATTAAAACTTTTTCGTGTGTTTATTTTTATGAATTTTATGGTATAACGCGTATCCGAACTGTTCTCATTGGAGGTCGGATTCGAAAATCGAATTTCGAATTGATATATTTTTATCACTCTTCTTTTCAAAAGAGACAGAGTGTATCGAAATTAAAATGATTCGACATTTTATAATTAAGCTGTGGCTGAGAAATGAGAATTCGTAGTTAAAAAAAAAAGGTACTTTCTATACTCACGCTCGAAACAAAATTGCATTTTGTTCACTGTTATCTGACAGCAAAATTGCCATGTTTGAGCTGGTGAGGTGAAAATAAGTATTGCACATACTTAGCGTGCTTAGAATTTCTTGTCATGTTTTACAGCATCTTTTATAGAGGGTAAATAAAAACAATTGATACAAGATGAACGTCTTATCCTTAATCGGAATCCAACGGGTGTTTAATCGTTTATCACACCTTAACGCATTTGTACGATAAAGGGTTGTAAAAGGTCGTAAAACGTTGTAAAAATGTCGGTATCAAAATAAGCATTATCTATAGGACACGCTTTGCATTCAATTACAAGATGTGAAGCGAAAACGTCGCAGAAAATATCTAGTTATTTAGGAAAATGTAAAAGCTGAATGTAGAAATATTTATGGTTAGTTAGGACGATACAAGTTTTCATCGATGCCCTTTGGCCTGATTTAGGTAGACGCGCTGTTTTGTTGAAGAAAGATGACAAGAATTTGGTTTTCACCATTTCAAAGACAAGTAAGTACTTACCTTTTATTCATTTACATATTTATATCTGTTAATAGAATGAATCAATACCAGTCATTGTATTGTATATACCCTAGCAAGCGTCGGTCCGGCCCAGGGATAGTGACGCTACGAACAGCTTTCATATGGCAATAATGTGCATACATACGTCATATATTTGCATTATTAACGTCAGTCAAGGATTTGTCATTAACCAAAATTAAAACATTGTTTACCGGATTGCTGCTCAAACCGTCATTCTTCTTGCGAAATAAATACAGAATCTTATATGAAAAAACTTGACTTTCATCATTGCGGATAGTTTTGGCTTTATTATGCAAATATTACTTGAAATTTACGGAATATTCAAGCCTGTTTCCTTTTGTTTACATCAGTGACATTCACTGACTTTCAACGTCAGTTAGCAAAAATTCGTCGTTGCCAGTAAAATAAATTAGTACAGTCGAGTTCATTTACATCTATACATGAGAACAAAAATATCTGAACACGACCCTGTTGTCAGGAGCATAAAGTCGTGTTCAGATATTTTTGTTCTCGTAAGTGTGTAAATGTAAATGAACTCGACTGTACAACTTAAAATCCGCAATATGATATGGACTGAAAAACACCCTGTCATCACTCATAAACAAAAGTTAGTGTAGATGTTTTGTTACATAATGTTCTACATAGTTCTATTAATCTTGTTTACTATGCTTTGTCCCGGTTTCCAGTGTTTCGTGACGTCAGGAGTGTGCCTCAACATGGCGAGTCACGGGCTGGTGATCGGCTTCACGGCGGTTCTGCTTCCGCAGCTGAAGCGACCTGACTCTCACATTCCCATCGACGACGCCACAGGATCCTGGATAGGTACAACATATTGTCACAGACTGCATAAAACTTCTATTCTACAACAGCCGTTTAAGTTAGGACATGTCACTGCAAGACATCCGAACTAGGCACAAGACTAAAAGTACCTAAATATAGTTTAGGTACATATATTTTGCAAATACAAAATAAAGCTTATACCATTAATACAAACATCAACGCTACCTCTAATCTGTCAACTAATAATGTAATATAATGATAATTTCAATGTATTGGAATGATTTTATGTGAATACTAGCTTTTGCCCGCAGCTTCGCACGCGTTAAAAAAAATACGTTCACTTGGCATAACTTGGCATTTGGCATTGGCTTGGTATAACTCAAGCCCCCATATTTTTTGTTTACTGTATCTTTAGAATATTTGAATGCTTTCACGGACATGATTCCTTGTTCATTTTAGATTCAATTTCTACTTTCTTGTTTTGTTTTCTCAATGCGAGGCCTCCGACATTTTTGTGCACTGTCTCAATTGGTTACTTAAATAAAGTCATGCTCTCTTCTTTCCGTTGTGGTATATTGTCTTGCTTAGTGCCCCCGCTTTTTTGGTCATTATTTCCTTAGAATACTTAATCGTTTGTTCAGAATTGCTTTCCTGTCACCGTTTTAAGGTTTATGTATTCTCAATGTGAGCACTACTGCATTTTTGTTATCTATCTCTTCAGATTACTTGAAAGTTACACCAGTCTTGCTTTTTTCTTTCCGTTTGTTATATTGTTTTTTCTTCGCGCCTCTCGTATGGTTTGGTCACCATCCCCATTTAGAATCCTTTAAAGTTTGATCAGACTTGCTTTCTTGATTCCGTTTTAGGGTTTTGTTTCTATTTAATGCGAGCACTATGCCATTTTTTTCACTATCTTTTCACTATCGTTACTTTGAAGGTTGAGCAGAATTGCTTTCTCGTTAGCGTTTTTAAGTTTTGTGTCTTCTTGATCAACATATCTAGGTACAGGTAACTTAGGCGTTTCAACCGATTTACTTTAATTTTTCAATTTTAGCATGTAATGTTTTTTAATAGCGGGCGGCTCTGCCCCCCCGAACCCCCCGTCTTTTTCAATGCCATCTCTTAGTGTTACTTAAAAGTTTTATCAGTCTTCCTTTCTTCTTTCCGTTGTGCGAGGTTTTTTCTTTGTGCTTCCCGTCTGGTTTGGTCACCATCTGTTTAGAATCCTTTAAAGTTTGATCAGACTTGCTTTCTTGGTTCCGTTTTAAGGATTTGTGTTTTCTTAATGCGAGCACTATGCAATTATAGTTCACTATCTTTTCAGATTACTTAAAAGTTTGATCAGACTTGTTTTCTAGTTTGCATTTTAAGGTTTTGTCTTTTCTTTCTTGATCACCATATCTACAGGTCATTTAGCCTTTCATCAGATTTACTTATAATTTTCAGTTTTAGCATATTGCATTTTCTAAGTGCGGGGGGCTCCGCCCCCCGAGCCCCCCGTCTTTTTCAATACCATCTCTTCGTGTTACTTAAAAGTTTCATCAGTCGTGCTTACTTCTTTTCGTTGTGCAATATTGTTTTTTCTTCGTGCCTCCCGTCTGGTTTGGTCACCACATCTTCTTCTTCTTCGAATTCTTTAAAGTTTGATCAGACTTGCTTTGTTGATTCCATTTTATGGATTTGTGTATTATAATGCGAGCACTAAGCCATTTTAATTCAATATATTTTCAGGTTGCTTTTATGTTTGATCAGACTTGGTTTGGTTTGGTTTTCTTCATCACCATATCTACAGGTCACTTAGCCATTTATCAGATTTAATTGAATTTTTCTGTGTTAGCAAATTACATTTTCTGAGTGCTCTGCCCCCCGAGCCCCCCGTATTTTTTAAATACCATCTCTTAGTGCTGCTTAACAGTTTTATCAGTCTTGCTTTTTTCTTTCCGTGTTGCGATATAATTAACTTAGTGCCTTCCGTCTCTGTTAGTCACCATCTCTTTAGAATACCTAAAAGTTTGGTCAAACCTGCTTTCTTGTTTCCGTTTCATTAATGCGAGTACTATGCCATTATCGTTCACTATCTTTTCGGGTTACTCAAAAAGTTGTGCAGACTTGCTTTCTCGTTAGCGAAGGTTTTATGTTTTCTTGATCACCATATCTACACGTAACTTAGCCTATCATCAGATTTACTGTATTTTTCTGTTTTAGCATGTTATACATTTTTTTTTTCAATAACATCTTTTCGTGTTATTTAAAAGTTTCATCAGACGTGCTTTCTTGTTTCCGTTATGTGATATTGTTTTTTTCTTCGTGCTTCCCGTCTGGTTGGGTCGCCATCTCTTTAGAATCCTTTAAAGTTTGATCAGACTTGCGTTCCCGATTCCGTTTTAAGATTTTGTGTTTTCTTAATGCGAGCACTAAGCCATTTTAGTTCACTATCTTTTCAGGTTACTTAAATTCTCTGATGAGACTTGCTTTCTTGTTAGCCTTTTAGGGTTTTGTTTTTTCTTGATCACCATATATCTACAGGTAACTTAGCCTTTCATCAAAGCTACTTGAATTTTTCAGTTTTAGCATGTAGTATATTGTTAGAGCGGGGGGCTCCGCCCCCCGAGCCCCCCGTTTTTTTCGGTACCACCTCTTCGTATTGCTTAAGTTTCATCAGCTTTGCTTTCTTTTTTCCGTTGTAAGATATTGTTTTTTCTTATTGCCTCCCGTCGCTGTTAGTCACCATCTCTTTAGAAATACTTAAAAGTTTAATCAAACGTTGTTTGAGATATTTTGTCTAAACACATACTGACGCTGAACGGCCCTCGAGCTGTCAACTTAAACTTTGCATCAGCTGTATGAAAATTAAAGAAATTAATTGTACATAGAAATAACATTTAAATGTATCACTCATTATACTTCAAATTTGTGTAAGAGGTCGTAGTAGACGTAGTAATATAGTGAACGTATGTTATAACGCGAGCGCAGCGGGTAAAAGCTAGTAAAACAATACACAAATTACAGACCAATCCACTCACTTCGCCATTGCGAAAACTTTGCTGCGGACGGCACCTCGGGGAAAACTACTGTTTAAAGCTCACAGATGGCGCTACTGGTAGCACTTATGCGCGTATCATATTTCATTAACTTTCCGTAAATATTTATACGTCAAAGGTTAAAATTGATTTTAAATAATTTTATTTTGATTATTGTCTCTCAAGAAAGTAAAAAACAACTTATTTATTCATTTCAAATTTTCTCCGCGTCTCAGTACGTTTATGAAAAGAGGGTCAATATTTATAAACTACTGAGTAAATACATGAATTTAAATGCAATAATAGAGTGGTAGTTCCCATTGTTTCATCGCGAAATTAATAATAACAAAATTGTGTTCAGTTTTGTTTCATAAAATGATCATTTCGTGTACCACTAACGCCATCTACTGCCCCGGTGTCCGTAACTCGGCGACTCGTCCAACCTCAGAGCTATTGTCCCACGGTGGGTAGCGCAGGCCACCCCCCGCGGGGTACGCGTGTTTCTAAATTCAAATTCACGACGCTGATGGATGACGCTATGAGATGCACACGACTTCATTCGCGTTTTTTTTTGTTTACCGTAGACGGAAAAAAACTATCCTATAACCATCTTCGGATGTCCAGCTATCCCTGTACCAAAAATGGTTAAAATCCGTCCAGACATTTCGGCGTGATTAGAGGACAAAGGATTTTATGAAAACAGATGGCGCCAGGTTGGCACGGCGACGCGTGTCCATACAAAACAACTAAGTATCAAGCTGCATCACGCTATCAATATTTTTCCTGAAATCATGACCTCCCTCCATAGATTTTTTTTTTTTTTCAGTACAAATTTAGGTTTTTATAATAGTATAGATATCATTTTTAATATTTATTGTTTTAAACTATTCAAAGCACCTTGAAAAATTATTTGCTCATAGTACTACCTGAACATATATTAACGACATCTATTAAGATGACAATAAATTATTTTCATCTACAATGTTACTAATAATATGACCTGTCATAATAATTTCCTAAGTAACGCCATAAGATTCAGGTGTCAACTTAACTCAATCGCGTACGTCAATAATGGCGACAGCACCACTGAACGGATACGTGATGGCCTCACTGTTTTGTTATCCGTGGTATTATGAATAAGGAAGCAAAGGAAAATGCATGAGATGACACGGTTATTATTACAGTAGTTTCTTAGTGGTTCTGGGTTCAAATCCCGGCTAGGTGAAATCCTTTCTACATTGTAAATTTAATGATTTTGTCTTGTCTCGAATCATGGTTGTTTTTAATACAAAATGCATACATTGTCGAGCAGCAACTCTCAATAACTGATACACTGCTATAAATAATGACACAAAGGTAAATTAAGAAAGAAAAATTGAATGCGATCTACTACAATCGAAGCGGGGTGTAGTAGATCGCATTCAATTTTTTTTTTTTTTTTTTCTTTCTTAATTTACCTTTGTGTCATTATTTATAAAAATAAAAATGTGGTATTACCACATGAAAAATATATAGAATCGATAAAAAAAAAAAAAAGATTCTATACAAATATTTGATACACTGCTGCTTACTTTTGTATGCGATCAATATTCAACAACTTCGGTCGTAATTCTCGAAGTCCAGGTTAACCATCACAGCTACACCCTAGCTTGTGCCGAATCGTGGTCACAGGCACGCAACGACGTGCATCGACTCTCGGGTACCGTGTCGAGGGGCGCATCATTGTATGGAGCTGGTGTTATTAACTCAGGAAAAATCTTAACAGCGCGATGCAGCCGATAGTATGGAGATTTTGTCAAAGTAACAACGCCATCTAGCGGAAAATTGGGTAGTTGAGAACAAAATCTCAACACACCGTTAAAAATAAAGAATGACTTATATTTATTATTTTGAATAGATTTTATATATAAAAAAACTACATAGAAGCCAAATTTTGGCTAAATATATCGTATATTTATCGTTTATTATACACTAGCGGCCGCCCGCGACTTCGTCCGCGTAGATTTTTGATGATGACAAAGATATTAAAATAGGTAAGTGAATTCTAATCTTAGTTAGAATGGTCTAGAAATAACATTTCAAACAGTGGCAGACACTGATATGCAATTGCTAAAGAATTTTAGAAGATTTTCCAATTAGATTACGGGATTGTTTGCAGGTGTAAATCAAATGATAACATAAGATATTATGCTTTGTCATTTATCAAACGAACACCTAATAACGTGAAAACAGGTAAGTAATAATTATGAAAATGACTTGAAAAAACCATTCAATCCGTATGCTAATGCCACCTGTTGACAAACAAAATGACTACCCTACTACTAAAACCTTCAACCTTTTTTAACCCCAGTAGGGATTTCTTAAACGCTGATATTACTTTTTTTGTATTTTAATAAGTTATTCTTTCTACAAAGTTTCAAGTCTCTAGCTAAAAAAATAAAGTTTTCCCCATACAAACTTTGCACCCCTTTTTAACCCCCTTAGAGTTAAAATTTTCCAAAACACTAAAAGTAGGTACTTTATTTGTATTCTAATAAGTAATCTTTTTACAAAGTTTTTGGTCTCTAGCTCAAAAAAGAAGTTCCCCCATACAAACTAAGTACTAATTACTTTTTTTGTATTTGATTAAGTAAGCTTTCTACAAAGTTTCAAGTCTGTTTCCCCCATACAAACTTTGCACCCCTATTTAACCCTCTTAGGGGAGATATTTCCAAAAATCTTTTGTTATCCCTAGCCAACGTTATAAAATTAACCTACTGTGCAAAAATCAACACTCTAACATTAGTAGTTTCGGCTGTATATTTAGTTAGTTCTTTTATATGTATAGATAGCTGTGTTGCCCGCGTCTTCGTCCGCGTTGAACCTTATCTTGAAAATTTTACATCTTTATTACTTTCAGATCTAAGCAATGTTGAAATTACTAAACGTGATTTTTTTTGCCATTTTTTACGTAATGTAGCGAACCCTTCGTACGCGAGTCCGACTCGCTCTTGGCCTTTTTTTAGTATTTTTTCGGCTAAATTGCTCTAATTACGCGGTATCATTATGAAACAGGTACATCTACGAACGAATAGGTTTGCTAAATTCGATGAGTTTAAGAATAAAATGTTAAGGCATTATTATTCGAATTCAAGAATTTATGAATTCTTGGTTTCGAAAAATAATGCCTTTATAGTAATTTACAAATCCCGCACTCAAAAAAATATTTGATCTTCATACAAATTTTCAACCCCTTTTTCACCACCTTCAGGGCCGAATTTTCAAAAACGCTGAAATAAATTTTCTTGTATTCTATTGATATGCCCTTATATAAAGTTTCAAGTCCTGCTCTCAAAAAAATGTTTGATCTCAATACAAATTATCAACCCCCTTTTCACCACCTTTAGGGCTGAATTTTCAAAAACGCTGAAATTACTTTTCTTGTATTCTAATTATATACCTTTATACAAAATTTAAAGTCCTGCGCTCAGAAAAAGGTTTGATCTCTATACAATCTTTCAACCACTTTTTAATCCTTCTAGGGGACGAATTTTTGAAAACGCTGAAATTACTTTTCTTGCATTTTAATAGTATGCCTTTACACAAATATTCAAGTCCCACGCTCAAAAAAATACTTGATCTCCATACAAACTTTCAACCCCTTTTTACCACTTTAGGGGATGAATTTTCAAAAACGCCGGCATGAAAAAAAACTTGTACCCCACACAAACTTTGCACCCTTATTTAACCCTCTTAGGGGAGATATTTCCAAAAATCCCTTCTTATCCCTAGCCCACGTTATAAATGTAACCTACTGTGCAAAAATCAACTCTCTAACATTAGTAGTTTCGGCTGTGCATTGATGAGTCAGTCAAGACTTCTTCTTTTATATATATAGATAAGAAGTTTCAAGGAATTTCTAATGGATTCAAACTTTCAACCCCTTTTTTAACCCTTTTGGGGACGAATTTTTTAAAACGCTGAAATTACTTTTCTTGTTTTCTAATAGTGTACCTTTACACAAAAATTCAAGTCCCGCGCTCAAAAAAATACTTAATCTCCATACAAATTTTTAACCCCTTTTTACCACCTTAGGGGGTGATTTTTCAAAAACGCTGAAATTAGTTTTCTTCCATTTTATTTTAATACCTTTTTACAAAGTTTCAAGTCTCTAGCTCCAAAAAAAAAGTTTCCCCCATACAAACTTTGCACCCCTTTTTAACCCTTTTAGGGCAGGTATTTCCAAAAATCCCTTCTTATCCCTAGCCCACGTTATAAAAGTAACCTACTGTGCAAAAATCAACTCTCTAACATTAGTAGTTTCGGCTGTGCGTTGATGAGTCAGTCAGGACTTCTTCTTTTATATATATAGATTTCGCTACCTTATTAGTAAGTTAGGCCAAACACAAACAATACCAAAATTTGCGCCTAATGTTCTAAATGTTGGTTGGTAAAACATATTTAGAAATGTATTTAATTTACTTAAATTGATTCGAAATTGTTTTATTTCAATCACACTCGATAAAATAGCATAAAAAAATCTGTTTTATTCATTAACATTCTTTATTGCGTCTCCAGGCTTTTTTATGGTCAATACTTACAAACTACAGAAGAATAATAAGAAGAGCTTTAGTTCCTATTGTCGCAAATTGTGTTTTTAAAGAAATGTAGGTATGTTTTTTTTTGAGCATGAGACAATTTACAACGAACATTGCACTCATATTTTCGTCTGTGTTGGTCGATAATTGGCGCCATCTTTTCTATCTAACTAAGACGGTTTCCGTAACTCAACGCCTCATACAACCTTAACCTTATTGTTAGAATACCGGTGGGCCGCGCGGAGGTATTATGTCGAATTCATACTTTTTAGTTTTTGTACACGTAAGAGCCACGCGGGAGTCGCGTCGTTCTAAATTCAAAATCACAAACGCTGTCATTATAAGGTTACACATTGTAAGGAAAATATTTCATGGAATTTATGTTTTCAGAGATAAATATTAATCATAATAAAAAGTATCCTATAACCATCTTTGGATGTTCAGCTATTCCTGTACCAAAATTGGTAACTTTTTATCCAGCCGTTTCGGCGTGATGCGAGGACAACGGTTTTTTTGAAAACAGATGGCGCCAGGTTGGCACGGCGAAGCGTGTCCATACAAAACAACTATCCGGCTGCATCACGCTATCGAGATTTTTCCTGAAATCATGACCTCCCTCCATAGAAAATTTATTTTCAAATTTTTCAATACAAATTTAGGATTTTATAATAGTATAGATGTCAATGTTATTAGTAATTCAAAATTCCTGAGCACTGATTTTGTGTATTATGTGTATTATGCATGGATCAGGAAATTAAATTTGGACGCCTAATCGGCAAGTTACACAGCACACATCCTGTAGCTTATAATTACTTGTAACTGCAAATAAACGATTTTGATTTTGATTTTTAAGAAAAATTTACGTTAGAGGTTGCTAAGGTATACGTCTTTCAAATAACCAATACAAATACCAACACACAAAGAATAAGGAAAAATTCGAAAGGTTATCGGGGGCTAGGGTGGTGGAAAGGCTGGACCGGTAATCCAGAGGTACCAGGTTCGATTTCCGGTCTCATCCATTAGATAACGCATTTAATTTTTTCTTTGAAGTTTGATCTTTGTATCAATGGTTAAATATAAAAATTGTGGTGTGTACCCACATTAAAATAAAGCTACTTAACCGTAGACAAATAAAACGTATCCTATAACCATCTTCGGATGTCCAGCTATCTCTACAGAATTTGATTAAAATCCGTCCAGCCGTGTCGGCACGATGAGCGACAAAAGATTTTCTGACCATCAGACGCGTCCATACAAATCTATTAAGATATTCCTAAAAAAATTACATAGTAAGTATCTCAAAAGTCATTATACCTATAACGTTAATCATAACGCATTCATGATAATACTTTTGATCAAGTCCTCATAAACTGGCTGAAAGTAGTTACACGGTTACACCTTAAATATGTTAGATAAACTGATAAACACAATAATACCTAAATACTTATCTAATGATGTAATAATTGCAATGACTTGACCTTTTTATTATAAATCTAACTCACCACATATTACTGACGATCGAATCTGTTTGCCCGACACTTCGACACGTGCAAAAGTTGGCAAACTCTTTCTCCCGAACATTAAAATTTCAAATATGTAAAATGAGTAGTGCGTCATAATCTGGTACGTTTCGAATAAATCCCTACAAGAATATCTGGGTTTTACTCCAGCCAGTATTCTGAGTGCGCGCTTCTGGAGAATGAGGCTCGTTGGGCATCAATAGAATTACCCCAAATGATTATTCCGTATGACATCAATGAATGGAAATGCGAAAAATAGACGGATTTTAGCGCATTTTTGGATGTCAATGGTTTATGATACTGCGTGGTTTCTATCATCCAGCCAAGCCCGGCCAATGAGCTTAAATAGAACACAATTCACTCAAATTCAAAAATTCAAATTCATGTTTCTTTATTGTACACGACTATCATATTAATGTTATACAAAAAATAAATTTCCACATAACTAAATGACAATGACATGCACCTAAAACTTAAGAATTTGAGGTTACACTGGCCCCTACACTGGGCGCAGCCTGTCTCGTAGGACTCATATTTATATTTCTAATTCCAGCGTCCATTCTGGGCTTTGCTCTGGTGGCGGGGAACTCCTTCGTCCCTACAATCATGGCTAAATATGGCCGGAAAACCGCTAACCTGATCACCACACTACCTATCCTGGCCGGCTGGTTCACCATCCTCACCGCCACCAGCGTCACCGGCCTCATAGTCGCCAGACTCCTGCAGGGAGTCTCCATGGGCATGATCTCTACTCTAGGACCGGTATTGATAGGAGAGTACACGAGCCCGAAGAACAGAGGGGCTTTCCTCATGACTCTTGGCTTAGCTATAGCTATAGGTGTTTTAACTGTGCACACGGTAGGCTCGTATTTCGGATGGCAGATCGCTGCTTTAGTGTGCGCTTTTATATCATTCACGAATCTTTTGATCGTGATACAATCCCCTGAGTCGCCAAGCTGGTTGGCTGATCAAGGACGTTACGAGGAATGTAAGCGGGTCTTTAGATGGCTCAGAGGGGATGAAGAGGAGGAAGAGTTACAAATGATGATAGAAACTAGTATCATCATTAGAGAATCGAAAGAAGACACCGGTGTATCAGATTCTTTAATAAGGAAACTGAAAAGGAGTATAGTATATTTGAATGAGACTGTAACGAAGAAGGAGTTTTACAAACCGATTTTCATAATGATGCACGTTTATACTCTAGGGCAATGGGGTGGAGCGAACATTATGTCAGCGTATACAACGAATATCTTAAGTAATGTTATCGGGCCAGGCACACAGTTTGGTTTACTCATCATCAGCCTTGGAACACAGCGGATTCTATCAAACACCAGTGCTGTATATGTCGTCAAGAAGATTAAAAGAAAGACTATGCTGTTGAGTACAGTTCTAATCAACATTAGTGCTTATCTCGCAATAGCAGCGTATAGTTACGCTAAAACGCATGGATACCTCCCATTTGATCATCCCTTCATAGGGGTAATTTTAGTTCATATCCATCAGTTTTCTATTGCGACCGGAACAGTCCCTTTACCTTTAATCATAGCTGGTGAACTGTTCCCCTTAGAATACAGAAGTTTAGCTGGAGGCATCAGTGTTCTCTTCGTATCAGTAAATCTTTTTCTGACAGTAAAGACACTGCCATATCTATTCGCAACTATTGGTCTACATGGAGCGTACTGCATATATGCTGGCATAGTCGCCTACTGCCTGGCTGTATCTTGGATGGTGCTGCCAGAAACGAAGGACAGAACTCTCCAGGATATTGAGGATGAGTTCAGAGGCCGGCCATTGTCGCCTGAGGAGCTGATGTCAACGTTGTCACTGACATCCTTAAAGCTGTATCATCAAGATCGTCGGTGCAGCCACCCGGTCATTTAGATATTAGTTATGAAAGAGAAAGATGAGATTCTAAATGAATTCTAAAAGTGAACGAATACGAGCAGGAGACAAATTTCAGGTGTAACCTACATCAATGCATTTATCTGTGCATAAGGACCTCTAGATTAAGAGTTTTACTTAATGTATTTTCTTGTAGGTGTAAACAAATATTGAGTCGCATTGCCATTACCAAAACTCTAGTGCCTGCAGTTGATAATTTGCCAACAGCAGATCTCAGTGTTTGTCTATCAACTAACTTCAGGCGCCGTTAACAGTTACAGAGTGTGGTTTAAATAGAATAAGATAGATTTGATATTTAGCACATAGAGAGAGGTACATATCAAATCAGGGAAAAATTTAGATGTATTGAGAGTAGTTATTGGTATCCGAATACTGTGAAGAAGTGCTGCTTTCGTCCCAGGTTCAATGTCACGAGGCGTCTTTTTTGTTATAGGTAGTATAGTTCTATTTAGTTTTTAGAGAGTTTTCTAGTCGAGCTTTAAAATTGTTTATTTTTTAGGGTTCCGTAGCCAAATGGCAAAAAACGGAACCCTTATAGATTCGTCATGTCTGTCTGTCCGTCTGTCCGTCTGTCCGTCCGTATGTCACAGCCATTTTTTCCGAAACTATAAGAGCTATACTGTTGAAACTTGGTAGGTAGATGTATTCTGTGAACCGCATTAAGATTTTGATGCAAAAATAAAAAAATAATAATAAATATTGGGGGCTCCCCATACTTAGAACTGAAACTCAAAAATTTTTTTTTCATCAAACACATACGTGTGGGGTATCTATGGATAGGTCTTCAAAAATGATATCGAGGTTTCTAAAATATTTTTTTCTAAACCGAATAGTTTGCGTGACAGACGCTTCCAAAGTGGAAAAAAGTTGGTCCCCCCCCTCTAACTTCTAAAATAAGAAAATGAAAAATCTAAAAAAAACATATGATGTACATTACTATAAAAACTACCAACGAAAATTGTTTTGAACGAGATCTAGTAAGTAGTTTTTTTAATACCTAACTTTGCACCTAATTTATATGGGGCGCTATACATACATACGCTATACATACCAGGTGCAAACTTAACTTAACCAATTAGGGATGGAAAGTGTTTGTACGGAACCCTCGGTGCGCGAATCCGACTCGCACTTGGCCGGTTTTTTATTATTGTGGCTAGAAGTAAAACTCAAATTATAATTTTCTGGAAATACACACGATGGGAACGAGTTCCATTCCTTAGTGGTTCGCATTAGAAATGAGGAAGTAAATCGCTTCGTGCGAATAAGTGATAAACTGACGACAGACTGATGAAGTTGCTCCCCGCGCCTGGTTGTCCGATGGTGAAATGGGGATGGCCGAATTAAATCGTGCACACTCTTAAAATAGATGCGATACAAAACTGACAAGCTGGTAACTTTGCGGCGATATTCGAGGCTTTAAATTTGGGTCTCTTCAAGGCAAGAGTGAATAGGCTCTTGGTAAACCCGCGAGTTACATCCTCGACCCCATAAATAGTCACTTACCCCATCAGGCGATACTAAATAAATAATAAATACATATTAAGGGACAATCATACACAAATCGACGTAGTCCCAAACTAAGCAAAGCTTGTACTATGGGTACTAGACGACGATATACATAATATATAAATACATATATAGATAACATCCATGACCCAAGAACAAATATTTTGCACAAATATTTGCCCCGGCCGGGATTCGAACCCAGGACCGCCGACTAAGTAGGCAGGTGTCTACCAACCGAGCCAAACGCGTCGTCAAAATATACTGAGGTCAATCGCCGGTCAGTTTGTGAATAAAAAAAAACAAATGGTTGCCTGTAAAGTCGGTTTTACGGGCGAAGGAAGATTTTACGTGACAACGTCTTTTTCTCGGTAGAATATTTATTTGTATCATATCCATTCACAATTTCCCTAACAACATTTTTAGTGTTACTTTCTGAACGCACCCATCACATGTGTCATTAATGTCATTATAGTGTCATTATTTTACATGTTTTAAATCTAAATATGCGATAATCAGACTAAGTATTATGCATGTATGTTGTCGATTCCAAACCCTTATTTAGTCTTGATCTACATGTAATTATTCTAAAAATACCGAACCGACGGAACAAACATCATATGTTTGACAGGTAAGTACGAACAGTTTGTATTTGTATGGGAATATAAAATTATCGTTTTTATTATTTTCCACTCATTTATTCAATATTTTCTCACCGTTTAAACCTTCCCTTGACTTCCACGAATATTTCAATACTAAAATTAGCCAAATCGGTTCAGCCGTTCTCGAGTTTTAGCGGGACAACCGGCCCTCGTAACAGACGTGAGCGGCCGTTACACTTTTTCATGAGTGACTCCGAGCCGCAACCTAATTTAAGACGTTGTCACGTCAAAATATGAAATTTTGCGATAGTTCAAAAACAGGTCAACCGATTTTGATCAACATAGTTTTCATTGAAAGTACTTATAAGGCCTCATTTTCATGATTTTTTCCATAATTTGTTGACCCGTGTTTGAAAATTTAGAGGGGGGGGGGGGTATTTTTTAAATGATTTTACATGTTTTAAATCTAAATATGCGATAATCAGACTATTATGCATGTATGTTGTCGATTCCAAACCCTTATTTAGTCTAGATCTACATGTAATTATTCTAAAAATACCGAACCGACGGAACAAACATCATATGTTTGACAGGCAAGTACGAACAGTTTGTATTTGTATGGGAATATAAAATTATCGTTTTTTATTATTTTCCACTCATTTATTCAATATTTTCTCACCGTTTAAACCTTCCCTTGACTTCCACGAATATTTCAATACTAAAATTAGCCAAATCGGTTCAGCCGTTCTCGAGTTTTAGCAGGACAACCGGCCCTCGTAACAGACGTGAGCGGGCGTTACACTTTTTCATGAGTGACTCCGAGCCACAACCTAATTTAAGACGTTGTCACGTCAAAAAGTAAGATTAAATATTAAACGCAGGTATAGCATATCATACGAATAAAGTTCAATTATAAATAAGATACAAAAAGAAACGAATAAAAGAGATTCATCCCAAATATTTTGTACTTAAAACGTAAGGAAAACCAATAATTCTGTATCCTCCCCTCCATAAATATTAATAATATTAGAATTACGTTGCAAGGATGGAGTACGTATGTTAAAAACTGCAATAAAATTCTTTCTTTTTAACTACTAAATGCTGTTTGTTTTACTCGTTGTTGCATCTGTTCAGTCTGGCTAGCCAAATAATGTTGACAGATATTTCCTTGTGGTATCACCAATTGTCTTATCTATGATTTAAGCAATTTAGTTGGTGCGTACTCTATAAATAATTTTGATACTTTATGTACTAGTTCTAACATTCCGATTGAGTTGAAATTTGGCATAGTACTTATGTTTTTTTGTCGGTGATGGATTATATTATCGAATTGTATTATAGAGCTAGGTCTTATTCACACTACATTGAATTTTTCGCCTTGTATATGGTTAGAAAGTGTAAATGTGTTTTTCGTTGACTGTGCTGTACATAGTGCATGAAACTATGAGTGCACGTCAATAAATATTTAACGTATTTCTTTAGGTAGGTAAGTACCTTACGTGTGCATAGAAAATCAAAAATATTTTCTAGTCTCAAATCTATAATTCCTACTACACAAAGTGTGACCAGCCGCAGATTTTTTAAATTTCCCGCCAAAACTTTGAGTAATGTTTCATTAGCCAGACTATATGTTATTTAGCTATGTGTCACATAAGCAGGGGACAATTATAGAAAACCAGCATGTATAACTGTTTAGTTTTCCAAAAACAAATTAAATGGCAAGCTAAAAATAATCGGAAATTTGAAAACCTAAAAACGCCTTGAACACGTTTCCGGCAATGTTCTATATATGCAAAATATCATCGAGTGTGAGACATTTTGTGGCGTTGGAAACTTACAGTTCGGCCACGACTTTGGTCTTGGCGGCGAGCGGGGCGGCGAGCGGCGCGGCGTGGGAACACATAGAGCGTGGCATGTTTCATAAATCGCTATTGTTTTGTTTTTACCCGTCACCGTTACCTCTGCTGCTGGTCGAGCGTAGTTGTTACACTTGGTGCTATGACCAGGATAGGTATACAAAATGTGCGTCGTTGTGAGTAAGTGTTTGGGGTGGATTACATTCAGCAAATGACGTCAATGGATTGCAATTAAAAACATAAATATGTATGAGGGCACTGTCATCCGCGCAGAAGAAAGACAGTCGTAATTATTTTGTTTTTCTTTCTGTAATTTGGTAAAAAATATCCTATAAGCCGTACGTACGAATACCTACCGGTAAACATGTCAAAATATGGATTTGTAGTGCTAATTAAAATATTTCTATCGGGACAGCAACTAGCAGAACCTGTAACACGAGTCTCTTTTCGCGAGATAAAAATGACCTGTAATGTCTTTGAAATATCGTGCGAGCAAGAAAGATGATACTAGGTCACACGACTCACACGACAAACGATGTTGCAGCAAGAAATATAACACTAAAATAATTCGATTCAGTGAAGTCTACATAAGCTATGTCAGTTATTTTTTGAGTCTTCAATTTTACAGTTGTGTAATAAAAATTCTATAAAATAACAATTACTCGTTCCAACGTCATAAGACCGCAATAAAAGCAACAATACAACTGTTTGTAAACGCTTACTTATCTTTGGACGACGTTTCAAGTCCGATAGTTATCACAATCTTCTAATTTAAGGCCAACGCCAGTGCCATGCCACTCGTCTCTCTCAACGTGTTCAAGAAATTGTATTTGAAATGATAAAGATCTTTTTGTGATGACGTGTGCAGAGTCGAAATGGATCACACCTTTTACCAAACAAGTTAGTAGCTATTGATAAAGCGGTTTATGTTATTATCATATCAGGGGTTTTCGTAGCACGATCGATCTGACACGTGCGTGCGTAGAATTAAGATTCTTGAAACTCTTAGTAAACAACAAAACTATAAATAAATGTAGATCTGACTTTAACGAACTTTTTAAAATATGCAATATTTTACCGGTTAGCTTAAAACATAAATACCTTCTTGCCATAAATAACTATAACCGCCAAGAGCATAGCTCAGAAGCATCCATCATCCAACCTGTACAACATATACATAACACCAAGTCTATGAATTCCGGAAAACTATTAGTACCAAGGGTAAACAATTACTTTGGGGATAGAACCCTAAAGAAACGCATCCCGTACCTAATCACTAGTTTACCGGAGGTAATTCGACGAGAGCCAAACAAAAAGAAGTTCAATAGAATGTTAAAAAACACTTTTTCACACTAATACCGTAATGCATACTTAGTACCTAAAATAGAGATTTCCTAACAGAGATCCCACAGTCAATGGTTATGGTTATGGGCTCCGTTTTCCGCACTTAGCCCGTGTATATTCGGGCCGTTGTGCGTGCATGTTTGCCAGCTAATAGTCTAGCCAGCCTAACTCCGTACAGAAGCGCAGGATTCTCCTGGTGTCTCCACAGGCTTCACGAAGTGACCTCGGTGCTTTGAGGATTTCAGCCCGTTGCTTAGCTACGGCGGCGCATTCCAGGATCACGTGGGTAGCTGTTTCTTCGGCCGACAGGCATCCCCTACATAGGGGGTTATCGGTCATTCCTAGAACATATAAGTGTTTGTTAAGTGTGCAGTGTCCAGTGATAGTGCCTACTACTACTCGCAGGGCGGGCCTGCTTAGCGATAATAAGCGCTTTGTCAGGCGTGTGTCCGGGTATGGGACTGTTTCCCGGGACTGCCTGCATGTACTGGTTTCTGCCCATTGATCGGCGTGTTGTGATCGTGTTCTGTGACGAAGCCATGTACGCAGCTGATTAAACGCCAAGGGGAGCAAAGGAATTGCCGATTGATCGGACCCTCTCCTTGCCAGCTGGTCGGCTGCGTCGTTACCTAGAGACCCACTATGCCCTTTAATCCATTACAACGTGATCCGATTATTCGAACCGATCGTTTGCAACGCTGAGTGACACTCTAGTATGAGCCCGGATTTGATTGTTTTATTCTCCAGAGCTCGTAAGACTGCAGCGCTGTCGGAAACAATAATACGTATCTTTTGGTCTTTGATACCTCGCGCAGCAACTGCCTTAGCAGCCTGTGTGATGGCAAGGCAATCACATTGGAAGATGGAACTATATTTGCCTAAGGCTATTGATATGTTTACGTTTATTTCAGGTGAGTATATTCCAGCTCCTGTCCCTGTTTGTGTCTTTGACCCGTCCGTATATATGCGTATTTCGTGTATATCGGATTGATCGTTAGGTTCTTCAATCAACTCGATTTCGTATCTCTTATTGAAGTAATGGTGTTTGGGTATGGGTATCTTGTCGTTGGGAGCAGCTATCATTGGCTCGTGTTTGATAGCCTCCTCAAGTATTTCGACATGACCCCCGTGTGCTACACCCCAGAGGTTAAGCGTCTTCAGTCTGATAGCTGCTGATGCCGCCTCTTGCTGAATGAACAGTTCAAGGGGTGGCAATCCTAGCAGTACACTCCATTGCCGCTGTGGGTGTTGTTCTCATACAGCCCGTCGTTGCTACACAAGCAAGTCTTTGAAATTGCTGCAGTTTATGTTTGGCTGTTGTCAGTTTGGTTCTGGGCCACGGGCCACCAAACCACAGCGCCGTAGGTGATAATAGATCTTATCACAGTCAAACCAGCCACTGGTTTTGTTGGACAACGTATTTAGATTTAAGGAAATTGTAAAGTACCTAATAATTAAATAAATATTAGTAGTAAAAAATCATTGCTGAATCTCCAGGGAATCCCTGGGGAATAGTTATTATCAATGATTTCCTTGTAATCTACTGGATGTTTAAATAATCTACAAAATAAAATTAAAGTGTGTTTTGTATTTTTCAAATCCAATAATGTTGTTGCATTAAGTATATTAGGTCATCATAAATCATGTGTCAAACTATTGTCGGTGTAGTTGAAAAAGTATGTAGATGTTTCCATCTAACCGTATCCACAATCACCTCCTTGACTTTTCTAATGGGCCTCATAAGAAGGCTCAACGTTACTTAAAGGGCAATGGAGCGGGCTATGCTCGTAGTTTCTTCACGGGATCGAATCCGAAATACGCAAGAAACCAAGGTGTATACATAGCTCAGACAGTCGCACTTAAGTGGCGGGGCACATTGCTCGTAGAACCGATGGCCGTTGGGGCAGAAAGTCCATACGTGTACCAACATCACCAAACCATCATTCTGACAAGAAGGGGACCATTCGAGTCTTGATATTTCTTTGTACCCTTCTTTGATCTTATTTTATCTCAATTCCAGTGCTTCGTGACAGCTGGTGTGTCGATGAACCTGATGTCCCATGGGCTGGTGGTGGGGTTCACGTCGGCGCTGCTTCCACAGCTCTGGGCTTCTGGATTCATCCCCGTTGACCCCGTGTCTGGTTCTTGGATTGGTAAGTTCAGCAAAGTCTGACGATTCAGTACACTTCATTTATGTTTGATTTTAAATATAAGTATAAAAATCCTGTTTAATTTTTATAGCACAAAACTAGAAATATAATAATTATAAGCATACTTTTTTTATGAGTGTATTTATAAATTATTGTTTATTTTGACGACGCGGTTGGCGCAGTGGTTAAGCAACTGCCTACTGAGCCGACGGTCCCGGGTTCGAATCCCGGCAAGGGCAAATATTTGTGTGATGAACACGAATATTTGTGCCTGGGTCATGGATGTTCTATGTATTTAAGTATTTATTTATCTATATAAGTATGTATATCGTCGCCTAGTACCCATAACACAAGCCTTTTTGAGCTTAATTTGGGACTAGGTTGATTTGTGTGAGGTTGTCTGATATTTATTTATATATTTATTTATTATTTATTTATTTATTTATTTCATTATAAACTATAGTATAAAAACATTAAACTAGGGACTATGTACAACTATATAACATTAAACATTGGACAAGTGCTAGTCCGACTCGCGCATGAAGGGTTCCGTACCATAATCTAGAACAAGTTTTTGTATGGGAGCCCCCTAAATATTTATTTTATTTTTAGTATTTGTTGTTATAGCGGCAATAGAAATACATCATCTGTGAAAATTTCAACTGTCTAGCTATCACCGTTCTTGAGATACAGCCTGGTGACAGACGGACGGACGGACAGCGAAGTCTCAGTAATAGGGTCCCATTTTTACCCTTTGGGTACGGAACCCTAAAAAGATCGGGACCCCATGGTAGGGTGCTCAAAACGCAGGCAGCATTCCCGCGCTGGATAGCAATGGTTAACCTTATTAATTTGAACAAAACTTTTATTTTACAATAAACAATACTTCAACAAAATGAGAAATTCAATATCAAACTAATCAATTACCTAGGTACAGTCAAGGAAACTTAAACAAGTACCGTTTTTGCTCTTGCCTCAATGAAAATAAGGGTCAAGAAAGTACTCGTCTCAGGTTCATTCACTGTACGCTACATCACAACCCACCTCTTTATAAATAGCACAACCATTGAATAAAACATGAAGAATAAAGAAGGCCTTTCCTTGAATATTAACTACAGTCGCGGAATGAAAATTTTCATCACTTTTGGAAATTTCACCATCACATAGAGTCTAAAAGTGAAACCCCTTTATTCTTCAACTATACTTCTAATGACCTCGTCTGGACTCTTCATTCCTTCATAAATCATTCGCTTTTATTTACAAAATTCTCATTGAACTTTCCCGTACCCTCCAAGTTTACATGAAAGTCCTTTCTCTCCTTCTATAAAGGCGGTAACCCTTCCTAGGGTTCCACTGTAAAGCGAGATGGCATCTTTAAAGACTACCCTCTGCGGACTCCACAATTCGATCCCTCCTGTCCTGAATTAATTTTTTACTAACTAATCTACAAAACTCTAGTTGAAAACTCTGCCGTGCCCACAGAATTATAGTCCTTCCTCTCCTTAAATATAAGCGGTAATCCACCGAGTATCGCTTGCGTGATATTCGCTTTGGGATTTACGATGGGGTGCCTTTTGGAGTTGGGCGCCGGTTCCACAGTAAAGCGAGACAAGATGGCTGCCAGGCCCGCCATTGACTGCATCAGACCAAGGCGCTCACCTGAAAGAATTAAAGAAAAATATTTTAATCAAAATTTAAATTTAAATATTTGGGTAGTTTGATAACAAGTGACTCCAGATGCACCGACGATATTATACAGAGGATGGCAAGGGCAAAAAAAGCCTTTAACAGCAAGAAACATCTGCTTAAAGGAAAGATGTCTAAAAAAGCTAAAAAACTGTTAATCAAGGTGTACATTTGGAGTATAGCTTTATATGGTAGTGAGACATGGACACTGACACAAAGGGATAGAGAAAAGCTGGAAGCATTTGAGATGTGGTGTTGGCGGCGAATGGAAAGTATTAGCTGGACGGAAAAGAAAACTAATGAAGAGGTTTTGAGTATGGTAAAGGAAGGCCGTTGCTTACTGAAAACCATCCAAAATAGAAGAGGACGGATGATTGGACACCTGATGCGACATGACGCTTTCTTTGTGAACATCTTGGAAGGCAAAGTGGACGGGAAAAGAGGCAGAGGAAGACCAAGAATGACGTTTTTTAGTCAAGTGAAAGAGAAAGTGGGCACTATGTCGTATCAGGAGACCAAAACACTATCAAGAAATAGGGAAGAGTGGCGATTACTCCACCGACAAGAGCGAAGCTCTTAAATTATGAATGAATGAATGAATTTTAATCAAAGACAAAGGCCTCTATCATTTGTTGACGAACAAAACACACTAAGTAACAAATACCTACTTTAAACAAAGCTCGTATCTCAGTATCAAACTTTGGACTAGATACGAGGTTTTCAAGAGTAGTGACAGAAATTTTAGTGACAAGGTTGTCACCAGGCGACGACATTGCCACGATAGTGAACATATGGAGTGTCATGAGTTCATGACCGATAAACAACTTACAGATTGTAATTGTAATGCCCCTTAGCTGTAGTTTTTGCATATTTTTTCAAAACTCGGCTAAAACAGTCCTACACTTAGCACTTTTGAAGCTGTTCTACGGTCATTCTCCAGACGTACATTTTTGCTTGTCTTCGCTGTTTAAAAATATAAAATTATTGATTTAATTATATCTTATATTTTTTGATCGTAGCAGGTATTCGTATTGAGCTGTACATGAATTTTCAAGAGCATATTTCAAACCCTTCGGGTAGAAAAAAAAACTTTTAGTCCTATTCTCCTAATTGACACGTCGCGTCCCACTACCCAAATTACTTACATACCAATTTCTCCTGGTGATATACATGGAGAAAAAACAATGTAAGAAAGATTATTAAACAAAAGAATACATGTTTTAATCGTACAAAAAAAACCTAGTCAATACAAATAATATATCACAAAGATATCAATTATAGTAACTTTGTCTCGAAACGTATAATAATTGACGCGTCGCGGTCGGTTGTGATTACACAACTTCTCTGAAAGAAGGTACGGATCTCACTAACGCATTTCGGTGAAGCGGTCAGTCGTGCCCAGAGCCCCGTGTGGGATGGTTGTGTCAGCTGTGTACGGGTTGCGGACTATGACTGTAAGTATCTAATTCACGCGTTTTGGCTCACGAAATTTCTAATTCACACGTTCACGTTTTAAAAATCAACCAGTAACTATCGCGCAGAGAATTTTAGTGTACATTAAAGGCCGCATTATTTAATAGATACTAGATTCTGTAGATTATTACATGTACCTATAAAAAGTAATTTTGTATTTTTCAAGAATCCCTAATTCACAAGTCTAATTCACGCATCAAAAATGAACGCGTTAATTAGAATTTAACCATCCATGTGGTTCTAATCATCAGTTTGGTTTTTTTTCTAGAAGATTTGTATATACAATAGTAATAGTACCTATAATATATAGCCACATCTTCATGGGGTCATTTTAAAACCTCATCAGGTAGCAAGCTGTATTTCTCAGCGCTGGAAAATTCTAGCCGAAGCGGTTTTGCCATATATTAGCACCATCAGGCATGAACAATATTTCGTACTTGGATATAACCCTGTGTCTGATAGAATAATAACAATGAAGCTGATCACCAATTTATGTCTTCTCAAGATCGTGCAAGTTTACAACACAGTCCACGGAAGAGGATATTAACTAGAGGAAACTCTAGACGGCATACCAAGCCGGCAAATCGCAATGGTATTGGGAGAACGGAATGCTAAAACAGGAAGCTCAGAAATAGCCCATGAAATCCTAGACACCATTGGAAAATATGGTCTAGACTAGGAACGAAAGAGGTCAGAGGCTTGCAGAGTTCTGTGTGTTGTGTCTGACCATTACTTTAACACTCTTTCACCATCACAAAAGATGACTCAACACTTGGAAGTCTCCTGGAACCTGGGTCGTTTTAGGAATCAGATAGAATACATACTGGTAGACAAGCGCTGGAAGTCATCTGTCAAAAATGTGAAAACCTTCCCTTGAGCTGAATGCGGTTACTGGTTACCTCCTTCACCATTCGTCTCAAAGCCGTTTACCGTAACGCGCGACCTAAACCCAGAACTTAGAATCCAATAGAGCGATCCCATTTCCAGAATCTGACGGAAGCGACGCTCATGAATTTAGATCCACCGCGGACAGGTGATGCTGAGTCCAGGTAATAAATTAATATTTTGAGGATATCGTATCTAAGAGAGGAAGGGACTGTGGAAGGTCCACATGGATCACTGAGGAAACGTAGAACCTAATTCAGCGCCGGAAAGAAATTAAAATTAATGCCCGTCAAGACTCCAAGGTGAAAAGGGAATACTCGAAACTATGTACCTAAAGCAATTCAAAGGGAACGCCGCAGAGACAAGAACGAGCATATGCCAAGAAGTCGAGTCGCATCCACTTAAATTACAACCCCGGATCTGTTCAAGAAAGTTCGCCTGCTGAGACGAAAGTTCAAATCCAAGTTCTGGGTCATTGAAAATCATGATGAGGAACCGCTGCATGGGTTTGACAAAATTGCAGAACGCTTGCGTGGCTACGATTAGCAGCTGTACAAAAGACCCTGTACATCCACCGATACTCGGCTGCACTGGGGACTTCTGAACCTGAAGCCCAACATCTTCAAATCAGAGATAATAGCAGCAATCGATCGCCTTAAAATTAAAACAGCTCCAGGACCAGACGACATTAATTCCGAGGTTTTCAAAGCTCTGGGTGATAAAAGCAACCATATCTTGCACAAGATCTGCCACCACTTATGGCAAAACGGCAGATGGCCAAAAGTCTCGACCCAATCCGTCATCATCCCGTTACACAAGAAAGGTTCATCGAAAAAATGCGACAACTACCTTACACTTGCTCTGACTCAGTTTTGCTCCACATGATAAACAACAGACTTCGTCACTATCTAGACTGGCAGATCGCGCAAAAACAAGCGGGTTTTGAGAAGGGAAAAGGCACGAACGAGAAAATACTGAACGTGAGGCAAATCGTACAGAAGTGATACGAGTTCAATACACCTTCATCATGTGCTTTGTCGACTATATCAAGGCTTTTGACTGTCGACTGGGACTGTCTATGGGATATTTTGACCGATTTGGGTGTTCCTTTCCTCCTCACTGCACTACTACACTACAACTACTTTACTACAACAGCCAAGGACCCGTGAGAATAGATAAGACGTCATACAATCCCTTCAGTTTCCAAAAGGGTGTAAGACAAGGTTGCATTCTTTCACCTATCCTGTTCAATATATACGGCGAATACATCATAAGAAGGACGGCTATGATGGTAGCATTACTGTTGGGGGACGTAAAGTCTTGCGATACGCCGATGACACGACCCTCCTAGCAGCTAGCGAATATAAGATGGGCAGTTTATGGAACAGGATGGCGCGCTTTAGTGAAGAATTCGGACTCTCAATCAACAGATCCAAGACCAAACTCATGATTATTGATCGTACAGGCAAGGTAGAACTCAGTGAAACACTTAACTTCGAAATCACGGAGAACCTGGGTTCTAACATTAGCAATAATGGTTCATGTAAGACGGAAGTTCGCAGAATTCGCGCTGGGATGGCCAAGGGCGCTATGTCGCAGTTTAATAATGTACGGAAGGACAGGAACATCTCCGCCAACACTAAGACTACCTTAGTCCGAACTATGGTGTTCTCCCTATTTTCATACGGCTCAGAAACATGGACACTGAAGAAAATGGACCGTGATCGAATTGATGCTTTCTGCTGGAGAAGAATGCTGCGCATACCATGGACAGCACGCCACGCCAACGCACCGATCTAGCCCAACTCAAGATCCGAACTAAACTGTCGACGACCTATCTTCGCAGGGTTCTGGAGTACTTTGATCGCATTGCCAGGAAAGACAGTGATAACCTGGAAAAACGACAATCACTGGAAAAGATGAAGGCAAGCGACCAAGAGGCAGGAGCACGACACGCTGGACAGACCAGATTCTCACAACCCTTGGGACTACAGTACACGATGCTCTACACACGGCTACTGACAGCAACAGATGGCGCCGCATCATCCGGGAATGACCACGACCCTCAGCAATGAGGCAACCGACGCAAGGCGAAGGAAGAGATAATGTAGTAAGCGTAGCGAGGGCGGGTACATGTATAAATTATTTATTATAACTTATCATAATAATTCAATTTACATACGTAATTGCATACCTAACCTACCTAGTAACTAACGGCCGATGTGCTTGTTTCTTGAGTACTTAGGTACTTTCATATTATTTAAAACATAGCTTATATCATATAACTGTCACCGTATCAGTCATATATTATTATACAAAACGTTTTTATTTTAATTTAAAAAAATATAACTGAATTTGTATAATTAACGCGTCGCTTTTCTAATTAACGCGTCATACAAAAAGTCAAAAATTCTAATTAACACGGCGTTTTTCTAATTCACGCGTCATATAAATTTTAATTTGCTTATAAGTAATGAACCTTTAATAATTATAAAGTGCCCTATCCACATTTAAGTTTCAATGATCGATATGTTACTATATTTCAGATAAAAATTATTGAAAAGTAAGTAGAAAAAAAGCGACGCGTTAATTAGAATTAGAACACAAATCTGGAGAATGACCGTCTAAAGTAAGTAACAGGTAGGTAATCGCGTGATTTTTTTAAACTGCCTGTTCAATATCCCCAATAATAATAGTTCAGGCATTCCATTACACATTTGTAAAGTAAATAAGGGAAATGAGAAAAAAAAAACAACTTACCAAGACAAGCTCTCGGTCCTACTCCAAATGGCAAATAAACGTATTTCGTCCTAGCTTCATCATGCTCTTCTGGACTGAATCGCTCTGGACGGAACTCTTCAGGCTTATCCCAGTACAGCGGATCGTTGTGCAGTGCTTGACAGGATAATCTCACTCTTACACCCTCGTCAATGGTTAAATTCAGATCTTTGAATGTGTATTTGCGCCGGCAGACCCTCCCCAGCATTCCGACTGTTGGCAGTTTACGCATTCCCTCTTTAAACGCCCATTCCAAATACTGCATCTCTTTAATTGCATCCCAACTGAGTTTGCCGTGTTTGGCCAGCACCTGGTCAATGTTCTGTTGGGCTTTCTTCTGTTTCTCTGGGTTAAATGCCAACTCATGCAGAGTATAGCTCATTGAGTTTGAGGAAGTCTCGAAGCCTGCGCCGAAGAACATAAACACTTGAGCAGCCATAATCATATCATCTAATTCAAGTGTTGCTCGTTCTGGAGTACCGTCTGGTTTGACTCTCTCCATCGACTCACCCTCTATCTTCCCTTTGGCTTTCATTTCCATCAGCAAATCAATAAAATCGTTCCGTTTTGATGGTTCGTGCTTCCTCAGTTTTTGAATTTCTCGTACCACATGAACTATATACTCCTCATATTTTCCGTAATATTTCAGGCTAGGGCTCTTTCCGGGGAAAATTTCTTTAAGCACGAAGATAAGTATTTCTCTCAGGCCTATCTTAAACATGTTTTTTCCGATTTTTCGAAATGGGGCATTGTCGTCGTTGAGGGAATCTGATTCGATGCCCAAGCCGCAGGCTCCGATAAAGTCGATGGTAAAGCGGTCCATGATATCACGTGCATTAATAGGTGTCTCATGCCTTGATAGTTCCAGTGTCAGCTCTTGCAGTTTCTCAGCTCGTTCCACAATCAACGGGAACATAGCTTTGAGTTTCCCAATAGTGAAAGCAGGTGAGCAGCCTTGTCTCAACAACCTCCACATATCACCCTCTGCGACCAACAGGTTTCTCCGTAAAGGTTCCACTTGATTTCCACTTTCACTTCCAAAGTGCGATCTGGTATAAAAGTACTGGAAATCGGTCGACATAACACATTTAATCAACTCTGGATCACGGATTAATAGCTCGGGCTTTGTGAGTCTGTAGAACCCCACAACTTTCTCGTTAGGATACTTCCAGTAAAGGTCTGTGGCGACTTGGGCGATGGTCTTTTTCGCAAAGACCTGACTTGCGTTGTTCCCAAAGAAAGGTATGGGAGGATCATGTTTAACGCCCCTCTCCTTCCAGTAAGAAAACGTTCTAGTGCTGTACCAATACAGCAATGGCACTAGAAAACACACATAAATAATTAAAGGGAACATAATAACTTGGTAGTTCCGATGAATATATAAAAATGAAAGTAATCGCTGGGCTTTTATATAATTTGCAATCATAGATAGCAATCTCAATATTGCCAATATTTTCACGTAGTTACCTGCGATATCCTGTAGATAATATCAAAATCCGTCATATATTTGGACAGGCGGATTTTCGCCATATCTGTAGAAATTAATGAAGTCTCTAGCTTTGATATGAGTCGTTCGAAATCCTGAAATGATTCAAGTCCAAGGATTTTTTAAGATTCGGTTTTAATCTAGAGAAAAATAATGCTTCTATGCACATTAATGCACTAAAGCTATACCTACGTGTTGTCGCCTGATCGTTTTATTTCATGAGATTATGAAATTTCTAGGCATATCTTACAGAACTTGCCTAGCAATACTGTACTGTAAGAGGAAAACCTTTAACTCGGTTTAGTTATGTTTGTTACTTATCTTGCCCTCCTAAGAGTGGAAATAGAAGCCCCGCGAAGAGACGGATAGGCGTAGGAATTTCGAGAAATCGAGTGACAGTGACATACATAAATAATAACAAAGATAGCTACAAATAGTACTTATACCAAACAAAAATTGATGAATAAATACATAGACTTAAATATAAGACTGACTGAATTTCCAAACAGTACGACATATTTTTTTCAGTAGTTGCAGTAAACTTATATTTTAAAAGGATTATAATTATCGTTTTAGGATGTAAATAGCTATATTTTATCCATACCCAGGAGTTTTCGGTGCACGGATGATTTAACACTAGGCTAACTGTAGGCGTCAAATCATTAGTGCACCCAAAACCCCGGGGTATGATTTATTTCAAAATTCCGTTGTTGTCAGTGACATCATTACTCTTCTATACATAATATAATTATATATAGAATATATAAGAATTCGAAGAAACAATTCATTTAACTTCCAAATGATCTATCAAAATATACAGATTATCAAAATGATTATTGCAATCAGTTTCTTTCATCAAATGCGTTATATTTATGACTCACTGCGCCCCGCGCTTTATCAGAAACACTAAAACGTATTTTAAAGCCTAATCAGTGTACAGTACTACTTTATCTACACTCATATTCATCATTGTACTTCCCGAGCCTACACAGGGTGTAATCGTTAGGCGATTATTTTGTAATTATAAGACATATCCCACTGGATTAAACTACATCAATAATAATTCGCTCATGTACAATATTTGAATCACCTTTTGTCGGTGTCACACTTTACGTCACTTCTTTATTCTTTTCCGTGATCAATAAAAAATATATATATTTCAGCATCCATAATCAGCATTACTCTGGTGGCTGGTGCCTTGGTGCTGCCTCCCATCATGAACCGCCTCGGCCGCAGGGCTGCCAACTTCATCAGCGTCGCCTTCATGCTCACCGGCTGGATAGTCATCGTCTTAGCAACCAGCGTGGCAACCCTAATCCTCGCCAGGTTCCTTCAAGGCTTCTCCATGGGCCTATCCGCTTCTCTATGCTCAGTTTTGATCGGAGAATATACCAGCCCGAAGAACAGAGGAGCGTTCTTGACGACTATATCTTTAGCTATCGCTGGTGGTACTTTAATAACTCACGCTTTAGGATCTTATTTCAACTGGCAGATGATAGCTCTTATCTGTTCTGTGATAACGTTTTTCAATTTAATGATAGTGATGCATTCTCCGGAGTCACCGAGCTATTTGGTATTGAAAGGTAGATACGATGAATGTAGGAAAACTTTTCATTGGTTAAGAGGCTATGATGAAGAAGATGAATTAGAGAAGATGATTAAAGCTGATATGCTAAATAAATCAAAGAATGATGAACGAGAAAAAACTGAAAGCAATTTCCAATATTACAAGAGAGTCTTTAAGAAGAAAGAGTTTTACAAACCGTTGATATTGGTGATACATTTGTATATGATTGGGCAATGGTCCGGTGCTAACATCTTAGCAGCATACACCCTGGATATCTTCCATGTGATCATCGGAAAAGATGTCGATGTTTCCTTGATGATCATTTCCATGGACATCCAAAGAATAATCTCAAATTTCTGCGCCATCTTCGTCATTAGAAGATTACGACGAAGACCAATGCTTATATCTACTATCAGCATTAACTTCTTATCATTTCTTATCATCGGCATTTATGCATATTTCAAATATCATGGCCGTTTGCCTTACGACCATCCTCTCATAGGTATAATTCTGATCCATGTCCATATGTTTTCTATAGCTACAGGCTCAGTTCCTTTGCCAAATATAATAGCTGGTGAAGTATTTCCTTTAGAATACAAAGGACTAGCTGGAACTATATCTGTACTATTCCTATCGTCGAATCTCTTTATCACTTTGAAGAGTAACACTTTCTTTTTTAGTACTCTAGGCTTACATGGGACTTACTGGTTGTATGCTGTTATGGTTGGCTACAGTTTGGTTGTATCTTGGTTGATGTTGCCAGAAACCAAGGACAGGACTCTTCAGGATATTGAGGAGGAGTTCCGAAGAGGACCGCGGAAAGATGTCTCGGCGAATTCGATCTTATATGAAAGTGCAACGAATTTGAAAAATGGCATTCTATTGAATCAATTAACTAATTAAACAATTGTACATAACATGTTCTTTTATTTAAGCTTTGGAATGAATGGGTCATTGTCAGATTTAGGTTCGCGTCTTTTCGGTGGACACGCACAAAGTTAAGGACTTTTACGCTTAATTTTCCGATCAAAATTATATTAGCATAAATGACGTTTCCCTTTCTATGGGCTTGCGTGTTAAAAACATAACTTCAATGCACATACGCTGTTAACTATTGGCCACCGAAGAGACAACTTTTGTTCTTTGAATTGACAATGACCCGAATGGGTCCTTATCTTTTAAGAATAATGGGAGTAAATCGATTGAAATAATCCTTTACCAAAAACGATGCTACACAAACTAGACCATAAATCGTAGGTAGGTAATTTATTCAAATTCCTGTGATGGAAATAATTATCATGTATTAGTTCGGTAGTCGTCAGTCACATATCATGACGTGATAATAAGGTCAGTCTAAGGCCAGATTTAAACAAACTTTAAATTTAATATTCGCGTTTTTTATTTATGAGGGGATCAACATCAATCTGATCCCCTCATAAATAATTTGCGTTTGTAAGTATTTGTATTTGTAAAAATAGCATATGTAGGTAGATATATGTATACATATTTCACAATTATGTTACAGAATAAGTACTCAAACAAAAAAAAACACTAGTTAAGTAGTTACAGTTTGTGGGTGGATATCCCTTCTAATATTTTTGGGGAAAAAGTAATGTTAAGACACAGATGCCCTATCACACTTCCTCTTATTGCGGCGTTTGCCGTGGATAGCCTAGGACCGTGGGGACCGGATGCAACTAAGCTTTTCAAAAAGCTGAGCTATTTGCTTATCCGGACCTCCGGTGGTCGTAGGGCTGGCTCGTTCCTCGCCCAACGCATTGGCATTGCTATCCAGCGAGGTAACGCGGCCAGCCTTATGGGCACCCTACACAATGGTAGCGACATAGGGGATATACAGGGTGTAACCGACAGCGTACCGAAAACGAAAACCGTAGTTTTAGACCATAATCACGAACTGAAAACGAGTGTTCATTTTCTTGGAAAACTCAAGGATAAGATTTTCTAGAATAAATTATAAAACTCGACGCGCAATGTATTGCGTCCAATTCTCTCGGGTGCAGACGCGAGGGGAGGGGAGCACGCGGCAAGCATCGACCGTTCTAGGCGCTACCCACTCCACTCACACGTCGTCGGCGCAAAACATACCGGTACGCCAATGCGCATCGAATGACATGAATGAATGCAACCACAAAAACAACGCAACCACAGATCACAACTAGTATGTAGTACCTAACACAAATAACAACTGACCGATAAATTAAAACAGTCTAAAAAGATTATTTTCATTCAAGCAAGTAAAGCAAATAAAATGTGCGGGTAGGTAAACATGAATCATGCGTCCGACCGTAACGGCCAACGGGCGCGTACTAACTGGCCTGGCGGATCACTTCCCGCGCTTACATAATACTGTTTGTGATACGTTGCGTGTTTCGCGGAAAATGCTATTTTCATGCGATTTTTCATGAAAAATTGTTATCGGTAGATTTCGATTAACGGAAAAATAAAGAAAAAATGAAAACTCGCGAGGAAAATTTGTGAATTTTCTCAAAGAAATTTCCACGATTTTCCAGCCCAGAATAATGGTCTGAAGCCATGGTTTCAGTTTTCGGTACACCGTCGGTTACACCCGGTATGTACATATAGTTTAGGTCCCAATAGTTTAAGTTGGGTTTAATTAAATCATAATTTTCTTAAGCTTTAGTTATATACTAGTTTTTCTTTTAAACTTAATGTAATTAAATTGAAATTCGTGTGACTACTTTTAATTACATTAATTTTAATTGTACTTGTATGCATTTTCTATTAGTATTAGTAGTGCGTTTTTCTCTCCTATCCTATTCAAGACCATTAGACCTTTCATCGTCCTCCAGAAAATATATCAAATATGTAAAGCAAAATATTTACCTTAAGAAAATTAGGATCTCTACGATTATTGAAGGATCTCATCAAAAATAATCAAAATGTGTAAATTCTGACTAGACTATATTGTTAAAAGACGAAAACTTGAGTCTTCAAAAAGATATATGCGTCAACATGAGAAACTCTTTTTGAAGTCGGTTGAAAATACGAATTAATCACTAATACTAACTGTCAAACTGGTCACCTATTGTTCTACTGTTTATAATCAAACGATGTTACGTGACAGGAATCGCCTGTCAAATAACCGGGTAAGCGTGTCAAGGCGGCACATCTGCTGTAACAGATGTGTCATTATCATCATAATTCTGAATGTTAATTAGATTTTAGCATGCGGGTGAATAATTATCCTCACTTGATGCGCAGGCGCATCGGCCTGGGCAAAAAAGAACACTCTTTAAAGGGTTTATTGATTTACAGACTAAACGTTTCATAAAATGTTTCATTTAATCGAATTTTCATTTCATTGATATGTTTTTCCCTGGGGGTGTACTTTTTAGGGTTCCATAGCCAAAGGATAAAAAACAGGACCCTCGTACTAACTAACTTTGCATCTCATTTGTATCCGGCGCTATACAATATACAAAGGTGCAAACTTAACCCGGATAAGTATTTGCACAGAACCCTCGGTGCGCGAGTCAGATTCGCACTTGGCCGGTTTTTTTTTATAAATTTAGAAAATCTCATCCTATATAGATTAGGTTAGGTAAAGTTATGGGTTCTTTACCAGAATGACAGATCGTATGGTTAGGTTTGTTTTAATAACAATCCAACATATTTTATGATTTTGGAGAAAAATGCTTTTGATATGTAACAACGACACGGTTGGCACAGTTTGTAGTGCACCTCTGCTTACTGAGCCGGTGGTCCTGGGTTCGAATCCTGGCCAGGGCAAATATTTGTGTGATGAAATCGAATATTTGTTCCTGGGTCATGGATGTTATCTATATACTATTTTTAATAGTTAATAGACTTTTTTTCCTTTATTGGACTCTTTTACATGTAAAATAGAGTCGAAAAGTGGTAGACTACATATATTTTTGGTTGACTGTATATTATGGATACTAGCTTTGCTTAGTTTGGGACTAGGTCGATTTGTGTATGATAATCCCTTTTACACTGTATAACTTTTATGTGTTTTACTCTATTTTATGTTTTCTGCATGCCAGCATAGCTGGTTAGATATATTTATTTATTTTTATTTATTTATTTATTCAAACACAAACACAGTATTACAGTTTACACTAAGGCACTGTGAGTATCAAAAAATAACAGACAAAGAAAAATAAAAAATGTTAACATAAAATAACTGAAACACATAACATAACAAACAAAATTAACATTGGTAAAAAAGTAAACAATTTATTTAAAAACAGAAGATTCTCGAACATGTCATTAATGTTTTTATCCATCTATCTGTACCATACCTAAATCAAATAAAGAATTTATTATGAACATTCTAATGCGGTTGTCTGTAAAAGAAAGGTAAACAGAGAACCATAATTATTTTCTTAACCTACAATGAATATTTTTAATTACTACCGTTTAACGTTTAATGATCTAAATCGCCATACAAAACACGCAGTTCCTCCTTATTTTTTTACTCGTCCCACTCTTGACCACTTTTCTTGCATGACGCTATGACGCCACAGCCTACGTGTGGTCCTTGATGGTACGTGCGGAGCCCTACATCTTCATGTCCTAGTCCGACTCGCACTTGACCAGTTTTTTTGCATGACGTCACAGCCTACGTGTGGTCCTTGACCTCGGGTCTACGCCAACAAAACGCGGCCTTCTAGACCCACTAATAATACCCAGTACAAGGAAATGGTCAATTCGTTGTAAACTATTATTTTGCATACCAACGTTATTGCACGGTTGAAGTAGCAATGGGCGGGCCATGTAGCCCGGGGAACGGATGGCCGTTGGGGCAGCGAAGTCCCGGAGTGGCGACCACGTATAGAATATAATATTATAAAAAATATTATAAATGCGAAAGTGTGTCTGTCTGTCTGTCTGTTACCTCTTCACGCTAAAACCGCTGAACCGATTTAGATGAAATTTGGTATATACATAGTTTCAGTCCCGGGGAAGGACATAGGATACTTTTCATCCCGAATAAATGTAGTGTTCCCGAGGGATGAGCGGGTAACACCGCGGGGCACAGCTAGTAGAATATAATCCATACTAATATTATAAATTCGAAAGTGTGTCTGTCTGTCTGTTACCTCTTCACGCTTAAATCGCTGAATCGATTTTTAAGAAATTTGGCATGGAGATAGTTTAAGATCCGAGGAAGGACATAGGATAGTTTACATCCTGGAAATTATCCCTAAAAAGGTTGAAAAGTGAGTAAGTAATTCATGATGACATTGATGACCCTGTAGGAAATGTAATTATTAGACCAAAAGCACAATTGCTCTTACATTTGCTTAGGCGCTTTTAATAATCCCTTTTATTAATTAAGGTGATTAGGTGGATATCTATCGTGTTGTACGAGGTTGCTTCCATACTTCCAAGTTCCACGCGGACGTAGTCGCGGGCAAAAGCTAGTACGTATATAATAGAATAGAAAAAGCTTTTTACTCAAGAGAACACATCATTACAATTTTCAATATTAGGTAAGTATTAAAGACAGTGTATAAGATATGTGCATCCGAAATGGTCTCCACTCGGCAATGCTGTTGGCTTTGCTAGAGGTATAGCAATTCCCACGGCGCTGGTTTTCTGTAGGGCTAGAAGGACGGTTTCGCGGGACAGCATACTGAGCGACTAGTGTCAAAGACGAAGCAAAGCGAAGGAAAGCGCACCGTGGGGAGGCCGCAGACTAGGTGGACGGACGACCTCGTGAACCCTCTCAGCAGGGAGTTGATGGATGCGGTCTGCGCAGGATTTCGTGGCGAGCTATAAGCGAGGCCTTTGTTCAACAGTGGACGGCTGATAGCTGATAGGTAGGTAGGTGGGGGGGATAAAGAAGTAGGTACGTAATTCGGTTACCTTCCTGAAAGACTAATTTATACTTAATGCTCATTTGTAACGTTTCGCCAAATTTTCATTTGTCCAAAAGGCATTTTTTCCAAACCTTTGAATAATTATAAAACGAGCCTAACCTAACCTAATGGGTCTTTAAAACGATGTTTATAAAATCCAGAAAATATAACGGGTTTCAGGAAAAAAAATATTTTGGACAAATGAAAAGGCCAAACGATGCAGATGGGAAACAATGTTTCGGATTTGAGATGATACCACGCGTAAATCATATTTCGCAGACATATTTTGTATAGGACACATCTACCGCCTGCCTAGATTTAGATCAAAAGACAAACAAAACAATAAAAACCCTCGGAACGGGGTCAAAGTCGCGATTCACGCGCTATCGTAATCCTAATTACTCTCACTCTTGTCTTGTCTGAAATGACTTAAGAGGCCTTATTCCTTTCAAAAACTATTTTTTGCATATTATGATAAATGTATTGATAATTTCAATCAACTTTTTGAAGTGAATAATACTTTCCCACGAATTCTAGGTAGTAACATAGCTATTTCATGTTTTCATTGCGTGCACTCGAAAATGAGTTGAAAAAACTAATTTTCCGCGTGAATTTTGTCAATTTCGAGTAGTTTTTGGAACAAAAATTATCAATGAAAAGTTCATACTGTAGGTTTCAAATATATACCAATAAGCTCAATAGCCCTGTTATAGGTAGCAACATCAATAATATGTTAAGAAACATGTTTGATCATAGAGAAAAATGTCATATCATCATGTCATCAGTCTATTTGAGGCTTTCGTCACCTCCTTTAAATGGGCCCTCATAATTGTTAAACAAACAGTCCAAATAGAAGAAGTTATAATATGAAGTGATAATAATAGAAGAAGTTGTGAAGTTATAATAGAAGGTGCCCCCAACTTCGTGTGCGTATTTTTAGGGTTCCGTACCCAAAGGGTAAAAAGCCATCCATGCAGCCCAGGATAGAGTAAACTGGCGCAAAAAAGTCCACGAAAAAGTTA
The DNA here is from genome assembly GCA_947623375.1 of Apotomis capreana. Classification (NCBI taxonomy): domain Eukaryota; kingdom Metazoa; phylum Arthropoda; class Insecta; order Lepidoptera; family Tortricidae; genus Apotomis; species Apotomis capreana. The sequence goes on from OX392522.1 coordinate 1,769,045, forward strand.
TTCAGAGAGGCCACGACCCTGAGCATTGAGGATATCGACTGAAGGAGGAGGAGGCGATTTCTTCATTTGAGCGCACTACTACTATTACTATCCAGGAACGCGCACCGGCCACCGACCCTGCCCGAATAAAAGCGAAAGGTGGAATTGAGCACCTTGGTGCACGCTGAGCGGACACGTACACGTCGACTATTAGAGATAATTGACAACATTTAAAATAGTGTTAAGTTTTAACTAATTTCATTTATTTATTATCACAGAACCCAAATATATTATATTACTTTTATTTGATTAAACAGACTAGTTTTGAATTTATATAAAAAATTAAAGCAGTCGTCCAAGAATCAGCACTTAAATGACGTCACCTTGTGGAAAATTGACAGTCGCATCGCAACCTAAAACAAGAACAGAGGTACAATCTCCATACTAAATCCGTCTTAGTAATAGTCCGACTGTATGATTTACTGCGCTGTGACCAACTCGTCGACTCCTTTAGAATGAGGAACTTTTCCAATGGAAAATGCGATGTGAAGTAAGCCCGGTTTAGCTAAAAATAACCTAAAAAGTAGTATTGGGTAGGTGACTCTAGAAATACCACGATATAGTAAATACTATCCGTTCTCTAAACCGGTCAGAAAAAACGCCTTGAACCTGAACTAAGACTCGTTTAAATATCCTCAAGGCTCCGACGCTGAAAGTTGACAGCGAAATTAAAACATTCGTCAATCTTGTCTCCTTGAACTTGGTTAGCTTGCTTAAATTAGATTGTTTTAAATTATAATTCAGGGTCAAGTTCTTATGAGAGCGAAGTAAGATCAGACGGGTCTTTTGTCATTGTTGGAAGTGAAGAAAAAACCCGAAAACACCTTAAAACAACTTTAGATTTAACCTTTCGTAGTCAGCCTGTTAACGAAAGTTCCGAGTTCAAACTCCTCTTATTTTTACCTGGATCGACTAGTTGACGAAAACCAGTTTTTTAACCCCCGACAAAAAAGAGGGGTGTCAATTTATGTTATAACTAATTACATTGGTAGGTACACGCAATGATGTATAGATTACAATATTACCGGCGCCTTTTAGTACCTGAGAAGGTACTGTACCTTTATTTGGCAAATAAGTTACTCGTTAAAAGTCCAGCCGTGATGAGAGGACAAAGAAATAATGACCAACAATAAAATGACCACTTAACCAAAAGATGGTTCCTGAAATTATGACTATGACTAGATTTGTATTGGATTTATGATTAGATAAAATCTAATCATACATCGCGAAATAGACGTAATTTTATTATTGTACGTAATTTATAATGTCATTAAATATTTACGCCTGCATTAATATTTTTAAATCAATACCTACACACACCATTCGTAATAATAAACGTCAATGAGCTGCTTGTTTATCTAGAATTCTTTGTACGGTGCCGCGCGGCATGCACTGCCGACATGAAAGCAAAACCGCTTCAAATCGCGACAGCGTAATTACCTACTGCCAAAATAATCGTGAGCAATCATCACTATCACTACATAGTATAAAACAAAGTCGCTTTCTCTGTCCCTATGTCCCTTTGTATGCTTAAATCTTTAAAACTACGCAACGGATTTTGATGCCGTTTTTTTAATAGATAGAGTGATTCAAGAGGAAGGTTTATATGTATAATACATGCATAATTTATCAGCATTGCACCCGTGCGAAGCCGGGGCGGGTCGCTAGTCTTAGTATAAAGCATTAATTCAATGAAGTAGATTAATATAATAATAATGATATATTTCAGTACTGACTGGTATTGTATTGTCTATTCAGTACAAGGTTATACTTATAGGTATGTACGAATCACACTAATACTAAAAAAGGCGAAAGTTTGTGAGTGTGTTTGTTTGTTTATGTGTATATTTGTTACTTTTTCACACTGAAACTCGACCAATTTTGATAAATTTTGGTATGAAGGTAGCTGACACCCTGGATTAACACAGACTACTTTCTAAAGAAATAATGACCTACAATAAAAATTACCATTTAAACCAAAAGATGATTCCTAAAATGATGACTGACTAGATTTGTATTGTATTGGAAATAAATTTTCAATCAAGAGGGCTCCATAGGAAACTGTTTTTCGATACAAATGTAGAATTTTCTGTTCTGAGAAGGTTTTAAAGAAAACTAGGAACTACCTAGTTCCTATTTTTTTGCTGGTATAGGTACATGCGGAAACAGTGTCTTGGAAAATTACGTGATATACTTTATAACAACGGTTATTGATACTTCGACACGGTAGCTGATTTTTACACAAACATTGAGTTTCCGTATTGAACGTTGTTTGTATCAATTATCGAATCGAACAGACAGATTTAATCGGTAATCGTCTCGATTATCAATAATCGTTTCATTGTATGATTTCATGATACGAATCAATTGAATTAATCATATCAAAAATATCAACATGGCAATGCAACATATAGCATTGTTGTGAATGTGACGTAAACACAAACGAATATTAAGATGACCTTTCTTTCATTAATGACAGCACAAAACAACAAAAAAATACGCTTGTTTACAGTTTTTTTTTTAATCCCAAAATTACCGATATTTTTATGTAGGTATCTAATAATAGTACATTACGAGTACATACGATGATCAAAAAGTCCGACTTACGGCCTAGGATGTCGTAAATAGATAAAATTGCTTAGTTAGCTAGCAGAAAAGAAAATAATCATAACCGGGAATCAGGACCCGATTGCCACCGGCTTGCCTATTTCCAATGTTGTCTATTATTTTTGAAAATATAAAAATAAGTGAAATCAATTCCGTCTTGCCAAAATATATTTTTACATACTGCTAGACGATCAGAAATTGTGGCCGATCTGATCAGGTTATGATGCCATACTAGAGTAGGCTGCCGAAAACGTCTTCTTTCAATTTCATCGAATTATTATATGGTTTCCATTTAAACCTTACGGGCTAAAACGTCCACTTTAGTCCCGCTAAGCTAAACCTACTTTTAAGTGTTTTTTTTTTTTTAACTGGTTTACTGTTCTTAACCGCAACAACGAAGCAATATTGCGATGTTTGCTAACGCTGTGGGAATCGACTAGTAAGTACCGTAGCGTCTATTGTGTTCGTTTATTGAGTTCCGAACATTGGAGGTCGGTACCTTGTTGACAAACATGAATGAACTCATTCACAAACAAACAAATGCCGGCAAAAACAAGCTGGTAAACCTGAGTCAGGTCACAGTATATATTACTGTACACAGTAACCGCAAATTAAAGCCTGACGGAGATTTTAGTGCTATAATCTGATATTTATAACAATTATTAATTTACCGTTAACTGGCATAGAGTTATAAATTTTTGAAAATTTTCTGAGCAGCAATGTATGTCGTAGTTATATAGTGACAGTTGTGACATCACGTTGTTAAGTAACAACAAACAAAAACTAACAAATACATTGCGTGCTGAATTATTTTACATGGAAAAAGAAGTTCGTTTTTTTTTATAATTTACGGATCAATATATTAATAAGTGCCTATACTAAGACCCCGTAAAGTTTGCGGTTATATCAAATATACACGCTGTATAACTTCGAGCAGATCTATCGATGTATCTTGCAGAATATAAGTAATATTAGGAAGGAACTGATTTGAAAAAAAAAAATGTTTGAATATGGCTATGTCATGACTGTTCTTGTAGCTAAAAGTCCGTCCAAGGATGAGTATATGATACTTTTAGACCTCTATGGCAAAACATTATATATAGTACAGGTTGTCTCTAACCATGGGGCTTTAAATGCAAAAAATGCAAAAAATAACGATAACCTTTATAGAATAAATAAATCGCTTAAGACAAATAACGGTAAACGTACCTATATTTATATTTGTACAGTTTTCGGTAGGCGAGATTTCCTGCAAAATACACCATCATCGTCAATGGCCACTGCATCCTTTACGGATGATTGTTGTAACGCTGTGATTGGTTGTTTCGGCTGATACAGCTTCGCTTATTAACACTGTTGGAAAACACGTCGAGGTCTGCAGCTTCAAGCGCCTTCGGCTCGTTTCATAAAACCACACTCGTCTTTTAAGACCTCCCATTATGTAACTGTTGTATTTTTTTTTTTTTTTTTTTTATGTCAAACGAGCAAACGTATCGCCTGATGGAAAGCGATTACCGTCGCCCATAAACACCTGCAACACCAGAGGAGTCACAAGTGCTTGCCTACCCGGAGGACGAAGATAGAATGCCTCTATGCTAGTAATTTCACCGGCTATCTTACCCCCACACCGGAACACAACAATGCGAACATTGCTGTTTGGCGGTGGGTTAGCAGGCAAGACGGTAGTAACAATCCGGACGGACCCTGCACGAGGCCCTACTACTGCAAAAATTTTGTATATAATTTTACTAGTAAAATACTTTCAATACTGTTAAAACTTAAACCTTAAATTGGATTAGGTGATTCGGTTAGCAATTAACCTCAGAATGGTATTTGAACTACCCCTCGTGCTGGTCATCAGCCTTTGTATCTAAGCACGTTGTCTCGAACGTGTATAGCTTGCTTTACTGATCTAGAACTATACACTGTGGTGATATCGATCGTAAATAACATTTATTAGACAGTAGGAATTCCAAAACATGCCTATTACGTGGCGACTGGTTTGACGGCGGATTTTCCGATCAGTTACTAACCGATGCCTCGTGTGAAGGGCTTGGAGCAGTTTTAATCACCAATAATATTAAAATTCTACAATTGTATTGAAAATCAGATTTCTATGGAGCAGGGGCATTATTTCAGGAACAAATTGACAAATTGGCGCTAGCTGTACAGCACCATCTTTTTGTCTTGTCATCACGCCGAGGCTGGACGGTTTTCAGCCAATTTTGGTATAGGGATACCTGAACATCCAAAGATGGCTCTAGGATATTTTTTTACCTGACTGCGGTAAATAAAAAAGTGTTACGCGGACGAAATTGCTAGCGCCTTCTAGTATGTAGGTAATGTACCTTTATTTGGCAAATAAGTTACTAGTTGAAAGTCCAGCTGTTTCGTCGTGATGATAAGACATTTTTATAGGAGATGTACCTACTTTTTACCCAATTACGATAGAAAAAAAATACGCAGCCGAAGTTGCTATACCATAAAACGCTATGGAGAGACGTCATGATGTCTAGGAACAACCTTATAGCGCGATTCTGGGATTATCACCCCTGTGGCGCGGAGATAATCCCATTATTGGGTTATACTCCCACACAAAGTCCGACTCACTGGTAGTGAGGGTTAAAGAGCCCTGATACAGTTCAAGTCATGTTAAAGAAAAGCGATGGATTGTGTTAGGTAATGAGCATTGATTATCTTACGGTGGGTATATCTTCATTCGTCAGTGCCCATCAGTCATCCGCGCCGAAACAGCTAGAGGAAATATAACCAATTTTGGACTAGGGGCTTAAAATATGGGGAACTTTTTACTCGTCTACCACCTGCTTCTGGCATCTACACTTATTTATTAAATTCATATTATTGTAATAGCATAAATATCTTTTCTGAAAGAATTACTGACTGTTGAGTTTCTTTCGACGTTTCTTCTCAACAGTGGTCACCTCTTGTGAAATGCCGGTAGACTCGGATATGTAAAGTGCCCTTGTGGCCTACTTGCAGAATAAAGTTAATTATTTCACTATCGTGAATTCGCGATAAAGTCGACCTTCATAAACTCAAGATAAGATATATATATAGATATTGCAAAAACAATGATATACATAAACGGATATGTTTTTCGTAGGTGACGGCTTTATTTTAATCAAGATAACTGGCTGACATTAGTCTAATCAAGATAACTGGCAGACAGAATTAGCAGGTAACAGAACATGAAAGATGCAATCTTACTAGTCATAGCAATTGGTACATCTAGTTATGTAAGTAGTAAAAGACTGTTACAAAACTATGCCTGTCATTGAAATTGTCTTTTATTTGTTTAGATTTAGTTCACAAATCACAACTCGTGAACATCGTTCGCTTAGAAGTAAAATTAGTAACTAATTTCTTCGACGTAATCGGGTAAACAAACTACAGATCGCACACTACGCGCAACAATCAAATGCATTGAAAATGTAATTTAGAAATAAAGCACATGATAAAATTTCACAAATTTCCGCGACTGTCACACATTTAAATAAAACAAGAGTCTGTTCTGGGAGTTTTCTTTGGCGGTTCTTTCTCCTCAGTAAGCCTTTAGTGAACCGCTGGTAGATATCTAATATCTAATATCTAATATCTAATATCTAATATACTATTATAAAATCCTAAATTTGTATTGAAAATAAATTTTCTATGGAGGGAGGTCATGATTTCAGGAAAAATCTCGATAGCGTGATGCAGCCGGATAGTTGTTTTGTATGGACACGCTTCGCCGTGCCAACCTGGCGCCATCTGTTTTCAAAAAAACCGTTGTCCTCGCATCACGCCGAAACGGCTGGATAAAAAGTTACCAATTTTGGTACAGGAATAGCTGAACATCCAAAGATGGTTATAGGATACTTTTTATTATGATTAATATTTATCTCTGAAAACATAAATTCCATGAAATATTTTCCTTACAATGTGTAACCTTATAATGACAGCGTTTGTGATTTTGAATTTAGAACGACGCGACCCCCGCTGGCTCTTACGTTACGTGTACAAAAACTAAAAAGTATGAATTCGACATAATACCTCCGCGCGGCCCACCGGTATTCTAATAACAATAAGGTTAAGGTTGTATGAGGCGTTGAGTTACGGAAACCGTCTTAGTTAGATAGAAAAGATGGCGCCAATTATCGACCAACACAGACGAAAATATGAGTGCAATGTTCGTTGTAAATTGTCTCATGCTCAAAAAAAAACATACCTACATTTCTTTAAAAACACAATTTGCGACAATAGGAACTAATGCTCTTTTATTGAATATGCAATTATTATTCTTCTGTAGTTTGTAAGTATTGACCATAAAAAAGCCTGGAGACGCAATAAAGAATGTTAATGAATAAAACAGATTTTTTTATGCTATTTTATCGAGTGTGATTGAAATAAAACAATTTCGAATCAATTTAAGTAAATTAAATACATTTCTAAATATGTTTTACCAACCAACATTTAGAACATTAGGCGCAAATTTTGGTATTGTTTGTGTTTGGCCTAACTTACTACTAAGGTAGCGAAATGTATAATAAACGATAAATATACGATATATTTAGCCACAATTTTGCTTCTATGTAGTTTTTTTATATATAAAATCTATTCAAAATAATACATATGTCATTCTTTATTTTTAACGGTGTGTTGAGATTTTGTTCTCAACTACCCAATTTTCCGCTAGATGGCGTTGTTACTTTGACAAAATCTCCATACTATCGGCTGCATCGCGCTGTTAAGATTTTTCCTGAGTTAATAACACCAGCTCCATACAATGATGCGCCCCTCGACACGGTACCCGAGAGTCGATGCACGTCGTTGCGTGCCTGTGACCACGATTCGGCACAAGCTAGGGTGTAGCTGTGATGGTTAACCTGGACTTCGAGAATTACGACCGAAGTTGTTGAATATTGATCGCATACAAAAGTAAGCAGCAGTGTATCAGTTATTGAGAGTTGCTGCTCGACAATGTATGCATTTTGTAATAAAAACAACCATGATTCGAGACAAGACAAAATTATTAAATTTACAATGTAGAAAGGATTTCACCTAGCCGGGATTTGAACCCAGAACCACTAAGAAACTACTGTAATAATAACCGTGTCATCTCATGCATTTTCCTTTGCTTCCTTATTCATAATACCACGGATAACAAAACAGTGAGGCCATCACGTATCCGTTCAGTGGTGCTGTCGCCATTATTGACGTACGCGATTGAGTTAAGTTGACACCTGAATCTTATGGCGTTACTTAGGAAATTATTATGACAGGTCATATTATTAGTAACATTGTAGATGAAAATAATTTATTGTCATCTTAATAGATGTCGTTAATTTATGTTCAGGTAGTACTATGAGCAAATAATTTTTCAAGGTGCTTTGAATAGTTTAAAACAATAAATATTAAAAATTATAGCTATACTATTATAAAAACCTAAATTTGTACTGAAAATAAATTTTCTATGGAGGGAGGTCATGATTTCAGGAAAAATATTGATAGCGTGATGCAGCTTGATACTTAGTTGTTTTGTATGGACACGCGTCGCCGTGCCAACCTGGCGCCATCTGTTTTCATAAAATCCGGACGGATTTTAACCATTTTTGGTACAGGGATAGCTGGACATCCGAAGATGGTTATAGGATAGTTTTTTTCCGTCTACGGTAAAGAAAAAAATACGCGAATGAAGTCGTGTGCATCTCATAGCGTCATCCATCAGCGTCGTGAATTTGAATTTAGAAACACGCGTACCCCGCGGGGGGTGGCCTGCGCTGCCCACCGTGGGACAATAGCTCTGAGGTTGCACGAGTCGCCGAGTTACGGACTCCGGGGCAGTAGATGGCGTTAGTGGTACACGAAATGATCATTTTATGAAACAAAACTGAACACAATTTTGTTATTATTAATTTCGCGATGCAACAATGGGAACTACCACTCTATTATTGCATTTAAATTCATGTATTTACTCAGTAGTTTATAATTATTGACCCTCTTTTCATAAACGTACTGAGACGCGGAGAAAATTTGAAATGAATAAATAAGTTGTTTTTTACTTTCTTGAGAGACAATAATCAAAATAAAATTATTTAAAATCAATTTTAACCTTTGACGTATAAATATTTACGGAAAGTTAATGAAATATGATACGCGCATAAGTGCTACCAGTAGCGCCATCTGTGAGCTTTAAACAGTAGTTTTCCCCGAGGTGCCGTCCGCAGCAGAGTTTTCGCAATGGCGAAGTGAGTGGATTGGTCTGTAATTTGTGTATTGTTTTACTAGCTTTTACCCGCTGCGCTCGCGTTATAACATACGTTCACTATATTACTACGTCTACTACGGCCTCTTACACAAATTTGAAGTATAATGAGTGATACATTTAAATGTTATTTCTATGTACAATTAATTTCTTTAATTTTAATACAGCTGATGCAAAGTTTAAGTTGACAGCTCGAGGGCCGTTCAGCGTCAGTATGTGTTTAGACAAAATATCTCAAACAACGTTTGATTAAACTTTTAAGTATTTCTAAAGAGATGGTGACTAACAGCGACGGGAGGCAATAAGAAAAAACAATATCTTACAACGGAAAAAAGAAAGCAAAGCTGATGAAACTTAAGCAATACGAAGAGATGGTATCAAAAACAACGGGGGGCTCGGGGGGCGGAGCCCCCCGCTCTAACAAAATACTACATGCTAAAACTGAAAAATTCAAGTAGCTTTGATGAAAGGCTAAGTTACCTGTAGATATATGGTGATCAAGAAAAACAAAACCCTAAAAGGCTAACAAGAAAGCAAGTCTCATCAAACTTTTAAGTAACCTGAAAAGATAGTGAACTAAAATGGCTTAGTGCTCGCATTAAGAAAACACAAAATCTTAAAACGGAATCGGGAACGCAAGTCTGATCAAACTTTAAAGGATTCTAAAGAGATGGCGACCCAACCAGACGGGAAGCACGAAGAAAAAACAATATCACATAACGGAAAGAAGAAAGCACGTCTGATGAAACTTTTAAATAACACGAAAAGATGTTATTGAAAAAAAAATGTATAACATGCTAAAACAGAAAAATAAAGTAAATCTGATGATAGGCTAAGTTACGTGTAGATATGGTGATCAAGCAAACATAAAACCTTCGCTAACGAGAAAGCAAGTCTGCACAACTTTTTGAGTAACCCGAAAAGATAGTGAACGATAATGGCATAGTACTCGCATTAATGAAACGGAAACAAGAAAGCAGGTTTGACCAAACTTTTAGGTATTCTAAAGAGATGGTGACTAACAGAGACGGAAGGCACTAAGTTAATTATATCGCAACACGGAAAGAAAAAAGCAAGACTGATAAAACTGTTAAGCAGCACGAAGAGATGGTATTTAAAAAATACGGGGGGCTCGGGGGGCAGAGCACTCAGAAAATGTCATTTGCTAAAACTGAAAAATTCAATTAAATCTGATAAAAGGCTAAGTGACCTGTAGATATGGTGATGAAGAAAACGTAAAACCTTAAAACGCTAACAAGAAAACAAGTCTGATCAAACATAAAAGCAACCTGAAAATATATTGAATTAAAATGGCTTAGTGCTCGCATTATAATACACAAATCCATAAAACGGAATCAACAAAGCAAGTCTGATCAAACTTTAAAGAATTCGAAGAAGAAGAAGATGTGGTGACCAAACCAGACAGGAGGCACGAAGAAAAAACAATATTGCACAACGAAAAGAAGTAAGCACGACTGATGAAACTTTTAAGTAACACGAAGAGATGGTATTGAAAGAGACGGGGGGCTCGGGGGGCGGAGCCCCCCGCACTTAGAAAATGCAATATGCTAAAACTGAAAATTATAAGTAAATCTGATGAAAGGCTAAATGACAAAACCTTAAAATGCAAACTAGAAAACAAGTCTGATCAAACTTTTAAGTAACCTGAAAAGATAGTGAACTATAATTGCATAGTGCTCGCATTAAGAAAACACAAATCCTTAAAACGGAACCAAGAAAGCAAGTCTGATCAAACTTTAAAGGATTCTAAACAGATGGTGACCAAACCAGACGGGAAGCACAAAGAAAAAACCTCGCACAACGGAAAGAAGAAAGGAAGACTGATAAAACTTTTAAGTAACACGAAGAGATGACATTGAAAAAGACGGGGGGTTCGGGGGGGCAGAGCCGCCCGCTATTAAAAAACATTACATGCTAAAATTGAAAAATTAAAGTAAATCGGTTGAAACGCCTAAGTTACCTGTAGATATGTTGATCAAGAAGACACAAAACTTAAAAACGCTAACGAGAAAGCAATTCTGCTCAACCTTTAAAGTAACGATAGTGAAAAGATAGTGAAAAAAATGGCATAGTGCTCGCATTAAATAGAAACAAAACCCTAAAACGGAATCAAGAAAGCAAGTCTGATCAAACTTTAAAGGATTCTAGGAGGCGCGAAGAAAAAACAATATAACAAACGGAAAGAAAAAAGCAAGACTGGTGTAACTTTCAAGTAATCTGAAGAGATAGATAACAAAAATGCATTAGTGCTCACTGCTCACATTGAGAATACATAAACCTTAAAACGGTGACAGGAAAGCAATTATGAACAAACGATTAAGTATTCTAAGGAAATAATGACCAAAAAAGCGGGGGCACTAAGCAAGACAATATACCACAACGGAAAGAAGAGAGCATGACTTTATTTAAGTAACCAATTGAGACAGTGCACAAAAATGTCGGAGGCCTCGCATTGAGAAAACAAAACAAGAAAGTAGAAATTGAATCTAAAATGAACAAGGAATCATGTCCGTGAAAGCATTCAAATATTCTAAAGATACAGTAAACAAAAAATATGGGGGCTTGAGTTATACCAAGCCAATGCCAAATGCCAAGTTATGCCAAGTGAACGTATTTTTTTTTAACGCGTGCGAAGCCGCGGGCAAAAGCTAGTTTTAAATAAATAATAAATGCCCTTCTGGAACATGTGTAACTGTCTTTACACATTAGGCCCATCTGGCATGTATGAACACCTTTATTTTAAATTAATATTTACAAAATGGGTAGTTTGCACAAATGTAACTTTGACAGAGAAAAATTGTGTTTTTCTCAGTCAACCTTTGACAACGGTATCTGTAAAGGTACTGAAACGTCAGGGAGGCTCAAATAATTAATATACGCGATATAATCCGTTTAAATTGTTTTATTTAAAAGTTTTAGAATATCACAAAAAGTTACCGACCGATTATGGGAATTCAAATTGCGCTTTGAAGCCCTCCGGCAGACGCACATTTAAATATATGGCCCATCCGCTTACTTCTCATATCTGCGAATTTGCATCACGCAAATGTCACAGTTTCATAAATCGGGACACTATACTCGGCGGGCCGAGAGGGACGCTGCTATCTGTTAGAATGAGAGATGTAGTAAGGACCTTATTGGTCGGTGACAGCGGACCTTTGCTTATACATGTATAGCCAGAGCTACAAGCAGATACTATGCGAGGAGGAGGAATGGTAACCCTGGCGCCACATGTGAGTACCTGTCGCTGTCCCGCGCCGGTGGCGAAAGTGCGCTTGCGCAATACGACCTGAGCCTCTAGTGATGCCCGATTGTCGATAACATTAGTCTCATTATTGACTGCTAATTAGGCATCAAGTATTTGAAATGGAACCTCGATACGAGAAGAAGAAGACAGAGCGATCGAAGGGCCTCGATTCAGCTTATCCAAAAAAAACGTATATGCGGACGCTTGTTTTTTTTATGTCATATGGGGGCACGAGCAAACGGATCGCCTGACCGAAAGCGATTACCGTCGCCCATAGACACCTGCAACAACAGAGGAGTTGCAAGTGCGTTGCCGGCCGCACAGGTGGGAGTACGCTCTTCTCTTGAAGGTTTGAAGGTCGCGTCGGTCCGGAAATACCGCAAGCGAAAATCCATTCCACAATGCAGTCGTGCGAGGCAGAACATTTCTAGAAAAAAGTTTTGCTGTTTGGCTGTTCTCGCCTACAGGTCGCATTTCTCAACAGATTCTCTTGAATGTCTAGGTTCGCTAAGTGTTTATATTTTTTTGTGGATTCAGTTTACGATATTTATCAAAATGGTGGTGTAATAGATTGCCTGTAAATTAATGTAACAACCGTCAAAACAAGTCCGTCAGACCTAAGTACATTATTTAAACATGAAGTGTCGAAATATGAGCCCATCCCTAATTACTTGAGACTGCAACGAAAGGTGAAAGGAGGTCAAGGGCAGGTTGCAGCGGTTTCCTTTACCTACTTGCATTGTTGGTATTTTTGTAAAAGGTAGTTAGGTACGACACGAAAATATTTTATAGGTATTTTACCATTAAACACGTGACTTATTAAAATTTAAATTTTCAGCACAATAAGAAATTCCGGTGATTATTTTAATATAAGCTTATATTAAAATAGTCACCGGAATTTCTTACCAAGTTATTTCCATTGAATTTTTAACCTAAAATCGACATAATAGATTTAGGTAGGTAATACATGTATTTATTAAACTTTCTAAGCAAAAATACCGAAACTAATATTAAAATTCGAGTATTATCGATATATTGATCTATACGACACAATATCAATACTCGGCTCATCGGCTATCGACTCGATATGTTCGTTAATGTTTACATCCCTACTGCTATCTTATTTATACAATTGATCATCGATAGATCTAGTTTGCGAAACAAGAATAATCATGCCTGATACAGAAATATAAGCCTAAGTTTTTTATTACGATTAATAGTTATTATGCCGGTATGATTAGTTATATTATAATTTATGTACCTTTAATTACAGATTTTATTTCGTAGTCAGTATAAATTATTATAAGAAACATACAAGTAAATTATTAATAAAACTCATGCAAGGAAACATCCAGAGTTGTATCTCAAGAACGGTGATAGCTAGACAGTTGAAATTTTCACAGATGATGTATTTCTATTGCCGCTATAACAACAAATACTAAAAATAAAATAAAATAAATATTTAAGGGGGTCTCCCATACAACAAACTTTTTATAGATTATGGTACGGAACCCTTCATGCGCGAGTCGGACTCGCACTTGCCCAATTTTTTCTCTTACATATAAATCCGTTCTTAGGTATGTGTAGGATGATAAGTAGGTATAAGTCCTCCTCCGACCTAATCTTTTTTTATTCAAAATCATGTCGATCGATCTGTTGTTGCATGAAATACATACCAACACACTTTCGCACAATAAGGATAATAACTAATAACTTATTTGACTGGTCAAACAAGTACCCTATTGCAGTAAACAATTCGTGGTACGCGAAACCGGTCGCGAATTGGGTTCTATCGACTATTTTTATCGATACCGCCATCCCTACCAGCCTTTCTCGGATAGTCGCTACGCGGCTGCCGCCAGTCCAGCCTGTGACATCTATTCTTTTTTAAATTTTTTTTTAACCGCCGTTCGGTCGAGTTCGTTAACTCCGTAAGTACCTAGTTTAAAAAGCCGGTTTATTGGTTAGTTTGGTGTTGTGAAGATTTAATTTAAAGTGGGTAAGTTTGTTTGAAATTTAATACTTCTTTCAGTTTGCTTTAAGAGGCCTTATTCCTTTTAACAAACATGTTTCGTAACAATTATCGATGTTACTACCTAGAACAGGGCTTTTGGGATTTATTAGTATAGGTACATTTGAAACCTACAGTTTGAATTTTTCATTGATAATTTTTGTTTCAAAAACTTATAAAATTCACGTGGTGAATTAGTTTTGTCAACTTATTTTCGACTGCACGCGATGAAAGCATGAAATAGCTATGTTACTACCTAGAACTCGGGGAAAAGTATAATTCACTTCAAAAAGTTGGTTGAAATCATCAATATTTTTCTCAAAATATGAAAAAAAAAAAAAAAAAAATGAGGCCTCTTAATTATGTTATGATGATTGAAGGTAGCCTGGAAGAAGTTTAGAGGTGGCTTTATTACTACACCCTGTTCTCTACTATTTCCATTTTTTTTAGTGGTCGAATAGTAATTTCGTTTTCGGCGTGTGACAAATAATAATTGTGTTGCATTGCATGCCTTTAATGCAGACAACATCATATGAATTACCAGCTTGGAGTTATCTTTAGCTGTGCATAATTTCCCTACATATTATTATATTTAATGAAAAAAAAACTTGTTACATATTTATTAATGAGTTCAGCTTGTGCTAAACGTGTTTCGTAGGAAATATATTTAAACTCACTTTTGAACATTATTTTTAGCGTAACATAATTAAAAACTACTTCATAAATACATAAAGGTTTTTTTTATCAGTCAACCATATCACCTCATTAGGATAGGAATGTGCTTTGCTCTACTCGGATTTGCAAATAAAATTTCGAAAGGGAGTGATTTAAAACTGTGTTTCCTAAAAATTTAAAAGCAAATGTTTGGAAGCATTTTATAAAATACTCTTATTTATGTGTTTTTAACCGCCATTTGGCGAAGCAATATTTCGTAGTTGAGATAGGATACCAGTACAATAAGATATTATTTCATATTATATTTTAAAAACATACAGTGCTCTATGCTTTGCCTGCTGGCGTACAAATTTTATATCTACTAAACACATTAACATAGGTATTAAACTATTGATACAAACATTGAGGTATTATTTATATTAGGTCAATGGATACAAAAATCAAAGCTTAAAGAAAAATTGAAAAAGGAGTTCCCGGATGGATGAGACCAGGAATCGAACCCGGTACCTCTGGATTACCGGTCCAGCGGTCTCTTCGACCAGATAACTCCTTTTTCACTTTTTCTTTAAACTTTAAATAAAAATTGTAGTGTGTAGCCACATAAAAAAATAATGAGACATTACATGTGTATTATAATTTCGACCTGGCAACGCCTAAAGACGCGAAATCAAACGTTTTTACTCCAGACATTATTTGCTTAAACATGTTTTGAATATTTTATCAATTGGGCGAATTTCGACCGGTTTTTAATGCGAATTAACGGTGTCGGAGTGTGGGAAAATAATTATGTAAATTAGTATAGACAGGTGGGACGTTTTTCTGATCTGCACTTCATGATTTACATTTTGAACTTTATTTGCGACTAGAATCAAATGTGTTTTAAATTACATACGAAATGGATTTACTCCCGTCGTAGAATTTGAATATCGCTCGACATGTTTCGAATCGGTTTTCGATTCATAATCAGGAGCCCACATCTAGCAGCCGCGAGGAGGACAGAGTGGATCGCTTAGTCACTGGATGCATTTTTGGATTATTATATATTTTGGAAACTGATTAAAATCCGTCCGGCCGTTTTGGCGTGACGAACGTACAAAAATATTTTTTTTGGTTGCGAGCATGCTTAAAACCATTAAAATCTAAAATATCACGCCAAAGGGTGTCAATCGATTCGTTAAATACATTACTTCCTATAGAGATAAATTGCCAAAAGTGCTTTAGCCAGTTGTTTTGAAATATTAGTGATCGTTTAAAATTTTATTTTAATGTCCTACCTAACATTGATTTGTAGTACTATCTATACATCTCGTTTACATTGTACCCATGTAATTAATTATAACACAAATGTAATGTAATTGTCTTAAGTATTATTTACGAAAAAATGACTTACTGTTGAGTTTCTTTCGGCTTTCTTCTCAACAGCGGTCTCCTCTTGCAAAATGCCGGTAAATTCACAATCTGACTTGTACAGCTAAGCGTCCACAGGGCCCGCATCGCACGCAGCGGACGGGTCGTATCAAGCTGATTCTTAGGGTTCCGTAGCCAAATGGCAAAAAACGGAACCCTTATAGATTCGTCATGTCTGTCTGTCTGTCTGTCCGTCTGTCCGTCCGTATGTCATAACCATTTTTTTCCGAAACTATAAGAGCTATACTGTTGAAACTTGGTAGGTAGATGTATTCTGTGAACCGCATTAAGATTTTGATGCAAAAATAATAATAAATATTGGGGGCTCCCCATACTTAGAGCTGAAACTCAAAAATGTTTTTTTCATCAAACACATACGTGTGGGGTATCTATGGATAGGTCTTCAAAAATGATATCGAGGTTTCTAAAATATTTTTTTTCTAAACCGAATAGTTTGCGTGACAGACGCTTCCAAAGTGGAAAAAAGTTGGTCCACCCCCCCCCCCCTCTAACTTCTAAAATAAGAAAATCAAAAATCTAAAAAAAACATGATGTACATTACTATAAAAACTACCAACGAAAATTGTTTTGAACGAGATCTAGTAAGTAGTTTTTTTTTTAATACCTAACTTTATACCTAATTTATATGGGGCGCTATACATACCAGGTGCAAACTTAACTTAACCACTTAGGGATGGAAAATGTTTGTACGGAACCCTCGGTGCGCGAGTCCGACTCGAACTTGGCCGGTTTTTTTTCATAGTGCGTCCACTGTATCGGCAGCGTAGGGATTTGCCGACGCAAGTACCGCGCTCGGATTGCTGATGCAACAATGGAGGAAAGCGATGATGAACAATTTGTCGTTATTGCTTGTTTGTTAAGCAGAAGAGGAAGAACATGAAAAAAAATCTAGAAAAAGGAAACACAATTTCTGGATCCACAACATAAGCAAGAAGAGATCGAACGATGTCATCGGCGCGCATCGCAAAAGTTGCCTCTCGGAGCATCGGTGTCGGTATTGCCGATGAGCGATGCGTACGGGGCGGATCAGTGGACGTTCTTGTATGAGTTTCTATACAAAGCATACCAAAATCCGATACGTGCGATGCGTCTGATGCGTGCGATGCCGGCCTGTGGACGCTTAGCTTTAAAAGTGCCGTTGTGGCCTACTAGCTGAATAAATTATTTCATTTCATTTCATTTCACTACAATACTGCTAATTTTTCCATACAAATGGAGGTTTCGTTTCCGTCTGTCTCCTCCGACAAAACTTAAAGAATCTTTACGAAATTTCAGGAACTGAATGGGAATAATATATTCTGTGTCGGACCGTTTCGATTTTTATGATTATTATGTGATTATTATAATCAAATTTGTGTTCTAGGCGTCTGTTTTTGGACAAAATTCCGTCGCAAAAGGACACCTAATAGTAGGTACACAAATTCTATAATAATTAGAACAAAAACGAAACGGAAACACATAACATTTCCTCCCGATTTGGTTTTTAAATTTTCGAAAATATTGGTTAAGGGATAAGAGGGGGCAAAAAACGCGAGTGGCATATATGGGTTACGATGTGAGCGTAGCGAACATCGTAAGAAAAATCCCACGAGTGTTTTTGACCTACTTATACAACGTTGCATACAATACTTTTTCTACGACTCGACATTTACTAAATGAAATGCAAATAAACAACAAAGAAAATAATTACACGTTCCCGCTCGGAACCAACAAAATTAAAAAAAAATAGTCTGATAAACTTTTTTTTTATTGACGTCCATCTGTCAAAAAATTATGAACTTATACCTAAAGGTATACGTTCACTATACTATACATCCATGCACAGAAGATAAAACTTATTTTTTAAGTTGGCAGGAATGCCTTAGTACAATAAGTTTTTTTAAATTGCAAATTGTGTGAGTGCAGCTGTTTATTTTGTAATCTGTGGTATTAAGAAATGCTTTTTTGGCGACATTATAAAATCGTTTAGCAGTGTTTTTTTGGGCAGTAGAGTATAGACTTTTACAGACTTTCATAATTTATGTCTTTATATTAGAGTTAGTTAACTATATAAATGACAGAAAAAAGTACTGGAGTAGAAAAATATATTTAAAAATCTTTTGTTGTAAGTATCCTGGTAGATTAGGGTAGGTTCGGTTAGGTTTAACTTATAACTTTTCAGAGAAGTAAATGGTGTCCGTAGAATAAAATGTATGCGAAACGTATTTTACGTTCGGTAAAATATATTTATGTGAAACATAAAGCTATTTTTATTAATGACATAAGTGACTGCTTTGTCTTTTCTAAATTACTCTGCTTCGCTGATGATATGAAGATTTTTGCCACAGTGAAAACTTTGAAGGATTCCGATCTCATCCAAAATGACCTTTTGCGGCTTGATGCTTATTGTCAACCTCAATGTTGTCAATTAAACAAACTGGATCTGAACCCGTCGAAATGTTTTACAGTTACCTTTACAAGACAGCGTTGCCCAATACCAACTGCATATAAACTAAGGGACCAGTTACTGAAAAAGGTATCAGCTATGAAAGACCTAGGTGTCACACATGACAGTAAGCTTCTGTTTGATACCCACATCAATAACATTGTTGCTAGCGCCACCAAATCATTAGGTTTCATTATGCGTAACTCATTAAATTTTACTCGAGTAAAAACTATCAAAATTCTTTTTTGTACATATGTAAGAAGCAAACTTGAGTATGCGTCTCAAATTTGGAATCCATGTTATAATACTTATATAGACCGAATAGAACGCGTCCAGAAAAGATTCGTCAAATACCTATGTTATAAATCAAAAACACCTTACAAGACGACGAATTATGTCGATATGTGTAAGAAACATCATCTCATTCCGTTGCACATTCGAAGAGAAATCGCGGACATAACTTATATTTTAAAGGTTATAAACAACAATGTTGACTGCCCTGAACTGCTTGCTGAACTTTCTTTCAATACTCCATCCAGGCTTAAAAGACACTACCCTCCCCTCTCAGTTCCCTTTTCCTCGCGTAACTATAGGAAGAATAGTTTTCTGTTGCGTGCTGGTAAAAGTCTTAATAAAGTAGCAAAAGAGCTGGATATCGACATCTTCAACAGTAATATCCCGGCTGTAAGGCGTAAGATGACGAACGAATTTTTTTAAGTGAGCGTGCTTTAACCGAATCTCCTGTCTGGTGCATTGATTATATTAGTTGTTTTATTTAAATTAGTTCTATTACACTTAGTTTGTAGTCACAGGTAGTTGCGATGTTGTGCATTGTGCGAGCACTTTATTTTTGTTTAAAATGTCACTACCGGTGGGAACCTGTAATTGGCTTTCCATTAACTATTTCTAAGAGCAATGTATTGTATGTAGCTGTTGGTTCTCCTAATAAATAATAAATAAATAATAAATAAATAAATAAACATTTCTAAACCATTGGTAAAGTTTTGAAAAAGGGAACAAACGAGAAGGAAACCTCGATTTGTATAACCCGGTTACGTTAACTTTGGACCTCATTTGCATGAGGCCATAAATGACAGGTGCAAACCTAAAGTGAACTGATAGTTTGGGTAAGGGAGTAGTGATATGTCCTCTTAAGGCTGTCTGACCCTTGGGGCGGGGCTGTGTAAAGTGGACCAATCACATTCCTCAGGTTTAAATGCACTTATTTTGGGTTTCACAAAGACGCAGTCTGATTGCTTAATTTTAAACATAGGTCGGGTACAATTTTTGGAAGACTAAACCATGGTAAAGAAAAATTAATGACCTACTTGTATGCATCAAATTGTATTGTTTTTCGATAATCCTTGATGTAAGGTCATTCATTTTTATTTACTTGCCATGGCTTTTACAAATTTTCAATTTGACAGTTCGCAGTACAATGGCGTGAAGGGACTTCAAAACCCAATTTAAAAAAAGTAATGGGTTGACTCTTGTAAATGTCAAAATTTCAACGTTTTTCAAATTCAAATTCAATTCGTTTATTGCATTTCATGTTGTACAATAAGGTCTTATATTATTGATAGGTCCAGGAACATGAACCCTGCAAGGGCACAGCAATGACTCTGACGTGGGTCAAAATTTCAACGGTTTGACATTGACACGCCGACCATAGATTTTTTATTAAAAATAAAAAATCTATGGTCGGTTTCGAAGGCAAATATCCCTTAAGTCAATCTTATTGCGAACTGTCAAATTATTAAATTTAAAATATATTTTTGGAAAAACCATGGTAACAAAAATTAATGACCTGCACTTTGTAGACCTACTGCACTACAGCAAAACTTAAAAAAAAAATGGTATCCAAAATTTGTGGCAAGCAGAGTTATTGTAATTTTTTGCCTAACGATCGAAAGGACCGGTTTTTTAGAAAATATCGAAAGTAGCCGTAGCCGCTCACAGTTTCGCATAATGCATAATGTATGGTAATTATATATATCGCATGTGCCATTCTTTGGAAGGAGTAGGTACAAAAGCATTGTATTTATTAAATTTGTATCATTTAGTGACGCTTGCACATATTTTCGTGATGTGTGTGTGTAGGAAATGTAGGTATGTAGTTATGTACCTATCTAAAAAAAATGTTGCACACAAAGCAGGTTAAAAAACATCATATATTATCATGTACCTACATATCATTAAGTACAACTTCAAAACTATTAAAATCATCTCCTTCAACCAAATAAAATCAAACTATAGAGTAGGGTATAGGCCATAGTTGGTATCTGCTTAAGAGGCCTTATTCCTTTTAAAATATATTTTTCATATTATAACAAATAAATTCATAATTTCAACCAACTTTTTGAAGCGAATAATACTTTTCCGTGAGTTCTAGATAGTAACATAGCTATTTCATGCATAAATTACGTGCAGTAGAAAATAGGTTGAAAAATACAGTTTCTTCAAGAATTTTGTCTTGTAGTAGTTAGTCAGTCATGTCAGTAGTTTTTGAAACAAAAATAAATATCAATGAAAAAATCAAATTGTAGGTTTCAAATA
This sequence comes from Apotomis capreana, assembly GCA_947623375.1. Taxonomy (NCBI): domain Eukaryota; kingdom Metazoa; phylum Arthropoda; class Insecta; order Lepidoptera; family Tortricidae; genus Apotomis; species Apotomis capreana. Next base: position 1,790,319 of record OX392522.1, read on the forward strand.
TATACCCTGTTTTAAGTATTTACATTGATAATATGTTAAGAAACATGTTCGATCATAGATAAAATGTCTAACAATCAGTATTGTTGAACGGATAAGTAGCCTTTAAGTACTTGTGCGTAAATGCAAATTGAATAACACTCCATCATCTACATGCCCTTAACGGGTTTAGCGCGGTGCAACTCTCCTGCGATTTGTTTGCGGATGGATGGACGGTCGTTGAAAGAGAGTGTCTGAAATTATGCGAGAGTCTTGCCAATTAGTCTGTGATGTATGTATTAAATTTAGTAATTGTGTGTGTGATAATTTAATCTTATTTAATGTATCTGTGGAATAATATAATTTAATTTTTAAGAATTTTGTAATGACTTGGGTGTAATCCTGTAATGTTGCGATTTTCTTCTTATCTAAAATAAATAAATCATAATTTAATAATACATACTAAGGAGTCCCTAATAATTACTAGAATCATGCAACGCAACCGTTTTTTTCCCAATTTCGCACAAGTTTGATAGTTGATACGAGTGATTCACGCGATTATGGGGGCGTCTTATTTCGTAGAAATACATTTTCATATCAAATGTCACTTTGGTATAATTTTGAAATGATATCAACGTTTCTCAGTATGTTGATATATCGTATATATATTTCATTTGAAGGCACGACAATTTTATACATAATATCGACCTAGTCCCGAACCAAGCAATGCTTGTAATATGGGTAGGTACTAGACGACGATATACATTAATATATAAATAACATCCATGACCCAGGACCTGGCCGGGATTCGAACCCGGAACCGCTGGCTCAGTAGGCAGGTGGTTGCAAACTGCGCCAACCGCGTTGTCAAATAGATAATGATATACATAAGATGTTCCCATTTGACAATTTTGTCATAAATTTTAGTTTTCCTTACGTTTATTAGCGAAAACCAGACAATCGAGGTAATCGTGTCAAGAGCAACTGATGGCATTTAATAGCTTATTGCCATCTCTATAAAGGGATTTATCGTATTGTTATCGTAGACTAGCACGTATTTAACCTGGTAAATAAGGATAATACAGGTTATTTACTTATTTATGTGTGAAGTTGCGTAAGAACGAAACTATCACGAGAGCCGCGCTTAATAAAATCATCCTCCTAGCCTTTGTCCCATTTTTTGAGAATGAATTCTCAATCGGGGTCGGCTACCTAAATCCCAAGATGTGGCGTAGGCACTAGTTTTTACGCAAGCGACTGCCATCTGACCTTCCAACCCAGAGGGGAAACTAGGCCTTATTGGGGCTTAGGTGGTTTCCTCACGATGTTTTCCTTCACCGAAAAGCGAGTGGTAAATATCAAATGACATTCCGTACATAAGTTCCGAAAAACTCATTGGTACGGGCCGGGTTCGGACCCGCGACCTCCGGATTGAAAGTCGCATGCCCTAACCACTAGGCTACCACCGCTTAATAAAATAAGTACATAAATACATGATTATACATATTTTCATAAATTTATGAAACATGACACGCCTCTGTACCTCTCTGTTCTCTGTAGAGGCGTGTGTCGCCTCTATAGGCGAGTTCGCATATATTCGAACATCTCATTTTTTTGTGGGTACACACCACAAATTTTATTTAAACCTTTCAAATAAACAATGCAAAGATCGACTTACGAAGCATAAGGAAAAAAATCGATAGGTTGCTTAGGAGTTAGGGTAGCGAAGTGGTTAACGCGCTGGACCGGCAATCCGGAGGTACCGGGTTCGATTCCCGGTCTCTTTCATCAGGTAATTCATTATTCAATTTTTCTTTAAGCTTTGATCTTTGTATCAATGGTTTAAATATGATGTGTTAGTATCGGCAAGATAATATCAATAAAAGAAAAATACAATACGATAGCGAAATCACTCAAAAGAGTCGAATATATGCCCAGCACCTCTAGCCCAACAAAAAATCAATTCAGCTGTTCGACGCTATGTTTAAAAAAATTACTTCCCGGCCTAGGCTTTCAATTTTGTATGAAATTCCTTTAAAGTTCTCTCGACTTGTTCCGCCCGAAACGTGATACTTCGCAGCCTGTCATACTCATAACGCCCGTTATGGCGACATTTCATTGCATGTTTAAGAAAAAGTTTTTGATATATCTGACGGCACGCTGGCAAATATAATGCCCGTTGTTGATTGTTTATTTTGAATATCCGATTTTCTGTTTACTTGAATCGTTTGTTTTGATTGTAAGATCGCAAACCGTAATAGTAACTAGTATTGTGTTTACATTGATAAAATAGTTGAGGGTATCTGAACAATTTGATTGACGTTAATAAAAATGTTGGAGGTATATTCTAGAAATAAGAGCGGGCAACCCCGAATAGGGTAGTGGGCAGGCGCCAATCGGTGACAGCTGGTCACTTGACTGACAGCTGAGCACGAGTGTGCATGCGTACTAACCTATTGGCTCTGAATCAGTGCTTATCTTTAAAATCTTTCTTTATTTCGATTTGTTGTGTGTTTAAATAAAACCAGTGATTATTGTTTGTGATAGAAGTGCATTTATTTCCGTGTTTCCGCCATCTTGACTCTATAATGAAAGATCTCGATGACGGAGGTTCTGCCGATCGTCCCGCCGACCGTCGCGACGCTTCTTTATCAGAAGTGGGATTACCCCGGGCACCCCAGGAGCAGAATGGAACCCAGACAGGTCAGACTGTACAATTATCACTTGACAACGAATGCGAACGTTGGAAATTTCTTTTTGAAATGCAACAACGAAATATGACCGAGTTAATTCGTGCCATACAAGAGCCTCGTACGTCAGAGCCAAAAATTACATTACCGGAATTTAATCCTGATGTTCAGGACAGCGACGCTCGTGCCTGGTGCGAAACAGTTGATTTATGTTTACAAGAAAAACCTCTTTCTGGTGGTAATTTGATAATCACAATGAGCAAGGCACTAAAAGGAAGCGCAGCATCATGGTTAGCACAGTCGAGCTTTGCCGGGATAACATGGCCTCAATTGAAGGATCTGTGTTTAGCCAGATTTGATTATGTCGAAACCCCTGCTGCAAACCTATGGCGTTTGTTTAACGGAAGTCCCAAGGAAGGAGAATGTTTATCGGCTTACGCCAGCCGATTTATGAGCGCCATAATGGCAAGATGGAAGTCTTTGTCAACGGAACAGATTGCGATTGCAGTTACACTAGCACATACCGCAAAAATAGAACCACGTCTTCAAAGACTGGCATTTACGACTGAAATAGACAACCGCATCAAATTACAACAGGAGCTCATGGCATTTTCTTTTAGAAAGAGAGGACCCCCAGTTCAAGAAAAAGTAATTTCAGTTGAACCGAAGAAGCCACGTATTGATACCTTTCGAAAGTGTTACAGTTGCGGCAAGAGTGGCCATTTGGCTAGTGAATGTCGAGGAAACAGTAGTCGTGATGTGAATACCACGAATACCACAATCAACAGTAACATACGTTCCGGAACTTCGAGTACCCCTGCACCCCTGCCGTCGAACGAAGTCAGCGCACAGAAGAGGACAATTACTCCAACCTGCTATAATTGCGGCGAACAAGGTCACATCGCAACACGCTGCCCCAGCAAGGATGCAAAAGCCGTCGATACAAGGATTGAACGTCGAGTGGATATCTGTGCCATCAAACCAGCTACTGACCACCTCTTGGATGAAACCGGTGAGAAGTTTTAATTTTGTTTCGATTCTGGTGCCGAATGTTCATTGATAAGGCAAAGCTTGGTAGATCGACTTCTCGGAAAACGAATGTACAATGCCGTAACATTACTAGGGTTAGGCAACGCAAGTATAAATTGCAACTCACAAGTCATGTCAACGGTCTCTATTCAAGGCTACTCAGTTCAGGTATTATTTCATGTGGTACCTGAATTCAGTATTTCCGAGGACATAATGATAGGTAGAGATTTACTCGCGTTGGGCTTTTCAGTGGAAATTTTTGAGAATAGGCTTGTACTAAAGAAAACGAAAGTTGTTTCGATCTGTGACGTAGGCTTTAAAGTAAACAATTTTGACAGCATAGATACTGACGTAACGGGACACGAACGACAACAGTTAGTTTCAGTTCTTGAAAAGAACTCTTAGCTATTTTGTGGAGGGCACACCGACTGGTAGAGTTAGTACAGGCCAGCTGGAAATTAAATTGATTGACCCCAACCGCACAGTGCAACGTAGACCTTACCGTTTAAGTCCAAATGAAAGGAATGTGGTACGTAATCAAATTAAAGAGCTTTTATCAGCAGGTGTTATCCGTGAAAGCTGCTCTCCTTTCGCGAGCCCAATTTTGCTGGTGAAAAAGAAAGACGGCACTGATAGGCTCTGCGTGGATTACCGGGAACTAAATAGCAACACGGTACCTGATAGATATCCTCTGCCACTAATATCAGACCAAATTCAACGCTTAGTTGGAGCAAACTATTTCACTTCTCTGGACATGGCTAGTGGATATCGTCAGATACCTGTGCAGGAAGGGTCTATTGAGCGTACTGCATTCGTGACACCGGATGGGCAGTTCGAATACTTGTCCATGCCCTTTGGTCTTCGAAATGCGCCATCAATTTATCAACGAGCAATCAATAAGGCTTTAGGGCCTTTAACAGAATCATTTGCCGTCGTGTACATTGATGACGTAATTATTCCGTCACGTACGATAGAGGAAGGTCTTGAACGGTTACAAATCGTTATGAAAGCTTTGACAGACGCAGGATTCTCTCTAAATATTAAGAAATGTGCTTTCTTGAAGAAGAGAGTTGAATTTTTGGGCTTTGAAGTGTCCGCTGGCGAGATAAGGCCAAATCCGCGCAAGATTAGAGCTCTTACTGAGCTTTCACCACCCCAGACAGTTACGCAGCTACGCCAATTTATTGGTTTAGCTTCCTATTTTCGCCAATTTGTCCCGGGCTTTTCACAAAAAGCTGCACCCCTTTACGGTCTTACATCAGGGAAAGGAAAAATTCACTGGACACCCGAGTTGGAGAAAATTCGCAGAGAGATCATTGACAGACTTACTGACAAACCTGTACTCACTATATTCGACCCAGAGCTCCCAACAGAATTACACACGGATGCAAGCGCTGAAGGTTATGGTGCAATACCTACTTATGCAAAAAGTTGATGGCAAATTACGTGTCGTAGAATACTACAGTCGCCGAACCTCCAGCGCCGAATCCAATTATCACTCTTACGAATTAGAAACTCTCGCGATCGTAAATTCTATCAAACATTTTCGGCATTATTTGCAAGGAAAAAAGTTTTTGGTGGTAACAGACTGTAACGCTGTCAAGGCATCGAAGTCAAAAGTCGACCTCACACCACGTGTGCATAGATGGTGGTGTTTCTTACAGACGTTCGATTTTGACATCGAGTACCGTCAGGGGAAGCATATGGGCCACGTTGACTTTTTGTCGCGTAACCCTAAAGGGTTAGTAGGGCCACACCAGTTCGAGCAGATAAGGTCGAACAGAAGCGAATTAATTTGACTGAAATTTCAGACACCTGGCTACAAGCTGAACAGCAAAAAGACGATGAAATCAAGTCGATTATTACCAAACTCCAGGCGAATGATCTCAATAGCGATATTGCTAAAACGTATGAAATCAGGCGTGGTCTTCTATATCGAAAAATTGATAGGAATAACAAGAGTAGTTGGTTGCCAATAGTGCCTAGAGCTTTTCAGTGGGCCATAATAAATCATGTTCATGAAAACATTATGCACTTGGGGTGGGAAAACCTTAGAAAAGGTTTATTGTCACTTTTGGTTTCCGCACATGAACAAATATGTTCGGAAATTCGTAGAGAACTGCATCACGTGTAGAGTGGCAAAATCTAATTCGGGTAAAGTTCAAGCTGAACTACATCCGATCCCAAAAGTCACAATACCTTGGCATACAATCCACATGGATGCAACGGGAAAATTAAGCGGGAAGAAGGACACCAAAGAGTACGTTTTTGTGTCTATAGATGCTTTTACAAAGTTTGTGATATTATATCACACACGAAATATAGACGCAAATAGTGCCATCAAGGCGTTGAAACATAATGTTTCACTTTTTGGTGCACCTCAACGTGTCATTGCGGATCAGGGTAGATGTTTCACAGGAAAGGACTTTAGGGACTATTGTAACGCACACAATGTTAATCTACACCTTATAGCAACTGGCAGTAGTCGTGCAAATGGGCAGGTAGAGCGGGTCATGTCTACGCTAAAAAATATGCTGACAGCTGTTGAAACAAGTAGGAATAGGTCATGGCAAGACGCGTTACCTGATATCCAACTGGCAATCAATTGCACTATGAGTCGGGTGACAAAAGCAAGTCCCTTAGAATTATTGATAGGAAAGGTTGCTAGGCCTCTAGACTTGATGACGTTGGACAATGACGAGACAGACATAGATTTAAATTCTGTTAGAGAACAGTCGGCACGAGAAATAGAAACTAGCGCTTCTTACGAGAAAGGCAGGTTCGATAGTACCAAAGCCAAAGTTAAAAAGTTCAAAGTTGGTGATTACGTACTTTTGGAAAACCACGAGCGTAACCAAACTAAATTAGATCCAAAATTTAAGGGGCCATATTTGGTGGCGGAGTTGTTGGATGGCGATAGGTACCTACTGAAGGCTCTCAACTCTAATAGAACTTACAAGTACGCGCACGATCGTGTGCGTGCTATGCCAGAGTGTTATGTTCCATTGGAGTTGAGCGCCGGACTAGAAGCCCCTATTAATCAGGCTGAGACAGAATGTGCCGATGACGGCGCTGGTAAGTAATTGTAATTACAACCATCTTGATTGCGTAGTACCTATGTTACCCGATCTTTGTTCATGCGTCACATTGACAAGCCTGTGTGGCAACGACAAGCCATAAATGAGCCTGAGTGGTACCAATGAGTCTGTGTGACACTGACTAGGCCTGTGTGGCACTGACTGGCCTGTGTGGCACCGACTGACCTGTGTGGCACCGACTGGCCTGTGTGGCACCGACTGGCCTGTGTGGCACCGACTGGCCTGTGCGGCACCGACTGGCCTGTGTGGCACCGACTGACCTGTGTGGCACCGACTGGCCTGTGTGGCACCGACTGGCCTGTGTGGCACCGACTGGCCTCTGTGGCACCGACTATTCTTTGTGGCTATGACAGGCCTGTGTGGCAAGCTCTTTCTAAACAACACTTAGAGTCTGTCAGATACATCTTACCACTGTGTGTGATTAACATTGGGTCAGGGTGACCGAGTAGAGCGTAGTGTTAACCACTCTCTTTTACTTGTTCGCAGATGCTGGAAATTTTGAGGAACATACGTCCGCACACGAGGACGTGTGAATACGCAGGACGGCCGTGACGGCGCGCTGGCAAATATAATGCCCGTTGTTGATTGTTTATTTTGAATATCCGATTTTCTGTTTACTTGAATCGTTTGTTTTGATTGTAAGATCGCAAACCGTAATAGTAACTAGTATTGTGTTTACATTGATAAAATAGTTGAGGGTATCTGAACAATTTGATTGACGTTAATAAAAATGTTGGAGGTATATTCTAGAAATAAGAGCGGGCAACCCCGAATAGGGTAGTGGGCAGGCGCCAATCGGTGACAGCTGGTCACTTGACTGACAGCTGAGCACGAGTGTGCATGCGTACTAACCTATTGGCTCTGAATCAGTGCTTATCTTTAAAATCTTTCTTTATTTCGATTTGTTGTGTGTTTAAATAAAACCAGTGATTATTGTTTGTGATAGAAGTGCATTTATTTCCGTGTTTCCGCCATCTTGACTCTATAATGAAAGATCTCGATGACGGAGGTTCTGCCGATCGTCCCGCCGACCGTCGCGACGCTTCTTTATATCTATCTATATATATAAAACTCAAAGGTGACTGACTGACTGACATAGTGATGTATCAACGCACAGCCCAAACCACTGGACGGATCGGGCTGAAATTTGGCATGCAGGTAGATGGTATGACGTAAGCATCCGCTAAGAAAGGGTTTTTCAAAACTCACCCCCTAAAGGGGTGAAATGGGGTTCCAAAGTTTGTATGGGGAAACAAGATTAGTTAGACTATTTTATTCGAAACTTCACAGGAGTATTTCTAACAATAAATGAGTAAATACGTGTTTCAGGTTTTTTGAAAATTCAACCCCTAAAAGGGAGAAATGTGGTGACAAAGTCTGAAAATCAGCATGGGTATTGTTTTTATGGTTTATCGGGTCGCTGATTACGAAAACCGCAACGATTTTTAAATCCAAAGTGGCGGACGTGAATTAACATCTTCCCTGTTGGGGTGAAATGGGGTTGAAATGTCTAAATACTAAACCGCTGGTTCTAGAGAGTTCAAATTTGGCACGTAGGTTCCTTATAAGGTGTAGGGGTGCACTAAGAAAGGATTTTTCAAAATTTACCCCCTAAAGGGTTGAAATAGGGGTTCAAAGTTTGTATGGGGAAAAAATATTAGACTATTTTATTGAAAACTTCCAAGGAGTATTTCTAACGATAAATGAGTAAGCACGTGTTTCATGTTTTTTGAAAATTCAACCCCTAAAGGAGGAGAATATGGTGACAAAGTCTGAAAATCAACAAGGGTAATGTTTCTATGGTTTATCGGGTCGCTGATTACCAAAACAACAACGATTTAAAAAAAACAAACGTGGTGGACGTGAAATACCGTCTCGCCTGTTGGGGTGCGATGGGGTTGAAATGACTAAATATGAGTATGGGTGTAATTTTTATGGTTTGTTGGGACGTTAATTACGAAAATGCCACCGATTTTGAAATTTTATTTGTGGTCATGAAGGTGAAGATCTGTACAAACAAAATGGTTAAGGATAGACGTAGTTAAAATTAATTAGCGCAGACAATTCGTCAACAACAACTTTGTGATACGTGAGACATTCTTTGGCACAGTTGTCTAATAAAACAATTTAAAAAGTCAATAAAATTAATGCGCAGCAAATGTTAATAAAATCTACAATTAGCAAAATGGGATGAGAAGCCAAATTCGTCGTTTCCAATTACATCTGCGGAAGCGCCATCGGTTAGTAAAAAATGTTTGTCTTCTCATCACGCTGAAACGACGGGACGAATTTTTACCAATTTAGGTTAAATGAGCTGCAAAATTGCATGGACCATTGATGAATGAATTCATTGATAAATGGGCCATGCATTTGTTCAGCCCATAGTACAAGAACAGATCCAAAGTGGTTAATAATACTTTAAATAAATTTGATTATATATTGTCAGTTACGAACAAACTAGTTAAGTACAAATGGAACTAATAAAAGCGTGTTAATTTAAAATCATCGTTCGAATAGCATAAATTTAAATAAGGATGTCCGTTACATACCCGTGTGATAAACCCGAGATATTGCTATTAGGGATATCGCAATGCCCTATCGAATAAAGTCCGAGATCCCATTAAATATCAGGGTATTTTGATGAGCTAGAAATGTATCGTAAAGAGAATTGTAGTACAGTCAATTGATGATTCTTGAGACATTGAGCGTTTGCCAAATATCCGCGCAGGCGATCAGCGTTCGGTTCCGGGGAGGACGTACCAAGGGAAATACCTAACTGATAGTTAATTAGAAGACAACACGTGAGTAAAAAATACCCCTATTTTCAACCAATTTTAAAAGGAGGTTCTCAATTCAGATGTATACATTGTAGAATGACCCTATCAGGTATGCGTTCCGCTTTTAGATAACTTTTCTTAGTACACCCGTGTACCCGTTTCCCGGTATTTTCTTATCCGTAACTAGCTACCCGCCCCGGCTTTCCACGGGTGCAATGCTATTATAATGCATGTATTATATATTATGAATCTTTCTCTTGAATCACTCTATCTATTTAAAAACCCGCATCTTAATCCGTTGCGTAGTTTTAAAGATCTAAGCATACATAGGGACAGACAGCAGGAAGCGACATTGTTTTATACTATGTAGGTAGTGATTATTTGAATGCATCGCAACGCCATCTGGTTTTGACGAATGACACTTTTTTTGGTCGCATAGTTCGTCTGTTGACTAAGACTATTTCGTTGGTTCGCTTTCTTTTGGATTTGTTCGGGTCCTATCCGATAGGTTTCGCTGCGGATTTACATATTAGTAGTAACCTTTTATGGAGTAATGACTGGCAAAATGGTCGTGAGGTTTTTAAGAGGCCTTATTCGTTTTAAACTCTATTTTTTTCATAATATTATGACAAATATATTGATAATTTCAATCAAATTTTCCCTGAGTTCGAGAAACTAAACTAACTTAGCTATTTCATTGCATGCAGTCGAAAATAAGTATTAAAAAACTGGTTTCTGCGAGAATTTTGACAAATTCGAGTAGATTTTGAAACAAAAATTATCAATGAACATTTCAAACTGTAGGTTTCAAATATATACCAATAAATTGCAATGGCCCTGTTCTAAGTAGTAACATTGATAATATGTTAAGAAACATGTATGATCATAGAGAAAAATGTCTAAAACAATCAGCATTGACAAGACAAGTGTGAGAGTAATTAGAATTACGATAACGCGTGAATCGCGACTTTGACCCCGTTCCGACGGTTTATTGTTTTGTTTGTCTTTTGATCTAAATCTAGGCAGGCGGTAGATATGTATACAAAATATGTCTGCGAAATATGAATAACACAAGTAACAAAAAGTTCTATAAGCAGGGCGTTTTGTCACCAAACAGTGATATAGTCGGCCTATTACTGGTATCCATTGTGACTGCTTGCACCATAAAGGTTTTTAACAGAGCGTTTTAATTCTATAAATTAAAGAGCAATTAAGTTCTATATTTTAGCTTTTAGAACGCTTACAGGACCATACAAAAGAATCTTTAAAGTGTTGCACTTTACTAGGTATTAAAGAAGCGGCTATGGTACTATTTCGTACTGTAAATGAACTTACTGACACTGTTATGTATCCATTTTGCAATGAAACTGCGTCAAAACTACTTTTACAGTACTGACTCTGTAGCAGTGTTTAAAACATTATTACAGGATCAATTTGCACTAAAAAAGTACTCTGTACAAGCATTACGTACCGTTTAAGCTTCTTTAAAGCTTCCTCAACTTGGCTATGGGGCTAGTTCTGTAAAAGTGATGAAAACTTTTCTATTGTACTAATTAGTACTATAGCGACTCCTTGTGCAGTTGCTAAATAACTTAAATTCTAAATAGCCCTTTAAGTGAATTTGTATTACTTCTACAAGACTAAAACGTGACATAAAAGCGTTAAAATTATTAATTAAGGGACTAATTAGATCTGCGGGCCTAAGATGGTTGCTTTTATCAAGCGATAAATAAGTGACAAAGCACGTCCGTCACGTTTTGACAAATGGCGAGTGTGAGTGACAGATGCTTTATCACTTATTTATCACGTGATAAACGCAACCATCATTGGCCCCCTGTAGCAGTTTATTAGTATCATTTATATCACTAGTAAAAATATGGCCGCTGATTACGCCATGATAGCACATATTAGTAGATGGCTGGAGCCAATGTGTAGGTACTATAACAGCCATAGTCTTAATTATATTAATTTATTTAAAATTAGATTATTATGAGGGCGCATTGTCAAATTTGAAATCAGCTTAATGGATTTATCAATACATTTTTGTTCGCAAGTGTTCATATCCTTATGATTACCTACACGTTACGTTTAGTAACAATGAAGTATAAATAACTTATCGATATTTGTTTCTTTCAATACCAAAATGGCATTTGACACATCAATAGAATAAAATGGAAAACAGTTTTGACGACAAATAACACTGGAATCATTTACAGAGCAGAAAAGCACTAAAAACATGTTTTGGTGGCTTTTATAGTGCAAATTCGTGACATGATAGTTGCTGACAGCACTATTTTAGTACTAAAGAGCGTTTCACGACACTTTTATTCTTCAACTACAGAGCTGATTTATCACCGTGGGAGCTTTTATGTAATGTTTAATAGAATTAATCAGTGATAAAACTAGGGCCTCTTTGGGGTTCTGTAAACATTTACAACACCGTTATAGTGCTGATCATGAACACTATTTAGCACGTCCAAAAACATTCCCAGGACTTTTATAGTACCAAATTGTATCCTATCTCAAATTCGTAACATTGTTTTCCATCTGTAACGTAATGATAAATCGCAATGGCCCTGTTCTAAGTAAGTACGGGAGTCGCGTAGCAGCACGGATAGCTGCCCCTGATGAAGAGCTCCACATGAGTTCGAAACATGTCGGGCCGTTCCTGACAATTTTTACATGAGTTTAAACCATTTTTATAATTATTGTGGTTATGATCCTTTTTTCCGGGCTTGTAGTAAAGAAAAAAAGAAGATATTTTTGGCTCCTAGATTTCAATAGATTGGAATTTATATTACTAATTGCCTGTTATGAAAAACCTTGAAATACACCAAATTCCCACAGTAGTTTACGTAATTGCTAGATATCTTGTGGCTATTCCAATTAATTAAAAGTACATTGGATCAATTGACTGTTCCTGAATTGGACACAACACGCGAATCTATTGTTACAAAAGGCTCGGATTTATAATGAGAAATGCACGTGACTTTGACGATTCGAGAGCAATCAAAATCCTCTATATGGCTCTCGTCCGAAGTAAGCTTGAGGTTGCTTGCATTGTTTGGAATCCGTTTGAAAGTACTTATATCTTGCTACTTGAAAAAGTACAAAAAGCGTTCCTCAGATTTCTATACAAGAAGTTGTTCCATCAATACCCATTCATGTATCCAACAAAGTTTTTACTGGGTACACTAGGATTTAACTCTCTTCAAGTGAGACGTAACCACAAGCTGCTTTTAACGACTTGCAATACTTTGCGTGGCCACTCAGATTGCCCCGAACTGGTAGAACAGACTGTCAGACTTGTTGTTCCATTTGTTCCCAAAATTGCTCTCAGACCCCGAAACTGTAATCTCCTCGCTGTCCCGCTAACACGCACAGTAGCACACAGAAATTCCCCCATCGTTTTTGCTCTCAAACTTCTAAACGCGCTGCTGTCATCTGTACCAGAGATTGATTTGTTTGCGAGTCGATGGACGGATGTGTGTCGAATGCTCCTGAGGTATTGTGAGGCGATGGATGATTGTGGGATTTCCTGACTTTTAAGTTTTATTTATATTCTTTTGAATGTTTATAAATTGTACAGTGTATTGGTAATAACTGTAATGCTGTATAAATTTTGTTTGTAAATAAATAAATAAATAAATAAATAAATTAATGGTTTTGTTTAGGCACAATGTTTTGATCTCTTGATAACGTAACCCTTAATTATATAGCCTCTTATTTTGTCAAAACATTCATGACAACAGGAAAGATATACCTACACAAACAGTAAACAACAGGATCTTATCACTAAAGAGTGATCTCTTCCAGGCAACCTTTGAGTGGCGGAAAAGTAATCAAGAAATCTACTAAAACATAATGTTATTAAAACTATCGTGAGACATCTTTACTAATTATAAAAACGGTATAAACTCACGTAAAAATTGTCAGGAACGGCCCGACATGTTTCGAACTCATTTGGAGCTCTTCATCAGGGGTAGCTATCCGTGCTGCTACGCGACTCGCGACCCACTGCACTTTTAATAGCTCTTCTTGCCGCCCTCTGCGCACGCGCAGATAGCGCGGTGCGAGGAGGGCAGGGCTCTTGCGCTGTCACTACTGGACTGTCTGTCACTGCATTTTCACTATTACCCACTGATACCACGCACACTTGACTTATTGTATCAACGACATTGTCTGAACGCGAGATGTTTGTTAACGCCGGAATCACAGGTTTCCATGCTGGAGGTAGAGCCCAACCACCGTCTCGGTTGAAATTCGGGCGCCGTCCAATTTCGATAGCTTCACGTATCTTCCGTTGTACACAGCGTTTCTCACGAACCAAGAACCATGCCTTATCGAAACGTACGAAATGGGACGCACCGGCCTCAACAACATGCTCCGCAACAGCGGAGTCTCTCGTATCCATTTTTCTGACACTGCGTATATGTTCAGACAATCTTGTAGAAACATTATGTCCCGTCTCTCCTATGTATGCCTTGCCACACTCACACGGTATTCATACACCCCAGGGGTTCCAAATGGATCTCTATCTTTAGGAGACCGTAGCAACTGCCTCATCTTAGTCAAAGGACGGAACCATGTTGTAATGCTATATCTATGGCGTAAAATGTGTCCGATGGTATCCGTCACACCTTTGATATAAGGTAAGTACGCACAGGCGCTCTCTCTACAGTCTGCGGGCGTTGTGCTGTACTGGGGCTCGCTACACGCTGACACTGTCTCCACTTATAGCCATTTTTCTCCAATACCTGTCGCACATGCGCTAACTCCCCATTTACGTATTGAGGGTCACATAAACAGAGAGCCCTATTAATAAGCGCCCTCGGGACTGAAGACATGTATACGAGACAAAACTCATGTTCTTTTAAGAATGTTTTTTTATTTTTTAACTTTAGGTATATGAACGTGACGCACTTTTTTCAGAAAAATAGTTTTTCATACAAATTTTAAGACGCTTTTGGCGTGTATGAGGTTCGAATGTACTGTGGTTGGTTCTGAGTAAGCCTAACAATTTTCTGAAAAATCATAAACTTTTTGAAAATCTCTCATTTACCATATATTATAGGCTAACAAGTGTCAGCCCAGGGATAGTAACGCTACAAACAGCTTTCATATGGCAATAATGAGCATACGTCATATATTTGCAATATTGAACGTCAATAGCGATTTCTCAAGGATTTGTCATCAACCAAATTCAAAACATTGTTTACCAGAATGCTGCTCAATCCTTCGTCCTTGTTGCGAAATTAATAGTAAATCCTGTTGAAAAAACTTCACTTTCATCACTGTTGTGATATTATTATGCAAAAATTACTTGCAATTTGCGAAATATTTAGTCCTGTTTAATTTTTGTTTATATCAGTGACATTCACCGACTTTTAACGTCAGTTATTAAAAATGTGTCGTTACCAGTAAAATAAATTAGTACCACTAAAATCCGCAATATGGCGCGGGCCGAAAAACACCCTGTTGGGCTAATAGGCTAGTAGACCCAGTTTTGAAATATATTTGAAATGATTAATAATGATCTTACTAGCTCTAAAAAAAATACCTTGTATTTTTGTGAAAGCTAGAAAGCTAAATTTTATCAATTGAAAATTAGAAATTTCATGAACAGTCAAAAACGCCGTCCGCCATTTTTGCCTTTTACTAATCTGTGGCGCGACGTAGAATTACCTGTAAATATTCGAAATTCGACCGTCGTATAGTGCCATTCCGCTCACTCCAATATACTTTACAGCAGATCGAGTGGGACGGCACTATTCGAAGTCGTCAAAGTAGACTTTCAGTTATCTTTACAGGACCAATGACGTCACTATCATAAGTGAAAATGGCGGACAGCGTTTTAAGCATTTCAAAATACAGATTAAAAACCATATTTTCAAATTCAATTTTTTTACCTAAACTTCATTTTTATGAATTGAAAAATATATATTTAGGTTTCCTTTGCTAAATACTATACGGAATAAACATAAGTTTATTACAATTTCACATGAGTCAACTAGCCTATTACTTTGTTCGGTCCTGTGGTGCCTGTGGTAAGGCTTGAGGCTTGCACTATCGCGATCGTTCAAATAAAAGCAATCATGATTGCCAATCGTACGAGTACGTTAATGATTTCCGGATCCCACATTCACTTGCAAATTGAATAGCCGTTCACAGAACTTATGAAACGTTGACGACAGATAGACAGAAAATACGAGTATGTATATTATGATGTCGATACCTTAAGCTTGAACAATTAAGGTCTCTATAGAAGATTCATTCATTTAATTATACTTACATGTTGTCATACATAGTAACACTTCCATTAGATACTGATAAAAATTACAGCAAAAAAGGTTCCGTGAAATACGCCAACTTTGCCTCCACAGGGAACTTTGCCCAAAACACTACTTAAAAAAAGAAAAGTTACTGTAGAGATTATGGCAACATTACTATTTTTAGTGGAAAATAGATTATATCTGTGGTATCACTGGGAATCACATTTGCGCGCAACTTCATTCCGTAACGTGTTGGAACTAGTCAAATAAGGTGCGTGATTTGGCGGGCCAATTCTAGGTGAACTTCTGGTGTATTTTTTACAGAATGGGGAAGCTTCAGGTGAATGTATCTTATTACTTGTTATAAAATAAGAACTGTAGATCATTTTTACTGTAGTTTGTACTAAAAATACTTATTAAAACCAGAGTTATGAGGGTGGGCAATGTTATACAGTAACTTGCTAACCTATGAATGCTAACATTGCCCAGCCTAAAAAAAGGGTTAAGGTTGTCACCTTGTCGTAATTTTACCCGACTGCGTAAATAAAGGAGGGTTATGTATTTAAGGTAAGGTAAATTGTATTTTTAATAAGCCGTTGTACTTTTAGCAGTAGCTGCATGTCATGTTATATCATGTCCATAAAACACAAAACATAGAATATTCAATTATGACAATTTTTATTTAGATTATTTTAACGTGGAGTAAAAAAATAACCGCCTAACTATTAGTACCCAATATTAAGCATACATTTTTCATTTCGATAATGGTATTGGTAAAGATGGTTTACTCAACCAAAAGTGACAACCCTGACAATTTCAAACTGCTTGATTCGGCTTGTATGGAGTAAAAAAAAATACCTAAGTATGTAACATTGCCCACCCATATTGCACATGTGTTTGTATAGTTAAGACCAAGATATTTACGTGGAACGCCATTATTACCCCAGATTTTATACTGATCCTTATCTTAACGTTGTAGGGGCTATAGTTACGAAAATAATCGATTTGTGCAATGTTGGCAAAAGTTTAGATAACTTTACCCGAGGTGAAAATTGATAAAAAAAGTTGGTTAAATGTAGATTTAAAAATTGTTTCTCGTAATAAACGCATGCATATGAATACAATGGATGCGTTAGATAAAAAAAACTTTATCCCGTTATAGAAAAAAAGAGAGAAATTCGGGTTTTTTACGAAAAAAGCGGGCAAAGTTGGCATGTTTCACGGTTTACGATCCCTTCACGTGGAAACAGTAGAGGGCTACCACGGTGTAGCAATAAAATAAAAATCGTAATTACGCGGAACAAAAAGTGTTATCGTAAGAAATTTAGTTTCATGGTAGGAGGGGGTCATTTCTTGCTATTGACACACAAACTAGCGACAGTTACATATATTCTAAAAATCGAAAATCTAATTTAAAATTAGTTTTCTAAGTAGAAAAATCGTTATTTAAGCAAAATCTTAAATAATAGCGCGATGCAGGAATTGTTTGAGCGTGCGGCGCCAGTCGTACAGCGCCATCTGCTGGTGAAAAAAACCTTCGTCCGCTCATCGCGTCAACGGCTTCACGGTTTTTAACCAATTTTGATACATCCAAAGATTATAGGTTACCTTTAACCAGGGAACCCACGATGGTTGTTTTATCACGTCATTTTTTTCATTTTCGTCGTTTTTAGGGTTCCGTACCCAAAGGGTAAAAACGGGACCTATTACTGAGACTTCGCTGTCCGTCCGTCCGTCTGTCACCAGGCTGTATCTCAAGAACGGTTATAGCTAGACAGTTGAAATTTTCACAGATGATCGCTATAACAACAAATACTAAAAATAAAATAAAATAAATACTTAAGGGGGGCTCCCATACAACAAACGGGATTGGTTGCGTTAACTTTGCACCTCATTTGTATGGGGCGCTATACATACCAGGTGCAGACTTAACTTAACCACTTAAGGATGGAGTGTTTGTACGGAACCCTCGGTGCGCGAGTCCGACTCGCACTTGACCGGTTTTTTTAGCATCTGTCACTCACTTCGCATTGTCATAACGTGACGGATGCTTTGTCACTTATTTATCGCGTGATAAAAGCAAGCATGATAGGTCCGTGACTACGGTAAAAAGAAAAAGCTTACGCGAAAGAAGTCGCGTAACAACCTGACCTCGAACCCGCGAACTTTTCCGAATCGCATAACATGTTACCTACATTAACCTTTGTACATCAGCGTTCAAATAATTTGTAAAACATATTCTTTGTCAGCCCAATTAAAAATTACTACTTAATTAATGTACGTGTCAGATGTCACCCTGTATAATTATTTGTTTACGTTACACGCACGCTTTGTCCACAATCCACAGTCACTAAATGCGGACGATTTGATAACTGTACCCTTACCAAGAGTTTACAGTGAGTAGTGATTTGTATGGATAATAGGCGTGCGGACATTGTTTTTTGAGGATGTCAATCGATTCTTATTTTTATTGGCATCAAATGTCTATATAAGACTACCTACACTTAGACTGATCTTAAAGTCAGTTCAACATTCCTACAGAGAACTAAAAACGCTCCATACAAATGGACTACCTGCACATGACGTCATATGTGGATTGGGTACCAGTATTTGTAAGGAGAAAATAAGTAATTTGCCATTTTCACCGTGAAAAAGTGCGTTTAAGTTCATGCTCGTCGTACAATTAATTGTTTTTAATGTAATTTAATTTAATTTATTTATTTCAGTAGGTAATTATGTAAATTAACAGTACGGAACCAAAACACTTACATAATGAGGTAATAATAATTAGTACTATACTAACACAGAAAACACAGAATATTGTTAAAGAAATACTAATCAGAAAATAAAATATGACAATTATTGCAGACAAAGCCACTAAATACTATGGCAGCTGTTAAGATAGAGCGCAATCAGTCTCACAAACGTACCCGTTTTGTTCAATTATGAGGATTCTAAAAACTATTTCTAAAAATTTTCGGGTAAAAAAAAGAAATCATAAAATTTTACGATTTGAAATCACATAATATTTAAAAAAAATAGTTTTTGTTTTTATTATTTTTCTTTGTATCATGACATATTGAGCTTTTATTCATATAACTAGGGACACTATGTTGTATAATTCAACATCAGTCACATTCCCCTATTGTAGTTCTACAAAGTATACCGCTAAGGTGCTGTACTATTCTCCATACAAATCGTTTACACTGTCGCTCGCGAGTACGGTCACGTCAACTCATGGTAACGGTACTGAGAATATGGCTGTCATGTGACTAGATAGGAAGTTCGTTGCAAACGTAAACAAAGATTACTCAATGTCAATAAATGATACGCTATTATTTAACACAATAACAAAAGCTATCAATAGAGATACGTTATTATTGGACGGACCAGTTAATTTGCATAGTTTAGTTCAACAAATCAAAGAATGAAACATTTGCAAAAATCTTGTATTGTTTATAGCTTTGATAACCCCCGATATTCTAAGTAAAAGTTTACACGCGTTTTGGAAACACTGTTTCGAACCATGCCCAAACTACCGAATTTTTATTTTTTTGCTTCAATGTAAACAAGTATCACGAGTTCAAGTTTTACGATATAATTAAAACATTTACAATACAATACAATCCAAGTACTCTTTATTGCGCACCTCACAACACAAACAGGAGAGATACAATGCAGACATTAGGGCTTGTGCACAAATCACGCCAGGTTCGATAGGGATGAGGGGATCGCAAAAAAATTACGACAGATCACGTTGGAAGGAGACCTCGCGTGAATCTTTCTACGTTGAAGAAAAAATCTAACACATGAGTAGGTAAAAATAAATCCAAATACCTAGACTATTTTACAAAATTCTGGCGGATGAAATACACCTTGGTAAACAATGAACCTCACCAAATATCACCAGGAGGGATGGGGGGTCAAAAAGTAGCCGAAAATACTGCGTAATTTGTGCACAAGCCCGTTTATTTTTTTTTATTTATGTCATAGGGGGCAAACGAGCAAACGAATCGCCTGATGGAAAGCGATTACCGTCGCCCGTAGACACGTGCAACACCAGAGGAGTCACAAGTGCGATGCCGGCCTTTCAGGTGGGAATACGCTCTTTTCTTGATGGTTTGAAGGTCGTATCGGTCCGGAAATACCGCAAGCGACAATTCATTCCACAATGCAGTTGTGCGAGGCAGGAAATTTCTAGAAAAGCGCACAGTTGTGGACTGCCAACTATCTAAGTGGTGAGGATGAAAGGATTGTCGCGTAGAACGATGGCGGAAAGAAGCGGCAGGAATCAATCCAAACAACTCCTCGGAGCACTCCCCGTTATACAAGCGATAAAAGATGCAGAGAGAGGCTACATCTCTACGTAGCGCCAAGGAGTCAAGCCGATCTGAAGTTCGCTGGCAGTCGACGATACGAATCGCTCTCCATTGAATACGATCTAAAGGGAGAAGCTGGTACTTGGGCGCCCCAGCCCACAGATGAGAACAGTACTCCATATGTGGGCGAACTTGCGCCTTATAAAGCTGTAGGCGATGGGCCGGAGTGAAGTACTGTTTCGACCTGTTGAGCACGCCGAGCTTCTTGGAGGCCAATTTAGCCTTACCCTCTAGATGTCCGCAGAAAAAAAAAAAAATAAATAAATAAATAAATAACACCTTGGTAAACAATGAACCTCACCAAATATCACCAGGAGGGATGGGGGGTCAAAAAGTAGCCGAAAATACTGCGTAATTTGTACACAAGCCCTTAGAGACCCGTAAACAACAGACGATCTTATTCAAATTAAGAATGTCAAAGTCAGAATGTCTCCTGTCAGGCTCAGCCATGTTTATACTTATAGCAAGCGCAACTATTGTTACATCATGTAACTTTCGTCGGTGAAATGTTGGCCGCGGGCCAGACCGCGCGGACTTGACCTTACGGCGGCCGAGGACAGCTGTTCGTATTTACCAACTGCGAACCATTGACTACTTCCCATTCAGTTCTTGTTGTAGGGCTGCGTATCAGTGTTCTACAGGATTCATTTTGGTGAGTTTGCAGTGAGATTTCATGACCTAGTTTTGGGCATCATGGTAACTCTCCGTAGTCTAGCCAAAACTGTGCTGCTTTGCTTCTACATATCTGAATCGCTGAGTAAAAGTAGAACCAAATCCCAGTCATTCTTTTCTCTTAAAACTAAAAAAAATATAATAGTAAAATAACCTGCATAGTGCTATTTATTAAGATTTTTCTTAAATAACGATACTACAAAACAGATTTTAAGAACAATTTTAGAATATTATAATAAACTCGTCTCTAGTTGGTTTGTCAATAGCGAGCAATGACCCCTACTACCACTTAAGTTCGATCATAAATTTGACCTTACGGCGGTCGAGGACAGCTGTTCGTATTTACCAACTACGCGAACCATTGACTACTTCCCATTCACTTCTTGTTGAAGGGCTGTGTCTGTGTTCTACGGGCTTACATTTTGGTGAGTTTGCAGTGAGATTTCATGACCTAGTTTTGCTTTCTTTCCGGCATCACGGTAACTTTCCGTAGTCTTGCGAAAACTGCGTTGTTTTGCGTCTTCATTTTTAAACGGCAGAGTAAAAGTAGAGCTATGTATAATGTAGGTATATACCAATCATCCTTTTATCTGAAAATCAAAAAAATAATAATAGTATTAAAAAAACTTGCATCATGTTTTATCATTAAGATTTTGCTTAATGATACTACATAGAAAACTGATTTTAAATACAATTTTAGAATTTTATAATATACTCGTTTCCAGTTGGTTTATCAATAGCGAGCAATGACCCCTCCTACAATTTAAGTTCGATCATAAACTTGACCTTACGGCGGCCGCGGACAGCTGTTCGTATTTACCAACTACGCGACCCATTGACTACTTCACATTCAGTTCTTGTTGAAGGGTTGTGTCAGTATTCTACAGGATATATTGGTGAGTTTGCAGTGAGATTTCATGACCTAGTTTTGGGCATCATGGTAATTAACTCACCGTAGTCTAGCCAAAACTGTATTGCTTTGAAATTTCTGAATAGCTGAGTAAAAGTAGAACTAAATCCCAGTCATCCTTTTCTCTTAAAACTAAAAAATTATAATAATAGTAAAATAACCTGCATGTGCATAGTGCTATTTATTAAGATTTTGCTTAAATAATGATACAATGATGATAGAATTTTATAATATACTCTTCTCCAGTTGGTTTGTCAATAGCGAGCAATGACCCCTCGTGCCATTTAAGTTCGATCATAAATTTTACCTTACGGCGACCGAGAAACCATTAAATACTTCCCAATGAGTCCTAGAAGGGTTAACAGGTTATCGGTGTCCGGCAAGATACATTTTGGCGAATATGCAGTGAGATTGCATGGCCTAATTCTTCCTTATCTCCGCCATTTTGAAACGTAACATTCTATATACTTATCGAATCTATTCACAACAATTTCATGAGAATTGGTTGAGAAATACGATCTGTAGCCGAAAACAGCTGGAAACTTTGACAACGGGACATCCGAACATCCGCATTTTAGGCCTAGCTGAAACGCTCAACTTAGTCAATAAAATTCTATACAATTACTAGAAGGTGCAACTCCGCACGCGTACATTTTTTCATACCGTAGTCGGGTAAAAAGTTTCTTATAACTATCTTTGGATGTCCTGCTATCCTTGTACCGAAATTGGTTGAAATCTGTGCAGCCGTTTCGGTGTGATGCGAGGACAAAGGAAACTATGAAAACAAATGGCGCCAGGCTGGCATCGAGACCCTACTAAGACTGTCTGACAAACGTTTGTCTGTCTGTCTGACAAACGTTGTTGCGTTAACTTTGTACCTCATTTGTATGCGACGCCATACATTACCAGGTGGAAACTTAACGTAACCCGGCCAGTTAAGATGGAAAGTGTTTGCATGGAACCCTCGGTTTGTACGGAACCCCGGTTTTCCTGAAATCATGACCCCTCTATATCTATAGATAACTGAATACAAATCCAATACAAATACGTTAAAAATCTAGAATTCTATAATACTTAGTTATATACAGGTATATGATCGTTTGTGCAACTGTCAAACTAAGTATCTCTGAGACGGGAACGACAGATACTCCTTTCATACTAGCTAATAGAAAACAAACCATATTTCCTTGATATAACGTTACCAATCATACTCATATAATAGAGAACCTATATTTCGCAGAAATCTGTTCAATACTGTGACTGTTGTCAATCATACGATTATAGACTTTATCAAATTGTTATCAAAGTCACTGATGCATTGGAATGTTTGATGATAACCGCCAGACAAACACTTGGTATTAATTCGATTGAATATTGATTTTTTAACCCGGAATCGTTTGATGTTTTTTGCTAATAGTTTTTTTAACAATAACATTGTATTGTTACGTCATATTTACTCGTATTAGTGATTGCTACATAAGGAACCGGTGATTGTAATTGGTATTTTGACGCAAATATGACGACAATTAAATGTAAAAGCCATACTATTGTGTTAAGTATTTAAAGTCGGTCCTAAAATAGAATTACAGTAGGTACGCGAGCTGATAATATGTCATTCGAGTTTCTACCAGTCCTTTGGCATTACGTACTTTTGAATTGATTTTATAATAAGTGATTTGGTATTTTGGAAAACTTAAAGTGTGTTTTTACTGTTTTTTTTTACATGATGTCCTTGCCCCGATGAAATATAAATAAAATCTTGCACAATAATTTCTGTTTTTTACCAGGTTTTCTTCTGATATTAAATATAAAGGATAAAAAACGAAATACCAACACATTTTTATATTTTCGAAAATATCTCAATTTATGATTGAAAGAAATATTTGAATACTTAGTTCCTAATTCTAAATGCGGCCAGTATTAGTCCCATCACACGAAATCATACAGTCGGGCTATTGCCACCTACTCAGGCAGATTTAGTATGGGAATCGTACCTCTGTTCTTTTTGTGTGTTGTGACTGTCAAATTTTCCACTGACTTCATGTAGAGGGCAGATTCTTAGATGACGCTGCTTTCGCATTTTATATTTTCAAAACTATTTGTGATAATAAAATTATTTGAAATTGAACACCATTTGAAAATTTAAAATGTTGTCAATTGTTATCGATGTTTACTAATTCATATTACTATGCCTAAGTTCCTTTACAACGCAGCCACTATAATAAAAATGAATCAATAAAAAACAAAGATACCAATTTAAATAATTACACCATCAATGTTGCTTTAAAATAAATAAAACAAAATATTGATTATTTCCTTAAACCCGAGTCTAGATTTAAAGTCACGCGCAAACAAAAAATATGAAAAAGCACGCATAGCCAAGTCGTTACACCGACGGCTACGGCGTTTAATACAGAAAGAGAATAACAAAATGCGCAAACGACTTTATAAAAGCGGGGTATTATTATTATGACCTATGGACCAGAATATGACGATAATTTAACGACGCGGTTGGCGCAGTTTGTACCTGTCTACTGAGACGGCGGTCCTGGGTTCGAATCCCGGCAAGGGCAAATATTTGTGTGATGAACTCGAATATGTGTTTCTGGGTCATGGATGGTATCTATATATTTATATGTTTAAGCTAAGCTTAGTACTACTTACGGGTACTATGTATATCGTCGTCTAGTATCCATAGTACAAGCTTTGCTTAGTTTGGGACTAGGTCGATTTGTGTAAGTAAAAAAAAAAAAACAGATCTTATACAGATGGTTCTCTATCTCTGTTTATATCCCCTCAAGATCAAACAAGCTCCGAACAAAAGCGCTTTCAAAAAATGTTTGCGTGACCTCTACGCTAGCAGAGTTGTGAATTCTTAGGTTATCTGATTAGTAGTTTCATCTATATTTATTTATATGTGTATATATTATATGAATATATGTATTTATCTAAATATTTATTTATTTAAACTTGTTTAAGTTAGTTGCACCGCCCACAATTTATCTGAATGCCTCATGGCATTAAGTCCGCCTTTTGTACGATAAGTTTTCTTTTGTGCAATAAAGATTAAATAAATAAATAAAGATTAAATAAATAAATATATTTTCGCAATAGCCTGAGCTTTGTAAAATCGGAAGGCAGAACCTTGCAGCCCCTTTTTTGTATAGATAAGTTAGAAGTCTTTTGGAGTGTGGGTGGTGAAACGTGGTCAACAATTGGCTTCGTAAGAAGGTCCAAAACTATAGCCTCAGGAGTCCTGTGATGGTTGCGTTTATCACGTGATAAATAAGTGTTAAAGCATCTGTCACTCACACTCGTATTTTATCAAAACGTGACGGATGCTTTGTCACTTATTTATGACGTGATAAAAGATAGGCCCGCAGAGCGCTGGAGCGAGCTACGCTCGGAGTTTTCTTTGCGTGATCAAATGACAAGTGAGGAGAACCGTCGGAAGACCAACTTATCAACTCTCTGGAGAGTTGTCCGTCATGTATTTATTATATGAACATCGAAAGTTTTGATTAAAATAAAACTAAATAGCAGAATTTTGAAACATTTTTTGAATCGCAATCGTTAAACTGTTTGAACTTTGAAACTACTTTGCATGTAAAAAATAATAATATATCCGCATTGTAATCTATAAATGGATAGTTCCAGTTTTTAGCAAATAAAGCCATTAAAAATAAAACAACTACGTTTAAGGTCTTAGTAAGGCCCTTATACAATTAATAGTAAGAAACCAAAAGAAACATATTATATTGGGCTTGGGTAGGTATACAGAGTAGAGAGAGCCCACACTAGCGTCTTTTGTGTGTCAGCGTCCTGCAGACGGCAACGCAACGTTCGCGCAGCGTCTCTGCCATTTTACAAACTTCAGCGTCTTGTCAGCCCAGCGTCACTGTCACTGTCCTACCAGCCCGAGATGCGGTAGAGAGTCACGTTGTCCACTATATCCGCCGCAGTAACGCTGTGCAGGCGCCGACAAAACGCTGGCAAAGCGCCAACATTCAAAAGGCGGTCGACGCTGCTCGAACGTTGTATTAAACTGACGCTAGTGTGAGGTGTACCTAAGAAACCAAAAGAAACACGGTTAGGTACATAGTAAAGTTCAACCAGTTCCAAGAACATACATGTACATATTTAGACATAGCTATGTTAAGCCCTAAGATATTTAAAACTAGTTTGAGACAAAGAGTTATTGCTGTCCTTACTTTTACTGTCTTACGAGCTTTTTACACTACATTTTATAAGAAAAGGATGGATAGTTTCAGGACAAAAATTGTGGTCTGTTATAGATATTAGATATGAAGTTCTACAAATAAAAATGGTTATAATTATATTTGGAGGACGTTATGCAAAAACGTGCAAAGTCGCTTATAATCTATACTATTCTACAATTCTAGATTTCTATTAAAAATCAGTTTTCTATGGAGAGGGGTCATGATTTCAGGAAAAATCGGTTGACATTATGTTCATTAATCAGATTACTGTTGAACTCAAATTCGTATAGTATTTACTTTAGCATAGGAAGCTTAAATAAAACCTGAAAGCAAAAATTAAAAACTAGACTTAAAAAATAAACTATAGTAAAAAAATGGCCCAAATCGCCGTCTATTGGCAGCGTGCCCAGAAGGCTACCAGCATTGCCGCGTTGTATGGCAATGCTGATCCGCTGTGCGAGATATGAACCAGCCCTCTGGTCACGCGTCAACTCGACTAACCTGCGGTTACACGCTTTAAAGACCCTGTGGGCGCTTTCACCACATGGCCTCAAGTCTCAACCCCAAACGGCTCAAATATACATCCGCTAATCGTCATTTGTTTTGCCATCTGTTTTTATAATTTCCTTTGTCCTCTCATCACGAAGAAACGGCTGGACGGATCTTAACCAATTTTGGTACAGGGATAGCTGGACATCCAAATATGGTTATAGGATACTTTTAACCCTACTATATACGGTATAAAAAAAATTACGCGTACGAAATTGCCGGCGCCCTCTAGTTTAATATAAACTTACTATCCATATGTCAATAAGTTCAAAATTCAATTTTAAGTGACGTGTGGGTTGGATCGTTTTTGCATATCTACGTCCATTTATGAAAATTAGAGGCCACTTTCTTCTATTTCGTCCGCATGGAAGAAGTTGTAGGTGTAGTGGACCCATGACCACCCATAGGAGAACTGCACTCATTGGCTCGGTATGGCACCAGCAGGTCAGACGTCCGTCACAGCCGGTGGCTCTCCCGTGACTGTCTTCCCACCCGTACTCTCGAGACAACGTCATACCTACCCACATAATAGGTATTATATGCAGATCCACAAACACTACATCCCTTCCTTATTTTAATATGTTTTTATAATCTGAATTTAATTTATTCTATATGTAATAATAATAATAGCTATGATTGTGTTATAGCTTAGATTGACAATGTATGATTATTACAAATAAAAATCTATCTATCTAATCGAATAAATGGGTGTAGTTTAAGACTCTCTTTCCAGAGAGATTCAATTGATTTATCGTCACTTGCAAGTCTTCTTATTGTAATTTTTTTAGTTTACTTTGACTGACTATATTATGAAGAGATAATCATTTCGTACAGGTATAAGGTCAATTTATTACGCTTCAAATTACTGCACATCTTTATCCATTTCCTTTCTTCCTTTCTCTTTCAAAATTGAGTCTCAGTCGTATCGAAGGTAGTCTTTTTTTTTACTACCAGGTTTTTTTTTCATTGGATTTAATCGACATTTTGACAGCAATAAATGTAATTCCCAGCTAGCTCTTTGTTTTAAAAATTACCATTCAGTGACTAGTTCTACATCTGTATTATCTAATGATCGACAGACCCAGGGACCCAATTCGAGAATGCCGTTTGAGTGATCGCCAAGCGTCGAATCTCTATTAGATAACAGTGATATCGCCATTGAACTGTCATTAAAATGCGATGAGCTTCAAGTGACATATCTCATCTCAATTTTTGGAAATACGAAGCCGATAATGTAGGTATGTCAAAAAAAATATTATTCATGCATATGAATTTCTGTTTTGAACGAAACGTAACTGACTAATTTCACGCACTACGCGGTCAAATAAAAGTATGCGCCTGTTATTTATGCCGTCACATACAAAGGAAACGCAAATTTAGCGCGTCCAAATTGACGAAGTTGCGATGTTCTAAGGAGATCGCCACTTGTCAAGTAGGCACACGTCAAAAGTGACGGATGGCGATGAAATGGAGAGATCTCCATTATCTCTCTAAAATTGGTAGAATACCCCCCCAGGATCGCACAACTGAATATTATTAGATCACAGTTATTTTTATCAGACGTGTAATTCAAGGGTTGTTGTCAAACGGTTTAATCAAAAGTTCGTCTGTAAAGCTCAGAATTCAGTATGATATTATTTATCTGACATAGAATCCAACTACGTGATACTAATTCAATACGATTCGGTATATTTTTAACCTGTTCCCACATTGGCTTACAGGATTAATATTATATATTACACAAGAAAGAGGGCCAAGTAGAACGAATCGTTTAGAACAATGAACTATAATCAAGGTAATAACTTTTTACCAAAATAAATTACTGGACAACATTCAATAGCTCGTCTTCATAACATGACCAAGCAAACAAGCCAAAACATGATGGAGTCTTCTCATATCTCTATTTCTTTGACAGTCATGCTTGGCGCGTCCGCAAGCAAGTAAAGTTTATTATATTTTATATGTAAATCAAGTTGATTTCTCATATTAAAACTACCATTAACTTGGCGCGTCCGCACGCAAGTAAAGTTTATTATATTTTATTTGTAAATCAAGTTGATTTCTTATATTAAAATTACCATTAACTTGGCGCGTCCGCACGCAAGTAAAGTTTATTATATTTTATTTGTAAATCAAGTTGATTTCTCATATTAAAACTACCATTAAAACGGTTTGACTTATTTCCCGTGTTTCTACTTAATAAACATTAACTTAACACGCATGGTTTAAAATTTCATGTAGGCCCATACCGCCGTAACATATTCACGCATGGTTTACAATTTTGTGTAGGCCCATACAGCCGTTATACATTCACGCATGGTTTACAATTTCATGTAGGCCCATACAGCCGTAACACATTCACGCATGGTTTACAATTTCATGTAGGCCTATACAGCCGTTACACATTCACGCATGGTTTACAATTTCATGTAGGCCCATACAACCGTAACACATTCACGCATGGTTTACAATTTCATGTAGACCCATACAATCGTAACATATTCACGCATGGTTTACAATTTCATGTAGGCCCATACAGCCGTAACATATTCACGCATGGTTTACAATTTAATGTAGGCCCATACAGCCGTTACACATTCACGCATGGTTTACAATTTCATGTAGGCCCATACAGCCGTAACTGATATCGTATCTACTGCTGGTCGAGGGGACTTTAATAAAAGGACATATGTCTGAAATGTAACTTCTTGGTATCCGCATAGGTAAGACGTTAATCTATAACAAGCTGAAGTTAGAGATGAAATAATCAAATAAAATCGTACAATGAACTGTGAATGACTGTTTTATTTTCAATTTTAGCAGTCATTCTTGCAAGCGTTGCTGCGTGCATGAAATAAGAACTTTGTTACAGAATGCTACAGTCCGTCAGACTACGGCATACGGCATTAGTCAAAGATAGTTGCATATCGTTTATTCAGTTTAATTTAGGAAATATCAATTAATGATAAAAGAAGGGGGGCAGAGATATAAAATGACTTATACTATGAAACCAAATCGCCCCATGTTTAGTGATTTATTTGTCACATCCAAATTTATACTTTATATTTAAATTCGTATAAGTAGGTACTGCAACAAGTAGTAGCTGCCCATGAAATGCAGTCAGCCCTTTTACTTCTAAATATGTCATTATAAAATTCCAAAATTAAAACTTCTGTACACCGAAGATACTCTTCACAGAAACAAGTGAAATAGGCCACTCAGAGATCACTGAATTGGAACATATTCGTTTTTAGATAATTGTGTACCCATATGTCTTTGCGCGCTAATCGCGCCCCCACGACCAGTCTGATTTTAATCACCTTCAGCACCCATGCAGCCGGACATCCACACACGGTTACCGGCCACCACGGAGAAGAAAAGTCACAACCCATTTCCTCCTCTGTGCGAACGAAGCCCGCGGTCATGCTCTATTTAGGATGAATGTTAGAATGAACAAATAAATAACGAAATACCCTACATAAATCGAACCAACCCCACAGCAAGCCGCGGCAGGCCCGTACCATGGGCACTAGACGAAGATAATTATAGATAAATCATATTTATAATCTTCCACAGTAATACTACCGATGTCAAATATAGCGTTTTTTAATCGGACATATCAATACTAGCAGCGCCGCGCGGCGTCACCCGCCCGTCCCACGGGAACACCACACATTCTCGGGACAAAAAGCAGCCCATGTGTCAATCCAGGGTACCGCCCCGCACCATAATCCATAAACACTGGTCCAGCCGTCCGAGCGCGAGGAAGCAACTAACACACACACAAACACACTCACAAACCCTCGCCACAAAACAAAATGATCCAAAAATGTTAGACTCAATGCCTCAAGGCATTCTCCGCCAGTCAACCAATGGGTCGAACTGAAACATAAATGTAGGAAGTTAAAAGACCACACAGATTATATTATACTCATTTACATCATCATATATTTAAGAGCTAGGGTCTTGTCTGTGCAGTAACTTTCAACTTAATCTACATTCCGATTTTTGTTTCTTTATAATAAAATAGTAAAGCATTAGCTTATTTTATTTCCTTCATATATTTTCCTTCTTTTTTGTCCTGGATTTCCCCTTTCCTTTTTTCTACTCGAAAGAACGCTCGTAGATCCACTATCAACCGTCGCGATCTGAATCTTTTATCTAACTGCATTTAGGATTACCTATACTTAAGATCTGATAAAATTATGTATTTCTTGTTATGTAATCGTCATTTAACAAGTTGACATCATAGAATTATGTTTTCTATAAGTACTGGATGTGCTTATTATTGAAGTAGACATAAGAAAAGTAGAAATGTAATAAATATTGCTAAGTATCGCCTGTGCATTGAGCTCAAAAAAAAGGATTAACGTACGCGCACGCACGTATGGATAATCTACGACATTGTAATGTCCCCATAGCAAAGCGAAGTAACTACTGATGTAATACTCGTACTGATGTATAATCTTACACGGAAACTGTAGATTTATAATAAGTGTAATATTATTATAACGCTTGTCCGATTGTGTAGTGGCATTAAGAAATACGCTGAAAAGTGGCTGGATAACTTACACAAAAATATTAAGAAAACATTGCCACAGTTTTTTTTTCAACACATGGCTTATATAGCCATAAGCGAACTGTATCAACCGGAACAACTAAACATTATACAGCGTTGCAACAATCATTCGCAGAGGAAACAGTGGCAATTGATGATGGTGTTCCATTATTTTGTCATTCCGAGAAATTAAATGGAAACCATCGACATCAATAATTATTTATTAATCACTCTCAGGATATAACCCTGTCTCATGATCTTCCGTATACCTGATTTATGTATCACATTAAATTTGTGTTATTTGTAATATTGCAGCGTGCGAAATAAAGTAAATCTGGGGGCACGGTAGTGCCCGCGCCAAGACGAACAAAACAGAGGCGAGGCACTACCTACCTTTTCTCGAACCGTTTCGTCTCATTTTCAAACCCTCATAGTTTCGTCCCAGTTAACACCAGAGCGCCCAAATTCACAGGTTAAGATGCAGTTAGGGAACATATAAAATGTACTAAATTTCACTGATCTAGGTTTTATACTTTAGGTTTTATTGGTACCTAAAATACGCCGATTTTGCCACTCACTTATACACTGACGTATCAAAACCTCTGGGGTACTTCCCGATGACCTAGAAAGCTGAAATTCGGTATGTAAGCTAGTATTAGTACACAAACAACAAAATAATTCTTAAACTTGGAACTTTTACCCCCCAACCCCTTAACCTAGGGGATGGAAGTTTGTATGAGACTTCTGCAAATTTTGATACTAGAGGTCTGAAAATCGATATAGGGACTCCTAGTTATAAATAAAACACATAATGTTCTGGGATTTTTAGAAAATCACCCTCCCACCCTTTAAATAAGGGGATGGAAGTTTGTATGGGGTTCCCATAATAGGGGATAAAAGTGTATATTATATATGGGGCTAAACGTAAGTATTTCTTAAATACACAATTATTACTACTTCTGTATCTATACTTTGACTTCGTATTTTAAATCTGGGGGCACGGTAGTGCCCCCACCAAGACGAACAAAAAAGAGGCGGGGCTCTACCTACCTTTTCTCGAACCGTTTCGTCTCATTTTCAAACCCACCTACAGCCCAAAAAAAAAACTAGCGCACCTTACAAAAAGAAATGAGATCCCACCAAAACATTTCATGTAAAATTGGCGGCCAAGACTCACATGCTCATAACGCTTTCGCTGTAAAAAGTTGTCAGATCCCAGGAAAAGCCAAGCCCCTAAGCCATGACTTTACTAACCATACACCTTGGTTTCATAAGTATGGCTTGGCCGTTTCATAGTACCGTAAATAAGTCCAACGGACCATCTGGCGCATTACGGTTTATATTTACGGTAACCTATGAAACAGCCGTGCCATACTTTTGAAACCAAGGTGTATGGTTAGTAAAGTCATGGCTTAGGGGCTTGGCTTTTCCTGGGATCTGATAACTTTTTACAGCGAAAGCGTTATGAGCATGTGAGTCTTGGCCGCCAATTTTACATGAAATGTTTTGGTGGGATACCTACTACCGCTACACAGCCGCAATCTCTCAAGGATGGTATATTGTAGGAAGAAAATGAACATAGCATAAATAGAAATATGAATGAATGAAGCTGGGTTGACATATTTTATACTTATATTAGATCTGTTGCAATTACTAATTATTTTTAGTTAATTGCACGATACACGTCTTAACTTGTTAAGCACACATTTTTAGACAAAAGTCGACATTTAAGTAAATAATATAGGTACGTGTCAGAAGACACAAACCGTAAATAAATTCCGAAGAACTACTAACCTGACCGCATGTTGTTTACCTCTGCCCGCTTATCCAATATCTCATGCTGTGTCACTTCCACAATGATGATTGAGGTGTGCCATAAAGAGTATTTGTATTTGTAAACTTTGAGAAAACCTTTGCTAACAAGACCACGCTGATTCCCGTCACTATTTTTCCACACTTCATTTCGTATATTATAACACTGTTATTGCTAAGTTAACAAAAATATTTTCCTCGCATTCTTAGTAACACGTAAAAGGAAGTAATTAACAATTACTACGGGCGTGGCCACATGTCCACCACACGGCGTCGTAAACGTAAAACGACACGGTGTCGCGTCGGAGCGCGACACATTATCCACCGTGCGAATATACGTTGCCGCGTCCTGAAAACACACGACACGGCGTCGTAAACGTAAAACGACACGGTGTCGCGTCGGAGCGCGACACATTATCCACCGTGCGAATATACGTTGCCGCGTCGTGAAAACACACGACAATCCCAACATCTCCAGAGGTCGAACTGGTTTCCTAAATACATTTTGCCTTTTTAAACGAGGCGATATTTTCCATAATAGTTCTTCAAAACTTGACACAGACATTCTAAAATAATCATAAAACTTGTGATCACTTATTTTTAAAGCCTCGTACTTCCTTTTGAAATGACTGCCATCATGGTTCATAATAGAAAGATATGGATTTATCCAACATTTTCGTTTCTTCTGCTTTTTCTTCATGCTTCTTCTTAAAAGCAACAAGAGCAGAATACGTGTGATAGGATCCATGTCGAATTGAAAACTGATCGCAAAATATTTTGAACATGTACGAGAAGCTGCGGCTCGTAATTACAACTCGTAATCGAACGTGGCACCGCACCGTGCATCCACTCAACACAGCAAAGTTAATCTGCCCGGCGCGCGGCGCGACCTGCGGTGCCCGGTGCAGCATGTGTTTTCACGACGTACTCGTATATTCGCACGGTGGATAATATGTCGCGCTCCGACGCGACACAGCGTCGTTTTACGTTTACGACGCCGTGTCGTGTGTTTTCACGACGCGGCAACGTATATTCGCACGGTGGATAATGTGTCGCGCTCCGACGCGACACCGTGTCGTTTTACGTTTACGACGCCGTGTCGTGGACATGTGGCCACGCCCTACTTTATGATGGTATACCGTAATCCCAAGTATGTATTATCAATCGCAACTACCCGCGCTACAAACATTAATGTTGCCTCAATTGTATGAGTTTAGTCGTCGTGTTATTACATTACGTCGCTAGATGGCGTTGTCCAACGATTCTCTAATTGTATAACGTTCCTTTTCTTTATATAGTCAAATAGCTAAAGTTAACAGATTTTTTACGAATGCCTAAAATATTGTACTCATTCGATTCATCATTCATTCGATTATCCGTTTGCATGTTGATATTGTTGTTGCATATAATGCCAAACAAGTATCTCATTTTCGACTTTCACTGTCTTAAAACATCAGGCTAATCTACTCAATTATTAATAGATTGACTATTTTTCTTTCAATAAGAAACACCGGTAACTATTGAACTGATTAGTTAATATGTCACTATCGTAATTTACCCGATATCCCTTTCTCTTTTCTTATTATTTTACTCACGATGTTTTGTCCTCGTCGCCATTATGTAGTGGACCCATGACCACCCATAGGAGAACTGCACTCATTGGCTCGGTATGGCACCAGCAGGTCAGACGTCCGTCACAGCCGGTGGCTCTCCCGTGACTGTCTTCCCACCCGTACTCTCGAGACAACGTCATACCTACCCACATAATAGGTATTGTATGCAGATCCACAAACACTACATCAGGTAACCATCTTTTTCGCATACAATACCCATAGAGATTTGAGTCCCTTTAGTTTAGATTAAGAGCCCTTATTCCTTTTAATTTACTTTTTTCATATTATGACAGATATATTGATAATTTCAACAAACTTTTTGAAGTGAATAATACTTTTCCCCGAGTTCTAGGTAGTAACATAGCTATTTCATGCTTTCAAGTCGAAAATAAGTTGATGAAACTTATTTTCCGCGTGAATTTTGTCAATTTCGAGTAGTTTTTGAAACAAAAATTATCAATGAAAAATTCTAAGTGTAAATCCCAATATATAGTGCTGTTCTAGGTAGTAACATAAATAATATGTTAAGAAACATATTTGATCATAGAGAAGCATGTCTAAAACAATCAGCATTTTAAAAGGAATAAGGCCTCTTAAACAAGGATCCCTATCCTACTTTGCGAAAAATGGGTCAAATAACATAAGTCACGCAACCGTCCTATGTTGTTCTTAATTGTCTAATTAATTTGTTTTTAACCTGCAAACAGTACATTTGACATAATATATTTGGTTACTTACCAGGAACTTATATCATTTGTACGACCTCATGAAGAAAGGAAGATGATAACACGAAGTACAATGTTTATAACGTAAAACAAACAACAAAAGATACTAATTATATAGATAACAGGGCAAAGCAAGGTTTCCTTAAAAGAGTTCTCGATTTTTTCGGTGGAACTTTGGATTTTAAATATGATAGCTACAATTATTAGGGAACGAGAGTCAAACACCTATTATTTCACTTTTTTCTTTATCTCTGGTCCAAATAACTACAGCGTACCTCTTCCGCTCCTTGCCTCAACTTTTTCCTCTATTCTCTTATGTATTAGATCGTCGTGTCTTATTAAATGGCCTTTCATTTCCATTTACCCTCTTCTAGTTTCTATGGTATGCAGCATACCTATGTCTCTTCTCCTGTACCCTTTACAAGACTTCCTCATTGGTGACTTTTTCAGTCCAGTTTATTTCCTTCTTCGCCAGCACCACATCTCGAATGCCTCAAGCCTTTATTTATCTTTAGATATATTTATTTTGATGATGATTTAAAATATTTAGTAGCTCGGTATTACCTGCTAATCCCACGGGAACACTGTTAATCTAGGGTGTCAGCTACCTTCATACCAAAATTTACCAAAATTCAGCCAGAGAGTCAGAACTCAGAAGTAACAAACATACACATAAACACACTCACAAACGTTCTCCTTTATAATATTAGTGTGATTCATTTATTATTCCGACAAATTACAGCATAACAGTAATCAAAGCATGGCACTGTGTACTGCTAAACGACAAATAAAGAAACTTAGAACTTATTTGATTTAGGCGACGTAAAGCTTTATCCGTTCAAAAATGCTGATTGTTTAGACATTTTTATTTTAGACGTTTCTTAACATATTATCAATTTTACTACTTAGAATAGGGCAATTGCGATTTATTGATATATATTTGAAACTTACTGTTTGAATTTTTCATTGACAATTTTTGTTTCAAGAACTACTCGAATCTGACAAAATTCACGCAGAAAACTGCTTTTCTTTAACTTATTTTCGACTGCACGCAATGAAAGCGTGAAATAGCTATGTTGCTTTCTAGAACTCAGGAAATAGTATTATTTACATCAAAAAGTTGGTTGAAATTATAAATATATTTGTCATAATATGAAAAAAAAATAAAAGGAATAAGTCCTCGTAACTGCTTGACTGTAACTCGTAACGTCTGATCTGGCGCAGGATTCGGCAGATTGCCCCGGAACCGCCGAAACTGAATTCACTTGCGATGTTGACAATTAATTACTGACTATTATTTTCGCATCTCACTATCAACGATCTATAGATCCCGCAGCCACAGTACTCGATCGGTCGCGCGCGCAAGCGGACGCGTCACAAGTGATCCAGTAACAGTGTGTTGTGCAAACGAATAATAATAAGGTGGGGATTTGTTTCTTAAATTTGCGTTTAGTTTAAAGGGTACGGTTGAAGGAAGCATACTTTTATTTAAGACACCGATGTTTTAAATTATTTTTGTTAAGATATTCAGCAACTAATTTAACAGACTTCAAAAAAGAGAAGTTATGTTCACTGAAAAAAAAAAGTTAACAGGAGCCCAAATGTTTAGCTGCTAGTGAATAAATCGGAGGACTGACAAACTGAGGGCTACTAGTAATCAAAATAAGTTCTGTAAAATTAGCTTAATATTGGTTATTTAATTACTAAGCACAATTTGGCTATTTCTCAAGTAGTTAAACTAGTTTGAGATAAAAAAAATCCAGCGAATTGTTTCTTTAGAATGTGAGAATCAGGAATGAACTGATTCTGGAATATTTTGTGTGTTGGTTTAATTTTTTCTTTGTTGTTCTGTTATTCACTGTATTACTTTATGGTATCGCTTGTTTCTTTTGTCCATGTGTATGTCTATTTTTCGTGTAAGTATTAATAATAATTTTCATTATAATAAAGATTTCTGGGCTGTTTAAAGTTATAAGGAAAGTAACTGCAATTTTATTATTGACAGTGACAGGCTGACTGACAGCATTTGCTTGTCGGACGTCGCGTTCAGGTTAAATGCAATCTGAGCGCGATCAGTATTTCGTGTGTGCCATACCGTGGCGCCACCTATGGTCCCACCGGAAGATCAGCGCTGGCTCTCTCGGGAGCTAGCATTATGCTGAGGTGGGACCGTTTCGAGGCACTCATAATTAGCTTAAGTACTTAGTTATAATTTTTCTTTTTTTCTTTGTTTGTCACTTTTCTACGCAATTATGTTTTGTCCCCGAATAAATGTTTTTCTTTCTTTCTTTCTTTCTAAATAATATCGGAATTGTAATAAGATGGGATATGAGATTTTTTCCTCAGAATCCGATTACCACCGGCTTGATTAGTGTAGAGCGCGTGAGCTTCCTTCTTTACTGCTCTTAAATATGAAGTAAAGAATTCTGCTTCGGCTTGCTTATGGATTTATTTGACACCATACAACTGGAAGACATTTTATTTGTCTGTCATTTAATAAATTATTGAATTATTGAAAATGTGACCTATATGCGAGAATAGCCGGAAATCCGGATAAACGGACCTCCAAACATCCGGACGTACGAAAAATTTGGCCAAGCTGAAACGAAGATGCTTCGCTCGATCAGTCAATAAGGATGTAAGAGTATATCATCGTCAACAGTAGGTACACATACTTGACACACGACAGCACCCATATAACGTAATTATATGCATAATCTATTTCTTTTGATAAAAAACAAACAATGAAATAATGGTTTTTCAAGTGTCTATGTCTATAAACGTTTTTTACTTTCTATTTAGAGCGCTTCTGTAGAGAACATTACATCACCGAACGTGACATCGCGGCCTCTGGTGGTGCGGCTGGTGCGGCGCGCCCTAAGGGACGAACTTATTCGCGCGGCCCGCGTTCGGCGTGTCATTGACACCACAGGTTTTAATCTTCCCGGTGAACCGAGCCGGGTATATCTTAACGAGCGCCTGACTTCTTTAAACCGGCAACTATTTTACAAAACTCGTATGGAGGCCCG
The DNA here is from genome assembly GCA_947623375.1 of Apotomis capreana. Lineage (NCBI taxonomy): Eukaryota > Metazoa > Arthropoda > Insecta > Lepidoptera > Tortricidae > Apotomis > Apotomis capreana. The sequence continues at coordinate 1,828,628 of OX392522.1, forward strand.
GCGCCTGCAATGGCGGGCCCCCTGGACTAGCCGCGGTAATATTTTCGTCCGACGTGATGCCAGTCAATCAGCCCAGAAAATCCGTTGTGACGCCGATATCAGCAAGGTTTTTAATAGCGCATAAGTTTGCACCTAGTAAAATTCAAAATATTATGTTTAACATGCTTAAAGTTACTTGTAAATTGTGTCGTTATCGTTACTCTAATGACAACTATTGTTTCAATTCGAAGAACTTATTACTATGGTGCGCTCTATTTGTTATATTTTTACAATATTTTGGTCATAAAGTGTTTATTTTTATTTATATACTTTTACCTAAAAATACTATTTGCAATGTTAAAGTGACGGAGAAAAATATACTAGACATACATTATAAGATGAAGTCTAATTGCGTTTATTTGAGAGTATACACTGTACCGTACCTACACATATACACAAAGTATTTTATTACATATGATACCTACTACACAATTATTAATGAAATACATATGTTTAAATATATATTGCACGTTGTTTGTATCTATAATGCCCCCATAAAAAATATATATAAATCTTGTCGCAGCATATGTAACAGTATGCAATTTATGCCACCAGTTTTCCTATATTTATCATTATTTTCAATCGAGTGGCGGCATATGACGACCATAAAAAAGCTTCTTGCATGTTGCATGTACTGTCAACTTGTTTTTTCCTATATAATTCAGTTCATAAAAAAGATTAAAAAATATAAATTGGGATTATTAAACGCTGGGTCGCTCGGGACCCGCCACGATGAATTTTTAGTAGCACTGGACCGTTATCGTGTGGATATACTAGCGGTAAATGAAACCTGGCTGCGCGGAGGTGACGAGGCGCGCGCGCCGGCGCCGCCCGGGTTCCGTCTGCGCCACACACCGCGTCCCGCCGGCCCGCGCACGCGTGGTGGCGGGGTTGGTTTTTATATACGGCAAGGTATTAACGCCCGTGTCTTGTATACCCCTGTGGTGCCTTTAGTCGAACAAATGTGGCTGGGTCTCACTCTTAACTGCGAGAGGGTTGCTATTGGAACCGCGTACCGACCTCCTTGGCAGAGTGCAGACGTATTCTTTGAGGCACTTAGTGCATCTATATGCTCACTGTCGGCATATGACCACATTGTCTTATTGGGAGACTTCAACATAAATACCCTTGGAGGGCATGACTCCAACTATAAGTCATTGTCAGACTTTTTGACAACTTTAAAACTAACCCAGTTTGTTGACCAACCTACGAATTTTACTGAACACTCTGACTCTGAAACACTAATTGATTTAATATGTTCAAATATAGATTTGAGTAACGTATCTGTCTATCATATCCGAGATCTAAGTAGTCATGCATTTTTAACCTGCGAGCTGAACATTAAAAAAATTGATACAATACCTATATGGACAGTCTATCGTCCAATTAAGGACATTGATACGGAAATGTTCAACAACGACCTCAACTCTGTGAACTGGGAGCGGTTACTTTGTGAGAACGTTGATGAAACACTTCATTATTTTAACTTCCACGTCTTGAACCTTTATGAACAACACGCACCTTTAAAAAAAGTTTTAATTAAGGAGAAAAGCTATCCTTGGATAACTACCACTATAAAGGAGATGATGAGACTTCGCGATGACGCACACGCTAGATCTCGTCGTACCGGCTTAGATTCTCACAAGCAATACTATAAAGACCTAAAAAGTGTTGTTAACACAGCCTTATTTTCGGAAAAGTCAGCCTTTTATCAGGTGCATATCAACGACAATTCTAAAAATCCCCGTGCTCTTTGGAAAAATATTAAACGTAACGTGGTTGATTTCAAAAAACAGAATGATTTACCTTTATGTTTTAATAATCCTGAACTGATCAACAAACATTTTCTGAACCTCCCCCCCAGACGTGACGTTACCCTATCTGATATCACATATTTTGAGTTTCACAGGTTTGGCTCTTCAACATTCGAATTAAAACCCGTTGATGAAATCACAATATTAAAAATTATCAAGTCTTTTTCAAGTAATGCTGTTGGTACTGACAGTATTTCTTTGGATATGATTGAGCTGACCTTACCTAGAACTCTATCCATAATTACTGCTATAATTAATCAATCGATTCATACCAGTTGCTTTCCAGACACTTGGAAATCTGCTATCGTTAAACCGATACCTAAAAAATCTGACCCAACCGATGTACGGGACCTCAGACCGATAAGCATTCTTTGTTTTATGTCCAAAATCTTGGAGAAAGTGGTGTGCCTGCAATTGACTGAGTATTTGGAAACAAATGACATACTGCCAAGTAAACAGTCTGGATTTCGCAAGCGACGCAGCACAGCAACTGCTCTGCTTGACGTTGTTGACGATATCCTGTCCGCTCAAGATAGGGGAGAAGCATCATTACTGGTTTTATTAGATTTTTCCCGTGCGTTTGACACAATCAATGTTTCATTGCTTCTCTCTAAACTAGCGTATTATGGTTTTGACAATAAGACTATTAATTGGTTCTCAACTTATTTGTGTGGCCGATCTCAATGTGTTGGATTACGTAATCAATCTGGGTTAACCGACTATTCTCAGAACATCTCTGTGAACTGCGGTGTTCCGCAAGGATCTATACTTGGTCCAGTATTGTTCATTTTGTATATATCGGATATTATTAAAAAAATTAAAAACTGCAATTTTCATTTATACGCAGATGATCTACAAATTTACACATCTTTTCATCCCCGTGAAACATTAACTGCTGTAAAATTGATAAATGAAGATTTGGATCGAATTGCCGATTGGTCTGTGCGTAATGGTTTAGTCCTTAACCCTACTAAGTCTAAGCTTCTAATTCTTGGCACCAGGGGTCAGATAGACAAAGCTATGAATTGGGGTCCACAGGTAAAGCTAGGAGAGGAACGACTTGAGCGTGTTAACGTGGCCCGTAATCTTGGTCTTCTTATGGATGACACTTTGCACTTCGAGCAGCATGTGCTTGACTCCGTTAAGAACTGCTTTTACCGGTTAAGAGTGCTGTATCAGATTCGAAGGTATCTTAGCATTGATCTTAGGATAAAGCTTTGTGATGCCTTGATTTTGTCTAAGCTCAACTATGTCGATACTGTCATTAACGGTTGTTTGTTGGCTCGCTCAAGGGCTCTCATTCAACGCGTCCAAAACGCATGTGCTCGTTTTTGCTTCCCGATCCCACCTAGAAATCATGTCACCCCCTTTCTAAATGATAATAGATTGCTGAAGATGGAGGCACGACGGTCGTTACATTTCGCTACTTTGCTTTTTGGTGTGCTCTATACTCAGCAACCTAAATACCTATTTGAGAAGTTAAGATTCTCAATGCGCCCCACTAGAGAAGCTGTCCGCCTCATCTGCTCGCGTCCCGGAAAAACAGCGGCATTTCGTGGTAGCTTTCGCTACTCTGCCACGAAATGTTGGAACAATATTCCACCTCCTATTAGAAATTCTAAAACTTTGTACACTTTTAAAATAAAACTTCGAAAATATCTTTTTAATATTCAACTCTCCAACTCATAAGTTTTGAGCCTAATTTAAGTACTATATAAACTGTATATTTAATACCCCACTTACACTTATCGTATTGTTTCTTATCCAACATCTTTTTATGCCAAACTCCATCTTTTCTTATATACCATGTCACGCTATTTACACAAAGACACACAACAGATACACACACAACAGATATACACACTAGGTACCTAATGGCTATCTTATTTAATAGTATTGTGCACCCGTAACTTATCAGTTTATTTTTTTTTTTTTTTTTGCTACAAACATTCAAAAGATGCGTGCAGACATTACCGTCCCGACTTGTTGTCGCTGTTCTCGCCTACCTACCTCAGGTCCCACGGAAGACCAGCGCTGCGACATTTCCCTAATGTAGCAGCATTATGCTGAGTGGTGTCCTTTTGCGGTGGACATGGCAGCACCATCATATACCCTCTACCTATATTTATATAATTTTCTTTTTAAATTAAATGTATGATATTGTATGTAATTGTTAAGTTATAAATTTAGTTTTTAAGTCCTTTGTAATGGTGGTGCGTCTTCTTCGCTGCAATAAATGTGTTTTCTTTCTTTCTTTCTTTCTTTCTATTTAATACAATTCAGTTTGTTATTTTTTTTTCTTATCACACACACAGTCTTGAAGTATGTAGCGTTAATAAAACATTACATAAGTAACAGTTACGTACCACGCGCTTTTTTTTAAAAGCGGTGGTGACCAAATCCTTTCCATTCAGGTGACATTTTTGCAAATTGATGGAAATCGACAAATTTAAAAACCAGGAGGAAGAACAATAAAACGAATTATAGTCTGGCTAATGAAATATTACTCAAAGTTTTGGCGGGAAATGTAAAAAAATTGCGACTGGTCACACTTTGTGTAGTAGGAATTACAGTTTTGATACTAGTACATATTTTTGATTTTCTATGCACACGTAAGGTACCTAAGGAAATAAGTTAAATATATGTTGACGTGCACTCATAGTCAGCTCACATAATTTCTAACGCTATGTACAGTACAGTCAACGAAAACCACAGATATTTACAGTATCTAACCATATACAAGACGAAAATTTTAATGTAGTGTAAATAAGACCTAGCTTGATAATACCATATTAATCCATGACCAAAAAAATTACATAATTATCATGTCAAATTTCAACTAGATCGGAATGTTAGAACTAGTACATAAAGTATCAAAATTATTTATAGAGGACCCACCTACTAAATTGTTAAATCATAAACAATTTGTGATACCACAAGTTTCCTTGTCTGACAACATTATTTGGCTAGCCAGACCTTTACTTATCAGTTCACCTAGTCCAGTCGATGTACGTTTCATGTATGTAAAAAAAAAAAAAACAACAACAAATAGTTCACACGCGCACACAACGAGCGACGTTCGATCGACCATTCAAGATCTGTACAATATTGTACACAACACATGCCAACATACCTAATGTATTAATGTATTCCAGTGAAGTAAACTCAGCAGCAAAAGTAGCTAAGCATTATGACATGCTCAGAATTATCTGTACAACCCCTATTCTCTAGATAATAGTCTGCGTGCATAAAATAGGCATGAGGAAAAAAGATTGAGGATGTCAATCGATTCTATTTTTTATTGGGATCAAATGTCTACGTATATATAGGACTAACTACACTAAGACTGCTCTAAAAGTCAGAAATTACGTTAAAGTTCAATATTCCTACGGAGCGCTAAAAACTCTCCATACAAATGGCCTAATCGAGATTATACTTATGTTATGGGTACTTACCAATATTTGTATGGAATAAGTAATTTGCCATTTTCACCCTGTAATAGTGCGTTTAATTTCATGGTTGTTACAATTATTGTTTAGGTAAATTATGTAAATTTTAAAACAATTTTTAAATTATTATTTTGGATTTTAAAAAAAGCATAAAATTGAAGTCATAATATTTCAAAAAAACGTTTTTTTTTCTATTTTTTTCTTTAACATGACATATTGAGCTAATTTTATTCATATAACTACAGAATATTGTAGAATTTAACATCATTCCTTTCCAATTTGAGCACCCGACGTGTGCAGCAACTGCTGATGACTGTATTAAATATTGGTATGTACTCGTAATTATTATAATCAATGCAAGAATGAGGCTATTGCGATTGTGTTTTAATTATCACAAGTATTTTTGCTGTGTGACACTTGAGCTAAGTGGGACAAAGATGAGTAATAGGCCAGTACGCGGAGCGTGATGAACATGGATGTGGTTTTGATAATTCTAAAGTACTTTTTTTTTCTTAAGTAGACAAATAAGGTCAACTCAGAGCTATTTTTAATTAGATAAGAAATTACAGAGTGATTCGTAAGGTATGGTTTAGGTATTTATTATTCATGATTATTGTATAATGATTATACAATTTGAAACCCAAAATTTCAATTGCCGTGGAATAGAAGCTGTCAACCGTTATTGCTATTGAAATTTTAGAAAATTGACTTCTATGGCAAAGCGAGGAGGCACTACGATATTAATTAAATGGTATAAATAAAATGCGTCAATATTTAAATCAGTAAAAATGTGTTCTACGAGCTTCTCGTAACTAGTTGTATTGGTATTATAAAAATTTGGAAAATATAGACCTATGCAAAAAAAAAATATTTTCTATTTTTGTTAGTGAGCGCTTACGGCGTTATTAATACTGTATGAAAATCCGTCATTTTGCTTCTACACAATTAATCTAATTAAATTTAGCCGATGCGCGAGCCATTAAATTTTCACCGTATGTCTTAAAATGGCATCATTTTTCACATCAAAACAAAATAAGTAAAAGTAAAACGCGCCCTCTCACTTCTCAATGCGCTCCTGACATCGACACCCGAGTGTGACTTGTTTGCGTGGCGATGGGCGGCAGTGTGTAGTGAATGCCTGAGATTCTGTGAGGCGATGGATACTAGGTGCTCTACCGTTCCAAATTAAGCTGTTTGTTTATCTATTATTGTGAACATTTTATTGTTAATTTAAGTTTTGTGACGCATAGGTTTATAACTGTAATGTCATAAAAATGTTTTTATAAATAAATAAATAAATAAATAAAACAAAATAATTTAACAGAATGGTCATTATAAAATCATTATACCTTCATCAGAACCACCAATACTTCAGACCGAGAACCATCAGTTTTTGAGTTTCTTTCAGCATTTTTTCACAACAGGTGGGTCCACTTGTGATATTCCGGTGGAAATATAAGTGTAAAAGACAGAATAAAGTTCATATTCATTATTCAAATAATTTACATACCATTACAATAATAAAACCAAATATACTATGAACTACAAAACTACATATAGTTAAAACTTAGTAAAATTTAGGCGACGTAACAGCGTGGCTCCGGCTCCGTTGCGTCGTCTGCTCTGGCGCAGGATTCGGCAGATTGCTCCGGAACCACCAAAACACAAAACCCATTATCTTATAGTTATCTGTCCAACAGTTTTGACGTCATCACAATCACAATATTCGCCTGGCCGAAATCACAATATTATAAAGTCGAAAAATCGGGTGTGTTTATTTCTTTGTATGTTTGTTACTTCTTCACGCTCAAACAGGTGGATCAATTCTAATAAAATTTGGTATGAAGGTAGCTGATACTCTGGATTAACACGTAGGCTACTTTTTATCCCGAAAAAATGTAGTATGTCTAGATTCGTATATTATCAAAGAAACTTACAATGACTTTAGCTTGACCTTGTTCAGCTACTCTAGTACGTAAATAGTAAAGGTCCAGCAACTTTGACGTAATCTGGCTGAAATAAGGAATAAAGGGAGAAATTTACATGTTTTGTTACTAACCGAACGAGCGAAGCGTCTCTGGATCAACTTTAAAAGCTTTAAAATAATCGTATAAATCTAATGAAACTACTGTTTAATTGGATGTCTTCTTGTGTTAATCGATGATAAAATGGCAATAAGGAATACATAGTTCCAATAATTAACTATTGAACTATGATCGGGGAAATCATCCTAATATCCCTGTTCTAGGTAATAACATAATAAGTTAAGAAACATGTTTGATCCTAGAGAAAATTGCCTAAACAATCAGCATTTTAAAAGGAATAAGGCCTCTTAAACAAATTTAAAACTGATCGCCGATAAGAATTATAATAAAGACATTAAAATGTTATTTTTCCGCTTGAATGCACTTTTGACATATGATTGATTATGATACGGGGAGCGGGCTACTTTCACCTCTCACTTTCACAATTATTACGACTTGCAATAATATTATGAATAACTAGCATAAACATTACCGTGCCATAAAGTATTTTATGAATATTTATAATAACATTTCAATAATAATGTGTTTAACAAAAAACGACATCAACGAGAAGAAATTCTTGAAGAAAATTGATGAATTTACGAAACATGTAATGTCTCACATTTAACTAAAACAATTTAAACGGATTATATCGCGTATATTAATTATTTGACCCTCCCTGACGTTTCAGTACCTTTACAGATACCGTTGTCAGGGAGGCTCGAGACAGTCGCGGAAACCGAAGAAAATATTATGTAATGTCTCCTTATTATTTAATGTAGGTACACACCACAATTTTATATTAAATTATGCAATGATCAAATCACATATAATAATTGAAATTCGTAATCTGGCGGAAGACACCGGGAAACGAACCCGGTACAGTCCAGCGTGTTTACCACCCTAACGCGAGATATAACCTTTCGATTTTTTTCCTTGTGCTTTTATGTGTCGATCTTTGCAGTGTTTATTTGAAAGGCTTTACACCTTAGCAGGTCTTTCGCCAGGTTATTTCAATTTTACTTTCTGCTTTGATCTTTCTATCAATCGAAAATTCATGATTTCATATGAAAAACTTTACCTATTTACGTATTCCCGAATGGTTCTAAAGTTCTTAAGCTAACTATCAAATTTATCATAGCCAAATTTATTATTTGTTACGTAAACTCATGATTGGCGTGGATCATTCGGGCATGCGTCTGCGCAGACGAAATGACGTAACTCGCCTTTTTATCAATCATGATGACGTTATTTAGACAATGTCAATATTTCATTCGACATGGGTTCAATAGGTATGCGTTTATATTTTCGTACCATCAAATCTATAATTAGGGCTATATAATATATATCTAGTGGGTCTGTAAGCTATAAACGCTGTCCGCAGATATGGTGCCATACAGGGTCCTAATTTGTGTCCCTCAGCGTACAGTCCGTGAAAACGTTAAGTAACATGTATATTCCATTCGTGGTCAACTGGTCACATCGCTTTAAAACGACTCTACGGATTTCGATAATTCTTGGACAGCTAGAACCATTCTTTGACTTTTCACGGAAAAGAAAAACAGGGAGGTTACGACTTATTCTTTACTCTCGCAAACAAACATTGTCATTTATGAAATTTGTAATATCACCAACTGTTGACATTACATTAACCATGTTTTAACATTAAAGGGTGGATCAACTGTTTTCTTGTTGTTATTCTGTCCAGTCACTCAGGAGACAATGGTGATTAAACTTCTAAGAAAAGTGTTGGTAACTTATATTAGTTACTGGTATTGTCAGGAGATAGTCTACATAAGAATGGACTTGTAACTGCTGCAATTACAAAGTTTTTGGTAAATATAACCTTCGAAATCGTAATGTATATGTTGACGATGCAGTTGGCGCAGTTTGTAGTTCACCTGAGGCGGCGGTTCCGGCTTCGAATCCCGGCCAGGGCAAATATTTGTGTGATGAAGACGAATATTTGGGCTTGGGTTCATGGTTGTTCCTATATTTATCTATATAAGTACGTATATTGTCGTCTAGTACCCATAACACAAGCCTTCTTGAGCTTAATTTGGGACTAGATCGATTTGTGTGAGGTTGTCTCACAGACCAGTTGTCTGATATTTATTTATGTTAATCGTAGTTTTAAAGACTGAGCCAGGGGACATCACCATGGCAACGAGCAACAGAAAAAAGTTGATTGACCCATAAACGCTTTTAGAACGCAATTAAGCCCCATATTGTTATAATAACATGTTTTAACATTATTTAATCACGCGACCTTAGAACTGTTCAGTGGAATAACGTCGTATGTTTCTTACAAATTGATGTTTTTAATGCTTACCTACAGTTCAGAGTTCATAGATTAAGAAAATCATACATCGTGTTTGTTATAGATAGATATAGGTCGATTCACTAAAGCTGGCACGAATGGATTGAATGAAAGTTATGTCACTTGTCACTTCGAGTGTTAGTGTGAGTGCTGTTCTTATACAGGGGCCTCCTAATATTTTGTAAACAACAACAAAATGGATTTTTGTTATTCAAGAAAAATAAAAATTATTTTAATATAATCTGCACAATATTTAGACTAAACAAGTAACATATATGTCCGAAAGGTATATTTAACTGTTTGATACAAAAATATTTTACTATCATGGTGTTTTATGCAGACGCTAGTTTTTTGACATACTTTAGATTTTGAGTGTTGTAAGGCAGTGTCATTGTACATATTGCTTAACATTCATGCAATTTGTGTATGACCAGAATTAGGATGTGGGATGATACTATTCCATTGTCTCGTATGAGTTTGAACATCCGAGAAACAGAGTGTTCGTATGAAACTATGGAGTACCAGTTAGACGACCTTACTGATGGTTTTATTATTAATGTACAAATAACAGCGAGGATGAAAAATCTTCAACATCCAGTTCAAGTGAAGTGAGTCTGAGTAACCGAATTTAAAATAGATTTACTATTCAGGCTATGCACAATCAGGAAAATATTTTTACGATCACCGTAACCCTGAACCCTGTCGCAATTTACAGGCCGCCGTCATTTAAACTCGAGTGATGTCACCTTATTGCGATAAGGTTCAGTAAACTGTTTCAGTATCGTGGTATAAAGAGTGTGTTGATCTATTTATGTTTATAATTTATATAATATGGCGTTAACTTAAAATTAAAATATTCATAAAATTAATTAGATTTCTTCTCTAGTTGTATAAAATGTAAAAAAAGAACACGGTTGTAGATTAATAGATTTGTACTTACAGATTAAGATAAAATATCCACATGATTGGTGTTTTTTAAGCTAAGACCCTGATCCAAAAACGTTACGTACCCTATAGGAATATTTTGTAGTATTCTTTATACTGCTGAATTTGGGCGGTTATGCGTCTAGTTTGTCTACAAATACGTTTTCAATAATCACTTATTGTATCAACCTGTATCTAATCATTTTGTGACGCACACATAAATATTATCATTCACTCATTCATTCCATTCGTGCCAGCTTTAGTGAATCGACCTATACTGTATATTTTATCACCTATTGCGTCAATGTTTTTCATTTGCCGACGTAAAATTTGGGTCTTATGAGTATAAAGCTTAAAAAGGAATAAACATTACTTATAGCCTAACAAGGGATTTTACAACCCACGGCATATTGCGGATTTTTAGTGTTAATAATTAATTTTACTGGCAACCACAATTTTTTTGATAACCGGCGTTGTAAGTCGATTAATGTCACTAAATAAATAAAGTAAAAATTCCGCAAATTTTAAGTATTTTTTCAGTGATGAAAGTCAAGCTATTTTCAATAGGATTCAGTATTTATTTCACAAGAAAAACGGAGGATTGAGCAGTATTCCGGTAATCAATGTTTTGAATTTGGATAATGACAAATCCTTGACACCGTACCAATCCGTATCAATGCACATTATTGCCATATGAAACCTGTTTGAAGTGCCACTATCCTACCGAAGATCTGAAATACTGATTGGTGACCTTCCGCTTGGTGAATCCAAACATCAAAATAAACACCAGCAGATAGGCCGAATAGCACAGCAGTATTTTTATTGTATTTTGGAGAATGTGTTCCGGATCTACACGACATAATCCCATCTTCTTTCCCTAACTGAGGGTTTCCATACTGAAATGAAATGAAATAATTTATTCAGTAAGTAGGCTGCAGGGGCACTTTTACAAGTCAGATTGTGAATCTACCGGCATTTCGCAAGAGGAGACCGCTGTTGAGAAGGAAGCCGAAAGAAACTCAACAGTAAGTTACTTTTTCGTAAATAATACTTAAATCAATTACATGACACATTTGTGTTATAACTAATTACACTGGTACACGTAATGGAGATGTATACATACTCATGTTGGATTGGTCTCAAGTCGTACCGCGTGATATGAGATCAGCCCGTCCAGCGCAACTATATGCTTCGCGACTCTTGTCGCGCGACATAGCGCTACCCGTCACTCTCTCGCATTACCACACAGAAAGAGACGTATAATTATCTCGTGCGAGAAATAGTCGCGTATGACATTTATACTAGACGGGCTGGTTCTCACCGCTCCGAATAGGAAATCCTTTCCGAAGCTCACTCGCTTGACAATCACGAACTCTCCTTCAAACTCGTCATACCTCATTCCGTCATACCGAGGATCAAGATCTAAGCATAAATATCATTATAGCTAGCGGTAGTTTACTTCAATTTTATTCACCGAACGAGCGAAACGAGCAAGACGGTTCAACTTGACCTAAAAAAATGGAATGTCCTTCTGTTCTCCACGCATTTTACAACCGATTCTCGTGAATTTTTGTGAGCAGTTTTTCGAAATTATCTAACTTGACGGAGACACAGGGCTCTTCTTCTGGTGCCATATCCTAACGGATGTCGGCGATCGTCGTACGAAGGTATTCTTTATTTTTTGCCACTCTGACATCCTTAATATCGGTCCAGTCCCTGGCATTATCACACCAAGTTGTTCTAGATCTTCCTTCTATTTTTACCGACTTCAAAAAAGGAGGGGGGTTTTCAAGTCGACTGTATTATTTTTTTTAAGTTTGTTACCTCAGAACTTACGACCGGGTGAACCGATTTTGATGAATATTTTTTTATTTGAAAGCTGGTGTTGCTGGTATAGTCGCATTTAAATTTGGTCCAGTTCTGACAAAGACATCCATGAGAAAATCATATAAGTGTTATTGTATGTTCCATTTCGCTCATAGAAGTCGGTTATTTTTTTGTGAAAAAGTTTTTTTTAAATTAGGATCACAAAACAGAGCGATTAGCTTAAAATTGTAATATAATAAAATATCAATAGTGCACGCCCTCCTTGATGTGAACACAACATGCATAAAAATAACTACTTAACAAAATAAATTGCTACCAATAAAAATGATTGCATTCGAAGTTAACAATTATAAGAATAGAAGAAATAAATACATTATTAATACTTACATTAAAAATTCAAGATTTATGCAAAGACTGCAAACGTGCCTTTGCTGATTATTATTTTCTCAATTATAATTCTCATTATGGCATATGTTACATTTTTCTAAATATGTCCAAAGTATGCCGTTTCTTTCTTGAATTGTGAGCAATACTTCCATTTTCTTCACCATAGGGGTTGAAAACGTAAAAAAGTCTTATCGCAGCCATTTCGGAAAATGATCGGAAGTCTTCAACTCACAGAGTCGGGCGTAATTTATTCCTAGGGCGCGAAGTCCAGTTGATGTCAGTTAGACCCACGTAGTCGTATGTACGCAAGTAAACACTTTATTGTACACAAATAGTTAAAAATACATAAATTACAAATAACATAGGTATAAAGGCAAACTTATCCCTATGAGGGATCTCTTCCATTTGACCTTATGTAGACATTTTATATTTGGCGAGTTTTAAGATCTTTCGATCTCGATCAAGTGTTTTTTTTGCTCAGTTCTAAAATAGGTTTTTTGTGGTTGATAAATCTGACTACTTTAATGAAATCTGCGATAAACCGAGAATCACTTGATTGTCACTTGCTCCAGTATACCTACTTAGAAAGTATCAATATATACTTAAACGCACCATTTCACGGCCAAGATAGCAAATTAGTTATTTTTTCATACTCATATTGACCTTTAAATATGACATCCAGTGTTCAGTTCCAGCCATTTGTATGGAGAATTTTCAGCACTTCGTAGAAATATCGAACTTTAACTTAACAGTGACTTTTAGAACACTAAGAGTCTAGTCCTATATATACATTTTGAATCCCAGTAAAAACAGGACCGATTGACACATCTTAGAAAAAACATCTCAATTCCCTGTTGAAAACAATACGTCTTTGCACAACTATCAGAGATATCAATTTACTGACACAAGATAACCTAACGATAAGAAGCAATACATCAATGTTAAGTTCAGATCTTGTCACAATGTTTGGTGTCATTCATGTTTCTATTGTGTATTTAATTTAGAAAAAAATATAATCTCAAAAACATATCTACAATCTTGCCATTGTGCAATGTACCATGGGCTGCACAAAACAAATGAATTCATTCATAAATGGACCATGCAATTCTGCAGCTCACTGTACATATAGGGTTGGCGATTAACAACGACATTTAATTTTTTTAACCAGCCTTTTTATCCATATAATCAAATAAAGGAAAAAAAAATACCACATTTTCACATTTTCTTAAATTGCCCAATTTGTGATTTAAAAATTCATTTGAAAATTTCCACATAGTCATAGCGCAGAAAATCTTTCAGTCGGACTATTACTAAGGCGGATTTAGTATGGAAATTGTACCACTGATCTTCTTGTGTGTTGTGACTGTGGTTGTGACTATCAAACAAGGTAACGTCATGTAGAGGGCCGATTCTTAGATGACGTTGCTTTCACATATTTTAAAAACTAGTCGGTAATAATCAAATAGAAATAATAGTTTTGGGTTATGTGATAAGTAATAAATTAATGAAATTTGGTTAAACTGAACACTGAAAATTAGAAATGTTGTCAATTGTGCAATGTATGTATTTACTTTTCATATATAAATGACTAGCGGCCGCCCGCGACTTCGTCCGCGTAGATTTTTGATGATGACAAAGATATTAAAATAGGTAGGTAAGGAATTTTATTCTTAGTTAATTCACCCCCTTAGGGGCAGAATTTTTCAAAACACTGAAATCACTTTTTTGTATTTGATTAAGTAAGCGTTCTACAAAGTTTCAACTCTCTACTTCAATAAATAAAGTTTCTCCCATATAAACATTCCACCCCTATTTAACCCCTTAAGGGATGGAATTTTCTAAAACGCTGAAAGTACTTTTTGTGTTTTTAGGGTTCCGTACCTCAAAAGGAAAAAACGGAACCCTTATAGGATCACTTTGTTGTCCGTCTGTCCGTCCGTCTGTCAAGACCCTTTTTCTCAGGAACGCGTGGACGTATGAAGCTGAAATTTATATCAATTACTCAGGTCTACTGTCCCTTGAAGCTGTGAAAAAATCAAACTTCTAAGCCAACGCAATCAAAAGATACAGCCGTTTATGCCGCAAATTTTCGACACTTGCAAGGGAATCAAAACCTACAGGGTGCTTCCCGTGAACTCAGAATCTTGAAATTTGGTACGAAGCAACGTCTTATAGCATAGATAAAGGAATAATTACGAAAACCATAATTTTTTTTTTAATACCTAACTTTGCACCTAATTTGCATATTTTCGACACTTGCAAGGGAATCAAAACCTACAGGGTGCTTCCCGTGAACTCAGAATCTTGAAATTTGGTACGAAGCAACGTCTTATAGCATAGATAAAGGAATAATTACGAAAACCATAAAAAAAATTTTTAATACCTAACTTTGCACCTAATTTATATGGGGCGCTATACATACCAGGTGCAAACTTAACTTAACCACTTAGGGATGGAAAGTGTTTGTACGGAACCCTCGGTGCGCGAGTCCGACTCGCACTTGGCCGGTTTTTTAATAAGTAATCTTTCTACAAAGTTTCAAGTCTTTAGCTGAAAAAAAAAGTTCCCCCCCATACAAACTTTTAACCCCTTTTTAACCCTTTTAAAGGACGTATTTTTGAAAACGCTGAAATTACTTTTTTTGTATTCTAATAGTGTACCTTTAAACAAAAATTCAAGTCCCGCGCTCAACAAAATACTTAATCTCCATAAGAAACTTTTAACCCATTTTTTACCACCTTAGGGGGTGAATTTTCAAAAACGCTGAAATTAGTTTTCTTTGATTTTATTTTAATACTTTTTTACAAAGTTTCAAGTCTCTAGCTCAAAAAAAAAAGTTTCCCCCATACAAACTTTGCACCCCTTTTTAACACCCTTAGGGATTGAATTTTTCAAAATCGCTTCTTATCTCTAGCCCACGTTATAAAAGTAACCAACTGTGCAAAAATCAACTCTATAACATTAGTAGTTTCGGCTGTACGTTGATGAGTCAGTCAGGACTTCTTCTTTTATATATATAGATTAAGCCTTAAGTCCAAAGTCTTCGACCAGTGCGTCCTTCCGGTCCTATATTTATAGGGTCGAGACGTGGACACTAACAAAAGCAAGGCCTCGTCCACAAATTCCAAGTTGCTCAGCGAGCTATGGAGAGGTCTTTGCTCGGAGTTTCTCTGAAGGACATAATCCGGAACCAGGAGATCCGACGGAGAACCAAAGTGAGCGACACCGACATAGTCATAAAGATATGAAAGTTGAAGTGGCAGTGGGCGGGGCATATTTGTCGTAAAGAGTTCTAGAGTCGAGACCTCGAAAGACACGACCTGTAGGACGGCCGGACGGCAGGACCGATGACCTGAAAGGAGTAGCGGGAAGCGGTTGGATGCGGAAAGCTGGGGACTGGGTATGGTGGCGTGAACTGGGGAAGGCCTATGTCCAGCAGTGGATGACTCCGGGCTGATGATGATGATGAATTGATGATGATAAATTATTGCATGATTTCCAGTGAATCGCTTCACGAGGTTAAAATAACTTGCTTTTCGAGCAGAAGTGAGAAAAAAAATTATATTCCAATACTATAAGGACGAGTTCTGGAGTGGAGGCCACGAATCGGTAAACGTAGTGTAGGGCGCCATGTAACAAGGCGGAGCGACGACATTCGTTGGGCAGCGGGTGTTAACTGGAGGAGATCTGAAAATCGACAGTGGCGTGCCATGTGAGAGGCCTATATCCTGCAGTGGACTGATACAGGCTGATGATGATAATGATGATGACTATAAGGACGGATCAATAACAGTATTGAGAACAGAGTCAGAGAGTCACATGTTATAGCACACACCCGCATTTAAAACACAATATCTATAACAAAAGGCGTGAAAAATGTTAATTTTCATATAAAAGACGCTTCGATACGTCTTTGTGAAGCGAAGTGAGAAATGTCTAAGGATTAAGCGAAGTAAAAACAGTAAACAGCGAGACAATAGGTGCGTGCTGATAATTAATATACGTGTTTAGTTATTAGAGGAAACTTCCAGACTTAAATATCCCTCAGTCGTTCACTCTTGACAGAGTGCTCGTGGTTGTATCATGAGACGTATACAGACTGATCAATCCAAATGGGTCAGAAATCAAAAAATAAATAGACTTTTTTGTCGATATTAAAAAACAGAATGGGGGAGATATGGGGTTTTAAAACGTAAATAAAATATTACACAACTATTTCGAAATAAAGTTGAGGTCTACAGCTCACATATAGTAATACTAAGGGTCCTTCGTATATTAATAAGAATAATAACATTGTATCAGGGAGGGCTGGTCACTTATCACGTATGAGTGCAAAGAAATGGACAAAAGCAGCAACGGCATGGGCCGGCCCACCCGGAAAGCGGAAAAGAGGAAGACCGCTAGAGAGATGGTCTGACGAAATATCGAAAGTAGTGGGAAGAAATTGGGTAACTACAGCCAAAGATAGAGACAAATGGAAGCAAATGGAGGAGGCCTATACTCGGGAAGAAGTCCTTAGTAGCTAAATTAATTGAAAATAAAACGTAAATGAATTTTAATTTAATGAATTGAATTATAAACGAAAATAATATTTTTTATTTAAATTGTAAATGATGAACGCAGATTTTTTGTCTTATATTACTTTATTTACAAATCCAATCAATGTACAAAAAACTTTTCCATATTTACACAAAAGAATGTAACGCATATTTTTATCATATTTATTTTCTTGTTAGTTATTTGATGGTTATTTGCAAACCGCTTTACAAGTGATTGCCAGACGACATATCTTATCTGTCCGTGAATACGCGTAGTAGTTCTCATTGTTTAACTGGGGCAATGCTCTACTTACATGTCAGATGATAACTGCATTTAGTCGCTACTCCCGATTCTGAGAAAATATACAATTTTATCGTTCACATTCCCATTTTACCAACTTCCTACTTAATTAACTCACTAGAATAAAACGCTTAATGAATGGTTCTCTCGTAAAAGGTGCCAAAGAACTGAATTCTCGTTGATGTTTCTGTAAAAAACAAAACGGGCTGCAAAATATTAATTTGATCAGCAGAAAAAATCGATGGACTGCTTTGAATTAGACTTTTGCAGACCTGGTAAAATGCGACGCATCGGTTTTGGTGCGCGGCGATGTGATTGCCTTTCGCGTGGGCATAGCGAGACTGACAATGAACGCTATAATATTTTGACCTATTGCATCAGCTAGGCGGAGCCGAGCTGCTTGCACTGATGCGTAGGCAACTTGCAGGGAGCAGTGGATCTTTCTTGATGAGTTTGACGACGTAAGATGTCTTTGTCGTTACACTCTTGTCAGAGGTGTCGTGGCTGTCCTTGTG
The DNA here is from genome assembly GCA_947623375.1 of Apotomis capreana. Lineage (NCBI taxonomy): Eukaryota > Metazoa > Arthropoda > Insecta > Lepidoptera > Tortricidae > Apotomis > Apotomis capreana. The sequence continues at coordinate 1,846,766 of OX392522.1, forward strand.
TGGCAAGTCCTTACACGGCGCCATTCTTCAGTTCAGTTTACCTCATGGGAGACCTAGCGCGCGGTCTAGTACTTTGTTCTGAACCACCAGGCGCGCAATTAATAAAGCTCCACGTCTTCATATGTGTCCGAAAAAGGTGAGGATTCGAGACTTCGAGGACAGGCGCTGTTTTGTGTTCAGCTCTTGAAGAAAGAAGCATTGTTCAGCTTGTTTGGTAGTTCAGTGAAATTCTGTCCATGATATGCCCAGCATTCTTCTGCAGCATCACATTTTAAGCCCATCTTGCATTTCTCATTTCAAATAAGATGTACACCATTTAAATTAAAATATAGACAAGTTGGGAAATTGTATTGGTAATGGAAGATGAGTGGGAATATCGACTTCGTAATAGTTTTAATAGGTAACTCGTGCTGTGAAGAAAACATAATGAGATGGCTTGAATTATCAGTGGACACTTTAACACACATAATGTGTATGTTAATGGGTGTTGTACTTAACGATAAAGATAAAAAAACTTAAGAAACGCCTCTACGCGAGTATTATACAAAAAAGCAGTATGACACTCAGGCAAAATTTCAATGTAATAGCTACCTTTGTTGCTACGCTTGGACCACAGACAACCCCCCCCCCCCCACTAGACGGAGCATGTAAGGCGACCCGCGCTCACCAACGATATGGTACGGCATACGAACATTAAAGTATGAACACGGCGGCCACCGTTTAGTTGCGTCCTTGTTTATGATCCATGCGTACGTCAACGAAAAAATAAATTAAATAAATAACATGGTAAATAGTAGTGTTAAGTGGTGTAGAGAGACCTCATAAACATGGACGCAACTAAACGGTGGCCGCCGTGTTGGTACTTTAATGTTTTGCCGTACCATATCGTTGGTGCGCGCGGGTCGCCTTACATGTGCCTTACATGCTCCGTCTAGTGGGGGTGGTCTGTGGCTTGGACAAAACGGTCAACATTTTTAACGAAGAGTTACAAAAAGTCCTTTAACCATTTTTAATTTAACGCATTATTTGTCGTTAGGATAACCTTCGAAAAATATGCCATTTAATATTTTAACTTTTAACGAAATATATGAACAAAAACAAACAAAAATAAATCGGAAACAGATTGGATAAGTGGATATTAAAAAAAAACGGAAAAGTGAGAAAATTCATTATACACAAATACACATGAAGGTCCCGGAGTCCGGTTGAGGTCTAATGTAGTACTGGAAAAATATCTCGAGTCTCGAGAGATCTTGGATTCTAAAAGTGATCACAAATTTTCATTAACATTATATTTTAGCTTCTCTATAGAATTTTGTCCCGAAAACATGAAGCAACTTATCGTCCTCGTACCTCCACCGATCAGTCCTAGCATAAGGTTTTCGTGGAAAGTCCCAAAAAACTTCAAGATAACTATATACATTTCCTTATATACTTGCATCCGTAGACTAAGTGCAATGACTCGTGAACCCCGCTACCGGTTGCAAAACAAATCCATCAGTGCGATAATTGTTTATAATCAAACAAATGTGATAATATAATTTGTTTATACTCAGCAAACACGTGTATAAAGATAAAGTTAGTCTACGTTAGATAATAATTACTATGGCATTTTAGTAGTAATAGATATACCTAAGTATTTGTGACAGCACAACTTGTCGTCAAGAATGCCACTACTTGGGCAATCAATATTATAAATGCTAAACTTAAAGACATTTAATTTACAAAAATAGGCATAGAAACGTACATAAATAGATCAGTGTGCTAATTCGAGTTTATTTATAGATATCGTCAAATAAGCGAAGCCGGATATCTATGATGTCGCATATCAATGAAGCAAACTTAACGCGACCGGATTGATGAAGTAGCGATATTTTATATATCACCATAACAGCCGATAGACGTCTACTGCTGGACAAAGGCCTCCCTCAAAGTTCTCTACAACGATCTGTCTTGCGCCGCCCTCGTCCAATTTCTGCCTGCGATCCGAGCCAGATCGTTGGTCCACCTTGTTGGGGGCCTTCCGGTCCACGGTCTCCACTCAAGAACCTTCAAGAACGAATGCAACGGCCATCGGTTCTACGAGCAATGTGCCCCACCCGCTACCACTTAAAAGTTTGGCGATTTTCTGAGCTATATCTAGAACCTTGGTTCTCTTGCGTATCTCATAATTTCGGATTGGATCCCACAAGGAAACTCCGAGCATAGCTCGCTCCATTGACGTTCCAGTAACTTTGAGCCTTCTTATGAGGCCCATTCTGGCCCATATTTCATATATCACAGAGATAATATACTTACTTTTGTTTTTCCATAAATTCATTGACAATTTCAAATCAAAATTTCAGTAAAATAGATCGACACGATACTGCCTATTCAAGCTCTATTCAAAATAGAATTCATGAATACAAAATGGGATGATAATATTTTCTTCATCGATAACTTTTTCAATGTTTAGGTATACTTAATTTATTAAGTGACTCACGACACGACACGTGAGAAATATATTACCATGCCGCAAAACTGGTACAAATGCCATAAATTCATGAATAACTGCATTATTTTAAAATTTAATTCGATCCAACCACATGCCGAGACACGGGGCGTTATTAATGGTATAAATTTATGTTTTATCAAATACAACACTTCGTGTGTTTTATCAAAGATGGAAGAAATAATAAGGAAGAGTTAAATGTAAACATACGCGATTGTTGAAGCGAGTATAGTTTGTTTCATTAGAGATAAGGAAGAATCATTTGACACCATGTTTTATAACTTCTTTTGTCAGTCAGTTAATACGAATTAGGGTGTGTTGCCACTGGCGATGTTCTGGGTGTGTCGGAGTTGGCTAACATCTCTAAATTCGCCAAATCCGGACAACGACTTAAAAAAAAACCCGGACATTTGGCATAAATCGCAGTTTTCCCCGGACGTACCCGAAAATAATATTATTAAAAAAACAATCAGTTTATTTCTCATTCTCATAAAATGAGTCCGGGTTTTCCCCGGACACTTGTTGAAAACCCCCCGGATGGCCTTCAAACTGGACAAATCTGGGGAAACCCGGACGGATGGCAGCCCTAATCGGACTGGACTGACGTGGAGTGGAGACAGGCCCGTATTATCCATAAGTCAATGTAGGCAAGTGAGCTCAACGCCTCCGAGGGGCCTGTCTACCTATGGGTACAGGGTCGTCGAGACTCGCTTTGCTTAGGGGCCGCTATATGGCTTATTCGGACCCCTAGTGGAAATTTTGAGCACTGAATTCACAGTCCGCTCCTCCCCGCTTTTCTCCGCTCCTCTCCTCTTCTCCGTGGTCCGAGTTAATGGAAGTGAATCCGTATATTTGGGCCTCTGGCTCTTACGGTTACTACAACCACTGCTGTTCCAGAATGTTTATATTTAATATATCAGTATTCGTTATGCAAATTTTATGTCCACATGTATTCATTAAAGATACTCTACTTGACTGTTATGACACAATGGAACAGGAGTTCCAATTTGTTAGCCTTAAAAACGAGAAATTACAATTTCATCTTCTTTCATTAACACAACAAACTTTTTAAATTTTCAGTTTATATTGGTAGGCACACCATTACTTGAAAGGTTGAGAAGTTAATCGAAACTACAGGCACGTTAACAACAAAATATCAAAATTACTACAGTTACTAAGGTGTTGACTAAATTGAAATTCAGAATCAATGATTAATCCTAGTCTATTTATTTTTCAGACAAAGTTATGGCTGTTCAGAAAACGCAAGACACTGAAGGCCAGGAACCCGCTCAAGACGAACCTGAAGAGCCGACAAACAAACAAACTGACGAAACTAAACCAGTGGACAAAGAAGCTGACAAAACAGACAAAGAAGTTTACAGAACAGTAGATAACGAAGCTTACATACCAATAGATGATAAACAAACAGACATACCAGTGAAAAATGAAACTAATAAACCAATAGACAAGGAAACTGAAAATACAGAAGCATGTAAAGACAATAGTGATAAAGTGACGGATCCAGATATAAAAGGACGCTTGTATAATTATTACCAGAATCTGAAGAACAATTCCGCGACAGGACTAGCATTAGATAGTAACAAGAATTTAAAAGAAGAGACTCTTCTGTCGGAGTCGACGACGGTTGTGCGGTTTTCGCCAGTATGGAAACAGGTAAATGTTTACAGTAATCCTCCATTTCATTATCTATCTAAATGTGAACCCAACATGCCGAACCCTGGTTCAATTTCTAAAAAAGACATCGATATTCAACATTTCATTTCGCGGTGCCAAATGGTGGGAATAGCCTCATCATTCATCAATTTACATTGTGAAAATTTACTACTCGTATGTTTTGAGCCGATTAAAAATTACGAGGGGTCCACTGTTCCGACACACTTTCTTCTGTACGTCTAACACAGGTTTGACATGTTACTCTTTGTCTACTAAACATAGGCCTGCCCTATAGCTCGCCACAAAGTGCGATCCTGTGCTGACCGCATCCATTGACTCCCCGCTACCGTCACGAGGTCATTCGTCCTAGTTGAGAGCCATCCCACGCTGCGCTTTCCTATACGCGGTCGCCACTCTTTGGTTAACCATCTTTTTTTAACAGGTTTATTCGGTATTTTAACTCTTATGACAGGGAAACATAACTTGAAAAACAACACCAGTAAATCATGAAAACTGTCAAAAGCCAAGTTAGTGTCACTTTGCATGTACACTTCAGTGAATGATAGTGCAGAAATGCAACCATAAAATTTTTGTATGTTTTCTTGGCACATATCACGCTTATACTCGAACCAATATTTTATACTTCTATTGGTTTTAGTAGGTACTTTAAGTATCTGACCGGTATTATGATCGGATAGCGCAAGCTCATGAACCTCCGGTTTGGCGTGCGGAATATTGCTCGCTATAGACTGTGGTCTCTTGAGACTTTAAAGAGGAAGGACCTACTTTACTTCTTCTTTTTCTTCGATACACTCTTTACAGAATGGTCGTGGCCATTATTTATTTGTGGAGTTCTGAGTGACCCGTTCGACGATACGTCGCCTCTCGTCCGCCGCTTTCCGTGGGCATTCATTGACGGTAGACACACTGGCTTTGATCTGGTTGGTCTATCTCATCGGCGATCTTCCTCTAGCTCTGACACCGTCCACCGTCTTGAACAACGAGGTGTTCTATGGATGTTCCGTCCCGTTGAAACACGTGTCCAAAGAAGTTGAAGATGCGGGATTCGACGACAGAGAGCAGACCTTCTTTAATTCCAAGCTCCTCAAGAGTCCTACTTTCCTACTTAGCGGTTTTTCACACTGCTAGCCCGTTAGATAAAGATAGCATTTAGTAACCGATATTATTTGTAACTTCCAGACGATAGCAGCCTCAGCCTCCATCCTGATCACATTCATCTCCGGTCTGACGTCAGGGTACTCCGCCATCTTGCTGCCTCAACTCAAGGCTGAAAATGGATCCATCCCAGGAGACCCTACCACACAATCCTGGATAGGTTAGTACCTCAATTAGAAATGGGATGCTCTGATGGATTTAGGCTGTACATCTAGAGCTGGGCTATGAGTATACACCAGGCCCGGCCACGTCATTGGTAGTATGCGGCAGCGAGCATTGGCCATGAGTGGGAATGGAAGGTCCGAGAGCGTTGTCCCGCTCTCACCTATGGCAGCCGTTCACCCATGCCATTCTAACGCCAAAATCGTAGCCGGGCTGTGTGTAATGTGTAGAGTAGTTGTGAAAAGGTGTGAGCATTTCCACAAAAGAGCTACGAAGAAGCTGACTAATGATGCGTAGCGAAGATTTCAAATTCGCAAAGTACGACACAAAAGAGTAGAAATTAAAAAGTGCCAATACTGTACGTAGTGTCGTCCCTTTTTTCTTAGATTGATTAGAAAGGGACGACACTACAGTATTGCAACTGAGAGAGAATAAGCGAGAGAGACTAAAGAACTCGTTTCTAATATGAGCAAGAAACGTTTCTTGGTACATACCTCGCACACGTCTCTCCCATGGCGTGTGTTGAGGATAATCACTCAACACTGCCTCTTCGGTAGCTCACGAGTGAGCACAGTGGACTGTATTATCGGCTCTCGGAATTCGTGGCTCCAGTTCGGTCGCCGTGGCTATCCCAGTCGTAGGCACGGCGGTTCAGACGCGGCACGTAGTTGCCACGTAGATGCTGCGTAACACGTAGCAAGATCGTACGTTCGTAGCTCGTAGTACAGGTTCGGTTTCGTAGCTCCGGATCCGATGCGTAGCTGCACGACGTGAATGTCACGTAGATATCACGTAGGGCACGTAGACCGAAGTTCGGAGATCAACCAAACGAATGGGACCTCAGACGAACTTGGTTACGGCAGCAGGTCGACGCAGGTTCGATGCAGGTTCGAGTTCGAGGTATAGAAACACTAGTTGACTTGTTCGTTCTTTAATTTTCTTCGGCAGTATGGTAAATAATCGAAAACAATAATTCCTTATAAGCTATTTCCTTAAGATCTAACAAGACTCAGGACTCGTAAGCAAACTACTGGCTCGCAGGCCAATAGGAGGCGTCGAACCGTACATTCTACGGCCGGCACGCCCCTTTCGTCAAGTGCGTTCTTTTCTAAGAGTCGTTGTATGGAAAAGTGAACTGGCTACGTGATTGGCCGTTCATTTTCCCATTTTTCAGCCCTAACGGCTTTTCTGGTCTACGGGATGAGCGGTTCGGGGAGGGTCGTGTCTACGTTTACGGTTCGATATCTACGTGAGATGTCTCATTCTGTAGCTTTCATTGCACCGCATTAAATGGCCTTACGTTTTATAAGATAAGAGTTACGGTTCGTTAGCTATTAAGTCGGATCGATCGATAAAGTTAATTTTACGTTGTGCTGGCAAGTCGCGGAAGGCTATAAAAGGTAAGTGCAATGAGTCCAGATGCATTTCTAAGTGTATTCTAAGCGATTAGGTCATAGTGAAGTTAATTTGAATTGTTAAAACGAAATTCCGATACGATTTCGTACTGAAAATGGGCTCTAATTGGACGGTTCATAATTCACGTTAATTTTACGTTAACGTGAATTGCGGCTGACCTAATTACTTTAGAAACATAATAAAAACGGATTCCTGATGGGATTATCCGTTGCTATCGCTTGGCACTATTGCGGAAGCGATAACAGGTGATGTAATATTATCATAACATTGCCACGTGGTTCGGCACCACGTGAATATCTTATGCAATATTCATCGCTATCGAATTGTGATTTTCGGATCGGGATTGGTTTGGGATTAGACCAGTTACATACATATGTCTCTTTTACGGACTGTTATATACATTTGGTACATAATAACTCGACTTATAGCGTCTTTTATGCGCAATAAAATAAATTAAATAAATTAACGTTATGTACATCAAATTTCGCTTATAAATTAACAGTTTTCGGCTTGTGTCCGTAACAATTCTCCCCCCGATCGCAGAGTCGATCCCTCGGTGATGGGCAGGACCACAAGCCGGCTCGTAGCTCGCCTGAAGACTCCTCCTCTTGTCCTGACGTCCACGTTCCGTACTGCGCCGTCAGGGCCGGGGTAGGTCGCCTCCACGATGCCGCGCGGCCACACGTTGCGGGGCGCGCTGGAGTCCGTGATGAGCACGTAGTCACCAACGGCGACCGTAGGCTCCCGTGACATTGAGGATTGTCGTGGGGCTAAGGTCGGCAGGTATTCTCGGATCCACCGGTTCCACCAGTGGTCGGCGAGAGCTTGACTTGCTTTCCATGATTTGCGATCTGCCTCGTCGCAGGGGCCGGTTAGTGGGACCCCCGCCGGGCCGCCCAATAAAAAGTGATTGGGCGTTATCGCTTCGCTCTCGTTCGGATCAACGCTCACGTGTGTTGACCGAATATTCAACTTCGGCTAGAAGTGTAATCAGGATTTCTTCTTTCGGGCTTCGTGTGTTTAGTGTAGCGGCGAGTGCAGTCTTGACGCTTCGTATGAGGCGCTCCCAGGCGCCGCCCATGTTCGGTGCGCCGGGTGCGATGAAACGCCAACTCATTCGGTGTTGCACGCCGTGTTCTTGTAGCGCCGGTATCCAGTCGTGGTAGGCGGCGCGTAGCTCAGCATCCGTGCCCCTCAGATTTGTACCGTTATCACTCCACATAACGGCGGGCCATCCTCTGCGGGCGGCAAGGCGGCGTAGCGACATGACGGCGCTGCTCGTAGACAGGGAGTACACGAGCTCCATGTGTACAGCTCGGGTCGTGAGGCACGTGTAAAGCGCTACCCAGCGCTTCTCGTGCCGGCGGCCCACAGTGACTGTGAGCGGGCCGAACAGGTCCACTGCACAGTAAGTGAAGGGCCGTGCGTGCGGCTGCAAGCGATCAGAGGGCAGATCGCCTAAGGGCGGCACGCGTGGGCGCGTGCGGCGGAGCACGCAATGCATGCACGCTCGAGCCACACTGCGAACGGTTGGTCGCAGGTGCAGGATCCACAGTTGTTGCCTTAAATCATTCACAACTGTTTCGTTAGAACAATGATGCGCTCGCTTATGAGCGCGCAAAATTAAAAGTTTCGTAAATGGATTCCGCCCGTCCAATATGACGGGTTGCTTGTTTGTAGTCGTGGGCGCGGCGTCGATACGCCCGCGCATATGTATGAGGCCGTCGTCTTGCAGCTGCGGGTCTAGCTTGTACAGCCGACTGCTACGGGCAATGGCCTCCCCCCGTGAGAGAGCTCGGAGTTCCTCGGGAAAATCCCGCCGCTGGGCCCACTGCATCCACAGGTTTTCAGCTATTAAATAGTGACGTGTTTCTAACGGTACCTGTGTTTTCTTTTTCAGTCGCTCTATGAAAAGAAGTGCTCGGGCCGTCGCGCCGATCAAGCGATCGTAGTTGCTGAAACGCTCGATTTTCGGCAGCGGCGGGTCTACGTGATTCGTCACGTAACATCGTTCTGTCGGTACCTGCTCGGTTATTTCGATCGATGGCTCTGCTTGCGGTGCTCGAGTTTCTTGCGGCCATTCGGGTTCGGGTTGTCGCAGGAAATCAGGACCCACGTACCATCTATCGGTGCTCCTTACCACGCGATAGGGGTCCGGTCGAGTACCGTCGTCGGCCGGGTTCAGTTTTGTAGGGACCCAACGCCATTGTTCGGGTTCGGTGAGCTCCGCTATCTCGCCTAAGCGGTGGCTCACGAACGCGCTGTATCGGCGCGCGTTCTCGCGTACCCAGTGCAGTACGGTTCGGCTGTCGGTCCAGTAGACGATCTGCACGGGTTTCACGCGATGCTCGTTCTGTAATGTCTGCGCTAATCGGGCTCCTATTAAAGCGGCTTGAAGTTCGGCTCGCGGTATGGACAAGCGACGAACGGGAGTTACCTTAGATTTCGCTGCAGCTAAGTGTACTCGCGGCTCGTTTTCGCCCGTCTCCCCGTCCGTCCTCCAGTACGCGGTAGCGGCGAACGCTTGCTCTGACGCGTCCACAAACACGTGCAGTTGATGCCGCACGCCTGTACCTAGCTGGATACAGCGTCGCGGTAATCGCAGCTCGGCTACGTGTTTTATGTGCTCCAACCACGTAACGAAAGCGTTGTTTAACTCGCCTGGCAGCGGCGAGTCCCAGCTCGTTCTCAGGGCCCACACGTTCTGTAGCAGGACCTTTCCCGTCACGGTGTACTGCGCTAAGTACCCGAGCGGGTCGAACAGGCTCATCAAAGCGCTGAGGGCTTCGCGCTTCGTGGGGCCCCGCTGTAGTTCTCGTACCTCGGGCGGCACGCGAATCAGCGATGTATTGAAGCTCAACTCGTCGGTCCGAGCGTTCCAATATAATCCCAATACCTTTTGCTCTTTGTTGCCTAAGCTTGTGAGATCGTCGGCGGCTCGTTGCTCGGGCGGGATCTGCTCCATTAACCTCGTCGAATTCGAGGCCCAGCTTCGCAGGACGAAACCTCCCATAGCGTGTGAGGCTGCTACTTGCTTAGCGGCGTCGATCGCCTGCTGCTCCGTCTCGTATCCCGCCAAGAAATCATCCATATAATGATTCGTCTGGATATCGTAAACGGCGTCCGGATACAGCTCGGCGTTGTCCTGGGCGTTCCTGTTTCGCACGCTATGTGCTAAATATGGAGAAGACGTATTCCCGAATATCATCGATTTCATACGATATACTTGCGGCGGTCGCTCCCGGTTCATTCCCCTCCACAGGAATAGCTGCGCCATTTGATCGTCGGGTCTCATCTGGATCCGTAAAAACATCTCCTGTATGTCGGCGCTAACTGCAAACTCACCTTCGCGGAATCTGCACAGGATACCCGGGAGTGACTGCAGTAAATCCGGGCCCTCCAGCAGCTTGTCGTTCAGACTGACGTTCTGCGAGGTCGCCCTGGAATCGAATACTAACCTGATTTTATTGCCCTTGTTTATGTTGCGTACAGCAAAGTGCGGCAAAAACCAGGTTTTATGACCGTCGTAATCGCCTATGTGTCGCACGGCGTACTCCTTAGTCAGCAAGTTATCTATTTGCGCGGTGTATTCCGCTGCAAATGTCGGATCCTTATCCATGCGTCGTTCGATGCCGCGCAACCTATTATACGCCATTGTATAACTGGGCGGCAAGCAGGGTTCGTCGTCGCGCCACAGTTGTCCAACCTCGTAGCGCGGGCCGTCGATGCGTTTAACTGTCGCGTTAAATATGTCGATAGCGCGTTGATCCTGCGGGCTCCTTTTGTCGATCAACTTCACGCCTAGCGCTTCGACGTCGAAGTACCTTTTCAACGCCATGTTTATTTCTCGGTCTTCATCCGAGAAAGCGTGCATGACCACCTCTCGATCGCTCTGGTTTCGTAAGTAGCGTGGGGCCATACCGTAAATTGTCCATCCGATTTTCGAACGGATCGCCACCGGGTCGCACTGCCTTCCTGTCCTCGTCTCTAGCGGCAGCGTCAGGTGCCAGTGGTCCGCGCCCAATAGTATTTTAGGCGCGGCATGCTCGTAGCAGGCTTCGTTCAAGTCGGCTAAATGTTCGAAGTTGAGTACCGCCCTACGCGGCATGTACTGCTCGCGTAGTCCAAGTTGCGGTACAGTGCGCAGCGTAAGCGAGTGTGACGGGCCTCCATTCGTAGCTCGGACGCTTACCTCTACGCGCTGACTCGGTTGCGTTAGGCATATCGAGCCTACGCCTTGTATGACGAGAGGTTTTTCAGGTCCCGTTGCTCCTAGTTGATCCGCCAGTCCCTGATCGATGAGAGATATCGTGCTCCCCTCATCGATCATACAGAATGTTTCGATGCTTCCGCATGGTCCGCTAACGACGATAGGCATTATCTTAAGCATTACCTTCGTGTTTGCGTCGACGGTATTGGCGGTTAGCTCCGCCGTAGTGTGCGCGTGCTCGCTCTGCACGGGCGTCTCGTCTCTACGCGCGGGGCCGGGCGCCGCTTGCGCCGTGCTACGCGTCGGGCGGGCTGGGCGGTCGAGTGCTACATCGGGTGCTACGTGGGGCGCTACGTGGGGCGGCGCCTTGCTCGTAGGCGGCGTCGTATCGTGTAGCAATTTGTGGTGCGAGTGTGGGCAGTTGGGCACGCCGCAACCTTTCGCCGTGCAGTTCTCGCGGCGGTGTCTTTTGTCGAGACACTTATAGCAGATGCGTGCGTCTCGAGCCCACTCCCATCTCGCTCCTATCGTCATACCTAATAACTTGCGGCAGTCCGTGGTTCGGTGTGTGTTGCCGCAACACAGACAGGCGTCCACTCGTTCTGTGGCGTATGTCTGGGCTCTTACGGGTGCGGGGCGTCGTATCGCAGCTCCGCTGTTCACAGGGTTCGGGCGTCGGGACGGCAGCGGCTGGTGATTCACGTTCGTAGCGGCTGGGCGTCGCGACGCCGGGGCTCGTGCGTGCGAGAATTGTAATTCGGCGTCGGATTCGTCGAGTAGGAATTCCGCTAGCATTACGATCTCGCACTCACCTGTTCGCATGTGTTCACGTGCGTGTGTGCACCATCTCGATCTCAGGTGCGGGCTCAGGCGGTCGGTAATCTCTCGGATCAATAATGGATTACCTGCGTAGTGTGACTTATCTAAGTCCATGAGCGTCGCGACGATGTTCATTACTTTTATGGAAAAAGTGTTGAGGTCAGTCGCGCTCGGTCCTAGGGCGGGCAATCGTTTCAAGTCCTCCAGCGCCCTGTCGACGAGAATGTCGGTCCTACCGAAATTCTTTTTTAATATTCGGATGATTAAGTCCGGACTCGATCCCGACGCCAGCATGTGTTGGACGCATTCTCGCGCCTCACCTTTCAGCGCTGCGCGGAGTCGAGCCATGTTCTCGAAATTTGAAAACTTATACCGCTGCGTGCTCTCGGTGTACGAGTGGTAAAATGTTAACCACTCGTTCGGCAGTCCGGTATAGATCGGGAGTTCGTATACCTGTTTCGGCGGCGGACGAGTTATACTCTCGATGCGATCGGCAAGTCGGTCGATGTCCTCGTTGCGGCTCGCGGTTCGGCTTCGGCTCGGACGTAAGAGTTCGCCTCGTTCAGGCGTGACCGTGCGCTGCCTCATCGGCGTCGGTTTAGCAGGCGCGATCTTGGCTCCGTCACTCACCTCGGTTCGTTGAAACCACGCATCGATACGCTGCGTGGTTTCTTGGTCGGTTGGCGTCCGTCGACCCGCCTGTGAGCCGCCAGCCTGGGACCCCTCAGCCTCGATCTGTTGCAGCTCGGACTCGAGTCGCTTCCTGACGAGGTCCTCTTCGACGCGGAGTTGTTGGCGGCGCAGCTCTGCGATGCTTTCGGCTGCGGCGAGTTCGGCTTGCTTCCTGCGGGCCTCGGTGGTGCTGCTCGTCGCGGACGTGACCGTAGGCGCGCGGGTGTTGCCGATGTTGAAGCGTACTTGGTCGAAAGCACGTTCGCGATCGGCTCGTTCTCGGGAACGATCGGCGGTGCGGGTCGCGGCTTGAGTCGCAGGCGCGCGGGCCGCGGGTGATTCGATTTGCGCATGCGCGGCGAGGGGCGCATTAAACGCGTGGTGCGCGGAAAACGCGAAAGCCTCGGGGCCCTCGCGGTCGCGGTTGTGGCCGGGCGCTCGTGCTTCGGGGCGCGCCGGCAGGTGAGTCGTCGGTGTCGAAAAGCCGGCTGCGGGGTCGTCGCGTTGCCCCCGTAGGCTGGCTCGTCGCAGGTGCTCCTCCAGTTTCTGCCGCCATTGGGTCGTGTCCGTGGGCGGCGATTCCGGGTTCGATCTGCGGCTCGGTTCGTCCAGGGCGGCGTGTTGTGGCTCCCTGGTGTCCGACAGTCGTCGATGCGCTTCGTGCATCTTCGCAGACGTGGATTCCCCTCGGTTCGGTTCGCTGGGGGCTCGGCCGTCTCGTGATGCCTGGCGTCTCGTGTGGACCATCGTTGTCGGTTGGTGCGGCGGTTCTTCTAATCCGGCTCTCGAATGACCAAAATGGTCCGGTTCTGTGGTTCGATTATCCGGCGCTCGAATGACCAAAATGTTGAGGATAATCACTCAACACTGCCTCTTCGGTAGCTCACGAGTGAGCACAGTGGACTGTATTATCGGCTCTCGGAATTCGTGGCTCCAGTTCGGTCGCCGTGGCTATCCCAGTCGTAGGCACGGCGGTTCAGACGCGGCACGTAGTTGCCACGTAGATGCTGCGTAACACGTAGCAAGATCGTACGTTCGTAGCTCGTAGTACAGGTTCGGTTTCGTAGCTCCGGATCCGATGCGTAGCTGCACGACGTGAATGTCACGTAGATATCACGTAGGGCACGTAGACCGAAGTTCGGAGATCAACCAAACGAATGGGACCTCAGACGAACTTGGTTACGGCAGCAGGTCGACGCAGGTTCGATGCAGGTTCGAGTTCGAGGTATAGAAACACTAGTTGACTTGTTCGTTCTTTAATTTTCTTCGGCAGTATGGTAAATAATCGAAAACAATAATTCCTTATAAGCTATTTCCTTAAGATCTAACAAGACTCAGGACTCGTAAGCAAACTACTGGCTCGCAGGCCAATAGGAGGCGTCGAACCGTACATTCTACGGCCGGCACGCCCCTTTCGTCAAGTGCGTTCTTTTCTAAGAGTCGTTGTATGGAAAAGTGAACTGGCTACGTGATTGGCCGTTCATTTTCCCATTTTTCAGCCCTAACGGCTTTTCTGGTCTACGGGATGAGCGGTTCGGGGAGGGTCGTGTCTACGTTTACGGTTCGATATCTACGTGAGATGTCTCATTCTGTAGCTTTCATTGCACCGCATTAAATGGCCTTACGTTTTATAAGATAAGAGTTACGGTTCGTTAGCTATTAAGTCGGATCGATCGATAAAGTTAATTTTACGTTGTGCTGGCAAGTCGCGGAAGGCTATAAAAGGTAAGTGCAATGAGTCCAGATGCATTTCTAAGTGTATTCTAAGCGATTAGGTCATAGTGAAGTTAATTTGAATTGTTAAAACGAAATTCCGATACGATTTCGTACTGAAAATGGGCTCTAATTGGACGGTTCATAATTCACGTTAATTTTACGTTAACGTGAATTGCGGCTGACCTAATTACTTTAGAAACATAATAAAAACGGATTCCTGATGGGATTATCCGTTGCTATCGCTTGGCACTATTGCGGAAGCGATAACAGGTGATGTAATATTATCATAACATTGCCACGTGGTTCGGCACCACGTGAATATCTTATGCAATATTCATCGCTATCGAATTGTGATTTTCGGATCGGGATTGGTTTGGGATTAGACCAGTTACATACATATGTCTCTTTTACGGACTGTTATATACATTTGGTACATAATAACTCGACTTATAGCGTCTTTTATGCGCAATAAAATAAATTAAATAAATTAACGTTATGTACATCAAATTTCGCTTATAAATTAACAGTTTTCGGCTTGTGTCCGTAACAGCGTGCATGCTCTCTCGCTTCTTTTGTTTGTATAAAACCTCTCCCCACTGAGTTTATTTCCACCACCTCCACCGCCATAATGTTACGTGATAAACTGTTTTTAACCCCCGACGAAAAAAGAGGGGTGTTATAAGTTTAACATGTGTATCTGTGTATCTGTGTGTCTGTCTGTGGCATCGTAGCGCCCAAGCGGATGGACCAATTTAAGTGCGGTTTTTTTTAATCGAAAGATTTTTCCGTCGAGATGGTTCTTAGCTATGTTTCAGTAGTTTCCAAGATATTCAGCTTTAATGGGAACAAGTGACGAGATCTCAGCCAATAATGAAGTCAATAATTCGAAATATTGGCTAAATGTTAAGTTTTATTAGCATTTTCTATATCACTCAATAAATGAAGGTCTCATGATGACCAGCTAGTTGTTAATGAATCTCAGCCAATATTGAAGCCAAGAATTACAAATTTTGGATAGATGATAAGTTTTATTAGCATTTTCTATATCACTCAATAAATGAAGGTCTCATGATGACCAGCTAGGTAGTTGTTAATGGACTTCAGCTGTACTGTAAATCGTAAAGTGAGAAGCCCAAATGCATACATGCCATCATTTCATTTAGGTACTTAGCGGTCCCCCGACGCAACGAAGCTTGGATTCTTTTTCTACTGTTCATTGTATAGGCACATTTGGTAGATTTTATTTCTTTCTTTTTATTGGTTGTCATGTCGGGGGTTTTTTAAATTTTTAATTTTATTTTTATTTCATATTTTTTAAACAAACAGAAGTTTCGTCCTGGAATTTTCTTCTTTTGACACTATTTTTGTTTTCACCGTTTAAGGTCCAGGGTTTCCAATCTTTTGTCGAGCTTGATCCTTGACTATATGTAGGTACAACAGGATCCCAAGCCAGTGGTAACGAATGCCGTCTTCTCTAAGATTGAAGTTAGGATATATTTTGATTTCAATAGCCTTAAGCAACATGCTGGAAAAAAAATGGTTAAAGTCAGGCTAGTTAATGCTTATAATGGCAAAATGGCGAAGTTATTAGCCAAGACAATCAAAATATATACTTTAAATGCACTGCATGAGTCGCAAGAACCTGCTACTTATGGCCTAAAACAGAACCAGGTTTCTATTCTACAGGATCCAAATACGGTACGGGTGGCTTACTTAGCTCCATAAAAATTGCAGTTGGTGCTAGGTAACTTGACTTAGTTTTGAGAGACCTAATCACCGATACCCCACACCATGGGATAAACCCCCACTTTTGTTACGTGTAGGGAAGGTACACAATATTTTTTTTTAAATGTATTCAACCACTATGTCTCTGAGCTAAACTGTGGACAGACTGACACAAACTACCAAATCCTAAAAAGCTGTTATTCACTTAGGCAAGAGTTTTTTTGCTAAAGCTTACGTGTCATTTAGTCGCGTTAAAATCTTGCAGGGTGTTGCTGTTTGTGACCTCAATCAAAGGAACCTGTTCAATAGTCCTAATAACAATTCAGAAATTATAATGAGTTTTTTTTGTCAAAAAAGTTTTTTTGACACTCGGTTTTATTATTGAATGTACTTTCTTACTCAAATGTTAATTGCTCATCAAGAACAATCAGACGAGCCCAAACAGCACAAACGGTTTATCTTGTGCTGTTTAGGAGTTCCTATGGCCATCTTCAGCTCCAAGGTACCAAATTATTGTACTGTCAAAATGTATTAATCTGTTGATTACGCTAATAAAAGTTAACATTTAACCAACATTAGAAATTATTGGCTTAGATCCTTTCACAACTAGCTGGTCATCATGAGACCTTCATTTATTGAGTGATATAGAAAATGCTAATAATACTTAACATTTAACCAAAATTTGGAATCCTTAGTTTCAATATGGACTGAGATCCATTAACAACTACCTGGTCATCATGAGACCTTCATTTAGTAAGTCATATAGAAAATGCTAATAATACTTAACATTTAACCAAAATTTGGCGTCCTTGGCTTCAATATTAGTTGAAATCCATTAACAACTAGCTGGTCATCATGAGACCTTCATTTATTGAGTGATATAGAAAATGCTAATAAAACTTATCATTTATCCAAAAAATGGAATTCTCGGCTTCAATATTGGCTGAGATCCATTAACAATTAGCTGGTCATCATGAGACCTTCATTTATTGAGTGATATAGAAAATGCTAATACAACTTAACATTTTAACCAAAATTTGGAATCCTTAGCTTCAATATTGGCTGAGATCCATTAACAACTACCTGGTCATCATGAGACCCTCAATTAGTGAGTCATATAGAAAATGCTAATAAAACTTAACATTTAGCCAATATTTCGAATTATTGACTTCATTATTAGCTGAGATCTCGTCACTTGTTCCAATTAAACCTGAATATCTTGGAAACTACTGGTCCTATTTCCACCAAACATAGCTAAGAACCATCTCGACGGAAAAGTCTTTCGATTAAAAAAAACCGCACTTAAATTGGTCCATCCGCTTGGGCGCTACGATGCCACAGACAGATACACAGATACACAGATACACATGTTAAACTTATAACACCCCTCTTTTTTCGTCGGGGGTTAATAAATATAATATATAAATATCGGACAACGTCACACAAATTGATCTAGTCCCAAATTAAGTGCAAGAAGGCTTGTGTTATGGGTACTAGACGAAGATATATGTACTTATATAGATAAATATATACTTAAATACATAGAACAACCATAACATAACCCAAGTACAAATATTCGAGTTCATCACACAAATATTTGCCCTGGCCGGGATTCGAACCCGGGACCGCCGGCTCAGTAGGCAGGTGTCTACAAACCGCGCCAAATGCGTCGTGAAATGCACTCCTTTTTTGCGTCACAATGACGCAATCTGATTGATTGATTAATTCATTTCCCCCACCCCGCTTCAGTGGGCAGGTACCCTTATTCGTTTCATCCTTCGTCGCATCGCCATTTTTAACCGTTTCAAAAAAGAAAACTTTCAGTTGGAACTCAGTTAATGACACACGTACCGATCCTTTGTCAGGACACCGAGCCTTCAGCTTACGTCATTGACATTGAAATGCCAAGGTTCAATCGTAAATGTCTCTGGTAAATCCACTTAGCCGTGAGATAGGTTTTGTTTGAGCACTAACAACTTATTGTACTAGGTGCTTAAAAGCAAATACGGCTTAACTTACTTGTAGTTCGTTTTGTTTATATTTTTAAACAAGTTCTTGTATAGACTGTATCTACAGCTTAATACACGTAGAGTTTTATTAATATGAACCAGATTAGGTAGACTTTTATACGTAATTTGTAGTTTTCCTGCTATTGAATATACTGTAGGTACCTTTACCTTTTTGTTTTGACATTACCAACTCATTATACTCATCATCATCATCATCATATCAGCCTATAGGCGTCCACTGCTGGACAAAGGCCTCCCCCAAAGTTCTCCACAACGATCGATCTTGCGCCGCCCTCATCCAATTTCTACCCGCGATCTTAACCAGGTCGTCGGTCCACCTTGTTGGAGGCCTTCCAACGCTGCGTCTTCCGGTCCGCGGTCGCCACTCAAGAACCTTTCTGCCCCAACGGCCATCGATTCTACGAGCAATATGTGCCCCGCCCACTGCCACTTAAGTTTGGCGACAGTCTGAGCTATATCTACAACCTTGGTTCTCTTGCGTATCTCATCATTTCGAATTCGATCCCGCAAGGAAATTCCGAGCATAGCTCGCTCCATTGCCCTTTGAGTAACTGTGAGCCTTCTTATGAGGCCCATTGTAAGCGACCACGTTTCAGTGCCGTATGTCATCAGAGGCAACACACATTGGTTAAAAACCTTCGTCTTAAGACACTGCGGTATTTGGGACGAGAAGACATTCCGCAGCTTCCCGAACGCTGCCCATCCGAGTTGGATTCGACGAATGACCTCTTTTTCGAAATTCGACCTACCCAACTGGATCGTTTGTCCAAGGTAGATATAGTCGTCTACAGTTTCGAGCGCAGAGTCTCCAACTTTAAGTGGAGTGGGTGCCACATGGGAGTTAAACATAATTTTCGTTTTCTCCATGTTCATTTCACTCATTATATTGCTAAAAGGCAATCTGTACCTATTTTACTACTTAATTAATACATATAGTATTTTTATTAAAATTACAAGTTATTATATTGCTAGGTTCTTAAAAGCACCTTATTGCATGGTTTACATACATACAAATGCAAATAAGTACTTGAGTTTAATACGAATACAATATAGATACAAGAGGTGTCACAAATCAAACTTTAACTTTTTTATGTATTTTTAAATACAATATTTTTTCTTTCAGCTGCCATGGCGGCACTGCCCATGGCTCCGGGCTGCCTGATCTCCGGCTGGATGATGGAGAGCTTCGGGCGCCGCACCTCGCAGTACATCATCTGCGCGCCCCTCCTGCTGGGCTGGATCCTCGTCGCGTCCGCCAACAGCCTGCCCCTCATGCTTGCCGGCCGCTTCCTCACTGGCATCTGCGTCGGCCTCTGCGGGCCCCTCAGCCCCGTCTATATAGGAGAGACCACCGAACCCAAATACAGAGGCTTCTTCCTAGCTGGAGTATCCTTAGCTATAGCCCTAGGTCTGATTGCAGCGCATATCCTAGGCACGTTCTTGAGTTGGCAATGGACCGCCAATATATGCTGCCTGTTTCCTATTCTAGCTGTATTATTGTTAACTTTAATCCCTGAGAGCCCTACGTGGCTTATCGCTAAGGGAAGAGTAGAGGAAGGCGTGAAAGCCTACGGCTGGTTGAGAGGCTATAGCGAAGAAGCCAATGCGGAGTTGAGAGGGATTTTAGAGAAGCAGAAAGCGGCAGATTCAGAGCCACCGATGAATTGGAAAGAGAAGATCAGGGCGCTGAAGAGCCCGGAGCTATTGAAGCCTTTGTTCATCATGGTGTTCTTCTTCATAATCTGTCAGTTATCAGGCGTTAATGCCGTAGCTTTCTATTCTATTGATATTATGGAAAAGGCTGTTGGTACTGGCATGGATCACTATGTAGCCATGCTAGTTATAGATTTAGTTAGAGTAATTATGTCTGTATTCGCGTGCGTTGCCTGCCGACGCTTTGGCAGACGACCACTATGCTTCATCAGTGGTATATTCACCGCTTTATCAATGATAGGACTTTCAATGTATCTATTCGCGATGGAGGGCACGCAAAATGGGTCGAACTTATCCTGGATCCCATTGTCCTGCCTGATGATATATATCTGCGCTATCTCCATAGGTCTAGTGCCACTGCCATGGATCATGTGTGGAGAGGTGTTCCCCACTAAAGTCCGTGGTCTAGGCTCTGGCATTAGTTCCGCGACCACTTTCACAGCGTTTTTCGCCGTGGTTAAGACAGCCCCAGATATGATGCTTCATTTGGGAGAAGAAATTACCTTCCTCATCTATGGAACTGTAGCATTAGTAGGAACTGGAGTCCTCTACTTCATACTGCCAGAAACAAAAGGAAAGAGTTTGCAAGAGATCGAAGAAGAATTCAAGCACGGTAAGGAGAGTGCACATAAAATATAAATTAGGTAATTTTACTATAGAATAAGACCGTTCATAATACTTTTACGCTACAAGCGACACTGTTTATTATCTGTGATACTTAAGTAGTCAATATTAAAATTATATTTTTAATTTTGCGTTTATTTTCACCCAACACCATCACGGGACGGATTTTATTCGTGAGTACCTTTACACTACCTTTAGACAACTATACTAAAAAAAATACTCAAAGTAACTCAAGGTGACATGAAATTATGATAATGTGGAGGTACATCCACCATTCTAAGTCTCACTTTTATTCAATTTTGATTCAAGGATAGCTCGACACTCAAAGATAGTTAATGGATATTTATTACCTGACTATACTAATGAAAAAATATATGTGGACGGAGTCGAGAGGCACCTTCTGTATTGAAATATAAATATTCTACATGCCTGCCTAGCCTTGCCTATGTCAACTTAATTTGTTATTGTGCTAAATAGTTTATTTAATTCATCTCATTTGTTATTTAACTAAGAAGACTAATATAATATAATATTATTTCATATTTACTAAAAAGTCTGGGAGGAATAGAAGGCTGAACATGAATTAAGCTGAAAGGGGCCTTATTTAATCTGGGGGCACGGTAGTGCCCCCGCCAAGACGAACAAAAAAGAAGGGGGCACTACCTACCTTTTCTCGAACCGTTTCGTCTCATATTCAAACCATCATAGTTTCGTCCCAGTTAACACTAGAGTGCCCAAATTCTCAGGTTAAGATGCAGTTAGCAAACATATAAAATGTACAAAATTTAATTGATCTAGCTTTTATACTTTAGGTTTTATAGGTACCTAAAATACGCCGATTTTGCCACTCACTCACTGACGTATCAAAACCTCTGGGGTACTTCCCGATGACCTAGAAAGCTGAAATTTGGTATGTAAGCTAGTATTAGTACACAAACAACAAAATAATTCTAAAACTTGGAACGTTTACCCCCCAACCCCTTAAACTAGGGGATGGAAGTTTGTATGAAACTTCCGCAAATTTTGATACTACAGGTCTGAAAATTGAAACCTATAGGGACTCATTGTTATAAATCAAATACATATTGTAGGACTTTTAAAAAATCACCCCCCACCCTTTAAATAAGGGGATGGAAGTTTGTATGGGTTTCCCATAATAGGGGATAAAAGTGTATATATATATGGGGCTAAACTTAAGTATTTCTTAAATACACAATTGTCTACTTCAGAAGACGCTCAAGAAACCCTACAGCCCAAAAAAATTAAAAAAACTAAAGCACCTTACAAAAAGAAATGAGATCCCACCAAAAACATTTCATGTAAAATTGACGGCCAAGACTCACATTCTCATAACGCTTTCGCTGTAAAAAAGTTATCAGATCCCAGGAAAAGCCAAGCCCCTAAGCCCCGACTTTACTAACCCCACCACCTTGGTTTAAAAAGTATGGCATCAACTGGCTTCAAGCCCCTAAACCCGGAGTTTACTAACCCTACACCTTTGTTTCAAAAGTATGGCTTGGCCGTTTCATAGACTACCGTAAATAAGTCTAGCGGACTGTCCGGCCCATATCGTAAGGAATTAAGTTTATAAGTATATATTATCAAAGACATAAACTGAGTTTCTTGATACCATATGGGCCAGACGGTCCGTTGGACTTATTTACGGTAGTCTATGAAACGGCCAAGCCATACTTTTGAAACAAAGGTGTAGGGTTAGTAAACTCCGGGTTTAGGGGCTTGAAGCCAGTTGATGCCATACTTTTTAAACCAAGGTGGTGGGGTTAGTAAAGTCGGGGCTTAGGGGCTTGGCTTTTCCTGGGATCTGATAACTTTTTTACAGCGAAAGCGTTATGAGAATGTGAGTCTTGGCCGTCAATTTTACATGAAATGTTTTTGGTGGGATATAATTGACACAAAGAGGACAAGACAGTAAGGGGACAGGATCGGTAACAATAGTACATTACTACAGACGCCGGGTAAGAAAGGCTTGCCGGGTGAGTAGGTATAGACGGCCGACCGTAGGGAGGCGGGATAGTGATACGAAGCCGGCAAGCCTTTTTCACTGCTAAGGTGTATAGTTCTTTTCTCAAACATATCTATGGAATGAAATAAAAAAATACATCACTCAATAAAATATAATACCTACACAGACGCCAAAAAATTACTTCCCGGCCTAGGCTTTAAATTTTGTATGAAATTCCCTTACAGTTCTCTCGAGTTGTTCCGCCCGAAACGTGGTACTTCGAAGCCTGTTAACTATACATATAACGCACGTTATGACGACATTATTTCATTGCATGCTTAAGAAAATACAATTTATTCAAAAGTTAGATCACCTGATCACGTCTGCTTTGCTTTCGTCCGGGGGATAAATGAAAGGGTACAATTTAAATGCTCACCAAAATGGCTTTTATACCCCCAAAACTAAATACCAAATAAATTGAATTGCCTCCATTTAATATAAAATCACTCTAAACAGTGCTCCCCAAAAAATATCTTTATGCTTCCCAAAATGGATGTTTTGCTCACCAAAATGGATGTTTTGCTCACCAAAATGGATGTTTTGCTCACCAAATATTGTTTTCATAAATTAGTGTTTCAGCTAGGTAACCATCTAATCCTGATCACCTTTCAGAGCAGATCCGACTCGGCCGGGTTATGTTAGGTTAGTTTTTTTTTTTATATCCCTAAAAAACGCTCCATAATGTGCGGTAGTCATTATTAATTTCCGTTTTTTCCGAATTTGACCGAATTTTCGGACAAGATTTCAGATTCATATTTTTGAGCCCCGAGAGCCCCCCGATACCGAGTTTTAGCCGCCTAGCACGAATTTAGAAATTTTGAATCGTTTTTTTTTCGATATTTTCCGAATTTGACCGAATTTTCGGACAAGATTTCAGATTCATATTTTTGAGCTCCAAGAGCCCCCCGATACCGAGTTTTAGCCGCCTAGCACCAATTTGAAATTTTGAAAAAAAAAAGTCGCCATCTTGAATTTTTTTTTCCACAAGTGTAACAACCAATCTTTAAAAACAAAACCTGCTTTTTGTCAAACCAGCCAGCTGTGTGAATGACCTTGTTGTTGAAACCAAAAAAAAGTTACTTTGCAGGCCTAGGCCTGAAAAGCAGTATGAAATCCCTTTACGGTCTTCTCGAGTTGTTGCGCCCAAAAAGCGATACTTCCGAGCCTATTTTAAGGAACGTAAAGACATTTCATTGGATGTTTGAGAAAAAGCCATTTTGGTGAGCATTTAGTTTTATAGGATGTAAGAAAAAGAATTATTTGCTTTATTTATAGAATAGTTTGGGGTACACTATTTGGTGAGCATTCATCCGTTTTGGTGAGCATTAAGAATTTATTGGTAGTAGTAATTTATCAATATATTTGGTAGGCGTTTAATCATATTTGGTAGGCGTTTAAACCCAAGCCTAAATGAAATACCGTTTTTGTTATAAAATGTATTAACAAAATAATATAATAGCTATTAAGTATAATGGCACATTAGTGAGTATTAACAACTATTTTAACCGTAAATGCAGATTGGTATGACCTGTAGGTACAAAGCTACAAGTTATTGAGTAAATTAAGCTGAAAGTTAACATGAAATATTGATTCGATACATGGTCTATCAAGTATTTGAAATTAAACTACACAAGCGATATAGGACCTCAATACAACACTAATAAAGTGCCTATAAACATGTTCTAGCAAAAACATATGTAGTCAGTGACGTAGCTAGCAAAGGGCGAGCCGGGGCAGTTCCCCAAAATGCCAGGGTTCCTGTCCAAGGTCATAAGGGCCCTGAGGCAAACCTGAAACGGACTAGCCTCACACGGGGGCCCTAATCTTCTTTTTTTGCCCCGAGTCCCTTATTTACCAAGCTACGCCATATAGTTCTGTAGTTTTACTAAAAGTAGATGCCTATTTATTCTGCGGTTTACAATAAATGTTGTTTTACTGTATTTACAATTAATTAGTGCGATTACGTTTTAGTTGTTATGTTCGTTCGTCGTCCCTGGTCTTCATATGCTGTAATAACAGATCTACTTTTAGTATATATACGAAATAAATCAGTATTTATTTTCATGAAGTGATCTTGATGATGATTCTTAATGATGATCGCCAGCGGTATGATTGTCTTTTAAGCGCTTTATTTTTCTATCTGCCTGTTATTTCAAAATTATTTTCCACAGATGCAACCATGGATGAATCCAGATGATAACTTAGTTGCTAGATTTCAGATGTCCGGATGATAGATGTCTTGAATTATGATTCCGATGAAAGTTATCCAGGTTAAACATGACCCAATAGAAAATATCCCGATGAAGGATGTTCTGATGAAAGTTGTCCCGATGAAAAACGTCATGATGAAAGAAGTCACGATGAAAGATGTCCCGATGAAAGATGTCCCGATGAAAGATGTCCCGATGAAAGATGTCCCGATGAAATAATTCACGATGAAAGATGTCCTGATGATGAATGAATGTGGGGCAAGGCATCACGCACTACCACCTCAACCAGCTATCTATAAATAATCCTGTGAAATCCTCCAACTATCGCTTTGGGAACTACAGAAGGTCTAATCATGTATACTTCATCATTATCAGGAATTTGGAGGTATAGTTTCTGGTATGATAGCTGTGAATTTCTCTGAGGTTTTCTTTCGTCAGAGAGATTTTAGTTCCACTCTTGCCCTGCCCCTGATGACTGGTGATTACTTGGACCTGGGTTTGACGAGGCGCGAGGCTGGTGGTGCGAACTTGGTGAAGCCGGCCTGGTCGAAGACGGGGAGGAGATCTCGGACCCTCGCGGATACTGTGCCTCCTGTGACCCTGGAAACCATAGTAAAGAAATAAGCTTTACGTATCATTCATATCTATTATAAATTTATAACATTGTATTGAACATCAGTTTTCTATGGAAAGGGCTCATTATTTAAGAAAAATCTTAACAGCGTGATGCAGCAACGTGGCACCAGCCGCATAGTGCTATCTGTTCGTAAAATGTTCCACATGGCATTGTAATATATGCTTCTCATTACTAAAAAATCCCTTAAAGACTATTGCGAACTACGACTTATCTTTTCTTATACTTAAGAGGTTCAGGATTTTTAAACCAGTTTTCGTGGTAATTTGATTTTTCAGTGCCTGCCACATGCTTTCGTGGGTTATAGATTCAAAGATCTTTGCATAATCAATAAAAGCAGAGTAAAGTTGTCGACACTCCTCATGCTTTCAATTACCTAGTTGTTATTGGGTGTGAATCTGATTGATTGTGCAAAAACCTTTTAGGAATCCGGCTTGCTCTATATGCTGTTGCGTCTCTATCTCTCGCTCTACTCTCTTGTGAAAGGCTACGAATACTTTGAACATAGTGAAATTAGAGAATAACTGTTTATTTTCAAGTTCAGTACATTTTTTTTTTCTTTTAGTGCTTTTCTTATCTTAAATAGATATAAAGGATTCCTAAAGATGATAGTGATGTGATTAAGACACTTTGGGGATGAATTTGGAGGATTATAGAAGAGCTAGAAGAGAGGCTAAAGATAAGATTGATGAATCATCAGAAAGTTGATATGGAGACGAAGGGATCAAGTGACGAGATGACGAATGACAGCGATGAATAGAATTAAAAAGAATGCTACGCAGACCTCAAATAAATAGGCATAGGGCAAAATAGTGATGATCATAGCCCAGGTTTCGGTGTCAAAATGATTTGATGCAAATTATTGCCATACCATAAACTCCAGGGTATAATGATGATATTGATACAGGGGATAATATTTAGTTACCTGCTGGGTTTGATGAGTTTTGCAGCCTGTGCTGGCGTCGCCAGCTCCGTGGGGAAGTACGTGGCCCCGTAGAAGTCCAGTCCGTTCTGCAGCAGGATATTGGCCTCTTCGATGTTAGCCATGGTCACACGCAGAACGCTCGTCGCCTCCTGAAAGCGTACTTTATGTATCTGTGTGTTGTTTTACGGCGACATAATAATTTAATGTTTTTTTTTTTAGATTGACATTAATTTTTTCTCTGGTCGGTTTCGTAATAACTGTGTTTTTCCATGGGAGGGCTGTTAACCCGCCGCACAACCCCCAATATAGATTATGTGTCACATATTAATAACGGAGCAAACTTGCCTTAGGAACCATGCTGCTAACGAGTTCTCCGTCAATGGTGGTAAGCGCTCGTGACGGCTTCTCGTGGGGCTTGGGGGTCGACGTGCCTGCAAGGAACCGCATAGCAATATTAAGTCTTGAGAAAATTGTTTCATCATGTCACAGAAAGCTTACTACTAATTCGAGAAATATCTTCCATGCTCAAAAATATTTTGGATACTGATCCATTGATTCCAAATTTCAAAGGTTAATGAAAAATTTAAATGCGTATATTCAAACCACACTAACTCTTCCAAGCAATTGAACGGTCAAATCATACAAACTTTGTATGGTTTGAATGAATCGAACCCGGTACCTCTGGATTACCGGTTCAGCGTATTAACCTTTCCGCCACCCTAAAGCCCATATAACCTTTCGTTTTTTCCTTATGCTTTGTGTGTTGATCCTTGCATTATTTATTTGAAAGGCTTTACACCTTTAATTTGGATACACCGACTATTATTCTATAGAAGTATACACTTCTATTGGCGGGGAGATACTGCTTCCGCGAGATACATTTATTATTTCTGTTTTTAGATATTATTTCTGTCCTTACACTGACTAACCACAGATCTGATAATATTGACAAGGCAAATTGTTGGGCAGTCTAGTGAGGGGAATCAAAGGTTTGAGGCACTGTTGCTCTTCTGGCAATTATTAATTGCAATTAGAATTTTAAACATTGGAACGTGTATTGGGACGTGTTATTTTTCTAAGACATCAAGCTCGATGTAGGTATGATCAATCCAGAAAAGATAATAATATAGATTGACAAAACTAGTCTTTGTTTCGCATAGTGTTCTGTCCTTGGCGGACCGCCAAGTTTGTCTGCCGTCAATCTCTCAACAAAGCTACCCAAATTCTGATGACGACAGTTGAAACAATTCCGGAATTATCCAAATTCATCGTAAAATTCGCCGTTGTTACAATGTTATTGAATAGGTCATCCAGCAGAGTCCAATCCGTGTGCGGGTATTATGGAACTTTACCTACATAAAAACGTTTCGTGAATAAAAAGTAAAACGGCACCTTTTTCGCTCTTTTGTTTTTAAGGGAACATACACAAGGGTGATAGACAAATCGACCTAGTCCTAAACTAAGCAATGCTACTATAGGTATTGTACACGACCCAGGAACAAAATATTCGAGTTCATCACACAAATATTTGCCCTTGCCGGGATTCGAACCCAGGACCGTCGGCTCAGTAGGCAGCTGAACTACAAACTGCGCCAACCGCGTTGTCTATTATGAGTTTGTGATTCCTTTACGTCTGGGACATCAAGGTGGTTTATCCTATTTACAAAGCGTGCTCACAATCGTAAGACGATCGCGGAAAGCATAAAATCCACATCAAGCAGCCAGGTGATTCTTGAAGAGGCTTTAGTCTGAATTCGTTGCATCAATTCATTCAATCACAATCTTTTCTGCCAAGTTGTTTATGATGAACTTTAGAAGGTGGCAAGGAACTGCGAATTAGGTGAGGCGAAGGCGAATGGGATTCTATTGATTCTACAAGCTGCCGTGCTAAGGTAAAAGGCAACCTTTAGCTATGGAGCTTCATACAAAAAGGTCGCCTTTTAGCTTAGCTCGGCAGCAAGGTATATCACAATCTTGTGACGTTTGCAGGAAGCTGCTGGACGCAATGAAGGTCAATGTGGATGTAGAGATCCTCAGAACTTACATAGAAGACTCACGTGAGTCCCAGACATTAAAACGCACTTGAAACAGGTTTACTCACATTGTATAAGTCGTATATCAGTGTTCGATGGTCGCCACCGCGCTTGATGGTGAATCGCGAAACGATTCGAAAGGTTTACTTATGTTTTGCAGAAAATTGTTTTGCATTTTTTGTTATTCTACGGATACCATAGACTTTTCTGGAAAGCTATAAAATAAATCTAACCTAACCTATCCGAATCTTTCGATACACATCAACATTCAAAAATATATTTTTCGTTTAAGCGTCACAAAATTTCTGCGAAATGAGCATCATGCCAAATATTACTTTCGGTAAAACGAATTTCTGTCAGATGAGGGTAACCCGATTCGAAACATGACACTTATAAGACGTGAGTAAACCCGTTTGTTATGCATAGTTATATAGTCTCAGGACCAGGACAAAAACTCTGGCAGCAGATTGTCTTTCCACTGAGATGCAGAGGGTGATGATGATCGGTTAATTCAAGCAGGCATTAGCGAGTTTGATGACGAAGCACACACCAGTGTTACCTTCCCTCGGTGACCCGGAGAAGTGAAGACGTAGAACTTCCACGACGGAGGTGAACTTGTAGAGAGCATGGCGGACGTCCTCCTCCGGGATTTCGTCAGGGATGTCGTAGACATAGATGGTGAAGGTCTTTTGAGGGCGGCAGGGGATCGCGATCTGGGGAATGGGCAAATCATCAAAATGTATGACAGAAGATTGAATTATATTTATAAGATTGCTGTGCCCGTGCAGGGCTCATGTTCCGGGACCTGTTCAATAATATAAGACCTTATGTACAACATGAAACGTAATAAACGAATTGAATTGAATAGAAGCACACCACACAGATAAAGTATTCTGGAAATGTTATGAGCCATTTTGACTTCCCGTTTTGTGGCTGGAATGCTCCCATCTCGTGAAATTAGTATCACAATTTGGAATATTTGGTAAACCCTCTACAGGTTTACCCTGTTTTACAGACAAACGTTTCATCGAATGCATTTTTTTTTCTGAAACCGTAAAATATTACGGTTTGTTGGTTGTTATTTCAAGATGTCTGAAAAAAATATGACTTTCTAGAAAAAACATGTTTTTTGATCTAAACTGAGGCTTATCGCTAATACGGCGAAAGGCAAAGCGCTTCAGAACGCCCTTACGTATCAGTTAGAGGTGAATAAGAATAAGAATAAGAACATTGTTAAGGGCACATAATAGATACTTCGATTAATTCGATAGAAATCAAGATTATCTTAGCTTATGAATGTAAAATTACGGAAGATATAATAAACAAATATTAGTAACTATCATGCAATTTGCGTCAACGTTTAAAAGCCAAGTAATGGCAATGGCAACAATGGTAGGGTATACTACCATCCCTTGCCTTTCGTACAAATTGCATAACGCTACGGATGATTTATAATATAAGGTTACATTATAATACAAAAATACACAAATATTTAACATAAGAACCTAATAAATTTAAAAGAAGGGCGAAGAGAATTAAATAAACTCTTGAATTTTGTCCACAACTCTTGGCACAATTTTGGCATGTAACAAAGTTATTATTTTGCTCAATGCGATAAACAGTTCATGTTCACCGAAAATATGACTCAACTGTCAACAACATTCATGGAATTTTTATTCAAATTGTGCCAAGAACTTCCGCAAACCAGCCAATTACCTTCCTATAGAACCTGGAGCCCGTGACCTTATGAAAGCCCTTCTTAAACACCATCTGGTAGTCGTCCACGTGCGAGAACTTGAAGAGGATCCCAGTCGCGGTCTTCGTCAGGGTGAAGCAGCCTTTGAACTCCATCTTCTCGCAGATGGCGGAGGCCTTCTCCATGCTGAGGCCGTGGGAGGGGGTGAGGAGGAAAGCCCCCTTGGTGAGGAAGTTCTCCGAGTCCGATATGTCGGACTCGCTCTCTCCGCCCTTCATTAATGTGTGGATCTGCTCTTTCCACATGAACGAGTCTGACATCTGGGGAGCAACGATGGATATTATTTATGTTTCTATAGTAATTTCTCAAAGCGGTGATAGCCTAGTGGTTAGGGGATGCGACTTTCAATCCGGAGGTCGCGGGTTCGAACCCGGCCCGTACCAATGAGTTTTTCGGAACTTATGTACGGAATGTCATTTGATATTTACCACTCGCTTTTCGGTGAAGGAAAACATCGTGAGGAAACCACCTAAGCCCAATAAGGCCTAGTTTCCCCTCTGGGTTGGAAGGTCAGATGGCAGTCGCTTGCGTAAAAAATAGTGCCTACGCCACATCTTGGGATTTAGGTAGCCAACCCCGATTGAGAATTCATTCTCAAAAAATGGGACAAAGGCTAGGAGGGATGATGAGTAATTTCTCAAAACAGCATCGTTTCTATATATATTGTCCAACACAACGTTTATATACCTAGCCTAATAACAATAACTAGTCTCGGTCCTGCCCAGAGATAGTGGCGCTACAAACAGATTTCGTATGACAATAATGTGCATACGTCATATTTTTTCTTGTACGTATTATTAAACGTCAGTAGCGATTTATCATCAACCAAATTCAAAACATTGTTACCGGAATGCTGCTTAATTATTCATTCGTCTTGCGAAATAAATGCTGAATAAAAAAAACTAGACTTTCATCACTGTGGATAGTTTTGGTTTTATTAATACTTGAAATTGGCGAAATATTTAATCCTGTTTCCTCTTTGTTCGATCACATTCACTGACTTTCAAAGTCTATTACCAAAAAAATGTCGTTGCCAGTAAAATCAATTTGTACCACTAAAAATCTGCAAATTGGCGCGGACTGAATAAACACGGAAGGAATAACTTTGGAAGTATAGCGATTTTTAACTAAAAAATAAAATACATAAAGTTAAAAAATGCCAATAAAAAAATAGGGTTCTAGAAGTTAAGCGACTGAGCGATGTTATAGTGTAACTGATACGATAAAATTAAAGCAATCCTTCCAGGCGCCCTAATTTCTACAAAACAAAACTATAAAGCAGTAACTTGGGGCATGAGAGAGAAAGACAGAGAAACGAACTATAGAGCAGTAAATTCCACTGGCTAGTCATATAATATAATCTATACTTTTTTTACCAAGCAAACAATATAAGTTGCGCACCTGAAAACAATGATAAGTAAACCTTTCGGTTCTTAATACTCGTAAACCATAATATAAATCACCGATAAAAATCAATCGGCATAACCACGACGTAAATCTCGGGAGTTCATTCAAAGGATCTATAAACAAATCAATGATCAATGATCGAAAGCCGAAACAATGGGCGGGCGTAGCGACGCGCGTCGCTGCCTGCGCTTACGCATCTTACATAATAGAACTATTGTGAGCAGTACGTTGACTAGTACAACGTTGTTCTTTGCCGGACAGTATTTTACAAGCTTTTATAAATAAAAAGCTAAAGCTTGCATTGTATGTTTAAAGTATGTTTGTTCGGGTGAAATCTTGCAACTCAATTTTGAAGCAGATATCGTCAACCGATTGAGCTGAAATTTTGCATACTTACCTACTTAACTTTGATGACAATACAATAATATGGTACCATGGGGCTAATCTGATGATGGAGCCGGAAGGTGGCCATAGGAACTCTATAATAGAAAAAGCAATCCTACCGAGCTTGGGCCCTTTAGAATCGTCTCAGTGAGCATTTGATGGATATCTAAATAAAAGTACAGTCGTCTGTAAAAGCTTGCCACTAAAATGTCATTTTTGACTGAAACTTATTTTGTTTGTCATCATCATGTCAGCCGATAGACGTCCTTGGACCATGGACCTGATGGCCTTTGTCCAGCAGTGCAGTGTTGGACAAAGGCCTCCGTCGTCTTTTTTTTTGTACAATTATAAAAGAAAATGACTCGATTGTCGACGGCAAAATTGACGACGCGGTTGGCACAGTGATGCGTACTGCGTACTGAGCCGGCGGTCATGCATATGCGAATCCCGGCAAGAGCAAATATTTAGTGATGAACTCGATGGATGTTTGCTATAACACAAAGCCTCCTAGAGCTTGGACTAGATTGATTTGTGTGAGCTTGTCTGATATTTTATTTTATTTATTTATAAAATTCACAAGTTCAGACTCGCTACGCAGGCTTCGTCAGGTGAATAACTAGAGTAAATCAGGATTAAGTAACCGCTAAAAAACTGATCACGTGAATATATGCTCTCACGGAGCTTAAATAAAAGATGTAACCCATAGTCAGCAAGTGGAAACTTTGCTTTACCAAGTAGTTCAACCCAGTCGGCACGGATTCCTAGGCTCTTAGAATCAGCTGATATAAGAAACATCTTAACACATAAGGATCTAATTATGATCCTTAAGCGTTCCGATGTTCCTACTGCCTACGCGATACCAAATTTTTTAATCCCAACAAATTGGGCCAACCTGTATGAAGTACGTACTAATTTAGACAGCCGACATAAATTTAGTAATCAATATTTTGTTTATATATGAAGCCACCAAAAAAATACATTACTTTTCTTTTACTGAGGATTTTTATCACCCGCTAACGAAGATAAATCTATTGACAAATCATCAAATACGAAAGTTGTTATAGGTTAGTAAGTTATTTTGTAATATGTATTTTTTTGTAGCATTTCTAAAAATATTTACGTCTTATTGTTTAATTTTCAGAGTAAATACAAAACTTGAATATTTTGGTTGGTTTTGTTTTTTAAACCCGCGATGAAATACGAAAATCTTGAATGAAATAAAGTCAACTAGTATACTCCTATAATATTTATATTGTGTTTGACCTGTATTGTTAGCCACGCATCTCGATTGAGAAGCCCATAGCTTCCGGTTATTGAATGTTTATGTCAATGTAAACATGACAGGAGTCAATATTAAGTAGACCTTTGACTGACTGACTAATTTTAAATAGAACGTTTTCATAAAATCACTTTATCAATTCTATTTTTTAATGTGGAAATAACACAAAGATATATAAAATAGTCTTGCTTGTTTGTAGTAGATCATATTACTTACATTTTTCTTTCATAATGTACCTTTGTGTCAATATTTACCTATAAAAATATTTCAGGCTTAATTAAAACAATAAGTACCTAATTCCATTATATATCTCCCTGATATCTAGGAGAGGTTTCCGAAGTGGATATATACCTTGCGATATGGAAAAGGTTCTCAAGCCACCCGGCCCAAACCACGAGCTCATCGATATGTTATTAAATTAATAAACCGACCTTAGAAATGTTAATGCCTTTAATTCGAGTATTGCACATATTTTCCTTTTTAGGGATCCGTACCCAAAAGGTACATCCTTCGAAAAGTGCTAACGGAACCCTAACTAAGCCTCGTCGTCTGTCCGTTGGTTACATGGCTGTAACTGACTAACCATAATAGTTAGAGAGTTAAAATTTCCGCATAATATGTATTAGTAGTTATACAGGGTGGAACATTTGTAAAGACTGACCTGACAGGATAGTGTCATCTGAGTGATCTACAATCGACCTATTATAATTGTAAAGCTGGATTTAAAAGTAAAAAAGTCATCAAAATAAAATATTTTAATATCAGTGACAACCTTATTAATTCAAAGGTTTTATTTCCATTTTAAATTGACATGTGCAGATTTTTACACTAATGTTTAACAAACTGTATCTCTAAAATGGATAGAAATATTGACATAGTTCATTGGTGAAAAATGAAGTACTCAGTCTGAACAATTCCCTGTTTGCTTAAAAGTTCCTCGATCTGTTCCACCCTGTATAACAATAAATCCTGAAAATAAGAAAATAAAAATAGAAGCGGTTCCCAATACAACAGTGTTAAATGGTAATAGGTAAATACTTACAATATGCACAGACTATATTATATTACAGATAATACAAAAAATAAAGAAGTCTATTGTATGGAACCCTTCGTGGGCGAGTCCGACACGCACTTGGCCGGATTTTTTATCTATGTTAGATTTCAATCAGTTGTTAGTTTCTACACATTATAAACCTATCTTTATTCACAACAACTCTGTAATTGTCAATACACGAAAATTAATAAACATACAGATTGCGACACAAATGTAAATATTGTGTGCTGCTATCGTAATCCTAAAGATGATAACTTTGATCAATTTATACATCGCCTTGAGCAGTCTCTGGAGCACTTTTTCAGCAAAAAATGTGTTTTTGTCGGTGATTTCAATATCAATTTGTTGAGGGGGGATAAAAAAACTGCCGATTTCCTGTCGTTGCTAACACGCTACAACTATAGACATCTTATCTCAGCTGCTACCTTCATACGAAATGAGACACAATCTTGCTTGGATAATGTCTTAACCAATTTACCAGGCGAAGGCGTAGTGGCTCCTGTTATCGACGAAAACGGCTTGGCGGATGGGCACGCGGGCATACACTGCACCTTTGTTGTTGATAAAACTGGTACATCGAGTGACGATATTCTGTTATATAAAGAGATCAGAAAGTTTACTAGCGCTGAAAAATTGCATTTTCGAGAAAAACTGTTAAGTGAAAATTGGATAAATATTGGTTTAAATACAGAAATTTAACAAAATTTTTAAACAAAGTTTCAAAAAAAAGAAATTAAAATTAGTGCAGAAAAGCAATACAATTAAGTGGGTGACAAAGGGAATAAGAGTCTCAAGTAATATGAAGCGAATCCTTACCACTAACAAAACTTCTGTTTCTGACTCAATTATAAGTTACAGAAAAAAAAAATATGTCACCATATTTAATCGTGTAGTTAGAATGGCCAAGAAAATGGCAATTCAGGCTCAATTGACAGAGCCAAGGACTCCTCGAAGGCAATATGGAGCATCGTGAACAAACATCGCAACAAGAGTTGCGTGGCAACATCTATAAACAATTTATCTCTGAAAGTAGATACTGAAAATGGAATTTCTGAAACAGTTAGTGACCCTAAAAAAGTTTGTAACATATTTTTAGAAAAATTCACTCATTCTGCCGGGCCCTGCAACTCTTCTATTCAAGCCATTACACTTCTACAGGCAAACACTACTAGAGTCCTAAACGATATGACGTTCGAGCCCGTGAATCCGGTGGAGGTTCGTTTTTAGTAAATAAACTCAAACCTAAGTCATCTAGTGGATATGATGAGATTCCCATTGCAATCATAAAAGAGAATATAGACATACTTGCGGAACCACTAGCCTATCTTTTTAATGAATGTTTTGATACAGGTACATTCCCAGACCAATTCAAAATAGCCAAAGTTCTCCCAATTCATAAAAAAGGGTCTAAATTGGATCCTACTAATTACAGACCCATTTCTCTACTGCCTACTCTGTCCAAATTATTGGAACGTCTAATAAAGGATAGACTTTTGAAACACCTCCACCTTAACAATGTTTTAAACACTAAACAGTATGGGTATCAAAAGAGTAGGGGTACTAACGAGGCCATAACTAGATTGATTGAGGATGTTGTTGAGCAAGTAAATGCAAAAAAAAGGTGGCGGGTTTATTCCTGGATCTGAGCTCTGCATTTGATATGGTTGATCATAGTATCCTTATTGCCAAACTGGAACACTACGGAATCAGAGGCAGGATGTTAGCACTTTTACGGTCTTACCTAACAAATAGGCAACAATTTGTGGAAATAAAATGTATACAGAATTACAAAGAAAATGTGTTCTGCTCTAGATTATCCAAAGTTACGAGAGGTGTTCCACAGGGGTCTACGTTGGGTCCAATCTTCTTCATCATCTTTACCAATGACCTAATTAATTTCATATATAACTCTCTTCTTGACACTCGTCTGGTACTTTTTGCAGACGACACGAATGCCATTATATCTGGAGATAATATCACTCAGTTGAATGGAAGAGTTAACGATGCTCTGATAGCTTTTAATACTTGGTTTGATTCAAATAAACTGAAATTGAACTGCAACAAAACTAAGGTCATGCTCTTCAAAACCACGGCCAACAACAAAGATTTTCTACAGATGAATACAGGGCATGAAACGATCCACCAGGTTGATTCAGTTAAATTTCTTGGAGTTATTATCGATTCTAGCTTGACCTGGAAAGAAGAACTGTCAGCTATCGTAAAATCTGTCAGTTCCGCCAGCTATGCAATTAGAAGCCTTAGGGATGAGGCTAAACTATCCCAATTAAAAATAGTATATTTTGCCTTGGTAGAATCTAGAATTAGATATAGTATTAAATTCTGGGGTAATAGTTATCAATACAATGTCAAGGCGGCTTTTACAGCCCAGAAGAGGGCCATTAGGATTATGGCCAGAATACCTCAACAAACGTCATGCAGGGGATTCTTCTTAGATTTCCAAATACTCACTGTGCCCAGTCTATATATTCTTGTAGTTGTCAGTGACTTAATTAAGAATATATCAGACTTTGAAACGACTGAAGAGAGAAATCGGCGCTTGGAAACTAGGAGAAAGGATCTGCCACTATCCACCCTTGCAAGGCTTAATGTAGTGAAACATTCGGCAGGCTACCAGGGATTGCTCTCTTTAACAAATTGCCTGTTGAAATGAAGTTGATATCAAGCAGTAACATGTTTAAAAATAAGCTCAAAGCTTTTTTGCTGAAGGGGTGCTTTTATTCCATTGAAGAATTTGGTAATGCCTTTAATTCAGGATTTTAATAATTATCAAGGGACATGATTGTTAATGTTATGACTTAGAATTAGATTGTTAATTAATTAATTGTTAGTAATTTGGACGTAGATATAAGTAAATAATTTTGTTGTTATTATGTCGATTTTAATTTAATATTGTATTGTCACATTCAAACACAATGTATATTGTTTTTTTTGAATAAATAACTATGAACTATGAACTACAAAAATATTGAATCAAATTATGAATCTCCATTCCCGTTAAGTTAATTGCACCCAATAAAAACCCAAGAATAACGATCCAAACTCGACAGTTTAATTGCTTGTTAAATGACAATTAAAACTAGAACATCTTAACAATCGTAACGACTCTATCCACCCACTATGTTACCATCAGAATCGCTATAATTGCCGCCGTGGGCGGATAAGCTGATCGCCTTCGCTATTACTATCAATTGCCATGGTAAATAAGGCAATTTTGTTGTCTATCCAAAACTGATGTTCGAGAAGCGATCCTTGATAATCCTATTTGATTGATAACACCGCGACGAGGCTTCATAAGACCAACCAACATCACTTGAAGAAGGACAAAATACTTAGTACATTGTGTTCATGCAATGTTTTTCTATAAAAAAATATGAAACTTATGTATAATGTGTATATTTTTGTGTATGTTTTTGTTCTTTGGTCGGAAACAAAAAACAAATCATTCAAAATTTCATGCAATATCTAACTGGGTCATTGTCAGTTCAAAAAAAAAGTTAACTTCGGTGGCCAATAGTTAACAGCGGATGTGCATAGAAGTTATGTTTTTAACACGCAAGCCCATAGAAAGGGAAACGTCGTTTATGCTAATATAATTTTGATCGGAAAACTAGGCCTTAAGTCCTTAACTTTGTACGTGTCCACCGAAAAGACGCGAACCTAAATCTGACAATGAACCATCTATCTATCAGCCACGTCCACTGCTGAACACAGACATCCCCCATGACTCGCCACAAAGTGCGATTTCGTGCATCCATCGACTCCCCGCTACCCTCGCGAGGTCGTCCGTCCATTTAGTCGGGCGCTGCGCGTTCCTATTACGTGGTCACCACTCTAGGTGCTTTGATGCCCCAACGGCCATCGATTCTCCTGGCTCCATGGCCTGCCCATTGCCACTTTAGGTACATTAATCCGTCATAATTACGCAAAAATATTCTAAATCTAACTCATTTACATGGATGAAAAGTCATATCTAACCATAACTTTTTTGCTTCTCCGTCTCGGGTAAAAAATATTGGATATTAAACATTTTTGAAATCGGTCCAGTTGTTTAGGCGTGTTAAAAGACCAAACATTTTTTTAAATAATATATACTAAGATAGGATAGATTTCATTGCTTGAAATTAACATTTATTTAGACGTCAAACTTTACTTTACGCATTAACAAAAAAAGCTTGAACTGTTTTGTGTGAGACATAGTATTCCCATAGTTCCATATAAGGTTGTCTATAAATTGCCAAGTAATTGGCCAATAAGTTACAGCCAAGGACAATGCGAATTGTAGGCATTTTTGGTCAGTCTGATTGTGTGGCTTTTTTTGGAAATTAATGAGATAACGAATGAGCTGTGTGGGTGTCGAGTAGATTGAAAGAGGTAATATTCAATTAATTGCAAGCATAATTTGTTCATTGTTTTATATTTTATATATATTTTATTATTTTATTATTTTATATTTTATATATTTATATATATATTCGATATTTTATATTTTATATTTTATATATTTATATATATATTCGATACTATTATACAATCCTAAATTTGTATTGAAAATAAATTTTCTATGGAGGGAGGTCATGATTTCAGGAAAAATCTCGATAGCGTGATGCAGCCGGATAGTTGTTTTGTATGGACACGCTTCGCCGTGCCAACCTGGCGCCATCTGTTTTCAAAAAAACCGTTGTCCTCGCATCACGCCGAAACGGCTGGATAAAAAGTTACCAATTTTGGTACAGGAATAGCTGAACATCCAAAGATGGTTATAGGATACTTTTTATTATGATTAATATTTATCTCTGAAAACATAAATTCCATGAAATATTTTCCTTACAATGTGTAACCTTATAATGACAGCGTTTGTGATTTTGAATTTAGAACGACGCGACTCCCGCGTGGCTCTTACGTGTACAAAAACTAAAAAGTATGAATTCGACATAATACCTCCGCGCGGCCCACCGGTATTCTAACAATAAGGTTAAGGTTGTATGAGGCGTTGAGTTACGGAAACCGTCTTAGTTAGATAGAAAAGATGGCGCCAATTATCGACCAACACAGACGAAAATATGAGTGCAATGTTCGTTGTAAATTGTCTCATGCTCAAAAAAAAACATACCTACATTTCTTTAAAAACACAATTTTCGACAATAGGAACTAATGCTCTTCTTATTATTCTTCTGTAGTTTGTAAGTATTGACCATAAAAAAGCCTGGAGACGCAATAAAGAATGTTAATGAATAAAACAGATTTTTTTATGCTATTTTATCGAGTGTGATTGAAATAAAACAATTTCGAATCAATTTAAGTAAATTAAATACATTTCTAAATATGTTTTACCAACCAACATTTAGAACATTAGGCGCAAATTTTGGTATTGTTTGTGTTTGGCCTAACTTACTAATAAGGTAGCGAAATGTATAATAAACGATAAATATACGATATATTTAGCCAAAATTTGGCTTCTATGTAGTTTTTTTATATATAAAATCTATTCAAAATAATAAATATAAGTCATTCTTTATTTTTAACGGTGTGTTGAGATTTTGTTCTCAACTACCCAATTTTCCGCTAGATGGCGTTGTTACTTTGACAAAATCTCCATACTATCGGCTGCATCGCGCTGTTAAGATTTTTCCTGAGTTAATAAGACCAGCTCCATACAATGACGCCCCTCGACACGGTACCCGAGAGTCGATGCACGTCGTTGCGTGCCTGTGACCACGATTCGGCACAAGCTAGGGTGTAGCTGTGATGGTTAACCTGGACTTCGAGAATTACGACCGAAGTTGTTGAATATTGATCGCATACAAAAGTAAGCAGCAGTGTATCAAATATTTGTATAGAATCTTTTTTTTTTTTTTTATCGATTCTATAAATTTTTCATGTGGTAATACCACATTTTTATTTTTATAAATAACTAGCTTTTGCCCGCGGCTTCGCACGCGTTAAAAAAAATACGTTCACTTGGCATAACTTGGCATTTGGCATTGGCTTGATATAACTCAAGCCCCCATATTTTTTGTTTACTGTATCTTTAGAATATTTGAATGCTTTCACGGACATGATTCCTTGTTCATTTTAGATTCAATTTCTACTTTCTTGTTTTGTTTTCTCAATGCGAGGCCTCCGACATTTTTGTGCACTGTCTCAATTGGTTACTTAAATAAAGTCATGCTCTCTTCTTTCCGTTATGGTATATTGTCTTGCTTAGTGCCCCCGCTTTTTTGGTCATTATTTCCTTAGCATACTTAATCGTTTGTTCAGATTCAGGAAAGCAATTCTGAACTTCAGAATTGCTTTCCTGTCACCGTTTTAAGGTTTATGTATTCTCAATGTGAACACTACTGCATTTTTGTTATCTATCTCTTCAGATTACTTGAAAGTTACACCAGTCTTGCTTTTTTCTTTCCGTTTGTTATATTGTTTTTTCTTCGCGCCTCCCGTATGGTTTGGTCACCATCCCCATTTAGAATCCTTTAAAGTTTGATCAGACTTGCTTTCTTGATTCCGTTTTAGGGTTTTGTTTCTATTTAATGCGAGCACTATGCCATTTTTTTTCACTATCTTTTCACTATCGTTACTTTAAAGGTTGAGCAGAATTGCTTTCTCGTTAGCGTTTTTAAGTTTTGTGTCTTCTTGATCAACATATCTACAGGTAACTTAGGCGTTTCAATCGATTTACTTTAATTTTTCAATTTTAGCATGTAATGTTTTTTAATAGCGGGCGGCTCTGCCCCCCCCGAACCCCCCGTCTTTTTCAATGCCATCTCTTCGTGTTACTTAAAAGTATTATCAGTCTTCCTTTCTTCTTTCCGTTGTGCGAGGTTTTTTCTTTGTGCTCCCGTCTGGTTTGGTCACCATCTGTTTAGAATCCTTTAAAGTTTGATCAGACTTGCTTTCTTGGTTCCGTTTTAAGGATTTGTGTTTTCTTAATGCGAGCACTATGCAATTATAGTTCACTATCTTTTCAGGTTACTTAAAAGTTTGATCAGACTTGTTTTCTAGTTTGCATTTTAAGGTTTTGTCTTTTCTTTCTTGATCACCATATCTACAGGTCATTTAGCCTTTCATCAGATTTACTTATAATTTTAAGTTTTAGCATATTGCATTTTCTAAGTGCGGGGGGCTCCGCCCCCCTAGCCCCCCGTCTTTTTCAAGACCATCTCTTCGTGTTACTTAAAAGTTTCATCAGTCGTGCTTACTTCTTTTCGTTGTGCAATATTGTTTTTTCTTCGTGCCTCCCGTCTGGTTTGGTCACCACATCTTCTTCTTCTTCGAATTCTTTAAAGTTTGATCAGACTTGCTTTGTTGATTCAGTTTTATG
Source organism: Apotomis capreana (assembly GCA_947623375.1). Classification (NCBI taxonomy): domain Eukaryota; kingdom Metazoa; phylum Arthropoda; class Insecta; order Lepidoptera; family Tortricidae; genus Apotomis; species Apotomis capreana. The sequence continues at coordinate 1,888,238 of OX392522.1, forward strand.
GATTTGTGTATTATAATGCGAGCACTAAGCCTTTTTAATTCAATATATTTTCAGGTTGCTTTTATGTTTGATCAGACTTGTTTTCTTGTTAGCGTTTTAAGGTTTTACGTTTTCTTCATCACCATATCTACAGGTCACTTAGCCTTTTATCAGATTTAATTGAATTTTTCAGTTTTAGCAAATGATATTTTCTGAGTGCTCTGCCCCCCGAGCCCCCCGTATTTTTTAAATACCATCTCTTCGTGCTGCTTAACAGTTTTATCAGTCTTGCTTTTTTCTTTCCGTGTTGCGATATAATTAACTTAGTGCCTTCCGTCTCTGTTATTCACCATCTCTTTAGAATACCTAAAAGTTTGGTCAAACCTGCTTTCTTGTTTCCGTTTCATTAATACTATGCCATTATCGTTCACTATCTTTTCGGGTTACTCAAAAAGTTGTGCAGACTTGCTTTCTCGTTAGCGAAGGTTTTATGTTTTCTTGATCACCATATCTACACGTAACTTAGCCTATCATCAGATTTACTTTATTTTTCTGTTTTAGCATGTTATACATTTTTTTTTCAATAACATCTTTTCGTGTTATTTAAAAGTTTCATCAGACGTGCTTTCTTCTTTCCGTTATGTGATATTGTTTTTTCTTCGTGCTTCCCGTCTGGTTGGGTCGCCATCTCTTTAGAATCCTTTAAAGTTTGATCAGACTTGCGTTCCCGATTCCGTTTTAAGAGTTTGTGTTTTCTTGATGCGAGCACTAAGCCATTTTAGTTCACTATCTTTTCAGGTTACTTAAAAGTTTGATGAGACTTGCTTTCTTGTTAGCCTTTTAGGGTTTTGTTTTTTCTTGATCACCATATATCTACAGGTAACTTAGCCTTTCATCAAAGCTACTTGAATTTTTCAGTTTTAGCATGTAGTATTTTGTTAGAGCGGGGGCTCCGCCCCCCGAGCTCCCCGGTTTTTTCGATACCATCTCTTCGTATTGCTTAAGTTTCATCAGCTTTGCTTTCTTTTTTCCGTTGTAAGATATTGTTTTTTCTTATTGCCTCCCGTCGCTGTTAGTCACCATCTCTTTAGAAATACTTTAAAGTTTAATCAAACGTTGTTTGAGATATTTTATATTTTGTCTAAACACATACTGACGCTGAACGGCCCTCGAGCTGTCAACTTAAACTTTGCATCAGCTGTATTAAAATTAAAGAAATTAATTGTACATAGAAATAACATTTAAATGTATCACTCATTATACTTCAAATTTGTGTAAGAGGTCGTAGTAGACGTAGTAATATAGTGAACGTATGTTATAACGCGAGCGCAGCGGGTAAAAGCTAGTAAAACAATACACAAATTACAGACCAATCCACTCACTTCGCCATTGCGAAAACTCTGCTGCGGACGGCACCTCGGGGAAAACTACTGTTTAAAGCTTACAGATGGCGCTACTGGTAGCACTTATGCGCGTATCATATTTCATTAACTTTCCGTAAATATTTATACGTCAAAGGTTAAAATTGATTTTAAATAATTTTATTTTGATTATTGTCTCTCAAGAAAGTAAAAAACAACTTATTTATTCATTTCAAATTTTCTCCGCGTCTCAGTACGTTTATGAAAAGAGGATCAATATTTATAAACTACTGAGTAAATACATGAATTTAAATGTAATAATAGAGTGGTAGTTCCCATTGTTGCATCGCGAAATTAATAATAACAAAATTGTGTTCAGTTTTGTTTCATGAAATGATCATTTCGTGTACCACTAACGCCATCTACTGCCCCGGTGTCCGTAACTCGGCGACTCGTCCAACCTCAGAGCTATTGTCCCACGGTGGGTAGCGCAGGCCACCCCCCGCGGGGTACGCGTGTTTCTAAATTCAAATTCACGACGCTGATGGATGACGCTATGAGATGCACACGACTTCATTCGCGTATTTTTTTCTTTACCGTAGACGGAAAAAACTATCCTATAACCATCTTCGGATGTCCAGCTATCCCTGTACCAAAAATGGTTAAAATCCGTCCAGACATTTCGGCGTGATTAGAGGACAAAGGATTTTATGAAAACAGATGGCGCCAGGTTGGCACGGCGACGCGTGTCCATACAAAACAACTAAGTATCAAGCTGCATCACGCTATCAATATTTTTCCTGAAATCATGACCTCCCTCCATAGAAAATTTATTTTCAGTACAAATTTAGGTTTTTATAATAGTATAGATATAATTTTTAATATTTATTGTTTATTGTTTTAAACTATTCAAAGCACCTTGAAAAATTATTTGCTCATAGTACTACCTGAACATATATTAACGACATCTATTAAGATGACAATAAATTATTTTCATCTACAATGTACTAATAATATGACCTGTCATAATAATTTCCTAAGTAACGCCATAAGATTCAGGTGTCAACTTAACTCAACTCAATCGCGTACGTCAATAATGGCGACAGCACCACTGAACGGATACGTGATGGCCTCACTGTTTTGTTATCCGTGGTATTATGAATAAGGAAGCAAAGGAAAATGCATGAGATGACACGGTTATTATTACAGTAGTTTCTTAGTGGTTCTGGGTTCAAATCCCGGCTAGGTGAAATCCTTTCTACATTGTTTTAATGATTTTGTCTTGTCTCGAATCATGGTTGTTTTTAATACAAAATGCATACATTGTCGAGCAGCAACTCTCAATAACTGATACACTGCTGCTTACTTTTGTATGCGATCAATATTCAACAACTTCGGTCGTAATTCTCGAAGTCCAGGTTAAGTTAACCATCACAGCTACACCCTAGCTTGTGCCGAATCGTGGTCACAGGCACCCAACGACGTGCATCGACTCTCGGGTACCGTGTCGAGAGGAGCGTCATTCTATGGAGCTGGTTTTATTAACTCAGGAAAAATCTTAACAGCGCGATGCAGCAGATAGTATGGAGATTTTGTCAAAGTAACAACGCCATCTAGCGGAAAATTGGGTAGTTGAGAACAAAATCTCAACACACCGTTAAAAATAAAGAATGACTTATATTTATTATTTTGAATAGATTTTATATATAAAAAAACTACATAGAAGCAAAATTGTGGCTAAATATATCGTATATTTATCGTTTATTATACATTTCGCTACCTTATTAGTAAGTTAGGCCAAACACAAACAATACCAAAATTTGCGCCTAATGTTCTAAATGTTGGTTGGTAAAACATATTTAGAAATGTATTTAATTTACTTAAATTGATTCGAAATTGTTTTATTTCAATCACACTCGATAAAATAGCATAAAAAAATCTGTTTTATTCATTAACATTCTTTATTGCGTCTCCAGGCTTTTTTATGGTCAATACTTACAAACTAACAGAAGAATAATAATTGCATATTCAATAAAAGAGCATTAGTTCCTATTGTCGCAAATTGTGTTTTTAAAGAAATGTAGGTACGTTTTTTTTGAGCATGAGACAATTTACAACGAACATTGCACTCATATTTTCGTCTGTGTTGGTCGATAATTGGCGCCATCTTTTCTAGTAACTCAACGCCTCATACAACCTTAACCTTATTGTTAGAATACCGGTGGGCCGCGCGGAGGTATTATGTCGAATTCATACTTTTTAGTTTTTGTACACGTAAGAGCCACGCGGGGGTCGCGTCGTTCTAATTCTAAATTCAAAATCACAAACGCTGTCATTATAAGGTTACACATTGTAAGGAAAATATTTCATGGAATTTATGTTTTCAGAGATAAATATTAATCATAATAAAAAGTATCCTATAACCATCTTTGGATGTTCAGCTATTCCTGTACCAAAATTGGTAACTTTTTATCCAGCCGTTTCGGCGTGATGCGAGGACAATGGTTTTTTTGAAAACAGATGGCGCCAGGTTGGCACGGCGAAGCGTGGCCATACAAAACAACTATCCGGCTGCATCACGCTATCGAGATTTTTCCTGAAATCATGACCTCCCTCCATAGAAAATTTATTTTCAATACAAATTTAGGATTTTATAATAGTATAGATGACACAAAGGTAAATTAAGAAAGAAAAAAAAAAAAAAAAAATTGAATGCGATCTACTACACCCCGCTTCGATTGTAGTAGATCGCATTCAATTTTTCTTTCTTAATTTACCTTTGTGTCATTATTTATAGCAGTGTATCAGTTATTGAGAGTTGCTGCTCGACAATGTATGCATTTTGTATTAAAAACAACCATGATTCGAGACAAGACAAAATCATTAAAACAATGTAGAAAGGATTTCACCTAGCCGGGATTTGAACCCAGAACCACTAAGAAACTACTGTAATAATAACCGTGTCATCTCATGCATTTTCCTTTGCTTCCTTATTCATAATACCACGGATAACAAAACAGTGAGGCCATCACGTATCCGTTCAGTGGTGCTGTCGCCATTATTGACGTACGCGATTGAGTTGAGTTAAGTTGACACCTGAATCTTATGGCGTTACTTAGGAAATTATTATGACAGGTCATATTATTAGTACATTGTAGATGAAAATAATTTATTGTCATCTTAATAGATGTCGTTAATATATGTTCAGGTAGTACTATGAGCAAATAATTTTTCAAGGTGCTTTGAATAGTTTAAAACAATAAACAATAAATATTAAAAATTATATCTATACTATTATAAAAACCTAAATTTGTACTGAAAATAAATTTTCTATGGAGGGAGGTCATGATTTCAGGAAAAATATTGATAGCGTGATGCAGCTTGATACTTAGTTGTTTTGTATGGACACGCGTCGCCGTGCCAACCTGGCGCCATCTGTTTTCATAAAATCCTTTGTCCTCTAATCACGCCGAAATGTCTGGACGGATTTTAACCATTTTTGGTACAGGGATAGCTGGACATCCGAAGATGGTTATAGGATAGTTTTTTCCGTCTACGGTAAAGAAAAAAATACGCGAATGAAGTCGTGTGCATCTCATAGCGTCATCCATCAGCGTCGTGAATTTGAATTTAGAAACACGCGTACCCCGCGGGGGTTGGCCTGCGCTACCCACCGTGGGACAATAGCTCTGAGGTTGGACGAGTCGCCGAGTTACGGACACCGGGGCAGTAGATGGCGTTAGTGGTACACGAAATGATCATTTTATGAAACAAAACTGAACACAATTTTGTTATTATTAATTTCGCGATGAAACAATGGGAACTACCACTCTATTATTGCATTTAAATTCATGTATTTACTCAGTAGTTTATAAATATTGACCCTCTTTTCATAAACGTACTGAGACGCGGATAAAATTTGAAATGAATAAATAAGTTGTTTTTTACTTTCTTGAGAGACAATAATCAAAATAAAAATTATTTAAAATCAATTTTAACCTTTGACGTATAAATATTTACGGAAAGTTAATGAAATATGATACGCGCATAAGTGCTACCAGTAGCGCCATCTGTGAGCTTTAAACAGTAGTTTTCCCCGAGGTGCCGTCCGCAGCAAAGTTTTCGCAATGGCGAAGTGAGTGGATTGGTCTGTAATTTGTGTATTGTTTTACTAGCTTTTACCCGCTGCGCTCGCGTTATAACATACGTTCACTATATTACTACGTCTACTACGACCTCTTACACAAATTTGAAGTATAATGAGTGATACATTTAAATGTTATTTCTATGTACAATTAATTTCTTTAATTTTAATACAGCTGATGCAAAGTTTAAGTTGACAGCTCGAGGGCCGTTCAGCGTCAGTATGTGTTTAGACAAAATATCTCAAACAACGTTTGATTAAACTTTTAAGTATTTCTAAAGAGATGGTGACTAACAGCGACGGGAGGCAATAAGAAAAAACAATATCTTACAACGGAAAAAAGAAAGCAAAGCTGATGAAACTTAAGCAATACGAAGAGGTGGTACCGAAAAAAACGGGGGGCTCGGGGGGCGGAGCCCCCCGCTCTAACAATATACTACATGCTAAAACTGAAAAATTCAAGTAGCTTTGATGAAAGGCTAAGTTACCTGTAGATATATGGTGATCAAGAAAAAACAAAACCCTAAAAGGCTAACAAGAAAGCAAGTCTCATCAGAGAATTTAAGTAACCTGAAAAGATAGTGAACTAAAATGGCTTAGTGCTCGCATTAAGAAAACACAAAATCTTAAAACGGAATCGGGAACGCAAGTCTGATCAAACTTTAAAGGATTCTAAAGAGATGGCGACCCAACCAGACGGGAAGCACGAAGAAAAAAACAATATCACATAACGGAAACAAGAAAGCACGTCTGATGAAACTTTTAAATAACACGAAAAGATGTTATTGAAAAAAAAAATGTATAACATGCTAAAACAGAAAAATAAAGTAAATCTGATGATAGGCTAAGTTACGTGTAGATATGGTGATCAAGAAAACATAAAACCTTCGCTAACGAGAAAGCAAGTCTGCACAACTTTTTGAGTAACCCGAAAAGATAGTGAACGATAATGGCATAGTACTCGCATTAATGAAACGGAAACAAGAAAGCAGGTTTGACCAAACTTTTAGGTATTCTAAAGAGATGGTGACTAACAGAGACGGAAGGCACTAAGTTAATTATATCGCAACACGGAAAGAAAAAAGCAAGACTGGTAAAACTGTTAAGCAGCACTAAGAGATGGTATTTAAAAAATACGGGGGGCTCGGGGGGCAGAGCACTCAGAAAATGTAATTTGCTAAAACAGAAAAATTCAATTAAATCTGATAAATGGCTAAGTGACCTGTAGATATGGTGATGAAGAAAACCAAACCAAACCAAGTCTGATCAAACATAAAAGCAACCTGAAAATATATTGAATTAAAATGGCTTAGTGCTCGCATTATAATACACAAATCCATAAAATGGAATCAACAAAGCAAGTCTGATCAAACTTTAAAGAATTCGAAGAAGAAGAAGATGTGGTGACCAAACCAGACGGGGGGCACGAAGAAAAAACAATATTGCACAACGAAAAGAAGTAAGCACGACTGATGAAACTTTTAAGTAAGTAACACGAAGAGATGGTATTGAAAAAGACGGGGGGCTCGGGGGGCGGAGCCCCCCGCACTTAGAAAATGCAATATGCTAAAACTGAAAATTATAAGTAAATCTGATGAAAGGCTAAATGACCTGTAGATATGGTGATCAAGAAAGAAAAGACAAAACCTTAAAATGCAAACTAGAAAACAAGTCTGATCAAACTTTTAAGTAATCTGAAAAGATAGTGAACTATAATTGCATAGTGCTCGCATTAAGAAAACACAAATCCTTAAAACGGAACCAAGAAAGCAAGTCTGATCAAACTTTAAAGGATTCTAAACAGATGGTGACCAAACCAGACGGGAAGCACAAAGAAAAAACCTCGCACAACGGAAAGAAGAAAGGAAGACTGATAAAACTTTTAAGTAACACGAAGAGATGGCATTGAAAAAGACGGGGGGTTCGGGGGGGCAGAGCCGCCCGCTATTAAAAAACATTACATGCTAAAATTGAAAAATTAAAGTAAATCGGTTGAAACGCCTAATTTACCTGTACCTAGATATGTTGATCAAGAAGACACAAAACTTAAAAACGCTAACGAGAAAGCAATTCTGCTCAACCTTCAAAGTAACGATAGTGAAAAGATAGTGAAAAAAATGGCATAGTGCTCGCATTAAATAGAAACAAAACCCTAAAACGGAATCAAGAAAGCAAGTCTGATCAAACTTTAAAGGATTCTAAATGGGGATGGTGACCAAACCATACGGGAGGCGCGAAGAAAAAACAATATAACAAACGGAAAGAAAAAAGCAAGACTGGTGTAACTTTCAAGTAATCTGAAGAGATAGATAACAAAAATGCAGTAGTGCTCACATTGAGAATACATAAACCTTAAAACGGTGACAGGAAAGCAATTCTGAACAAACGATTAAGTATTCTAAGGAAATAATGACCAAAAAAGCGGGGGCACTAAGCAAGACAATATACCACAACGGAAAGAAGAGAGCATGACTTTATTTAAGTAACCAATTGAGACAGTGCACAAAAATGTCGGAGGCCTCGCATTGAGAAAACAAAACAAGAAAGTAGAAATTGAATCTAAAATGAACAAGGAATCATGTCCGTGAAAGCATTCAAATATTCTAAAGATACAGTAAACAAAAAATATGGGGGCTTGAGTTATACCAAGCCAATGCCAAATGCCAAGTTATGCCAAGTGAACGTATTTTTTTTAACGCGTGCGAAGCCGCGGGCAAAAGCTAGTAATTTATAAAATGCTAAAGCTAGGAAAGGATATGAATAATCATCATCATGCATATCAGCCGATAGACGTCCACTGCTGGACAAAGGCCTCCCCAAAGTTCTCCACAACGATCGGTCTTGCGCCGCCCTCATCCACTTTCTACCCGCGATCTTAACCAGGTCGTCGGTCCACTTTGTTGGAGGCCTTCCTAAAAAATCAAAATCAATTTAATTTTAATTTAAATATCTATACTTTTATAAAATACCAGATTTGTATTGAAAATTTTAATAGCGTGATGCAGGATCGTCATTTGTTTTGTATGGGCGCGCGGCGCCATGCCAGCGTGGGGCCATCTGTTTTGTCCTCGCATCACGCTGAAACGGCTGGACAAATTTAAACCAACTTCGGTACAGGGATAGCTGGACATCCAAATATGGTTATGGGATACTTTTTACCCGACTACCTACAGTATAAAAAGATTACGCGTACGATTCGTACGAAGTTGCGGACACCTTCTTATTTAAATATTATTCCTAATATCATATCATAATTATGTTCTTGACGCAAAGGTACTTAGTTCAAATAAAAATGTAATTCGGATTACATCCTCCCCTTGCGATTTTGCAGATTTTATTCAATAAAATGTAAAATTAAATATAATTATGACAATGATCTACAATAAGGAGAATTTATTGGCTTTATTTCACCTAATGAAGGATATTCATAATTTTATCACAATTTCAATTATAATTTCAGTTATAAAAATTTTTTTTTTTTGTTATTCTATTAAATACCAACAAACTACATCTCTACCGTAAACAATCAACTGCTGAACCACTTCTATATCAACAGTCAGTAAAATCGTTAAAAATACGTTTAGTATCAAACCCCATCAAACAAAAGGGCTAAATCCAAGACAAAACTCTATCACTTACGACCATTTTCCACTGGCACAGTTGGTCCAAATTATGTGTCGTCAAAATTTATGTGTCAGTTACGATGTGATTCCGGTTAACTATGTCTTCCCTCTGTGTCGAACACGTAGTATCTTGTATAAGTCCGTCTCATCTGACCTTAGCACGCGTTTCGGCAATTGTCGAAAAATGATAATATTTTTATCTAGAGATAATTTCGCTTCCTGTTCATTGAGATAAGTTTATTGTTCGTTTTCTTTGTGGGATTCTGGAGTTCCAGCTTTTGAATTTGTTATAGGAAAAACAATACGTTCCTCTCAAGGCTTCCGTAGATTATTTTTCTTTATAATATACTATATAGCGACCCGCCCCGGCTTCGCACGGGTGCAATGCTGATAAATTATGCATGTATTATACAAGTTGATTCAAGAGGAAGGGATACTTAGTATCCCTTCCTCTTGAATCACTCTATCTATTAAAAAATCCGTATCAAAATCCATTGCGTAGTTTTAAAGATCTATAGCATACATTGGGACAGACAGTCCGGCAAGGAAGCGACTTGGTTTTATACTTTGTAGTGATTATGTATGATAACGATTGTACAATGAACTTTCTGAGTATTTGGCAACATGCATAGCAGTTTGTTGTCTGAAAACTTAGTACTTAACATATTTTGAATGTGAAGGCTCCTTATCCGTTCAAAAATGCTGATCGTTTTAGACATTCTTCTCTATGATTAAACATGTTTTTAACGTACAATCAATGTTACTACTTAGAACAGGGCTATTAAGATTTATTGGTATATATTTGAAACCTACAGTTTGAATTTTTCATTGTTTCAAAAACGACTCCAAATTTACAAAATTTACGCAGAAAACATGTTTTTTCAACTTATTTTGGACTGCACGCAAATGAAAGCATGAAATAGCTATGTCACTTTCTAAAAGTCAGGGAAAAGTATTTACTTTAAAAAGTTTATATTTGTCATAATGTGAAATATATATTTTTAAAGGAATAACGCCTCTTATAAGTACTGGCATAATCATATTTTTCACGAGGCATGCCGCTAAATTGTATTGACGGCAAGCGTATGATTAGGCTTGTTCAGGATTATTCCTTAATTGTATATAAAATATAGTTACATTTACGTACTGATTGAAATTATTAATCGTATATTGTAAGATTCACTTGCACAGAACAAATACACCACGATTTTAAAAGCCGTCTCGTCAAGTACGACAGAGTTTTGAACTTCAAAGGCTGACGATGCAGAATACATAAGGAAATACAACTTAGGACGTCAATGAGGAATATATCTGCACCTTACATTAAATGTGAACGGAGGACGTATTAAACCGTCACGATGCGCAAAATTTATATGTATCGCACTTTCATAATGTCAACTTTGACACTACGCTCGCTTAGCGTCCGATCGATAACTTTTGCGGTTGATGTGTCTAAAAGCTTTATCATTATTAGCCTTTTACATAAAGATAAAAGATAAATTAAGCAGCGTCAGAAAGTGGTAAAGTAAAGCCCGATACGAGAGCGACAGCCAAGTTTATTAACATTTCTAGAAGTAGGTAGAGCAAAAACAAATAACAAAAAAAATGTTGCGTCTTTAAACTATCTGTGTTTAACGTTTTTTTACGATACCTAAAAAAACATTTAGTTACAAATTCAGTCCAAATGTAAGACACAATTGACAACAATTCATATTTTTAAGACTACAATTTTACTACTTTTACGAATTCCGCTTAAAAAGACGATGTAATTGAACACTGTTTTTTTTTGCTTAAATTACTACTTATTTTATTATTCATTTATAAAAATGTACTCATACAACAATTCATATTTTTAAGACTAGGTACAATTTTACTACTTTTCCGAATTCCGCTTAAAAAGAGGATGTAATTGATCGGTTTTTTTTTTCTTTTGCTTAAATTACTACTTATTTTATTATTCATTTATAAAAATGTACTCATTCATAAATTTAGTAACTCAAAAACTATGATATAATGCAAGGGTACTTAGTCGGATGTCTATTAAAAAAAAACGAATGACGTTTTGTTTGACATTGTTGACAGCAAATTTTTATTCGAGGATAAGTCGAATACGAAATCTATCACGACAACTCTATCCAGGCATAGTTGTCGTACTTGCGCCAAAGATGGCTGTTCCTAAGATAGCCACTTTCAAAATTGTATAGTTAGTATAACCGTTCGAACAAATTCAAATTTCGCGCCCATGTTCGATTAGTACCATAGACATAAATTAAGTCTAGTCTATTTTAGCGTATACACGAAGCATAGCTTTCTCGATCTCTATATTAATTTCCATCTATTAGAAATATGAAATGTTGTCAATTTCAAAGTTAGAAACTTACCATTTTACAGAACAGCGCCGCCACATCTCTCGCAAACTCTTGCCGCACCCTCATATCTAACCCTCAATAAAAACTCAAAAATCCCGTACCTGCCCCCTTCTGACTTCCTTTTTCTGCGAGTTCTTCTCCTCTTGCCGCTCCTCTTGTCTGTGGTCGGTGTCAGACGCGCCTTCCGCCAGGGACATGGTCTGCGACTGCGGGGCACGATCTGAGGCGGCGGGTTTTCGTTGGAGACTGATGGTAACTCAGCCGTGGCCGCCGCTCCTTAGATTGCGGAGACGAGAAATGCGTGGAGTCGCGGTGTGAAAGAATTTTGAGTTATTTTCTTATTAAACCTTTCGTGAGACATATTTAGTCACTATACATAGTATAAGAGAAAGTCGCTTCCTGCTGTCTGTCTGTCCCCATGTACGCTTAGATCTTTAAAACTACACAACGCATTTTGATGCGCTTTTTTTAATAGTTAGAGTGATTCAGTGGAATGTTTTATATGTATAATAATGCATAATTTATCAGCATTGCACTTGTGCGAAGCTGGGGCGGTTTGCTAGTTACTGTATTAAGCGGTTTACACTCTCATGAAATTGTCAGGAACGACATGTTTCAAACTCGTACGGAGCTGGATGAAGATTAGGGACTGAACGGCCAGTTTTTTTGTTGAGATTTACGAGAGGAAGTTCATGTTTTGACTCTTTAGAGTGCTCTCTATATTATCGCAACGAATGAATCAGTTCTAACAAAAATACTTTCCTTATTTTGTTGAATCCCACTAATATGAAGCGAAAGTTTATGCGTATGTACGTTTGTAACTTCTTCACATTGATACGGCTGGATGGATTTGCATGAAATTTGGAAGAGACATTATACATTTACTTATTATACTTAACACATATGCTACTTTTTATCCCAAAAGCATGGTACCCCGACTCCAACGCAAACAAATCCTCATCTCACATGTTCATGGAACAAATTTTATGAAAGAACCCTAAAATTATTATGCATAAGGTCAGCCGAGCCGAAAGGGCCAGCAGGTCCAGAAAGCACGTGTTACAGAAAATATATTCAAAGTCAAGTATGTTTTTTTTCTTAATGTTTACAAAGAAGCGTTTTTTTTTTGTTGCTGTGGTTATTTTCACTAAACTTAGTTTAGAACCATCTCGATAGACGAGGGTTTCGATTTAAAAAACGCATTCAAATCCATCCCCCAAACGGAGAGCTTCGATGCCACAAAAAGACACACAGATACACATGTTGAAATTGTTGAACTTTTATTTCGGAAATAATCGACACCATTTCTATTAAATCGAGTGTCTTTGCATTGCCTATCAAAGCGTCGCATCTCAACCACTGAAACCAACTCAGAGGTTTAATTGTCATTTGTTCTTTTAAGAAACCCCTTCTATAATTTCACCGCGAAGGAATTTTTATATTTACCTTGTGCACTTGTTAACGGAGCTGGCCCCTAGGGCTGAGATCGATTTTATCAAGAAAGTTTATGATAGTTCATACTGGTATTGTTCGTACTGAGAAAATCAGAATGTAGATAAATCTTCATCGGTCAAGCAGTTTTCTCATTCAAATTTCATATGAGAGATGGGTCTACATAATTGAGATAAAATACCGTCCTACACAAAAGTGTGTTACAAAGAAGCATGACTTCGTCTTTACGTGACTTGTGACGTCATTCCACGTCACATCATGTGATTTCTAAACAGAGACACCTCATAAACCAAAGCTGAAGTATTTTCCAAGTATTTTCGCTCTCAACGTATTTCTTTCAAAAATAATATCCACGATAGTAATATAGACACAATGTGCAATATCAAGAATCGTTTCTTTCGTAACTTTCAGCGTAGTATATCTTTTCCCTATAATTTTAACCATTAATTTGGAAATGTTCAATATACTGGACAAATGTGATAAAACCTATGTCCCTCTTTTTGTATTTTTTTCTGAACCGCAATCGTTTGAACTATCGAAGCCCGGTGAGGCTCGAATTATGGAACATTGTTCCTTGCCAAATTAAGGGTTAAGTAGACTAAGACCGAATGTATTGATTCTTATAAACTAGACACAAATTTTGAAAATGTACAAAAAAAAGACTTTACTCCAAACGTTGCAACTATGTACCTACGTACGTTGTTGTTAATCCCCGTCGTTCTTGGTTTCTATGCTTAGAAATGTACTTTTAGTATGATCGTTATTTACCTACCTTATGCTTTCGTATAATGCATCAGTTAATTAACTTAAGGGCTGTTATAAATTGCAAGGATCTTTAGATCAAGAATAAATGAAAACATAATCCAAATAAAGGCGAGCATTTTAATAAAATATATTTATAAAGTTAAATCTGATTTCCCTGCCTGACGAAGCGAAGCCACGCGCAAAGTAGCTAATGTTTTCATTTTAGGATCCACTCACAAAAATCAAATTATATACGGACTATTTCTCCTCTCGTCTGATATGTACTATTCGTGTAGACACCCGTCGACATTGGCGAAATACCTTATGCTAAAGTCAGCTAGAAGTAAAAGCCACAATGGAAAAAAAACAACTACATCTTTGGTATCCGCATCTTAATACACATAATGACTTACCTTAATTCCATTCTCCTCGAAATCCACAAAGCACTCCTGTATCACTAACCTCACTAACTTCATCTGCACTCTCCCTCCTGGACATCACCTCCTCACTGTCCCTTCTCGGTATGATCACGGTCACAGACATCTTGTACCAACCAGCCTATGATCCAAAATCTATAGTGCCTACTTATGTAGACCTTCACTGTCTAAGATAATAAGCCACCAGGAATATAACACGGCTCTCTCTACATGAGCAGGCACGTAATATGGATCTCGTTCCTGAAGAATTTCATGCATCACAACTTAGAACTTCCATGACGAATCAAGACATAAAACGTTACGAATTCAAGACTATAATGTGTCTATTTGAACCACTATATCTGCTTTAGAAGGTGATTAAATTGACTTAAAGCCGCACTAAAGTTTCAGCGCAATTATGTCCTCAAAACGCATGGAACTTCTAAGTTGTCTCGCACACCCTACTCCGTCAAACCAGCTCACTGGCTGGAACAGCACTGCCTTGCTGCGACAAAAATAGCGGAATTCGGAATAGATCTTGGCAATGAAAAAGAAAGGAACTGGTGACAGATTAAGGATGGTTGTAAACTAATATTATGAGCTTCATTCCAGTAGGAAATGATAAAAAAATGTTTAACAACACTACTCTAAAGTTTTTCGGTTTTTATAACAGGAACTGTGCGACGGTCTTTTAATCAATGTTCGTAGGTATAAAAATTGTAGTTCAAACTAAGGTTTTGTTTACACCGCAGTTAAAACTCAAGGTTGATAGAATAATTGACGTTTAACAAAGAAAATGGCGCGCGGTTGAAATTTATTGGAATTGGTTTCACTATTATCTTAATTTTACTGTAGTTTGCTGAACCTTTATAATGTTGTAACCTATAATGTCCAGTTACTGATTATTTGGTCATAATAAGTCGTTCTAATAGTCCTAACGAGTATCTTACAAAGTATTAACTTAACAGAAACTTTCATCATCCCGTCACGCAACAGGGAAGCGAAAAGGGTATTAAATTGCAACCTACACAATACCAAAATGATGATCAAGATGAAATTATGATGAATATGATCAACGAGAATGCAAGATGGATAAAATCCAAGCCGTCACAGTCAGAGCTGGGCATTAACTCGTTAATCCGTTAATTAACGAAGTTAACATTTTGATTAACGGATTAACTTTTAAGTTAACATTTAAAAATGTTAACGGACACGTTAACTTCCGTTAATATGCAGAAGTCCGTTAATCGTTAATCCAATGCCTACTATTTACCGCACGGCACCGCGGCGCGGCGTGAAAAACAGGTTCAGACAAGTATGAAACGACAAGTGCCGGGCGGCGCGTGGCAGCGAGTGAAACAAAACAAAACCAGATATATTTTGCCGGCGCGTGCGAGTGAGAAAACTGCGAAGAGATTTGTTTCGTTTGATCTTTTCATTACTTAGTGCCGGTGCATAGAGTGACGAGTGTTTTGTTTGTTGTTATTATAAATTACTGTCAGTGATCATTTGCGTGTTGATAAAGAAGAGTGCAGTGTAATTTAGTTAGACAGAAAAAGTGTACTGTGCAGTGTAGCAATTAAAACCATATCACGGAAGACGTGGATCGGATTCCAGCGGTCCTGATGAGAATCCATGGCCACATTTGACTGAGTATGTGGAATTTGTATCCAGATCGGGCCAGCAAATACTTTTTGCGTGTAAGCGTTTGACGACGCAGTTTGCTCAGTTTGTAAGCGCTTGCCTACTGAGTCGGCGGTCCCGAGTTCGAATCCCGGCCAGGGCAAATATTTGTATGACGAACTCGAATATTTGTGCTTGGGTCATGGTTGTTCTATGTATTTAAGTATATATTTATCTATATAAGTATGTATATCGTCGTCTGGTACCCATAACACAAGCCTTCTTGAGCATAATTTGGGACTAGATCGATTTGTGTGAGGTTGTCTGATATTTATTATTATTATTATTTATTATTAAGCGTCCTACGTACCTAAGTTCACTTACGCAACGATATGAAAATGCAATTTTACACATATTAACGGATTAACTATTAACGTTAACTTGCGTTAATTCTTCCGAAATGTAACGCTTTAACGTTTAACGAAGCTAACTTTTTTTGTAGCGGATTAACGATTAACGAAGTTAACTATTTGATTAACGGTGCCCAGCTATGGTCACAGTCAAGTGCTAATAAAATGGATTATTGGCCATGTGCCGAAAACGCCGATAATTAGGGGCCTGACAGATTTAGTCAAGCGCGGGCTATAATGCACACATAAATTGCCAGTTTATAAAGTAAAGTATGACATTTAGGCGGCAGGGTCGTGGGATATTCATATTTCAATATTTTTCAAAACAAATGCAGAGAAATATAGCGTTTAAAAGAGCAAATAAGCTTGAATGCGGTTGGTTTTGTAATGACTATACAAAACAGCTAGCCAGGAGGAGTCTGGCTAAAATATCTTTACCACAGCAGTTTTAGTTTTTTATCTTCAAATAAGTATATGACAACACTGAAGATATGGCACTAATTAGTCTTGATGCTTGTGTGTTATCCTTAATCTTTATACTAGTATTAGATTGTAGCAAAAATATAAATAGAAAAATCTTGGTTACTTATGCTTTGATCAGTATTGAATAAAAATATTTACTGAATAAGATATTTCGGAGAACGTTTGCCTTGTATTTAGTGAATTTAACTTCAGCATTTATTGTAATTCTTCCTCTAAGGGCTCCAAGGCAAGGGGATTATAACACGATGAAAGTTTAAAATATGCAAGGCCTAATATTGTTGGTTACTCTTGCCTGCCAAAGATTGCGATAATTATCTCTCGCTGTTGCTTTACAGTAACAAAGTTATTCATTTATGCGGAATAACAGTTCTCGCTCGCAACTTACTTGGCCACTACTTTCTGATCTATTCCTTCCCGATGGTAGAAAACGCATCCTATAAACTCTTGGGCAGGGTTTGGTGTCAGTGGTACGATATGTGAAGATAACTTTAGTTTGAGGACCGGAGTGAGTGCCGGGCGTTATGGAATAATAACCACATTTTAGTAATATAGGTCGATTCACTAAAGCTGGCGCGAATGGATTGAATGAAAGTTATGTCACTTGTCACTTTGAGTGTTAGTGTGAGTGCCATTCTTATACAGGGGCCTCCTAATATTTTGTAAACAACAACAAAATGGGTTTTTGTTATTCAAGAAAAATAAAAATTATTAGGTATAATATAAGCATAATCCGCACAATATTTATACTAAACAAGTAATATATATGTCCGAAAGGTATATTTAACTGTTTGATACAAAAATATTTTACTATCATGGTGTTTTATGAAGACGCTTGTTTTTTGACATACTTTATTTTGACTGTTGTAAGGCAGTGTAATAAAATTGTACATATTGCTTAATATTCATGCAATCTGTGTATGACCAGAATTAGGATGTGGGATGATACTATTCCATTGTCTCGTATGAGTTTAACCATGTGGGACTATGCAATGGTATTAACGTAACCCACATTTTCTTCTTGTCTTCGCGGCCTGGTAAATGGTTAATGTCAAGAATTAATAGGTGACGGACGACTAGTTCGAATAATAAAAAACCGGCCAAGAGCATGTCGGGCCACACTCACTGCTCAGTGTAGGGTCCCGTAGTTGCCCGTCCTTCACAATAGACGAAAATTACGAGAAAGATTTCAAGCCCTATAAAAAGGTCGTACACGCCAAGAAACAGTAATTACTTATTATCTTTTGGAAGTTATCTATAATACGTGACAGATTGAGCGAAATGTTTTAATATAGTTTGGCACTTAACCAATATGTGTAGCGTTCGAAGTGTAGGGACACCGCGCGGCACTTACGTCATTTTAAAGAAAGTTATGAAATTTTGCAATAACTCAAAAACGGCTCGACCGATTTTATTCAATATAGTGTTCATTGAAAGTACTAGTATCCGAGGCTAAGACCCACTCGATTCAATAAGTTATGCTCAGAAATGGCTCGGCCCTCCGTCAAGCTAAGATTACTAAATTTTGTTTGTCCGATGTTATCCGAAGTTGACCGAATATTCAAAATCCGATTTCATATTCTGAGTCGGAGGACCCAAAAGCCCCCCAATACCGAGTTTCAGCCCCCTCGGACCAATTTGAAATTTTCGAAAAAAAAAAGTCGCCATTTTGTTTTTTTTTTCCACGACTGTACTCGGGTGGGGGTCCCCTATGATATTTGTTTGAGCATCCCCCTACCCATCTCCAGCCGTTTACGAGATACGGGACTCCAAAAAAAAAAAATCCATACAAATATTGTTTTTTTCGATATTTTCCGACTTTGACCGAATTTTCGGACACCGATTTCAGATTCATATTTGTGAGCCCCAAATTCCTCCCGATACCGAGTTTCAGCTTCCTAGCACCTATTTGAAATTTTGAAAAAAAAAAGCCATTCATCATTTGGAATTTAATTTGGTTCGATAATTTTCACATTCATAATCACTTATTGTATCAACCTGTATGTAATCATTTTGTGACGCACACATAAATATTATCGTTCACTCATTCATTCCATTCGTGCCAGCTTTAGTGAATCGACCTATAATATAATACGGACTCACATGGTCATGTCCAGTTCGGTCGGTTGTAAAATTAAGAAGAGGAAACATAGACAATCTGACAGTTTTAAATCTATGTTACACAGATACAACAGATGATGTTTAATGGTTGCTTATTGAATAATTGAATAATTGAATAATTGAATAATTGAATAATTGAATAATTGAATAATTGAATAATTGAATAATTGAATAATTGAATAATTGAATAATTGAATAATTGAATAATTTATAATTGAATAATTGAATAATTGAATAATTTATTCGATGTATGTGGGAGATGGGTTACATTTGCAGGTTGAGTTGCATAACACAGAATCACCAGCCCCTACCTTTACAGGCGTACATACATGGTGGCATATACATAATTTACATAATTTACTATCTTCTATCTTAAACAATTACAATAAGCTTAACTACTTTTCTAAATTAGATGTCAGAGTGCAGAGTCTCGAATTGTCACGGTTAACATAATATTCATAATTAACAATAAGAAGTTAGCAATCATCATTAAAGAAATCATTGATACAGTAATAGCATTTCTTTGCAAGCCATGTCTTAATAGATTGTTTAAAATTACATATGTTTTTTAATTTAAAATCATCAGGAATTTTATTATAAATTGAGATACACATGTTATAAGAATTTTTAGAAGTTAGTGCCAGTTTTGCAGCGGGCTTGTGCAGTTTGTGTCTATATTGAGATCGGACTTCTCGTGAGCTGAGCTGCTGTACCTCTGTAAATTGATATTTGTATTTATGAACAAATGCAGAAGTCTCCATAATGTACAGACATGGAACAGTAAGAATGCAGTTATCTATGAAATACTGACGACACGACTCTGTTTGACTAATGCCGAATATGGCTCTAATGCAGCGTTTTTGTACAATAAATATTCTGCTTATGTCTTTGCAATTACCCCATAGAACTACACCATATCGTAAAGTTGAATTTACGTACCCATTGTAGGCAATTAGAGCGGCTTGTACAGAAACAGTTTGCGCTATTCTTCTAAGTGCATATACGAAACTGTTTACTTTGGAACAGGTGTTATCTAGATGTTTTTGCCAACTACAGTGACAGTCAATTGTTATACCTAGAAATTTTGTATGTTGTACTTCTTCAATAGTTTCATCGTCATAAATTACATTTAAATTTAAGGCAGATACACACTTTTCAACATGAACGTCTTTACATGTCCTACTATCCCTGTACCAAAATAGCTTAAAATCTGTTTATCTGCTAAAATATTCCTACCGATAGGCCGGTATAATCAATGTCCATGAAACAAATGAAAACATAAGTCGCGTAAAATCTCATAAAAAGTCTTCGATACTATTTTTTTAAGTTTTATAATAGTCTTGTAGATGACTAATAAAGCTAGAAAACAACATGGGAATACTTCCTTACTCCTAAACTTGGGCCGCCGTTTAGACCCAATAAAGCGTGACTTGTTACCGCGCCCTAAGGTGAAGGCCCACGTAACTGCTCCGAGTCCATATGTCACCAATCTTGTACCATCTCTTTAAATTCTGTGCGCTTTCTCCATTTTTAGGGTTCTGTACCTCAAAAGGAAAAAACGGAACCCTGAAGGATCACTTTGTTGTCTGTCTGTCTGTCTGACAAGAGCCTTTTTCTCAGGAACGCGTGGAGGTATAAAGCTATGAAATTCATATCAAATACTCAGGTCCACTGTCCCGTGGAGCTGTGAAAAAATCAAATTTTTAAACCAACGCAATCAAAAGATACCCTTATAATAAGATAAGCCGTTTATGTTGCAAATTTTCGACACTCGCAAGGGAATTAAAACCTACAGGGTACTTCCCGTGAACTCAGTCCCGTGATCTTGAAATTTGGTACGAAGCAACGTCTTATAGCACAGATAAAGGAAAAATAGCGAAAACCTTTAATTTTTAGTAACATCATTTTGTACGAAACCCTCGTTGCGCGAGTCCAACTCGCACTTGGCCGGTTTTTTTTAATTCACAAACTGACCGTCGATCAACCTCAGTATCACCTGATCGTAAGTGACTAAGGGGCGAGGATGTAGCTCGCCGGTTCAGTAATAGCCTATTCACTCTGAGAGAACAAGTTATAATTTTCTGGAAACAGACACGATGGGAACGAGTTCCATTCCTTAGCGGTCACAGACAACCCCCACTAGACGGAGCATGTAAGGCGACCCGCGCGCACCAACGATATGGTACGGCAGAACATTAATTAAAGTATAACACGGCGGCCACCGCACCGTTTAGTAGCGTCCATGTTTATGAGGTCTCTCTACACCACTTAACACTACAATTTACCATGTTATTTATTTAATTTCTTTTTTCGTTGACGTCCGCATGGATCATAAACAAGGACGCAACTAAACGGTGGTCGCCGTGTTGATACTTTAATGTTCTGCCGTACCATATCGTTGGTGCGCGCGGGTCGCCTACGGGTCGCCTTACATGCTCCGTCTAGTCGGGGTTGTCTGTGTTAGCGGTTCATCAGAAATAGTGAAGCAAATCGCTTCGTGCGAATAAGTGGTAAACTTACTTACTTACTTACTTTTGGAAGCCTATAATCTCTCACTTCTGAGCAAAGGCCTCCCCGTATTTCTTCCACTCCTCCCGATTTTGTGTAGTCTTTGGCCATATTATTATTATAAGAAATTGATTAAATAGTCTGCAAAACATTAATGACTTGGTCAACCGCATAACATCAGTTTTTACAGAGCAATCGAATCATATAGTGTAATTAGAACATGGAACGCATACAGAGACAGCACCTGCTATTGAACACCTTCTCCAGCCAAAGGTTTCTGGTTTCAATGTATTTACTTAGTGATTTTAGTGTGAAACTGTGAGATGATAGATTGAATACCTACATATGTAAACGGGGTCGATACCTTAGTTTCGTGGGGTCCCAGCACCCACAACCTTTATAAAGACCTTGGTAAAAGCTTAATAAAAACTTCTGGGGACCGATGAGCTGGCAGCTGCCTCGCACAACACATTAGCATTGCAATTAGCTAGGAAATTATTTATTTTTTATTTATTTATTTTATTTAAACAACATACAGCTATCTTTACAGGTCTTAACCTAATACGATAGTGTGGAAATTTAAAACTAGATGATATATTTAGGCACTTACGATTACACATATATACATATACATTTTTATTACAATTATGAATGAGACTGCCAGCGTCATCGGGACCATGCCGCGGGGGCACAGTTTTTCACATCTCTTAATTTATTTTAGGTATGTAAATATTTAATTGTATTGTACATATGCTGTAAGTTCCTTTTGAATAAATATTTGTAATTACATATACTACTATCGTTATCAATTATTCAAGATTGTCTTTAAGCCACCAAGACATCACCATTGTCTTGTTTGTGTATGAATTCATTCGCCAAGGCCTATCCATAAGGCTTATCCTATTGACCTGGCATGCATGACACTTTGCATAATAACCATACAAATTTAAATTGAAGCCGAGCAGGCCAGAGACGTCTACGTGCTGATATATATTTATTTAGAAATGAGTTCAATAGGTGTGGTAAATTTAAATAACATCACTATCAATACCATGGAAAAAATCGAACACCATATAAACGGTTTGGGCGTGCGAGCGATTTTTACAAGCTTTTATTTACTTTCACCTGTCTCATCATAATGGAATTTCGCAAGTTAAATTTGACCGTCTTTCCGGTTTTCAATGGAGCTGAAACTTTGCACGAATATGCAAATCGCGTGACAATGCAATATTAGGATGACGTGGAGCTGATCTGATGATGGAGCTGGAAGGTGGCCATAGAATATCGAATTTGGATTCCTTAGAATCGTCTCTGTGAGCAATTGATGGATGTTCAAAGAAAAGTACAGTCGGCTATAAAAGCTTGTCACAAAATGAATTTTTTGTTTACATTTAAATTTTTTTTTTACATTTAAATGTAAACTGCCCATTTCATAAATTAATAATCAGCGTTAGATATTAACAATACTTCTTCTTAAAATCATAATTTATTTCATGTCTTGTAAAACTTTTTCTTCCACCATCGTTACATTCAGTTTCACCCTTGCCTCCGAATCTTCAGGTACCAGTGGCTTCCCTCTGAAGTGTTCCTCTATATCCTGCAGAGTTCTACCTCTGGTCTCAGGTAGAAGATACCACACTATGACCAACGCGAGTACCACCGTTACTCCATACACCACCCACGCCCCTTCCAGCCTCAGCTTCCCCATCAGACCAGGGAACGTCTTCAACACAACGAATGCAATCACACACAGCGGCACACTACACACAAAACTACACGCCCCTCGGTATTCCAACGGGAAAATCTCCCCAACTATCATATAAGGCACTGTCACGAGCCCTAATCCGACGATTCCGGCGTGTATGATGATCAGCAACGCTGGCAGCCACACAAAATCAATCAAACCCCTGGACCTTGCTAATACGTAAGCTGCTTCAGCGAGATACATCAATACGCATATAGAGCCTGACCATAACAACAGTCCACGGCGTGGCATCATCTTCATCAAATATATTGCCCCACCGTTGCACACCAAACGTACACCGTTAAACAGAGACATCCACCCCGCCATATTGCTATCTGGTCCTATCAAGCCGGATACCACCTCATCCATATAACCGGCTATAATAAGACTTCCACTGTTGCAAAGTATTAAATGCATTGATATCCCTATTATAAGAGGTATATAGATTTCTCTTTTGCAAAATGCTCGAAAACTCTGTCGCGTATTCTTCTCAATTTTACTGGAGTTAAAGTGAATTCTGGCTTCGATCATCTTATCCAATTCTTCTTCTTCTTCGTCGCCTCTCAGCCATCTGAATGCTTTCCTACAGTCTTCGTATTTGCCTTCAACAGCAAGCCAGCTTGGGGATTCTGGTGTTAGGATAGCTATGGTGAAGCTAACTAAAGGGAAGCAGCACATGAGTAGAGCTGTCTCTTGCCAGGCCAGGAACGAGCCGACGAGGTGGACGAAGAAGACGCCAGCAGCCTGGGCGAGCGAGACAGAAGAGAAGAAGGCTCCGCGGTGCGCGGGGCTGCTGTATTCTCCGACCATCACACCGAATACTGTCATGTACAAGCCCTGCGATGTGCCGTTGAGGAATCTGCCGATCATCAGAACCTGAAAACCAAATCAAGAAGATGTATTTGTAAATGTTGACATTTTATTAATAAATGAGTATGAGTATGTATTTGACTAGGAAACCTAAATATATATTTTTCAGTTCATAAAAGTAGAAGATGGCTGAACAAATTGAAATTGAAAATATTATTTTTATTCTGTATTTTGAAATGCTTAAAGTGCTGTCCGCCATTTTCACCCTTGATAGTGATGTCACCAATCCAGTTTGCCACCATACAATTAATAAAATGCTGGGCAACATATTTTACTAGGTCTATGTTAGACGGATAAAACTCTATCACTGAACCACAGTAGATGTATATTTATTGAGAAATACCTAGCATTAGGACGTTCACTTGAATATATAAGATTCCTAGATAGATTGATTTTAGAGTGTAAATCATGAAAAAGCAATTGCAAATCCTAATCAACTGACTTCAAAAAAGGAAGAGGTTCTCAATTCGACTGTAATGTTTTTACTCCATTATTTCACCAATTATGAATTTATTGTGATGATCCTTTTTTTCTTCGGTAGATCATACTTCTGGGCCACCCCCATCCCCATGCTAGTTCTATCGAAATTAATTTTGGATAAAAAAAAAATTTTTTTTTTTTTTCGGAACGGTCGCGTGCGCTCATTGCTGGCTGTAGCTTGTGTTCAAATGTAACGTTTCGCATATAAAATTGTACTTAGATTAGGTTATTAAAATAAATTTGTGAGAAAGTGTACTTGTTTTCTGATTTTCCCAAGATATATTATACATTTTGCTTATTGAAGTCAGTTATTATTTTGCGCAAAATTGATTATTTCTTACCTCATAACTCTCAGCGAGACAGATAATGAGCCAGCTGATGACGTGTAACAGAGAAATCACGTAGTTTGTAAATCTGCGCCCGCGCCGCATCGCGGGCACCGTCAGCAAGCTCCCGGCGAACAGGGACAGGGCGTTTATTGACGCTGCAATTATATGACACCTGTTATAAATATCCTAATTAGTTCAATAAAATTAGCTGAAAATTTGGCAAAATTACCGCGCACCGGGACACATTCGAGGGCGCGGGGGGGTGACGCTCGCCCCGGAGAGGGGGGGAGAGTAGATAAAATTAAACTTTGCTCTATAACCTACATATATTGGAGTAGTAGGGCCTCGTGCAGGGTCCGTCCGGATTGTTACTACCGTCTTGCCTGCTAACCCACCGCCAAACAGCAATGTTCGCATTGTAGTGTTCCGGTGTGGGGGTAAGATAGCCGGTGAAATTACTAGCATAGAGGCATTCTATCTTCGTCCTCCGGGTAGGCAAGCACTTGTGACTCCTCTGGTGTTGCAGGTGTTTATGGGCGACGGTAATCGCTTTCCATCAGGCGATACGTTTGCTCGTTTGCCCCCTATGACATAAAAAAAAAAAAAAAAAAAAAAAACATACCCTATTTGACATCAATTTGGTCCTACAGTTCCGGAAATTAAATAAAATTAAATGAAATGTATTTATTTGCAATAGATATATTATTGGTCATAAAATTTCGTATCATATGACATGAGTAGGTAAGTTAGGTAAGTCATGGAAATCTTTAGTTGCCAATATTGACATCATTATTAAACTATAGATAGACTACAGGTACTGTTAGCGTCAGTACCAGTTTTCGTCCTGATCCTGACACACTATTCTAGACTTTGTTTTGTTCACAAGCCAATTAAAGTGGCAGAAGTAGCCCTAAACATTAGTGAAGTGAAATGAAAAACCCCGCATGTTTCCCGCTCATCTTACAGGAACACGAATTTTTTTCGGGATGTGTTAATCCAGGGTATCACCTAACTCCATACCAAATTTGGTCAATATTGGTCCAGCCGTTAGAGCGTGAAAATAATCACCAACTTTCGCGTTTATAATATTAGTCAGATTGATTCAACTGCTACAAGCCACGAACTGTTAAGAGACCTTAAATACATTTTAAAATGTAATTTTCTCATATTATGACAAATATATTAATAATATCAACCAACTTTTTTAAGTGAATAAAACTTTCCCTGAGTTCTAGATAATAGACATATCTAGGTATTTCATGCTTTCATTGCGTGCAGTCGAAAATAAATCGAAAAAAAACAGTTCTCTGCGTGATTTTTTTCAATTTCGAGTAGTTTTTGAAACAAGAATTATCATTAAAAATCTCAAACTGTAGGTTTCAAATATATACCAATAAATCGCAATACTACCGCAACCCTGTTCTAACTAGTCATAATATAAACCATTGATACAAAGATCAAAGCTTAAAGAAAAATTGAAAAATGAGTTACCTGGTGGATGAGACCGCGGGAATCGAACCCGTTTAGTATCAATAGTAGTTTAAATAAAAATTGTGGTATGTACCCACATTTAAAAAAATGAGAGGAGAAAAAGAGTATATGTTAAGAGGCCTTATTCCTTTTAAAATTTATTTTTTTCGTATTATGACAAATATATTGATAATTTCAACCAACTTTTTGAAGTGAATAATACTTTCCCCCGAGTTCTAGGTAGTAACGTAGCTATTTCATGCTTTTATTGCGTGCAGTCGAAAATAGTTGAAAAAACTAAATTTCCGCGTGAATTTTGTCAATTTCGAGTAGTTTTTGAAACAAAAATTATCAATGAAAAATTCAAACTGTGGGTTTGAAATTTATATCAATAAATCCCATTAGCCCTGTTCTAGGTGGTAACACCAATAATATGTTAAATAACATGTTTGATCATAGAGAAAAATGACAAAAACAATCAGAATTTTCAAAGGAATAAGGCCTCTTAAGAA
Source organism: Apotomis capreana (assembly GCA_947623375.1). Taxonomy (NCBI): domain Eukaryota; kingdom Metazoa; phylum Arthropoda; class Insecta; order Lepidoptera; family Tortricidae; genus Apotomis; species Apotomis capreana. Next base: position 1,914,873 of record OX392522.1, read on the forward strand.
ACATGATTGATTATAGGAAAAAATGTCTAAAACATTCAAACATCAGCATTTTTGAACGGATAAGGAGTTAAAGCGTTCTCACCAATCCAAGATTCCTGATCCCTGGTGAGCCTCATACTGGATTCCCTCAGCTGAGGAAGGAGAACAGCCGAGTATCCCACGCTGCAGGCGAACCCGAGGTTGTTGAAGCAGACTCCCGTAGCTACGATGCACTGTCAACATCTATAGTATCAAACCATTGATACAAAGATAAGCTCAATGAAAAATTTAAATTCGTAACCAGGTTCGATTCCTGGTCTCTTCCTCCAGGTTACACAATTTAATTCTGCAGTCATAACGAAAAAGGGCACATCTAACATTTTTTGTGAAAATTTAAAAAATATATAGACAGATGCGCCTTTTTTTCCTCTTTCCGAATTAACTCAATTTCACAAAAAATTTTAGATGTGCCCTTTTTCGTTTTGTCGGCAGAATTCTTCTTCGAGCTTTGACCTTTCTATCAATGTCTTAGTATAAAAATTGTGGTGTGTACGCACATTAAAAAAAATTGACATTACATGTTTCATAAGTTTATAAATAACAGCGCCCTCTCTCGCTTGCTCGATCACTGCTGTAAGGTAGTGCGGTAAGATGTGAATATTAACGTATTCACATAGAGGTCGCTAAGGTGTAAAGCCTTTCTATATAATAAACAATGCAAAGATCGACACACAAAGCATAAGGGAAAATTTTAAAGGTTGTTTGGACCTTAGGGTGGCGGAAAGGTTAAAACGCTGGACCGGCAATCCAGAGGTACCGGGTTCGATTCCTGGTCTCTTTCACCAGGTTACGCATTTAAATTTTTCTTTGATCTTTGAATCAATGGTTTCTCTGATTCTATTCTACATTTATTCCATCTATCCTTGTTCTGACAGACATTGTTTGTGGGGCATTGTTCTAGTATATAAGATTATTGTATATTCCTAATACTTAACTTATACTTACTTGTTTTAAGAACGGCGACAAAGTCCATTTTGTAGCACCCATTTTGTAGTTTTTTTTTTTTGAGATACTTATAACAACTAAATCTTTATTTTTTTTATTGAGTCATTTTAAATAACAAGTAACGTATTACTAAAAATAAAATATTTTTATAGTCATATTTTCACTTATTTCCATTTTTTCTTCTTGTAGCTCTCCAGTAATTGGTAACGTGAATATATTAAACTAGACTTGTAATATATGAACAATCCACTGAGACGCTAAAGAACGACTACTTAGCAATGAAAATCTGCATGACAACTGTACAAATATTCACGTATGTACATGGTCACATTCTGTCAATGGATGCTGAAATTCGTCGTGGCATTATATTTTGCGTAAGTATACATACATGCCAACGAACTGTATAGACAACTTTGCGGAGTTTGTGCAATGTGTTAGTGTAATAAACGCTATAGTGACAGAATATTGCATTGAGACTGTTTATCTTTTAGGTGACTTCAATGACCATCCGGGTGAATTATTTTACGATGAGTTATCTAGTTTTTGTAAGGATCAGTGGTGGAGATGTGCTGATGTGGTAAAGCTTGGTTTAGACTCGGTCTCATACGTATTTAAGTGATTCTCATGGATCCAAGCGATGGCTGCATAACTACTTCGGCTGGATGGGACACTGTTTGTGATGTTTCTGTTAACTATGACGTATACTGTTCCGATCACCTTCCACTTTTTATTAAGTGTAATTTGTGCGTAGTTAAACCTAAACTATGTAATATTAGTAAATCAGTTTCGAACGACAAACATGTAGTTTGGGGCGATAGAACGACCCTAGAATGTGATCGTTATACAAATAAATGTAATCAATTATTGAAATGTATTGACTTTCCCCCAGAATTTAAGGACTGCTGTGACGAATGCTGTCTAAATAATTCTGAACATTGCAAGTTACTTGACGATTTATACCTTAAATTAATAACATCACTTCATGAGGCATCTTTATACAGTAAAGCTGTCACAGTTAGTTCCAGTCATGGTAAAAAGAGGGTCATCGGCTGGAATAAGCATGTAAGCGACTCTCACAGGGAGGCCAGGGCCAGGTTCCAAGATTGGATGCTGTATGGTAAACCCGCTTCTGGGCCCATTTATGAGGCGATGTGTCTTACCCGTAAAATATTTAAATCTAAATTAAAATGGGTTCAACAACACCAAGACCAAATCAAAATGGACCTACTAGCCTCGCACCATAAAAATAACGATTTTCGAAATTTCTGGAAATCACAAAAAAGATGGAAACTGGGCCTGGACTTTCTGTTAGCGTAGATAGTATCTCAGACCCTAAGAGCATCGCGAACATGTTCAGCGAACAGTTTAATGTAAGGCCTTCTGCTAGTGTGGTCGGGGGACATCGGACACAGGTGCTCGAGGCTGCAGAGCCGTCGGGTGTCCTTCAGATCTGGTTCAGCGCTAGTGACGTAACAAAGATAATAAAAAATATGAAGCGAGGAAAGTCGCCCGGTCACGATCACCTGAGTGTCGAGCACTTGCTTTCCGGCGGACCTCACCTACCCCGATTGTTGGCTCATATTTACCGCCACTAATGACATAAAAACAAAACGGGAGACATATCGAATAAGGCCAATTGCAGGCCTATTTCGCTGGCAACCATTGTAGCTAGGGTGCTCGACGGGCTGCTCAATACATATACAATTAGATAAATGTTTGAAACTGAATGACGCACAGTTCGGCTTCCCACCCATCTTTTTGAATGGTGTGCCTTTGAAAAGGGTTAATTCTTTTAAATACCTTGGCCTCTTGCTTACCGACGATTTTCGTGACGACGCTGACATAGAAAGGGAACGCAGGGCATTGGCCGTGAGGGCCAACATGATAGCTCGCAGGTTCAGTCGATGTACAGCACAGATAACACTATTTCGAGCGTACTGTAGGTACACCTGCAGTCTGTGGACGAAATTCACCCAAAAGTCCATTAATGCCCTGCGTGTTCTTTATAATGACGCTTTCAGAATTCTGCTGCGGCTGCCGCGTTATTGCAGTGCGTCTGGAATGTTTGCCGACGCACATGCGGACGGGTTCCAGGCGACACTGATGCGCAAGCGCTGCGCCGCGTCGCTCCACAGAGTGCGAGGCAGCCGCCACAGACTTCTGAGGGTCGTAGCTGAGAGGTGGGACAGTGGCCTCATCAGGCACTGGACTTCTCTGCAATGGCTATGTGGCGATATACTAGTAACAATGATATCTGTTACTAGTATATCGCTGGCTCGGAATGGAGATATCAGAGAAATGTGTGTAGAATTAGGGCCGGTTACGAACCTGCTGAAAAATAATAGTAAATTGTGACTATATTATCATATCATCCAAGCCCGTTATCAGGTTTGTTCAATTAATCGCTAATTCATTGAAGTAACATAAGGTTGCCACAATAACACTATATATTTTGTTAAATAAATAAAATAGATGAATATCAAAAGTCTTAAACAAAAATACAAAATGTTATAGTTACTTACATTATATTTATTATATTTTATCTTGGGTCATGGATTTTATCTATATATGTATTTATTTATATATTATGTATGCCTGACGCACCTATGACTGGTTTGTTTACGTTGGACTGACGGGTACAGCACAGCGTTGGATTGACGAACAACGCTGTACTGACGGGCAGGGATTTTAGTAATAAAAACTTCTTGCTGATCTTCACACCGGGGAGAGAGTTGGGCAGGGATTTCTTCTTGTAACTTGTAGCTTGCTGGATCGAATAACTGCCGGTACGGCGCAATGTATCGCCTTTTATTTCAATCCGTGCCTCCCACTCTCCTGCCGCAACACTTTATTATTATTAATTTTGTTTACATTTTACAATCTCGGTAAGTACAAACATTATTTATTTTAACTTATCTCTATACAATAACAATTATACCTTATACCTAATACTATTCTAATGAGATTCCAATTGGTAACTATCAAATAAACACTAGATTAGATCCTAATTTCGACTAGGAAACGACCTGCGCAGGCGTCAGCGGGGCGCGGGTGGGAGCGGGGCGTGGCTTCCTCGCCTCCCAACCTTTTTGATATACCTTCCGCGCTACCTCCCCTCTGACGCCTGTCAGTCTGCGGAATGTCGTCGCGCTGTGAGGATCTAATCGTTATAACTTAGTACTTGTCCAAGTACTAAGCTATACTATGGGGAAATGAAATGCAATCAAGATAATTATTTAATTCCTTAGCCTATCCTACTTAACCTACAGTTTATTTATTCATAACAACTAGTAAAGTATCATATTTCTTACAACCTAATCAATGAAAACAGAACGTGATATTTATTGAACATAAGATAACAAAACAAAACATAACTTTTTAATTAAATTGCCGTCGTTGGGGTAGCCGGGCTGCACATTATGTATATCGTCGTCTAGTACCGATAGCACAAGCTATGCTCAGTTTGGGACTAGGTCGATTTGTTGTATCATCATCATCCTCCTAGCCTTTGTCCCATTTTTTGAGAATGAATTCTCAATCGGGGTCGGCTACCTAAATCCCAAGATGTGGCGTAGGCACTAGTTTTTACGCAAGCGACTGCCATCTGACCTTCCAACCCAGAGGGGAAACTAGGCTTTATTGGGCTTAGGTGGTTTTCTCACGATGTTTTCCTTCACCGAAAAGCGAGTGGTAAATATCAAATGACATTCCGTACATAAGTTCCGAATAACTCATTGGTACGGGCCGGGTTCGAACCCGCGACCTCCGGATTGAAAGTCGCATGCCCTAACCACTAGGCTACCACCGCTTCACGAGGTCGATTTGCTGTATGATTGCCCCATATTATTTATTTATTGTTTTATCCTACAAATTCGAAACAAGTCGGGCCCTTCCTGACAATTTCACGTGAACGAAAACCGCTTAATACAATAATCAATGATTTACTTTAAGCCTGCTGTTCAACAAGTACCTAGCCGAGAAAACCTCACGTGATCTGTGCACAAGCCCTAATATATCTCGAGCGAGGAAGAGTCGCGTGTCCCAGTTGTCCTAGAGGTGCACTATGTCTAGCATAACTTTGGTTGCTCTTTGTCGCGCGAGAAATACCATCTGTCACATTCCTTTCAAAACCGTGCGAGCAAGACAAGAGACGCTGACTCGCGCGACAAGCGACAACGCGGCAAGAAATGCTAGCCCTGATACAGATGCGCGTTAGAGAGTCGACTACTAGAGTCTGGCTAGCCTAGGGCTGCCATCCGTCCCCGGTTTCCCCGGAATTGTCCTAGTGTGGAGGCCGTCGGGGGGCCGTCCGGGAGGGTTTTCAAAGTGTCCGGGGAAAACCCGGACACTATGTGAATGAAAAATAAAGCACGTCAGACACGTCCGGGGAAAAAGGTGATTTACGCTAAATGTCCGGGGTTTTTTAAGTCTTTGTCCGTGCTCGGCGAATTAAGAGATGGCAGCCCTAGGCTAGCCAAATAATGATGACAGATATTCTCTTGTGGGCTCTATGATTTAAACAAATTAGTATGTGGGTCTATGAATAACTTTGATACTTTATGTACTACCTAGTTCTAACATTCCGATTGAGTTGAAATTTGTCATAGTACTCGTACTTATGTAATATTTTTGGTGATGGATAAATATTATGGATTATGGTATTATCGAGCTAGGTCTTATTAACACTAAATTATTTTTTTAGCCGTGTATGGTTAGAAAGTGTAAATATATGTGTTTGTCGCTGTCTATACTGTACATATTGGTAGAAATTATGTAAACTAACTGAGTGCACGTCAACATATATTTAACTTATTTCCTTAGGTACCTTACGAGTGCATAGAAAATCAAAAATATTTTCTAGTATCGAAACTATAATTCCTACTACACAAAGTGTGACCAGCAGCAATTTTTTTAATTTACCGCCAAAACTTTGAGTAATATTTCATTAGCCAGGCTATATTATGCTATGGGTTTTCTGTTACGTAAATAGTAACTAGTATAACACTAACCAGCCCTAATATTGCCAATGAGTTTTACACTGATAACGGGGTACGCGTATCAAACACAAATTACGTATCAATAATATAAGATGTTTTTTTGATAATACTGATTAGATAAAACAAGATCGCGCGTGCATTCAAATAAGAAGTGTTCAGATAGCCACCACGGCTCTTAATAATGAATTGAAATAAATATCTGTACTTAGTGTTTTCTTTTATTAAATAAAACTTGATTAGTTTGTAAAAATGTCTAGAAAAAGCAGATTTTCGCCATTTGTGAAACAAGTAAGTATTGTATTGGCCTACATTTCATAATCACACACAAAAAGGTAGAAGTGCTCAACCTATGTAAATCGACTTTATTATGACATTGTTATCTACATTTGTTAGTATTTATTCTTGAAATTTTCTATCATAGAGTATCTTTAGAAAGAAAATATGGATTTTGAGTAGGTATGCATATTGTTTTCATGAATACGTTTATTTAACAAACATAGTAGTTATTTACAAGTTAAATAACGTACAAAAAGCCAGATACATTAGTAAAACAAAAAGTTCCTACTTAGAAGAAAATTAATTTAACTATATAGCAATTTATTATCATTTATCACACTTTTATTAGCTTCACTTGTAACTGAGCTCGTTAGTTACTGACTAACCAAAAAATATAACTTAAACTAATATACCTAAGTAATTATAACTTGGAAGTAAATTATAACCTACTTCTAACTGCAGTATTGAAATAAAACTTTGTATGTGTACCTAATTCACGTAACAATAAACAATAATTTGGTATCTTTGAGCCGATCTGATGATGTAGACGGAAAGTGACCGTAAATCCTTAACAACACAAGCTAAACTCAACGTGTTTAGGCTCATTTGATGAGGTATTAACGTTTGTGTGAGAAAGTACAGTCGGCTACAAAAGAATTCCGTAAAACTACCCAACTATAGTCCAATCATCCAACTATGGTCCAAACCAAAACTCGTCTAAATATTTTCATAAAATCTTTTTTTTTTTATAGATTCTATATTTTTTTTATGTAGAAATACCACTTTTTCTTTTCTTAATTTACCTTTGTGTCATAATTTATGTAAACTCGTTTATTTTTATCAAAATCCATATTCTATCAGTGATTTTATACGTTTTATTTAATTATGTTGTTCACCTTAGAGTTTTTTCGTAATAATTGTCATAATAGGTATTAAAGAGTAATTTTCGGATTAAATTGGACCATAGTTGTAAGGATTGGATAGTTATATAGTTGGATAGTTATACGGGTTTTCAAAAAAAAAAGTTTGACAAAAACTTATTATGCAGTGTTTCGTGACGGGCTCCGTGTGTTGCAACACAATTGGCCACGGCTGCCTCATAGGGTACCCTGGAGTGCTGCTGCCCCAGCTGCATCAGCCAGGATCCCCCATCAGACTGAGCAAGGAGATGGAGTCCTGGTTCAGTAAGAAACTATATACTTTACATTTTTATAGTTTTACGGTAAAAGAAGGCATCCGTTCGTCAGTATTCACTTAAGTGGCCAATTTCCTTTTATATATATTTTTTCATATTATGACAAACATATTGATAATTTCAACCAGCTTCTTGAAGTACAAAACTTTTCCCTGATTTCCTTAGTTGAGCTGTTTCATGGTTTCATTGCGGGCAGTCGAAAATAAGTAAAAAAAATACAGTTTTCTGCGTGAATTTTGTCTGCACGTAACTTATTTACGACAGCGCGCAATCAAAGTCAAAGTCAAAGTTTTTGACTTTGACTTGTCATAACATGCGTAGGCATATGCGAGGCGTCTCAATTATGTCATGATTCCAGCTTCAGTGATGGCGGTATCAATGTTCTTCGGCAACTTCCTGACGCCTCCAGTGATGGGCCGCCTGGGCCGCAAGATGGCGCACTACGCCGTCATACTGCCCGTGATGATCGGCTGGCTCGTCATGGCAACGGCCACTAGCTTTGAGGTAAATTAAGCAATTATTAAATAATCATCATCATCATTCCCTTGCCGTTATCCCATTCATTTGGGGTCGGCTCAGCATAGCTCCATTCTTCCCTATTTCTCGTCACTTCACTTTACTTCATTCTTATTCACATCATGTTTCACACAATCCATCCATCTTTTCTTTGGTCTTCTTCTTCTTCCGAAGATTCTTATTAAATATCTTATGAAAAAAGCTACTTTAACTCACGGAAAGTCTGTACAAGTAGCTGTCCCTGAGGAAGAGCTTCATGCGCGTTCGAATCATGTCCAGCTGTTTCTGACAATACTATATATACGTGAGAGAAGTCGACTTTTAAAACAATATGTCGTTTCTAGTAAAATGGCTAACTGTTGAGTTTCTTTTGGCGTTTCTTCTCAACAGTGGTCTCGTGAAATGCCGGTAAGACTCAGACATGTAAAAGTGCCCTTGTTGCCTACTTGCAGACTTAAGTTCATCATTTCGTTATTTACAAGCTTTTATCCGTAAGACTAAAAAGCCATAAAAATAATATTAAGAGGTTTTCCATATTAATAATATATTAAAAAGATCTATACTCGGATAATGAACAAATTTGGTTCGAAAGTTTCAATAAGTTGTAATGTTTCGATGTCAGCAAACATCTGCCTAATGCTAGTAAACATTAGAATTTCTAATTGTAATGATTATTGTTTTGATTTTCAGACACTTTTGTTCGGCAGAGTGCTCCATGGCATCTCAATCGGTATGATGATGCCTCTTCGCTCAACCCTCATTGGAGAATATACCAGCCCCAGCAACCGCGGTGGCTTCCTCACCACCATAGCCCTCGCTCAGTGCTTCGGCATCCTCTTCGTCCACTTCATCGGTTCCATCACCAGTTTCCAGATAACAGCTGTCATCTCGATGTTTTTCTCATTTATCAGTCTCCTCATGACAATATACTCTCCTGAATCGCCCAGCTGGCTCGCGACACGAAGACAATACGATGAGTGCAGAAAAGTCTTCATATGGCTAAGAGGCGAAGAAGAGATTCAGGAGCTGGAAAAGATGATAGAAGCCAGCAAACAGATAGAAGAACAACAGACACAGAAGCAGAACAGGTTAAGAGAGATGATCGCCATCTCAAAGATGAAGGAATTCTACAAACCTGTGATCTTAATGTTCACTGTGTACATCATGCTCAACTTTTCAGGAGGGACGATAATGGCCGCATACTCAACCACAATCTTACATTTACTCATGGGTCCCGACATTGACGCTCACTTCTGGATGGTGGCTCTCGACACCCAAAGATTATTCTTCAATGCCATAGCTGTTTACGTTATCAACGAAGTTAGAAGAAGAACAATGATGTTCGCTACAGGAGCTCTTTGCGCGGGCAGCCATTTAGCAATGGCGGCTTACATCTTTGGTAAAACCAAGGGCATACTTCCATTTGACTCAATATGGATTCCTGGCATTCTTGTCAACCTTCAAGTTCTGTCTGTTGCCATGGGAATGGTTCCACTGCCTAGTGTAATTGCTGGCGAGGTCTTTCCTTTGCAATACAGAAGTCTAGCGGGAAGTTTGAGCCTAATATCAGTTGCTGGTTCGACCTTCGTGGTGCTCAAAACCTTCCCTGGTCTGATATCAGCTATAGGCTTGCAAGGGACCTATGCTTTGTACTCTGGAATCCTGACAGCGTGTCTAGTGGTGGTGTGGTTCCTGCTGCCGGAGACGAGGGGCAGAACGCTGCAGCAGATCGAAGAATACTTTAGAGGAGAACCTAATGAACCTGATGTTAAGGAACTAAAAGCCTAAAATGGATCTAAAAAGAAAAAGTCACTTGTTTAAATCAGGTAGTAAGTTTTTTTAATAACAAGAGTCCAGAAAAAAGACAAACCTTCACGTGAAGCGTTAGGAGCAGCAGAGCAGTAGTAGAAAGCAGATCAAATGAGTAGCGGTAAAGATAACATATCCTCCATTATTTTTATGTTAAATTCATAGACCAGTGGTTTTTCATTTTCCTCAGTATCGGTTTCAAAGTGCACAGGAGACCAAGTGACTGAAAGGCTATAGTTCCTTATTTTATATGGCATGGGCTCCAGTGCGCACGCTGTCAACGGATAATTGCTAACAAACAGGGTTTTGCAAGTCATATTCACACCCACCGACGTAGGAGCTACTTGAAGTCGCTGTCTATAGATCCGATAAAGATAATCATCATCATCATGACATGGAGTACGGAAACAAGTAAACTTCCCGATGGTAAATTAACTCCGAGGCTCATAAGCATTGTGCAATTTAATATTCCAAAATGCCTTTCTATCGCTGTCCCAGGGACAGCGACATAGAATATATCTCTATGTACTAGTTCTAGAATATATAGATAGAATGTGTCTATGTTCTAGACTCGTAAATTTAATAAATCCTCGCTCAATGGATTGGAAAACCAATCCAAAGAACAAGACGCAGCCGCATGTGATGTGAATCCCTGTGTGGAGTAATCTAGACGAGTTATGACCCTTTAATGTTGACATCTGAAAATACTCATTATTTAATTGCAATTAAAGTTTTAATTATATACTGTTACTCTTACACGATACATTATATAAGTTCCCATTGGAATTTGTATTCAACATTAAAGGCACACTGACCGCAGACCGTAAATCACCGCAAATTCCTAATCGTGATACTATTTAATAATGTTAAATTTAAGAAAACCATTTTTTATTCTTCCTTAGTTCCCTTCTCCAAAGATCTGCTTCCCTAAAACTTCGCTTCTCAGTCAATCTTAAATTCTGTCAATCTACAGCTAGGCGAATCTCTGAGCGTCTTATTGATTTTTTTATTTGATCGATGTCGATGACATATCTTCATTGTGATATCGATTCCACGCACCCTGGTCAATCAATTTACGAGCAAACTGCCCCTCAATACAGGTCTCACAAGAATAAAGCCAAAACTATCCACAGTGATAAAAGTCTAGTTTTTTTCAATAGGATTCAATATTTATTTCGCACGAAGAACTAAGGATGGAGAAGCATTGCGGTAAACACTATTTTGAATCTGGTTAATGACAAAGCCCTGACATTTAATAATGCAAATATGTGACGTATGCACATTATTGCCATATGGGAGCTGTTTGAAGCGCCACTATCCCTGGGCAGGGCCGACGCTTGTTATACAGAGCATACAGTTATATTCTATGCGTGGTCATGTGACTGCTGAAATGTAATACTTGGATGTATTGTGACAAGTGATTAGCAATTTGTATATTCTGTATGGATACTGTAAGTAAATTATTCACGGTAAGGTAAACGTACAGGTAAATAATTACCGACAGGATTTGGCTTTGTGAACAACTGCAGCGCCACCTAGCGTTCAAAATTAAAGAAGACTCAAATAATGATAAAAGAAGAGAAGGGGTTGTTTACGTAGATTCTCTTCTGAGTGAATCATTCTTTTGTGTTCGTATTCAGTACCTACCACCTGTCGCATGCTTCTCTCGTCAGGCCTGCGGTAGAATGTGTCGATTTCGTATCGGTTTAGTTCGTCACCCTAAACGGTGTCTCCCGAATATTTACCATAAATCGTCTGCAATAGACGCAAGGGCATAAATATATGAGGTCAAATATTCGAGTTCATCACACAAATATTTGCCCTGGCCGGGATTCGAACCCGGGACCGTCGCCTCAGTAGGCAGGTACACTTCAAACTGCGCTAACCGCGTCGTCAACATCTACAAAGCTTAGGTAAGGTTTTGTTTTTCCTTGGACTTTGAGATGCGCCTTGGCCGAATATTAAAGAGAGGGCTTTCCAAGACTTAGCTACATAGTACATTACATCAGAGGGCGGGAAAATGAGGATTTCCGGCCAAGTAGGTATATACAATAGGATAGTGATACGAGGCCGGGAATCCGTTTTCACGACGAGGCATGTATAGTGCTTTTCTCAAACATACTATTAAATAAAAAAATATACTTCAAAGAACAACATTTTATTAATTGACAAATAGGACATTTTAGTCTATCAACCAACCTTTAAAAACAAAACCTGCTTTTTGTCAAACCAGCCAGCTGTGTGAATGACCTTCAGTTGTTGAAACCAAAAAAAAGATACTTTGCAGGCCTAGGCCTGAAAAGCAGTATGAAATCCCTTTACAGTCCTTTACAGCCCAAAAAGCGATACTTCCGAGCCGATAAGGAACGTAAAGACAATATTTCATTGCATGTTTGAGAAAAATAAATTTAAATCGAACATATAAATATTTTGCATAGTAGATGTCGTTTTGACGTGCGTTATAACAGGCTTCGAAGTATGACGTTTCGGGCGCTACTCTACTCGAGAGAACCCGGGAAGTCAATTTTTTACATGCCTTAGCCGTGCAGTGGCTTGCCGGCTTCTTGTCACAACCCTACCCACTATACCTAATACAAAACATTCTACACAGTAGATGAATTTTTTAATGTAAATTAAATATGTATAAATTTTTTTGACATGTAATTGAATAATAAATGAGTTTATGAGTTTATGAGTTTAATCACCCGGTATGCCCTTCTTTCCTGGCGTCTTCAGTAATATACTATTCCTGCGAACCTACATGAAACTTTTATAGGTACATTTACCTATTACCTATTTCTGAAGCACGTACAAGGTGACAAACGTCTCAAATATTACTAAGACAACTCTCGAGGCGTACTTATTTGTAATTCCATTTGAAAGTTTTCATTCAGGTGAAGTTAGAACATAAAAGAAAATATATTTATTTAAATGGCAGATAATGCAAGATTTACACCGTTTGCGACACAAGTAAGTACTAAAGTAAATGACAGATGCATTACAATGTTTCGATTGGTTAGTTCATAATCATAAAGATTATAAAAGATCATAATCTTAAAAAAGTCATGGTCGCTATATTTAAAATATAGTGTAGAAATTATATACGTGTAAATCATAATTAAGAGGCCTCTTTCCTTTTAAAATGCTGATTGTTTTAGACTACAGATGTGCCGTTTCCGAAAATTTCCGGAAACTTTCCTCATTTCCCATACAAAATTTTGAAAGTTTCCGCATTTTTTTGGAAAAGGCACATCTCTATTTTAGACTTTTTCTCTGTGATCAAACATATTTCTTAACATATTATTGATGTTACTACCTAGAACAGGGCTATTGGGATTTATTGGTATATATTTGAAACCTACAGTTTGAATTTTTCATTGATAATTTTTGTTTCAAAAACTACTTGAAATTGACAAAATTCACGCGGAAAATTAGTTTTTTTCAACTTTTTTTCGACAGCACACAATGAAATCATGAAATAGTGTTACTATTACCTAGAACTCGGGGAAAAGTATTATTCACTTCAAAAAGTCGGTTGAAATTATCAATATATTTGTCATAATATGAAAAAAAAAAATTTAAAAGGAATAAGGCCTCTTAAGTAAACTAGAATTTTAAAACTAACACTAAACAATGAAACTAAAAAAGAAAGTTCGAAAAATATTCGAAATTCGAACGAGTTCAAAAGGTATTCTAGCGTTAGGGGGCGGAGAGGTAATCAGAGGATTCGATTCCCGGTCACTTCCGCCAGGTTACGTCAAATGTTTTTTGTGCTTTGAACTTTGTATATCAAGCTAGTAGTTCAATAAAGCTAGTCCTTAAAGTAAATATTAAAAAATAAAGTGATATATTGTACTTACTAGTAAATCATGGCGCCGGATCAACAATTTTCCTGACACAGAAACTTGGTATAGCGGCCTCTCTTATGTCAGGCGCTTTGTATTGTTTTTGTCTTGAAATATGTAAATTTAGCTAGCCTTTTGAAAAAGCCGCTCAAGTCAGGGAACCCAGTTCATTCCCCTCAATTCCCCTCTTGTCTGTACTGAACTGAAGACTGGTTTTAACCTTGATTTTACGGTGATTTTGGCAGTGTTTTGTGACCGGTGCGGTGTGCTGCAACGTCGTCGGGCAAGGCTGTCTGATCGGCTTTGCTGGAGTTCTGCTGCCGCAACTAGAGCGCCCTGACTCCACCATCAGCGTCACCAAGGACCAGGGCTCTTGGATAGGTTAGTAGAACATACTGGCACAGGCTGAACCATGGGGTTGATGAGCTTTTTAACGATTTAGTGCGACGATTGAGAGAGAGGGTCATCGATCCTCGCTCTGGGTCATGGTTGGTCCAGCAAGTCTCCATTGCCATTCAGCTGGCTATGCTGTGCTGCTAGCATAATCGGGATTTTTGGACCGAATATGGCTCGGAGAGGGGATTTAATAGATTTAGTTTTCTTTGACGAGGCTTGTCGCGGATTTATTTATCCGAATTCATTCATTCTTCAGTGACGGAACATTCACTATATTTGGATATGTCTCACTACATTGGGTTTGATAATGTAACTGTGCTGGCGAGAGAAAAGTTTTTCATTCCGCGGAAAGTACGGGAGGCTATTGAAATTAGTCGTCATCCGAATTTTAACTGAGATTGTGGATAGTCAGTGCCAGAGGATGGTTTTGGATACTACATCGGATCGGTGGTTAGTGTGGACGAGACCTTAGCAAATGACGTAGTGAGTGTTGTGTGCAACCCGACAATTGACATTGTGCGTGATGACGAGAGTAGATTTTCGCCTCCACCGGTGACACCCGCGTCACAGATCATATAATCTACAACTAAGCCTGTCATTTCCCATCTTATCCGGCCATTGCGTCATCTCCAGCTATTGTAAATTCTAATGAGCGTTTGATCTCGATCTCTCAAAATCAACCAATTACTATGAAATTAATGTTAAATTTGTTAAAATTATGTGACGTTTATAATTCTAGCTGCGGTAAGCTCCATCGCCATGTTCTTCGGGCACTTCTTGATCTCGCCTGTGATGGGCCGCGCTGGCCGGAAGGTGGCACACTACACCGTGATCCTGGTCATGGTGCTGGGGTGGCTCACCATGGCCCTGGCCGTCGACTTCCAGGTATAGATGAGTTCCATCGCCATGTTCTTCGCATACTTCTTGATCTCGCCTGTGATGGGTTGTGCGGAAGACGGTAAACTACGCCGACATCCTGGTGGTTATATTGGGGAGGCCCTGGCCGCCGACTTCCAGGTATAGCTTGAGATGATTAACATAACGTGAATCTTTTTCAAACCTTTCATATTCATAATCCTTGCCAGATGTTCCATTTTAATTTTATTATGCATTAACGACAAAACTTCTAAATTTGTATTTTTACTTTTATTTAGAATCCTACTTTTCCTCGACGGCAAAAAATGAACCACTCGGCTCGCTATACTTATACATACTCTGAAACTTCTCGAATGAATTAAATGAAAATTATAATTAGATATTTCAGAATTATTGCAGAAATTTTACATTTACTTATTTGCCCAATTATTCCTTTTCAGGGGCTACTTATTGGTAGAAGCTTGCAAGGTTTGGCATACGGCTTGAACATGCCGCTCCGCTCCATCCTCATCGGCGAGTACACTAGTCCCCGCTACCGCGGAGGCTTCCTTGCCATCATCGCCCTCGCCAAGACCTTCGGCATCTTATTCGTCCATATGGTCGGCTCCATCACCAGCTACAAGATCACATCTTTCATCTCAATGGTCTTTCCTATCACCAGTCTCCTCATGATGATATACTCCCCAGAATCTCCCAGTTGGCTCGCGACGCAGAACAAATATGAAGATTGTAAATTGGCTTTTATGTGGCTTAGAGGAACAGAGGAAACACCCGAATTGGAAAGAATGATACAGACCAGTAAGTTAATAGCAGATAAACAAAGTAAAAAACAGAATATAATTAACGAAGTCAGAACGGCAGCGAGCAAGAAAGAGTTTTACAAGCCTGTTATCTTAATGTTCGCGATGTACATCATCTTGCATTTCTCAGGAGGCACGTTGCTTGGATCCTACGCCGTGAACGTTTTGAATTTACTGATGGGCCCTAATATTAATGCCCACGTGTGGATGGTAGCTTTAGATGGTCTGAGATTATGTTTCAGCGTTGTTGCTATTTACGTGACAAATCGGGTTAAAAGACGAACGATGCTGTTCACAACTGGGACGATTAATATTGGAAGTTTACTAGCCATGACTGTTTACTCGTTCGTCAGATCTAAGGGTTTACTTCCATATGACTCTCTATGGATACCTGGGATCTTCATCTGCCTTCAAATTGTGTCTATAGCTATGGGAATGGCGTCGCTGCCCGCCGTTATAGCTGGTGAAGTCTTTCCATTACAATACAGAGCTCTGGGTGGTAGTATTAGCTTAGTAGCAAGCGCTGGGTCTATATTTGTTTTACTTAAGACCTTCAGTAGTCTAGTATCAGTTGTGGGTTTCCATGGAACGTACGCAACGTACTCTGGTGTGATGGTGGTGTGTCTGGGTGTCGCGTGGGTTCTGCTGCCGGAAACAAGTGGTAGAACGCTGCAGGAAGTCGAGGAAGCTTTCAGAGGAGAGCCTCTCCAAACTCCAAAAGCTGTTTTTAAAGAATCAGAACCATTGAACCGTTACAATGAAGACCTAGAAGTAAATATGGAAGGAAGACAAAATAAGAAATTACCTGGATGTATGAACGATTAAAAATCAAAATGAGTTACTCTGACTCTGACCCATGGTATAATTTCCGAGCTCTAATCATTGGAAAATAATAGGAATCAAGTATAATTATATATTCTAATGCTATTTATTACAAACTATAGCAAATCATATCTGGGGTTAAAACAGCAATAACTACCGACTAATAGTTATATCAATTCTACCCATAAATTTCTCTGCTCTCTGTAATAGATGACTCGAAAATGCTTGTAGCTAGGTCTACTTTAATAAAGAATATTTTGACTTTGACTTTGAACAACAGGGATGTAATAAGTGTGTACCTAATAACGGATGTAATATGCTAGATGCCCCAGCGCATCTAGCATATTACATCCGTTATACGATTTACTTACAAAATTCCTATAATAATTTTCTAACTCCAAAAAAGATCGCCGGTACCTACTAGGTACCGGCGCTTCTACCATAGCTTTAACTTTAAGTGGAGATTTGTTTAAACCATTTTTATTAATTACGTAACCCAGATAATCGACCTCACACTTCTCGTTTTGTAGTGTAAAGTCTGCGTCCTGTAGTTTTGTCAGCACCTCATTGAGCCTAAGCAAGTGTTGTGCAGTGTCTTCCCCCGTGACGAGCACGTCCTCTAGCAGACACAGCCTGCCAGGCACCCCCGCTAGCACGCTCTCCATGGCCCGCTGAAATAAACTCGGTGCTGAGCAAATTCCAAAAACCATTCTTGTATATCTGAAAATTCTAAGGTGCGTATACTGCGTTTTAATACAAGTCAATTCCTGTGATTTCTCATCTAACTCGAACTGGTTGTACGCATTTGACAGGTCTAATTTTGGAAATTGTTGACCGCCGTGTAATTTCGCAAATAACTCAGTTATAGTAGGCACTGGTTACTTAGTGATCGACAACCAACTGTACTGATGTCACATGTCGTAAGCACACCCCTAAAATATTAACCGGAAGTGAAGGATTTTCTCAAGCTTCCGGCCCTTTACAATAGTCATTTGATTCTCGCTCGGCACAACTTTTTCGACCGTGTGCCATGCATTTTATCATGATGTCATATTACGTTGGCAATCCTGGAGCGGGCTCAGGAACTATGAACAGCTGTTCGTGATGTACCTGTGCTGGCTGCGCGGCCGCGCGCTATGTACACTCTCCGCCAACTCCACCGCCTTGGCCAGAGTCAAGTCCTTAAGGTCCTGTGCGAAGAGCTTATCCTTCTCCGGGCCAGATACCATCCCCATGACGAATCTGTCTCGGAGAGCTTCTCCCACGTTAGTGAACCCGCAAGTACGCCGATAACCCGCGCAAGCGCGCTGCAACTATTATATTAATCTGTGGCGCTGCCCTAAACTTGACTAGACGTTTCTTGCGACTGCTACATAGCCGCGTAAAACTAACATATAAATCCACAGCGCTTGGGAGTGAAGTGTTCGTCTAGCAGCTGGAAGATATCTTCGTATGGCACGTCCTGTAGCTTCTTTGGCAGGGCGAGGTCAGCCGCCAATTTGTACGTGCCATCACTGAGTGCGCTGAGCAGTATCGTTCGTCGCTTTGTTCCCGCAGTATCTGTTGTCGGGTTTATGTCACTCGTGATGAACCACTGTGAAATCCGGGCCTTGTACGTTTCCCAAGACTGGATATTATGGTCAAGCGATGATAAAATCCCGAATATTGCATCGGACATT
The DNA here is from genome assembly GCA_947623375.1 of Apotomis capreana. Lineage (NCBI taxonomy): Eukaryota > Metazoa > Arthropoda > Insecta > Lepidoptera > Tortricidae > Apotomis > Apotomis capreana. Next base: position 1,933,068 of record OX392522.1, read on the forward strand.
TTCCGTTATTGCTATTTTTTTTCAAACGTACGTAGTCTTCGTCATCGTCACTGATATATACGTGGGATGGGGACAAGGGAAAGCACTACTTACTGTTAGCGTACTGACGTGTATTTATAAAATAACAAGGCGGGTGTGAGTGCACGCACACATATCTAACAGATGTGTTAGATTAAGTTTTTCGTAATCAGCATCATTACAGTTATTTTAATATTTTAAATACAATTGTATTGAAAACATACACAGCTGTTCATTACCCCCTCCTTTATGAACCGGACTCGTTTTACTATTATGGTTGGAAAGACAAGGCCCTGTGTCAAACAGCGGGAGCTTAAGAATAGAGTCCCGATAGCGCCTTCGGTACGGCGGTTTTAAAATTGTTGATTAATGAATTCGTTGAGTATTGTTATAAACTACTTACATAATTGTGGCTACGTTAGTAATAATACATAAATATTGAATACCAGAATCAAGTTAAATCATAGGTCAGGCACTGCTTTTTTGCCCATATGACGTGCACGGTACTGCGACGTCTTGAGCCGAAACGTCGCGCGCAGCGAATATCGGCGTGGCGCGATTCTAGCTTGATCACAGTTGTGGCTATTTAACTTCCGTGATGGTAATTAATCTTCATCATCATCATCGTGTCCTGACTGATTTCGGCTTCAACGACTGGACACAAGCTGACGTCATCTGGCTTAACAACGAGGTTAAATATTCTTTGTATGAAATTGTATGAGATAGAACGCACTACGCGTCAGCGGAACTACGCGGCGCGACATCCAATTCTATACAAAAATATTTGATCGCGTCGCGTAGTTACGCTTAAGGCTTGTTCGGACTAGGCTAGTATTTTAGTCTAGTAGCGAGTAATTTAGTAGCAAAACCATTCGCTACTGCCTAAAAATCGTTCGCATTACAGTCGAGTAAAGTTCACAAGTCAGTGGTATTCTGCAAGATGAACAGCCTGCAGCGTAATAAAGTGAATAAACTGATAAAGCTAATCGTAACGGCTATTTTAGAAGAGGTGGATGAGGAAATTTGCGTGATTAATAAAAAGAAGCTTTGGATACGAAAATGGATCAATAGAAGAGATGACCTAGGAGGTACTAATCGTCTTCTAAAGGAATTAGCATTGGAAGATCCCAAAGAATACTTGAATAGCTTGAGGATGTCCGAAAGTTGTGTGAATTTTCTTTTAATGAAAATACAGTCTCAGATTCAGCGGAAAGATACCCATTTAAGAAGTGCGATACCTGCAATTACAAAATTACAAGCAGTTCTATACTTTCTTGCTACTGGATGTAGTTTAAGGACACTCACACATATATTTAGACTCGGAAAATCAACAATATCTGAATTCATCATCGAAGTTTGCGAAGCTATCTATGAATTATTAAAAGGATTTATCAAGGTAAGATTAAATAACTATATCAGATATATTATGAAACATTTATTAATTAAAAAATAAATTTCAACCTTTTTACGTACCTTTTTATAACAAATAGTCATTTATTTACAACATCAAAACGTATAACAAATATAACAGTTATTTATTAAATAATAATTTTCAACATTGTTACGTTTAACAAATATAACAGTTTTTTTGATTAAAGATATAAATAACAGATTAAAGAATTACTTTAATTGTAAGTGTTTTGTTTGCTCCCATCAATTTTCATTATGAACATTAGCGCTCTGCATTGCTGATAAAATTAAATCATTTGATAGAATTCTAACGTTACTCAGCGTTTTATTATTGTTTATATGGCCCGATGGAAATGTATTTGATGAAAACTGATAATCAGTGGGTACAGAGTGTCTAGGTAAAATGGACGGCGAAAGAGATTCGAAATTAAAGTTACTGGTGTCATTATTATTTATTGAAGAATCGCTATATAGTGATTCTGTACCATACGACGACTGTGGCGTTATGGTATTTCTGTTTTGTTCAGGTGCTGGTTGAAGATGCTGACGTCGAATTCTATTTAAATAAATTTGAATGTGCTCTTGTGCTTCTAATGCCAATAGTAAGGGTAAAGCTTTCAGTTGAAGACCAACGTGTTTACCGAATACCTCAAACTCATTTTCTTCGACTCTAGAATTAGTAGTATCAGCTATCTCCTTTAATTGGCTAACCATGCTCGAGAGCTGAGCGATTTTCTTCTTTTTTGCTGCAGGTTGGGGTGTAGGTTCACGAAAAGCATCCACAGCAGTACTATTTTGCTCAGTATGTAATTGACTAGCTGTATTCGAGAGCTGGATGATTGAGCTGGGTGATGGGAGAGGTGTAGGTTCATTTTGTTCAATATATGTAATATCTGTATCATCAGTGTGTGAAGTAGGGGAAGCCTGAAACAAACGATGTTATTAGTAGGTATCCAAGGTATTCATGTTTTTTTTTTCAGGTTCCTACTACTGCAGACTGGAACGCAATTGAAAATGGTTTTCGAAATCAGTGGAACTTTCCAGGCTGCTGTGGAGCAGTCGATGGCAAACATTTTGTCATGAAGGCACCACCTGACTCAGGAAGTTTATACTATAATTACAAAGGCACAAACAGCATTGTCTTAATGGCCGTTGTAGATCATAATTATTGCTTTAGTTATATAGACGTTGGGTGTAATGGAAGGGTTTCTGATGGGGGCGTATTTCGAAACTGTAGCTTGTACCAAGAATTAGAAAACGGCCTTCTACCTGAGGGTTATGTCCTAGTTGGCGACAATGCATTTCCCTTGAAAGAATATTTATTGAAACCTTATCCAGGAAATCGATTAACCTTACAGCAAAAAATCTTTAATTATCGCTTGTCTCGGGCTAGAAGAATAGTAGAAAATGCTTTCGGTATACTAGCTGCTAGATTCAGAGTGTTTGAGAAACCGATGCCCTTCAGTCCTGAGAAAGTTGTTAAGATAGTAAAGACATGTTGCGCTTTGCATAATTGGCTCCGACGAACAAAATTACAGAACAAACAGTATGAATACACAGTAGACACAGAAGATTTTGAAGCAGGAACTATCGTTCCTGGTAATTGGAGAAATGAACCACAGACTCTCGGAATGCAACCGCTACCCGCTTCTTTAAGTAACCGATCATCGCAAAGGTCTACAGATCGCCGGGACAGATATGCGCAATATTTTGTCGGAAGCGGGTCTGTCCCATGGCAGACAAGAATGATACATTAAAAACTACCAGCCCACTAACACCAGAGTAAACATAATAGACAGACAGACATATGCATTATCTTATAATTATTGTATTGTAATAAATGTTATAAGCAGAGAGTAGTAACATTAGAGTGGTAATAAGGAGGTCCAGCCTATAGTCACTACATGGCGCTTATTAAATAAGATGTCTAAAAAATTTGATTATAAGGCATAAAAGACCAATAAAAACTGAATAAACAATCAGACATATTCTTATTTAGTAAGCGTCATCTAGTGCCTATTGGCTGAACCTCGTTATTACCACTGTAGTGTTACCACCCTCTGGTATAAGTAGATAAGTAGGTACTTACCAAATTACTTTCACTTATTGTCAGTATTGAATTTAAATTTCGCAGGGATGCATCTATTATACTGAACCATTTTACTGATGGAGTATAAACTGCGTCCGTTCCCGCACCTGAATTTTTAGATTCCTTAATTTTTTTTAACTCCTGCGAATAGGTAGATCTATAAAAGAACGTATCACGTTAGGTTAGGTAACTTCTAAAAACAATGGTATTAATAATAATTAAGAGCTAATTGTATCTTTAAATATGTTTAATTGTTAAATAAATATGCCTTTCAAATAAAATAATACCAGTATTCACTAACCTAATGTTTTTAATTTTCAATTTTATTTCCTTTTCACCAAATCCGGCTATATTCATATTATTCTGTATATCTAAGTATGCGGATTGTTTTTTCTGTTTGTTTTTATACCACGGGGACTTAACATTCCATAAGCATTCGTGTTCGACATAAGTGGAAACAAATTTTAAAGTGGTTTCCTCGCTCCAGCGAAACGTCATTTTCACGCCAACTAATGAACTCGACTAAATCGACAGGTTCGGACTTGTTTAGCCGGCGGCCGAGTAAGCAGGGACCCCTGGTGGGGGGCGCTACTCACTACTAAACTACTAAAAAAAATAGAATAAAATGGATTGACTCGACTAAATTACTGACTAATCTACTCGACTAATTTTTTGGTGTTCAGACACGTTTAGCTACTAAATTACTCGCTACTAGACTAAAATACTAGCCTAGTCCGAACAAGCCTTTAGTGCGTACGCACCTTAAATCTGCCGTGCTAATTTTAATAAATACGTGCAAATATAAATGCAATACGTGGATGGATAATAATAATAAATAATAATTATAAGTGTGCGGTCACTATGTCAAATCATGATGTTGCCTTGGCATTCGAGGATTATTTTTCTAACATTGCAGTTAATACCACAAAATGTTTAAAATCATCTGCGTCCGAAGCCCATACCTTACTTTGTGCTAATTGTAAGAAATGTGATGTTGAGTTTCAATTTTGTCCAGTAAATACAGTAGATGTTATTAAAACATTAAAATCACTCAATTTAAAGAAAACAGAGGATTTATGGGGAGCATCAGTAAAAATAATTAATCATATCAATTGCGCCTTACCTAGCTTTGATTTACAATAGTTGCATAGCAGAGGGAGTTTTCCCAAATCTTATGAAAATTAGTAAAGTCATACCTCTTTTTAAATCGGGTGATTTGAGTGATCTGACTAATTTCCGTCCGATATCTATACTACCTGTTTTAAGTAAAGTTTTCGAAAAATTAATGTTGAAAGATCTACTAGGACACTTCAATAGAAATAAATTACTCTCTAGTAAACAGTTCGGTTTCACAAGGGGACGTTCCACGACTGATGCAGCATCTGTACTTATTAAACACATTTATGACAGCTGGGAGGAATCTTGTGATGCAATTGGGATCTTCTGCGACCTTTCTAAGGCATTCGACTGCGTTCATCCTGGAACACTCATTTTGAAATTAGAACATTATGGTCTGTCTTCAAATGCTTTAAGCCTTATGTCTTCATATCTCAGTGATAGAATGCAAACAGTGGATGTAAATGGAACCCAGTCCAATGGAGCTATAGTTAAGCTAGGCCACAGGGCTCTATTTTAGGTCCATTTCTATTTTTGGTTTATATAAATGACTTACCATCTATAGTAGATAATCTTTGTAATATAGTACTATTTGCTGACGATACATCATTAATTTTCAAGGTTCACCGGAAATCAACCGACTATGCGGAAATTAATGGCACACTAGAGAAAGTACTTAACTGGTTTACTACTAATAATCTTCTATTAAATGCCAAGAAGACTAAATGTGTTAGATTTGCTTTACCGAATGTTACGGCGGTAGATTCTACTATATTACTAAATGGTAAATGTTTAGAAATAGTGAATAAGGCATTATTCTTAGGTATAACATTGGACAGTAATTTGCAATGGGGTCCACATATAGCAGTGCTTGCAGGTAAATTAAATTCAGCGGCGTACGCCGTTAGGAAAATCAGACAATTGAGTAATGTTGATACAGCTCGCTTAGTTTATCATAGTTATTTTCATAGTGTCATGTCATATGGTATTCTGGTTTGGGGCAAAGCAGCTGACATTCAGACTATATTTGTGCTACAAAAAAGAGCCATTCGTTCTATATACAGTATGTATGTATGTAGTTACCGTTTCAGACGAGATGTTAGGTCCATAGTCTCGAAGGGACTAAAGTTCGGGTATCAACATCTTGTTGTTACCACATTTTATGTATTATAGAAGTTTATGCAACTGCTACATAATGAGAGGTCTTAAAATACAAGTGTGGTTTTATGAAACGAGCCGTAGGTGAGTTTCATAATAGAATCGCACGAGTGTTTTAAGACCTAATTATGTACAGTTGCATACACTAGTTTATCTACACACATATTCGTAATCTAAATATGTAATGAAATCGTAATGAAAAATATGAAACACTCAGTCCTGCCAGTCAGTCCGCGGAGCAGAGGAACACATGAGGTGACTTGGTGACTTGATCCTGATTTGAATTGATACTGTAATGGTAACCACGCCCCCGCCGCGGTACCTACTTTTATGAAATTACATCTCTGATTTTGGTCGCTGCCAAATAATGTAGGTCCTTACCTATAACATCTGAAATTGTTATATGGATTTAACAAGATGGGTGTAAATACAACTATTTATACAAAGAAACGAGACAACACATGTATTGTTTCATACATTAATAACATAACCTCGCCTGCTCGTTCTCTGCTGTAAAGTAGTGCGGTAAGATGCAACACAACGCCTTTCAAATCAACAATGCAAAAGATCGATACACAAAGCATAAGGAAAAATTCGATAGGTTGCTTGGGAGTTAGGGTGGTGGAAAGGTTAACGCGCTGGATTGGCAAGCCAGAGGTAACGGGTTTGATTCCCGGACTCCTCCACCAGGTAACTCTTTTCAATTTCTCTTTAAGCTTTGATCTGTGTATCAATGGTTTTGTCCTAATAGTCTTACTTGTTATGGACGGTTTTGGCCTGGAAGCTGCACTTTGTGATGGAAGCAAGCCGTTTTGCACAGTGATAATATAGACCAAAATAAACGATTTCACTCGAGGCGAAATTAGTTTCACCCCTTAGGAACAGAGATGGCGCCACTTATTCAAAAAAAGTTTAAAAAATTCTAAATACAGAACGGATTCTTCGATTTTGACGTAAGAGGTGCCAATCGGCAGATAATTACCCAATTTAACATGAAAAAAATTAAAATCACGTAGAAAATAATTTTGGATACCTAAGAAATAATGTTTTCTGAAAAAAAAAATTAAAATTTGTGATTTTTGGAATTTTACTCGTAAAAATGTATGTACATGGTACTTTTTTTATTTATTTATATTAATACACAACTAATTTTACATTTACGAAAAAAAACCGCATATCATTAGCTTGTATAATTCCAGTTATTGAAGAATACAGACATGGCGCCGCTGGGTCAAAAAATCTTACAAAAAATCTAAAACCTCAACGGATATTCCGATTTTGATAATTAAGGTGCTAATCGACAGATAATTACTTAAATTAGTTTAAAAAAATAAAACAAAAATTCAAATAGGCAAAAAGTAATAATATTTCCAAAAAAACATACATTTTGAAAAAATATAATTTTTGTTGGGGCTTTTATGTAATTTCATATAAAAAAAATTATGAATATGGCTTTATTTTACTTATGTATATTATAACACTATTAAGTAATTGATCGTTTAATAAAAAACCGCATATCGAGAACTTGTACAGTTCCAACGGTATTGAAGATTTTACTATAGGGTGCTGGTGCGATGTTGCCGCCACACGTGCAACTTATGTACATGTATCTAGAAAAGTATTCTCCCGTTTCGAAGGTACTGATTACCCTGAAAATATAACCACAATTGAAAGTACAAATAATAATCATCCCAAGTAGCACACAACACACTTATATCCCTTGTCCAGCTTAATCCGTGCTGCTACGCGACTCGCGACCCACTGCCGCGTAGCAGCACGGATAGCTACCCCTGATGAAGAGCTCCAAATGAGTTCGAAACATGTCGGGCCGTTCCTGACAATTTTTACGTGAGTTTATACCGTTTTTAGGGTTCCGTAGTCAACTAGGAACCCTTATAGTTTCGCCATGTCCGTCTGTCCGTCTGTCCGTCCGCGGATTAGCTCCGTGATCATTAGTACTAGAAAGCTAAAATTTGGTATAAGTATGTGTATGTATAACGCCGACAGAACGGTAAAATAAAAATTCAAAAAATTTATGTTTTTCGGGTACCTCTCGAACACCTAAAGTGGGGGTGAATTTTTTTTTTCTTTTCAACACTGGTGTGTGTGGTGTCGTTGAATAGGTCTTGTAAAAATAATAGGGGTCTTCTAACATTATTTTTTGATAAAGTCAGCAGTTTTGTAAATATTCGCTCCGAAAACAAAAAAAAATTGTGTCCCCCCCCCCCCTCTAACTTTTCAACCACGGGTCAAAAAAATTCGGAAAAATTCATATAAATGAGAACCAGTACTTTCAATGAAAACTATATTGAACAAAATCGGTCGAGCCGTTTTTGAGTTATCGCCAAATTTCATATTTTTTCTTTAAAAGGACGTAAGTTGACTTCCAGAAGGTAATAAGTGATTACAGTTTCTAGGGCGTTTACGACCTTTTTATAGAGCTTAAATTTTTTCTTAACTTAAACCTCGGGCTTAAAACAGCAGTTTATTGTGAAGGATGAGCAACTACGGAACCCTACACTGAGCGTGGCCCGACATGCTCTTGGCCGGTTTTTTTATAATTAGTAAAGATGTCTCACGATAGTTTTAATAACGTTTATTTCACATTTGGCTCGCTTGAAACGCTACACGCAGAACATGTTGTTCAATGGCAGCTGAAGTAGTCGGCGAATGGCTTGTCGCCAGCTCTGTGAAAGCATCGAAGCATTCAAATTGCAGTCGTCAGTGCAACGGTCTACTAGTAGCAGTTTACAAAACAGTTATTACTTTAAGTAATGAAATGATGACTGCACTTCAAGGCTTTCACAGAGTATAACAAGACGTCTAATTTTAATACAATAAGAAAAGAGACCTGTTTTAAAACTTGCATGTTATACCCTGAAATAACTACTGCTTTTGCAACTACATCGCTATCTATAGAAATTCTCTCTCGATACGTAACGGCTCATGTGAAACAATTACTTAGGGCCATTTTAGTTTCTTTTTTTTAGGGTGTGTTTACATAATTAATGTCATTCATTGTCATAACAAAACGGGATTTAACCGAGTTCAAAAATGTTTATTTACCGCAATTAAGTCCCGTTTTATTATTTTAATATAATGTGTGAAAATCGTGTATGATTCAATCACTATATCAATGTAATTAATTGGTTCTCAATTAATCGTAACGTTGTTGGTCCCAGATTCACATGCAGGCTATACGATGCTCCATCCGACAGAGCATATATTATTACTGTTAATGCGATTCGAAAAGATCTGTTTAAACTAAAAAACACTAAACTAAACAAGCTTGTGAGATACCTTCCATCTATTTCAGCTGCCATTGAATACCGTTTCATGCAAACCAAATGTGGGTTCACGTTTTAATTTAGAAATATCGAGTCCCAAGTCCTTCTTTTTGGGAATGAAACGCATCAAAGGTAGGTGGGGTCCACAATAGTTGAAGGTTAGTTCAATTTGGAAACTCCTTGAACATTATGGATACAAATTGGGCTGTGGCATAATGCGTTGTTGTTTTTTTTATGATGCGACGGCCTAACTTGCACGTTACAATGCAAAGCCTGCAAAGACTAAAGTGAAAATAAAACGTAAAGTAAGTAAAATATTGATTCAGAAATGCTATTTAGCATCTAATATACTTGTGATATTAGCAAACAGGTTGTATAGGAGCCTATTCACCCGTTAAAACTCTAATTTAAGCTGCACAAGGGATATAAGTGTGTTGTGTGCTACTTGGGATGATTATTATTTGTACTTTCAATTGTGGTTATATTTTCAGGGTAATCAGTACCTTCAAAACGGGAGAATACTTTTCTAGATACATGTACATACATGTACATAAGTTGCACGTGCGGCGGCAACATCGCACCGACACCCTATAGTAAAATCTTCAATACCTTTGGAACTGTACAAGTTCTCGATATGCGGTTTTTTATTAAACGATCAATTACCTAATAGTGTTATAATATACATAAGTAAAATAAAGCCATATTCATAGTTTTTTTTATATGAAATTACATAAAAGCCCCAAAAAAAAATTATATTTTATCAAAATTTATGTTTTTTTGGAAATATTATTACTTTTTGCCTATTTGAATTTTTATTTTAGTTTTTGAAACTAATTTAAGTAATTATCTGTTGATTAGCACCTTAATTATCAAAATCGGAAAATCCGTTGAGGTTTTAGATTTTTTGTAAGATTTTTCGACCCAGCGGCGCCATGTCTGTATTCTTCAATAACTTTGGAAGTATACGAGCTAATGATATGCGGTTTTTTTTCGTAAATGTAAAATTAGTTATGTATTAATATAAATATAAATAAAAAAAGTACCATGTACATACATTTTTACGAGTAAAATTCCAAAAATCACAAATTTTAAATATTTTTTTCAGAAAACATTATTTCTTAGGTATCCAAAATTATTTTCTACGTGATTTTAATTTTTTCATGTTAAATCGGGTTATTATCTGCCGATTGGCATCTCTTACGTCAAAATCGGACTATCCGTTCAGGATTTAGAATTTTTTTAACTTTTTTTGAATAAGTGGCACCATCTCTGTTCCTAAGGGGTGAAACTAATTTCGCCTCGAGTGAAATCGTTTATTTTGGTATATATTATCACTGTGCAAAACGGCTGGCTTCCATCACAGAGTGCAGCTTTTTTTCATAACAAATAGGACTATAAGTATTTTGTTATAATAATGTGTGAAAAATCTTAATAGTTTCAATAATTAGTAATCGCTAGAGTTTAGTAACGTGTGTGTTTCATAATGGAAACATTGCTAACGTTCAGTCTCTTGTTTAAAGGTAGCGCCACACTGTCCTACAAGTCGGCTCTTCACGCCGCAGTGCCTTCGAACCAGAACACAAATCGAGTTATGTAATGCAGTTTTGACATATGCGACAATTAGCGTCATACTAGGAAGCACTAAAACCGCGTTAGTGACAACGGGTCTGTGTACATAATGACGTTTGTTCGCTGGAAATTACTGTCGGTTACGCCCTTGTGATCAAGGAAAGTGGAAGAGTGGGCTGATTTCGTTATGAGATGGGACGACGACTGTATGAGTGACCGGCTTAAAAGTGGAGATTGAATTGTGAATTGTCATACTTGTAAGTACTTACTTTTTAATCATGGAACGACTTTTTCTCAAACATGCAATGATACGTCTGAATAACGTGCATTATAACAAGCTTCGAAGTATAACGTTTCGGGCGGATCAACTCGTGAGAACTATAAAGGAATTTAATAAAAATTGAAGGCTTAGGCCGTGAAGTATATTTAATTTTTAGGGTCCTGTACCCAAAGGGTAAAAACGGGACCCTATTACTGAGACTTCGCTGTCCGTCCGTCTGTCACCAGGCTGTATCTCAACAACGGTGATAGATAGACAGTTGAAATTTTCACAGATGATGTATTTATATTGCCGCTATAACAACAAATACAATAAAATAAAAAATAAAATAAAATAAATATTTAAGGGGGGCTCCCATACAACAAACTTGTTATAGATTATATATATATACATATACAGGTACGGAACCCTTCATGCGCGAGTCGGGCTCGCACTTGCCCATTTTTTTGTCTATACCTAATCACTCGGCTACTCCTTCTTTCCCGGCGTCTGCAGTAATGAACTATTAATTAATGTTAAACGCTAAATGCTATGAATACTTACATAGAATTACTCAATTGTTTCCAGGTATTTATTAATTTAATGTCTATTGCCTTATACATGAAAGTATAATTATCAGTCTACGCTAGCGTATGTTAATCTTATCCAACGTCAACCTACGGTGCAGACAGTACCTAAATTACCCATGCGTTAAAACCTGTCGTATGGACACGTTACTGCGTAAACGAAGTTTCATCGGCGTATTCTGAGCAGCGGTGTGGTTGCTCCTTAACTATTAATTGATAGCTTAGCTCTAGTGAAACCTAAAAGCTGTGTAACTTTGTAGAATACAAAGTTTTTGAAATTACGCAGCACTAAAGTAAATTAATTATAGGACGTCAAACATGCTTCGCAAACCTTGTTTGAAAAAGGTACATTTTAGAATGAGCTACCATGTTGCATTGGGTTTATTGAATGTCGTGAGTTGCTTTTTGTTTCGTAATGCATAATTTATAGGTATCGTTTGATGCTAAAGTAATAAATAATTAGACCAGAGGCGTCCGTAATTTCGTAAAAGTAATAAATGTGTAAAAAAGGTGATACTCATTCAACCGCTAGGTATGCTCTAAAGAATCAAAGACATAAAAAAAATAAGTATGTCTTTAATAATAATATTATAAAATTGAAAAAATTAAATCATTATCCTCTTATCACGCCTAAACAGCGGGACGTATTTCTAATTATTTTGGTATACCTTTGGCCATTTTTTTCAGATTTTTTCTTTCACGCGGATCACAAAAAATAAGAAATATTATTCGATTGTCTCCAATATCTATAACAAATTATTTTTTGTAAAATGCAGCTTATCTTATGATTTTATGGGCCATAATATATTATGTAGGTATTGGTAGGTGCTTTAGCAAATAATCTTCTGATTCTGATTCTGATTCTTTAGCCGATGAATCGTATTGTTACTGCCACTTGCCCAGATAGCTTCAAAAATCTCATAATTCTAGCATTATATACGCGTTGATTGATATTCTCTTGTTCAAATATTATATTTGAGACCAGTCCGGGTCTATGATGGTTGCGTTTATCACGTGATAAATAAGTGACACTCGCATTTTGTCAAAACGTGATGGATGCTTTGTCACTTATTTATCGCGTGGCAAAAGCAACCATCATGCTGAACATACTCGAATTTTTTACTAATAGTAGAGTTGTTAGTCCGCTGTTTTCTAACATAATTGTGCGCATCGGGTTACAAGCATGAAATTTCTACCACATATATAGACTGTTCCTTGGTGATTATTTTCATATGTGGAGGGAAGTCAGATTCGTCCTCTGTGAGGCGTGAAAGCGGAGTGATTAGGACCAAGTATATACCTCTTTTCTTTCTTTATTGCTGGTCAGTTAAGTCTACTAGGACTTGTCTGGTATCGTTTTCATGTAAAACGGATATCAGAGATTCATTTTTTATGTTATTTTTGTATAGTTCTATATAAAAATATGGGTGTATGGCCGAAAAGGTGAAAATCTAAACAAGTTTTTTTATTCAGTAAGGTAAATTAGTTAAATTTCGTTATATTTTCAAATTTTAATTAATCTAGTTTCTAAAAATATATACTTATTGGGCACTTCTCATACAAATAGTAGCTTAAAATATATGTTTAAGCGGCGTAACCAACGTAAATCTCCGAACTCATCGTATTTCGCTTCATTAAATACATTAAATAATGATTATTAACAAGCTTTTACATACAATATTTACCAAATACGTCCTAGAAAAACAAATTTATGTAAATAAAAAAAAAATTTTTGCTAATGTATCTCGAGCACACGGGCTAATGTCAACATCAACAATTTAAGTTACTGTTTGTATGAAGAGTGCCCAACATGTATATAGATTTAAAAACTAGATTAAATTTGCTGTTCTGCAATATTTTTGTTAGTTGTAAATATTAAGGAAATATAACTAATTTATCTCCCTGAATGAAAAAACCTTGTTGATATTTTTACCATTTCGGAAATACACCCATATTTTTATATGGTACTATGAATAAATAAAATAAAAGATAAATTTCTGATATCTGTTTTATACGAAAACGATACCACATAAGCCCTAGTAGCGTTAACTGATCAGTAATAAAAAAAGAAAAAGAGGACTCCTTTGTCCTATTCACCCCGCTTTCCCGCCGCACAGGGGACGAATCTGACTTCCCTCCACATCTGAAAGTAATCACCGCAGAATACTCTATCTGTGGTATAAATTTCGTGGCTGTATCCCGATGCACACAATTTCTTGACTTAGCAAAATGTACTAGAGCAGGCAGGCTAAGCTTAACATCAATATTTTTTTTACGGTACTTTTTGTATGAGATTTGCCCAATATGTATACATTTTTAAAAACAAGATTAAATTTGTTATTTAGTGATATTTTTTTAAATTATCAATATTCAGGATATATAACTAACTAACTAACTAACTTATCGTTATGAATAAAAAAAACTTGAGGTGATTTTAACCTTTTCGGCAATTTACCCAAATTGTTATACCAAACTATTCTTAAATAACATAAAAAATGAATTGCTGATATCTGTTTTACACGAAAACGATGCCAAACAAGCCTTAATAGCCTTAACTGATCAGTAATAAAAAAAAGAAAAGGAGCAGTACTTGGTCCTCTTCACCCCGCTCTCCCGCCACGAAGGGGACGAATCTGACTTCCCTCCACATCTGAAAATAATCACCGCAGAACGCTCTATGTGTGGTAGAAATTTCATGCTTGTACATAACCCGATCCGCACAATTTCGCGGCTTAGCAACTCTACTATAAGAATTAATTATATCCTAAATAGCTGCCTGCCACACTGATTTCTAAAGCCGATTCGAAAAAAGGGCCAAATGCGACTCGGACTCGCGCACGAAGGGTTCCGTACCAATATCGACCAAAAACACGTTCTTTGTACCCCTTCCTTTCTTATCTTTGGTCCCTTTAACTTTTAGTATCTTTGGTCCCTTTAATTTTTATTTTTACTATTTGTTATTAAAGCGCTATAAAAATATACATTCCGTGAAAATTTCAATTGGTTACCTATTACGGTTCATGAGAAAATGTCCGTCGAACGAAATATCATGGAAAACCCCCTATTTTCGTGTGGGAGTCCCCTTCATTATTCTTTTTTTTTAATCATGAATAGTACCTATCCTGTTTTTATATCATAGGGGGCAAATGAGCAAACGGATTGCCTGATGGAAAGCGATTACCGTCTCCCATAGACACCAACAACACCAGAGGAGTCACAAGTGCGTTGCCGTAGAAGGTTGTTGCTACAGCGGCAACAGAAATACATCCTCTGTCTGGCTATCACGGTTCATGAGCCTGGTGCCAGACGAACAGCGGAGACTTAGTAATAATATCCCGTTTCTTACTTGGGTACGGAACCCTAAAAACTTAATTATGATCCGTATACATAATCTTAGTGTTTATTCATACGACCTCAGAGCTCAGATTTCTGTGGCATTTTAATAATGTCTTGGCTTTGATTATTCGAATGACCACATTACCAAATGTCATGGGAAACCAGTTGGACAAATGTTCTTGCGTCTTTTAAGATACGAGTAGGTATGCATAGGTTATCATTTTATTAAATCTATAAAAAAAATCTAATACTGTCAATTCTCATTGTTTATCTACCCACAGGGTGCATAAGCGCTTATACAGCCCTTATACAGCTAGTTTAAGATGTAGGAGCTTGAGCGCTAATACTTGGGTACAGTGTTGGGTTGCAATTCCCGGGACTTATTAGTAACGTAATATTAATATAGATATCGATATCGTTGTATTGAAATTTATTATTTTAAATAAATTATAATAAATAATAAATTATTTATTATATAATAAATTTTAACCTTTCATCATCAGGAAAAAGAAAAAAAAATAAAAAAAAAATGTAGTAGGTGTAGCTCTGGTAGTTGGTGTAAAAGACAAGATAAAACTTTGATTATAATTTATTAGCGTTCAGCCACGATACAGGGGCTTAATCATGAATGCCCGGCTCTCTTGGTGAGTGACAGAGACGGCCATAATTCTAAATATTTAAATATATTTTTAATACAAAACCTAGTTGCCAGTTCTACTGTCACTGACCAACGAGTAGGTACCTCACATATTCCGCCGTCTGGACGAGAATTATGGGCGTCTAACTACTTCCCTAACAAATAACAATTTTATATTACCTACCTAATAGTAACCTATACGAACTAGGGCCCTGCCTATTCGGAGAATACATAAGATACATCTGTTACTAGGAGATAGCAATCTATAGAAAAGCGGTGGAACATAACCTGTACCAAGTGTACCAGTCCCTTACGCTTCTTCTTCCTTTTTTAGGTTGCTTTAGTTCAGCAAAACTCCGGAAAAACCGAACCGTGTATCCATGCCTCATCTTACATGGTCCATGTCTAAATACCTGACATTTTCAATGTCAGATGAAGCATTTCATCAATGATCAAATAAATTGACATTGTCACATACTCTTTAAACCACAAGGATAGACAAGTCTCTATACCTGACATGTCAATGCCAGACAAGCATGTGTCAACGTCATAATAAAATAAACTAACACCAGATCTTTATTTATGGGGGTTCCGGTTCGTGACTCAAGATGGCCGCATGCGTTTAAGTTTCGTTGTTCATTATTTATTCATTTTTGTTGTTCAATGTGTAGTAGTGATAGCGTATTGTGCAGTGATCTAACGTATGAGTGAATAGCTAATGAAGAATTCAACTTCAAGCGTTCATAGCCCTTCCTGGGTCAAGGCCCGATAGTCCGTGTGGTTTTTTGTAAATCGCTATCACTTTACAAAAAGCTCAACTCACCGCACAACGTTCTTACCTTGACACTGGCAGAATTGTCCCAATGGACAGTAGCCATTTATTTATAAAAATAGAATAGAATAGAATCTTTATTTATGCTAACTACTAATTAATAAAGCACGCAGAATAAATTTTATTAGTCGACATTCCATCCGGCCCGCCTCATCAGGTTCGAGCTGGTGGACAGTCTTTGGCTGTTGCAGACAGCCCGGTGGTGTCAGCTGGCAGTCTCGCCCAGCGGACCTGAAGTTCCACCGAAGATCGAAGCTCAGCACATGAAATTAGAAAGCTAAAATGCAACAAGTTCTAGTGAAAGTGACAATAAAATGCAATCAATTCATGTTACATAATTCGTTCATTTGTACCACTTGCAAAATAACAATATAATCATTTTATTGTGTTTTATTATCAATAATATTTATATGTAAAATTCAAATAACCCGCTATGCGTTAAGTTATAGGAATAACATAATATATCATTGACAATGTTATCAATTAACATTATTGCAAGTTTAAGTACTTTGCGAACAAACATGAAATATAACATTTTTGTTTGCATAGTTTTATCATTTCTGAAAATGCAAAATTTATAAATCACAATATCTAAGCTTCTTTACCAATACTATTATTTAAGTTAGTTTATATTATTTACATAAAGTCTTAAGAAATTAATAATATTATTATACATTAGTTTACAATGAGAAAGTTGAATATTACCAGTCCAAAGGTCTTGGGAAATACTTTTTTAATTTATTTACATGAACTATTTCTTTTTTACCAAAACCTTTTACCGACAATCTTTGAATAATATAATTTACCTTTGTTAATGGCAGTAATACCTTATAAGGTCCCTTGTACAGTCGGCAGAATTTTAAACTTTTTCCTGTCAATCGTTTTGGCTTATAAACCATTACCAGATCTTCTTCAGGAAGACATTTATAGTCGCATTGTAAAGGCTAGAACCAATTTCAAAAAATCGTCAAAAGAACGGATCACGGAAAAATATGTCGAAGTTAGAATAGAGAACTTGGACGAATTGTGGACGGAGTTTTTATTGGGACATAAACGAATTTTGGAAAATTTCCATGTGGAAATAATGTCTTCTAGTTACATGGAAAATTATGTGTACGATGTAACTCAGGAATTTTATTTGGACTATAAGGCAGAGTTAAAAACTGTAGCACAGAAATTTAAACCGAGTAGTAATAATAGTTCTCAACATCAAGTTCAAACATCTTACAGTTCTGTAACTATGTAAAACGTAAACTTATTTCTAAAGCATATTATAACACACAAGACTACATGAATGATAACGTGTCGTGGGATTAGTGAAAATCAAGCAATGTTATGTGTAATTATTGTAACGAGTACCTATCAGGGTACTGATATTTTAATTTTAACTAGAAATATTCTAGCCTCTAGTTTTTTATTTATATATTTTTTGTGTTGACGATCCTTTTTAGGATTTTTCTTTTATTTCTATAATGTTGTTTTTTATGTTTTTTTATTTTATTTTTAGTATAAGTTTATCATTAAATTGCTCTGCTCTCTGTAACTGATGATTCGAAAGTGCTTGTATAAAGAATATTTTGACTAACAAAACACAATTCGGTCAAGTTGCCTAAAATAATTACGAGTATACCCGTTTTTTCCGGAAAATACACCGAGTGGGCTACTTTTCGTGACTTGTTTGAGTCTCTAATTCATAAAAATGAGGCGATCGATAACGTGCAAAAAATGCATTATTTAAAAGGTTATTTAGCCGGAGAGGCAGAGCAGTTGCTCCGTCAAATACCTATCTCTAACTCGAACTATGACAAATGTTGGGAATGTTTAAAACAGAGGTATAATAATTAAAGATATTTATGTCAAACAATCTTAAAAAGATTTTTGTCCCAAAAAAATGGTACTTGTGAGTCAGCAACCTTTCTAAAGGAGCTTATTGATGTCAGTACCTGGGATGTCATGGTGATTCACTTGCTCGCTCTAAAGTTGGATCCAGAGACAAGGAAGCAGTGGGAATTGACTGCTTCGATGAATAGTACCGAGGATTCGTTGCCTACATTTGATCAGTTTAAGGATTTTATTACAAACAGATTCAGAGCGTTGGAGTTCATCGAAACCATATTTCTCATAAACCGCGAACTTTGCATGTAATTCAAAGCAGTCAATGCCCGTTTTGCTCCGAATCTCACAAAATTACATTTTGCAAACTATTTGGGAAGCAAGATGTAGACACGCGTCGTAGTTTTGTCCAAACTAAGGGTTTATGTTTCAATTGTTTGGGTGGGTTTCATTCCGCGAAAGTGTGCCAGAATCCTACTCCATGCAGAATCTGCAAACATCGCCACCACTCGCTGCTTCATCCAAAGAGTGGTCCGGTTGCCGATGGTTCTTCGGCTGAGGTTGTGGCAGGTGCTAGTAATGTTGGTACTGTTGCTGAAGACGATGAAGAAATCGAGGAATGCACCGAGGAAACAACCATTACGTCCTGTTTTTCTTCAGGTAATAACGATCAGGTGTTGCTAGCCACTGCTGTGGTTAGTGCCCAGTCGAAAAACGGGGAATACTATCCCTTGCGAGCATTACTGGATCAAGGGTCACAAGCTTCCTTTGTTACGGAAGCCACGGTGCAGTATTTGGGCCTGAAAAGAAAACCAGTTAATGGTAACATTTCTGGTCTGGGCGGGAACAATAATGTAAGATCAAGGTCAATAGTCATATTGAGTCTCCAATCATTAATATACCCGGAAATTAAATTGTCAGTAAAGGCATTTGTGTTGAGCTCAGTCACTACCCTCTTGCCCTCCAAAAGGGTAGTTGATTTGAACTCCGCAGAAATACAGGGGCTACAATTTGCTGATCCAAATTATCACACGCCTAACAAAATTGACTTGTTGTTAGGTGCTGAGGTGTATAGCCAGATAATTATGGAAGGAGTAAAGAAGAACAAGCAAGGTACCCTGGTTGCTCAAGCTACTTCGTTAGGATGGATTTTATCGGGCATAGTAAAGTCAACTGATAACAGCTCGAATGTAGTTGTTTTACATACGCACCTAGTTGAAGATGACTGTCTAAAAAAGTTCTGGGAGTTGGAAGCAGATCCTTCGACTGGGAAGAGGCACAATCTGTGGACAGAAGAAGAGAAAAGACGTGAGAAAATATTTGCCGCTACCACCACCAGAGACGAAGAGGGCAGGGATATAGTTAAACTTCCTTTTCACGATGAGGATCCCAGCTGTAAATATGGACAATCTCGAGAAATAGCTGAAGGTAGGTTTTATGCGCTCGAAAAGAGATTAAACAAAAATACAGAATTAAGAAGTCAATATCAAGAGGTAATAAAAGAATACTTACTGTTAGAACATATGGAAGAAGTACCTGAAAAAGAGAAATACAAGTCGGATGCTGTATACTTACCACATCACGCTGTTGTGAAGCAAGACAAGGACACGACGAAGGTTAGAGTAGTATTCGATGCATCATGCAAGGGAAAAAATGGAGTGTCACTGAATGACAATTTAATCATTGGTCCTAAGTTGCAGCCAGACTTGAGGCACTTAGTGCTTCGATGGAGAACATATCCCATTTCATTGGTGTCTGACATAGTCAAAATGTACAGGCAAGTTAAGGTAAAAAAAGAAGATGCTGACTTTCAAAGACTATTATGGAGGGATAATCCAGATGCAGACTTACAACATTATCGACTGCTGAGAGTGACCTTCGGTACGGCCAGTGCGCCCTATTTAGCAGTGAAGGCACTGCAGCAAATAGCTCAAGATGAGGGAGAAACATATCCTATGGCTGCAGGTAGAGTTCTTACGGAATTCTATATGGACGATCTCATGACCGGATGCGAAACTGAAGAGGAAGGAATTCAGATTTATAGGGAAATGAACGAATTACTAAGCAAGGCGGGATTTACTTTACAAAAATGGACAACCAGCAGTAACAAATTATTGGACATGATCAAAACGGAAAAGGAAGACGTGGGTACTAGAAGCGGAATTGAAATTAAACAGGATGAGGTAATCAAAATTTTGGGACTTAGCTGGAATCGAGAACGTGATGAGTTTCAGTACGCAGTATCACTTCCGGAGTTAAAAACACCTATAACTAAAAGGAATATTATTTCGGACATTTCACGTTTGTTTGACCCCTTGGGCTGGGTCGCGCCGAGTGTAGTGGTAGCTAAGGATATGATCCAAAAGTTATGGCTAACTGGAGTAACCTGGGACGAAGAAGTTCCAAGCAATCTGCTAAATGAATGGTGTACTTACCGGGAAGAATTAGCGTTGCTGACGATGGTTCGCGTTCCAACATGGATGGGTTTGCAGCGAAGTAACAAGAAGGTGGAGTTACATGGCTTCAGTGATGCGTCTAAATCAGCCTTTGCAGCAGTGCCGTACGTTCGAGTACTAGATAACGCTGAAACGATCACTGTAACATTAATTTCGGCCAAAACTAAAATTGCACCTATCAAGCAAGTGTCGATCCCCAGGCCCCTATTTCACCACGCCGACAGGTGCGACAATTGTCACAAAATATGACATATGTAGAATTTGTCGGTTTCACCACGCTGACTGACGACAGGTGCGACAATTGTAGAAAACAATTGTCACGACTTAAAGGGAAACATTTATCAAATAATTAAAAGTTAGTTAAGTTTTAATTAATCGGAAAATATTTAAAGTATGAATAATAATCATCGTGTTTCAGGTAAGCTTAATAATTTGAATGACAATTACATTAAAAGATGGCTCACCTCACAGCGCTCCGTACCGCGTGAACCACGTCCGAACCGCGGCGGTCCTTTACGGAGGCCGCGGTTTGGACGCGGTTCACGCGGTACGGATTGGCTGAATGTAAATGTCTTTGCTAGAGCAAAGAACTTTTTTGTTCAGAAAATTGCAATCAAATCTATTTGATAAAACTTATTTAAAACTATAAGTCTTCTCCCGCCACATTGCAATTTTCTGCGTGAAACGAGTATTATTTGTGTGTTTGTCAGCATTATTTAATTTCAAAATTTTCATGGCAAAAAGTATGGATAATAACAAAAAAGAAGGCTATCTTAAAATTGATTTCCGACAGCAAATCTGTATTATTTGGTAAATTTGATGACAAATTAACCTTCGAAATGAAAGTTAATAAATGGAAAGAAATAGCTCAACGTTTGAATGAAATGGGTGTGTATGACAAAGACTGGAAATATCTAAGGGATACCACTTGGCAAAATTGGAGAAAGAGGACTATAGTAAGTATTTAACAATATTCTCTTTGGTTTCCGCGATTTTCACACATTTAAATAAAACAAGTTTGAATCTGCATCAGTAGACTCAAATAATGAATATACGCGATATAATCCGTTTGAATTAGTTTTATTTAAAAGTATTTAACAAGTTCCAATTATTAATAATTTATGGTAAATTTCACACTATTTGAATTTAGAATTCGGTGTGCGGTTTTGAATACGCACATCGTTTTTATTGGGGGTCTTAATTGAAATGCAATTTTAGCTAGATACATTCATAAGTGTCTTAGTATTTCTTAAGATATTTATATTTAATAAATGTACGATTTTTAAACACATATTTGACAGTTCTCTGTTGATATTTTGTAGTTTAGCAAAGATTTTTTAGAGCTACGAGCCTTCGTCGGTCTCACTGGAGCTTTCTATGTAAAATAATAGTTTGTTTTATTATTCTTCCCTTAGGTTATAAATTTGTCGATTTAATTGATTTCTACCAATTTACAGAAATGGCACATGAATCGAAACGCAAGATTTAGTCACAACACAGCTTAAAAACCGGCCAAGAGCATGTCGGAACACGCTTAGTATAGGGTTCCGTAGTTGCTCATCCTTTGGAGACTCCAATTATTTTTTAAAGACCTATTCAACGACACCTAACACACTAGTGTAGAAATGAAAAAAAAAACACTCCCACTTTAGGTATTCGAGAGGTACCCGAAATTTTTTTTTCTTAGTTTTTATTTTACCGTTTTGTCGGCGTGATACATACACATACTCATGCCAAATTTCAACTTTCTAGTACTAATGATCACGGAGCTAGGCCGCGGACGGATGGACAGACGGACATGGTGAAACTATAAGGGTTCCTAGTTGACTACGGAACCCTAAAAAGACGTAGTGTGTAACTGTTTGAGTCATGATTTATCATCGTTAAATACTTCAATACTTACCGTGATACGAAAAAATATAACATGAACTCAATTGTATCAAATAGAAAGTCAAAAACGTTTATAGATACTTGAAAAACCACTATATCATTGCTTGTTTTTTTTTTTTATGAAATTCTATATGTCGCTTAGATTTACGTTATATGGGTGCTGTGATGTGACAAATGTTTGTTTAAAAATCATACAGTATAATAATGTTGCGAAGTGGTCAATAGCGTTTCGTGTTTATTGCAATAACATGATAAAAATAAAAATAAGATGCCCTTACGGGGTGCATACTATTACTTGTAAATCTTGGAATATTATGTTTTTGCAATAAATGAATATGAAATATGAAAAATAAATGTAGACATTCATAGTTTGCTACACATTTAATATAATATTTTGGTAATATTGTTTTGAAACTTACATAGGTACATATTTACAAAATTTAAGGAAAGGTTCACGAACATAAATAGCGGTCCAACTAAGAAAAAGAAAAGAAAGAATGAAATACTATAAATTCATGACGTAACCATAATACAAAATTACAATATGTATTATGGTCACGTCATTAATAATTGTATGACTATAGTACCACGCTAATAAAACTATACAAACTGACTCACTTTGTATGACAGTTCATTTGCTGTGCAGAGTTAGCGTGGTCTGACTCTAATTATAGGAAATTGACTCCAAATATTAATTTATTTCTTCGTAGTTATATGGAAAATTAATTATTGTGTTTATTCGACAATCGTAATCTTTTTTTTTAGGAAAAAAGAGATAACCGTCAGCAAACAGGATCTGCGGGAGGCAAAAAGTGGCAATATGATGAAACTGATGACATTATTCTGAATATAATAGGGAAGAACACTCCAGTCTTAGAGGGTTTGCCTGTTCCAGAATCCTCAGGAACTCAGGCGGCTGCGACTGTTCAAATAGAAGATACAAGTCAACCTATTCCACAAAATTCTCAAAATAATGCGAATTCAACTAATATGCACTGTAAATCCGTTATACGTTTAAAACAGGAAAAATTAGAGGCTGAAATATTGTTGATTAAAGAAAAAACTGAAATTTATAAGAGAGAAAAATACAAATTGGATTTAGAATTATTTAAGTTAGAGAAAGAATTGAACATAACGCAATCTTCTTATACTGAACCTTACCACGAGCAAAATGATGTACAAATAGGTATTGTTCAAATAATCGACATAGAACAAGGAAACGTTCAACTTCCTAGAGCAAATACAACCTAAAATTATAAAATTTCTTATAGTTATCGCTTAATCTTTTAAAACCTTAATTTGAACCTTGGATTATTGGTTGTGTATAAGTACCTACATATTTTCGTTGATTATAATAATATGTCCATTAAAGTTTTCTTAACTAAAGATTTGTATTAATCCTCTTAACACTTCAATCGCTTCAGGGTCAATTGCATTATCACCGTCATCTTCATTATCTTCGTCATTGTCACCGTCATCAATGGGTTCGTCATTTGGATAATGATACGGAATATAATATTGCACTCCTAGGCGTTTTTCTAAATTGTGAAGGGTGACACTCGCTAGAAATATATTGCATGCTATCAAAGGTTGCACACGGAGATGATTAAGACAAGGGAATTTTTCTTTTAATATTCCTAGAGCGTTTTCAACTAATCTTCTCGTACTTTTAAAAGCTCGCAGAAATCGCATTACTGCTTCTGTCACTGGTATTTCAACAGGGATGTTTGAAGTAATGAGCCATTTTTTCATAGCATATGCACTGTCTCCTAACAAAATTGCATTTGGGAACGGCCTCCAACCATTCGCCCACTGCTGAGCCAAAGTTGAATTACGCAGCACTCTTGCATCATGAACGGAGCCCGGCCATCTAGCACTGGCGTAAAAAAACTCTAAGTTTGGCCCACAAAAAACCATTGTATTAATCGAATGCTGACCTTTGCGGTCAACATACATGTACTCATGCTGCCGAGGTGAATCAATGGGTATTAGACCCATCAATGATTCCGCCAATTTTTAGAATATTTGCAATTTCCCTAAAAAAATCCGGGATAGTATTTGAATTCTCCGGCCATCGCACTTCGGTCCCAAACATTTCGTTGACAATTTCAGTCGTAACTCGTTTGATACACCGGTGGATGGTAGCCTTTGAAACTCCGTGATTATCTCCGCTAACGTGATATTGAGGCCCCGATCCCATCCAATGCAGTGTACAAAGAATTTGTTGGCTAGGCGTCAAAGCTTTGTTTTTTGCGGTTGGATGTTCAATACGTGCACCGATTCTATTTATTAAATATTCTACACTGATTTTACTAAGACGAAATTTTTCTTTAAATGAAAAATCCGTGAGTTCAAGGGAAAAAATAATTCTTTCTTTATATCTTCTTCTATATGCAAAATCATCAATATCACTATTACTGTCACTAGCGTCACTACTACTCGCATAGAGAGCCATTTTGAACTAAGTTACGCGTGCCTATGCCAATCACGAAATCCTACAATTGTAACGCAATTCGACACAGCTTCATCCTCATGTCAAGATTCACCGACATTTCTTCAAATATGTCGACTGGAAAAAATAATTCTTGTTTCACAACATAATTGTAATACATACAATTGTAGCAAAATGCCTGTCACGTTTGTATGATTTTCTATAGATTTATTTTTATAAAATTGTAAATGTCCCCTGTCGCTTGACAATTGTCGCTCGACATATGTCACTGACAATTGTAGCCGTGGTGAAATAGGGGCCGTTGGAGCTTTGTGGAGCAGTGCTCCTTGCTAGACTGCTTGCTGAAGTGTCTGAGGTCTTAAATATCGACAAGAGTAACATTCATGCCTGGACAGATTCTACAGTCGTTCTAGCATGGCTTAACAGCCATCCGAATAGGTGGAAGACCTTCGTCGCGAATCGAGTCTCTGAAATTCTAAACCACGTTGGACTCAAGTCAATGGTCACATGTTCCATCGAAACTCAATCCCGCTGACTACGTGTCCAGAGGGCTACGACCGTCTGAATTACTAAATACCTCTATGTGGTTTAGTGGACCGGACTATCTGAAACAGGAACCAATAAAATATATGACAGACTGAAAGATATTGAAACTAATCTGGAGGCAGCAAAGGTTTTTCACATAACAACGGACTGCAACGAGATTTGGAGTAGATTTTCCTCCCTAACTAAGTTGATCCGAGTCATTGCTTACTGCAGACGTTTTGTGAATTTAAGAAGGCCAAGAACAGAAAGACAAAATCTCAGCTATTTAAGTAGTGAAGAGTTACGCGAGGCGCTCAACGTATGCATTAAGCAGTGTCAAGCAGTAAATTTCGAAGTAGAAATTGAGGTTTTGAAAAAGAACGGAACGCATATGCCGCGAGGTTCGAACTTAAAGTCATTAAATCCTTATTTAGATGACAAGAATATTATGAGAGTTGGCGGGCGATTAGCAAACACCATGGTCTTGAGCAACAATAGAAAACATTCTATACTGCTACCTCGAAAATCGCCTCTATCTCGACTTATTGTGAATGACGCTCACATTAAAACTTGCCATGGGCCACCCCAACTCATGCAAAATTATATAAATTCCAAGTATTGGATTTTAGGATGTAAAGATTTGGTTAACGCTTGCTTTCGAAAGTGTGTCATGTGTCAGACATTCAGCAGCTAGCAGATCGAACTCACAATTGATGGGACAGTTGCCAGCTGCTAGGGTGACACCTACGAGACCATTCAAGGCATGCGGTGTAGATTACGCTGGTCCAATCAGTCTCCGTACGTCAGGAGGTCGTGGCCACAAGGCTTTCAAGGGCTATATATGTCTATTTGTTTGTATGAGCACACGTGCGGTACATATAGAAGTAGTCAGCAGTCTCACCACGGAAGGATTCATACAAGCTTTTAAACGCATGGTGGCCAGACGGGGACCTTGTCAAGAGATCTGGAGTGACAATGGTGCCAACTTTTTAGGAGCTTCCAGAGAGCTTAAATCTTTGCTCGAATCAGAAAATGCCAATATGTCGAAAGAAATTGCAGAAGCCTTGGCAACAGAAGGCACTACATGGCATTTCATTCCTCCGCACGCCCCCAATTTTGGTGGTTTATGGGAGGCAGGAATAAAGTCCGCAAAGTATCTCCTGAAAAGGGTAATTGGTGACTCTACGTTTTGACACCTGGACACTTTTTAGTTGGAGAACCATTGGTAACAGCACCCGATCACGACTATTTAAACACGAAACGTTAGTAATTTGCGTAGGTGGCAGTTAACGCAACGCATGATTCAACGGACTTTTGGCGCAGATGGTCGCATGAATATCTTACTCGTTTTTTACACCGCTACAAATGGGCACAACAAACGCCCGAACCTAACATCGGAGATGTCGTCTTAATCAAGGAAGACGATCTGCCTCCTAGTCGGTGGTTGCTCGGTAGGATTGTAGATAAACACCCTGGTACGGACAAGATTACTCGTGTAGTTACCTTACGCACAAAAGGGTCTTTGATAAAGCGGCCCACCTCCAAGCTTTGTGTTCTCCCAGTTAGTGAATAATTGTAATTTTATTTACCTAGTACAGTTTAACATTCTGGTGTTACATTTTATTCATAACGAATGCCTTAATTTTTATTATATTTGTAATAGATTAAAAAAAAAACGCAGATGCATGCTAATTCTGCTGTACTTCAATATTGTTATTGAACATTATTCTTCCTATATTTGTTTATTAAAAAAAAAAGTCATTGTGTAGGTATTTATGTTCGTTAATTAGTCGCAAAGCCCCAAAGGAAGGATCTCAATATTTATTAAGAGCCCCTCATGGTGGGCGGTGTAATATACTCGGTACCTTAAAGAAGGACGTCAGGACGTTCCTTGGTGGGCGGAATGTACAACTTGTATAGAACGAAAGTTCCCAATACAACGCGTACCAAACAAAGTTTACCCAATTTGCCGCTAGATGGCGCTACTGTGCAAAACATGTAACGGCTGCATCGCGCTGTTAAGAGTTTTCCTGTATACATAAAGACTGTTCGATGAAATTCTTGTTTTTGAGATTAATATACCTCTCTGGACTGAATCAACTGGTTTTATTCAAGTTTACTCAATAACAATAAAACAAGAAACGTGATACCAAATTAATATGTCGAACGATAATCGTTGTGCAATAGGGAACATGCTTGACACTGCAATTCCTATTATTATAGTTATACTTACCTACCAGTAACTCAAACACTAAATTAACTCACATAGTATATCCTCACATAAATGTAAAACAGATTAAATAAATAAAAAGCTTTTATTTCAGACCAAATTGATCCATAGAATATTAGTAACAAATTAAACTTAACACTATGTTAGTAATACACTGGCACTTGACAAACTAAATAGACTAAATTAATTAATATTATTTTACGTTCCCGATCACAGGAGCAGGCACAGCATGTGATATACGTGCTTTACCTGTCCCTACCAATGGCAACGTCGACCCAGTACTTCGTCAGTGGGCAATCTAGTCTCTCTGCCAACGCCCTGAGGAGGCTGTTGCTGCTGCCTCGCATTCGCTTTAGCAGAGACGCAATCCTTTTCCGCCTAATGGCAAAAAAGTCATCAGTGTGCGCCTCTGCGAACATACCTGACGCACTACAGTGCTTCGGCAGCCTCAGCAGCAATCTCAGGATAGAATAGAATAGAATAAAAATTTATTCGTTAACATACACAAAGTGGACAAGAAATATTAGAAATAAATAAAATAAAATCGTTGTTGTGTATGCCATAAAAAGGTCACACCTCAGCATAAATGCTGGCCCGGGAACCAGCGCTGGTCTTCCGGTGAAACCTATCGGTGACGCCACGGTGAACCGCACACACACGGCTGCACTCTTAGACTGAACGCAGCGTAAGCGCTTGTCAATGCCAAGACAATGACATTGACAAGCGACAGTGCTGTCAATGTCTCTGCAGACAGCGGAAAAGAGAAAAGAAAAGGGGCTTCCGGTTCGTGACTTAAGATGGCCGCATGCGTTTAAGTTTCGCTCTTCATTATTTATTCATTTTTGTTGTTCAATGTGTAGTATTGATAGCGTATTGTGCAGTGATCTAACGTATGAGTGAATAGCTAATGAAGAATTCAACTTGAAGCGTTCATAGCCCTTCCTGGGTCAAGGCCCGATAGTCCGTGTGGTTTTTTGTAAATCGCTATCACTTTACAAAAAGCTCAAGTCACCGTACAACGTTCTTACAACCTTGACATTGGCAAAATTGTTCCAATGGACAGACGCCATTTTTTTTTATATAGAAATAGAATAGAATAGAGAAAAGAAAAGAATCGAATGCAATGCCGAAATGTGTACAGCTCATTAACATTTAACAGATTACATTTTACAAGTAATAAAAGTGAAAAATAAGTAGTAACTAAGATTACAATGAATGTGGATATTTAAGCAAATAACTAAATTCATATAAAAGATCAGTAACAAACGAAACACTGTACAGTAATGCCAAAAACTAGACAAAGACATGAAATATAAGGCGACAAATAACAATACATTGATGCAAAACAACATAGCATATAAGGGACATAACCACGGTAAGAATCAATAACATAAATCATTACAGTACAGGCAGCTCGTGTCCAGCCTCAAAGCTCCTTGATTCCGCTGATGTTCAAATATAAATTTTCGTAAATTGGTTTTAAAACTCTTGACATATTTTAGGTTCCTAATGGGCGAAAACAAACCTAACCGGTTCTTTACAACGACGTTTATAAAGTCCTGGAAATATTAATAGTTTTGGAATAAATAGCTTTCGGGCAAATGAAAATTCGGGATTATGATAGGTTACCATATATGCTATTTGGACTCAAAATATGCGTGTAGTTTATTTTTACGTCATATACTTTTCAAGATATAATTATTTTTAAACCTCAATGTGTAGTCCGAAGGCATACAACATTATTATGGTCTATGTGGAATTAGTAAGGCAAATTTTTAACCCTACGCATAGCTTCACGTCACACCGCGTGCCGGAACACGTAGCATGGAAAGCCAACCTGGCGGATCGACCTGGTTAGGTTTGCGGGAGCAATTGGATGAGGGCGGCGCATGACCAATCGTTGTGAAGAAATTCGGGGAGGCCTTTGTCCAGCAGCTTCTTGCTTCTTGCAGAAGAAGCAAAAAATAGAAAAGGCTGGAGACAGTTGGAGGAGGCCTATACCCGAGAAGGGGCCATGTCTTAAATTTATGATATTTAGGAAAAAATCTTTGTATTTTTATGTCTTTTAAGTCATGGAAATAAAGGCTATATTATTATTATTATTATTATTTGTCCAGCAGTGGACGGCTGATATGCTAGGCATTCTCTACCAGTCAACCACTGGGTTAACAGAAATATGTAGTCAGTGCAGGATCAAAGTTACAGAGAAATAAAATAATAAAAATACAAATCAATAATATAAGATATATATAGGAATGTATATATAATTACCATAAACGTACGTATATTTTTAAGAAGTGACGGCTTTTTTCTTGGTGTTACAAACTTATTTTACATCACATTTACTCGTAAAAGATGTTATTACATGCAGGTGTACTGAAAGACAAAGGCCTATATAGTTCCTGCGGGAGTTATAGATTGCTATAACTCCCCATTTGATTCATAACATTATTTCAAACTAGCAAGGTTTCAATCCAGACAAGGTTTTTGTATTCAGTATTTTATGCTTTCATAGTTGGTACCGTTGGAACCCTCGGTACGCGAATGGGACTCGCGCCGGGTTTTTTTTAAATTAAAATTAAAATGAAACGTAACTTATGACAAAATGGCTCTGGCAACACTGTCTTATATTTTTCATTAATATGGCGGTGAGTTGTCTCGATTGAGTCTGATTCAAGTGCAAATTTGCCTATTACTGTCGTATAACAACTCAATGAAGAGTAATTTAAAAACATGGCGACTGTTCGTAATAATTGTTGAAATATTATGTCAACAATATTAATGATATGTGATGCTTTTCAAGGGGCATTGTGAAATTAAACTATTTTTGGTAGACATTTACAATAAAAATGACTTCCCCGGCGAGTTCACACACAATATTTTATAATAAAACCAATGTTACGGACAGCTAGGCGAACTTAGAATAAATAAATAAATAATATATTTGTAAACGATTAGCTAAAATTAGAATTAAGACGAAATAAATAATTTATTCCTTATGTTCCTAAATGCCCTAAAAAGCGGCCATATTATGTGTTTAAAACACTTATTTTCCTAAAAACCTTACTGTAAGAGAGCTCCCAAATATAATGTATGAAGGATAGTTAAAAGACCACGGCGTCTTAAAATAAACAAGTATGACTCATCCTGGTAACTTTCCGCTCACAGTCTAAGACAAAGGAGTCATGTTGTTTACATTGAATGTAAAATTTAAGGATAAAAAATTAAATAACTCTGAAACTTTGTAGTAACGTTCCTTGTAGAAATATGAGTAAATTCTCTTAATATTATACCGGCCGCAACCTGCTGCGAGCACGGCAAACATGAAAATAACACGGCACGCCGCGCGCGCCGCGATAAGAGGGAACGGGCAGGTGTATATCTCGACCCGTGCGAGCGAGATGGCCTCTGAGCCGGAACAAAGAAAACGAATAAACTTTATATCGCTGTAATCAAACGGGAACTCTCACATAAGAATCACATATGTAATTTTGTTCTATAAACGAGCCTCCATGTTATCTATAAGATAAATTTAAGAGAAATATTGTAATTTAACCAAAAATCAGTGCAATGTAACAGAGCGGGCGTCCCGCCAAGAATGTAAACAAACCTTGAACGAATCATATAAAAGGACGCCCGTTTCCGCCATTATGTAGTACAACCTCAGTCTGCGTAGAGTTACGACTCCGTAGTCAGTTAGTAGTACCACTCAAGTACATCTGCAGTAAACATCGAGTCCACACTCTGTTTCTCAGTGCGTAGATCCGCGATCCGCAAGTACTTCAGTTTCAAGTCTCTTACTTCCGTGTATACCATCTTGTTAGTTAGTAGTACGTAGTGCAATCAGTGTTAGATAAAGGACTACATTAGTTAAGGTATTTAATTGTAAATTCGCGGTTTAATTTGTGTGTTAAATTTAATTGTGCTCCGATCTTTAATTGTGTTAATTTGTTTTTGTGTTAAATATATATCGTTTTCGTTTACCCTTGTGTTTTCTATCATCTCATTTATTATTATCTACTTCTGAGCTATCGTAGATGTCAGTGTGAGGACCCGGCCGACGAGGCATTCCTTACAACCAATATACAATTTTCGTTTACGAAATAGAGTTTCATTAAAAATACTTAAGTGTAAGTAAATATTTTTTTATCACAATAAAACAAAACACACCAACCAGCCGATACAACGAAGAGATATTGTTTATAAAAAGTCCTTATAACTAATAACTAAGAACATTAGTAGTGCATTATAAACAATATTACTCTAGTAATATACTTATGTCAGATACTAATAAAATTATTTGTGTTTAAAAATGTGTAGTCTCAGAACATTATAGAAGCAATTGCTTTTCTGCAAGTGTATTATACGGCTTTCTGACATTCTGTGAGTTGATTATAAGAGTATTATAAGTAAATAATGCTCCTATAACTGCGCCCAAATCCCAGGCTTGTAGCAAACTACAAGTATCTTATAAAGTAGTCTTGGAGAATACAATAAGTACTGATTTTGCTAGTTGGGCAAGTCACTGCATAGTGGTCGAATCTGTAGAAACTTAGTTTAGATAGCAATAAACTAATATTGAGACAGTCGAAAGCCCTCGAAAAATCAAGCAGTACCAGCAATGTACACAAACCTATATCCTGGGAACATAATATGTTGTTGTACTGAACTCTGATTGCATCATACCTAGGCTCTCTTCGTAAACTTTACCTACCCACAGACTGCACGTGTAGAATGTCTGACAGTAGGCATTGAAAAGCGTCAACTTAACTTGGTCACTACAACGTGCAAATCTGCGGGCAATCATGTTGCCTCTGACAGCCATCGCTCTCCTCTCTCTCTCGAGGTCCATGTCATCATTCAAATCCTCAGTGACCACATGTCCCAGGTATTATTTGAACTTCACAACCCTCTTGAGGGGCTCGCCGCACAGCACGATCTTAGGTACAGTAGTCGGATACAAAGCCCTTATTCTTTTCATATTTTATTTTTCTCATGTTATGACAAATATGTTGATAATCTCATCTCAATCAAACTTTTTCTATGAAGTATTTTTAACGACCAGTCGACGTCACACGTCTCAATTTGACTCCCATTTCTGAAGTCCTTGGTATCCTAATCAGACTGGCTGTTCAGTATGAGACATTTATGTTTCGTATGAAAAACTTATTTTATTGGTACAACAATGTATTTTTTTGTTGCATTGCATGTTCCTACTGATTGCTGTGATTTTGTTGAACATTAATGAAATTAAGGTTGTTCGTTAATTTATAGTATTTAATAAATTAACGAACAAGCTTTTGCCCGCGACTACGTACGCGTGGAACTTGATATAAGGGATTATTAAAAGCGCCTAAGCAAATGTAAGAGCAATTGAGCTTTTGGTCTAATAATTAAATTTCCTACAGGGTCACCGCACCCCAACAGAATTAATGTTCACTCACTTTTCAATCTTTTTAGGTATAATTTTCAGGATGAAAACTAACCTATATTGTCCTTCCTCGGATCTCAAACTATCTCTATGCCAAATTTCATCAAAATCGATTCAGCGGTTTAAGCGTGAAGAGGTAACAGACAGACAGACACACTTTCGCATTTATAATATTATTAGTATATTAGTATGGATTTAGTAATATGAAGATAAGTTATCCGCGCTGAGAAGATGCCACTTTGCATAAAGGTATTAGGTACT
Organism: Apotomis capreana; assembly: GCA_947623375.1. Lineage (NCBI taxonomy): Eukaryota > Metazoa > Arthropoda > Insecta > Lepidoptera > Tortricidae > Apotomis > Apotomis capreana. Next base: position 1,966,444 of record OX392522.1, read on the forward strand.
CACTTAAATATGATTCCCCTGTTGTTCAAAGTCTAAGTCAAAATCAAAATATTCTTTATCTACCCAAATATCATAAACCCTCCATGATGCGTTCAAGAACCGCACATTATGACCAACATAAAAATAAACTGTTTTGTTAGAACAAATTTCTTATCCGTGAAAATGTTATTATTGCTAATTAATAACATCGATTTCGATAATATTATATCATTCAAATTTCGAACATCTCTGAAAACCAAAGAAATTTGGTTTGACCTCTATTCTAATATCAGTCGAGATGACGTTTAGTTCGAAATGAATTGTCAATTTGCAGACAAATTGACAAATGTCGCACGCAAGTAAGATATCGAACGATATGGTAGTTCGGGCCCACTCTAGTTTGTCTCTGAATTAAAAAAAAAACTATGACAGCTGCCAGAAAAGAAAAAGAAAAGTTTTCATTGCCGCCATTACCGGTGAGAATTTGTTTTAATGCATAAAATTGATCGATTTGTTGAATATAAACCATAAATTGAGCTATATCGATATTTCGGCGACGCCTCCTGATATCCGTAACAAAGCACCTAACGTCATTAATTACTTATTACCAGCTAAGTCAAAGAAACAGTAGGTGTGGTGGTCATAATATGCGGCTCCTGAATGCATCATGGAGATTTATGATATGTGAGTAGATAAAGTAGTGTATGTAACTATACATAATTAGGCATTAAACACTCGTGTGATGTTATTATGACACTCGCCTTCAGCTCGTGTCATAATGCCCTTCATTATGTACAGTCACATAAACTACTATTATTCAAGTAGGCCTAGCTATGAGCACTTTCGAGTCGTCAGTTATAAAGAGCAGAGCAACTTATTGATAGAATTATTATAGTTATTATTCGGTAGTGTTTATTATAAACAACAAAAGAACATACTTAAATCCTATTATTTTCCAATGATTCGTGGAAATTATACCATGGGTCAGAGGAAAGACTCATTTCGATATTTCGCCGTTAAGACTTTCAGGTAATTTCTTACTTTGTCTTCCTTCGAAATTTACTAGTAGGTCTTCATTATAACGGTTCAATGGTTCTGATTCTTTAGCAACAGCTTCTGGGGTTTGGAGAGGCTCTCCTCTGAAATCTTCCTCGACTTCCTGCAGGGTTCTGCCACTTGTTTCCGGCAGCAGAACCCACGCGACACCCAGACACACCACCATCACACCTGAGTACGTTGCGTACGTTCCATGGAAACCCACAACTGATACTAGACCACTGAAGGTCTTAAGTAAAAAAAATATAGAACCAGCACTTGCTATTAAGCTAACACTGCCACCTAGAGCTCTGTATTGTAATGGAAAGACTTCACCAGCTGAAGACGCGGGGTTGAAGGACCACTCCTTGGTAAGGAGAATATGAGGGAACAGCAGGGACGAAGGTTCCTATGTGTCCCGAAGGCGAAAAAAATGAAAATGTAAATATGGGGCGAAGCCTGCCGTACCTTTATCTCGACGTCGTCGATGGGTTTCGGCGGCGCCGCCGTATGCTGGTTCTGTTCTTCTTCGCACTGTTATTCACTCCGTTTTAGTTTTTATTAATTTTAAGCGCGAGCGATTTTTATGGATATTTTTAGCGACAGATGTCAATTTCGAATGCACGTAATTTTTCTTCTTATTGGTTTTGGCAGGCGTGCGGGTGACGTGAATATGAGGTCGAGGTTTTAATGATGTGACATGAAAGAAGGTGAAATGTTCTTATATAAACAGATGGCGGTAACATTTCCCCCCGACCTTAAAGGGTTCCCTTTAAAAGAAACCAAAAGATGCTTGTGCTCCTCGCAATTGAAGTAGGCAAACATACATAAGCGTCAGTAGTATACACCTAACCATAAACTTAAATAGGCGAGACTTACGCGGAAATTAATTAGACTTAAGTAAAGCGGGTCTATTTTATAACAGAATAAATAAGTAAAGACGAAATATATTATTGACTAGGCAGTGGACACAATCGCACTACAGGACGAGTGAGTGTACCTTTACTCGTTCTAACTGTGACGACACGAGTTGTGCCATCCTTTGAGGGATGTACTGCCTCAACGACACCCAACAAAGAGTATGACGGTCGAGTAGATTGACGGCCAATTGATCGGTCAGCGGCGCGGGTACAGAAAACAGCGGTGCGGTATTTAAAAAATGAGCCGGAGTAAGAGCTGCTGGCTCAGCGGGGTCACTGCTCATGGCTGTCAACGGGCGCGAATTTACGATGGCCTCTATTTGCGTAAGTGTTGTCAGAAGTTCCTCATAGGACAATATCTGAGCACCAATTGCCTTCACAAGATGGTTCTTTACTATCTTCACCATGCTTTCCCACGCACCTCCAAAATGAGGGGAAGCCGGTGGGATAAACTTCCAATCGATGCGATGTTCAGCAAGCTCTTGCTCTAGGCGTGGGCGATGATCGTCGAGGAACTTATATAGATCTCGTAAGTATGAGTTGGCCCCAACAAAATTAGTGCCATGGTCCGTGTATAGACATTGGACAGGGCCACGACGTGATAGAAAGCGCTTTAATGCCGCTAGGAAGTTGGCAGTGCTCAACTCTGTTGCTATTTCTATATGCAAACAGCGTGTGGTGAGACAAGTGAAAATGCACAACCATGCTTTTCGGCTTTTTACTCCTCTGCCACGAACAGGTGTATACTGTAAAGGACCTGCATAGTCACACCCGGTGTGTGAGAAGGCCTTGTCTACCTGGTTTACACGACAACTCGGTATTTGAATTTGAATTTGAATTTGAATTTGAAAGGACCAGCGTGCAGATACTTCCTATGGAAGTAGTCTACTATTAAATTGACCACGTGGTCGCGGCGCGGTAGCACAATCTGGTGCTTTTGAGAATAATCCAACTCTGAGTTTGAGAGTCGGCCGCCAACGCGAACTAATCCGTCTTTGTCCAAAAACGGTTTAAGTTTTTGTAAAGCGGGTGAGCAACATTTATTGTTTTTAATTTTGTCGATATCTTCGCTGAAGTGGACGTTCTGTAACGAAGACAAAATTTTGTTCTCAGCGAACTCTAGGTCAGACCGAGTAATCGTCACAGTGCGTGGTTTTGGCTTTAAAATGCGGTATACGTATACTATTATACGCAACAGTCTGGACCAAGACGAAATTCGCTGGGCAAGAGAGTACAGCGGAGACTCTGTTGCATCTGTGGTTGCTGCATGTGCGAGCGGTTTGAGCTCAGGCACTTCTCTGACTGATTCGCTATCAAGCTTTCTCAACGGCCATTCTGACGGATGCTTGATAATCCATTCCGGTCCACTGAACCACAGGGGGTGATCCACCAGCTTCGCGGGTGACAGGCCACGTGACAGGCAATCAGCGGGGTTCTCAAGTCCCGCCACATGATGGAAGCAGCTGGCTGGTATGTGCTCTATAATCTTCACAACTCGGTTGGCGACGAACGTCTGCCAGCGGTGCGGTGACGAGCTGATCCAACAGAGGACTACCTTGGAGTCGGTGAAGGCAAAAACCTTGTCAATTTTATAGCGCGGTTCGAAATTGTCCAGGACCTTTCGCATGAGCTTTGACAGCAGTACAGCTGCGCACAATTCCAGTCTTGCAACAGAAAGCGTTTTAAGCGGTGCGACCTTTGACTTGGAGCACACTAGCCGGACTGTCACCTCGGTCCCATTTATCACTTGCAGATACACCACTCCTCCGTAGGCCCGTTCAGATGCGTCACTGAATCCTATGAGGTTGACAGTACAACCCTGCACTACTCCAAGATGACGCGGTATGCGAATCTCATTGAGCTTTGGAAGCTCAGAACAAAAACGATTCCATAAGTCCACAATGTGTGGACGGGGAACATCATCCCAATCACATTGGTTCATCCAAAGTTCCTGAATAAGGAGCTTTGCGTACAGAACAACGGGTGCTACTAAGCCCACGTTATCCCATAAACGCGCGACAGCAGACAAAATTGTCCGCTTCGTACACGCTGAGTCAGGCGCCGTGACTTTGAAATGAAAGTAATCACTTGACTTGTTCCAGCATAAGCCAAGGACCTTTTGGGATACCCCCCGATCCATTTCAATGTCTACGGAAGCTCGATGCGAAGCGGGTATCTCGTTCAGTACGGCATCCGAGTTACAAGTCCATTTCACAAGGTCAAATTGACCGCCTTTGAATAAATCGATCAACTCCTTAGAAGCGGCAATGGCGACGGCATCATCTTGCTGCTGTGAGTCTTCTGACATTATGCTGAAGCAGACATCATCCATGTATGTGCACGAAGTTGCGATTGACGCTGCTGTCGGAAACTTATGTCCGTCGTCAGCAATCAGCTGACGGACGACGCGGAGTGCGTGGAATGGGCTGGACTTCATTCCAAAGCAAACACGACTGAATTCGTATACAGTGATAGGATCTTGCGGTGAGAATCTATATAAGATTCGCTGGTATTGGCGATCGGATTCACGAATACCGATCTGCAAAAACATTTGACGACAATCAGCCGAAAGCGCTATTTTGAATAGGCGAAAATTCAAGAGGATTGAAAATAAATCCCCCTGTAGATTGGGGCCCGAGTGTAAAACATCGTTTAAGGACAGGCCTGTACTTGTCTTGCTACTCGAGTCCAGAACCATGCGCACCTTCGTCGAGGTCTTGTCCTCGCGAACGACTGCATGGTGCGGGATTATGTAAGCGGCGGATGAAGCTTTCATCGATCTCGTTACCTCCGATATATAACCCTTGTTGACGTATTCGCGAATGATATCGTCATAGGCGGCACGTAAAACGCTCGATGATTCAAGCTTCCTTTCAAGACATAAAAAACGTCTATGAGCAGCAGAGTGTGACTCTCCTAATTTAAACACATCGTCGCGAAAGGGCAACGCGACAGTATACCTTCCACTAGCATCCCGCGTAGTGGTGGCGCGGAAGTAATCCTCGCATTCACTATCATCTTGACTATGTGCGGGCGGAGCGGATATTTCCTCAAGTTCCCAAAACCTTTTGAGGAGGAGGTCCAAAGAGTCTTGGACAAATGCACAGCATGCCGAGGTAAATTTACGCGGTACCCGCAAAGCAGGAGCGGAGCCCATTAGAATATACCCCAGGACAGACTGAATAGCAGGCGGTATTCCATTGACGTCACTATGTACCACATTTGGTAGCAATAAATGCGGAAATATAGATGCACCCAATAGTACATCAATAGCGGCGGGCGAGTCGAATGTGTCGTCCGCAAGTGGCAGCCCCTGAATGTGCGAAAACGCGGACACATCCACGGACACTGACGGCAGCTCGTCCGTAATTCGATCGACTACGAGACTTGACACATTAAAATTCACGTTCACATTGAATCGCGAAAATATTTTAAAGTCTGCGGTACCCTTACTGGGTTTCTCAGCACCACCAATGCCACGTACAGTCACACATGAATTGTTGTTATAACTCAGACCTAAACGCGTGCAACATTCTTGAGTAATAAAATTACTCTGAGAAGCGGAGTCGAGTAGACACTTTACACGGTGTATACCACCAGAATTGTCGCGTATATGTACTGTCGCGGTAGACAACAATATCGTGTTATTCGACGTACATTGCGCGCTTTGTTCGGAAGCTTTATTGTTCGCGACCGCTAGTACTTGCGCCGCAATGGACGTGCTACAAGACGGTTTGACATTTGACGGCGGTACTGTCGACTTAATATTGTCAGTCGAAGGAGGTAATATTGCGGATGTATTTGGCATACCAAACGTCGCAGGTTTTTCGTTTTTTACAGTCAATTGGACGTTGGATGTCATTTGATTTTTATTGTTATCAAAATGTAACATTGTATGATGTTTTTGATGACAATGTCGGCATTTTAACTCGGAATTACAATCGCGGGTTTTATGCTTAATGCTTAAGCAATTTACGCATGCATTACGTTCCTTTACGCATTTAAATCGCTCGGAAGGCGTCAAATTATTGAACGCGGGACACTTGAACAAATGTTCATGAACAATGCTATCGCAAATGCATTTGCGAGGATTCGCACTTGCCACATAGCTTTGTGGATTTGGTGCGAAGCTTCGCAACGGCGTTTTCAAAGATTTATCACGCGAAGTACTAGCAACGGCGGTGCAAGTATGACTAGCCTGCGTATTTTGATAAATCCTATACTGACTCTTCATGAAATCGGCGAGGTTATTAAACGAAGGAATTTTGACATTACGATATTGCATTTCAAATGCTCGAATCGTTTCTTGATCTAACTTCTTTAAAGCTACATGAAGAAGCATGTAGTCGGACAAATCACCGAGTTTCAATGATTTGAGCGCATTCGCGGCTGTGACAAATTTGTCAATGAACGTTTGGAAGTTAGATGAAGAAGCGGGTCCGTTTATTTTTAAATTCAGCATTTGATCCATATATGTGGATGCGAGAGTACGTTTGTCATGGAATCTGTCGACTAAGCTGCCAAGGATGAGCTCATAGTTATCAGCACACGGCGTAATGCCCGAGAAAACGGCTTGAGCTTTAGGCGACAGCTTACCTATGAGATAGTACAGTCTCTCATCATCTGTCAGCGATGGGTTGTCGTGCACCCTTGATTTAAAGCTAGCGTAGAATAGCGGCCAGTTACGGATGTCTCCATCGAAAGCCATCAATTTCATTGCTGGCAAAGCGGGCATAGGCCTCTCCACCCTCGAAGGCGGCAAAGCAGTCGGCGCGGCGGCTGATTCCAGCCGTTTAAGCACTCGTCTAATACGGCAATATAGGTCTTCGAATGCTATTATTGATTGGTAGTTGGGAACGGCACCTGTCTTGCCTCTCAACAGCGTGCGATTATGTTCATTAACCACCTCTTTGAACTCGGTACGAATTTCCTCAATCGTGTCAACAGCATTGAGAAAATTCTCTTTGCTGTCCTCGTCAGAATCGACCAGCAGAGATTTTTTATAAATATTCTGCACTAGTTCAAACAGGGTGTTTCTCTTCGCCTCAAGCATCGACAGCTCGTCTTCATAGTACTCGCTGTCGACACTTTCGGATTTTTTTATATTTAATTTATCCATTTTGCGAAATTGTTATATAAAACATAAATAAATTTATCCCTACTAATAGGAATAAATACGCTTACATATATTTTACCTACTTAAATTGCGGGAGCGGTTATTTTATAAATTTTAAGCAGGTAATTCCTATGTAAGGGCGAGCGGGGAAGAAAACGAAGTGAAGAATTAATGAATGTGGTGCGGAGGAAGTTGGTATCCGGTTCGTAAGAACCAAAAATGAAGACGCGGGGTTGAAGGACCACTCCTTGGTAAGGAGAATATGAGGGAACAGCAGGGACGAAGGTCCCTATGTGTCCCGAAGGCGAAAAAAATGAAAATGTAAATATGGGGCGAAGCCTGCCGTACCTTTATCTCGACGTCGTCGATGGGTTTCGGCGGCGCCGCCGTATGCTGGTTCTGTTCTTCTTCGCACTGTTATTCACTCCGTTTTAGTTTTTATTAATTTTAAGCGCGAGCGATTTTTATGGATATTTTTAGCGACAGATGTCAATTTCGAATGCACGTAATTTTTCTTCTTATTGGTTTTGGCAGGCGTGCGGGTGACGTGAATATGAGGTCGAGGTTTTAATGATGTGACATGAAAGAAGGTGAAATGTTCTTATATAAACAGATGGCGGTAACACCAGCTATAACGTCGGGCAGCGACGCCATTCCCATAGCTATAGACACAACTTGAAGGCAGATAAAGATCCCAGGTATCCATAGAGAGTCATATGGAAGTAAACCCTTAGATCTGACGAACGAGTAAAAAGCCATGGCTAGTAAACTTCCGACATTAATCGTTCCAGTCGTGAACAGCATCGTTCGTCTTTTAACCCGGGTTGTCACGTAAATAGCAACAACACTGAAACATAATCTCAGACCATCTAAAGCTACCATCCACACGTGGGCATTAACATTGGGACCCATCAGTAAATGCAATACGGTGACGGCGTAGGATCCAAGCAATATGCTTCCTGAGACATGCAAGATGATGTACATCGCGAACATTAAGATAACAGGCTTGTAAAATTCTTTCTTTCTCGCTGCTGTTCTGAGTTGCTTAGTTATATTCTGTTTTTGACTCTGTTCATCAGCTATTAACTTACTGGCCTGTATCATTCTTTCCAATTCAGGTGTTTCTTCTGTTCCTCTTAGCCAGATAAAAGCCATTTTACATTCTTCATACTTGTTCTGTGTCGCGAGCCAACTGGGAGATTCTGGGAAGTAAATCATCATTAGGAAACTGGTAACAGGAAAGACCATTGAGATGAAAGATGTGATCTTGTAGCTGGTGATGGAGCCGACCATATGGACGAACAAGAGGCCGAAGGTTTTGGCGAGGGCGATGATGGCAAGGAAGCCTCCGCGGTAGCGGGGACTAGTGTACTCGCCGACGACGATGGAACGGAGCGGCATGTTCAAGCCGAATGCCAAACCTTGCAAGATTTTACCAATAAGAAGCCCCTGAAAAGGAAAAATTGGGCAAATGAGTAAAGGCAAAGAAGTAGGATTCTAAATCAAGCAAGATAAAATTACATGAAAAAAAAAAAATTCGTAGTTTTGTCTTAATTGGATAGTGAGATTGAAATGGAACTGGCCTGCGACAGATAAGTCAAGGTTTATGAATCAAAGGTTTGAAAAAGATTTACGTATTATGTTGATCATGTCAAATATCTGGAAGTCAACGGCCAGGGCCACTATAACGACCAGGATGACGGCGTAGTGTACCGTCTTACGACTCCATCGCAGGAGAGGTCAAGAAGTTTCTGAAAAACATGGCGATGGAACTCGACGAATACCTGGAAGTCGACGGCCAGGGCTATGGTGAGCCACCCCACCAGCATGACCAGATTCACGGTGTAGTGTGCCACCTTCCGGCCAGCGCGACTCATCACAGGCGAGATCAAGAAGTGTCCGAAGAACATGGAGATGGAACTCACCGCGGCTAGAATTACAAATGTCTCGTAATTTTAATGGATTTCATGCCAAATTTCATAGATTTTGGTTGATTTTGAGAATTGAGATCAAACGCTCATTAGAATTTATAGTAGCTGGAGATGACGCAATAGCCGTATGGGATGAGAAATGAGTTAGTTGTAGTAATTAACAGTAATACTTTCTCAGCAAGATCTGTTTTAGCTATTAATGACCTCAGCAATTACTAGATGAAAGTGAAAATGAAATATTAGAAAGTATTTATTGTATCCACCACAAAGTATCAAGTAATTTGTGCAGTAGCAGTAACAGAAACTAGACTAACTAAACATAATGTTAATGAGCTTATGAGTAGGTATATGTATAACTTGTGCGGTGGAGCCTGGTGTCCGAACTAGGCAAAACCTGTATGTCAGGTTTCCTACCCTCAGATATAGTTAATAACCAACTATGCTAGGAGAAGTAAAACCAATTAATCATTTAGAGAATAGGTCACGGCTTACGGTAGTATTGGTGCCGTTCTTTGGGAGGACCCTATACCTTGTTGTGGGTAATCTATTTTGATATCTCTTCGTAAGTTTGTACCGGACTTCTTCATAACTGGCTAATGCACTAACCTATCCAAGAGCCCTGGTCCTTGGTGACGCTGATGACGGAGTCAGGTCGCTCCAGCTGCGGCAGCAGTACTCCGGTAAAGCCGATCAGACAGCCTTGCCCGACGACGTTGCAGCACACCGCACCGGTCACGAAACACTGCCCAAAAATCACCGTCAAACCAAGTTTGTGAATAAAAAAAAAAAAGGTACAGTCATCACTTCAGTACACATTTGGTACACATATACCATGGGGTATAAGAAAATAAAGGTATCCACACTCCGGCTAGTGAGACTTTCTAGGTCACAGAATAGTGGCCGCTTTATGGTAACAAAATAATTATAAGGAAAAAAATGTTTGCCGCCAGTCGTACAAAAAATAATAACTATGCATTTAATAATTATAAAAAACGGTTTACGGGCGACAAGAAGAGCGATTAAAAGTGCAGTGGGTCGCGAGTCGCGTAGCAGCACGGATAGCTACCCCTGATGAAGAGCTCCAAATGAGTTCGAAACATGTCGGGCCGTTCCTGGCAATTTTTACGTGAGTTTAAACCGTTTTTAGGGTAGCCAAATGGCAAAAAATGGAACCCTTATAGATTCGTCATGTCTGTCTGTCCGTCTGTCCGTCCGTATGTCACAGCTATTTTTTTCCGAAACTATAAGAGCTATACTGTTGAAACTTGGTAGGTAGATGTATTCGGGTCAGTACTTGGTAGGTAGATGTATGTGTAAGTCGGGTAGGTAAACTAAAGACGACTAGATGTCGACTAACCAAGTCTACCAAAGTATCACATATAATAGGTCCTAAAATCTATAACGCTATCCCAGACAGCATTAAAGATCAAACTAGCGAATTTTCCTTTCATAACGAACTGAAAAAATGGCTATTGGAAAAGGCCTTCTATGACATCTCGGAATTGTACCTAACTTAACATTTTATGCAAGTTTCTATTTTGTTACTGACACCAAAGATGGATATTTAAAATTATGTAATGACTAATGACATTATTAATCGAATAGGTAGTTACAGAATAATACTATTACCAGTAAAAGTAATATTGTACAAAAATCTAATTAACTATTACTAACTATAACTGTGTAAGTAAACTGACATATAATATAACCACTAACTACATTGTAAATTTTGTACCCTTTTGTAAAATTGACATATAATGTATTTGTGCATTATGAATAAATGAGTATGAGTATGAGTATGAGTGTTCTGTGAACCGCATTAAGATTTTGATGCAAAAATAAAAAAATAATAATAAATATTGGGGGCTCCCCATACTTAGAACTGAAACTCAAACATTTTTTTTTCATCAAACACATACGTGTGGGGTATCTATGGATAGGTCTTCAAAAATGATATCGTGGTTTCTAAAATATTTTTTTCTAAACCGAATAGTTTGCGTGACAGACGCTTCCAAAGTGGAAAAAAGTTGGTCCCCCCCTCTAACTTCTAAAATAAGATAATGAAAAATCTAAAAAAAAAATATGATGTACATTACTATAAAAACTACCAACGAAAATTGTTTTGAACGAGATCTAGTAAGTAGTTTTTTTTAATACCTATTAATACCTAACTTTGCACCTAATTTATATGGGGCGCTATACATACCAGGTGCAAACTTAACTTAACCACTTAGGGATGGAAAGTGTTTGTAAGGAACCCTCGGTGCGCGAGTCCGACTCGCACTTGGCCGGTTTTTATAATTATTAAAGATGTCTCACGATAGTTTTAATAACATTATAACTATGCATTTATGTATTACGTTTGTCATGTACTGTAACTAAGTTTTATTTTGTCATAATAATTGATTTAAAACACTCACGATTGTATGAGATTCATACAGGTAACAAGGGTATCGGGGAGTATTACGATTCACCACTGGCAACATAAAAACGGGTTGACAGAACCAACCAACCAATCATAGCGTGATGAGGTCAAAAGTCTCGCCTGTTATTCCGGAGTGACATACCTTATTTTCTTATAGCATGGTACACACAAGAGCCAAATTGAGGGGGGTGAACTGGGTTTCCTGGGCTAAAATCACGTATTTTAAGACAAATAGAAACACGAAGAGACGCAGCTAGACCAAGTTTCTGTGTCAGGAAAGTTGTTGATCCGGCGCCAGGCTTTACGATTGTATATTTTACGTTTTAATTTTTACTTTTAGGATTCTAGTTTTATTGAACCATTGAGGCATTGATACAACGACGCACGAAGAAAATTTAAAATGCGTGATCTGGCGAAAGAGGCCGGGAATCGAACCGAGTACCTCTGGATTACCGGTCCAACGTGTTTCTTTCCACCCCCTAACGCCAAAAGGAGTACACTACAATACTCCGAAGTTTCATTTGTCCGAATGCATCAAGTTTGGCAATTCCTTCATCTACCGAACTATTAAAATATGGAACTCCTTGCCGGCTCATGTGTTTCCTCCTTCTTATAACTTGGGACGCTTCAAACGAAGCGTGAAGAAGCATCTCTCGGGCCAGCATGGCAGTCAACTGACTTGGCACCGTTGGTTTCACGTCAGTTGCCATTGCGACTTGGGCTCCCCTTTTTGCTTACCAGGCGAAGTGGAGCCACTTATAAATAAATAAATAAAATAAATAAAATAGTTTATTGCAGACCAATGATCCATAGGATGTTAGTAACAATTTTAACTTAAATAACTATGTTAGTAGGTACAGAAACAACATAGGAAAAACATTGACATAGGAAAAAAAAGGCAAGTCAGCCCGCGATTGGTTGCGGCCTCATCCTATTTGGCCCTACCGATGGCCACTTCCACCCAATATTTAGTTAAGGGGCAGTCCAGCCTCTCCGACAATGCCCTGAGGAGGCTATTGCCGCTGCCACGCACTCGCCTGAGTAGTGATCCAACACGCTTGCGTCTAATTGCAAAAAAATCATCAGTTCGCGCTTCGGCAAACATGTTGGACGCACTACAGTGCTTGGGCAGCCGCAACAGCATCCTCAAAATATTGTTATATTGGACTCTTAGTGCGTTATAGGCCCTCTGTGTAAAACTTACCCACAGACTGCAGGTGTAGAACGTCTGACAGTAGGCTTTGAATAGCGTCAATTTGACTTGTTCATTACACCTTGCAAATCTGCGGGCAAGCATATTGCCACGCACCGCCATCGCCCTTCTCTCCCTTTCTAGGTCCAGGTCATCCTTTAGATCCTCAGTAAGGATATGCCCAAGGTATTTAAACTTTTCAACTCGCTTCAGGGGCACTCCGCAAAGCATGATCGTAGGTACTGTTGTAGGGTTGTATTTCCTGGCTTTGAAGAGGACGAACTCGCTCTTGCTCGTGTTGTACCTAAGGCCATGCTCCACAGCGTACCCCTCACAAATAGAAATGAGTTGCCGTAACGAGTCGCTCGACGGGCCCAGCAATACCATGTCGTCTGCATAGCTGATGTTGTTAAAACATGTTTTATCTATATGACATCCGACATGTGTATTGCTGAGCCCCTCAATCAACCCATTCACATAGAGGTTGAACAATACTGGAGATGTTAGTCCACCCTGCCGTACCCCACATTTCAAACTATACTCGTCAGAGTCTTCACCTGCCCATCTCACGCAATTGACCTGGCTGCTGTACCAGTACTTTAACAAGTCAACGCATTCACACGGTATACCCGTTTTCGCTAACTTGTCCCACAGTACATCGTACACAACCAGGTCAAATGCTTTCGACAGGTCCAGAAAACACGCATATATGGGTGTGTTCCTGTCTTTATAGTATTTGATAGCCCTCTTAAAACACAGTATTGCAGTCTCTGTGGACAATCCTGGTCTGAATCCGAATTGTGCGTCGTGCAGTTTAATATACTTACCAAGTTGCTCATTAAGAAGGCTATCAAGCACCTTAGCAAGAACTGTTGCCAGCGAGATGGGCCGATAATTTCCCAGGTCCGACAAATCCCCCGTTCTGTTTTTTACCAACGGCACTACCACTGTCCTAGTGAGCAACCGAGGGAGATAAGCGTGTCTTAAGCATAGCGTGTAAAACATCGCCAGGACCCGCGGCAAGTGTACTCCTGCATACTTAAGATGCTCAATGCTGAGCCCGTCATGACCCGGTGACTTACCCCTTTGCATGTTTTTAATCACGGTGTGAACTTGCTTAGCTGTGAAACTAAGGGTACTCCCACTCACAACGGCCTCAGCATATCGCACCTCTTTTGTAGGTTTATGCAGGATTGGGTCTACTGAAAACACGCGTCTGAAGCTATTCGCGATGTCCTTCTTGTCGCTAGCTCCCCCAACACTCACAGGGACGCTAGGCCTCACATTGAGCTTGTTTGTGCTTTTCCAGAAGGCCTTAAAGTCATTTGCCGCCCGTTTAGTGGCCAGAATATCTGCTTTTATTTGTTCCTGCCTGTCTTGGCACCATTTTAATTTTGACTTGAAGACCTTCCTGGAATCACACATATCCTCATACACTGGGCCCTGCCTAGGTTTATTTGCCGAGACCCAAACCAGAAACTTTTCCCTAGCGAGTCTGTGTGCGCCAGCGACGTACTTGTTCCAACCTACTACAACATTCCGCTTATCGTGACCTATCCTGCTAGACTTTCTAGCCGCCTCCGTCAAAGTGTCAATTATGTCATCATACATTCTATCTAAAATTACTGAATGATTCTTCTCTACACATAATTTGTCAGCACACGACGTTAGCTCAGCCGGAAAGTCAAGCATTCTCAGCCTCTCATTACATAGTGCTTGGTACAATTCGATTTGAGTAGGTTGCCTATCCCCCCATACAACCCCCTCGTTACGTACCCCACCAGTACTACATTTAATCTGTAACTTATTTAGTTTACATTCAATTATGAGCGGCAGGTGGTCGGACCAATACGCGTCATATTTCACCCTAACGTTACAAACCGTTTGTCGCGCGGCCTCAGTGACAACGCAGTGGTCCAGCCACCTGTTACATCCATGCGCTTCACTCGTAAATGTAAATGTTTCAGAGTCCGAACCTAGCATTTCCAGATCTACGCAACTCCACAACTGCGTTTTACAAAACTGCAGCAACTCATCGTAAAAAAGTTCCTTTGGGTGTGCATTAAAGTCCCCCAGGATGTATATCGCCTCAACGTCCATATTATCCGCACTAATTGCACTAATTTCACCTAAGCATTCAGTGAACAGCGGCACATTCTCCGGGTCATTTACTGGCATATATACGCTAAACACCAACACTGTGGACTCCCGCACTTTCACCTTTATTGCCGCTAGCCGCACATTTTTACACTCCACTACTATGACTTCTGAAAACGCAGACTTCCTCCAAAGCAACCCAACGCCCCCGTGTGGTCTTCCAACGAGTATCCCGGCCCCCGTGTCGACAGCCGATGTTCCCGTATAGGCGAAGTCCTCATGTATCGTCCCGAGAAGCGGCAAGTCGTGCGGCAACAGCCAGGTCTCCTGCAATGCAACAATGTCTCCTTCCTCGCACAGCTCCCTCACTCACTTATGTTGTGCCTTATAAAAAAAAAGAAAAACATTCCGAATTTGCATAATTCCGAAAACCATGTTCTGGTAAAATATTTAGTTTTATTTGGATATCATATATTATAACCCTGACCTAACCTGATATTATAGTATGTGATCTTTGGTGAAAATTACCGTTTCGCGTTATTTTCTGAATTTCGAAAATGCTGAATTTTGGAGGTTTCGGATAAATGAAAGTTTTGAGTGATCCCCGCCAAAATACCTTCCTAATCTTTCTTTACTTTCTTTTTCTAGTTTTATTGTTTAGTGTTTGTTTTATGTTTATAGAGGTTCTTTAATAAAGATCTACACATACTTAGCTATATGATTTGTACTTTCTACACTGTTGAAAAGTCTATTTTATTTTATTTTTATTTTATTTATTTGGGGCATCAACAGCAACACAATTTGTAATAATTAACAATATAGTACAACAACAAAAGCCAATTAAAGATGTCCACAAAAATACAGTAAGTAGAACTAGTTGCAATAAAAAAAAAACAAACATTATGGTATGCTGGATCAGGTTAGTGCGCATGTGCGTGTGCGTGAGTGTGTAGGTATCTGTATGTACATATGTGTAAATGGAAAAGGGATATTGAATTAACTATCATCTAAGCTTAGCAATTAAGAATGAATACGCTTCGCTTCTTCAATGTCGATTTCGTACAGTCAAATAAGTCAATATTTACTGCTAAACAGTTTGTTATATTATCTAAGGAACCTAATTATAATTAATGGGGAATTCTGTGCATAATTGGTGTTGACTGTTGGAAGGCTAAACAGGGAGCGATTGGCGTGACGGGTTCTAATTTTATTGTTGTCTGTGCTCCTTTAGTATATAAAGACAGATCCATAGACTAGCTCCCTCTCTCTAATCCACCTCTAATCCTAACAAAGCGGCCCTATGTCGTAAGTGTTTGTGTCCGTCCAATTTTAATCATTTTATTAATCAATCTAATAATGTAATCCCTGACAATAAAAGTACTAGTGTTTAATGAATAAATTATATAGCCATGACTTCGTTAAGAGTAAGTCATATTTCGAATGGAAAAATTTGAAAGCATCTGTTATTTACTTTGGTAGATACTTACTTGTTTCACAAACGGTGTAAATCTTCTATTTTCTGCCATTTAAATAAATATATTTTCTTTTAAATATATGTTTTATATAAAACTTCACCTGAATTAAAACTTTCAAATGGAATTACAAATAAGTAAGTAAGTCCAAAGGGGAGGCCTATGTTCAGCAGTGGACGTCCTATGGCTGAGATGATGATGATGATGATGAAGTAAGTCCAAACCACAATTAAATTCCAATGAATCTACCACTGTGTTGCCATTAAAATTGGACATTTCATTAATAGTAAATTATCACCTGGAGAAAAACTGCTCGTAAGTAACATATTTGTTGGTAATTTTACAGGTAAAATTTAAATGCACTGTATAAATAAACATGCTTCTATTCAGACATGCTAAATTAATAAATATTCAATTATTACTATTTTGTAGTAGAAACATTTATATTGCAATGATAACACTTCAGGTTTCGTCAACATTTGGTAGCAGTTTTGACACAATAATTTTAACTATCTGAAGACGCGTATGTAATTATGCCGATTTATTGTACCTTTGGTATATATATAAAGACGCCTTAACATAAAGACTCGTCCAAAGCCTTCCTATACGTATACCTACAACAACAAGGGTGAGTTGCATTGCGCGCCGTGCAACAGAACCTTTAAAACCAAATTTGGTTTTGCAAGCCATATTCGGGCACATGATCGCCGCTCGTGAAGGTCATGGAGCCAGGTTCGCCATTGACGGACTCGTCAAGGAGGACTATATATATATACTAGCTTTTGCCCGCGGCTTCGCACGCGTTAAAAAAAATACGTTCACTTGGCATAACTTGGCATTTGGCATGGCTTGGTATAACTCAAGCCCCCATATTTTTTGTTTACTGTATCTTTAGAATATTTGAATGCTTTCACGGACATGATTCCTTGTTCATTTTAGATTCAATTTCTACTTTCTTGTTTTGTTTTCTCAATGCGAGGCCTCCGACATTTTTGTGCACTGTCTCAATTGGTTACTTAAATAAAGTCATGCTCTCTTCTTTCCGTTGTGGTATATTGTCTTGCTTAGTGCCCCCGCTTTTTTGGTCATTATTTCCTTAGAATACTTAATCGTTTGTTCAGAATTGCTTTCCTGTCACCGTTTTAAGGTTTATGTATTCTCAATGTGAGCACTACCTGCATTTTTGTTATCTATCTCTTCAGATTACTTGAAAGTTACACCAGTCTTGCTTTTTTCTTTCCGTTTGTTATATTGTTTTTTCTTCGCGCCTCCCGTATGGTTTGGTCACCATCCCCATTTAGAATCCTTTAAAGTTTGATCAGACTTGCTTTCTTGATTCCGTTTTAGGGTTTTGTTTCTATTTAATGCGAGCACTATGCCATTTTTTTTCACTATCTTTTCACTATCGTTACTTTGAAGGTTGAGCAGAATTGCTTTCTCGTTAGCGTTTTTAAGTTTTGTGTCTTCTTGATCAACATATCTACAGGTAACTTAGGCGTTTCAACCGATTTACTTTAATTTTTCAATTTTAGCATGTAATGTTATTTAATAGCGGGCGGCTCTGCCCCCCCGAACCCCCCGTCTTTTTCAATGCCATCTCTTCGTGTTACTTAAAAGTTTTATCAGTCTTCCTTTCTTCTTTCCGTTGTGCGAGGTTTTTTCTTTGTGCTTCCCGTCTGGTTTGGTCACCATCTGTTTAGAATCCTTTAAAGTTTGATCAGACTTGCTTTCTTGGTTCCGTTTTAAGGATTTGTGTTTTCTTAATGCGAGCACTATGCAATTATAGTTCACTATCTTTTCAGGTTACTTAAAAGTTTGATCAGACTTGTTTTCTAGTTTGCATTTTAAGGTTTTGTCTTTTCTTTCTTGATCACCATATCTACAGGTAATTTAGCCTTTCATCAGATTTACTTATAATTTTCAGTTTTATCATATTGCATTTTCTAAGTGCGGGGGGCTCCGCCCCCCGAGCCCCCCGTCTTTTTCAATACCATCTCTTCGTGTTACTTAAAAGTTTCATCAGTCGTGCTTACTTCTTTTCGTTGTGCAATATTGTTTTTTCTTCGTGCCTCCCGTCTGGTTTGGTCACCACATCTTCTTCTTCTTCGAATTCTTTAAAGTTTGATCAGACTTGCTTTGTTGATTCCGTTTTATGGATTTGTGTATTATAATGCGAGCACTAAGCCATTTTAATTCAATATATTTTCAGGTTGCTTTTATGTTTGATCAGACTTGTTTTCTTGTTAGCGTTTTAAGGTTATACGTTTTCTTCATCACCATATCTACAGGTCACTTAGCCATTTATCAGATTTAATTGAATTTTTCAGTTTTAGCAAATGACATTTTCTGAGTGCTCTGCCCCCCGAGCCCCCCGTATTTTTTAAATACCATCTCTTCGTGCTGCTTAACAGTTTTATCAGTCTTGCTTTTTTCTTTCCGTGTTGCGATATAATTAACTTAGTGCCTTCCGTCTCTGTTAGTCACCATCTCTTTAGAATACCTAAAAGTTTGGTCAAACCTGCTTTCTTGTTTCCGTTTCATTAATGCGAGTACTATGCCATTATCGTTCACTATCTTTTCGGGTTACTCAAAAAGTTGTGCAGACTTGCTTTCTCGTTAGCGAAGGTTTTATGTTTTCTTGATCACCATATCTACACGTAACTTAGCCTATCATCAGATTTACTTTATTTTTCTGTTTTAGCATGTTATACATTTTTTTTCAATAACATCTTTTCGTGTTATTTAAAAGTTTCATCAGACGTGCTTTCTTCTTTCCGTTATGTGATATTGTTTTTTTCTTCGTGCTTCCCGTCTGGTTGGGTCGCCATCTCTTTAGAATCCTTTAAAGTTTGATCAGACTTGCGTTCCCGATTCCGTTTTAAGATTTTGTGTTTTCTTAATGCAAGCACTAAGCCATTTTAGTTCACTATCTTTTCAGGTTACTTAAATTCTCTGATGAGACTTGCTTTCTTGTTAGCCTTTTAGGTTTTTGTTTTTTCTTGATCACCATATATCTACAGGTAACTTAGCCTTTCATCAAAGCTACTTGAATTTTTCAGTTTTAGCATGTAGTATTTTGTTAGAGCGGGGGGCTCCGCCCCCCGAGCCCCCCGTTTTTTTCGATACCATCTCTTCGTATTGCTTAAGTTTCATCAGCTTTGCTTTCTTTTTTCCGTTGTAAGATATTGTTTTTTCTTATTGCCTCCCGTCGCTGTTAGTCACCATCTCTTTAGAAATACTTAAAAGTTTAATCAAACGTTGTTTGAGATATTTTATATTTTGTCTAAACACATACTGACGCTGAACGGCCCTCGAGCTGTCAACTTAAACTTTGCATCAGCTGTATTAAAATTAAAGAAATTAATTGTACATAGAAATAACATTTAAATGTATCACTCATTATACTTCAAATTTGTGTAAGAGGTCGTAGTAGACGTAGTAATATAGTGAACGTATGTTATAACGCGAGCGCAGCGGGTAAAAGCTAGTAACACAATACACAAATTCCACTCCCACACCAATCCACTCACTTCGCCATTGCGAAAACTCTGCTGCGGACGGCACCTCGGGGAAAACTACTGTTTAAAGCTCACAGATGGCGCTACTGGTAGCACTTATGCGCGTATCATATTTCATTAACTTTCCGTAAATATTTATACGTCAAAGGTTAAAATTGATTTTAAATAATTTTATTTTGATTATTGTCTCTCAAGAAAGTAAAAAACAACTTATTTATTCATTTCAAATTTTCTCCGCGTCTCAGTACGTTTATGAAAAGAGGGTCAATATTTATAAACTACTGAGTAAATACATGAATTTAAATGCAATAATAGAGTGGTAGTTCCCATTGTTGCATCGCGAAATTAATAATAACAAAATTGTGTTCAGTTTTGTTTCATAAAATGATCATTTCGTGTACCACTAACGCCATCTACTGCCCCGGTGTCCGTAACTCGGCGACTCGTCCAACCTCAGAGCTATTGTCCCACGGTGGGTAGCGCAGGCCACCCCCCGCGGGGTACGCGTGTTTCTAAATTCAAATTCACGACGCTGATGGATGACGCTATGAGATGCACACGACTTCATTCGCGTATTTTTTTCTTTACCGTAGACGGAAAAAAACTATCCTATAACCATCTTCGGATGTCCAGCTATCCCTGTACCAAAAATGGTTAAAATCCGTCCAGACATTTCGGCGTGATTAGAGGACAAAGGATTTTATGAAAACAGATGGCGCCAGGTTGGCACGGCGACGCGTGTCCATACAAAACAACTAAGTATCAAGCTGCATCACGCTATCAATATTTTTCCTGAAATCATGACCTCCCTCCATAGATTTTTTTTTTTTTTTCAGTACAAATTTAGGTTTTTATAATAGTATAGATATAATTTTTAATATTTATTGTTTTAAACTATTCAAAGCACCTTGAAAAATTATTTGCTCATAGTACTACCTGAACATATATTAACGACATCTATTAAGATGACAATAAATTATTTTCATCTACAATGTTACTAATAATATGACCTGTCATAATAATTTCCTAAGTAACGCCATAAGATTCAGGTGTCAACTTAACTCAATCGCGTACGTCAATAATGGCGACAGCACCACTGAACGGATACGTGATGGCCTCACTGTTTTGTTATCCGTGGTATTATGAATAAGGAAGCAAAGGAAAATGCATGAGATGACACGGTTATTATTACAGTAGTTTCTTAGTGGTTCTGGGTTCAAATCCCGGCTAGGTGAAATCCTTTCTACATTGTAAATTTAATGATTTTGTCTTGTCTCGAATCATGGTTGTTTTTAATACAAAATGCATACATTGTCGAGCAGCAACTCTCAATAACTGATACACTGCTGCTTACTTTTGTATGCGATCAATATTCAACAACTTCGGTCGTAATTCTCGAAGTCCAGGTTAACCATCACTATCACAGCTACACCCTAGCTTGTGCCGAATCGTGGTCACAGGCACGCAACGACGTGCATCGACTCTCGGGTACCGTGTCGAGGGGCGCATCTTTGTATGGAGCTGGTGTTATTAACTCAGGAAAAATCTTAACAGCGCGATGCAGCCGATAGTATGGAGATTTTGTCAAAGTAACAACGCCATCTAGCGGAAAATTGGGTAGTTGAGAACAAAATCTCAACACACCGTTAAAAATAAAGAATGACATATTTATTATTTTGAATAGATTTTATATATAAAAAAACTACATAGAAGCAAAATTGTGGCTAAATATATCGTATATTTATCGTTTATTATACATTTCGCTACCTTATTAGTAAGTTAGGCCAAACACAAACAATACCAAAATTTGCGCCTAATGTTTTTGTGATGTCCTGTGCTTCCATGCGGGAGTAGATTCAATAAAACACTTAAATGGGTTTTCTGTCGGCCATCACCTGCCCGCCCCCGTTGACGTCTGTCATCGCAATGCGCAGGCGGGCAGCCGCGGAGACACTTTTATTATCATAAAGGTGTCTATACACCACACCATCCTCTTTTCATAAATTCGAAATAGTTATTTATTGACACCTTATTTATTTAATTATTACTAGATATTAACATTTCATATCACCATTGCATAACATGTACATTTAATATATTTCTGGAATCTAGATTGATTCATATTATTAATAATTACAGATATTCTGCGGATTCGCTCACTGCTCCGTCTGAGTGAATTGAACTGAATTCGAGGCTCACCTCTAGATGCCCCACACCAGCCAGCTACGCCAAACACCAAGGTGCGAAGCATTTGCTCAGACTCAGGGTTCGGCTGAGCACGGTTATCGTGGCGGTGTTGTGCATCCAGCACGTTCGCTGTGACAGCGAGGATGAGAGTTTCGCCATTAATATGGGTTGCTTGTGCGTCGGCGCAGTGAGCAAAACAGACAACATAGTTCAAAGTAACTGGTATGCACAACATACCTATTAGTAATATCTCGGTCACTAGACTGTATTAGTGTCTTTATTCTGTGACTGTAGTTGGAAATGTAATATTTCTAATTCAATCCTTAATCATGAATTTGAATGTACATTGACACATGACATGTAACACGAGTTTAATCTTATCAACAACTGTATTGTAAATTTGTAATAAATGTGTCATAAAGAAATGTTTTGCTTTGTTACTATTCGCGTATTCGGTATTTATTCTCCTTTTGAGACAAGGCTTTTAACCATAAGTTTATGCATACATGAAGTTAATTTAGTGAGTGATACTTATTATTTAGTAGTTTCAAGTTCAATAATTTTGTCTTCATTTTTACATCATTAAATAATTCTATGTTCTCGTCTCCGTTCCCTCCTCTTTCCATTTGTGTTTCTTTTTTTTTTTTTTTTTTAGGTACTTGTTCTTTATTGGTAAATGGAATGAATTAAGTAATGGAATATTTTGTATTTGGTATTGTAACAGTTATTTTTATTTTATTTCTTTCGCCAATCATAACATTGGATTACATATATATATTCATTTACCCGTGAATTAATGTACTATGAAGCTATTATTTTCGAAAATTTAGGAATCTACCAGCGCTTCCAACTAAGGCCTTTGTGAGAAAGAAGCGCCGCAAGAAAACTCACAGTTTGCCTTTTTCAATAAAATATATATTTTCCAATTTTTGGTATGAAGTTAAAAATCTTCTCACGAAATGTAAGTATTTCAGAATACTAAACCGGCGTTGACTAGTCATCACTTGAAAAGAAAATCTGCTTACTTTAGAATTTATATATATAGTGAAATTTACACAATTGATTGGTACACCGACCATAATCTCAAATACCGTAGTAACTTCATAAGGAATCACTTTTTTTTTTTACTGCATTATTGAAATTTATATTGTAAGTTACAGGCTAGTATAACTCAAGGAAAATAGATAGGTAAACACACTACCCACGTCTCTTATGAGGGCTCGTGGATCATTATTAACTAGACAAGATGCAAAATATTATAAATGCTGCGTCTCTCGATTAAAACAAAGTCTTCAATTTGGAAAACCCTCGTCCAACCCAAATTTTATTCATTTTACCATTTAATTCAGGGACAGCACTGTTTTAATGCATGTTTATAATCACGAAGACTCATTTATCATAAGTACTGAAAGTCTAAGATTAGTTTGTTGAAAATAGGAACCACAATCGTTTACACTTCATTCTAAAGCAGGTCGCAGGTTTCACAGCCTTAATATATATATATATATAATTATTAATATCATCGTCTAGTACCCATAGTACAAGCTTTGCTTAGTTTGGGACTAGGTCGATTTGTGTATGATTGTCCCTTAATATTTATTTATTATTTATTAATTATACATTTTATTATTTATATGTCCCTTGGCAAGTTTTTCACCTTTGTGGTCCCTCCGGCATCTTGTTATTTTGTGCCTATTGGCATTTTTTGTATGCACGTTAGCATTTTGTATATTATGTATACCGTGGTACATTTTGTACACCATGGTACATTTTGTACACCATGGTACATTTTGTACACCATGGTACATTTTGTACACCATGGTACATTTTGTACACCATAGTACATTTTGTATACCATGGTACATTTTGTACACCATGGTACAGTTTGTACACCAAGGTACATTTTGTACACCATAGTACATTTTGTACACTATGGTACATTTTGTAGACTATAGTACATTTTGTACACCATACTACATTTTGTACACTATGGTACATTTTGTAAGCTATTGTACATTTTGGCCCCTTCGGCAATTTTTTGTTTCCAAATTAGCAGTTTGCATTATTATTTTTTTATTATTATTTCGTATATTCATTTAATTTCTTGGGTTAAGTTTTTTTTTACAATATATTGATATAAAAGTAAAATACATAAAATTATTATTATTTTTTTTTCTTGTGCCCCTTCGGCATTTTTGTACTTTGTGCCCCTTCGGCATTTTTTGTTTGGACTTTGTGCTCCTTCGGCACTTTTTTATACACCATTGTACCTTTATTATTGTAAACCCGATGTAATGATTATTCAGTCTACCTAGTCGTAGCGCGAACAACCGAGTACACTGCTAGAAAAGATATAACGGAATAACATAAATTCCTCAATCAAAATACCTTTTAATTATACCCAATCAAATTACATAATATTGAGAGGAAGTTTTCATTTGTTTATTGTAAGAATACTACAATATGATTAATTGATTACGATTTTTATGTACATACGTACCCCAAGAAATAAACAAATACGTAGGTACTCGTAAGTAACTGCGCTATTCTAGTGATTGATAATTTCTAACTGAAGATGTACTTTAAACGCCACAAACGACAATTTACTTTAAGATGTCTTTACCATAATACCTGTGTTATAGGATTTGCTTGTACTCGTAATCGTTTATTTATAATGCACGGATACTTTAAATGTCGTTACTACTAGTATATATTCTTTTGTTATATTATATACCTTATTCTATAGTGAACTCAAATCGTTTCAACTTCTAGAACACGGTTTATTTAAGTAATAGAGTATAATACTAGTTGTCGAGTTTAAGTGTTGTTAAATAAATACCGCGTTTATTATACAATCAATTCCGCGATTAGCCCTCTACGACGGAATTACTGTAACATTTGTATCCCTATTACGGCCATCTATACGACTTAAATTTTAGAAGACTACTTTTTTTTTTCTTTCATTGCCAACGCGTGACAGCTTCTTTTGTAGTTCATCTACTTTTTAAGGGACATTTCAAGTGAACATGAGAAATGGTATTTTTGCTACGGTGTATGATGTAAATGTATTTTTCCGAACATATATATATATAGGCATGGTTT
The DNA here is from genome assembly GCA_947623375.1 of Apotomis capreana. NCBI lineage: Eukaryota > Metazoa > Arthropoda > Insecta > Lepidoptera > Tortricidae > Apotomis > Apotomis capreana. The sequence continues at coordinate 1,991,418 of OX392522.1, forward strand.
ATTATTCTTTATAAAGTTAATATTACTAACTGACATTGGCCAAAGCCACGAGCTGCCATTCCTGTATTAATATATAATATATCCTTTTAGGGCTGATCCGTAGATCATTTTATTTTCCCGCCTGTCATTTCCAATCAATGACAGCTTGTGTTGTAGTTGTTTCGTGCTGAAACAGCTCAACTGATTTTATTTTGATACCCTAAATAGGGTTGTTTTCCGCCAATCCTGTTGGCTTTGTTTTAATCTCATAGTCTTGTTTTAACTATGGTCCAATCCTATAATTTTATTTAAAAGTGTTTCTAGTTCCTCTATTTATTGGCTACTAGGCAAAGAGATACCCAAATATCTAGGTAGTTTATTTAAGCAAATTGTATTACGAATATTTGAATTTCCGATGTCCAATCGCAATCCAATATTTCAATTGGAGGTAATTGGACTGACATTTTGGGGCAACCTTTAACAAACTAATAATACTACGAACGAGTTTACGGAATTAGATTAGATTGCACTAGATTAGATTAGGTTTGATTAGATTAGATTAGATTAGATTAGATTAGATTCGATTAGATTAGATTAGATTAGATTGGATTAGATTAGATTTGGCTAGATCTGAATAGATTTGACTATATTTGACTATTTGGATCGATTTGGCTAGGTTTGATTTGATTTGGTTTGTTACAACACATCATGACTTTATATTCAAACAGATTTATATTTAAAAGTAATATTTAATTTCGCACACGGAACTAATTATACTACGAACGACTTTACGGAATTAGGTTAGATTAGATTAGATTCGATTACATTAGATTAGATTAGATTTGACTCGATTAGATTAGATTTCGCTAGATCTGAATAGATTTGACTATATTTGAATCGATTTGGCTAGGTTTGCTTTGATTTGGTTTGTTACCCACATCATGATCGTATTTCATACAATGCAGATAACCTTATACTTAATATTATGAAGCTTAATTTCAATTGAATCATTCCGCTGAGTTAAAAGGTTCGGCGTACCTGTATGCGTACATATTAACTGATATGTTTTATATGCGGAGATGTTAATTTTAATTTGTCTACGCCAGTCCAATACCTGTTTCGTAAGTAACGACCTTCGGTTATTATTGTATTTTATTTAGGTACAACATATAATATTATCCACCTTCGGGATGCTAAAATGTACCTTTATTATTATTATTGTTATCTTTTATCCACCTTCGGGATAGTATTATTGTAGTCTTTTATCCACCTTCGTGATAGTAATACGCACATTTACGTATATCTAAACAAAATGTTTACAAATGAAGCGAAAATTGAAAAATTTAATGATTCGGACAGGATTCGAACCTGCGTTTCCAACGGCTTTCCGGGCCAACACTGGCGTCCTCCCAATTGGACCACCGAATCAGATGTCAGAGTCATTGAATTTTTCAACCAGTTGCTTCGACATGCCTTAGGGTGGCATCGTAGCGACATCTACCGTAAAGATTTAGACTTTATCGTCGGCACCATCGTCTCAAATTTGTTGAGAATCGACAGTAACGATGTGCTACACCCAAATTACTTATTTTTTATTAAAGCAGTAACGTCTGCTAACGTAAACTAAATGTTTACAAATGAAGCGAAAATTGAAAAATTTAATGATTCGGACAGGATTCGAACCTGCGTTTCCAACGGCTTTCCGGGCCAACACTGGCGTCCTCCCAATTGGACCACCGAATCAGATGTCAGAGTCATTGAATTTTTCAACCAGTTGCTTCGACATGCCTTAGGGTGGCATCGTAGCGACATCTACCGTAAAGATTTAGACTTTATCGTCGGCACCATCGTCTCAAATTTGTTGAGAATCGATAGTAACGATGTGCTACACCCAAATTACTTATTTTTTATTAAAGCAGTAACGTCTGCTAACGTAAACTAAATGTTTACAAATGAAGCGAAAATTGAAAAATTTAATGATTCGGACAGGATTCGAACCTGCGTTTCCAACGGCTTTCCGGGCCAACACTGGCGTCCTCCCAATTGGACCACCGAATCAGATGTCAGAGTCATTGAATTTTTCAACCAGTTGCTTCGACATGCCTTAGGGTGGCATCGTAGCGACATCTACCGTAAAGATTTAGACTTTATCGTCGGCACCATCGTCTCAAATTTGTTGAGAATCGATAGTAACGATGTGCTACACCCAAATTACTTATTTTTTATTAAAGCAGTAACGTCTGCTAACGTAAACTAAATGTTTACAAATGAAGCGAAAATTGAAAAATTTAATGATTCGGACAGGATTCGAACCTGCGTTTCCAATGGCTTTCCGGGCCAACACTGGCGTCCTCCCAATTGGACCACCGAATCAGATGTCAGAGTCATTGAATTTTTCAACCAGTTGCTTCGACATGCCTTAGGGTGGCATCGTAGCGACATCTACCGTAAAGATTTAGACTTTATCGTCGGCACCATCGTCTCAAATTTGTTGAGAATCGATAGTAACGATGTGCTACACCCAAATTACTTATTTTTTATTAAAGCAGTAACGTCTGCTAACGTAAACTAAATGTTTACAAATGAAGCGAAAATTGAAAAATTTAATGATTCGGACAGGATTCGAACCTGCGTTTCCAACGGCTTTCCGGGCCAACACTGGCGTCCTCCCAATTGGACCACCGAATCAGATGTCAGAGTCATTGAATTTTTCAACCAGTTGCTTCGACATGCCTTAGGGTGGCATCGTAGCGACATCTACCGTAAAGATTTAGACTTTATCGTCGGCACCATCGTCTCAAATTTGTTGAGAATCGATAGTAACGATGTGCTACACCCAAATTACTTATTTTCGTTATTTTCGTTACTATCGATTCTCAACAAATTTGAGACGATGGTGCCGACGATAAAGTCTAAATCTTTACGGTAGATGTCGCTACGATGCCACCCTAAGGCATGTCGAAGCAACTGGTTGAAAAATTCAATGACTCTGACATCTGATTCGGTGGTCCAATTGGGAGGACGCCAGTGTTGGCCCGGAAAGCCGTTGGAAACGCAGGTTCGAATCCTGTCCGAATCATTAAATTTTTCAATTTTCGCTTCATTTGTAAACATTTAGTTTACGTTAGCAGACGTTACTGCTTTAATAAAAAATAAGTAATTTGGGTGTAGCACATCGTTACTATCGATTCTCAACAAATTTGAGACGATGGTGCCGACGATAAAGTCTAAATCTTTACGGTAGATGTCGCTACGATGCCACCCTAAGGCATGTCGAAGCAACTGGTTGAAAAATTCAATGACTCTGACATCTGATTCGGTGGTCCAATTGGGAGGACGCCAGTGTTGGCCCGGAAAGCCGTTGGAAACGCAGGTTCGAATCCTGTCCGAATCATTAAATTTTTCAATTTTCGCTTCATTTGTAAACATTTAGTTTACGTTAGCAGACGTTACTGCTTTAATAAAAAATAAGTAATTTGGGTGTAGCACATCGTTACTATCGATTCTCAACAAATTTGAGACGATGGTGCCGACGATAAAGTCTAAATCTTTACGGTAGATGTCGCTACGATGCCACCCTAAGGCATGTCGAAGCAACTGGTTGAAAAATTCAATGACTCTGACATCTGATTCGGTGGTCCAATTGGGAGGACGCCAGTGTTGGCCCGGAAAGCCGTTGGAAACGCAGGTTCAAATCCTGTCCGAATCATTAAATTTTTCAATTTTCGCTTCATTTGTAAACATTTAGTTTACGTTAGCAGACGTTACTGCTTTAATAAAAAATAAGTAATTTGGGTGTAGCACATCGTTACTATCGATTCTCAACAAATTTGAGACGATGGTGCCGACGATAAAGTCTAAATCTTTACGGTAGATGTCGCTACGATGCCACCCTAAGGCATGTCGAAGCAACTGGTTGAAAAATTCAATGACTCTGACATCTGATTCGGTGGTCCAATTGGGAGGACGCCAGTGTTGGCCCGGAAAGCCGTTGGAAACGCAGGTTCGAATCCTGTCCGAATCATTAAATTTTTCAATTTTCGCTTCATTTGTAAACATTTAGTTTACGTTAGCAGACGTTACTGCTTTAATAAAAAAAAAATAAGTAATTTGGGTGTAGCACATCGTTACTATCGATTCTCAACAAATTTGAGACGATGGTGCCGACGATAAAGTCTAAATCTTTACGGTAGATGTCGCTACGATGCCACCCTAAGGCATGTCGAAGCAACTGGTTGAAAAATTCAATGACTCTGACATCTGATTCGGTGGTCCAATTGGGAGGACGCCAGTGTTGGCCCGGAAAGCCGTTGGAAACGCAGGTTCGAATCCTGTCCGAATCATTAAATTTTTCAATTTTCGCTTCATTTGTAAACATTTAGTTTACGTTAGCAGACGTTACTGCTTTAATAAAAAATAAGTAATTTGGGTGTAGCACATCGTTACTATCGATTCTCAACAAATTTGAGACGATGGTGCCGACGATAAAGTCTAAATCTTTACGGTAGATGTCGCTACGATGCCACCCTAAGGCATGTCGAAGCAACTGGTTGAAAAATTCAATGACTCTGACATCTGATTCGGTGGTCCAATTGGGAGGACGCCAGTGTTGGCCCGGAAAGCCGTTGGAAACGCAGGTTCAAATCCTGTCCGAATCATTAAATTTTTCAATTTTCGCTTCATTTGTAAACATTTAGTTTACGTTAGCAGACGTTACTGCTTTAATAAAAAATAAGTAATTTGGGTGTAGCACATCGTTACTATCGATTCTCAACAAATTTGAGACGATGGTGCCGACGATAAAGTCTAAATCTTTACGGTAGATGTCGCTACGATGCCACCCTAAGGCATGTCGAAGCAACTGGTTGAAAAATTCAATGACTCTGACATCTGATTCGGTGGTCCAATTGGGAGGACGCCAGTGTTGGCCCGGAAAGCCGTTGGAAACGCAGGTTCGAATCCTGTCCGAATCATTAAATTTTTCAATTTTCGCTTCATTTGTAAACATTTAGTTTACGTTAGCAGACGTTACTGCTTTAATAAAAAATAAGTAATTTGGGTGTAGCACATCGTTACTATCGATTCTCAACAAATTTGAGACGATGGTGCCGACGATAAAGTCTAAATCTTTACGGTAGATGTCGCTACGATGCCACCCTAAGGCATGTCGAAGCAACTGGTTGAAAAATTCAATGACTCTGACATCTGATTCGGTGGTCCAATTGGGAGGACGCCAGTGTTGGCCCGGAAAGCCGTTGGAAACGCAGGTTCGAATCCTGTCCAAATCATTAAATTTTTCAATTTTCGCTTCATTTGTAAACATTTAGTTTACGTTAGCAGACGTTACTGCTTTAATAAAAAATAAGTAATTTGGGTGTAGCACATCGTTACTATCGATTCTCAACAAATTTGAGACGATGGTGCCGACGATAAAGTCTAAATCTTTACGGTAGATGTCGCTACGATGCCACCCTAAGGCATGTCGAAGCAACTGGTTGAAAAATTCAATGACTCTGACATCTGATTCGGTGGTCCAATTGGGAGGACGCCAGTGTTGGCCCGGAAAGCCGTTGGAAACGCAGGTTCGAATCCTGTCCGAATCATTAAATTTTTCAATTTTCGCTTCATTTGTAAACATTTAGTTTACGTTAGCAGACGTTACTGCTTTAATAAAAAATAAGTAATTTGGGTGTAGCACATCGTTACTGTCGATTCTCAACAAATTTGAGACGATGGTGCCGACGATAAAGTCTAAATCTTTACGGTAGATGTCGCTACGATGCCACCCTAAGGCATGTCGAAGCAACTGGTTGAAAAATTCAATGACTCTGACATCTGATTCGGTGGTCCAATTGGGAGGACGCCAGTGTTGGCCCGGAAAGCCGTTGGAAACGCAGGTTCGAATCCTGTCCGAATCATTAAATTTTTCAATTTTCGCTTCATTTGTAAACATTTAGTTTACGTTAGCAGACGTTACTGCTTTAATAAAAAAAAAAAAAAAAAAAAATAAGTATATCTAAACAAATATATTATGCATATACATTTGTATATGTTCCCCCTTTGGGGTACTTATATAGTAGTACGCTGACAAGGAAGAAAGAACACATTTAGTATTGATATTCATGCAATACTTATGTGACAAGATTGACGGGTGTATTCACTTGAAAAATGAACCATGATATGACACGGTTATTTATCTTATCTTATCACTTACGACAGTGAGTATTAAATAACAGCCTACAATTATATACGGACTTTATTGTATTACAATTAATTATGTCAGCTACGAATTTACCATGTCGTGGACTTCGTCTATGAACTCCGTAGTCGATCGTAATTCGTAACGCACAGTGAATACTCGTATGCTAAATATAAAGTTAGCTATACCCGCGTTATTAATGCAACAAAATGACGGTTGGTAGCCGGTAATCTATCATGACTGTATGTAGTTTTAACGTTCAATGTAGTTACTATTACTTATGTTGTTTATAAGTACCTTTAGTTATTATGAAAATTACCAACGTGTCCGTACCCAATATGTAGTAGTAATCTACATTTAAGTAGTACTTAATTTATTGTTGGAATAGGTAATTAAGTATCCTAAAAAGTACAGAAAACTGCGAAAAGATAATTCTGATGGTGTTTCATAACAACTTATTGCGCGACAGCTAGATATGTGCAAGAATGTTGAATATTTTCGTTACACAACCGTACTGCCTTCCTTTTGTTAGTTTCATGGTGGTCTTTATTTGAACATACTTATTCTCAAGGCACTTAGATATTCACTTGTGTGTACTTTATTTAGAAATATTGATATGTAACGAAACATTTGTAGGAAGATAACCAATTTGTAACTGGCTGTCTAACAACCATCAAGCATTTTATTTAATACTTAACCAAATATTTTAATTGTACGTATATCTATGTCGAATTTAACAATTTGTTAGTATAACACAACAACGGGAATGCATTTAGGTAAGTATTAGCGGACACATTCTGTTTACGACTAATTACGCCGACCGTTATCAGTTTGTTTACAATTCCTCTGCTTATTTTTTTTTGACATAAGTGCACAAAGTACTAGTCAGAATGTTATGCGACTTTTGTTGTAGGTACTTCAATATTCGAAACCACTATACCCACATTTTCCTTTTCTTTTCCTTTTACAGAAATTAATTAAACGGATTCCACTGATTATTATTATCGGTTACTTGTACACTTCCTTGTTGCGTTTTTTAATCCTCGTCGCCAGTGTGATGTCCTGTGCTTCCATGCGGGAGTAGATTCAATAAAACACTTAAATGGGTTTTCTGTCGGCCATCACCTGCCCGCCCCCGTTGACGTCTGTCATCGCAATGCGCAGGCGGGCAGCCGCGGAGACACTTTTATTATCATAAAGGTGTCTATACACCACAGTTTTAAATGTTGGTTGGTAAAACATATTTAGAAATGTATTTAATTTACTTAAATTGATTCGAAATTGTTTTATTTCAATCACACTCGATAAAATAGCATAAAAAAATCTGTTTTATTCATTAACATTCTTTATTGCGTCTCCAGGCTTTTTTATGGTCAATACTTACAAACTACAGAAGAATAATAATTGCATATTCAATAAAAGAGCATTAGTTCCTATTGTCGCAAATTGTGTTTTTAAAGAAATGTAGGTATGTTTTTTTTTGAGCATGAGACAATTTACAACGAACATTGCACTCATATTTTCGTCTGTGTTGGTCGATAATTGGCGCCATCTTTTCTATCTAACTAAGACGGTTTCCGTAACTCAACGCCTCATACAACCTTAACCTTATTGTTAGAATACCGGTGGGCCGCGCGGAGGTATTATGTCGAATTCATACTTTTTAGTTTTTGTACACGTAAGAACCACGCGGGGGTCGCGTCGTTCTAAATTCAAAATCACAATCGCTGTCATTATAAGGTTACACATTGTAAGGAAAATATTTCATGGAATTTATGTTTTCAGAGATAAATATTAATCATAATAAAAAGTATCCTATAACCATCTTTGGATGTTCAGCTATTCCTGTACCAAAATTGGTAACTTTTTATCCAGCCGTTTCGGCGTGATGCGAGGACAACGGTTTTTTTGAAAACAGATGGCGCCAGATTGGCACGGCGAAGCGTGTCCATACAAAACAACTATCCGGCTGCATCACGCTATCGAGATTTTTCCTGAAATCATGACCTCCCTCCATAGAAAATTTATTTTCAGTACAAATTTAGGATTTTATAATAGTATAGATAGATATAAAAAAAACGGTAACTAATCGTGCATGGCTATCTTTATCATCAAAATAGTGGCGGCAATGACACTGTTTACTTGTCGCTGTCACGCCGCCATTCGACATCTGACATCTGTCTGGAGCGCTCGAATGTTTTCTTTGCCTGTCGTGGTATTTTTCATTGTTGAGTTTTGGTTTTCTATTAAGTTTGTGTTATTTGTTGTAGTTACTGTGTGATTTGTTGTTGTTACTGCATTAAGTTGGGATCCTGAACGTGGGTTTTGCGTTGACGCAAGAAAGATGGAACCTGTACCAGGTCCCTCTCGTATTATGAAAGAGAATGTTGCTCTTTCCCCACAAAAAAAAGACCTAAAACTCATATGGTTGTTTCGGAGAAGTGTATGGTCATGAACGCTTACAAACATACCTATAATACGTGGCCCGACGACAAGTATTGGTCGTTAATGGAGTGTTCAAAAAAAGTGTCGGAAATACTGGGAATATCAGAAAAAAACGGTGAGAAAGATCGTCAAAGAAAACAAAACGGGCGCAAAATTCTCTCCCCCCAAGAAACCCGGCCCCAAGTTAGGTGTGATTGACAAGCTTGACGAGTTCACCTTCGTTGCGATTAGGCGCCTAGTACATCAATTTTTTTACCGCAATGAACCACCAACCATTCAGATCAGAAGGTGAGTTTTCTTGGATTATATAATATGTCAATCAAACACACAATATTCCTTTGTTCCAGGGAGTTTTCTAATGAATGAAATAATTATATGATATTATGTATTTGTCTTCAAGTTTTACAACGTGTCAATGATGACCCAGACCTGCCTAATTTATCAGCTTCCTCCTTGCGACGGGTGCTTAAGCATTTGAATTTTAAATATGCCAGTCGAAAACGCCAAAGTAGCCTCATTGATCGGGCAGATAATATATATATATTATGGAGGAAACAATATTTGAGGAAGGTGAAGCAGTATCGCAGAGAGGGAAAAACATTCTATTATCAAGATGAAACCTGGCTTAATGAAGGTATGTTTTTGAAACTATTTATTGCACTATTTCATTGTATATTCGCAGATATATCACAGCAAACAATACGTTAAACAGAACTTCTAAACAGAATCTTCTAAATGGTACAAAAACAATTTTCAAATATAATAAAATATTATAGATATGTTGGATATGGTCATGAGTATGGAAACTCAACGAACCAGCGCGCCATTGGAAGGCGACAGTAGCGCCCCCTTGAACCTGTTTTGGCGCGCTAGACAGAGTCTTGGCGGTTCACTCAGCGAACGCCGACCACACTTCACTTTGGGTCACCGTCGAGTGCACTGCTGCCTTGGAACTACTATTCTGTTCGAGACTTCGATAACCTAGCTTACAGACCTCTGTGTCAGGAACTGTTATTTTGTGCTTCATTGTATAAGGAATAAATCAAGTTAATTGTATCTGAAGTGTTTCATCTCGCTCGAACTATCTCCTCGTCCACAAATATGTCGAATAGCTCATCTAATGTGCCACACACCGCACCCGGCCATCCAGACCCCTATTCCCGACATCAGAAGTTGGGATTGCACCTACGGGCCCATGAGCGAACACGAAGAATGATGGAACACGAAGCGACTAAGACGGAAGAAAAAAAGTTTGTGGATACTCTTTGAAATACAACGAACTTGACATCACTAAATCAAGGAATAGGAGCTACAAGCGTTTGCGTTATTGAAACTCAAGTTAACACCGTCACGGAGATCTACAAAACCGTATGAAAACAAATGAAGATTGCACTGTTTAAATTGTTTTCATTGCGAGAGAAACGGACATGAAAAAATCGATTGTTTACTTCGTATAAAAGAGAAATCATCGGGGCTACAACTTACCACCTCTGCCATAAAAGCGAGCAGTCAACAACAAACTACATCGAAGTTCATTGTTTGCTTCAATAACAGCGGGACAAATCGTCAGTTGTTGCACCAGTGGGAGTGACCCAGAAGCGACAGTCCACTACAAGGTGACGCGTGGACATAGGCACTGTAGGAGATTATGTACAAGAATGAAAACTAAAGATTATGAATCAAGTGCGTTTATGTAAAAAGTAAACGTATGTATACAGAAAGGTATATCGATAATGTACGCGAGTGTCTTGGCCGCCGCCGTGAGAGCAAGTGAAGTCAGGTAGGGGAAGCGCCCTCTCCGCGCCCGCGCACACCCCGCGGTCGCCCTGCGCGTTGTCGTAGACATGGTGGGGGCCCGTTGGATGCAGCTGCTGGGACAGTACTTGCTGGCGTTGAAGCTGCTTCCGACACCTCTTCATCATCATCAGGCAGGGGGCACACTTTGTTAAGTGCTCGACGTTCTATGCCCCTGGTCGTCTTAAAATCTGCTACTCGGCTTACTCCGTCCTTGCCAGGGTATAAACGATGAACGCGAGCAAGCTTCCATCTCATGGGAGGAAGATTCTCTTCCTTAAATACTACCATTGCGCCTTCTTTGAGATTCTTGTATGGATGTTTCCATTTAGTTCTCCTCTGTAACTCAGAGAGGTACTCGTTGAGCCATCTTTTCCAGAAACTGTCTCGTATAGTCTCGACCAGCTGGTATCGCGTCTTTATGCTTCTTTCGGGAGCCGCAGGAGGGCATGCCAGAGACGTCAGCGGCCGCCCGACGAGGAAGTGCCCTGGAGTGAGGGGAGAAAGGTCGCTGGGGTTACATGTAAGAGGAGTAAGGGGTCGGGAGTTGAGGACTGCTTCGACTTCTGTGCAAAGAGTGCTCAACTCCTCGTAAGTTAAACTAGAATTGCCTATAGTTTTCTTTAAATGTTGCTTTAAGCATTTGACATTGGCCTCCCATAACCCACCAAACGTAGGGGAATAGGGGGGATTGAATATGAATTGAATGCCATCTTCGGCCGTGAAATTATAAATGGAATTCATGCCTGATTTTAATGCCCAGCCTAATTCATTGTTTGCGCCCACGTAATTAGTTCCATTATCACAGTGCAGTTGACTAGGTTTCCCTCTTCGCGCAATGAACCTACGAAGACAGGCAATAAATGCTTTTGAATTCAGGTCACTCACTGTTTCTAAGTGAATGGCCTTTGTACAAAAGCAAACAAATATGCAAATATAACATTTCGTTATGCGATTACCACGGCCTATTTTGCTTGATATTGGAAACGGACCACAGAAATCCGTCCCGGTAATTCCAAAAGGAAAATTAGGAGTGACTCTGCTGGCTGGCAGATGGCCCATCAGCGGCTCCATAGTTTTGGCTCTAAACCGAGTACAAATTATGCAATGGCGATATATGTTTCGCGCCAACGCCCTCCCCCTTAGAGGCCAAAACTGATCCCTGAAGCTTGATAGGAGCAGCTGAGGACCAGCATGTAATAAGCGTAGATGTTCGGCTCGCATTAACAATTTGGTAAAGTGATGTTTTCCATGCAATAGTATGGGATGTTTTTTATCAAAATTAAATTCAGTGTTAGCGAGCCGACCACCCAGTCGCAGAACGCCATTGTTATCGAGAAATGGAGACAGCTGCAACAAATTGGATGTGGTAAGTTTCTTTTTATTTTTTATGAGATTAATTTCGTTATTGAATGACTCTGATTGTGCTAATATAATTAGGTAAGTTAATGCTTGAGTAAGTTCACTTTCTTTTAAGGGTCCAAATGATCTATTGTCTTTTTCCTTTATTTTACAGTTATTTATGAACCTGTGTATAAATGGAAATATCCTTTTTAATTTTACTGAACTGGAATAGTTCTCAAAATTGATTATTTCATTAGGTGTGTTATTTTTACTAACATTTGATTGAAGTACCTTAATTTCAGGTAGTGGTATGTCTGTGTTAGGTGTCCTAGGCCATCGAGATTCGTCATGCTTTAAAAAGGCAGGACCTTCCCACCACAGAGAAGATTTAAGGAGATGACTCGGATCTACACCCCTCGAGGCCAAATCAGCCGGATTCTTGTCTGTAGGTATGTGTCTCCACGAATTTCTAGAGGTAAGTTCACGGATCTCATTCACCCTATTGCAAACAAATGTTTTAAGTATCTTAGGGCTTGTTTTGATCCAACCCAAAGTCATGGTGGAGTCTGACCAAAAGATCTTTTTATGTATAGTGCAACGGAGAGCATCACTCACCTTACTGACAAGTCGGGCTCCTAATAAAGTAGCTGCTAACTCAAGCCTGGGTATAGTTTGAGCCTTAAGAGGTGAGACCTTTGTCTTTGCACAAAGCAATCTGACTGTAACGGATCCTGTGGGATCAATAGTACGTATATATACACAACTAGCGTAGGCATCCTGCGAGGCGTCCACAAAGCAGTGGATCTCACAGACAGCTGGTTCGGAACACAGCACGTGCCTAGGTACAGATACAGACAACAATGCATGCAAGTTACGATTTAAATTTATCCAAGTTTTCTTAATGTCAGCGGGAACTGGTTCGTCCCAAGCTAATTTAAGAACCCACAATCTTTGTAACTTTAAGTGTTATGGTGCAGGCGCTTATTAACCCGAGAGGATCAAATACCTTACAAGTGTTTGATAAAATTATTCTTTTTGTTATTAGGTCTTCTTCGGGATCAACGTTTATTGAAAATGACAGTTTATCTGAATCTGGCGTCCATTGTACGCCGAGAACACTTGATTGTTTGCTTAAATTTAAGGTTTCGGAAGATGTCGAGTTCATAAAAACTTCAGGACAGTTAGTACGAAATTTATGCAAAGGGAAACAAGCCGAATTCAATGTTTCCGTAACACCATGAAGTATGTGAGAAAGGGAATCTTCGCTATCGGCACCTGTTAATATATCGTCCATATAACAGTCTTTTTTTATGACTTCTGCGATTATTGGGTCAGGACATTCTAATGCAAGTTGGAGAAGACAACGAGTACTTAATAACGGGGCCAAAGCCGTACCATACGACACGGTTTTTAACTGAAGCACGTCCAGTGGCCTTGTCTCGTCATCCCGCCATAAGATCAGCTGTAAGTTTCGTTGTGACTCTTGAATCTGTATTTGACGGTAACATTTTTCAATGTCTCCCGTAAAAACATATTTATGCTGTCTAAATCTGATTAAGATGTTAAAAAGATCGTCTTGAACTACAGGGCCTATACATTGTATGTCATTTAAGGATTTTAAAGACGAGCTTTTCGCGGAGGCGTCGAACACAACACGTAATTTCGTGCTTTCGCTGCCTTCACGAATAACACAATGATGCGGTAGGTAATAACCGAACTTAGGTTTAGGTATTTTTGTCAAGTGTCCTAAAGTTTCATACTCTTTTATGAAGTCTGTGTACTGCCGTTTCAAATCAGGATTTTTGTTCAATTTTCGTTCTAAAGTGAAAAATCGTTTTGCAGCCATTTTGTAGGAGTCACCTAGTGACGTTTCAGGTGATTCTTTAAGAGGCATTAGGACTGAAAAACGGCCATCAGGTAAACGGTAAGTATTTGCTTTAAAGTGTTCTTCACAAAATTCATCATCTGCAGACACCGGAATTTTTGTTGCTGGAAGCTCTTCGAGGTCCCAGAACTTAGTTAACTTTTCGCTTATTTCCTTTGTAAAATTACAATGCAGTGTCTGAGTGTGATCAATTTTGTTTGAACTTAAAGGTCCAGCCACTATATAACCGAAATGAGTGCTTTGAAGCACCGGCATGTTAGTACCCAAACGTATCCTTTCAGGGCACAAAATATCGAAAAATATTTCTGCGCCTAACAACATATCAATGTCTGCAGGATGATTAAAGTGAGGATCAGCAAGCTGGATATTTTTAGGTAAATTAAGCTGATTAATATTTATAGGCATGTTAGGTAGTTGGCCTGTGATTTGAGGAATCACCAAGCAATTTAGGTCTGTTTGGAACGAGTTCGATAATGAGCCGACTGTTACGTTACACCTATCGGAGACCGTAAGTTGGATGTTGTTAATGCCCGATATTTTTAATGGATCGGGATCACGATTAACTAATTTAAGTTTCTGTTTCAGGTTTTCTGTCATGAATGAGGATTGGCTCCCCGCATCCAGCAGAATACGCGCTACGTAAGTATTTTTTGTTTCAGGATTGGTGACCTTCACTAAAGCAGTACCAAGAAGAATTTGGCCCGCGGACTGGACCGACAGTGCCATACGCGGCGAGTTAGCTAGATCTATATCAGGGTTACTTGACGTCCCTGCAGTAGGTGACGTCACAGCTGTCACAGGTAAGTTTGTAGTAATTTTACTTTCTTTATGCAGTAACGTGTTATGCCTTTTATTACATAATCTACAACCACCTAGTCTACAACTATTCGCTTCATGCCCTCGTCGCAAGCAATTGGTACAAAGTTTTAATTTCAAGACTTCGCTCCACTTACTTTCGAGAGGTAAAGATTTGAATGATTCGCAATCAATTATTCTATGAGCTTGATTACACATAGGACACGTTAATGACCCAACCGGCCTCGCCGAATTGGATGTAACAAAACTTTTAGGATATTTATTATAAGGTAATGGTCCCTTGTGTTCGTGTTTATTATTATTATTATTATCTTTATGCATTTGTGTAATATTTTTATCATGCTTGTTTGCTAATGTAGTTTCAAGAATATCAGCTCTGTTGCGGAGAAATTCAATGAATTCATCAAGAAGTGGCAAATCTGAAAGGTTGTTCCTATATTCCTCCCATTTTGAACTTGTCACTAAATCAAGTTTGCTGGAAACCATATAAATAATGAGCGTATCCCATTGGTTAACGGGTTGGCCAAGAGTTGTTAAAGCTCTCAGATTTTTAGTGACCACATCAATCAAGTAACGTAACGATTTATGTGACTCTCGGGATATAGGTTCAATCTTAAAGAGTGCTTTCAGATGATTATTAATTAGGATTTTCTTATTATTATATCTCTGACATAACAAATCCCATGCCACTTGGTAATTCTTTGATGAGAACTCGATTGACTTGATAACAAGAGCAGCGCTTCCCTCTAATGAGGACCGTAAGTAGTGGAATTTGTTTATGTCAGGAATGGTTTCGTTGTTATGTATCAATGACTCAAATGTATCTCGAAATTCTAACCATAGAAAGTAATTTCCGTCAAACGATGGTAATTTTATAACCGGCAATTTTACATTCAAATTGTCCTTTTGAGAACAACTGCTAAACACAGTTTTAGTATCTTCGTTATTTGAAGGTCGTAGCTTTAATAATGACTGAGCACTAGAAATGTTACTGTAAAATTTAGTTTCAGTTGTCTCCCTTTCCCTAATTTGGTCATCAAGAACCGGGCAACATATTTCTATTTGCATTTGACATTTTTCAAAATCTACAAATAACGCTTCCAATTTCAAGATTCGTAAATTCAATTCAGTATATTGTGTTTCGGATATTTCATTAATCGGTAAACTCCTAAAATCCAAAAGATAATTTTCAAACGTAGTCAACCGACCTCTAATGGATGCACGTTGTTTAAGTAACTCCTTTAAATTTAATTCATTTTCAACTTCTTTTGTTCCTTGAGATGATCCCTGTATTGACATGATTTTAAATAATATCTTCTATAATATAATATTCGAAATGGGCACTCAAGGTTCGTGACGACCAAACAATGATTTAAGTAAATTGTGCATCAAACCAGACAGTAATTCCAGACAGGCGCGCGGAAGTAGGTCACGGCCGAAGATGATCAGCTGTGGCGCGCAGGTAGGTGCGTGCGCGCAGCGGGAACAACGCGTGGACACACGGCTTCGATGGGTTCGACACCTGGAAACTTCGGCCCAATACGGATTGAGTTTTATGCGAACAATAGGTAGTTAATATGGACCTATGAAGTTTAAATGCTTTAAAAAATAGCAGGGAAAAATAGGGAAAAAGGCTAATGAATTGCTCAAATTTCATTAATTATGTGTAAACATGCTTTAAAAAGCGCAATCGATACTCATGAATTGCTTTTAATTTTTAACTAGAAAATAACCTTAAAGAATGCTTTATTTTAAGAAAGCGTGAAGAATATTTATTGAATTTGCAATCGATACTTATGAATTGCTTTTAAATAGTAAATAACGTTTAAGAATGCTTTATTTTAAGAAAGCGTGAAGAATATTTAATGAATTTGGTTTTAAATTGATGTACATACGACTTATAAATGTAATGTAGCTTTATTTTAAGAAAGCATGAACAAAGGCGTGTTCAGAAGATAGTGCACGATAGAAAATGTAAGAAATATCTAAGGTTTATTATATTTAAGTAGCCGTGCAAACTCAAATTAACTTTAAATTACGTATAAGCTTAATGATTTAGGTTGACTAGCTCTGGCAGGCCAATATAAAATGTGTTAACACTTCAAACACTTAATGTATCACTTTAATCGTGATTTTAATGCTTACTTAGCGTATAGCAAAGGCAAGGCAAACGCACAAATGGAATGTTTCCGAAGCGCGAAACCATGCACTTTATTTTTCAACGAAATTGAAATACTTAAGTTATCACAATCACTTATTTCGGAGTAAAGTAAATTGTTAGATATTTGGTTATCACTCTACTTATACATGGTAACACCACAAGGAAATGTAGTGTCTAATAGTTGCCTTCTTTATGAATACTTTTTTGTAAAACTATTACTTTAATAAATTTATTAATTGTTAACATTTGTATTTAGGATTTCACGTTACCGACATGTTAATTTAAATAGTACTTTAATTATTCAAAATGTTTCTGGACGAATTGTCAGCGCCATTGCTATAAAAAAATAGACAGAGGACCCGCCAGAACTGTTGTGACGTTTGATAGAGAATAAGGTTTTTGTTGTGAAAATATACTCTTAAATACAAAAATTAAGAAGATATCCAGTTTTTCTATTAAAGGACGCCCCACCTTTCATCAGAAGTGGTTATCCCTGAAAAAAAATGAAGAAAAAGCGTGAAAATAAACGTAATAAAAAGAAAAAGAGTCATAAACGGCGCCGACGAAGTTCCAGCTCGGATACAATGACATCCAGTGAATTTGATGAATCTGCTCATAGAAGAAGTCGTTCACGTCATCGCTCGTCATCTAAACGTCGCCGTAGAAGTACGCCGGAGACTAAGAAGTCCCGCCAACGTCACGAGAAAAAGATGAAAATTTATAAGAATAGCCGTGTGCACGAATCTGCGAGTTTGTTATCTTTATATACACCTATGACTAGTCCTCCTACCCGTCAAACCGTGCAAGCACAGGTGCATACTGAGAACGTGCGTGATATTGTGAGCACACCGATGCGAGAACCGAGGAGCACTGAGGCATTGGAAATCGCTTCTTTGAGTGGTAATAGTGGCCCAGCAGTTGCACACAGTTATCAAGAGAGTAATGAGATTATGCAGCAATCTTACCATGATTATATTAACATACAAAATTCAGGACTCGATCCTTTGAGTGGTAATAGTGATCCAGCAGTTGCACACTGCTATCAGGAGAGGAATGAAATAATGCAGGAACCGTTCCATGATTATAATAACATACAAAATTCAAGATGTGTTTCTCTGTGTGGTAATAGTGCCCCAGCAGTTGCACGCAGCTCTCCAGAGAGGAATGAGATTACAAAAGAATCTTACTATGATAGTAACATACAAAATTCAGGACTACCCATATGGAATACACCTAGAGAGACAACAACATGTCTGCAACGACCGCATACAGGTACACAAAATACAAAATATTCAGTTTCGGGTTCTACAGCTAGTAGTGTAGCAGCGCAAGTCAATGGAAACTCTTCGGTGGTAGGAGCGGTGGTGCCAGTTATGACCGAGAACCCGACCTACACTGCTGGCCATAATCAGATGAAGAATAATGAACATTATGATCGTATTGGTGGCGAAACAAATATGTCGAACTTTCCAGGTCAGTGCAATATCCAAGATTTTATGACTTTTATGAATAATTTTGTACGACCAGAACACAATAGGATACAGTGTGATAAAAATATAATACCTGAATTTAATCCTTCTGTCAAAAGTCATAAGATTGAAAAGTGGATTTCAAAGGTTAACGAATGTGCGCTAATCTATGGTTGGTCTGATAGACAGACCGCATACTATGCGTTGCCTAAATTAATTGGACATGCAAAACTTTGGTATGAAAGTTTAACAACGGTCAATTATACATGGCCGGAGTGGCAACAACAATTAAAAGTTGCTTTTCCGTCGGATGTTAACTATGGTTCATTATTAAGTGATATGTTAGAAAGACGGTTAAAATCAACTGAAACGTTAGATGATTATTACTACTCAAAGATGATATTATTGAACGCTTGTGAGATTTCGGGCAAAAAAGCGGTTGATTGTATTATTCATGGCCTTGATGATAGAACAATTAGAGCTAGTGCAACTTCGGCACGTTTTACTCAACCTGAGCAGTTGCTTAAATACCTGAAAGAAATGAACCGTGACAATAGGGAACCTAGATTAATGAAAAATAGGACTGTTATCACTTGTTTAACTTGCAATCAGGTAGGTCACCATGCGAATCAATGTAAAAAACAATTGATGTGCTATAATTGTAAACAGGCTGGACATCGTGTTGCGCTATGTCCAAAACCTTTGATTAAGTGTGAAAAATGTTATAAATTTGGTCATAAAATTGACGAATGTCCTGTAAATAAAGGTACTAAAAATATACTGAACCCTGATAAACGTGTTTGTGCGATTGAGTTACCGTGCGACTCACAGAGCAATTCCAAATTCTACAAATCAGCATATATTAATAAGTCAGACTGTACCACTACATGTTTTATAGATTTTGGCAGTGATTGCACGTTGCTAAGGGAAGATTTAGTTTCAACTCATGGCTTGATCATTGAAACGGGCTCAATCCCAGTCATAAAAGGCATTGGTGACTCACGTATTACACCTATTGGTAAAACTCAAATTTTACTGAAAATTAGTAATGTAGAGGCATTAATTACTGCTTATGTAGTATCCGTTGATCAGTTGCATGTGCCAATCTTAGTAGGACAAAATTTCACAGAACTACCTCATGTACTCGTCATAAAATCGAGTACGTCTTTAGAAATATTAAACCGAGAAATGCCATCAGACTTGCCTAGAATTGATCACGAATTAAATTGTGTTATAAAACTATATTCGAATGATGACATTTCGTTGAATGGAACTAACAAAGTTACATGTCATACTCCTGATTTGACTCACGGCAAATTGTTTGTATCTGGTAGATATCGTTGTAGCGGTTTAGGATGTGAGTATTTCATTCACGAGGGAGTCTACAGCGTTTCTGATAATCTTTGTACGATATTAATAACTTCGTCAAATAAACCTTTTTCTGTAAAAAAAGACGCTCTTTTAGCTCGCGCTGAAATTTGCAAAAACGCCCCAACTGATGATACTCAGAGTTGTTTTCGAATACAAGTAGATACGCAACCAATTACGCGTGATGAAATACATGTTAACCCTAATCTGAGTGAATTAGAAATTAATAGGCTTTACGATTTGATCAGCAGACATCGTGCTACTTTCGCTCAGAATCTATCCGAGCTAGGGTGTACAAATTTAGTAGAAATGGACATTAAACTCACCGACAATACTCCGGTTGTCTATAGGCCATACAGATTAAGCTATAAAGAACGTGAAACTGTACAGGCAATGGTGGGTGAGCTGATACAAAATGATATCGTAGAAGAATCTATTTCCGATTATGCGAGTCCGATACTATTAGTATCTAAAAAGACCGGGGGTCAGCGTCTTTGTGTTGATTATCGGGCTTTAAATAGTCGAACTGTAAAGGATCATTTCCCGCTGCCCCTAATTGAGGATCAAATCGATCGGTTAAGTGGCAGTAAATACTTTTGTACGCTTGATTTAATGAGCGGATATTACCAGATACCGATTAAACCTGAGTGTAGATATCTAACAGCATTCATCACTCCGGATGGCTTGTACCAGTTCAAACGGATGCCATTTGGACTAGCCAATGCGCCATCAGTTTTCCAAAGAACTATGTCAAAAGCATTGGCATTGGCTGGTTCAAATACCAAAGTGCAAAACAAGTTGGCTCTAGCGTATATGGACGATGTTATAATAGTGTCGAAGGACTTTGATGAAGGGCTGAACAAATTAGAGTCAACGTTTAAATTATTAGATGAAGCTAAATTTACTTTAAATATAAAGAAATGTAATTTCTTTCAGACAACCATAGAATATTTAGGATATGAGATTTCAAGTGAAGGCGTCAGGCCAGGTAAATCAAAAATACAGGCTGTGCAAGAATTTCCTACACCGAACAACGTTCACGAAGTGCGCCAATTTATAGGCTTGTCAAGTTATTTTAGGAAATTTGTCAGGAACTTTTCTGTCATTGCAAGGCCCCTCACTGATTTGACAAAAAAAGATCGTGCATGGGAATGGAATTCCGCCCAAGAGGATGCTTTTAACACACTTAAGCAAAATCTAACTGAACGCCCCATTCTCGCCTTGTTTAACCCCATGAGTCAGACTGAGTTACACACTGATGCCAGCAAGATCGGTTTAGCTGGAATACTTTTACAAAGGGAAAGTGACGATGCTCCATTGAGACCAGTAGCTTATTATAGTAGAAAAACTACCATAGACGAGCAGAAGTTTCATGCGTACGATCTTGAGACACTAGCTGTGGTAACGTCGCTAAGCAGGTTCAGAGTTTATCTCTTAGGGATTAAATTTACTATAGTAACCGACTGTAACGCATTGAGGGCAACGTTCTCAAAGCGCGATATCTTATCACGAATAGCCCGCTGGTGGTTAACTCTACAGGAGTACGACTGTAATATTATTTATCGTCCAAACGCTTCCATGGCTCATGTGGACGCGCTTAGTCGAAATCCCATTGATATAGATCACACATCGGATACACTAGGTGAAATCACACGTGTTTTGCACATAACAAAGGAGGATTGGCTATTAAGCGTACAACTAACAGATCCTAAACTTTGTCATATTCGGGACGTTCTTGAGGATGAGAAATATAATGAAATTGTGGACATCAAACAAAATTTTGTTGTCAAAGATAATAAATTATTCAGAAAGGTTAGCGACTAGTAGACTAGTCCTGGAATCCCTAACGAATTTAAAGTCTAGGAACAGGCATTGCACTCGCTCAATATGAGATAAACCACTCACCTGGCAATCCTGGGCTGAACCGGCTTCGAAGCAGCTCTGTCCGTAACTCTTCTGGCTGGCCAGCACTTAAACACCTTAAAACAGTCTGTCGCACACCGGAAAGCACAAATCAAGTCCGTTGGAAGCGCTAATTTGTTAACCTTAACAATGGACGCACACCGAACGCGTCAGCCGCCCGTACCGAGCCGAAAGGTAATGTGTCAAAATGAAGCCTACGCGGGAATACATTTCTACCCGCGTATTTTGACCGCCGTTGGGTTTTGCAGTCTACCTACATATTAAGAGATTACAATGCCTGAACATCCCCCCGCCTAACCAAGCCCGCCTTGGTTCCTAATCTCCTAAAGGTAGCCTACACAATTTAGAAATGGGTCTCAACAGGACGCCATTTTGAGTTTTAACTTCTGCAACGCGTACCACTCCGTCCTTACCGGGTAAAAGTTTAATAATCCGTCCGCGTTTCCAACGCAATGAAGCCAAATTGTCCTCCTTAATTAAAACTAAATCGTCTAATTGCGGAGATTCTGTATGAGAGGTCCATTTATAACGTTGCTGAAGTGTATGAAGATATTCATTTTTCCACCGGTTCCAGAAATGTTGGGTCATTTTTTGTATTCGTTGAAACCGAGATAAACGAGATTCCTTGACGTCTGTAAATGAGTACTCAGGGAGTGCCACTAAAGGCTTGCCGATTAAAAAATGACCCGGGGTTAAAACGTTGAGATCCGTCGGATCCGAACTTAGAGGGCACAACGGACGCGAATTCATCACGGCTTCCACCTTCGTGAAAAACGTTGTAAGTTCCTCGAACGTAAGCCTAGCGTCACCGAGTACACGCCTAGCATGAGTCTTTGCCGATTTAATAGCGGCCTCAAAGAGGCCTCCGTGGTTGGGGCTCGAAGGTGCGTTGAACAGCCACCTTATTTCGCGCTTAATACATTCCCGATCAATGTCCGATTGATTGTTCCGAATAAATGAGTATAACTCCTTTAAATACTTGCTCGTGCCCGTATAATTCGTTCCACAATCCGACCGCAATAGGTGCGGAAGTCCACGCCGAGATACGAAACGCGTAAACGTCGCAACAAAAGCTTCAACCGACAACTGAGAGACAATTTCCAAATGTACCGCTTTAGTACTTAAACAAACAAAAATACAGAGAAAACATTTCTCAATTTTTGAATTTCGAAGATTGCTCGATTTTATATAGAAAGGGCCCCCAAAATCAGTCGCCGTACCGACAAACGCTCTCTCGCTTATAACACGATCCGAAGGTAAGTCCGCCATGTATGGTTGAACTGGTCTAGGCTTCGCCATGTAACACCGTACACATTTGAACGTCACGTGACGTGTTATCCGCCGAGCCGAAACTATCCAATAAGTCCAGGATAAAATAGATTCAAGGGTATTTGCGCCGACGTGGCAATATACCTTGTGATAGTGTGTTACTAAAAGTTCCGTAAACCGATCCTTGCCAGGTAGTAATATAGGATGCCTAGCATTGTAAGGTAACTCGGACGCATCAATTCGACCGCCGACCCGAAGTAAATTATTTGTATCCAAAAACAAATTTAACCGCCGTAATGAATTTTTAATAGGTTTATTTTCCTTAATTAATGCGATTTCCGCTTCATAATGCCGAGTTTGAACCAACCGAATTAAACATGTAGTAGCGTCTCTACGCTCCGAAACCGAGATGTGATTAGGATTACGTCCATCCGTAACTCTACAATACCGTAAGAACCGTAATAAATAAGCAGTTACATTAACTAATTTCTCGAAAGAACTGAACCGATCAATCAAATCGAAGTCCTCATCTACAATTCCAATGTTAACCGTGACAGCCCGCAATCCGGGTAACATGTCTGCCGGGAAGTCCGAGCACTCGCCGGGCCATCGCGCTGGCGCGCTCTGCAGCCAGCGTGGCTCCCACCACAGAGGGTGCCGCAACAACTCGCACGCCGTCGTGCCACGCGACGCCACATCCGCACAATTTAATTCACTAGGTACATGCCGCCATGTAATATTTACCCGAGAAGATATTATTTGTGAGACTCGATTTCCTTCATAAACTTGTAATCTATGAGGTGGAGTCCTTAACCATGCTAAAACGATAGTGCTGTCGCACCAAGCCACTATCTCATTTAACCTAATGTCGCGTTCGAACGAGGAAGCGACATGGTTAATAAGAGTGGTTAATAAGGCCGCACCGTTTAATTCCATCTTGGGAATGGTGTGTTTTGTCTTTAATGGTGCTAAGCGGCTTTTCCCCATAATTAACCGCACAAGAACCGTACCATCCGCACTAACCGACCGCAAATAAACAACAGCCGAATAACCGAGTGATGAACCATCACAAAAACCGTGTATCGCATATTCAATATTTTTATCTAATTTCAAACATCTAGGTATTGATACCTGACACAGATGAGGTAAGTCCGACAATATTTCACGCCACCTTTGTACTATTTCTATTGGTGCCGGAGCGTCCCATTCAACTTTTCGTGAATTGTTAAAACTACCGAGAAGATTTTGTAATAACAATTTAATTTTAAACACCACGGCGCAGACCCATCCCAAAGGATCATGTAAACGCGCCACCAAGGATAAAATACTTCGCCGAGTAATAATACCGTCCTCCGGTAGGTTTAGCCGATAAGTAAAACAATCATTTTTCGGATCCCATTGGATACCTAAAACCTTAATGAACCCAGAACCATCCGAATCGGGTTCAAAAGAACGGGGCGTCTCGAGATGATCTAAAGGCAACCCGTTTAAAATTCTTGGGTCATTCGAGGCCCATTTCCGTAATTGGTACCCAGCCGTATTCATGAGCGATATCAACTCGTCCCTCAAGGCTATCGCGTCATCCAGATCGTCGGCTCCGCCGTTAAGATCATCGACGTAACTATTATGACGTAACAGCTCCGCCGCGCGAGGATAACTAATTTCCTCGTCATTAGCTAACTGATGCAAACACCGAATAGCAACAAAAGGGCTCGATTTTAAACCGTAGGTATTTGTAGTTAACTCATAAATAAGTAACGGTTCGTTCGGTGACGATCGCCAGTATATAAGTTGATATTTTCGATCGTCCGGATGTATCCATGTTTGCCTAAACATCATTTTTACGTCAGTAGTAAAAATATACCGTGGTAACCGAAAATTGATAATTATCTGAGTAATATCGTTTTGTAGCCGAGGTCCCGAAAATAAACAATCATTAAGTGACACAGCTGTACTTGTTTGAACACTTCCATCAAACACTATTCGTATTTTCTGTGTGTCTCCCGATTTTTTGAAAACACCATGATGAGGCAAAAAATAGTGTTCTTCTCCCGACCCAACATCAAAGTTAGAAACCGCCATATGACCGAGTTTCAAATATTCCGACATAAATTGTACATATTTATCGCGATAATCCGGTTGCCGTTTCATACGCCGTTCTATAGCCAAAAAACGTCGCAAGGCAGTTTCGCTAGAATCACCCAACCGGGGATGATCTGGTGTGAGAGGTAAACGAACAATATATTTACCATCTGCACCACGTGATGTTGTTGCTGTGAACATGTTTTCACATTCAATATCCGTCGGGTTCTTGACAGCCGCCGACGGCGGTTCCTCCGACCGCCAAAACCGTTCAACTGCTTCGAGAAGCGTAAGGCCCACATTTTTATTATTTGCTTCCGAGTCATACGAATACACCGACCGAGACGGACCGAATATGGCGTAATCAAAAATGGTACTAATTGCACATAGGCCACCACCCAAATCAACCTTATCACCATTTAAAATTTGACCTAATATGTCGCATCCGAAAATAACGTCGACATGCCTCATATCATGAGCGCCGCCCGTAAGTTTAACCGTGCCGCCGGGTAATGTTAGCCTATGCGCCAAATATGAAGTAGGCTTCTTTAATACAACCGCCGTAACCGATAATAAACGTTTGTCCGATTTTTCCGATTTAAAGTGAAACTCAACAATATGAGTGCCGTCATTATTCCGTACTCCGCCGATACCTATTAAAGGCGTTTTATTGTAATGTCGCCTCAACCCTAAACACGCCACGAAATCGCTTCGTATTATGCTTGTCTGGCTACCAAGGTCCAGTAGGCCCAGACACTGTATGAAATTACCGTTCGCCGATTTTACGTCAATCAATACCGTAGGCAAAATAACATTATCCGCTAATTGTGGTACCGAGCCGACATTACAATACTGTAATTGCTATTGTTGAGAACGCGACTTACGCATACGATACGCATCCGGACTATGCGATTGCCGCGAATAAGTTGGCTCCCGAATTCCTAGTTCCGTCCGGCGGTGATTCTCGCGCTCCCGAACGTTGCGAGATAAATTATCGCCCTCATAATTGTTATGACTTAATTTCCGTGACCGAGAGTCTATACCGTCATCCGAGCTCGCATATTGTTTACGTGTTTGAACCGGTGAACGTCTGCCGCCGGTGCAGTCGTTATCGCGTTGTGAAGCAACCATTGCCTGCCGCGAACGCTGTTCATTTGCAGCGGGCGAAGCCGAACGAGAAATGGACATAGTACAAACTAATTTATTATGACCGATATTTCCGCACCGATTGCATGGTACCTGTCGGGTGCATGCGGCCGCAGAATGCCCTCCGAAGCATTTAAAACATAATCCGTTATTTTTTACATATTCCTTCCGATTATAATTAGACATATTCCCGAACTTATAACAATTATTTAAAGTGTGACCCGATAATTGACAATAAAGACAGCTAGCGGTTTTGCCGGAAATATACCTACGATTATGGTTAGACCATTCCGATTTATTGTAATTATTATTATTATTACGTTCCGTTACATGTGCTGTGCGCGCGGGTTTGCGCACCTGTTCCGCATAGGACAATATGGGCTCCGAGTTAGCCGTATCAATTAATCGACATTCATTTTGCAAGAACTCAGTTAATTGATCAAAAGTGGGCAATTGCAAGTTATTACCGCCGTAAGATTGTTCAAACCGTGTTTTAATGTCAAGAGGTAATTTTGTTAAACTTATATGTAACAAAATATAACTCCATTCGTCCGTTGGGAGACCGAGATTCTTCAAAGCCCGCGTTGATTCCAATAATGGATTTAAGATTTTTGTTCTAAGACCCGAACTCTTATTTAATACCGGTAAATGTAAAATCCGAGAAATGTATGAATCCGCTTGCAGCCGTTTATTTTCATATCTACCTCTCAGAATGTCCATAGCCGTGTCTAATGAACTATCCACCATAGGTAGGTGCCGGATCAAAGCCTGGGGTTCCTTTTCAACGTTTGAAAATAAGTAGTGGAATTTTTCCGTTTTAGAGATGTCCCTACGTGATAACACTAATGACGTAAACAGACTTATAAAACTCGTCCAGGAAAATACATCGCCGTCAAAGGAAGTCAGGTTTATCCGTGGCAAGCGTGATGATGCAACACTTTCCGTAGGTAAATGTGTGCCATCCAAGCTGGGACAACCGATGGCCACCGCATCGAGCTGGTTGTACACCTCCGTGGCCTCCCTATACTTCTCATCGTAGGTAGCAACCGTTTCCAAATCCAAAGTTAAAATCTCTTCATACGCTCCCGTCAACGCCTTAAAATATTCCTCTAACTTACGTAACCGAGCCGATACTACACTAGAAGCGTAACTTTTACTATTAATAATCTGCAAGGTGTTTTTGAACCAATCATACTTAATTTTAAATTTACTTTCCACTAACTTAGTAGCCATTATAACCGAAAACCGTTTATCAGAAAACCGAAATGTAAGAAATTACGAATTAACTTCGTACTAAGAACAAAGAATGTACCGTTACAAAATGGCTGCCCTAACTAAACTCGCTATCTTTTGGGAATCCAATCCGAGGTCGATGGACCAAATTTTATGTTCGCGTAACAGAACCCTTCGATAAACTCTGTAGTAGACTAGTCCTGGAATCCCTAACGAATTTAAAGTCTAGGAACAGGCATTGCACTCGCTCAATATGAGATAAACCACTCACCTGGCAATCCTGGGCTGAACCGGCTTCGAAGCAGCTCTGTCCGTAACTCTTCTGGCTGGCCAGCACTTAAACACCTTAAAACAGTCTGTCGCACACCGGAAAGCACAAATCAAGTCCGTTGGAAGCGCTAATTTGTTAACCTTAACAATGGACGCACACCGAACGCGTCAGCCGCCCGTACCGAGCCGAAAGGTAATGTGTCAAAATGAAGCCTACGCGGGAATACATTTCTACCCGCGTATTTTGACCGCCGTTGGGTTTTGCAGTCTACCTACATATTAAGAGATTACAATGCCTGAACAGCGACAATGAGCTAAAGTGGGTCGTGCCAAAAGGAGCGCGATGGCAAATTTGTCGACAAAATCATGATGACATAGGTCATTTTTCGGTAGAAAAGACATTGTCCAAAATTAAAAAAGATTTCTGGTTTCCGAAAATGAAAAAGTTTGTTTCAAAATATGTAAACTCGTGTGTTGCGTGTGCATATGGAAAGGCACCATCGGGAAAGAAGGAGGGATATCTCCATCCCATCCCCAAAGTAGACAAACCTTTTCATACAGTGCACGTAGATCACCTAGGTCCTTTTGTCAAGAGCACACGGGGATACTGCTATTTGCTTTTAGTTGTGGATGGCTTTACAAAATACTGTTTCTTGAAACCTCTGCGTAACTTAAAGTCTGGACTTACTATCATGGCACTACATGATATATTCACGTCGTTTTGTTTCCCTAAGAGACTTATTTCAGACAGGGGAACATCATTTACTTCGGAGGAATTCAAAAAGTATTGCGATAAGGAAAACATAAAACACATTTTAAACGCAGTTGCTTCACCTCGATCCAATGGCCAGGTAGAGCGCTATAATCGAACTGTATTGAGCTCTCTTTGTGCTTACGCCGGAACGCATGGAGAGAATAAATGGGATGTAGATTTAGGCAGGATCCAGTGGGGTCTTAATAATACCTTGAACAAAGGTATCGGAAGAACTCCAGCTGAAGCTCTTTTTGGGCAAAATATGTGTCATGGCGGTGAAAATTTGTTTAATAGTATATTCGAAAATACAAGGACGCGAAGTGAAGATATTAATGAAATTAGGGCTGATATTAGTAAACATATACAGAATGATCAAGAACAACAGAAAAATAGATTTGATAAAAATCGAAAGAAACCGAATACTTACTCTATTGGCGATCTGGTAAAAATCCAAAAACAGGCTGGTCAAAATGAGGGACAAAGTAAAAAGCTCTTACCCGTATTTTCAGGACCATATCGAGTAACTAAAATTCTCGACAACGATAGGTACGAAGTGTCAAGTATACCAGGCTCATCTATTGGCAAGAAAAAATACTGTAATGTCTGGGCCGTCGATCAGATCCGACCGTGGATTGGTGCACATATTAATGATCTTAGTTCCGCGTCAGAGAGCGAAACTTAAATAGATATATATAATAATAATACTGATAACTACGAGAATTTTACTGGTGTTTTGTTTTGTAACTCGAGTTCATTGAAGAAAATGATTGTTCAACAACAATCAACATAGTATCAAGAAATTGTTATTACGCGTGCAAAGTTTATTTTTTTAAATGATGAAGACGATGGGTGGTTAATGACTGGTAAAGTCCACGGTACAGCTTATGCTGGAAGTCGTGGGTGACCACCATTGACGAATATTTATATGCATTTCCGATAATAAGCATAGTAGGGCTGGAAGACGATGGGTGGTTAATGACTGGTAAAGTCCACGGTACAGCTTATGCTGGAAGTCGTGGGTGACCACCATTGACGAATATTTATATGCTTTTCCGATAATAAGCATAGTAGGGCTGGAAGACGATGGGTGGTTAATGACTGGTAAAGTCCACGGTACAGCTTATGCTGGAAGTCGTGGGTGACCACCATTGACGAAGCTCTCGGTGCAGCCTTGCTTCTTGCATGGGGTGGAAGATGTGATTGGTCGCTAATAGGTTGCGGATGAAGATCACATTGCATCTCATGTGGACAATATCCGCTCAATTGCTTTTGGTAAATACAGCTTCCTGTCAACGCTCTTATTTAATTATGTAAATAAAGTTCATTTTCAATTTCGAAGCAAGTGAGTGGATAGGTTTAGGTTGAGAATTGATGAATGGCCGAAATTCACAAATTCTCATTAAATTTTAACATGTACATATCGTCTGGTGGCGGCCAGCGCTCACTAAGATTTCCTCGACTGCTGTTTAAATACTAGTATTTAGTTAGTGGATTGACACTGAGATTTCGTTTAAAAGGTAGTTGTTACGTGGTGAGTTTTGGTGTTCGACAGACGATGTTTACTTAACGATTTGTTTGAGGACAAACACTTTTCATCAGGAAGGCCGATTGTTAGATATTTGGTTATCACTCTACTTATACATGGTAACACCACAAGGAAATGTAGTGTCTAATAGTTGCCTTCTTTATGAATACTTTTTTGTAAAACTATTACTTTAATAAATTTATTAATTGTTAACATTTGTATTTAGGATTTCACGTTACCGACATGTTAATTTAAATAGTACTTTAATTATTCAAAATGTTTCTGGACGAATTGTCAGCGCCATTGCTATAAAAAAATAGACAGAGGACCCGCCAGAACTGTTGTGACGTTTGATAGAGAATAAGGTTTTTGTTGTGAAAATATACTCTTAAATACAAAAATTAAGAAGATATCCAGTTTTTCTATTAAAGGACGCCCCACCTTTCAAAATTAACACAAAAGTCGAAACTAGGAAAGGTAACATAGGCAAAGGAATAAAAACGGGCACTCCCCTTTTGTAGATCTTCTCGAAAACACGTCGACGATGCACGTCCAAGGTCGGGTCCCTCGGTTTCCTTTGTCTGCTAGCTCCAGAACGTTCGATGCGCAAAGCGGTACTTGTTGCTATGCGTTGCGCGTAGATATTATAGACTGCCTAAACGACTATATCGTTGTTTCTCAGCAGTCCTGTCACGGTCGCCAATTTCTTGTAGGAGATTATGTACAAGAATGAAAACTAAAGATTATGAATCAAGTCCTGTCACGGTCGCCAATTTCTTGTAGGAGATTATGTACAAGAATGAAAACTAAAGATTATGAATCAAGTACGTTTATGTAAAAAGTAAACGTATGTATACAGAAAGGTATATCGATAATGTACGCGAGTGTCTTGGCCGCCGCCGTGAGAGCAAGTGAAGTCAGGTAGGGGAAGCGCCCTCTCCGCGCCCGCGCACACCCCGCGGTCGCCCTGCGCGTTGTCGTAGACAGGCACCATGGCCCCACAGACAGATTTTAAAAACACATCAGGTCAGTCGTTAACTTGTCACTACGATTCCGATATAGTGTTCTATTCTATTTTTTTTTTTTAAATGGCAACCGGTCACAGTTAAGCGACCATTACTGCCAATGTCTCGTTGCCAATCGCACTCGGCGACTAGATAGAGGATTGATACCACGTTGTACGGTGAGTTGATAAAATCGTGCTTTTTGTAAAGTGATAGCGATTTACAAAAAACCACACGGACTATCGGGCCCTGACCCAGGAAGGGCTATGTACGCTTCAAGTTGAATTTTTCATTAGCTATTCACACATTCGTTTGATCACTGCACAATACGCTATCAATACTACACATTGAACGACAAAAATGAATAAATAACGAACAACAAAACCTAAACGCATGCGGCCATCTTAAGTCACGGACCGGAAACCCCGATATAGTGTTCACTAATAAAAGTGTAGCGAGATGCTGGGGTACACTTGAGTCGCACTTATTCAGTTTAGTGGGTATTTGTCAAAAAAAAGTATTACCCCTACCCTCCAAGTAAAAGTTGAATATTGCGTGATCGAAATTAACAATCATTTGAAACCAAGTTTATTGCACGTTTTTCTAACGATTGTTTACGTAGTAATATAATATGAACGGACGCGAAAATTTGCTAAAGAGATTTAGTGTTGGGACCTATACGCAGTTTTTCTTATTAAAGTTTAGGATGTAAACATTGCGCTATTGATGGTGCATTAATCATACTGCAGTACTTGCGACCGCGTTAATAATCTACCCTCTTTACATGATTTTCCAATCGTTCTGTAGAATTGAATTTGTTTAGGGACGTTCTCAAAATATTTGCACCGCTGCGATAATTTTGCATTTTTTTTTAAAGTTGCGATTTCTTCTTTTATTTTTCATAGGATCGCTAGAAATATATTCAGACAATTGATATCACGTCGAGGGAAGTAGTTAAATTGAATAGCTTAGAAGATATAGGTGTTTGAAATTTTAGGTCGACAGGTGAAAGACATCGATGTCAGGTAAACGACATTTGTTACCAGGTTATCGACAATGGGTGCAGGTTTGCGACAAATATGTTCCAACTTAACTGAATTTGTTAGCAGGTTAACGACGACGGTTGCAGGTAAATGACATTTTAAATAAAACCTACGTTGAACTGTCAACTAGTGTTTTTTTGATTGTTTTTTATTTTTATTTTTTCCTTATGTTAGTAATTTGCATAAAGAAAACAAGCATTTAATTCTTATCTCATAGGACATTTCTCAGGAGGTTTTTTGAAGACTGTACAATCCAGAAAGGTCACAACCGGCAAAAAGATGCAAAATTCAAGCATACCCACGTAATTTTATAAATTTCTTATGAAGGTTCAACAGCGAATCATTTAAATAACGTTTCTGCATCCTAATGCTGCCTGTTTTGAGATATTGTTTCTTATCCGCTGAGTTACCTCCTGCTGTTTTCGTCATCTCCGAGGAATTCCTTCACATCTGATTACCAGAAAGCCTTCGGCTGCGATAGGTGGGATAAGCTATGGGAGGTATTGCCTGAAGCTGCCAGCACATCTGGTAGCACTTTATAAAGCCTTTACGAGTCTGGATACGGAATGGTAACGATAGGAGATGTCACATACAAGAACTTTAAGTTCCGGAAAGGCGTACGACAGGGATGCTTAATATCCCCAATACTATTTAACAGATATGGAACCCTTGAAGGTACATGGTAGACATCGCCTATTTTGCATCACCCGAAGCAGAAGTGGCCCAACTTTTGGAATGACTCAAAACAACCAGCCTCAGAATGGGTCTCGATATTAATTAAAAAAAAGACCAATCTGATGATAGTCGACCATTTTACTAGTCGACCAAGTACTAACCTGCTTCAAGAGTTTAAACTGTTGATCGCTTCCAGTACCTTGGCTCTATTGTCACAAGTAGAGGCACATGTAAACCAGAAATTCACAGACGAATCGGAATGGCCAAAACAGCGATGAACCAACTCGGCCAAAATATAGAAAAATAGAAACATGCCTAACCGGACTAACATTCACCTCGTCTGTGCACTTGTCTTCTCCATATTTCTTTATGGGGCTGAGACCTGGACGCTCAAAGCCGCTGACAGGCAGAGGATTGATGCTTTCGAAATCTGGTGCGGGCGCCGCCTGCTAACGATTCCTAAGACAGCTTAAAAGTAAAATGGAATACTCAAACTAAGCTATTTCGGTAATATATATGTTTTTATAACAACGAAACATAAGTTGAGACACGGCGAGTGACCGATAAAACCTGGTTTTTAAATAATTTTGTATTAGTGTTTAAATAATTGTCGTTCGCCTGCCGTATGTGTCGTTCACCTGTTTTTTTATAGACAAGTGAACGACATACAGGAGATGGACAAAATGACAGTTATGTCATCAAAACAAATAAAGAATTTCGTTGATGAACTGCATATTTATACACATAAAAGTAAACCATACTTTACGCGTTATAAGTTAAAATGAATGCAATAGTACACACGTCAACCAAAATATGGAAGGCAGAATATAGACTACATACCCATTACAAACTCCCGCTCGCGTAAGTGTATGTATCATATTTTTTTAGTAGAGCACACTGACGACGTGTCACTCGGAACAGTGTTAGGTGGCAACTGAAGGTCTCGATTTATGCGGGGTGAGGCAGGGGAAACGTAATAGTAGTCGCACAATTGTAATGTTTGTCTCATGACAAGTGAACGACAAAAAATGGCGTGGACAAACTTAAAATGCAAATAATTCGCAACATAAGCATAGTATTATTATGCGATATGTTAGTATTTAATCCTCATCATATATGAAAATAAAATGGAGTACTGAACTCTAGCTAAGTCGGTACTGTATATGGTTTTATTACAACGAAACATGAGTGCCTCGCGTTGGGACACGGCAAGTGACCGACAAAACCTAGTTTTAAATCGTTTTTTTTTCTATTAATATACTTTAGTTTTAAATAAAAACATTTGGCCTCTATGTAAAAAGTGTCTATCGATATGTGTAGATAATTGTATATTTAAAATAATGCGGTGTAAAAAACTTCTTCTAAGACAAACCTGTTGACAGGTGGCGGTGCAAATATTTTGAGAACGACCCTTTACATCTCGAATAGTTTCTTACATAGTGTACTTTAGCTTTAGCTGGTGTATAGTTTAGCGTCTATAACTTCTATAAGAACTGGTGAGCTTGAGATTTGTTTAAACGATCCTAATGTTACTTTTAAATGTAGTAATCGCTATACCCTAAAATATTTAAACTGGAGACATTAATAGGATTAGGAAAATATTGGGACACAAGAGTTTGAAATTGAAGTTTGTTTTTATCATTAATGTTTCATAATCGGTAAAGCCTTGGTAATCCAAAAATTATTATACAAAGTAGGCTTGTTATTAAAGTGCAAATAATGATGTAATTTAAATCTTTTCTTGTATCTACGTCGTGGATTAGATGTTGACATTAACGTATTCTAATTAAAGTGTAACTTGGTAGATTGATTTGAATTTCCTTTTTTGTTGGATTTAAAGTCAGAATGACCGGCTTAAAAAGATGCCCGAGGGGCAAGTACCCATTAACTTCAATGATTCTGAGAATCCTGAATTGGCGGAGTCAGATTGATAACTTTACCATGTTGGTAAGTGTCCTCTAGAGTCGCAGCTATGAAATCACAGGGCTGATTTCATGTCTCACATAAAACCACAGGGATGGTTATATGTCGAGTGACCACAGGGATGGTTGTATAGGCAACAGGGATAGCCGGACAAAGGAGGCACTGTATCCAATATTTTTAATTATTGTAAAAAGTGGTATTTTTTATTAATGGGTGCTTGTTCTTGAACTATTGATTTGTATCAGATGTCTTTCTTCTTACTTGCTACTTGATACTTGTTGCTTGGGATACTGTGCTTGGTGTTTTTGTTTCAGGAGAAAATATACGCGACCTAAGCAGCTAACAGCGAATCCATGAGTCGTATGCTTCAACTGCCACGGTACGAATCGTGACGGAAAGAATTGCCCGACTGCCAGCGACAGGGCGACTTTACTGAGATGAGAGTTGACGTGTATGGCATCAACACACCATATGAGGCAATCTGGTGAGGAGTTTTCATTTTATTGTGATTCGGTTGCCGAGTGATCGCTTATATGGAAGAGTTGATTTCCAATAAGTTCCATGGCAAACGGTTTTATAATTCAGTGACTATGTATGACGTGTACCAGTCTAGCTAAACTTGTTAGTACTGTGCAGTAAATCGAGTTACTGAAGTGAGCCTATTAGAAATGTTGACATGAAGTATATAATTGTAAATTGAAAGACCCTTTGCGATAAACTTAAATTCCGAACGTGCGCGTACTTGCACGATAGGTTGAGAGAAATGCTAGGGAGCTATGTACCATTTGAAGTAGTCAAACAAGATAGTGAGACTGATAGGGAGGTTCTCAAATCGGTTGGTCGACCATACCAGTCACTTCACCGTATCCGTAGTCCGGTAGAAGTCGGCATCTGCTCTGAGCAGTCCGTGGATACGCGGTGCGCGGTAAGTGCTGGCGGAGGTCGGGTCTCTCGCAGAGACGGTAGAGTCACAGGGTTGACTCGGCGATCGAGATACCTGTTTTGCCGAATGGATTTTTGTTGATTTAAATGTTTTGATATTGTCAATAAGGCGAACCGTAAGGAAGTTAAATGGTGGTACATGGTTCCTCATGTGTTTTCTAATGTGTTTTCTAAGGTAGAAGTGGTAAATAGCTAGTTTGTTTCACAACAAGTAACGTTGTAGTACAGTCGCATTTAAAACGTATTGCACTATTGAAATGTTACAATGTACAATTGGTTATTGGTTGGTATCCTACATACCATAATTCGATTTGTATCTTTTGAAATATTGCGGTTATAAAACAAAAACTTTCACTTAGTTGTCAAAATGATTTATGTGATATTTTTAGTTTTGGTGTCAGTAACGATTTGATGCGAAAGGAAAGATAAAGTTTTTGTTTTGTCTTACCATTTTGACGTGTTTGTCAGGAGTGACCGTGTGGATACTGTTTTGGTTGTTGTTTGTTTCAGAGCAACACACGAGGACGTGTGTCATCGCAGGATGGCCGTGTCGGATATGGTCATGAGTATGGAAGCTCAACGAACCAGCGCGCCATTGGAAGGCGACAGTAGCGCCCCCTTGAACCTGTTTTGGCGCGCTAGACAGAGTCTTGGCGGTTCACTCAGCGAACGCCGACCACACTTCACTTTGGGTCACCGTCGAGTGCACTGCTGCCTTGGAACTACTATTCTGTTCGAGACTTCGATAACCTAGCTTACAGACCTCTGTGTCAGGAACTGTTATTTTGTGCTTCATTGTATAAGGAATAAATCAAGTTAATTGTATCTGAAGTGTTTCATCTCGCTCTAACTATCTCCTCGTCCACAAATATGTCGAATAGCTCATCTAATGTGCCACACACCGCACCCGGCCATCCAGACCCCTATTCCCGACAGATATTTATGTCATTTTTATTATAATTATAAAACAGTAGTGATACTAGTGATTATAAGTTTAATCTTACTCTATGTCGTTACAGGTCACACGGTGAACAAAGTTTGGCAAGATCCAGAAGTCAAGTCATCTCGGCAAGCTTTTCTAGAGGGGCTTACAACCGGGCTTCGAGCTCCGTCAGGAAAGGGAAGGCGGCTTATTATTTCTCACATCGGCAGTGAAGATGGTTTTTTGGAAGACGGACTCCTGTTATTCGAATCGAAAAAAAATACTTACGACTACCACAAAGAAATGAACTCGCAGCACTTTGAAGAGTGGCTGACAGGTATTCTGCCGAGGCTGAAGCCAAACTCTGTCCTTGTTATAGACAATGCCCCATATCACTCCAAGAAACTAGAACTTGGCCCCACAAAAAAATGGAATAAGGGCCAAATTATTGAGTGACTGCAAGAGAAAAATGTGTCATGTGACATGAGTATGGTGAAGACAGAGCTGATGGACTTGGTGGACAAAGAAAAACCAAAATATGATAAGCGGGCAGTTGATGAACTAGCGGCTGCCCACAATGTTATAGTTTTAAGACTGCCCCCTTACCACTGTGAACTAAACCAAATCGAATTGGTATGGATACAGGAAAAGGGGCATGTTGACAAAAATAATAAAACCTTTAAAATGGCAGACATAAAGTCACTCTTCGAAGAGGGGTTGCAACTGGTGACACCAGAACACTGGCGGTCTTGCATAGACCATGTGATTAAAATTGAAGATAAAATGTGCGAACTGGACCACTTAATAGATGATGTTGTGGAACCTTTTGTTAAAGACATAAATGAAGATGAATTGAGTGATTCAGACATCTATACTATTATAAAATCCTAAATTTGTACTGAAAATAAATTTTCTATGGAGGGAGGTCATGATTTCAGGAAAAATCTCGATAGCGTGATGCAGCCGGATAGTTGTTTTGTATGGACACGCTTCGCCGTGCCAACCTGGCGCCATCTGTTTTCAAAAAAACCGTTGTCCTCGCATCACGCCGAAACGGCTGGATAAAAAGTTACCAATTTTGGTACAGGAATAGCTGAACATCCAAAGATGGTTATAGGATACTTTTTATTATGATTAATATTTATCTCTGAAAACATAAATTCCATGAAATATTTTCCTTACAATGTGTAACCTTATAATGACAGCGATTGTGATTTTGAATTTAGAACGACGCGACCCCCGCGTGGTTCTTACGTGTACAAAAACTAAAAAGTATGAATTCGACATAATACCTCCGCGCGGCCCACCGGTATTCTAACAATAAGGTTAAGGTTGTATGAGGCGTTGAGTTACGGAAACCGTCTTAGTTAGATAGAAAAGATGGCGCCAATTATCGACCAACACAGACGAAAATATGAGTGCAATGTTCGTTGTAAATTGTCTCATGCTCAAAAAAAAACATACCTACATTTCTTTAAAAACACAATTTGCGACAATAGGAACTAATGCTCTTTTATTGAATATGCAATTATTATTCTTCTGTAGTTTGTAAGTATTGACCATAAAAAAGCCTGGAGACGCAATAAAGAATGTTAATGAATAAAACAGATTTTTTTATGCTATTTTATCGAGTGTGATTGAAATAAAACAATTTCGAATCAATTTAAGTAAATTAAATACATTTCTAAATATGTTTTACCAACCAACATTTAAAACATTAGGCGCAAATTTTGGTATTGTTTGTGTTTGGCCTAACTTACTAATAAGGTAGCGAAATGTATAATAAACGATAAATATACGATATATTTAGCCACAATTTTGCTTCTATGTAGTTTTTTTATATATAAAATCTATTCAAAATAATAAATATGTCATTCTTTATTTTTAACGGTGTGTTGAGATTTTGTTCTCAACTACCCAATTTTCCGCTAGATGGCGTTGTTACTTTGACAAAATCTCCATACTATCGGCTGCATCGCGCTGTTAAGATTTTTCCTGAGTTAATAACACCAGCTCCATACAAAGATGCGCCCCTCGACACGGTACCCGAGAGTCGATGCACGTCGTTGCGTGCCTGTGACCACGATTCGGCACAAGCTAGGGTGTAGCTGTGATAGTGATGGTTAACCTGGACTTCGAGAATTACGACCGAAGTTGTTGAATATTGATCGCATACAAAAGTAAGCAGCAGTGTATCAGTTATTGAGAGTTGCTGCTCGACAATGTATGCATTTTGTATTAAAAACAACCATGATTCGAGACAAGACAAAATCATTAAATTTACAATGTAGAAAGGATTTCACCTAGCCGGGATTTGAACCCAGAACCACTAAGAAACTACTGTAATAATAACCGTGTCATCTCATGCATTTTCCTTTGCTTCCTTATTCATAATACCACGGATAACAAAACAGTGAGGCCATCACGTATCCGTTCAGTGGTGCTGTCGCCATTATTGACGTACGCGATTGAGTTAAGTTGACACCTGAATCTTATGGCGTTACTTAGGAAATTATTATGACAGGTCATATTATTAGTAACATTGTAGATGAAAATAATTTATTGTCATCTTAATAGATGTCGTTAATATATGTTCAGGTAGTACTATGAGCAAATAATTTTTCAAGGTGCTTTGAATAGTTTAAAACAATAAATATTAAAAATGATATCTATACTATTATAAAAACCTAAATTTGTACTGAAAAAAAAAAAAAATCTATGGAGGGAGGTCATGATTTCAGGAAAAATATTGATAGCGTGATGCAGCTTGATACTTAGTTGTTTTGTATGGACACGCGTCGCCGTGCCAACCTGGCGCCATCTGTTTTCATAAAATCCTTTGTCCTCTAATCACGCCGAAATGTCTGGACGGATTTTAACCATTTTTGGTACAGGGATAGCTGGACATCCGAAGATGGTTATAGGATAGTTTTTTTCCGTCTACGGTAAAGAAAAAAATACGCGAATGAAGTCGTGTGCATCTCATAGCGTCATCCATCAGCGTCGTGAATTTGAATTTAGAAACACGCGTACCCCGCGGGGGGTGGCCTGCGCTACCCACCGTGGGACAATAGCTCTGAGGTTGGACGAGTCGCCGAGTTACGGACACCGGGGCAGTAGATGGCGTTAGTGGTACACGAAATGATCATTTTATGAAACAAAACTGAACACAATTTTGTTATTATTAATTTCGCGATGCAACAATGGGAACTACCACTCTATTATTGCATTTAAATTCATGTATTTACTCAGTAGTTTATAAATATTGACCCTCTTTTCATAAACGTACTGAGACGCGGAGAAAATTTGAAATGAATAAATAAGTTGTTTTTTACTTTCTTGAGAGACAATAATCAAAATAAAATTATTTAAAATCAATTTTAACCTTTGACGTATAAATATTTACGGAAAGTTAATGAAATATGATACGCGCATAAGTGCTACCAGTAGCGCCATCTGTGAGCTTTAAACAGTAGTTTTCCCCGAGGTGCCGTCCGCAGCAGAGTTTTCGCAATGGCGAAGTGAGTGGATTGGTGTGGGAGTGGAATTTGTGTATTGTGTTACTAGCTTTTACCCGCTGCGCTCGCGTTATAACATACGTTCACTATATTACTACGTCTACTACGACCTCTTACACAAATTTGAAGTATAATGAGTGATACATTTAAATGTTATTTCTATGTACAATTAATTTCTTTAATTTTAATACAGCTGATGCAAAGTTTAAGTTGACAGCTCGAGGGCCGTTCAGCGTCAGTATGTGTTTAGACAAAATATAAAATATCTCAAACAACGTTTGATTAAACTTTTAAGTATTTCTAAAGAGATGGTGACTAACAGCGACGGGAGGCAATAAGAAAAAACAATATCTTACAACGGAAAAAAGAAAGCAAAGCTGATGAAACTTAAGCAATACGAAGAGATGGTATCGAAAAAAACGGGGGGCTCGGGGGGCGGAGCCCCCCGCTCTAACAAAATACTACATGCTAAAACTGAAAAATTCAAGTAGCTTTGATGAAAGGCTAAGTTACCTGTAGATATATGGTGATCAAGAAAAAACAAAAACCTAAAAGGCTAACAAGAAAGCAAGTCTCATCAGAGAATTTAAGTAACCTGAAAAGATAGTGAACTAAAATGGCTTAGTGCTCGCATTAAGAAAACACAAAATCTTAAAACGGAATCGGGAACGCAAGTCTGATCAAACTTTAAAGGATTCTAAAGAGATGGCGACCCAACCAGACGGGAAGCACGAAGAAAAAAACAATATCACATAACGGAAAGAAGAAAGCACGTCTGATGAAACTTTTAAATAACACGAAAAGATGTTATTGAAAAAAAATGTATAACATGCTAAAACAGAAAAATAAAGTAAATCTGATGATAGGCTAAGTTACGTGTAGATATGGTGATCAAGAAAACATAAAACCTTCGCTAACGAGAAAGCAAGTCTGCACAACTTTTTGAGTAACCCGAAAAGATAGTGAACGATAATGGCATAGTACTCGCATTAATGAAACGGAAACAAGAAAGCAGGTTTGACCAAACTTTTAGGTATTCTAAAGAGATGGTGACTAACAGAGACGGAAGGCACTAAGTTAATTATATCGCAACACGGAAAGAAAAAAGCAAGACTGATAAAACTGTTAAGCAGCACGAAGAGATGGTATTTAAAAAATACGGGGGGCTCGGGGGGCAGAGCACTCAGAAAATGTCATTTGCTAAAACTGAAAAATTCAATTAAATCTGATAAATGGCTAAGTGACCTGTAGATATGGTGATGAGGAAAACGTATAACCTTAAAACGCTAACAAGAAAACAAGTCTGATCAAACATAAAAGCAACCTGAAAATATATTGAATTAAAATGGCTTAGTGCTCGCATTATAATACACAAATCCATAAAACGGAATCAACAAAGCAAGTCTGATCAAACTTTAAAGAATTCGAAGAAGAAGAAGATGTGGTGACCAAACCAGACGGGAGGCACGAAGAAAAAACAATATTGCACAACGAAAAGAAGTAAGCACGACTGATGAAACTTTTAAGTAACACGAAGAGATGGTATTGAAAAAGACGGGGGGCTCGGGGGGCGGAGCCCCCCGCACTTAGAAAATGCAATATGATAAAACTGAAAATTATAAGTAAATCTGATGAAAGGCTAAATTACCTGTAGATATGGTGATCAAGAAAGAAAAGACAAAACCTTAAAATGCAAACTAGAAAACAAGTCTGATCAAACTTTTAAGTAACCTGAAAAGATAGTGAACTATAATTGCATAGTGCTCGCATTAAGAAAACACAAATCCTTAAAACGGAACCAAGAAAGCAAGTCTGATCAAACTTTAAAGGATTCTAAACAGATGGTGACCAATCCAGACGGGAAGCACAAAGAAAAAACCTCGCACAACGGAAAGAAGAAAGGAAGACTGATAAAACTTTTAAGTAACACGAAGAGATGGCATTGAAAAAGACGGGGGGTTCGGGGGGGCAGAGCCGCCCGCTATTAAAAAACATTACATGCTAAAATTGAAAAATTAAAGTAAATCGGTTGAAACGCCTAAGTTACCTGTAGATATGTTGATTAAGAAGACACAAAACTTAAAAACGCTAACGAGAAAGCAATTCTGCTCAACCTTCAAAGTAACGATAGTGAAAAGATAGTGAAAAAAAATGGCATAGTGCTCGCATTAAATAGAAACAAAACCCTAAAACGGAATCAAGAAAGCAAGTCTGATCAAACTTTAAAGGATTCTAAATGGGGATGGTGACCAAACCATACGGGAGGCGCGAAGAAAAAACAATATAACAAACGGAAAGAAAAAAGCAAGACTGGTGTAACTTTCAAGTAATCTGAAGAGATAGATAACAAAAATGCAGGTAGTGCTCACATTGAGAATACATAAACCTTAAAACGGTGACAGGAAAGCAATTCTGAACAAACGATTAAGTATTCTAACCACTAGATTGCTTTTGGTAACTACGGCTACCTGTCACCGCTCTTATTTTATTATATAAATAGAGTCCAACTCAAAATTCGAAGCAATTGAGTGGCTAAGGAAATAATGACCAAAAAAGCGGGGGCACTAAGCAAGACAATATACCACAACGGAAAGAAGAGAGCATGACTTTATTTAAGTAACCAATTGAGACAGTGCACAAAAATGTCGGAGGCCTCGCATTGAGAAAACAAAACAAGAAAGTAGAAATTGAATCTAAAATGAACAAGGAATCATGTCCGTGAAAGCATTCAAATATTCTAAAGATACAGTAAACAAAAAATATGGGGGCTTGAGTTATACCAAGCCATGCCAAATGCCAAGTTATGCCAAGTGAACGTATTTTTTTTAACGCGTGCGAAGCCGCGGGCAAAAGCTAGTAGAAATATAAATCCTTAAAGAAATTTTGTTCTTTTTTATTTGAAATTATGTACAGTCGCCATCAGATATATCGCAGCATATAAGGCCTTCATAAATATATGAACATGTTTTGTAACGCCCAGTCAATAAGAGTCGTGTTTACATATTTATGAACGACTTATATGCTGCGATATATCTGATGGCGACTGTACATAGCTAATATTTCCTATTCCTTTTATTTTTTTGTCCGTGGTTTTCAAATAATAAAGTTCACCCATTTGGCCATTTTTTAACAAAACACTTGGCTCTGGTCATATTGTTTTTGAATGTGTCTCTGGGACCTGAGAACTATTCTATCATTTCATAATATTGACATTCACTGTACCGATTAGTAGAATCAATGCAAATACAAAATTAAGTTTTTTTTCACAGTCCCAAAAAAGGTAAAACCACGGATTAAAAAATGCCCTTGGTACCTATTAGTAGGACTATGCAGTAGGATCATGGGCAAATAATGACATACATTATGTATTTGGATGTTTATTCAACATGTAAAACTCTATCAAGATAATGTTTGGTTTTCAGTAGTAGCAGGTTATTAATTATTATTTTATTATATTTTTTATACTCAAGAAAAAGTTGGTTACCTCTGAAACGTCACACCGACAATGACAGATGCCATTGTGACATTGACACTTCTTGGTAGATTTGTTGGAATTTAATTATGAATCACACTTATAGGTCATAGTTGTTCTATGCATTTAAGTATATATTTACCTATATATCCGTCTATCGTCGTCTAGTACACATAACACAAGCCTTCCTGAGCTTAATTTGGGACTAGATCGATTTGTGTGAGGACCGTAGTCAACTAGGAACCCTTATAGTTTCGCCATGTCCGTCTGTCCGTCTGTCCGTCCGTCCGCGGCTTATCTCCGTGATCATTAGTACTAGAAAGCTGAAATTTGGTATGAGTATGTGTATGTATCACGCCGACAAAACGGTAAAATAAAACTAAGAAAAAACTTTTTTTCGGTTACCTCTCAAACACCTAAAGTGGGTGTGAATATATTTTTTTTTTCGTTTCTACACTAGTGTGTGGGGTATAGGTCTTTTTAAAAATAATAGGGGTCTTCAAACATTATTTTTTGATCAAGTTAGCAGTTTTGTATAAATATTCGCTCTGAAAATAAAAAAAAAAAGTCCCCCCCGCTCTAACTTTTCAACCACGGGTCAAAAAATTATGGAAAATTTTATGAAAATGAGGCCTTATAAGTACTTTCAATGAAAACTACCTATTGAATAAAATCGCAAAATTTCATAATTTTCTTTAAAATGACGTAAGTGCCGCGCGGTGTCCTTATAC
This sequence comes from Apotomis capreana, assembly GCA_947623375.1. Classification (NCBI taxonomy): domain Eukaryota; kingdom Metazoa; phylum Arthropoda; class Insecta; order Lepidoptera; family Tortricidae; genus Apotomis; species Apotomis capreana. The sequence continues at coordinate 2,035,310 of OX392522.1, forward strand.
TTCGAACGTTACACATATTCGTTAAGTACCATACTGTATTAATAAATTCCGCTCAATATGGCGTGTATAATCGATAAGTTCCAGAAGGTAATAAGTGATTACAGTTACTTTGGCGTTTACGACCTTTCTTATAGAGCTTGAAATCTTTCTCGTAATTTTAACCTCTAAGCCCGTCTATTGTGAAGGATGGGCAACTACGGAACCCTACATTGAGCGTGGCCCGACATGCTCTTGGCCGGTTTATTTATTAGATCTAAAGATATGGTAGTCCGTGAGCTGGGATTTAGGTTTGAGTGAAATCGGAGAGGTTTTTATCTCCGCTTAAGAGCGAGCGAGACAGGTATAAGACTCGAATTACATTCACCCAGCTCATGTACTGTAGAGACATAATAATAATAAATAATTAAAACTCTTTATTCAGATGACCAGGATCTATTTTCGTTAGCTGCTGCGAACTTATGTAGAATGAATGGTTTATTCACATTTTTTCACCTTATTTTTATTCTTTTCTTTTTCTATCCGTGTAGGGTTAAAAGCGGAAATGAATAAAAGCCGGTATATCCTGATGATGACATATTCATTCAGAAGATAATCTACGTAAACAAAACCTTGTGTGTTTTGTAAGATATAAATATAAGTACTTAGGTACTCTACTGCGTCTTTCTCGATTCGTGTGAGACTGTGCTGATCACCAAGAGGCGGGCTAAGACATTGCTATAAGCAAGCTTTAGATTACGATACTTTTGATGTGTACACTAAGTCAGATAATGGAGCGTCTGTGTGGACATCACTGTCGGAATAAGAACAAAGAAACAGACATAAATATGTAGCATTTATGTACAAATTAATTGTATTGATTGAGAAAGACGCAGTAGAACCCGTCTAAATGTATTATATACCCTGAGAATTTTGTGACAAATGCTCTTGAGATTAAATGTCCGCAAAATTTGACCTCTAGTCATTTTTGAGACTTGGATAAATAATAATGAAATAATGAAATGGTGAACTTTATTCTGCAAGTAGGCCACAAGGGCACTTTTACTAAAAAGCCCTTAAATCTCTTGATCTCAAAAACCTCGAAAATTAGGACATCGATTTCCGCCCTCCATAGTAAAAAAATACTCGTTTTTTGTATACTTTGTATGGTAAGTAAATTCCGGAATTGAGTGCCAATTTCGAAGTCAATTCCGGAATTGGAAAACCATGCCGATATTGCAAGCCCTAAGATTCTAGCTTGATCACAGTTGTGGCTATTTAACTTCCGTGATGGTAAATAATCTTCATCATCATCATCGTGTCCTCACTGATTTCGGCTTCAACGACTGGACACAAGCTGACGTCATCTGGCTTAACAACGCGGTTAAATATTCTTTGTATGAAATTGTATGAGATAGAACGCACTACGCGACAGCGGAACTACGCGGCGCGACATCCAATTCTATACAAAAATATTTGATCGCGTCGCGTAGTTACGCTTAGTGCGTACGCACCTTAAGGGCTCCCCCACATCTAGCGTCTCCCGAACGTCGACGCCTTACCAACGCACGCGCGGCGTCGACGCTGCGCTCCCGCAGCGCCGACGCGTCGCTGCGGCGCCTCTCGAACGTCGACGTCGCAGTGACGTCCACGCGGCGTCGGCGCCGCGTTAGCGCCGCGCCTCCTCGACGTCAGTGTCGACTGTCGAGCTTCGGAGCGTCTTGTCGGCGCCCACGCAGCGTCACTGTAACGGACAGAGCACGCAACCCACCGCGTCCAGGGTTGCCAGACGTACGATAATTATCGTACATGTACGATAATTTGGCCTTCGGTACGATGTACGATACAATGAATACTATCGTACGCAAAAGTACGATAATTTGCAGGTCGTCGAAGGTTGGGTTAAATTCTAGGGTTTTTTAATAACATTCTATGAAAACGCACTCACTGGAGTGACCTTGAATCGAAATAAACGTCCAAATGGTCAGAAATGACTGCCAACCTGATCAGATCGTCAAAATTTTTCACTGTTTGGTCGCCATTAGCAGGGATGCCAATGTCAGTGTTTTATGAATGAAAATTACAATTAAGTAATTTGTGAATCATTTATTCAAAATGTGCTAAACAATTAACAATCCTCGTGAGCTATTTTTAGGTTGTTCTCACAGCTCGCGTCATGTTGTCTATGCCTTACTCTAGGTGTCTTTTTCTTAATCAACTCGGATACAGGCATAGACCATAGGCGATTATGCCAACACGTTGTCTTTTTTATAAAGGACAAAAATGTTGCATGCAAACACCATAAAGATTTAGACATCATTGACGAGATTACAACTTGGCAAAAGTATGTAAAAGGTATAATCAACACAAGTTTAGCTATAGCTGTCATGATAACATGCTACCGGACTGTAACTGTAAACATAAAAATATTAACATAATTATTCATCATAAAACTTACCAACAAATATACAGGTCGGGCCATGCCAAGACCATTCCTTAACAAAACATGAAACGCCTGGAGAATCACCCTTAAATCGTTTTGGATTATAAGCAGAAGTTCCTCAAATGTTTTTCTTGGCATTCTTAAATACTCAAAAAAGTGTTTTTAATTTTTTTTTCACTCGTTTATACAACACAAAATAGTCACTTTCATGAATTCCAGAACTCTGTAGAGGATCTTGCCAATATCGACGACAATATTTTCTCTTCTTTTTACGTAATTTCCGTTTCAACAGTAACGTTAACAGCAGTGTTTCTTCGTCGGAATCCATGACTTTTATTTGATAATCGAACAATTTAACTCCAACCTTGGACGACCTGCAAATTATCGTACTTTTGCGTATGATAGTACTTATTGTATTGTACATCGTACCGGAGGCCAAATTATCGTACATGTACGATAATTATCGTACGTCTGGCAACCCTGGACGCGGTGGGTTGCGTGCTCTGTCCGTCGCAGTGACGCTGCGTGGACGCCGACAAGACGCTCCGACGCTCGACAGTCGACACTAGCGTCGAGGAGGCGCGGCGCCGACGCCGCGCGGACGTCACTGCGACGTCGACGTTTGAGAGGCGCCGCAGCGTCGCGTCGGCGCTGCGGGAGCGCGGCGTCGACGCCGCGCGGGCGTTGGTGAGGCGTCGACGTTCGGGAGACGCTAGATGTGGGAGAGCCCTAAATCTGCCGTGCTCATTTTAATAAATACGTGCAAATATAAATGCAATACGTGGATGGATAATAATAATAACTAGAGGCCCGTTGCGGCGTCGAACCGCCGCTAGAATATGGAAATCCGGTAGTGTTACAGAAAATAACTACTTTATCGAAAAGAAGTTTTTGGCGAACGAAGAATAAATACTGTAAAAAAACACGTTAAAATAATGTTTTAAAAACGTTGAAACATGCCAGGCTAGAGCTAGGCCTGATAGCCAACTGCCAGTTTCATCGTGACAACTTTTTCAACTCTTTTGTAAAAATAACTTGTGCATTAATGACATGTGATCTGCTGATCTGTTCCACAAATAAAATGTATATTATTTTTTATGGAAAAATTTAATTCATAAAAATAATCCCATATCTTGAAAAAAATATTGACATATTTTCATAGGACCGAAGATTGGTAGAATTTTAATTTGTTGTTCTTTCTTCAGGAAAGAAGAATTTATCGATTTGATCGATTTCTATCAATTTCCAGAAAAAGCACATGAATCGAAACGACAGATTTGGGCACTCACTACGCAGGTTTTAAAAAGGAAATCATGTAGTGCGTAACTGTTTATGTATTCATTTATAATAGCTCGTCCACAATGCCAACTCGTCCACATTTCCAACTCATCCGTATTCCCACCTCGTCCACAATGCCAAGTCGTCCACATTACCAACTCGTCCATACACCCAACTCATCTACATTGCCAACTCGCATTCATTTCCAACTCATCAACAATGCCAACTCGTCCATATTGCTAACTCGTCCACAAATACAACTGGTCCACATTTCCAACTTGTCCATAGGCCCAACTCGTCCACAATTCCAAGTCGTTCACATTTCCAACTCGGCCATATTCCCAACTCGACGATACACCCAACTCGTCTATAGAAACTCGTCCTTATTATCAGCCCGTCTTTATTGCCAACTCGTCCATATTCCCAACTTGTTCATTTTGCCAACTCATCCACATTCCCAACTCGTCCATATTCTCAACTCGTCCGTATTACCAAGTCGTCTTCATTGCCCACTCGTCCGTGTTCCCAACTTGTTCATTTTGCCAACTCATCCACATTCCCAACTCTTCCATATTCCCAACTCATTCACATTGACAACTCGTCCATATTACCAACTTGTCCGTATTACCAACTCGTCTTCATTGCCAACTCGTCCATAATGCGAACTCGTCCACAGGTGTGCAGGTGTCTATGGGTGACGGTAATCGGTTTCCATCAGGCGATTCGTTTGCTCGTTTTCACCCTATGACATAAAAAAAAACTGCCCACTTTTCCATGTTCCCAACTTGTCAATTTTACCAACTCATCCACATTGCCAACTCATCCACATTTCCAACTCGTCCATATTCCCAACTCGACGATACACCCAACTCGTCTACAATACCAACTTGTCCTTATTATCAGCTCGTCTTTATTGCCAAATCTTCCATATCACCAACTTGTCCGTATTACCAAGTCGTCTTCATTGCCAACTCGTCCATATTCTCAACTCGACCACATTTCCAACTCGTCCATTTTACCAACTCATCCATATTGCCAATGTAGATACATTCCCAACTAAGCTACTTTGTCAAGTCGTCCATATTCTCAACTCGACCTCATTTCCAACTCGTCCATTTTACCAACTCATCCATATTACCAATGTAGATAAATTCCCAACTTAGCTACATTGTCAACTCGTCCATATTCTCAACTCGACCACATTTCCCATCCCGTCGACATTCAAGCGGAAGGACTTAGTTTTTTCTAGTAAAATACTATTTAATTTACCATAACTCATGCTATTTGCTTTGGTTTCTTTTTTGATGGACTTATATAATCATATTTAAAATAATCTATCATAAATTTACTTATTTGAATGACGTTTAGTTGTACTTACTACATTTTTTCTGCTTTGATTTATTGTAAAACTCGCTTATAAAAATAATCTATTCTTGAATGACGGTCAGTTTTTCTGGTCTTGCGAGCACCAGTCCAACTCGCACTTAACCGGCTTTTTCCTCCACATTTTTAACATGCGAAAAAAGTTTCCATATCAACATTTTAAAAAGAAAAACAACCTGGCAATTTAGATCATTGACATTATAGCCCCCAATAAAAAATACATTAAAAGTTGTCAGAATATGATTACTGTCATTCATTGTCAACAAACTGTAAAAATATTTTTTCATATTCGTACATGTTTTAAGTGTTGCGGATATTATGTTGCCGACTCAAAAATAATATTTCATCATACTGAACAACTTACTACAGGTTTGTGAGCAAATCATGCTTATTATTGTTTGGTCATCTTAAGTCAAAATAGGGATCACAGGTCACGTGGTCAATGTCACGTGGTTAGCGCACAGTAGTTTTTTCAAATCCATTTTTCAGTACTTTTTCGGGAAAAAATTAAAAATCCAAGAGTTTTATGCACATCTCCAGCATGGGACGAATCTAATGACATATCATTTATCAAAATCGGACCATAACTGTAGATCTGATGGGATGTACAAAAATCGGCCTCGCGTAATATATATATAGATAATAAATAAATATCGGACAACCTCACACAAATCGATCTAGTCCCAAATTAAGCTCAAGAAGGCTTATGTTATGGGTACTAGACGACGATATACGTACTTATATAGATAAATATATATACTTAAAAACATTGAACAACCATAACGCAAGAACAAATATTCCAGTATGGATGTATTTGTATTGTGACAAGTGTTTCGAAAATTGTCTGTTCTGTATTTTATACTGTAAGTAAATTATTCACGGTAAGGTAAACGTACAGTAGTGTTAAAGAATTGTCGCCAGGATTTGGCTTTGAGGACAGCAGCGCCGCCTAGCGTTCAAAATTATAGAGAGGACTCAAATAATGATAATAAACTAAAATAACCTAAATTAAGTAAGTACCTACTTATATTTCTATCTTACGATACAGAGAAGGTTTTGTTTACGTAGATTATCTTCTGAATGAATATGTCATCAGGATATACCGGCTTTTATTCATTTCCGCTTTTAACCCTACACGGATAGAAAAAGAAAATAATAAAAATAAGGTGAAAAAATGTGAATGAACCATTCATTCTACATAAGTTCTCAGCAGCTATGTCTCTACAGTACATGAGCTGGGTGAATGTAATTCGAGTCTTATACCTGTCTCGCTCGCTCTTAAGCGATGGAGATAAAAACCTCTCCGATTTCACTCAAACCTAAATCCCAGCTCACGGACTACCATATCTTTAGATCTAATAAATAAAAATCAGACAAACTCACACAAATCGATCTAGTCCCAAATTAAGCTCAGGAAGTCTTGCGTTATTACTAGACGACGATAGACGGATATATAGATGAATACCTATATACTTAAATGAATAGAACAACCATGACGTACAAATATTCGGGTTCATCACACAAATATTTTCCCTGGCCGGGATTCGAACCCGGGACCGTCTAAATTGCGTTAACCGTATGAATCCATTATAGGTACATTCGCCTATCTGCCTTTTCGACAAGTACGTACGCACAGTAATTTCTGAAGCACTTACGCGTGCAAGGTGAAAAACGTTTTAAATATTTACTAAGACAACTCACGACACTTACCTACTTATTTGTAATTCCATTTAAAAGTTTTAATTCAGGTGAAGTTTATATAAAACATAAAAGAAAATATATTTATTTAAATGGCAGCAAATAGAAGATTTACACCGTTTGTGAAACAAGTAAGTACTTACCAAAGTAAATGACAGATGCTTTCAAATTTTTCCATTCGAAATATGACTTACTTTTAACGAAGTAATGGCTATATAATTTATTCATTAAACACTAGTACTTTTATTGTCAGGGATTACATTATTAGATTAATTAATAAAATGATTAAAATTGGACGGACACAAACACTTACGACATAGGCGGCTTTGTTAGGATTAGAGGTGGATTAGAGAGAGGGAGCTAGTCTATGGATCTGTCTTTATATACTAAAGGCGCACAGACAACAATAAAATTAGAACCCGTCACGCCAATCGCTCCCTGTCAGCCTTCCAACAGTCAACACCAATTATGCACAGAATTCGCCATTCATTATAATTAGGTTCCTAGGCAATATAACAAACTGTTTAGCAGTATTGACTTATTTGACTGTACCAAATCGACTTTGAAAAAGCGTATTCATTCTTTATTACAAATTGTATTACTGTTGATGCCCCAAATAAATAAAATAAAAATAAAATAAAATAGACTTTTCAACAGTGTAGAAAGTACAAATTATATAAGTATGGGTAGATCTTTATTAAAGAACCTCTATAAATATAAAACAAACACTAAACAATAAAACTAGAAAAGGAAAGTAAAGAAAAATTAGGTATTGTGGCGGGGATCACTCAAAAGTTTCATTTATCTGAAACCTCCAAATTTTACCATTTTCAAAATTCGGAAAGTGAATGAAATAACGCGAAACGGTCATTTTCATCATAGATCATATATGTATTATTATTCCTGACACAGAAACTTGGTGTAGCTGCGTCGCTCCTGGCCAGGCGCTTCGTGTTTCTATTTGTTCTTCATTCGTTCTTCATTCATTCATTCATTCTAAAATACGTGAATTTAGGCAAGGAAACCCAGTTCACCCCCTCCCCCCCCCTCAATTCGGCTCTTGTGTGTACCATGGTATGAGAAAATAAGGTATGTCACTCCGGAATGATAGGCGAGACTTTTGACCTCATCGCGCTATGATTAGTTGGTTGGTTCTGTCAACCCGTTTCTATGTTGCCAGTTGTGTATCATAATACTCCCCGATACCCTTGGTACCTGTATGAATCTCATACAATCGTAAATCAATTATAAGGACAATATAAAACTTAGTCACAGTACATGACAAACGTAATGCATTAAATGCATAGTTATTATTTTTGTACGACTGGCGGCAAACATTTTTTTCCTTATAATTATTTTGTTACCATAAAGCGGCAACTATTCTGTGACCTAGAAAGTCTCACTAGCCGAAGTGTCGTACCTTTATTTTGTTATACCCCATGGTATATGTATACTGAAGTGATGACTGTACCTTTTTTTTTATTATTCACAAACTTGGTTTGACGGTGATTTTTGGGCAGTGTTTCGTGACCGGTGCGGTGTGCTGCAACGTCGTCGGGCAAGGCGGTCTGATCGGCTTTACCGGAGTACTGCTGCCGCAGCTGGAGCGACCTGACTCTGGCATCAGAGTCACCAAGGACCAGGGCTCTTGGATAGGTTAGTGCATTAGCCAGTTACGAAGAAGTCTGGTACAAACTGACGAAGAGATATCATCCCAAGCGCAAACCAAGGTTAAAAATAGATAGCTTAGGTACCCACAACAAGGTATAGGGTCCTCCCAAAGAACGGCACCAATACTGCCGTGACCTGCGCTCTAAATTATTTAATTGGTTTTACTTCTAGCATAGTAAGTTATTAACAGTGTATTCCCTTCCTAAAAATGTTGCTATAGATATCTGAGACCTGATGACCTGACGAACGGGTTTCGCCTAGTTCGGGCACCAGCCTCCACCGCACAAGTTATATACCTACTTATATTATATTATATTTGACGCGGTTGGCGCAGCTTATAGATACCTGCCTACTGTGCCGGCGGTCCTGGTTCGAATCCAGGCCGGGGCAAATATTTGTGTGGTTAACTCGAATATTTGTTCCTGGGTCATGGATGTTATCTTTATGTTTTTATATATTATGTTTATGTATATCGTCGTCTAGTACCCATAGTACAAGCTTTGTTTAGTTTGGGACTAGGTCGATTTGTGTATAATTGTCCCTTAATATATATTTATTTTACTCATTAAGCTCATTAACATTATGTTTAGTTAGTCTAGTTACTGTTACTGCTACTGTACAAATTACTTCTATATTTTGCGATGGAGACAATAAATACTTTTTAATTTTTCATTTTCACCTTCATCTATGTAGTAATTGATGAGGTCATTAATAGCTAGAACAGATCTTGCTGAGAAAGTCTTGCTGTTAATTACTACAACTAAGTCATTTCTCATCCCATACGGCTATTGCGTCATCTCCAGCTACTATAAATTCTAATGAGCGTTTGATCTCAATTCTCAAAATCAACCAAAATCTATGAAATTTGGCATGAAATCCATTAAAATTATGAGACATTTGTAATTCTAGCCGCGGTGAGTTCCATCTCCATGTTCTTCGGACACTTCTTGATCTCGCCTGTTATGGGTCGCGCTGGCCGGAAGGTGGCACACTACACCGTGAATCTGGTCATGCTGGTGGGGTGGCTCACCATGGCTTTGGCTGTCGACTTCCAGGTATTCGTCGAGTTCCATCGCCATGTTTTTCGGAAACTTCTCGACCTCTCCTGCGATGGAGTCGTACGGGCCGTAAGACGGTACACTACGCCGTCATCCTGGTCGTTATAGTGGCCCTGCCCGTTGACTTCCTGATATTTGACATGATTAACATAATACGTAAATCTTTTTCAAACCTTTGATTCATAAACCTTGACTTATCTGTCCCAGGCCAGTTCCATTTCAATCTCACTATCCAATTAAGACAAAACTACGAATTTTTTTTTTTCATGTAATTTTATCTTGCTTGATTTAGAATCCTACTTCTTTGCCTTTACTCATTTGCCCAATTTTTCCTTTTCAGGGGCTTCTTATTGGTAAAATCTTGCAAGGTTTGGCATTCGGCTTGAACATGCCGCTCCGTTCCATTGTCGTCGGCGAGTACACTAGTCCCCGCTACCGCGGAGGCTTCCTTGCCATCATCGCCCTCGCCAAAACCTTCGGCCTCTTGTTCGTCCATATGGTCGGCTCCGTCACCAGCTACAAGATCACATCTTTCATCTCAATGGTCTTTCCTGTTACCAGTCTCCTGATGATGATATACTCCCCAGAATCTCCCAGTTGGCTCGCGACGCAGAACAAGTATGAAGAATGTAAAATAGCTTTTAAGTGGCTAAGAGGAGCAGAAGAAACACCCGAATTGGAAAGAATGATACAGGCCAGTAAGTTAATAGCTGATCAACAAAGTCAAAAACAGAATATAATTAAGCAAGTCAGAACTGCAGCGAGAAAGAAAGAATTTTACAAGCCTGTTATCTTAATGTTCGCGATGTACATCATCTTGCATGTCTCAGGAAGCATTTTGCTTGGATCCTATGCCGTTAACGTATTGCATTTACTGATGGGTCCCAATGTTAATGCCCACGTGTGGATGGTAGCTTTAGATGGTCTGAGATTATGTTTCAGTGTTGTTGCTATTTACGTGACAAGCCGGGTTAAAAGACGAACGATGCTGTTCACGACTGGTACGATTAATGTCGGAAGTTTACTAGCCATGGCTGTTTACTCGTTCGTCAGATCTAAGGGTTTACTTCCATATGACTCTTTATGGATACCTGGGATCTTCATCTGCCTTCAAGTTGTGTCTATAGCTATGGGAATGGCGTCGTTGCCCGACGTTATAGCTGGTGAAGTCTTTCCATTACAATACCGAGCTCTAGGTGGCAGTGTTAGCTTAATAGCAAGTGCTGGTTCTATATTTGTTTTACTTAAGACCTTCAGTGGTCTTGTATCAGTTGTGGGTTTCCATGGAACGTACGCAATGTACTCAGGTGTGATGGTGGCGTGTCTTGGTGTCGCGTGGGTTCTGCTGCCGGAAACAAGTGGCAGAACGCTGCAGGAAGTCGAGGAAGATTTCAGAGGAGAGCCTCTCCAAACCCCAGAAGCTGTTGCTAAGGAATCAGAACCATTGAACCGTTATAATGAAGAGCTACAAGTAAATTTCGAAGGAAGACAAAATAAGAAATTACCTGGAAGTATTAACGGCGAAATATCAAAATGAGTCTGTCCTCTGACCCATGGTATAATTTCCGCGAATCATTGGAAAATAATAGGATTTAAGTATATTCTTTTGTTGTTTATAATAAACACTACCGAATAATAACTATAATACTCGTATTAATTCTATCAATAAGTTGTTCTGCTCTCTGTAACTGACGACTCGAAAGTGCTTATAGCTAGGCCTACTTGAATAAAGAATATTTTGATTTTGACTTCGACTTTGAACAACAGGGGAATAATACGTGTGTACCTAAATACCTTTATGCAAAGTGGCATCTTCAGCGCATGGCATGGCAGCGTGTGGCTCAGCGCGGATAACTTATCTTCATATTACTAAATATTTAACAAATTAACGTACATCCTTAATTTTATTAATGTTCAACAAAATCACAGCAATCAGTGGGAACATGCAATGCAACAAAAAAATACATTGTAGTACCAATAAAATAAGTTTTTCATACGAAACATAAATGTCTCTTACTGAACAGCCAGTCTGATTAGAATACCAAGGACTTCAGATATGGGAGTCAAATTGAGAGTTGAGACGTGTGACGTCGACTGGACGTTAAAAATACTTCATAGAAAAAGTTTGATTGAGATGTTTGTCATAACATGAGAAAAATAAAATATAAAAGGAATTAGGGCTCTTAATCAGTTTTACATTTATGTGAGGATATACTATGTGAGTTAATTTAGTGTTTGAGTTACTGGTAGGTAAGTATAACTATAATAATTAGGAATTGCAGTGTCAAGCATGTTCCCTATTGCACAACGATTATCGTTCGACATATTCATTGGTATCACATTTCTTGTTTTATTGTTATAACGATATACTGAAATTAATCTACGTCATTTAGCTAATTACCTAATGGCACAAACCTATTTATCTGAATTAAATATTTACTTCTTTTCAATCTGTTTAGTAAGGGTGCGGCCACACCGCAGCACAACAATAGTGACGGTACGTTTCTTTTTATGTCATAGGGGGCAAACGAGCAAACGGATCGCCTGATGAAAGCGATTACCGTCGCCCATAGACACCTGCAACACCAGAGGAGTCTCCACTTGTGACTCACAAGTGCGCTGCCGAGCTTTCAGGTGGGAGAACGCTCTTTTCTTCAGGGTTTGAAGGTCGTATCGGTCCGGAAATACCACAAGTGACAATTCGTCCCGCAATGAAGTCATGCGAGGCAGGAAATTTCTAGAAAAACGCGGCGATGGCGGAAAGATGCGGCAGGGATCAATTCGAACAATTCCTCGGAGTCAAGCCGATCTGAAATTCGCTGACAGCCGACGATACGAGTCGCTCTCCGTTGAATGTACAGGGAGAAGCTGGTACTTGGGCCTTACTTGGGCGCCCCAGCCCACAGATGAGAACACACACTGCAGCAGTGACGTTTACCGCGCAAGCTGCTACACTGCCTATTCGGGTCTATTGTAACCTGGAAGTAATAAGGGTGGAATATCAAAATAAGTCTTTACTCTGACCCGTGGTATAAAAAAAAAAGGTATGGCACTCCGAAATTCATCACGCTATGATTGGTTAGTTGGTTCTGCAGTAAACATTTTTTTTGTACCTACCTATTTGTAATCCACTCCGTTTTTGACGTCGGAGTCCGAGAAAAATATAAGCAGCCGAAAACGTGAGTCCGACTCGCGCTTGACCAACGATTTAGGTTCAGTCCATATCTTTGTAGGTCTCAACGCTATCATTATTGATAGTGGCGAGATGGTGCAACAACTTCCAGTAGCCAAATAGTCTCTCAATAGACAACTCGTAAAGATCTCTAATAATAAATATAATTTAACTGTTTTTAAGTATGTTTGTTTATAAATAAACATGTTATAACTCGTTTAAGTTATAGTTAATGTGATGTTTATAGATTAGAGAATTTAAAATTAGTTTGTTTATTTCACAATGCCAGATAAGAAGAGTCGGTTCACGCCGTTTGTGAGACAAGTAAGTAGTTTGTGAACGTTAACCGTAAATAATTAATTGAATCGGGCGTTACTTTACGGAAGGAAATCCATACTAACTAACACGTTATTATATCGCGGATTAGCAAAGCTATAATAAATAAATAAATATTAAAAGCTATATGGGTACTAGACGAGGATATTATATAATATATAAATACATATATAGATAACATTCGAGTTCATCTCACAAATATTTGCCCTGGCCGGGATTCGAACCCAGGACCGCCGGCTCAGTAAGCAAATGGTTACAAACTGAGCCAACCGCGTCGTCGAAGCTATATTATTATTTTTTAATTAACGTTGTTCGTATTAAATTTTCTACGTAGTCGGGTAAAACGTATCCTATAACCATCTCTGGCGACACCCCTGCTCTGTAATTTGTTAAGACTCCTATCCGTTCAAAAATGCTGATTTTTATACATATTTGAAACCTACAGTTTGAATTTATCATTGATAATTTTCGTTTCAAACTCTACTACAAATTGAAAAGAAATCACGCAGAAAACTGGACTTTTCAGCTTATTTTCGACTGAGGGAAAGTAAACTATTGCAACAGGCAAATTACTGGGCACACATTACCGGGACGTATAATTGTCTCCGGGTCCATTACTACAATACTCTATACTATCAGAGATGTAAAGGATCTCTAGGCCAGGCAGCAATATTAAAATACGATAGAATAAAAAATCATAATAATAGGCTTATAACTTTTCACGGAGATGGTAGAGAATAAGGATTTGGGAATGTAAGGTCTTACTTAATGCGATGTGAAAGGTATCTTATGTCTCTTCGAAGCCATGGACCTAACATCACGTGTGAAACGTCGAGGTAATTAAATAAACACTTTAAGGTAATTTTAAACGCAAAACAGGTCTTGTTTCACTATTAAGAACAATAGTTTAAGAAGCCGCAAAGGGAAAGGGCTCTTTAGGAAGTGGACGATTAGGGAATTGACAAACGATCAATGAATAATGACGTTGTGGGAAATTGGGAACAGACGAAGAAGATTACTGTGGAAATGGACAAATCAGGAAGTAATCAAAGCCGACAGAGGGGTTTTGGCCGTGGTCTGCTTCGTACAGTCGGCAGCAAAGGTAGCTAAGCATTATAACACGCTCACAATGATCTGTACAACCCTTAACACTCCTTATCCGTTAAAAATGCTGATTATTTTAGTCATTTTTCTCTATGATCAAACATGTTTCTTAACGTATTATCAATGTTACTACTTAGAGCAAGGCTATTGCGATTTATTGGTATATATTTGAAAGCTACAGATAGATCGGACAGTTAATACAGACCACAGACAGATAGATAAATATTTTTTGTTCTAAAAACGAATACAAATTGATAATTATAATTCACGCAGAAGACTGATACAAAGTTTTTTTTTTATTTATATTAAACTAGCTTTTGCCCGCGACTACGTCCGCGTGGAATTTGGAAGTATGGAAGCAACCACGTACAACACGATAGATATCCACCAAAGCGCCTAACTAAGCAAATGTAAGAGCAATTGTCCTTTTGGTCTAATCGTTACATTTTCTACAGGGTCATCAATGTCATCATGAATTACTTACTCACTTTTCAATATTTTTAGGGATAATTTCCAGGATGAAAACTATCCTATGTCCTTCCTCGGATCTTAAAGTATCTCCATGCCAAATTTCATCAAAATCGAATCAGCGGTTTAAGCGTGAAGAGGTAACAGACAGACAGACATACAGACAGACACACTTTCGCATTTATAATATTAGTATGGATTTGCTAAAATCTAATACTAGTTTAAAGATTAAGAATAATACACAAGTATCAAGACTAATTAGTGCCCTATTCAGTGTTGTCATATACCGATTTACATATAATATCGAAAATTGCTGGGGCAAAGATATTTTAGCCAGACTATATTATTTTAGAGTCCGTGCGTATAATGTATAGTTAGACCACGCTAACTCTTGCAAACAAAATTAACTGTCAAACCATACATAGTGAGTCAGTTTGTATTTGACAGTTAATTTGCTTGAAAGAGTTAGCGTACTTTGACTCTATATCATTTTGAGCACCTAGCGTGCGTAGCAACTTCTGCCACTGACTGTACACAAGTTTTTTTTTTATAAAGAAACAGTAGAGCAAGAGAAAATTTCAATGCTATTACTGATATGAATGCCGTTTTACTGATTTCGCAAGCATAAGATAACATCTCTTCTTATCGGTATTAAGATAACCGGTAAAATCAACATTTCTAGATGAATTTCACGTGGAATTCGCCTTTCTCTATTATTTAATTTACGCAAGCATCCGTTTTTATTCGGCGACAAGTCCATTGACGTATCTAAGATTATTTTTCAGGTGGGGCCTGGGTGGGGCCTGGCCATGGCCTATGAGTTGAAGTCATGAATTTCTATGGGTAACCCAAAATTCTGGGGTGGGCACTAGACCATATTGGGTTGGGCACGGCCCACCCGGCCACCCCCCTAAATACGCCAATGGCGACAACGACCGCGACATTTGCAAACACAAAAAAAGAACGCAGCGGGTGACGGGCCGCTGCCCGCTGCGGGTGAGAACGACCCTGGTATAACCCATGGTATAAGCACAGTACATACTCGTATATACGCTAAAGCAGTATGGACACTAGGCCCTTTTTTAGAAATAAATACCAACGCGCCAATCGAGCGCTAGGGTTGTCCTCTTAATGAATGTAAAATTGAAAAAGTTTTTTTGTTCAGTTTGTCTGTATCTCAGCTGTTAGTATGGCCTTATTGAGGGTTCCGTACCCAAAGGGTAAAAAACCGAACCCTATTACTAAGACTCCGCTGTCCGTCCGTCTGTCGATCTGTTCGTCTGTCACCAGGCTGTATCTCATGAACCGTGATAGTTCGACAGTTGAAATTTTCACAGATGATGTATTTCTGTTGTCGCTATAACAACAAATACTAAATAACAGAATAAAATTAATATTTAGGGGGCTCCCATAAAACCAACATGATCGGTTGCATTAGCCTATATAATATGTACCTTCTAGAGACCTGCCTATTGAGCCGGCGGTCCCGGGTTCGAATCCCGGCCAGGGCAAATATTTGTGTGATGAACTCGAATATTTGTGCTTGGGTCATGGTTGTTCTATGTATTTAAGTATATATTTATCTATATAAGTATGTATATCGTCGTCTAGTACCCATAACACAAGCCTGCTTGAGCTTAATTTGGGACTAGATCGATTTGTGTGAATTTGTCTGATATTTATTATAGAATTATGATATAGAAGAATGGGCAACTACGGAACCCTACACTGAGCGTGGCCCGACATGCTCTTGGCCAGTTTTTTATGACACGGCCTAATCTAATACCTTTTGTGTAATTTTCGATGTGTTAGTTGTTATCTATTCATTCGAGGTTAATGCTTATGGTTCCTTAAGTAAATAAGTAATCAATATTAAATATTAGCCTACTTTCAATTACGTCCGGCCACGACTTTACGCAAACTATGCATTAAATCAAATTTCTTTATTTCTGATTAACATCGCCATTAATTTAGTAACCAATACAAAAGTACACCCTCCCACAACACAAGGATAATTTAATATCAAAATGTAAAGCTTTTGAAATAAACAATGCAATGCAAATGCAAAGATCAACACACAAAGCATAAGGAAAAATTCGAATGGTATTCTGGCGTAATACGGGTAGTGGTGGAGTGTTTGACACTCCACAGGTACCGGGTTCGACTCCCGATCTCTTCCACCAGGTTACGAATTTCAGTTTTTCCTTGTGCTTTGATCTAGCAATGTCAATATCAATGGGTCGATCCTTATACCCATGTGGCATGGCTCTAAAGCATCATGATTCATGAATCATGATGACAATCTGAATGTATTTATAAAATTTGTCTTGACAGGCAAACATACTTATGACACGTATCACGTTAACGACAGTGCTTCGTGACGGCCGCAGTGTGCAGCAATGTCATCGGCCTGGGCTGCGCCATCGGGTTCCCAGGAGTGCTGCTTCCTCAAATCCAGGCGCCAGGGTCAGACATCCCCGTCTCCAAGGGCCAGGCTTCGTGGATTGGTTAGTCTTACAACTTTATTAACAGAAAATTATAACGGGTCTATCGCGATATTTCTTATTTACATTCATAATCTAATATCTAGGTACATCTGAGACTACGGCGTGTGCAACCACGCCTAAACGTTAGATTATGTAGATTAGGAAAGTATAGGTCATCTTAGAACTTGGTCCTGATTTAACCTGTCTAGTACAGTTGCCATGAGTTTCGGCTGCGTCATCGGATTCCCAGGAGTGCTGCTGCCTTAACACCAGGGTCAGACTTTCTCATCTCCAAGGACCAGGAGTTATGGTTAGTACGGATCTGTACGGGACATTTGAACCTTACGTTAAAATATCTGTTAGTTTCAATTTGATAAGCAGAACTTTTACATCGCACAATGCGCTCGACACATTGTCATAACTTTCTATGTTCTTGTCTTTAAGGAACTGGACATACCCGTAACTACTTCATATACCTTTTCAGCGGCAGTGGGCTCGATTATAATGATCTTCGGTAACTTCTCGATCCCGGCAGTAATGTCGCGCGCCGGCCGCAAGGTGGCGCTGTACGTCGTGTCACTAGTCATGATGCTGGGCTGGCTCAACATCATTCTGGCCAAAAACTACGAGGTAAGAATATTCTTTATTTTATAAATTTACTTAAAACACTTTGTACTCAGACACTGCAAACATTCTAAAGATGGCACTTCGTGCACTTATACATTCAGAACTTGTCCTGCGTGTGTTCCTATGAATTTTGTTTATTAGGTAGAAACATTGATTTGCTAACCTACATATGTTGCCTAAAAGCATCAGGAACTATTAACGCTAGAAATAACTACATTTATAAAAATGATTCCAATATTCATTTTCAGGTATTTCTGACAGGCAGAATCTTACAAGGCCTCTCATTCGGCATGTTCATGCCGCTCCGCTCCGTCGTCATTGGCGAGTGCACGAGCCCTGTCTACCGCGGCGGATTCCTCACCACCATCTCTGTGGCCCAGACCTTCGGCGTCCTATTCGTCCACTTTGTGGGATCACTCCTCAGCTACCAACTCACAGCGCTAGGCTCAATGTTATTCGCTTTCATTAGCGTAATCCTGACGATATACTCCCCCGAGTCCCCCAGCTGGCTCGCGACGAAAGAGCAATATGACAAATGCAGAAGAAACTTCATATTGTTGAGAGGAGAGGAAGAAACGCCAGAATTAGACAAGATGATACAGAGCATAAAACAACAAAAGGAACAAAATCAAGAGAAGAATAAGCTTAAAGGAGTGCTCGTGGTTGCAAAGAAGAAAGAATTCTACAAACCGATTTTTCTAATGTTTGCCTTGTATATCATGCTGACTTATGCAGGAGGCGTGTTGATGGGTGTTTATTCGGTTACTATTCTAAATTTGCTGATGGGAGATAGCATTAACGCCTATTTTTGGATGGTGGCTTTGGATTTTCAGAGATTTTTCCTCAGTATTGTCGCTATTTTTGTGATCAACAAAATAGGAAGGAGGAAGATGTTGTTTAGTGTTGGAGCGCTCTGTGCCGGTAGTCAACTAGCCATGGCTGGTTATATCTTCGCTAAGAACAGAGGGTTTCTTCCCTTCGATTCGCTGTGGATACCTGGCATACTTATCAACCTTCAGATGGCTACTGTGTCAATGGGAATGCAACCGCTGCCAGCAGTTATAGCTGGTGAAGTATTTCCTCTTCAGCACAGGAGTCTTGCTGGAAGTATTGGTTTGGTAGCGAACTGTGCTTCCGTGTTTGGAGTACTCAAAGCCTTTCCTAGTCTGATTTCTGTTGTGGGCCTCCAGGGAGCTATGGCTTTGTACTCTGGGATTATAATAGCCTGTCTAGGAGTGGCGTGGGTTCTTCTACCAGAGACAAGTGGTAAGACGTTGCAACAAATCGAGGAGCACTTTAGAGGGGAGCCTCTCCAAGACCCTGAAGCTGTCAACGACACGAAAACTGAACGCTTGCGATAAGAATCATTCAATAATAATACAAGAGAAAGACGACATGAGACGAGAACATTCTAAGCTGTAGTGAAATGCTGTCACAAATGTAAGCTTTACTCCAAGTGAGAGAAAAAAAAACAAAGTAAAAGAAAAAACCCTATCATGAAACACTGTAATAAAGATATCAGCTCGGGTGAAGACTTTTACGGCACAGGTTCACGATTCAATGTTTCGCAGTGAACGCCTAAGCAACATATTTTACAGGTGGTATACGTACAGGCACACACTGAAACGGATTAAAATACACATAAGGTTATTTGTATTAGATTAGGCAAGTCAGGTAAATTGGGTGAATTTGGTAAATTAACTGGTCCAGCATGTATCTGCACAGATTGTGTATGACTAAGGGTCGATGATGATATTGATGATAAGGGAGCCTACTGCCCTAAATCCCTAACCTGTCCTTAACTTACGACTGTGACAGGGTTATCTGTTACCAGGAGTCCTATAGCAACAGATGGATTCCTACGGGGAGGAATGGGTGGTTTCTCACTGTCGATTTTCCAGGCTCAGTTGATCAATGAAGGTGTCGTCACCACAGTGAGTGTTACTTAGTCTAGCGTAATTTGAGTCGCGTAATTTCGGTCGCACCATACTATAGAGACGTGTTCTCGTGACATAGACTCTCCCAAGCAAATGAACTGTCAAACCATACAAACCGACTCACTTTACGCGACCGAAATTACGCGACTCAAATTACGCTCGCCTGGGTTCACCCAAAAAATTTGGCGGGACTAAACGCACGCGCATAGGTTCGGTAGGGAGGTAGTGAAACATAAACGTACAATTGGTATCTGATTTATTTATATTTACTTAAACTATGTATACAAGTAACACCTATAGAACACTATTATACAATTCCTTTTGTGTACTGTACGTGTAAAATGCACAAAGTATTCTGCTCTTTGAACAGTATATAAACAAATAAATAAATATTACGTAAGTATTTTATTTAAAATACTTAAACGGGTTTACTCACGTCGTAGAAGTCGAATAACGCTCGACATGTTTCGAATCGGTACGCGATTCATCATCAGGAGAGACGATCAGTTTAATATGTCTGAGACTCACGATAGTTTTCTATGTAAAATAGTATTTTATTTGTTGAGTATTCCTTAATAGTTAAATCTTTGGCATATCTGTACGTCTAGCATAACTGTGACACGCGACTTTTTGTCGCGCGACAAATACTACCTGCCACTTAACTTTCAATACCGTGCGAGCAAGACAGGTGATACTCAGTCGCGCGACAAGGGAAGTCGCGGCAAGATATGCTAGCCCTGCTGTACACTCTTCTTCTTTTGCCTCGCCACTTCCCGGTTAGACGGGGTCGGCTTTCTTAACCATGACGCGCCATTTGCTGCGGTTGTGAACGTCATTTTCCTGAAGATCCATGCGTTTCATGTCCTTCTGGACAGTCGTTAGCCATGTAGCTATGGGTCTACCTCTTCCCCGTTTGCCTGTTGCGATGGAAAGGCACTTTTTCACAACATAATCTTCCGGTCTTCTCATTACATGGCCGTACCACCTCAACCTATTCTCCTGCAGTTTATCTACTATTGGGGCCACTTTCAGACTACCGCGAACAAATTCATTTCGGACTTGATCCTTCAGCGTGACACCTCCTGCCCAGCGCAACATCCGCATTTCGGCGACGTGGAGTTTCTGTATGTGTATATTCTTTGCGGCCCATGTTTCACTGCCGTAGAGCATTGCCGGTCTAATTGCTGTTCTATACACTTTGCCTTTAGTTCTTACAGGCATCTTTGCATCGCACATAACTCCTGTAAGTTGGCGCCATTTGCTCCATCCTGCGTTAACCCTGTTTGTGACGTCCGCCTCTATTGTGCCGTCGTCTGATATTACCGAGCCAAGATACTTAAAATGGTGAACTTGGGGTAGCAAGGTGTTGTCTAGCATTAGGTTGGTGTCGGACGGGCGTACAGAGTTGAAGTGACACACCATGTATTCTGTTTTTGTTCTGCTGACTTTCAGACCATTTCTCTCGAGGGCTTCTCTCCATTTTTCTAGGCTATGTTGGATGTTTTCCTTATTGTCTGATATTAAGACTACATCGTCTGCATATAGAAGATTCCATGGTACGGGTTCTTGGATTTTCCTGGTAAGGTAGTTCATAACAATGTTGAACAGCATCGGGCTCAACGCACTGCCTTGGTGTACGCCCACCTTTACATCAAAGCTTTCAGATACTCCCACTGGGCTTCTGACGGCAGTTTGGACGGCATTGTACATGTCCATAATGATCTCTGTGTAAAGCTCAGGAACGTTATGAGCTCTGAGGGCTTGCCATATTAGCGTTCTTGGGATACGATCGAACGCTTTTTCTAGGTCTATAAATACCATCCAAAGTGTCTGTTTGTTTTCCCGCGCTTTTTCCATTACTGTTTTCACTGCATGAACCGCATCCATAGTACCTCTTTTTGGGATAAAACCAAATTGGTTATCTGTTATGGTTACCAGTTTGAGAAGACGTTGATTTATGACCCTTTCCCAGATTTTCAGGGTATGCGAGGTGAGTTTGATACCACGATAGTTCTCACAAGAGCGTACGTCCCCTTTGTTTTTGTAGAAGGGTATAAGTAAACTTTTCCTCCAAGCTTCAGGCATTTTACCTTTACTCATGATGTTATTAAAGAGATCAGTTAGCCATGCAATACCATCTTCGCCCAGTACTTTCCAGACCTCAGCTGGTATCTGGTCTGGACCCGTAGCTTTGCAGTTTTTCATTTTGGAGACTGCCCTTCTGACCTCGTCTCTAGTTACGGCTTCAATTGGGCCTTGGACTTGTGATTCTGGTGCTTCTTGCTGTCTCGGGAATTCCTCGTTTAGCAACTTGCTGTAATATTCAAACCATCTTCCGTTGATATCTGCATCTGATGTAAGCAGCACGCCCTCTCTGTTTTTGATGTACTTAGTAGAGCTGACATCTTGTGCATTCGAATGCCTTTGTTTAGCTATTTTGAAGATTTCATAGCCCCTGCTGTACACAATTATATAATAAACAGTGTCGAAGTATGCACAATACAATATAGTACGGTATAGTAATGTTATTTATTTATTGAAAATGACATATTTGTAATCCTACAATTTCACATAAATTTAAAGAAATAATATAAGAAAAACGTATGTATAAAACCTTACTCTAAATAACGGGTGCGCCAAAGTTCACATAATTTTTCAACCCCGATTATTGGAACTCCGAAAATGTTTCTCATAAAAATTTTCATCATAATAGTCACTACTCATACTTAGTCACTCTTACTACCGATCATAACTCCGAACCATTTAAAATCATAATGTAATTTATCATAAATATCTCTAATACTACTTTTTGTTTTCATAGATTTATTTATCATAACTGTTTTTGATCCTATTTTTCACTGTCATAATTTTTTTAAGCAGACTGGTTTCTACTCATAAACTTCACTATCATATATTCTATAAGTAGACTTATTTGTACTCATAAACTTCACTATCATATAGTTTGTACACTGACTTGTGTTGACTTATAAATTCCGACATCATTATTATTTTTTTTATAAATAATGTGACTTACATTTACATTTAATTTCAAACCCCCACGACTTGTTTTAAAAGTATTAACATATTTTTCCTCCATATTGATAAGATAACGTATTAACACTCAGTTCAATTCTAACATCTCACAAACTAACGTTATTGCAACCTGGAACCCGTTTTGCCCAGCCACGTTTTGTTCAGCCACGTTTTCCGAGTCCGTGTGTACTATAGAAAAAATTATGCAATGGTGTAAATTTTGCCAAGAGTCCGTTATGAAGAACTGCGCCAAAATGGAACCTGGGTCCAAAACCGAAAACTGTAGGTTAGGTTAGGTTCGTATTGTGACCACTTATAGTGTCAAAATGTTTGCATGCTTACTTGTATGTATACTCGTAAATAATCTACTATTACATCAAAATTCAATAAGCAAATGCATAGCCAGGATGGATTAATAAAGAAACAGTATTTAGTAAGTAAGAGTATGCTAATGCCGTTAGGAAGAACTGCGCCAAAATGGAACATGTGTCCGAAACCGAAAACTGTAGGTTAGGTTAGGTTTGTATTGTGACCACGTATAGCGGAGCGAGCGAAGCGAGCGGAGCGTCAAAATATTTACATGCTTGCTTGTATGTATACTCGTAAATAATCTACTATTACATCAAAATTCAATAAGCAAATGCATAGCCAGGATGGGTTAAAAAAGAAACAGTATTTAGTAAGTAAGAGTATGCTACTGCCGTTAGGAAGAACTGCGCCAAAATAGAATATGTGTCCGAAACCGAAAACTGTAGGTTAGGTTAGGTTTGTATTGTAACCACGTATAGCGGAGCGAGCGAAGCGAGCGGAGCGTCAAAATGCTTGCATGCTTTTTGAGTCATAATGGACTCGGAAAATATGGCTGTACAAAACGTGGCTTTACAAAACCCCTATCGTCAGTGCAAAACGATAGATACCCTCAATGATGAATTATAGCAATAATACAAATGTAATCAAAATGTTTCGACATCAACAATTTTAATATGAGTAGACTCCAGAGTTCTGTTTAATGTTATGATTTACAATGTTTATGAATTTTTATGGTTATTATTGAAAGAAATATGAAAACAAGCATTATGAATAAAAACGTTATGAAGAAAAACTGTATCGATGTTTAAATGTTATGATTGACAAGTTTATTGTAATTTATAGTTCTGAATAAAATAAATATGAAAATCAGAATTATGACTACACACATAATCTTAGTGACGATATTATGAATTACAATGTTCTGAAAACTGTATGTTATGAACTCGGTTAGTAGTAGTACAAATTTATGACGGACAAAAGTATGAAGTAAAAAATTCGGAAGAGTGATGATTCTGACTACAAATCGGTAGTAGAAGAAAAATTCGGAGGATCGATTTTATGTGAGCCAATATGGACCCTAATAAACCTATAATACAATTATGATGAAACATATGGGTCATAAAAGGAATACCTCATCACAAAGGTCCGCCTGCGGCATGGTACCCAGTATGCTGGCGGCGTCGCCTCTTTGTATGGCCAGAGAGATTATTATTATTTCGTATACCACCGCATTTGTTGGTAAATATGTTTTAGTCCTCTCATCTAGCTGAATCGGCTGAACGGATTTTAATCAAATTTTGGCACAGAGATAGCTAAACATCCAAAGATTTGATGGTTTATAGGATAGTTTTTACACGACTAAACCTATTATAAAATTCTAGACCTGTTTTAACATTAGTGTTTTATGGAGAGGGGTCATAATTTCAGAAAAAACTCTTAACCCTTAAATGCAGAAAACTAGAAACATTTATTTTAAATAAAGTATATATTTTTAGGGTTCCGTACCCAAAGGGTAAAAACGGGACCCTATTACTGAGACTTCGCTGTCCGTCTGTCCGTCCGTCTGTCACCAGGCTGTATCTCAACAACGGTGATAGCTAGACAGTTGAAATTTTCACAGATGATGTATTTCTATTGCCGCTATAACAACAAATACTAAAAATAAAATAAAATAAATATTTAAGGGGGGCTCCCATACAACAAACTTGTTATAGATTATATATATGTATAGGTACGGAACACTTCATGCGCGAGTCGGGCTCGCACTTGCCCATTTTTTTAATTCATGCATTTAAGGGTTAATAGCGTGATGCAGGATCGTAATTTGTTTTGTATGAGCGCGCGGCGTGATGCTCATCAGGCGCCATTTTGTTGGGCAATTTCCTTTGTCCCCGTTTCACGCCGAAACGACTGGACCAATTTTAACCAATTTCGGTACAAGGACAGCTAGACATAACCAGTTACCGGATAGTAACAGAGATGCATTCCTTACAAACCTTCAAAAATATATTGAAAAAATGGCTGCATGAAGCACAATTTTACAACATATCTGAAATAATTAAAAAATAAATATAAATATATGTATATGGCGTGTTTATAACAATGTAATGGACACACATTAGTAAATAATAATGAAGCATAAACAAACAGACATGTGACGATGTTATGAATAAATTTTTCATTTTCATTTTCGTCATCCAAAGATGGCTATACTATAAGATTTACGCGACTACGGTAATGCGTAAATAAACGTTCACAGTACAATAACATGACTCTTAATTACCTACCACAATATAGTCGATCATATGATGCAATTATATTGCCAACAAAATCTCGAAAATACTATAGATTTTTGTTGTACAACATCACTTAGCCTATATGAGTGGGACCACTGGGCAAAGCCCTCGCCCTGGTTTCCAGGACTCCTGAACGTGTTCAGATCATCCCGCCATCTGCGTCTAGGCCACACCACACCTGCTCATCTTATAGCACCCACTTAAATTTCCATAGGCTAGTTGACTCATGTCAAATTGTATTAAACTAATATTTATTTCGTATAGTACCTATTTACCACAGGAAACCTAAATATATATTGATCAATGCATAAAAGTGAAAGATGGCTGCAAAAATTTATTTTGAAAATATGGTTTTTAATCTGTATTTTGAAATGCGTAAAACGCTGTCCGCCATTTTTGCTTACGATAGTGACGTCATCGCGGTCATCGGTCCCGTAAAGAAAACTGAAGGTCTACTCCGACGACTTTGAATAGTGCCGTTCCTCTCGATCTCCTGTCAAAGCATATTGGAGTGAGCGGGATGGCACTTTACGACGGTCGAATTTCGAATATTTACGCGGAATTCTACGTCACGCCACAGATTAGCAAAAGGCAAAAATGGCGGACGGCGTTTTTGACTGTTCATGAAATTCCCTAATTTTCAATTATTAAAATTTAGCTTTCTAGCTTTCACAAAAATACAAGACATTTTTTTAGAGCTATTAAGATATATATATTATTAACCATTTCAAATACATTTCAAAAATGGGTCTACTAGCCTATTGTTTCACCATCAATAATATTGCGCAATTATCTTGCATTTGACAATAGCATGCCTGCCGGAAAGTGGGAAGTCAAAAGCTCATCACTCTCGAACGTTTCTGGCAACTGTGCGTCCTTTGAGAAATCCAGGATTAGGGACTTGTCAAGCATGGATTTATTCTGTGAAATAAAATATATAGTTGTTATAGAAAAAGGGCAAAATTTACATTAACCATTATAAGACCTATAAATTCATGAAACATGTAATGTCTCATTTTTTAATGTGGGCACACCACAATTTTTATTTAAACTATTAATACAAAGATCAAAGCTTAAAGAATAGAAATATTAACGTATTCACATAGAGTTAGCGACCTCTAAGGGTGTGAAAAACTTTCAAATAAACAATGCAAAGATCGACACACAAAAGCATACGGAAAATTCGTCAGGTCTACCTGGTCGCGAAGTGGTTAACGCGCTGGACCGGTAATCCAGAGGTACCGGGTTCGATACCCGGTCTCTTCCACAACTTCCACCTTTTTATTTTTTTCTTTAAGCTTTGATCTTTGTATTAATGATTATAAGACCTGTCGTCATGGATCAGAGTGTCGGACAGTAAAATATACGGATGAAATGAGATTACATGTGGCAGAGATCAGAATGTTACGATGCATGTGTGGGGTGACAGGAATGGACAGAATGTAGTGCAAAATGTTCTATTGATCTTGATAATGATATTGATCAGTGTTCGAGCGGCCGCTGATCTGCCTGTCAGCAAAATTGATCGTCTCTCCTGATGATGAATCGCGTATCGATTCGAAACATGTCGAGCGTTATTCGACTTCTACGACGTGAGTAAACCCGTTTAAGTATTTTAATATGTCTGAGACTCACGATAGTTTTCTATGTAAAATATCTGTACTGTATGTACGTACAATATATATCTGTACTGTATGTACGTACAATATATATCTGTACTGTATGTACGTACCCGCATCATGCAGCACGGCGTTTTGATTCCGTACAGTCGTAGCCGCAACACCGGCAGACGGTGACGGTTGCGCCTGCGCATTAGACGAGTCAGGAAACAAACGAGGACACGACTTAATCCTTTACACTCCTGTGCGTTCAGGACCTGTGAAAATTAAATAAGCTTTACACGGACAGAGAGCTGGGTAATTTGAAAATTTGTTTTAGCATGTTAAACATAAAATGCAAAGGGCGATTCGGTTTATAAACCCATTATTTGAGCATTTCTCTAAAAGTTTGTACCTACACAATTAAGACAATATAATTTTCCTATTTTGTTACCAATTATTTAAGTTATTTTACAAAATTTTGCCAGAAAAATATACACGTGAGGTAGTGAGGGGGAGGGGGGTTTAGCAAAAAACTTCACACAAATATCACCAGGGTGGGTCAAAAAGTAGCCGAAAAAACCTCACGTGATTTGTGCACAAGCCCTATTGTTTACCTCTATTGTAATGATAAGTGTTATCTGTATTTGTATTTATTTCTTCTTGAAGTGTGCAATAAAGAGTATTCTGTTCTATTCTACCTACTTAAAACAAGGCTCATATCTCGGTATCAGTCTACAAACTAAAGCCTGACCAGAAATATATGTATAAGGATGCGCCATATTGCGGAATTTCACTGGAACTAAATTCTTACACTAGCAATGATTTAATGACGGTTTGTCAACAATGTCAATGTCATTCGTGGTGCTTCCTTTAAAAGACAAATATTTAAAAATATCCAAAGAGAATGCCTAAAACCATTCACAATCGTGAAAGTAATATTATAAATAAAGTGTAGGTACATATGTTTACTACACGAAAAACAACCAGGAAAAGAGTACATTCCATTAAATTATATTACGTCGAGGTTACCATAGGAACTGACAGGTATTTAAACTAATGTCATTAGAGTGCGGTTGCGATGGGTTGCAAAGTTGTTGCCAATTATAAAACTAAAAAATTGGGCAAGTGCGAGTCCGACTCGCGCATGAAGGGTTCCGTACCATGAAACAAGTTTGTTGTATGGGAGCCCCCCTTAAATATTTATTTTATTTTATTTTCAGTATTTGTTGTTATAGCGGCAATAGAAATACATCATCTGTGAAAATTTCAACTGTCTAGCTATCACCGTTCTTGAGATACAGCCTGGTGACAGACGGACGGACGGACGGACGGACGGACGGACAGCGAAGACTCAGTAATAGGGTCCCGTTTTTACCCTTTGGGTACGGAACCCTAAAAATAGCGCCCTCTTGACAATCCTCATATATTTCTGGTCAGGCTTTAGATACGAAGTTTTGACAGACATTTTAGTGAGTTTGAATGTCACCAGCACCTCTAGCATAAAGGTCTTCGCACATTATAACAACTCAACGGCGACTCGATTCTATGCCAAATATTGAAATTTAAGCCCTATGTCATATTGACTAGGTTTAATTTCAAAAAATGATATTAGTAGTGGACGAAAAGTGGACGACGCGTCAAACACACGACACACACGACGACGCACGACAAATACTACCTGTCACTCTCCTTTCAATACCGTGCGAGAAAGAAGGTGACGCTGAGTCACGCAATAAGCGAAGTCGCGGCAAGATATGCTAGCCCTGCTGGCGGGGTGCGTAACGGTCGCTATAACAACTTATGATATACTTAATATTGGTCAATATAACGATCAAGGGATATAATAAACGAATAATCTTATAACATTTGGAATAATTTCATATGGTATAATCTTCATTTCATATAATACGTTTCAAGACTTAATACACACTCAAACTGCTCAAACAAAAAAGTAAAATTGTCATAGTCATGGTTAGGTACGACGACGAGCGAAGCGAGGAAGAGTGTTAGGTTATCTTGCGAAAATCAACGTTATATCAAAAGTCTTTTATACTAATTAATGTTATGCTTATTGTCGTTATACCAAGTGAAACATTATATCAAATGTTGGTATATCTATTGAAATTATATGAAACGTGGTTATTGATACCTAATTGATAATCCTTCATTACATTACACACCCCTGCTGGCGATATATTGTGTCCGCTTACCGAGAGATAGGGACAGAGCCGGATAAGCGTCTCTATGTGTTCGTTATTGAGGTGGTTCTGCCCGGACACGGCCAGTCCCCTCATCGTCCGCGCGCACGCGCGGCACACACTCTCCAGACCCGACATAGACACCCCTGAAGACAAGAAACAACCGTTAATACAAATATCAAAGCTTCAAGAAAAAATTATAAAAGAGCTACGTGGTGGAAGAGACCGGGAATCGAACCCGGTACCTCTGGATTACTGGTCCAGCGCGTTAACCACTCCGCCACCCTAGACCTGACGAATTCTTCCTTATGCTTTGTGTGTCGATTTTTGCATTTATGTGAAAGGTTTTTACGCCTTAGCACATTTAATAAATGAGACATTACATTTTTCATAAATTTATAAGAAACAACCGGTTAATTCACAAACATCACTTGCATTTGTGATTTAAAAATAAAAGTTTGGCCACTTTTCAGTCATTAGTTGCAGGGTGCCAACAAAAAAATGATTGTATTTGATTTCTAGGCCCGGTGTGGCCCAGTTAAGGCTCCTTATCCGTTCAAAATGCTGATTGTTTTAGATATTTTTCCCTATGATCAAACATGTCTCTTAACATATTACTAACATTTATAAATATATACGAGTATTATAAAGACTAACCTAACTTACGCTGAATTAATTAAACTTAAGTTAAATCTAGTACGAACAACATAGCTACTGTAACATAAAACATTAAATATCCTCACCGTGACAATAAGAAACATCCAAAGATTCCAATTTAGAGCCAACCGCCACAGCCCGCAGCCAATCGTCGTCCACAGCTCTGTTGTGGCTCAAATTGAGATGCTTCAAATTCTTCATCTGTTTCAACACTGACAAATCCACTATCTCCACCTCACCGTACCGACATAACTCTAAGCGTTCTAACTTATCCATATTATCAAGTAGCACATGGATATTTTGTAATATTTCAGAGGAAAGTCCTGTCAATTCTAAAGTCTTTAAGACTCTCAAACGGTCCAAACCGGTCTTAAGTAAATTGCACTCAAGGGCAGGACAATTCTGGAGACGGAGACATGTTAAGTTTGTCTTTAATTTGTTGAAGCATGCGCCCGTTAATTGTTCAACGCCGGCTATATTTAATTCCTCAGATGTGACGTTTTCTAATAATATTTCGATGCTGTTGTCTTTGAGCTGAAAAACATTTATTTTAGTAAAAACTGGGGTCGAGAAATGGGCGTTCGTGGGTCAAATTTGGGGTAGAATTAAATTGAATTAAGGTAAGGTTGGGTTTTACCCACGAGCGCTCCAGTTAAAAAGCTTTATAGATTTTGAAATGGTTTTTATTTTTTCATATCATGACAAATATTTATCAACATATTGACATTGACAGAATTCACGCAGAAAACTGGTTTTTAAACTAATTTTCGACTGCACACAAAGAAAGCATGAAATAGCTATATTACTGTCTAGAACTCAGGGAAAAGTATTATTTAAGATTTAAGTACTTTAAAAAGTTGATTGAAAGTATCAATATATTTGTCATACCATCTGTACGGGCAAGCGTACATGGTTGGAAGTCTTATACGTGACGAAGAGCCAATCAGTTAATCATTTTAGCTACATGGGAAACTTGTAAATTATCACTATGCGACGTGATGGCGGAAGTCATGTCGCTCACGTAAAATAATGTATATATTGATGGTTAAGGATCGATTAAAATGTTGTCGTTAAGTATCAAGCTGTGGTTTCACTCTGCTCCTCTGCCTCGGCATATATCATATATCAATTATCATTTATCAAGTAGTTAAGGGTCGCTCCCTACACCATCATTCTCTTGCCCTTATCCAAGGACCGTATTAGTATGAAGAATATCGGTCCCGTGTATATGGTCCCTATTGCCCTTATCCCATTTATTTAGGGTCGGCGCAGCATGTTTTTGAAGCACATATTTGTCATTATATATGAAAAAGATTCATTTTAAAATGTATAAGGTATGGAATAGGTATTTCTATTTTCAGAAAATGCTAACAATCTATTGCCTACCTACTTAATAATTGCTTCCACCACTAGTGTGTACTCTATCTTATATCCATACACAAGGTGTAGCTGTTTTAGCTATAAATTATAATTCTGATCACTAGGCATACCTGATAGCACGATATGACTTTAGAGAGCTATGGAGCTGATGAAGTGTTGGTATAGAAACATCCGAAAGTCCGATCCCTGGTCATAAATATCAAATTTGAACCAAACCTGTGCACTCGTCCCAGTCTGTGGGTGCGGATCCCTGAAACCCAGTCGCTTCAACTTCAAGAGCTTTTCCAGATAATCCTTCACTGTGTCCTGGTCTGGTATTCCATATATCTGGAAAATGTATTTATTCTTTATAAATATATGAAACATTTAATGTATCATTACACTGCTAAGGTGTAAAGTAAAATCTTCCAAATAAACAATGCAAAAACACACAAAGCATAAGGTATAATTAGAAATGTTATTTGGCGTGGCGTTAGGGTGGTGGAGAGGTTAACACGCTGGACCGGTAATCCAGAGGTACCGGGTTCGGTTCCCGGTCTCTTCCGCCAAGTTAGGTACGCATTTAAATTTTTCTTCCTTCTTAGTTTTTGTATTATTGGTCTTAAGTACCTATTCATTGTAATTTATGTCACAAATGGTCTTGCCTTAATAGTAGATTGTTTAAGAAAGGACTAAAATAATACATTGAGACACGAATAGATTTTTTGGACGAGCGAGCAAAGTGAGCGAGTCATAATGGCTTTTAGACATGTGTTAAACACTCTGCTTTTCACTTAGACTGTGAGAAAATAAAAAATATTTAAGCATTTAAAATGTTACGTCACACGCAAAGACTAAAAGCACTGACAATCAGAAAAACGCCTAAGAACGTTACATTGTAAACAGAAGGTGTTCGTAACTCGACTGTCAAGCGTTTTTTTTGGCGTTTTCCATTTTTATATAAACAGCTGTCAGACGATCAAGAATTTTGGCCGATCTGATCAGGTTTGTTTTTAAATGTCCGTATCTAGTAAGGCTGCTGAGCTGGTTACTAACAAATTTTGATATTTCATGAAATAGACATACAGTGAGCTCTTGTAAGTTGGGGCAATGCTCGATCACGATCGCGAAGCTATCGGCGGAGCACGGAGCCGCTTCAACGGACTTGCCCCACTTGTAGAGGTTGCGGGCGTAGTTCTCCAGTGGTGTCTCGTCTAAGGGGAGGGCCCGACAGTCAGGGGACAAAACCGGCTGATGCCAAGGGGTAACGACGTGGAAACGAAAGTGAAAGCGGCCAGCGCCTGCAATAAATATTATGGGACAAATTATTACACAAATCTACCTAGTCTCAAACTAAGCAATGCTTGTAATATGGGAACTAGACGACATAACATTGAAATACATATACTTACAGTAGATACATCCATGACCCAGGAATATATATTCAAGCTTGTCACATAAATAGGTAGGTGAAATTAGCCGGAAAGTCATTGGCTCGCTTCATGCTCTCAACAAACTGAAAAATTTCTTGCCTATCAAAACTAAGGTATTGCTTGTAAATACACTATTACTACCCATAATTGATTATGGTGATGTTTGTTATCCGGACTTAAATGAGGATCTTCTTGATAAGTTGGATCGACTCCTTAATAATTGTATTCGCTTTATTTTCTGTCTACGTAAATATGATCACGTTTCTTCTTACCGTTCTCAGCTTGGCTGGTTTCCCATCCGTCAACGACGCAATATTCGTATGCTCTGCACTCTCTTTTCAATACTCAATGATCCACAAGCTCCTGAATAAGGTGCTTTGGGGTAATTTCGACATATTTTTAGGCGAGTGTAGAGTATGTTAGGGTTTGGGCTCGTAAGTCAGAACCTAAGAAGTATTCCTTCCAAGTAATGAGATCCTTACGAAATTGGATATATTCATCAACGCTTTGTGAAAATGGCGTTTTAATACGTTGCCTGAATTTGAAAATAAATGTAAATAAAAAGATAAAATATTTTGAATACCATTTTTTAAGGAGTGGGTAATTTCGAAAGCAAGTGGGGTAATTTTGAAGCTGGTTTTTATGCAATATGAGTTTAAGAATCATATTCCTTTTTAGTTCTAATTTACCCCCGCAAAGATCCAAAAATCGCACTGCTTTTATTTAATCGACTGCAACACACGTGCCCTCACGACTAGCGATGCGAAGTGAACTGAAGCGGGGGAGGAGATAAACATGGCGTTTTGACCAGCGTTGCAAGCGTAGAATTTGTTCCCAGTTTAGTAGAAATGTGTGATTTTCGACTTATCCCCATTTTCGACTTTATCCCAAAGCACCTTACCTGAAAACCTTTTTCTGCTATGTTGAATCCACTCGTAACCGTATCTAATTTTCGCTCTTCCGGCAATCTTGCCCTTTCTGTTCCTCTTCACCGTACTGGTTTCATGTCTAATTCTTTCTCCTTGCAAGTGGCTCGCCTCTGGAACGGTCTTCCTCTCACAATCAAACAGGCTCCGAGTAAGTTGGCATTTAAAAGGGCCGTGCGAAGTTTCTTTGCTGGCAGAACTGAAGTCTCATAGTATATCTGCTTGGTTTGTTTCATCGTCGTATATATTTATGTATGTATCTATTTATATATATGTATGTTTAATATGTATATGTATGTAGATTGTAGCTATAATAGTATGAGTATTTTAATTATGTGTAATTATGTTGTTTGATGCACCGCCTACAATTTCTCTGCTTTGCCCTAAGGTTGACTGGTAGAGAATGCCGCATGGCATTAAGTTCGCCTTTTGTACGTTAAGTTTTTCTTTTGTGCAATAAAGTTTACATTAATAAATATTTGTCCTTACCGGGATTTGAGATCAGGATCGCAGGCTCAGTAGGCAGCTTCACTACTAACTGCGCCAAGCGCGTCATCCAAATAGATAAGATATTGTTGATTTGCTCACAGACAACTTAACCCTAGGTTAAGTTGTCTGTGATTTGCTCCCATTGTTTAACATATGCCAGTAACTATATCAATTAATACAATGGTTATAGTCAAGTGATCGGAGTGGGGTGTGCAATTTGGGGTGAATGACTTTAAGTGCTATACTTAATATGGATATGCCCTGGGGATTCCCGGAAATCCCGGACTCGCATTGACATAATTATTAATTCAAGGTTTAGGAATATTTAATAAAATAATAAGCTTATTTAACAATAACTTTTAAAAATATCAACTAATTTCAGAAATTTTAAATATAAATAAGAACAATATTTACAAGAGTTTCCAATTTATGCTAAATATATAATTAACACAGTCATGTGGAATGAGTTTATTTCTATATATTTATTTTTTATTTTATAGCTTTATACATCCACAATACATTTTTTAAATAGGTATATATGAGTTGTTTCAGTTAAAATAATAAAATTTCTATATATAACAAATGATAAATATACATTTTGAAACACTTATATAATACAATAATCCGGGGATTAAGTCATATCCATATTATTTTTTCGTTACTAAATCCCAGGAAATAGCACACCCTAGCTAGTACTATCATTGGTTATATCCCAGGGTTTCCGGTGAACATGTGATTAGACTCATGCTCATGCACCACAAACCGTTATGGCGCGGTTGGCACAGTGGTGAAACAGCTGCCTGCTGTGCTGAGGTCCTGGGTTCGAATCCCGGCAAGGGCAAATACTTGTGTGATGAACTCAAATTTTTGTGCCAGGATCATGGATATTATTTGTAATTAAGTATGTATATCGTCGTCTAGTGTCCATAACACAAGCCTACTAAAGCTACTGTGGGACTAGATTTATTTGTGTGAGGTTGTCAGATATTTATTTATTAAAAAAATAAACCCTTGGGATGCTAATGATATGTCAATGAAATTACACAATTAATAAAGCGATCATTGACAAATCAAAGGTATGCTATGTTACCTTACCTTGAATATATTTAGCTATAACATCCCTCCATCGTTGGCAGACGCACTCAGACCTCAGAAGTTCTGCCAGCGGCAAGAAGCTCAGGATAGCTCGACGGCAGATATCAACATCTAACACATCAAGGATGTTCACTGAGCATGTTTCTGTTGAGTTCCGGGCACGTTTCGAAGGGGGAGAGCTAATGCATCTGAAAGTGTTAGATATGGAAAAACTGTAAAATTTAAGAAACATTAGGAGCTAATATTAATCAAATGTCATATAATCTGTTTAAACCAATGGATGACAACCCTTCTTTTTATGTATGTGTTGTGCTATATTAGTTTATTTTGTTATATACTAGCATGCAATTCAGATAAATTATGCATGTATTAATTAATACATATTATAAACCATGGCCTAGAATCACTATAAAAAAAATGCATCTTAATCCGCTGCATAGTTTTAAAGATCTAAGCATACAAAGGGACAGACAGAACCGATTTTGTTTTATACTATGTAGTGATTATGAATTTCACAGTGCCTTAGTGTCAAACTGTAATATTGTGTGTATTGTTTTGTTTTAATTCTTAGATAGTTAAATCAAATGTTTATAAATGTACCAGTTTACCCTAATCCGTGATTAGTGCACCCTCAGTGAACTCTTTCAAAAATAGACTAGACAAACATTTACAAACACAGAACACAAGTGAATAGTGATATGCACGCATCAGCTATAAGCTGCCTGTGCATTAAATAAATAAATTTAAGTAAGTAAAACAATTGAAGCCTGTTATATATTGAGTTCCCGAACTTTGTGAAGCTCTGAAGCTTCCGTTTTCACGAGGCTGACTGTGACTGTGAATAATCTCTGTCAAAGTT
The DNA here is from genome assembly GCA_947623375.1 of Apotomis capreana. Taxonomy (NCBI): domain Eukaryota; kingdom Metazoa; phylum Arthropoda; class Insecta; order Lepidoptera; family Tortricidae; genus Apotomis; species Apotomis capreana. The sequence goes on from OX392522.1 coordinate 2,071,203, forward strand.
ACATTTACATTAAGTACATGAAACTGGTAGCGGTAAAGCTTCGGAAACATCGGGAACATGCGATCCTTTTATTTTTATGTTTTTATGATTTGATAATCATGTAAAACGAAGGTACTTCATAGAACTAAAAATATATCTTATGTTAACCTTTTCTCACAGCCATAAAGCTCGTCCTGTTTATTTATTACAGACATTTTCGTAAATTTTCACGTAAGGAAAAATAATGCTTATAATATGTTTCTTTAGTTACTATTTCGCCTGTTCAGAATGCTCTCTACGCTGCGGATTCTTTTGTTGTTTTGTTTTGTAATCAGTAATCACTAATCAATTGTTAATCAATGTCAAATTAAAAGTGTCAAACGATCTGTTATTTTGACAATCAGTGCGTTTAAAGACATGTTTGATGCAAACGAAACGATACGTGTGAGGGCAAATTGAAAAAAATATACTATTTTGCTCTATTAAATAAAAATCGCCGTCTAAGTTTTCTGTTGACTTCAAAGATTAGATGTAGTGATTAAAATTACATAATTATTCAACTATTTTTGAAATCACATTTACTTAGGTATCACTTAATTTTATCTTATCGATTCATTACCTTGACACCATTTATTTTTAACTAGCTTTTGCCCGCGGCTTCGCTCTCACAGGTCTGGAAACGTGTATGTGTAATTTAATAACGTTTCATTGTTACTTAAAAGAAAGACAAAACAACTAACTAATAAGTATTTGCGCGCACCCTTATACACAAAATTCATCTTGCTCAAGGAATCTTTTATTCGCTATACCAACTTTAGCGTCGTATTTTAATATTATGTTAGGGGACTATTATTATTATTTTTTTTCATTTATTAAGCCTTGGGGTTTTAGCGGTCTCGCTATGCCACCCCCGTAATTAAAATTTACAAAATAAGTAGGTAAAGACTTACTGACTAACTACCGTCTCAGCGGAGAAATATATCTAAAGTATAGTATTCCGGCTTCACGCGACGCTGGTGTAGCCAAAATACTATTGCATATAGAATACCTACGTTATGTAAGGCTAGTCCACGACGCTGGACCGTGCCCCGGACACATTCAACCAGCACGTGTTGTACATCTTCCACTATAGTTATTACAATTTGGACAATTTGGTGTCTCAGATATTCTCATTAAAAACTTAAACTTGTTGGTCGGAATGTGTCCAGTTCGCAGTTGAAGCAGTGCTACAATGAATTTTCTCGTCATCCCCATATTTTCAAACCATGGGTAACGAGGAAGTTCATTCTGAATAGTTTTATACCACAACACCTAATAATAGTGTCCAGTTTTCTCCATTACCTAGGGGTTGAATTCTCAAAAACGCTGATATCATTCGATGAAGTCTGACGCAAATTAATGCAGCCGTTACTTAAATTAATAGAAAGTAGAAGTTTCTATGAGAAATGTGGCATGTTTCCAAAAACGCAAAAACAGCTGACGCTTGTTTTCTTATTTTACGAAATACTATCGCTCTTAAGTACTCAAAGAATCCCAAGTCGTCATACAAACTTTCAACTTCCGATTTTACCCCATTAGGAGTTCAATTATCAAAAACTGAAATCAGTATTATTAGTTTTTGCTAAATAATGCTACCCAAAGTCAAATAAGGCTTCCTATATCATACACACTTCCACCTCCCACTTAACGCCTTTTCCCACTTACTTCATAATGAATGAATGATATTTTATTCACCAGAATATACGGTACATATAAGGTCTTACAGTACTAGCTTGGTTCCATAATATATTCTACCGTTAGGCATGTGAAACTTGATTACTTAGGTAACTAAAAATAGAAAATTATTGCATGCTATATACCTTAAAATTAGTTTTATGTTTAATACAATATTTATACATTATCATTACTACGATTTAAATTACAATCTTCACATTTAAAGCACACTATTAATAACATTGTAACTTTTCTTTAAAAAAGTCGTCTATTGTATAATAAGCTTTTTTTATGAGCTCTTCTTTAAGTTTTCTTCTAAAAGTGTAAACCTCTAAGTCTTTGAGCTCCTCTGGTAAGAAATTATATATTTTTGAGGCCATACCCAATATGCTATTTCGGAGCAATGCGGTTTTGCCTGGTACGATGTTAATTTTATGCTTGTAGCGCGAGCTTTCAGAGTTTGATCTTACTTTCTGTGGAAATAAATTTGAATTTGATTTTACAAAAGTGGCTACCTCGTAAATATACAGACTAGTTAGTGTTAAGATCTTCAATTCCTGAAAGTACGATTTGCAACTATCAGTTTGCTTAAGGTTGCAGATGGCACGGATACATTTTTTTTGGGCAGTAAAAACTAGTATTTTATTTGTAGAGTTGCCCCAAAAGATTAAACCATACCGAAGAATTGATCCTATATGACCATGATAAGCCAGTAAAGCCGTTTTTCGGTCCGATAGTTTTGCAATTCTCCTGAGTGCAAAAACAAAACTATTTATTCGTTTGCATAATGATTCCGTGTGTGCTTTCCAGTTCATATGGTTATCTATGTCAATGCCCAAGAATTTAGCTACATCTGTGTGTTCTATATGTTTATCGTTATATTTAATGTCAAGATTTATTGAATTTGTTTTGTATTGATAAAATTGCATGATTTTTGTTTTGTCAACGTTTATTTTTAGTTTATTCAATTGTAACCAATTTATAATATTCGTAAGTGTATTATTTATGTCGGACTCATATGTAGCCAAATTGTCAGATTTAATCAGTACCGTACTATCGTCTGCAAATAGTATCATTGGGTGTTGAACATGTGCTGGTAGGTCGTTGATAAAAGCCAGAAACAGCAAAGGACCCAATATGCTCCCTTGCGGAACACCGCGCAACAATGGTCTAAATTTTGAGAAGTAAGCGGTCTCTACTTTTGTCTTTTTGCAAAGTCTATTGATTTGGGTGCATTGCATTCTGTTGCTTAAGTATGAGGTTAGTAATTTTAGGGCAATACCTCTGATACCGTACCGTTCTAGTTTTTCCAATAGTCTATTGTGCTCTACAAAATCGAATGCTTTTGTTAAATCCATGTATATTGCACAAATCGGAACCCTTTTGTCTACGTTCAAAGTAATTATTTTCGTTAGGTCATAAATGGCAGATGTAGTTGATTTGTTTTTCCGAAACCCATTTTGTTCTTCAACTAGTATATGTTCTTTTTCGAAAAAAATGTATATTTGATCATAAATAATCCGCTCAGCGATTTTAGAAAATATTGATAGTAGAGCAATTGGCCGGTAATTTTCTAGCTTTTCCTTGTCATTTCTTTTGAACAACGGCTTTACTATGGCTGTTTTTAGCTTATCTGGGAAAATACCTTTCTCCAGCATTAAATTAAAGATAAATTCTAAAGGAAAAGAAATTACATCGGCACAATGCTTTATGACACTAGTTGTTATTTCGTCAATCCCTGTACTTTTAGTGTTTTTCAAAGTTTTGATTGTCCTGTAAATTTGCTCAGCAGTTACAGGAGCTAAATAGATTGAGTTCAAGTTATTTGGGGGTAGTTTCCTATTACGATTTATAACGGAGCTCTCACGGGTCTTATTCTCGTCAGTTTTAGTTTCGTCTATATAATAGTCATTGAAAGCGTTAGCTTGAAGAAACTATAAATGAATTATTCACTTTTACTCTAAGAATCACAATTTCTTCATACAAACGTTCGCCTCCCATTTAACCTCTTTACATGATGACTTTTTTAAAAATCCTTATATCTGTTTTTTTTAGATGGAGAATCTCTACACAAACTTTTATATCTCTTACTCAAAAATTACACGATTTCGATACTCACTTTCAACCCCAATTTGACCCCTTAGGGATGAATATTAAAATATCCCTTCTAATTCCTTGCCTGCATCATATACCTACTTGATCTATTTTAGTAATTTAAAGTCCCTGGGTTCAGTAGTTTCGACATTTTCGATTCATTTTAATGGGTCGGTCATTTTTTTTTTTCAATAGATTTAGAGTGTAGCGACATTCGTGAACGCAATTCGTGCAGTACGTGCAGTAGCGCTGTTTTCGCAAGTGTTTTTTCCACTTTTCACATTTATCCGAATCCGAACTTGTGTTTAAAAATAAAGTATTTTATTACTAAAACCTTTGAATACAATTTTGAATAGCATTATTTGACAGTTGCGTCGGCATTTTTATTTATTTATAAAAAAATGTAAATACGCATGTAATGTAACTATGTAGGTACTTATGTACATACAAATTTACAGTATAATATAAGACCAAGGCCAAAACGTATTGCATATTGCATTATTGTATGATACGTGTCGTGTGTGTCCCGCCAATGTTTAGACATTCAATTTGCATATTTGAAGATCTAAAATTTGATTGATGTTTTACAACAGTTTTATTGGTTTAAGGTCGGCAATTTCACCATGCATTAAGTCCCTTTTTCATTCAATATAATTTTATTGTAATGTGATTCGTGTTGTGGAGAAAAGAGAATAAAGTGCAATAATCATTTATAAAAGTAGTGACTTGGTGTTGGTGCTCCACTAATTAGAAAATAAAAGCTGCAGACCATTAATTAGAAAATAAAACAAAAGCATGTCGAAAAGAAAAGAAAACTTTTCTCCATTCATTAAACAAGTGAGTATCACTTAAGATTTAATTAATAAGCAATAATATGTTGCAGAAAGTTTTTAATCAGCAACATAAAAAATTATTCTTGTTTAGGTATATGAATAAAACTTACCTTCAAAATTATAGTGACCTTATTTAATGTAATGTCACTTCCATTTTAAATTACATATTTAGAATGGAAGAGACCTAATTAAAAAACAACATGAGTTTGAAATACAACATTTTGAACAGCCAAACATCCGGATTTTGGACATGCTAAAGAATTTTCCATCCAACTAGTCGGGGGCCGACCCACACTGCGCTTTCCTATATGTAGTTGCTAATTCAGGAATTTGCTGCCCAACGGCTGTCCATTCTCTGGGCTAGATGGCCTGCCCATTGCCACTTCAACAGTGCAATCCTGTGCGCTAAATCGGTTATCTCTGTTCTTCTGCAGATATCCTCATTTCTGATTATATCCTGCAAAGGAACTGATGAACTCGTGAGGGTAGCGGGGAATCAAAGGATGTGGTCTGCACGGGATTGCACTTTGTGGCGAGTCATGGGGGAGGCTTTTGGGTCCAGCTAACGCTTTGCTCTCTCAGTCTCTCAGTCAATTACCAGACACAGCACACTCCCAAAGCTGTAGTTTAATTAGTGTTAAAGTTTCGGTATACATTAAAACTAAATACAAGATTAAACATTTTATTAAAGCTATAAAGAATAGTATAAGTAACTATAACTGTAGTTATAAGTGCATTTCTGATTATATCCTGCAAAGGAACTGATGAACTCGTGAGGGTAGCGGGGAATCAAAGGATGTGGTCTGCACGGGATTGCACTTTGTGGCGAGTCATGGGGGAGGCTTTTGGGTCCAGCTAACGCTTTGCTCTCTCAGTCTCTCAGTCAATTACCAGACACAGCACACTCCCAAAGCTGTAGTTTAATTAGTGTTAAAGTTTCGGTATACATTAAAACTAAATACAAGATTAAACATTTTATTAAAGCTATAAAGAATAGTATAAGTAACTATAACTGTAGTTATAAGTGCATTTTTAGTAGTTATATTATTCTTAATAGCTGTCATTAAATGTTTTATCTGTTCCATAGTAGATAGCATTAGAGTGGTAAAGAAATTTGCATTCTATTTGCATGCAGTAAAGATAACAGTCTGGAGAGCCCTCGTCTCTCCAGCTCAGCTTATCTATTATGACTTTATTACTTGAAATCATTCCGAGAGCACTTATAGCTAATCTAGTCATAATTAGAGACCGCAGTCTTGTTGCAATCATGTGACAACAGGGTAGTTTAGGGAGTAAAGGACTGGTGTTAATTAATCAAATGTGTCAGTGCATCTAGAAAGGTACCTAGTCACCACATCTAGTTACCGAGTTACACGAGTTTTTGTGGAAGCTGGTGAAAAAGTGCCAAAATGGGTTTGTGTTATAATTGGATTATTTACATCCTAAGGAACACGTGTATACAAGAATATCAGTAAAATTATGTTTTTTTAGTATATTTCTCCAACTATAGAGTTTAGTAGTCAGGGTACCTTGTCACGCCATGTCTTAAAAGCCTTTAAATTTTGAATATTTTTGTAAATATTTTCATCGCGGGTAGTCAACTACCTCTTTCTAAGATATGGTATAGGATCGGTCTATATAGCAAAATAATATTTTGAACAAAAAAAAATACTTAATGTTTTTTATAAGAAAACATTCAACTTAAATTAATCATAAATTAGGTGCAGTTATGTACACAATTGAGTTATTTTTAAAAGCTTTTATTTAACTTGCAATGTATGTATGTATGTATGTATCTAAGTATGTTTGTTCGGGTGAAATCTTGCAACTCAATTTTGAAGCAGATATCGTCAACCGATTGAGCTGAAATTTTGCATACTTACTTAACTTTGATGACAATACAATAACATGGTACCATGGGGCTGATCTGATGATGGAGCCGGAAGGTAGCCATAGGAACTCTATAATAGAAAAAGCAATCCTACCGAGCTTGGGCTCTTTAGAATCGTCTCAGTGAGCATTTGATGGATATCTATTCTATTCTATTTTTTTTTAAATGGCAACCGGTCACAGTTAAGCGACCATTACTGCCAATGTCTCGTTGCCAATCGCACTCGGCGACTAGATAGAGGATTGATACCACGTTGTACGGTGAGTTGATAAATTCGTGCTTTTTGTAAAGTGATAGCGATTTACAAAAAACCACACGGACTATCGGGCCTTGACCCAGGAAGGGCTATGTACGCTTCAAGTTGAATTCTTCATTAGCTATTCACACATTCGTTTGATCACTGCACAATACCTGCGCTATAAATACTACACATTGAACGACAAAAATGAATAAATAACGAACAACAAAACCTAAACGCATGCGGCCATCTTAAGTCACGGACCGGAAGTCTTGATGGATATCCAAAGAAAAGTAAAGTCGGCTATAAAAGCTTGCCACTAAAATGACATTTTTGACAGAAACTTATTTCTAGTTACTCTATTTATGTAAGATAATGACGTAGCGTGACAAGGTACCCAGTTTAGTAAAATGCTAAACTTGATGTCTTACACGACTAAAACAGAAGTTTTTATAAATAATAATACATTGATTTCCGCTATAAGTAATTATCCTAAATAACATTTTGTTACAGATATTTCTTGCATTATAGGTACTAAAATAGTGATCTTCGAGTTTAAGTTACTAAAGTTTAGTAAATGTCGTGACAAGGTACCCTAGTTACGTTTCCATACAAAAGTTTCGACCGAGTCACTGAACTTTATTGTTAAAAAAACTGCTTTAACACCATTATTACACCATTGTGGTACACCACGCTAAATACCATTTGATCTTGTGATATAGCATGAATATAATAATTATTTTGTTGGTTTTTAATATTATAAGTGATCTTTTTTGTAACTGTTAAATTTGCGGTAATTATTAAATTTCTTTATGATTATGGAGTTTTCTTTCATTCAATTGTCCCAAAATGCCATAGAATATGTTAACTATGATGAGAAACTAACAGTTTTAATCTCGTTATTTTATGATTTGGGTATATTTAACACTTTCGGGTTTCTTCCACCCTGGCATGTTCAACCTAAGAAATCAGAATAATTAACATGTATTTTTAGACAATTCCCCTTTATTATAATTCTTTAACATTCAAAGCTTATGATAATACCCTTCACTATGTAACTTCGAAGTAGAAGTGTGTTTTTGCCACTATATACTTTACGTGTAAATGCAATTTTCTCAACTTGTGCATTTCGGAAGTCGAAAATTCAAAAATTTATATAAAAATAGTGATTCCACCTACAGTCATTATTCTTTTTTGTATTGATAGAAAATTTAATCTACTTTTTGGAACTATGCATAACTCAATACCAGAAACAAGGTAGGTACCTTTCCAGATGCACTGACACAAATTAAATTGTAACTTATTCAAAGTATTTCAAATGACATAATTTAAATACCATGAATGCTTTATTATAAACTAACATGCATAGCACTTGCATTTTCTCGGGATAAAAAGTAGCCTGTCTTAATGCAGGGTGTCAGCTTTCTTTTTTATTTCATAGGGGGGCAAACAGATCTCCTTCCTCGCTTTTCTAAGCTACCTTCATAACAAAATTTATCAAAATTGGCCCAGCCATTTGAGCGTGAAGAAGTAACAAACCTACACACAAACACTCACAAATTTTCGCTTTTATAATTTTAATATTAGTGTGATTTCCTTCAGTTGAACTACTCTATTTCGGTTTTTTTACTCAACCCGATTTTAACACCATTCCGTTTCTCCCATACACTATAGTCACGAGATCGCGACAAGAGAGCAGACTTCAGTCTTAAATCATTAAAATTAGGGACGATCATTAATTCATCATCATTTTACTCATATTCATTATACTCTGCTGCTGAGACTTTCCCCACAACACACTACACTTATTGATTTATGTACAGTCGCCATCAGATAAATCGCAGCATATAAGGCGTTCATAAATATCTGAACATGTACTGTAACACCCAGTCGTGTTCAGATATGTATGAACACCTTATATGTTGCGATATATCTGATGGCGACTGTGCATTAATTTCGACGTAATGTTTCGTACTTACATTCCCGGAAACAATAATACTAAACCTAAAAATAAAACGAAACTAGAACGCAATCAATCTAAAAATGGCCCCTGCTGTATAGTGCCGAAGATGCTAGCGTTTCCTCGCTGAGTCGCCAAACTGATTCTTTGAGCGAGGAAACCGCCAAGCTCTCTGGTCGCCAGTAACATCAATAAGATATCTTTGATGATGCTTAATAATTCATTTCAAATAATTTTATCGGGCCAGTTATATATATACATCTACCATTAGTATACAATTTAAATAAAACTATTGACTACCAGACTGCCAGTGTGATAATGACAGCAAAAGATTACAAAATGTTTTTTTTTTATAGCTAGACTACAGGAGTGTCCCACTGCTGGGCAAAGGCCTCCCTTTGATTTCCACAGGTCAGGTGTTCACTGACGAATGACATAGACGCCTAGTCATCCCGCCATCTCCGTCTAGGCCGACCCCGTCTACGTCGTCCATTATTGGACACCCACTTGGTGGCTATACTGGCCCATTCTTTCCTGGTTCATTTCATACGGCAGACGTGGCGCCCAATATCACTTGAGGCTGGCTGTTTTATTAAATATTTACATTACCAAATGTTTTGGCCTCCAAAATTTAAATAGTTCATTTAATTTGTCTCTGGACTCACAAGGCAGCTAATAATCATGCTCACGCAACGTTCAATGGAAAGGGCTACTACGTGATAGAATCAGAAATGAGGATATCCGCAGAAGAACCAAAGCAACCGACATAGCTCACAGGATTGCACGGTTGAAGTGGCAATGTGCAGGCCATGTAGCGCGGAGAATGGATGGCCGTTGGGGCAGCAAAGTCCTAGAGTGGCGACCACGTACGAAAGCGCATCGTGGGGCGGCCCCCGACTAGATGAACGGATGACCTCGTGAGGATAGCGAGGAACTAATGGATGCGGTCTACACGGGACCGCACTTTGATCGGAAGCTATGGGGGAGGCCTAGCAGTGGACGTCTGTGGCTGATAGATACCTAGTTAAGATTTAATTTTTCCAACAGTGTTTCGTAACCTGTGCGGTGTGTTGCAACATCGTCGGACAAGGATGCGCGTCCGGGTTCCCAGGGGTACTGCTGCCTCAGCTGAAGCAGTCAGGAGACGTCCCACTCACCGAGGAGGCGGAGTCCTGGATCGGTCGGTAGCCAATGACAGGTAAAGTACCTGTTCATTTTGCATCCTTACTGTTTATATATACAGGGTGGGGTGGCCCATTTAGATCGGTCTGTATGGGAAAGTCTGAAATTATAACACATACGAAGATCTGTTCTTAGGAACCATGTCATCGATTTTAATAACAAGAAAAACTGCATTAATTCATTTAAAAAAACCCCTGTACTCAGCTCGGAAATCGAACCCGGACGATTTGAAAAATAATATTACCTAATATTATTTCTATTTAGCTAGATATCAATAGTGCAGTCAATTTTACTATGAAACATAATGTCTTAAATGAATAAAATGCATTGTTTTCATATTCCTTAATATTCGAACCCGGGACCGCCGGCTCAGTAGGCAGGTCTCTACAAGCCGAGCCAACCGCGTCGTCGAATTACAAAGAGTTACAATAGTGAATACGTAATACAATGTGCATAGCATTTTCCATGGTTTTATAAGAGTTCTATTTAATAACAAAACGTACAGTCAAGGAAATTGAAAAATACCTTTTTCGCTCTATATAGTCACAATGACCATAAATTATATGATCTGTGCCATAAGGGTCAAAATAGTACGCGTTTCAATGTCCTTTACTGTACAGTCAACTAATTTGATTCCTAGGCCATTTCGTATACCTTGTCACAGTGATCGTCAATATGAAAGCCGCTTGAAATCTCATATTGTCATTGTGACAAGGTTCTATAGTGGCCTAGAAATCAAATTGGTTGACTGTACATACATTGTGATTAACCTAATAGTTCGATTTCATTTACGAGACAACGACTGATTGTTGAGTCTTTCAGCGTTTAACTGAACAGTGGTCTCTTATGAAATGCCCATAGACATGTAAAAGTGCCCTTGTGTCCTACTTACAAGATAAATTTCATTATCATTATTTACTATGTATAGTAAATATTAATTTTATTTACACTACTTTAGTATAGCCCTATTACATGTTTTGCACAAGCTTTTATTTAACATAGTATTTCTTCGGGTGAAATTGAGCTAACATTTGGCATAGACTTAACTTTGATGACGATACAATAATATGGTACCATGGATCTGGTCGGATGATGGAACCGCAAGGTGCCACTAGAAACTCTATAATAGATAAGCAATCCTATCGAGTTTGGGGTCTTTAGCATCGTCTCAGTGAGCAATTGCTGGACGTCCACATCCAAAGATAAGTACCTACAGTTGGCCATAAAATCAGTTAGGGAGGCTCAAATAATTAATATATGCGACATAATCTGTTTAAATAGTTTTATTTAAATGTGTGACAGTCGCGGAAACCGCAGAAAAAATTATGAAAACTTGTCCCAAAAATGAAATTTTTGACAGAAACACATTTTATACCAGCTGCGCCGCGCGGTGTTACCCGCTCATCCTACAGGAACACTACATTTTCCGGGATAAAAAGTAGCTTATGTGTTAATCCAGGGTGTCAGCTACCTTCATACCAAAATTTATCAAAATTGGTTCAGCCGTTTGACCGTGAAGAAGTTACAACACACAAACTTTGGCCTTTATAATATTAGTGCTATTAGCCTTAACCCTATTTCCACACACTTTTAAAACTAAAAGAAACTTCCTCCAGTCAACCAGGACCCCAAAGCTACATACAAACACTCACAAACTTTCGCCTTTATAATATTAGTTTGATGAAGGGAATTCTCTCTATTCCAGCATCCGTGCTGGCTATCTCAATATTCTTCGGCAATATGGCCGCTCCCCCTCTGATGGGGCGACTGGGGAGAAAGCCGGCAGCGTATAGTGTTATCACCACTGGTCTCTTGGGGTGGACTGTGTTGGCCTTCGCTCCCAACGTGGCCGTGAGTACCTGTTTTTTTTTTCAGGGTTCCGTACCCAAAGGGCTTACGGGACCCTATTACTGAGATTCCGCTGTCCGTCTGACACCAGGCTGTATCTAACGAACCGTGATAGCTAGACAGTTGAAATTTTCACAGATGATGTATTTCTGTTGCCGCTATAACAACAAATACTAAAAACAGAGTATAATCAATATTTAATGGGGCTCCCATATAACATACTTGATCGGTTGCGTTAGCTTTGCACCTCATTTGTATACCGGCGCCATACATACCAGGTGCAAACTTAGCTTAACCCGGCCAGTTAAGATGGGATAAGTGTTTGTACGGAACCCTCGGTGCGCGAGACACACTCTATACCTACGGAGAAAACTCGTGAACGCCTCGCCGTAGTGGTCTCTGTCGCAACGATAACGCGACAGTCGTGTTACAATTATGAGTACTACCGGGCGACTCAGAACCGTGCCTCGTCGCATGGCGCTTTCAGGCAAAAACCCACGGGTCATTGGCCCAACTTACTATGAGCATTTACCTGAAAACCTACGAAATGAGCCATCTTACGAAATATTTCGGCGTCGACTGAGAGACATTTTGTTGGAAAACCCTCTGTACTCCGTGAGTGAGTACATGGAACTAAACTTCTAATTATTATTTTTATATCTGTTGTGTGCCTATTTTTATATTATTTTGTATTGCGACGATGATTTTATTTTGTATTATTAGGAGATGTCACCTGATTATTATTTTCTATTGTTTGCTTTGTTTTAGTTTAATGACAAGTTGTGATGACGATCCTTATTGGGAGATTATATTGATTATGTCCTTTATTTATTTTAATTCTTAGGCTAGGTTTTTACAATATCTGTATATAAAAAGTAAAATACAATAAAGAAATTACAAAATATATAAACATATTATAAAAAACCTAACCTAGGGTGCCGCCGGCAGCGGGGCAGGGCCCAGGCTACCGGTGGTTAGGGCTGCAGAGAGAGGAACCTCCTGACGATGCGCGCCGTGTCCAGGAGTACCGCCTTCTGTATCTGGCCCTTGATCCAGCCATCTAGCGAGAGTCTCTTAAGATGTTTGTCGAGACTCTCCGCTATAAGACCGTTCGCCGAAACGACTATCGGGACAATGATCGTCGAGTCAACATCCCACATGGCGGTCACCTCGTGAGCCAAGTCAAGGTACTTGCTGAGTTTGTCCTTCTCGGCCTTCACGAGGTTCTCGTCATGGGGGATGGTGATGTCGACGAGCACTGCCTGGCGCTTGGATCGATCTACCAAAACGATGTCAGGCTTATTGGCTACAATAGTCCTGTCCGTGATGATAGATCGATCCCAATAGAGCGTGGCACGACCATTCTCAAGAACTGGCAACGGTGCGTACTTATAGTACGGCACCTCAGACCCCACAAGACCGTATTGAAGAGCAAGTTGCTGGTGAATGATCCTGGCTACTTGGTTATGTCTGTGCAAGTACTCGCCGTTAGCAAGATGAGAACAACCGGAGATTATATGCCTGAGTGACTCACCGGGACGGCGGCATGCCCGACAAATGTCGACCGTACCGTCCTTCAGGATATATCTCCGGTAATTGTTCGTCATCATTACTTCGTCCGCAATTGCACAGACAAAACCTTCGGTTTCCCCGAAGAGATCCCCGAAGCGTAGCCAGTTCACCGACGCGAGCAGATCTACATCGGGCCCCGTAAGGGCCTTGTAGAACCGCCCGTGTAGCTCCTTGCTCTTCCATACAGCCCTGCGGTCATCGATGCTAAGCACCTTTGGTCTGCGCCAGTTCTCGTTTGCTAAGGAGAGAGAGGTGAGGCCTTTGTCAACTGCTACTACATCGCGATGAATCCCACACTCGTTGTTTCGGAAATACTCCCTAAGACTGCACACCTCGCGGTTATGGAGGTCCTTGGCGTTTAAAAAGCCACGGCCCCCACACTTACGCGGGATGTACATTCTCATAACTGACGAGCGTGGGTGCCTCATGCGATGTGTAGTGAGCAGCTGACGGACCCTCGTATCCAGGGCGTCCAGCGCAGTCTGAGTCCACCTTAGTATGCCAAAGGAGTAAGTGAGCAGAGGCATCACCCAAGCGTTGAAGGCGCGTGTCTTATTGCCACCGGACAAAAGACTGTTAAGTACTTTTGTCAAACGACAAAAGAAACGCTCCTTCAACGCCTGTCTAATGTCTCCGTCCGCAATACCCAATGACTGTGACATACCAAGGTACTTGTAGGTTTCAACTTCGGAGATAGACCTGAGGGTCATTGTCTCAGAAAGCTGTAAGTTCGCGGAATTTACGACTTATATTGATTATTATTATTATGGTTATCATTTCTTGTGCTTGACATTGTTATAGTTAGTTTTTTAGGGTTCCGTAGCCAAATGGCAAAAAACGGAACCCTTATAGATTCGTCATGTCTGTCTGTCTGTCTGTCTGTCTGTCCGTCTGTCCGTCCGTATGTCACAGCCATTTTTTTCCGAAACTATAAGAGCTATACTGTTGAAACTTGGTAGGTAGATGTATTCTGTGAACCGCATTAAGATTTTGATGCAAAAATAAAAAAATAATAATAAATATTGGGGGCTCCTCATACTTAGAACTGCAACTCAAAAATTTTTTTTTCATCAAACACATACGTGTGGGGTATCTATGGATAGGTCTTCAAAAATGATATCGAGGTTTCTATAATGTTTTTTTTCTAAACCGAATAGTTTGCGTGACAGACGCTTCCAAAGTGGAAAAAAGTTGGTCCCCCCCCCTCTAACTTCTAAAATAAGAAAATGAAAAATCAAAAAAAAACATATGATGTACATTACTATAAAAACTACCAACGAAAATTGTTTTGAACGAGATCTAGTAAGTAGTTTTTTTTTTATAATTAAATACCTAACTTTGCACCTAATTTATATGGGGCGCTATACATACCAGGTGCAAACTTAACTTAACCACTTAGGGATGGAAAGTGTTTGTACGGAACCCTCGGTGCGCGAGTCCGACTTGCACTTGGCCGGTTTTTTATTATATTTTTATTTTGACGATCTTGATGTGAATACTTATATTTTTGAATATTTAATGCAAATGTATACAGTTATTTTCTCATGAAATAAATGAATCTGAATCTGAATCTGAGAATATCACTAAGCGATTATTTGGTTCTTTAGCGGCGTTAGAGAAGCGTGATTTTTTTTTAGATCTAAATTAAAGAAAATTATATGGACAAAAAATTATACATTTCGAGGTTAGTATCTAAAGTGTCGTTTTCTAAGACTTGTGACAGGGTGTGTTTATAGTATTAATATAGTTCCCTGCAAACTTATTTTAGTGACTAATCATGTATATGTATAGTATATATATTTTTTATGCCCCTTCGTGATTTTGAGCGTGATAACTTAATATGTTTTTTTTTTCACGACAACATCCACGGGTCTAGTAAGATAGATTCTATAACTCGTGTTATAAGACGTCTCTGGATAATCATTTCCTCAACGAATTCTTTCTCAGACGCTGATCGTGGGACGGATCATCCAAGGAATCTCCTATGGCATAATAATGCCATTGCGGCCGGTGCTGATCGCAGAATACACCAGTCCCAAGAATCGCGGCAGCTTCCTCACAACCATCTCTCTATCGCAGACCATCGGGATAGGCGTGGTGCATTTCATAGGTAACAGATATAATAAACCATCTGGCGAAAAACACAGTACTGATTAATGGGCTCTGTCCGTCCGTCTGTCTGTCTATCTGTCTGTCAGGCTGTATCTCATGAACCGTGATAGCTAGACGGTTGAAATTTTCACAGATGATGTGTTTCTGTTGCCGCTATGACAAGAAATCCTAAAGACAGAATCAGAATCCCATACAGCAAACATATAGTATTTATTTATATTATTTATTGGTTGCGTTAACTTTGCACGTCATTTATATGCGGCGCCATACATACCAGGTGGAAACTTAACCCGGCCAGTTAAGATGGGAAGTGTTTGTAGTGCGACGCGCACTTGGCCGGTTTTTTTTTATATTGGCACAACATAGTGGCTAAAACGCAACAGACATAAAACCAACGGCGAGTTGACACTGCCATGCTGGCCCGAGAGAAGCTTCTTAAGGCCACATGTGCTGAAAAACAGTTCTACTTTTTAATAGTCCGGCAGATGAAGGAATTGTCAAATATCTCCACGATGGCTGTCAGTCCTGCTCTATCCGCATCAGAACGCTCTGTCTGCATAACTTTAGAGAGTATACAGGAATTACACAATTTATTCCCACCATTGGGGATCCAGGACAGTAACTTCATCCCTCAAAATAGGGTCGTATCTCTAATTCACACGAAGTGGTTTGCTTAATCATCATAATTCATAACGCGAATCTAAGAATTAAACAAGTTCCTGTCTTGAACATTATCAGTTGGGTTTTTTTCAGGTTGATCGTAAATTGACTAAACCAGCAAGCATAATTTTCAACCCATACCCATTTGCCATCAGGCATATTATGTAACCTCTAAACCATTCACCTTCAGGCTCTCTAATGCGATGGCAATACACCGCGCTCGCGTGCTGCGCGTTCCCTCTCCTCAGTCTGATCCTAACCCTCTACTCTCCGGAGTCCCCGAGCTGGTTAGCGCTGCGTGGGGATTTCGACCGGTGCCGCGCCGCCTTCCACTGGCTGAGGGGAGAGGGAGAGGAGGACGAGCTCGACAAGATGATTCAAACCAGGATCGCTGTCAAACAGGTTGTTGCTTCATAAATTCATACTTGTTACCCAACACTACCCTTAGGCGCGTGTTGACCTTGCCACAGAATACTTAATAGTACTACTGCAGACCTCAATCGTCGGCATAACCTTCTATCTTGAACTTCCTCCCGCAAAAAAATACTATTTTATAAAAAAAAAAACCTCTTATAAATTTATGAAACATACAATGACTCAATTTTTGTAATGTGGGTACACACCGATTTTTTTTTTATATTAAACCATTGATGCAAAGATCAAATATAATAAAAAAGATTTATTAAAAAGAAAAATTGAGGTGTAAAACCTTTCAAATAAACAATGCAAAGATCGACACAAAGCAATTGCTTGGGAGTTAGGGTGGCGGAAATGATAACGCGCTGGACCGGCAATCCAGAGGTACCGGGTTCGATTCTCGGTCTCTCCCACCAGGTAACTCATTTAAATTTTTCTTTAAGCTTTGATCTCTGTATCAATGGTTTAAAACCTTTCATGTCTATTTCAGGAACGAATCACCGCAGAAAAGACGTCTAAGCTCGCAAACATCAAAACCGTCGCTACAAAAAGGGAGGTTTACAAACCCGTCATCCTTGCCATGCATGTGTATCTCCTGGCCCAGCTATCAGGGGCCATCACCCTGCCCAACTACTCCCCACACATCATCGGAGCCCTAATGGGCCCAGACAACCAGAATATGTGGATGGTTGAACTGGATATATTGCGACTCATCACCAACATTCTAGCAGTTTTCATTATGGCCCGAGTTCAACGTCGAACTATGATGTTCTCATCCGGTATTCTCTGCTTATTCAGTCATATAGGAGTCGCATCGTACGCTTATATGATGACTATATACCCTGACTTACGTATGAACTGGATTCCTATATTGTTCCTCAATTTGCAAATGGCGTCTATTGGAGTTGGGATGGTGCCAATGGCGAATGTGATCACAGGAGAGATCTTTCCTTTAGAATATAGAAGTATACTTGGCACAGTCAGTGTGGTAGCGGTAGCTGGTACGATGTTCATGGTGTTGAAGACTTTCCCTGGTCTACTGGTAGGAACGGGTTTGCACGGGACCTATGCTGTGTACTTCGGTATTCTGGCGTACGGTTTGGTGGTGACGTGGTTTTTGCTGCCGGAAACTAAGGGGAAGACGCTGCAGGAAATCGAGGAGCATTTCCGGGGGGCGCCGATAGTTCCCGAACAACCAGAGGCTGAGCTTTTGAAGGGAAGGGATAGTGAGGCTAGAGAGAGACAGTAATAGTACTCCTTTAAAATGATTTTGGTCTCTTGTAGTACTTAATATTTAAATAAATATGGGGACACTGGCACAAAATTTACCTAGTCCATTAAGCTAAGTAGGCTTGTACTTGCAAAAACTATGTATTTCACAGAACTTAGGTAGTCCAGAGGAAGTTGTATATCGTGCTTTCTCCAAATACTGTTCTGTCAAGAACATATTAATCTAAGATGCTAATTGCTTGAATACTTAACGTGATAAAGTGTGATACGGAATTTTGTATTTACTCATACCTACTAAATTTGAAAAAAATATTTTATACTTATTATGAATATATACACATCTTTACCTATTTATTTAATTTATAGCGTGTAATAAATTATATATACTCATATAAATAGTACTTAAGTTTATGAAAGTTGGAATGGAAATTAAAAACATATTTATTTTTCTATAATTTTCTATATTATTTGGTACATGATATTTGTCTATCCGTCCAACCATAGGTGGCTATAGGCCCCGCCTGTGACTAAGTTACATTAAAATACAAATGGCGGTCGCTTCCGGCCGGTATAGTTGCACGATAGACGACATCCACTTAACTAATTCTGTACAACATAAGGTTTACATACATCCCCAGAAGCCTTAAATCAAATGGCGTAAAAAAGCACGCTACAATTACAGATCCATACATAGCTCAAACACTTAAAGTAAAATCTATCGCGAGTACACACTCAGTCCAACTCAAGTTTCAAATGTAACCAGAAATTAGGTCATTTTTATTCTTTACATAAATAAACTGATATTCGCCGCTATAGTCCCTATATAAAATGATTCAAGAGACTGAATTATCGAAATTAACCTAAAGGTATTAAACAAGAATTTCGATACTGTCTAGATGATAGATTCGACAAATTTTAATCTCATTTAGCATGGTGCAGACAGACAGCAACGAATAGTCCACCGCTAAGAACTTTGTCATCCTCCTAGCCTTTGTCCCATTTTTGAGAATGAATTCTCAATCGGGGTCGGCTACCTAAATCCCAAGATGTGGCGTAGGCACTAGTTTACGTTTACGCTACGCTAAGAACTTTGTATGTACAAATAAATAGAATCGAAGTGATACACCCAATTTCTTGCCTTACAGAAGTACCTCACTGTAGTTAGCAAATCGTTGAGACAGACGTGGACGTATCGTTATAATGTGTCAATACTGTTTACTAAGTTCATTCATTAGCGAAATGTGCTACACATAAAGATGCACGGGACAAGATATTTTCAAATAAAATCCAACTGCAGGACTAGCAAGCGGGAAATCGGTTGATTCTGCATCACCTGTCTCGCTTAGACGGTATTAAACGGAAAGTGACATGCAGTATTAGTCGCGCGACAAAGAGTCGCGTCTCACAGTTGTGCTCGATATGCAGGAAGTCCATAATGTTGACATACATTCCAATTATAAATTTTGACACATGTCAAACAGTACGACAGCCGTTGAAATGTGTCAATAAATCAGGAGATCAAATGAGGACTGTCTTTTCAAAAGGGCTTATCTTTGTATAACTCATAGAGAAATAAGCCCTTTTGAAAAGACACCTCAAATACTGCCTAAGCGAGTGGACTGAAGTGCGAACCGGCGAGGTGCAGGCGAAAATCAACAAATGTGTAAAAAGGCATTCAACTTATATTTATTTTAACAGCCATTTTGAAGCGGCAACGCGGAGGATGCGCCGGCAAATTAACCTTTTGAATGCGTTCTAAATACAAAACGGTCACGTCAGAGTTTGCAAGAGACCAAAAAACTTTACCAGAGAAAGAGAGAAAGAATAGGTGTTCATACGGACGTACCAAGAAACTGACAGTAGATACTAATATGACATCTATATCCTCTCCATAAGTTAACGTGACCGTACGGCGCTTCTAGTGGTTACTTTGTGGAACCACAATTCTCTATACAAATCATTTACGCAGTCGCTATCGAATACGGTCACTGTACATGGTAAGGGCTGTGGCTTGTTTGTTCCAAGACACGGCATCTTTTGTAGACGATATTACTCGCTACTCATCCCCTTAGACCATGACCTAACTTCAGTTGAATGAGAATTGATTAGTTTGACATTGTATGCACTGATAACAGCGATCGGTCAACAGCTTGTAAACGTTATCTGCCTTGTGAATGCCAATTCAAAAGGTTAAGTTAGGTATATCTAACACGGCCAGTAGATACAAAGCGACGAACAGAATTTAGAAAACTTAAGACTATGGTGCTTTTAAAGACATTGAAGTATAATTTAATACCAAAAAGACGACATATATTTCTGCAGTTGCAAAACGCCCATTAAACTCATCACCAATATTTCAATAGAACAGTGTCAGTGGGTTAGAGATAAAGGTCATTTGTGCAACTGCCTGTAAGTCTAATTGCCTTTATAAATAAGGTACAAAACTATCCAAAAGTTAGTAGACAAAAAGCGAGTGAATATTATAATTTTCTTAACTTATAATACAGTATTTGACTGTTATTTACTTTTGCATAGCAATTAAATCTAACATTGGAATATATAGGCATTGAAAGCGACTTACCTTTGCACTTTGATCAATATAAATAAACTACAAAGCAGGCTGTTTTTCTACAGTTTTGTGACGTCACATATTTTCGTACAAATGATATGTACTAACGGATAGTTTGACATTTAGAAAAATAATCTAATTTGACCTGTCAGCCAAATACAGTATTATATTTTAGTTATTACATTATATATCATGTGTATCTTAAAAAAAACCTCGGCGCCACTTTCCGCGTCGCCGCAGCTACAACTAATAACAGTCCAAAACATAAATACGCTATCGCGATGGCCAAACTTAAATTTTATTTCATACGCTCCGAATTACAGCACATTTTGCAATCCAAACCATGATTACGTTGGTCGATGTCAAAATTAAAAAACGGGACCATGAATTATTGGACTAGGCGTATAATGTTGGGTTTACACATTTATGCCTGAAAAAGTTTGAAATAGATCCGTGCCAAGGGTTATATACGGATTAATACGTCAAATATAGTAGCATTTTACACAATTTCGCATTGGGATATTTCATTTAACATCATTAGCAGTTACTAGTTTGGTATTTAATATGTGAAAGTTCCTACATTGTTGTAGTGAATGTCCAGGCAATTATCACTATGATGTCAAATTAGTAATTAACATTTGATAGCTCAATTTATGGAAATTAACAAGACATACAAAAGGATTTTTTTATTGATTTAGTATCAAATGTGTAAGCCCAGCAGTAAAACATGGATGATGTAAGAAAAGAATTGTCCGAACATACGTTAATACGTATTTACTATCTAGGCGGTATAACGCTTCTTGCTTTATCATATAATTGACAATCCTCTTATTTCATCGCCCATGAAAGAACACAATATTTTAAACAACTTTCTTTACTGGGGTCTGCAAGCAAACAAATCTTGCTCAGTTACGCAAACATTCGAATAATCACAAAATTCGTCAAATAAATGAATTTATTAAACAAAAAGAAATATATAAAAGGGTCTAGCCGCAATCCTTTAGTGAAACTGTCCCTGGCTGAAATGTATAGGTTTCTTAGAAGCATTTTTAGCCAAAAAAAATTTTTTTTAAATGTTTTATTTTTAACTAAGCCAAAAGGATTCTTGAAATTTTGTAAAATAATATTGTATAATAAGACAGATAAAATATATATTTCAGCCAGGGGCAGTATCACTAGGATTGCGGCTAGACCCTTTAGCTTAAAGTCAGTTATGGCGCGTACACGCCACAAGCTCTTAAAATAACGCGAACATAGGGCATCGCCTTAATATACACCAACTACAGTAACATTATGTACACATCCATCGATATAAAATCGACCTTATACTAAGAACACAGTAGCTTCCCTCGTCAAAGGATGGGTCTGTACTCACTCAAACTTTGTGATACGTCCACACATTCCCAATAGCACAAATTACCCTTACGGCGAAGGCCTCTTAAATGGTCCGAATGTGTAGATGCAGCATAACACAATCCTTACTAAACCCAGCTCTAACTTGATTCTTACTCATCAAACAAAGTCAAAAACAGTTGCATTACAGTGACGTGGAAATTTTCATAATTACTATGAAAACTGCAGTAAAGTTGCAGTTTTAATCGAGCTCTACTATCTGGGATTTTCAGTAAGTATCTATTGTATTGTATCGAAAGGTTGGACCCATAACTGGAAATACAGCCGTGTCAAATATGGCCGAAGCCAGCCACGAAGCTTAATACTGCGAGTGTTACCGACCGATCCTTTTCAATACTGTTCAATGAATCCTGGTCACGGCACCAAATTGTAAAGAGACACTCTTAGTTTCCAATAATTGGGGGCTTTGTTTAAAATTCCTGTACATTTCTTTAGATGAGTAAACAATATTCTTAGAATCGTTTTAACGTTCATAAACATTCCGAATCAAAGATTTGTTGAACAGTACTGATGGCCGCCGATGCACGGGTCAACATGGACACTGCGTATAACATCTAGGCATTTAAGATGCATTTAGAGGGTGTCTGCATTGTAGTATAGATATATTATCAAATGTTACTTTGTCAGTCAGTGAGTATGTAATTATGTATGGTGACAAATATCTACTAAGATAAATATATAGGTAATGAGTTGAATCCAAAACCATGGTCAAAGGTGACTATAGATAAACTAAGACACTAAGTATGTAAAAGTAAGTATGCAAAAGTACAAAATGCAAAGTGCAATTTCAGGGGACGACTTCTAAGAATGTTTTCGACTAAAATTGAGCTTTTTTGTATATAAAAGTACATAAAAAAGAAGAATATGAATCTGTGTGCGTGTTGACGCGTGAAGCGAGGGCATTACTGGTTATAAACGCCTTTAGAAATGCATTAACAATTTGAACGTTAAGTTTAAGTTGTTAATTAATTTCTGAGGCTGGAGACATTGAGACAGAAGTGATTGGGGGCTGGGCATCCAGTTAGTTCCCGATCGCTTGAGCGAAAAGAAGAAATTGCAGAGTCGGTAGACTCGAAAATTCCTCAAAATCACACCGCCCCCTTTCGGGGTAATCCAAAAATACGTTCTGCACACCGCATCAACGAGGGCGAACATTACAAACACACACAAACCTCTTTTTAATTTCAAAAATGTACCAATTCATTTAAAAAAATCGTCTAGAATTGTTTTATTCTTAAAAAAATATTTACATATTTTTAATAATCGTATTTTGTCTATCTTTCGCGCCGCGCGACTAGCATCGTGCCGTCGGATTACTCCTTTAATCCTTCATTAAATTTTCAAGTCCGTCCTTAATGAAACGAGAGAATTAAGTCATCTTTGAATAGCGTCAAAAGCAACTTAAATCAATCGAAATCATTTAGTAAGTATTTTTAGTCAAGATTTGCGCAAATAGACGAAAGAGTAAGCTTGTTTAATTAATACGCGTATGTATTTATTTCGTTTAGTTCGTAATGTTAAACAGTAAAATAAACTGATTTCTTATGTTGTTTAATGAAGAATAGCTTATTGTACATAATTTTACTCACACATTTAAGTTGCTTTCGACCGTTTCTAGAGACTTGCATCTCTCATAATTCGTATCCCATCACAAAATCAGATTCCGTGCCCTTTCTCTCTTAGCCGACGGAAAAACAGCAGATATAATTCACTATCGGATCTTGGAACATTGATAACATCAAAAACTCTTGGATAGGATGCAGTGAAAAGAGAACAGTAAACCATCTTCATAAAATATAATATCTTCAAACCGGTACAATTCTTAACTTTAAAACAATTAAAATATTTCTAGTCAAAATTCGTAGTTAATAAGCCGTGGAAATTAGACCTTACAATTCGACCTCTGATAAAAAAAATACAGCAAAATGTAATTACTATTAAACCGGCCAAGTGCGAGTCGGACTCGCGCACCGAGGGTTCCGTACAAACACTTTCCATCCCTAAGTGTTTAAGTTAAGTTTGCACCTGGTATGTATAGCGCCCCATATAAATTAGGTGCAAAGTTAGGTATTTGGTATTAAAAAAAAAACTACCTACTAGATCTCGTTCAAAACAATTTTCGTTGGTAGTTTTTATAGTAATGTACATCATATGTTTTTTTTTGATTTTTCATTTTCTTATTTTAGAAGTTAGAGGGGGGGGGACCAACTTTTTTCCACTTTGGAAGCGTCTGTCACGGAAACTATTCGGTTTAGAAAAAATATATTTTAGAAACCTCGATATCATTTTTGAAGACCTATCCATAGATACCCCACACGTATGTGTTTGATGAAAAAAAAAATTTTGAGTTTCAGTTCTAAGTATGGGGAGCCCCCAATATTTATTATTATTTTTTTATTTTTGAATCAAAATGTTAATGCGGTTCACAGAATACATCTACCTACCAAGTTTCAACAGTATAGCTCTTATAGTTTCGGAAAAAAATGGCTGTGACATACGGACGGACAGACGGACAGACGGACAGACAGACAGACAGACAGACATGACGAATCTATAAGGGTTCCGCTTTTTGCCATTTGGCTACGGAACCCTAAAAAAACCAGATAGATGTTCCCATTTTAGCGTATTACCGTTATTATATCCCATTTTTTTTTATGAAATTGGTTTGCTATCCTGTCAGTACTGCGAACAAGGGCACATTAAGACACGATACAACAACGATATCCAATAAATTCCAGTATATCTATTACATCGAAAGTAACATAGTTTGACGTTTCTACTCGGCGATCCATTACCGGTAGTACTCTATATTTTATTTTCTATTGTTCTATTTGAGTATGTGGCTAGTATTTTAGGTTAAATCAATTGATTGGAAAAGGTTTTTTTCTTGCAGAAGTTGCAAAATTGATAATTAACATCAAGGAATATACCCCTGTTGTATTAAAGAAAGCGACATGCTTCGTTCATAAATATATTCCGTATTAATTACTCATTTAAACTTTATTGCACAAAACAAACGGCAGTACAAATGGCCAAATTAATGCCAAATGGCATTCTCTACCAGTCAACCATAGGGCCAGAACAGAGACACTTTAGGTAGGTATTTATAAGTATCCTTCGTCTTTAGGGCGTACCCTTAAGTTTTTTAACCTTATGGTTTATTTAACCTAATATTAAAATAAATAAATATCGGACAACCTCACACAAATCGATCTAGTCCCAAATTAAGCTCAAGAAGGCTTGTGTTATGGGTACTAGACGACGATATACATACTTATATAGATAAATATATACTTAAATAAATAGAACAACCATGACCCAAGCACAAATATTCGAATTCATCACACAAATATTTGCCCTGGCCGGGATTCGAACCCGGGACCACCGGCTCAGTAGGCGACAGAACCATTGGGTCGCCCTAGAGTACAGCGGTTATCAAAATCTTTTAACTCCTTGCATGAAACCTGTCATAAGTAGTAAAGTTGATGAATGTTAACCCACTGAAAACATAATAAAACAATTAAACAAGTATATAATATTACCGGTAACGGTCCCCGTTTCTACGAACAATAAGCTCACATATATTTCATTATTTGAATATGATTGACACAAAATCTACGGTTGTATTCGCATTACTTCTTTTTTCGTCCATTCCTTGGCGTAGTTGGAGGGCGTTCAGCATTTAAGAGCCTTTTACAATACAAATTTACCGGCACCATTTAGCTACCGGAATTACTTTGCCGGAAAGTCATAACATAATTGTCCAGGCTTACAATATTTCTCGGACATTATTGGACATGAAAGGGAATTCCGGAAAATAGTTTACTAAATAGATACTGATATACGTTTTTATTTTTATTATAAAAAAGAAAAGTTCATGTTCGGAGAAATTTAATGCCGACTATGTCAGTTTATTTCTGAATACGTCATTGAAAGATTTGACTGTCTGTCTGTCTGTTGTATATCAATAAGTAGTTTTTGAAGCAAACGGGGTGCAAATTTTCTACCTTTCTCATTATTTTATAAATTTATTGACTTCCTTTGTACTGTCGAAGTTCAAAATCGCAAAGGATAGCGCATAAGCTTTCACGTCGATGTTTTTGTTGGTCATTTATCAATTTGTGTTTAATATCTGTTAGGTTAGAACAAATACATTTTTAATATAATTTTTAGGGTTCTGTAGTCAATAAGAAACCCTTACTTGTTACATTACAGGACCTTTTAATCCAGGACGATGTTATCGTCGCAACTCGTGTGATTCGCTCGCTTGTGGTTCGTGCGTCGATAGTAACAATCATTCATATGTTTAGAATTTCACGCTATTTAACCCTTAGATAATATAGGAGTAGGCACTGACAAATTCAAGTCTGCAGCGCTAGCATATCCTGCCGCGTCATCGCTTGTCACGAGACTAAGCATCATCTGTCTTGCTCGCACGGTATTGAAAAGAAAGTGTCAGAGGCGCGGATCAGAGTTATGCTAGACGTGCCGGTCATATATCTTCTCCACTTGTTTTGATCTAATCACCCGAAGGTTTCATTTAGTCTATAAATATAATTTCATCTAGCTTTATAACAGTATTTTCATTGATATTTAACTTTGATCGAGCAATATAGAGCTTCAATTTGATGGGAAAACATTGTCTTTTAAACTGTCTATTTTTGTCGCCAAGTATGCAATGTTTGCATATTTTATTTTAGCGCGTTAAGTGATATTATTTAGTAAACTCCAGGGCATCAAATACCGGTATTTTATAATACCAAATTCAATATACCGAAATTCTGAAAAAGCTTTACATGAAATATCGGTAATGGAAACCTCATCGACAAGCTAAACCAAATAATTCACTCTTTCCTCAAATATCACTGTACTTATGACTCTTTCAGCGTCATCAGTCCACAAGAGTATTAAAATCATGGCTACTCGATGATATTGTTTAAGAGAAATGTCCATTTTACGCGAAACAAGGCGTATTATTGAGTTCAGTTTGTATTCACTAAACGAGTCAGTTGAAACTTTCGCCGTATTAAGTTCGGTTTGGTCGATCCTACCGAGTGCGCAAGTAAAGTTACTTCCGTTGAGGGAGGGACGCGCAGGCGCCGCACACGTACTCGTCGTCGTCGTGGAGAAACGCGCGGACGAGGCCTACGCAGTCCATGTGGAACCATTGGTCGCAGCTGCCGTCGCACTGTATCCAATCCACGCGTCCTGTTGGATTAAAATTAGATTAGAGTTAAGCTACTGTTACTGCAGATGGCCGATGGGGCCGAAAAGTGCTCGAGTGGAGACCTCGGACCAACAAGATGGACAGATGACCTTATAAAGGTGGTCGGAAGGCGCTGGATGCAGGTTGCTTCCAACCGGTATATATGGAAGTCCAAAGGGAAGGCCTATGTTCAGCAGTGGACGTCCTATGGCTGAGATGATGAAGCTACTGTTACACGTGGTGATTACTGGCACTAAAGCATGCCACTATTGAGCAAATGCTTCCTACTAGCGTGTGTGTATAGGACATGCTACTATTAAGCATGGATTTAGTGGCTGCTTTCCTTGAGCACGCTAATTGATGCGGGGTTGGAAGGGGGAAAGTTAATAGCAAATGTGAATGCGTTTGCTTAATGAGCATGCTAGTGTTCTAGTCAACTAATCACGAACCCGAATCGTCTTATTCCTTTTTTTCCTCTTTCTATCTGATAGAAATATTTGGATGCATCGCATCGCCAGCAAAGGGATAATTTTATTCAGCTCCATGCGGATGGCTGTTTGATTTTCCATGGTTTTGTTTAAACTGGCAAGGCGTACGCAAATGAAATGGACAAATGTATTGGGGTGTTTGCATCAGGAACATACTCAAAACTAGCAAGCTTATTGCTAGCCAATGTGAACACTGCACAAGCAGGCTCATATTAAGCATACTCATAGCACACTTTTGAGCATGTCTAACAGTACCTTTACGTTTGAGAATCTCGGGTAAGACTAAGGAGGGTGATGCTAGGTGTAGTGAGACACAGAGGTAGGACACTCACCGGTGGGGCGCCTGCAGGTGGCGGCGGCGCAGTCCTCCTCCTCGGCGGAGGACTGCGAGGAGGAGGAGGAGTCGGCGGCGGGCGGGGGGATACATAGTGAGACACAGAGGTAGGACACTCACCGGTGGGGCGCCTGCAGGTGGCGGCGGCGCAGTCCTCCTCCTCGGCGGAGGACTGCGAGGAGGAGGAGGAGTCGGCGGCGGGCGGGGGGATACATAGTGAGACACAGAGGTAGGACACTCACCGGTGGGGCGCCTGCAGGTGGCGGCGGCGCAGTCCTCCTCCTCGGCGGAGGACTGCGAGGAGGAGGAGGAGTCGGCGGCGGGCGGGGGGATACATAGTGAGACACAGAGGTAGGACACTCACCGGTGGGGCGCCTGCAGGTGGCGGCGGCGCAGTCCTCCTCCTCGGCGGAGGACTGCGAGGAGGAGGAGGAGTCGGCGGCGGGCGGGGGGATACATAGTGAGACACAGAGGTAGGACACTCACCGGTGGGGCGCCTGCAGGTGGCGGCGGCGCAGTCCTCCTCCTCGGCGGAGGACTGCGAGGAGGAGGAGGAGTCGGCGGCGGGCGGGGGGATACATAGTGAGACACAGAGGTAGGACACTCACCGGTGGGCCGCCTGCAGGTGGCGGCGGCGCAGTCCTCCTCCTCGGCGGAGGACTGCGAGGAGGAGGAGGAGTCGGCGGCGGGCGGGGGGATACATAGTGAGACACAGAGGTAGGACACTCACCGGTGGGGCGCCTGCAGGTGGCGGCGGCGCAGTCCTCCTCCTCGGCGGAGGACTGCGAGGAGGAGGAGGAGTCGGCGGCGGGCGGGGGGATACATAGTGAGACACAGAGGTAGGACACTCACCGGTGGGGCGCCTGCAGGTGGCGGCGGCGCAGTCCTCCTCCTCGGCGGAGGACTGCGAGGAGGAGGAGGAGTCGGCGGCGGGCGGGGGGATACATAGTGAGACACAGAGGTAGGACACTCACCGGTGGGCCGCCTGCAGGTGGCGGCGGCGCAGTCCTCCTCCTCGGCGGAGGACTGCGAGGAGGAGGAGGAGTCGGCGGCGGGCGGGGGGATACATAGTGAGACACAGAGGTAGGACACTCACCGGTGGGGCGCCTGCAGGTGGCGGCGGCGCAGTCCTCCTCCTCGGCGGAGGACTGCGAGGAGGAGGAGGAGTCGGCGGCGGGCGGGGGGATACATAGTGAGACACAGAGGTAGGACACTCACCGGTGGGCCGCCTGCAGGTGGCGGCGGCGCAGTCCTCCTCCTCGGCGGAGGACTGCGAGGAGGAGGAGGAGTCGGCGGCGGGCGGGGGGATACATAGTGAGACACAGAGGTAGGACACTCACCGGTGGGCCGCCTGCAGGTGGCGGCGGCGCAGTCCTCCTCCTCGGCGGAGGACTGCGAGGAGGAGGAGGAGTCGGCGGCGGGCGGGGGGATACATAGTGAGACACAGAGGTAGGACACTCACCGGTGGGCCGCCTGCAGGTGGCGGCGGCGCAGTCCTCCTCCTCGGCGGAGGACTGCGAGGAGGAGGAGGAGTCGGCGGCGGGCGGGGGGATACATAGTGAGACACAGAGGTAGGACACTCACCGGTGGGGCGCCTGCAGGTGGCGGCGGCGCAGTCCTCCTCCTCGGCGGAGGACTGCGAGGAGGAGGAGGAGTCGGCGGCGGGCGGGGGGATACATAGTGAGACACAGAGGTAGGACACTCACCGGTGGGGCGCCTGCAGGTGGCGGCGGCGCAGTCCTCCTCCTCGGCGGAGGACTGCGAGGAGGAGGAGGAGTCGGCGGCGGGCGGGGGGATACATAGTGAGACACAGAGGTAGGACACTCACCGGTGGGGCGCCTGCAGGTGGCGGCGGCGCAGTCCTCCTCCTCGGCGGAGGACTGCGAGGAGGAGGAGGAGTCGGCGGCGGGCGGGGGGATACATAGTGAGACACAGAGGTAGGACACTCACCGGTGGGCCGCCTGCAGGTGGCGGCGGCGCAGTCCTCCTCCTCGGCGGAGGACTGCGAGGAGGAGGAGGAGTCGGCGGCGGGCGGGGGGATACATAGTGAGACACAGAGGTAGGACACTCACCGGTGGGCCGCCTGCAGGTGGCGGCGGCGCAGTCCTCCTCCTCGGCGGAGGACTGCGAGGAGGAGGAGGAGTCGGCGGCGGGCGGGGGGATACATAGTGAGACACAGAGGTAGGACACTCACCGGTGGGGCGCCTGCAGGTGGCGGCGGCGCAGTCCTCCTCCTCGGCGGAGGACTGCGAGGAGGAGGAGGAGTCGGCGGCGGGCGGGGGGATACATAGTGAGACACAGAGGTAGGACACTCACCGGTGGGGCGCCTGCAGGTGGCGGCGGCGCAGTCCTCCTCCTCGGCGGAGGACTGCGAGGAGGAGGAGGAGTCGGCGGCGGGCGGGGGGATACATAGTGAGACACAGAGGTAGGACACTCACCGGTGGGGCGCCTGCAGGTGGCGGCGGCGCAGTCCTCCTCCTCGGCGGAGGACTGCGAGGAGGAGGAGGAGTCGGCGGCGGGCGGGGGGATACATAGTGAGACACAGAGGTAGGACACTCACCGGTGGGGCGCCTGCAGGTGGCGGCGGCGCAGTCCTCCTCCTCGGCGGAGGACTGCGAGGAGGAGGAGGAGTCGGCGGCGGGCGGGGGGATACATAGTGAGACACAGAGGTAGGACACTCACCGGTGGGGCGCCTGCAGGTGGCGGCGGCGCAGTCCTCCTCCTCGGCGGAGGACTGCGAGGAGGAGGAGGAGTCGGCGGCGGGCGGGGGGATACATAGTGAGACACAGAGGTAGGACACTCACCGGTGGGGCGCCTGCAGGTGGCGGCGGCGCAGTCCTCCTCCTCGGCGGAGGACTGCGAGGAGGAGGAGTCGGCGGCGGGCGGGGGGATACATAGTGAGACACAGAGGTAGGACACTCACCGGTGGGGCGCCTGCAGGTGGCGGCGGCGCAGTCCTCCTCCTCGGCGGAGGACTGCGAGGAGGAGGAGGAGTCGGCGGCGGGCGGGGGCGCGGCGGCGCGGCCGCGCGTGCTCGACGCCGCGCCGCGCGTCTGAGCGCCTGCTGTGAGGGGGGGCAACACTGTTGTTATAGTACGGCTCTTCCCAGGTGAATTTTTCGCTTCGAGCCCTAATCTTTCAGACAATGGCCATTGTCTCTATTATCGCAAAGCCGCTAGCAACCGAGTGACCGTGCCACTACAACGTTCATATGAAATACAAACGGTACCGTCATAGTATTAAAAATTCACCTGGGAAGTGCCGTACTATAGTACCACTTTCTGACTATTATCGGTACTATTTACGGTCCGGTTTTCCAACGGCATGACGTCAGCAAGCGAGACATCGCCATATGAGTCATTTTCAAAATACACGTACATAGTTAAGGGCTTTAATTAAAACAGAACTTAATTGATTCCTTTGTGTAACGATAATTGCCCATATCTTCTGTATGAGTAACTTTCGTAACACAAAAGAAGCGATCGTAATTTTGTTTTTATTTAGCCTTTAACTATGTACATGTATTTTGAAAATGACTCGTATGACAGAGATACTTTTCTGACGTAATTCCGTACGGAAGCCGAACGAAAATTTAGAATGTCTGCGACGGCCCTTAGTTGTGTACGACGAAACTGATAAAGTAGTAACTAGGTATAGGTATAGCCAAAAGAGTTGAGGTGTCGCACACAACACGACGAGATTTTGAAATTTACTCTTTTGTTTTTGTAACGGTAGCAAATTCAGCGGCATACTTCAAGATTGACAAAAAGTTTGTTCAAGGTATTTCGTTAAGAAGATGTTTTTAAGGTACATCTGATTTAAGTAAAATAGATCATAATGTTATAGGCGCGATAGTATTGATGATTTTTGTAAATATCACAATCATGTAATAACTAATAAATGTTAATTAACCACACGAAGATAAATCGAGTACCTTAGTTTACCTCAACTCTGCACCTGTCATAACTGTCATACGGATGAAGACCAAAAAGTTTGCTTTGCTTCGAGAGTTAATTTTTCGAAATGAAATGAAATAATTTATTCAGTAAGTAGGCCACAAGGGCACTTTTACAAGTCAGATTGTGAATCTACCGGCATTTCGCAAGAGGAGACCGCTGTTGAGAAGAAAGCCGAAAGAAACTCAACAGTAAGTAATTTTTTCGTAAATAATACTTAGAACAATTACATTACATTAGTGTTATAACTAATTATTACATGCGTACACGTATAGGCGATATATAGATACTCCAAATCAATGTTAGGTGGGAATATTAAAAGAAAATTTTAACGATCAATTTAAAAGTTTAGGTGAGGCTTTATTCTACAATAAACATCCTCCAACAAAGGCAACATAAATTATAATACTGTAGATATCTAGGCCGGTAATAAAGAAGTATTTTGGTTTGAATAAAGATTCCGTCACTGTCAAGTGATCGACATTAGTAGTTTATGCAACTGATACATAATGAGAGGCATTAAAACACGAGTGTGGTTTTATGAAACGAGCGTCAGCGAGTTTCATAATAGGATCACACGAGTGTTTTAAGGCCTAATTATGTACAGTTGTATACACTACTTTATCTACACACATATCATAAGTACTCTAAGATGGGTTCAGAAGCCATAAGGAAATGACCGGCACCACTAGTGCTACCTGTAAAATATCTAAAAACGACATATACTGATGCAGTAAGAAATAAATCTGAACAAATACATAAACAGATTATTTATTGTAATAGTTGTAATTTACATTTACATTGAAACAATATTTTCAACTAAAATGTGAATTACAGTAAACTTATCACAATTATACTTTCGTAACAGCAAAGAAAATTACAACAATAATGGCGGCAATTCGAACCTCCGTCAAGACGAATGTTTTTTTTTTCTAAATCATATACAAACGAATGTATCAATATTCTCATGTCACTCGAGACCAAATGTCGTGCGGTTTTTATAAAAAAAACATACTGAATTGACGTTTCGTATCGATAACAATATTAATATCTATGGATACTAGAATAGAGACCTACTTTAGTTTTGACAGCTGTTCCAAATTTAAACTCATAACCTTACAAAAATTGATACTGTTATAACATTACAGTACAGATTTCACCTACTGCCACAGATAAGAAAGTTCTCATAGTAAAATTGGTTGTAGTAATGCTGGTCATTTCCTACGGTTTCTGAACGCATTTTGGAGCACTAATGATATGTGCGTAGATAAAATTATTAAAAATATTAGACGATTCCTCTACGAGTCGCCACCAAACAACCGTCTTAATTATTGTATTTCGGTCCAAAATATATTCTAAATTAACAAGTAAAGGTTGTCTGGAAGAGATCGCTCTTTAGCGATAAGACCGCCTATTGTCTACCATTATTTAATTTATGATTTCTCATGTAATATTTATCCTGTTGGTGTGCAATAAAGTATTGTTGTATTGTATTGTATTGTATTGTAAATTGTTTCCCTGAGCCACCAACCCCACAATGCCATACCTGATCGCTGGCCCGCCCTGGGATGCCTCGCGAGCTTGCCGCGCGCGGAGTGCTTGCGCCGCTCCTGCCGCGCCATGTAGTGCTTGCGCATCATCAGCCCGGAGCCCGATGATATTCCCTGGGGAAACACGACGCCTTTAGGATATGGTACTTGGAGCAATGGACAGGTAAAGACGAATTAATTAACTATTCAGGTTCACTTCGTGCATATTCCCATTTTGACAAAATTCCTATTTCGTCCTCAATCCCATTTCGTCCACATTCAATTCCCAAATCGTCTACTTCCTATCTAATCTACATTCCCAACTCGCCCGCGTGCCCATGTCGTCCACATTCCCAACTCGTCCGCCTTCCCATGTCGTACACATTCCCAACTAGTCCACATTCCCATATCGTCCACATTCCCAACGCGTCCGCATTCCAATTCCAATGACGTCTACATGCCCAAGTAGTCCACATTCCCATGTCGTTCACATTCCCTATTAGTCCACATTTCCATGTCGTACACATTCCCAACTCATCCGCATTCCCACATTCCACATTCCGAAGTTATCCACATTTCCATAGAGGTAAAACAACTTTTTTTTAATTAACATTTGAGAACCACCTACTTTTATTAAATAACAAGAAGTGGTTGTTGATAAATGGCTTGCTAATTTCAAAATCGAATAAGGAAGATAGGGGAGTGTGGATGACCCATTATGCGGCACTTTGTATGTGTGATGACCGCTACTAGATAATTACTATTGTCTAGTAATTGTATCTTGTAAGGTTATATTTATATTTTGTCAATCTGTTTCGTTTAGGTTTACTTCGTCCATATTCCCATTTTGACAAAATTCCTATTTCGTCCACATTCCCACCTCGTCCACATTCAATTCCCAAATCTTCCACTTCCTATCTCCTCTACATTCCCAACTCGTCCATATTCCCATGTCATCCGCATTCCCATGTCATCCACATTCCCATGTCATCCACATTCCCAATTCGTCCACATTCCCATAAAAAATACTCACAATATTTGCTATCCGATACCCTCTGACGCGTAATAAATCTTATTCACGAACGCACTTTGCGTTCCGCTTTGCGCACATTACGCCCTAAACGCAAATTGTATATTCCTAAAGCGAAAGAGTACGGATGTGGACGAAATGGGAATGTCGACTATGTAGGAATGTGGACGAAGTGGGAAAAGGACGAAATGGGAATGTTGACGAAGTGGGATGGTGGGCGAAGTAGGAATGCGAACGAAATGAGAATGTGGACGAAGTGAACCTAAACTGTGTCATATGTTACTAACAAATTATGGGCCATTGTTGTCTTTAAAATAAATTAATTTGAATTTGATGAGTTGGGAATGTGAACGAGTTAGGATTGTGGACGAGTTGGAAATGCGGACAAGTCGGGAATGTAGACGAGATGGGATTGTAATGTTGACAAATTGGGAATATGGACGAAGTGAACCTAAACGAACTAACGCTTGTGTGTAGTTATGTACTTGTTTCAGTAGAAGTTCTCTGAAATATATTGTAACTAGGACAGAGTTTTGCAAATGGACATTGGAGATGGAGAATTTTGAAGTAGTTACCTGTTTTCTGTTGAGATAATTCGTGGTCGTGGCCGATCCACGCTTGACTGTAGCCTTCGGGGCCGCCCCTGCACCTAAAAAAAATATATTTTTAGTTGGTATAGAGATATTATTAGTGATATAGCTTTCTAAAACTGGGAGAAGATCGCTCACAACAGGACGCGTTAACACCATCTCGTATCCACTTCGGGTCGCTGCATCAGCGGAGTAAGTTAGTTCTACGTGTTTTTGAGATAAAATACTCCCGAATTATTAAGTTTTATTTTTATAACTGCACAACATAGTGGCTGCACTTCGCCTGATGGCAAGCAAAAAGGGGAGCCCAAGTCGCAATGGCAACAGACAACCAACTCGAGTGCCATGCTAGCCCGAGAGATGCTTCTTTACGCTTCGTTTAAAGTTTCTAGTTTGACTATTAAAGATAAATAAAACAAGTAACAAAGGTCAATCAGGTAGCGACATCGTGCTACAAATTCAAGAAATACTTAGATCGGCTGAAGGTTTACCTTAAGTTAATCAACACGGCTACGATCACGATAGCACTTGATACACAGACCACCCCCACTAGACGGAGCATGTAAGGCGACCCGCGCGCACCAACGATATGGTACGGCAGAACATTAAAGTACCAACACGGCGGCCACCGTTTAGTTGCGTCCATGTTTATGAGGTCTCTCTACACCACTTAACACTACAATTTACCATGTTATTTATTTAATTTCTTTTTTCGTTGACGTAAGCATGGATCATAAGAAGCGGTGGTAGCCTAGTGGTTAGGGCATGCGACTTTTAATCCGGAGGTCGCGCGTTCGAACCCGGCCCGTACCAATGAGTTTTTCAGAACTTATGTACGGAATGTCATTTGATATTTACCACTCGCTTTTCGGTGAAGG
Organism: Apotomis capreana; assembly: GCA_947623375.1. Taxonomy (NCBI): domain Eukaryota; kingdom Metazoa; phylum Arthropoda; class Insecta; order Lepidoptera; family Tortricidae; genus Apotomis; species Apotomis capreana. Next base: position 2,106,925 of record OX392522.1, read on the forward strand.
AAAACATCGTGAGGAAACCACCTATTAAGCCCAATAAGGCCTAGTTTCCCCTCTGGGTTGGAAGGTTAGATGGCAGTCGCTTGCGTAAAAACTAGTGCCGACGCCACCTCTTGGGATTTTAGGTAGCCGACCCCGATTGAGAATTCATTCTCTACAAAGAAAGATACGGGACAAAGGCTAGGAGGATGATGTAAGCATGGATCATAAACATGGACGCAACTAAACGGTGTGTTGATAGTTTAATGTTCTGCCGTACCATATCGTTGGTGCGCGCGGATCGCCTTACATGCTCCGTCTAGTGGGGGTGGTCTGTGACTTGATAGCAATGAGGGAGTGACTCACCATGCGGCCGCGCCCGCTTCAGCTGCGCGTGCGGCCTGGGCGTGCGCTGCGCGCGCTTGCGGCGGCCCGCGTCCAGCACGCGCGCCACGCGCCGCCCGCACAGCCCGCGCGCGCAGCACACCGCGCTCCACACCTGAGCCTGCTCCTCTGCTACACTACACTCACCATGCGGCCGCGCCCGCTTCAGCTGCGCGTGCGGCCTGGGCGTGCGCTGCGCGCGCTTGCGGCGGCCCGCGTCCAGCACGCGCGCCACGCGCCGCCCGCACAGCCCGCGCGCGCAGCACACCGCGCTCCACACCTGAGCCTGCTCCTCTGCTACACTACACTCACCATGCGGCCGCGCCCGCTTCAGCTGCGCGTGCGGCCTGGGCGTGCGCTGCGCGCGCTTGCGGCGGCCCGCGTCCAGCACGCGCGCCACGCGCCGCCCGCACAGCCCGCGCGCGCAGCACACCGCGCTCCACACCTGAGCCTGCTCCTCTGCTACACTACACTCACCATGCGGCCGCGCCCGCTTCAGCTGCGCGTGCGGCCTGGGCGTGCGCTGCGCGCGCTTGCGGCGGCCCGCGTCCAGCACGCGCGCCACGCGCCGCCCGCACAGCCCGCGCGCGCAGCACACCGCGCTCCACACCTGAGCCTGCTCCTCTGCTACACTACACTCACCATGCGGCCGCGCCCGCTTCAGCTGCGCGTGCGGCCTGGGCGTGCGCTGCGCGCGCTTGCGGCGGCCCGCGTCCAGCACGCGCGCCACGCGCCGCCCGCACAGCCCGCGCGCGCAGCACACCGCGCTCCACACCTGAGCCTGCTCCTCTGCTACACTACACTCACCATGCGGCCGCGCCCGCTTCAGCTGCGCGTGCGGCCTGGGCGTGCGCTGCGCGCGCTTGCGGCGGCCCGCGTCCAGCACGCGCGCCACGCGCCGCCCGCACAGCCCGCGCGCGCAGCACACCGCGCTCCACACCTGAGCCTGCTCCTCTGCTACACTACACTCACCATGCGGCCGCGCCCGCTTCAGCTGCGCGTGCGGCCTGGGCGTGCGCTGCGCGCGCTTGCGGCGGCCCGCGTCCAGCACGCGCGCCACGCGCCGCCCGCACAGCCCGCGCGCGCAGCACACCGCGCTCCACACCTGAGCCTGCTCCTCTGCTACACTACACTCACCATGCGGCCGCGCCCGCTTCAGCTGCGCGTGCGGCCTGGGCGTGCGCTGCGCGCGCTTGCGGCGGCCCGCGTCCAGCACGCGCGCCACGCGCCGCCCGCACAGCCCGCGCGCGCAGCACACCGCGCTCCACACCTGAGCCTGCTCCTCTGCTACACTACACTCACCATGCGGCCGCGCCCGCTTCAGCTGCGCGTGCGGCCTGGGCGTGCGCTGCGCGCGCTTGCGGCGGCCCGCGTCCAGCACGCGCGCCACGCGCCGCCCGCACAGCCCGCGCGCGCAGCACACCGCGCTCCACACCTGAGCCTGCTCCTCTGCTACACTACACTCACCATGCGGCCGCGCCCGCTTCAGCTGCGCGTGCGGCCTGGGCGTGCGCTGCGCGCGCTTGCGGCGGCCCGCGTCCAGCACGCGCGCCACGCGCCGCCCGCACAGCCCGCGCGCGCAGCACACCGCGCTCCACACCTGAGCCTGCTCCTCTGCTACACTACACTCACCATGCGGCCGCGCCCGCTTCAGCTGCGCGTGCGGCCTGGGCGTGCGCTGCGCGCGCTTGCGGCGGCCCGCGTCCAGCACGCGCGCCACGCGCCGCCCGCACAGCCCGCGCGCGCAGCACACCGCGCTCCACACCTGAGCCTGCTCCTCTGCTACACTACACTCACCATGCGGCCGCGCCCGCTTCAGCTGCGCGTGCGGCCTGGGCGTGCGCTGCGCGCGCTTGCGGCGGCCCGCGTCCAGCACGCGCGCCACGCGCCGCCCGCACAGCCCGCGCGCGCAGCACACCGCGCTCCACACCTGAGCCTGCTCCTCTGCTACACTACACTCACCATGCGGCCGCGCCCGCTTCAGCTGCGCGTGCGGCCTGGGCGTGCGCTGCGCGCGCTTGCGGCGGCCCGCGTCCAGCACGCGCGCCACGCGCCGCCCGCACAGCCCGCGCGCGCAGCACACCGCGCTCCACACCTGAGCCTGCTCCTCTGCTACACTACACTCACCATGCGGCCGCGCCCGCTTCAGCTGCGCGTGCGGCCTGGGCGTGCGCTGCGCGCGCTTGCGGCGGCCCGCGTCCAGCACGCGCGCCACGCGCCGCCCGCACAGCCCGCGCGCGCAGCACACCGCGCTCCACACCTGAGCCTGCTCCTCTGCTACACTACACTCACCATGCGGCCGCGCCCGCTTCAGCTGCGCGTGCGGCCTGGGCGTGCGCTGCGCGCGCTTGCGGCGGCCCGCGTCCAGCACGCGCGCCACGCGCCGCCCGCACAGCCCGCGCGCGCAGCACACCGCGCTCCACACCTGAGCCTGCTCCTCTGCTACACTACACTCACCATGCGGCCGCGCCCGCTTCAGCTGCGCGTGCGGCCTGGGCGTGCGCTGCGCGCGCTTGCGGCGGCCCGCGTCCAGCACGCGCGCCACGCGCCGCCCGCACAGCCCGCGCGCGCAGCACACCGCGCTCCACACCTGAGCCTGCTCCTCTAGCTTCACCTAAGAACATACTCCCATTATCATCCCTATCGAGAAAAATACTAGAAACTATAAATATCAGACGAGGCGTGGGCGCATGATGAGGATACCCTGGACTGCCAAGCGCACCAATAAATCGATTCTCTCCCAGCTCAATATTAAAACCCGCTTGTCTACAATATGCCACCAACGAATTCTATCGTATTTCGGCCATATAGTGCGAAGAGGAGATGACAGTCTAGAAAAGCTGATCGTAGTTGGGAACACAGAGGGTAAACGAGCTCGTGGACGATCCCCAACCAGATGGACCGATCAAGTGAAGGACACGTCTTCCTCTAAGTTTTGCTCGGTTGTAAGGGACGCAATGGACAGGACTCGATGGAGACAAATCATTCACACCAAGTGTAAGCCATCCAGTGATGACCACGACCCTCAGTCATGAGGGAGCGACAAGAGAGAGAGAAATATCAGACAACCTCACACAAATCAATCTAGTCCCAAATTAACCTTTCGAGCGCCAAGCGGCAAACCAATTCACCGTGCCACTGACGACAAACCAAAAAAAAAAGTGCTCCAAAATCAACAGAGGTTGAAAAACAGATAGTGGTTTGAATTAACATGTTTTTGACCATTGAAATTTTTGACGTCAATAGGCGTCGTTGGCGTCAGTGGCACGAATTCCCGATGACGTGATTTGCCATCTTTGACGATCAAAGGGTTAAGCTCAAGAAGGCTTGTGTTATGGGTACCAGACGACGATATACATACTTATGTACATAGATAAATATAAACAACCATGACCCAAGCACAAATATTCAAGTTCATCACACAAATATTTGCCCTGGCCGAATTCGAACCCGGAATCGCCGGCTAAGTAGGCAAGCGCTTACAAACTGAGCCAACCGCGTCAAACACACACTATCACAACTTCACAGGTTCCTCGATTAACTGACCACATACTTACAGTGGACTAAGTTGGAAAACCACTTATCGCTTAATATCATTACCAAAATTGAAACATCCAAACACCCCTAACTGAAACCCCTGATCTTCATGAAGCGCCGCTTTCAATGAGTGATATAGAAAATGCTACTAAAACTGAACATAACTACAAAATTAGGAATTCTTAGCTTCAATATTGGCTGAGATCTTGTCACTCGTTCCAATTAAAGATGAATATCTTGGAAACTACTGGATTTATATCCACCACACATAGCAAAGAATCATCTCGACGGAAAAGCGACAACGCAGCAGCTTCCCATCAGGAAAACTTTGGATCATGTGCCCCCCTCGCGATTGCAGTCTCGCAGACCTATCTGGTCCGACTACCGGCTACAGTACCAAGAAGGTTTTATAATCCACAAGGAGTGGACGGGACAGTGGCATGAACAAGGCGGCGCCCCAACTACCGATCCTACCAAAATGCCAGCTGGACTGAAGGAACACCGCAAGATCTGGGTTACTCTAAACCGCATTCGCACAGACGTGGGCCGGTGCAACCACAATCTGCACAAATGGGGAATCTCAGCAACAGCGTCTTGTGACTGCGGAGCGTCAGATCAAACCATCCGTCACATCGTCGAGGAATGCCCTAGAAGACGTTTTGCCGGGGGCATGGGAGGCCTTCTCACACTTTCACCAGGCGCTAGGGAGTGGCTACTTAATTTAGATATTAAATTATAAATTTGCAAATAACATTTTCAGGAATAAATGCCATACGATAATAATAATAATAATCTCGACGGACAAGTCTTTCGATTAAAACAAAATCACACTTAAATTGTTCCATCAGTTTGGGAGTTACGATACCACAGACAAACACACTGATACACATGATGAACTTATAATATAACACCCCTCCTTTTCGTCGGAGGTTAAAACAAGACAGTGTAAATTAAGTGATATTACTATTTGCTAAAGTTGTTTCACACATAAGTTTAAAACGAGAACAGACAAACGAAATAATCTAATGGTAATCGTACCTCCAGCAAATCTCCTTCTAGCATTAAGTCCTCTAATTTCTGCAGCAGACCAGGCGCTAATCGCGCGCTGGGTGAGCGCGGCGTCGCGCTGTAAGCGTGTTCCACACTAGCGGACGACCTGTGCAATAACATTACAAATAACATTATCTAATGAAAATCAAAGATACTAATACTATGTATGACAATTTTATGTTGTGTTCAGTCATTAAAATACTCTGGATATTTAGTTCATGTATCTTAATAATTATTTTGTTTCGCGATGAACTTACCTTGCGTTTTGTGATGAACTGTCGTGTGCTCGACCAGTAGCTTTCTTTAATTCGGCATTAAGTTTGTCAGATTTCTCTCGATTCGCCTGCAAAGAAAATATGATATAATATATACTCAGAAGAAAAATCTACTATCCTGGTCACGGCACCACATTGTAAATTTCTATTCATGTCTGCTGCATTGTTATCGTATAAATAGTGGGTTTTAAACATAGATATTATAGTTTCAGATTGAATATATAGTCCAAAAGTATCGTAGTCATAGGGAACGTGCACAACGCAGGTGCTGTCTACTGGTACCATCAATCTATCTTTTACTTCGTCAATTCTTTAAATGAACGTAGATAGTGCTGCCACCTATAGTTGCTGTACGTTTCCTACAGCTAACTCAGATAATGCTTACCATAGCGCGGTCTCGCTCGCCCACGGGCAGTTGCGCGAGTGCAGGATGTGCCAGCGTAGCGCGCGCTGAGTCTTGCCACGCCATAGCGCGTTCGGTGACGCACTGTAGGGCTTCACCTTCAGCCAGGCGGACGGGGAGCTTTTGTAGCCACACCTATACAAATAATTACAATAAGGTTCACCCACCAACTAAAATACAAATGAAAAAGATCATAACATTGGTTATTTAGTTTTTCTTCAAACTCGGCTAAGAATCACCGCGAAGAAACCTACCTATCCAATAAGAAAAACATTCAAAATCATCATCATCAAATCATTCACGCATTTGATAACTACAGTTAACAATTAGACACACAGATAGCCCCTTAAAATGAATAGCCAATTTTTTTATTTCATTTGTCACACATTTTGTATTCAAAATTATCCTGGTCACGGCACCAAACTGTAACCACCACCTCTAGCTCAACTGTGACACGTGACTCCTTGTCGCGCGACGGGTATTGCCTGTTTATTTAAGCTCAATACTGTGAGTCTGAGGGAGTCAAATCGCAGCTAGGTGTTGTACTACAAAATAATCACCAGTAGAGCCAGGATACGATCGAGACGCGGTCGCCGCGTGCGTGTGCAGTCGGGACACAGGAACTTGGGCTCGGGCGCCGGGAATGGAAGATCCCTCTCGCGCTCTTCCGACTCCGCTCGTTCCTCTTTGGCCGCTGTTATGCAGGCAGCTAAACAAACATCTAATTTAAGTTATTGCGCTAAATCGGTATTTGTCATAAATACATTTTAACCCCTTGTATGCGATGTCAATAAATTGCTTATCAAATTGAAATCAACTGATATGTTAACGTTAAGTTGAAATGTCCCGCCCGAATCCGTGTTTAAGCATACGAAGAGTTAAAGAGCAGTCATATGACAATAATTTTATAAAAAAAGTGTATTATTGGATATATTTTAGTAGTTTATCTGCATGGGAATAACAAATTAAACTGTACAGATAACTACGTAAAGACGACTGTCAACTGAATAAATCTGTTCGAATCAGAAACATTACCATACATACTATATTACAGACAGAAAATATATTGTATGTTTTCAATCGTGGTATTTTGTAGGTTTCTATTAACTCCTCGTATGCGGCGTCAAAAACTTGCTAATCAAATTGAAATTAACTGACATTTAACATAAGGTTCAAATGTCCCGCACGGATCCGTGTCTAAGCATACGAGGGGTTAATATACGCCCGTTTTATGTTGTGGGGACGTAAATTAAGCGGATGTGTAGAATATAAACTGACCGTGGAACCAATCCTTGCAGAGCTCGCACTGCGTCATGACCCCGTACTGCCGCTTCTGGCACACGCAGAACGTCACGCCAGGGATCGGAGGCGCGCGTACTTCCTTTCGCATGTTGCGTGCTCTGTGGAACATGCCATGTTAGTAAACCGTGTACCAATTGACATCGGAGATCAATGAAAACTGAGACATGTAAGTATTTTATCTACCCAAATATCATAAACCCTCCATGATGCCTTCAAGAACCGCACATTATGACCAACATAAAAATAAACTGTTTTGTTAGAACAAATTTCTTATCTGTGAAAATGTTATTACTGCTAATTAATAACATCGATTTCGATAATATTATATCATTCAAATTTCGAACATCTCTGAAAACCAAAGAAATTTGGTTTGACCTCTATTCTAATATCAGTCGAGATGACGTTTAGTTTGAAATAAATTGTCAATTTGCAGACAAATTGACAAATGTCGCACGCAAGTAAGATATCGAACGATATGGTAGTTCGGACCCACTCTAGTTTGTCTCTGAATTAAAAAAAAACTATGACAGCTGCCAGAAAAGAAAAGAAAAGTTTTTATTGCCGCCGTTACCGGTTAGAATTTGTTTTAATGCATAAAATTGATCGATTTGTTGAATATAAACCATAAAATGACCATAGTTATGCAGAAAGCGACCAGCGTAGATTTTTTGTCAAGGTGACTTAAGTCTTAATCAATGAAAGAGTTTGGTCGCTTTTTGCATTATGAAAAAAAATCTTTGGTCGCTTTCTGCATAACTATGGTCAAAATGAGCTATCAAGATGATATAGATATTTCGGCGACGCCTCCTGATATCCGTAACAAAGCACCTAACGTCATTAATTACTTATTACCAGCTAAGTCAAAGAAACAGTAGGTATGGTGGTCATAATATGCGGCTCCTGAATGCATCATGGAGGCTTATGATATGTGAGTAGATAAAGTAGTGTATGTAACTATACATAATTAGACATTAAACACTCGTGTGATGTTATTACGACACTCGCCTTCGGCTCGTGTCATAAACCCACACTCGTGATTAATAGTTTTTAGACATTTCAACCCCATTTCACTCCAACAGGGGAGATGGTAACTCACGTCCGCCACGTTGGATTTTAAAATCGTTGCGGTTTTTGTAATCAGCGACCCGATAAACCATAAAAACAATACCCATGCTGATTTTCAGACTTTGTCACCACATTTCTCCCTTTTAGGGGTTGAATTTTCAAAAAACCTGAAACACGTGTTTACTCATTTATCGTTAGGAATACTCCTGTGAAGTTTCGAATAAAATAGTCTAACTAATCTTGTTTCCCCATACAAACTTTGGACCCCCATTTCACCCCTTTAGGGGGTGAATTTTGAAAAATCCTTTCTTAGCGGATGCCTACGTCATAACATCTACCTGCATGCCAAATTTCAGCCCGATCCGTCCAGTGGTTTGGGCTGTGCGTTGATAGATCACTATGTCAGTCAGTCAGTCACCTTTGAGTTTTATATATATATATAGATATAGATAGATGTCCCGAGCCTCCGCTTATCGACTTGGGATATTCGAGATTGGTTTAATGATTCTAAGCCATGTTCTAAGTTACGTCATGTTCTATTGTAAGATATTGAGGTTCTCTTCGTTGATGAATGAAAAATGTATTATTCTGAGCCAGATAAACGTAATTCAGAATTCTGAAATGACTTAACATAATTATTGAAAGCTTGAATGTATTTATTACGGATGCAGGAAGTTTCCCGATCATTACTCCTCCCGTCCCAACGCGCCGCCCGCCTATAGGTACCGATTGACGACGATCGAGATGCCACCAAATACAATTTTTTTAATCTATTAGGATAACGCGGGTCTCTATCCATACCTCAAAAGCAAAAATAGAACCCCCTTACAGGATCACGTGTAGCTGTCTGTCAGTCCGTCTGTTACAACCGATTTGCTGCAAAACTACTGGACTGATTAAATTGCAATTTGGCGCATAATGCTTTCAAGAATTTTCATGTCCACAATATAAAATTTTAAAATCGGTGGCATTTTCGTAATTGACGTCCCAAGAAACCATAAAAATTACACCCATACTCATATTTAGTCATTTCAACCCTATCGCACCCCAACAGGCGAGACGGTATTTCACGTCCACCACGTTTGTTTTTTAAATCGTCGCGTTGTTGTTTTGGTAATCAGCGACCCGGTATACCATAGAAACATTACCCTTGTTGATTTTCAGACTTTGTCACCATATTCCCCTCCTTTAGGGGTTGAATTCTCAAAAAACATAAAACACGTGCTTACTCATTTATCGTTAAAAATACTCCTTGGAAGTTTTCAATAAAATAGTCTAACTAATCTTTTTTCCCCATACAAACTTACGACCCCCATTTCACCCCTTTGGGAAGTGACTTTTGACAAATGCATCTTTTATTGCACCCCTAGACTTTATAAGGACACGTAGGTTCCAAATATGGACTCTCTAGAACCAGCGGTTTAGTATTTAGACATTTCAACCCCATTTTACCCCAACAGGGAGATATCAATTCACGTCCGCCACGTTGGATTTTAAAATCGTTGCGGTTTTCGTAGTCAGCGACCCAATAAACCATAAAAGCATTACCAACGTTGATTTTCAGACTTTGTCACCACATTTCTCCCTTTTAGGGGTTAAATTTAAAAAAAACCTGAAACACGTGTTTTTTCATTTGTCGTTAGAAATACTCCTGTGAAGTTTCGAATAAAATAGTTTGACTAATCTTGTTTGCACCCCTACGCCTTATAAGGAACCTACGTGCCAAATTGGACTCTCTGGAACCAGCGGTTTAGTATTTAGACATTTCAACTCCATTTCCTCCAGTTTACGAGTAACTAATCTTGTTTCGCCATATAAAACTTTGGACCCCCATTTCACCCCTTTGGGGGATGACTTTTGAAAAATTATCTCTTAGTGCACCCCTACACCTTATAAGGAACCTACGTGCCAAATTGGACTCTCTAGAATCTGCGGTTTAGCGTTTAGACATTTCAACCCCAACAGGGTAGATTTTAATTCACGTCCGCCACGTTGGATTATAAAATTATTCCGTTTTTCGTAATCAGCGACCCGATAAACCATAAAAACAATACCCATGCTGATTTTCAGTCTTTGTCACCACATTTCTCCCTTTTAGGGGTTGAATTTTCAAAAAAACCTGAAACACGTATTTACTCATTTATTGTTACAAATACTCCTGTGAAGTTTCGATTAAAATAGTCAAACTAATCTTGTTTCCCCATACAAACTCTGGAACCCCATTTCACCCCTTTTGGGGGGGGGACCATAATAACAATACCCATGCTGATTTTCAGACTTTGTCACCACATTTTTCCCTTTTAGGGGTTGAATTTTCAAAAAACCTGAAACACGTGTTTAGTCATTTATCGTAAGAAATACTTCTTAGAAGTTTGCAATAAAATAGTCTAACTAATCTTGTTTCCCCATACAAACTTTGGACCCCCATTTCACCCCTTTAGGGGGTAAATTTTGAAAAATGCTTTCTTAGTGCACCTTAACACCTTATAAGGAACCTACGTGCCAAATTTGAACTCTCTAGAACCAGCGGTTTAGTATTTAGACATTTCAACCCCATTTCACTCCAACAGGGGAGATGGTGACTTACGTCCGCCACGTTGGATTTTAAAATCGTTGCGGTTTTCGTAATCAGCGACCCGATAAACCATAAAAACAATAGCGCATGCTGATTTTCAGAATTTGTCACCACATTTCTCCCTTTTAGGGGTTGAATTTTCAAAAAACCTGAAACACGTGTTTACTCATTTATCGTAAGGAATACTCCTGTGAAGTTTCGAATAAAATAGTCAAACTAATCTTGTTTCCCCATACAAACTTTGGAACCCCATTTCACCCCTTTAGGGGGTGAGTTTGAAAAATCCTTTCTTAGTGCACCCCTACACCTTATCAGGAACCTACATGCCAAATTTGAACTCTCTAGAACCAGCGGTTTGGGCTGTGCGTTGATATGTCAGTCAGTCAGTCAGTTTCTTCTTTTATATATTTAGATATATCGTCGTCTAGTACCCATAACACAAGCCTTCTTGAGCTTAATTTGGCACTAGATCGATTTGTGTGAGGTTGTCCGATATTTATTATTATTATTATATTATTTATTTTATCTACGCACATATCATTAGTGCTCTAAAATGCGTTTAGAAATCGTAGGAAATGAGCAGCATTATTACAACCAATTTTACTATGAGTTTTTTTTGTCTGTGGTAGTATATAAAATCTGTACTGTAATGTTATTACAGTACCGATTTTTGTAAGGTTACGAGTTTAAATTAGGAACAGCTGTCAAAACACAAGTTGGTCTCTATTCTAGTATCCATAGATATTAATATTGTTATCGATACGAAACGTCAATTCAGTATGTTTTTTTTATAAAAACCGCACGATATTTGATCTCGAGTGACATGAGAATATGGATACATTCGTTTGTATATGATTTAGAAAAAAAAACATTCGTCTTGACGGAGGTTCGAATTGCCGCCATTATTGTTGTCATTTGTTTGTTGGTTCTTTGCTGTTACGAAAGTAGAATTGTGAAAAGTTTATTGTGATTCACATTTTAGTTGAAAATATTGTTTCAATGTAAATGTAAATTACAACTATTACAATAAATAATCTGTTTATGTATTTGTTCAGATTTATTTCTTACTGCATTAGTATATGTCGTTTTTAGATATTTTACAGGTAGCACTAGTGGTGCCGGTCATTTCCTTATGGCTTCTGAAGCCATCTTAGAGTACTTATGATATGTGTGTAGATAAAGTAGTGTATACAATTGTACATAATTAGGCCTTAAAACACTCGTGTGATCCTATTATGAAACTCGCTGACGCTCGTTTCATAAAACCACACTCGTGTTTTAAGGCGATATTGTCCGGCCCTACGGCCGAATTGAGGGGGTGAGGTGCGCGGCAAGACGCAGAGCGCCGCCCGCGCGCCCCGACCCCGCTCGCCGAGTTCGCTAACGCGAAATTGCGATGGCAATGAAGAATGTACGAGTAGAGGGGTGTCACAATACAGTGATATCAGTCGGCAGTTTTTTAAGTGGCCGGTGCAAAGCGGGTAATAATTTATGTTCAAAGTGAAATGCGAATTCTTGCTATAGAAGTACTAAATATTATTTTTCGTTTTAACTAAATGTTTGTTTTAACTTAATTTTTTTTTTTAAGTTTTTACTTGCGACTGTGTTCTGTGGACGAATTACGGAATAAGTATCCCACCAAAAACATAACATGTAAAAAATTGCAAGTCTCGCATCGCAACCTTCTACCGCTAAAAGTTGTGAGATTACAATATAAAACCAAGTTGGTTAATTTATTCAGTCCCTATCAGAGTGACCCCCCGCCTATATGACAACTTTGACATACATTTTCACCGGGTTACATAACTAAAAACATATTACCATGACCGTTGTAGTGTTTGCATTAATATTACACATCTTTATCTTTATAATAAATGTAATGACTTGGCCATCGCACAGCAACATACAGTGCGAGTGCGACACAAAAGAGTCGAAAATAAATGAGGGCGCCACTTCCTTCGCAACTGTCACATTTTTGACGTAAAGTGCTTGAATATGGTAACAATTTTGTATGAAAAATTGTAGTTCCTTTATCACCCGTTTTCTACTCTTTTGTGTCGCACTGTAAGTACATAGGAACACGAGTAAATCTCCTTTTAAAGTGATTATTATATTTTTAGCTTTATCTAATAGTTTACAATTTAGATGGTTTGGCCATTTCGTTCGGTGTTGAGCTCTGCTCCTCCCGTTTTTTTCAGCTGTTTTTACTATCTCATCTTCCTCTATTTAATAATAATAATAAAAACATTTATTCGTTGTAACAGTACTCCTACACATTATACAACTTCTGCCAAACTGTAAAACAGTTTGTTGGCAGAAATAAGCTCCCTTTCTTTACATTACTGTTTTCAGCTTACAAACTATTTAGGTAAGTATTCCATACCTATAGGTAATTAAAGGTAGTTAGCTACATTTGTAAACACAACATATATTTATATATGTAAGTATACACACACACATACATCCTATGCTTACAAATGTAGTTACAGCAAGCATTTTATATCTAAGTATTTTAATTTTTAGCTCAAATTTACATTTAAATTAATTTTGTTTTCATATTGCTTCAACATATGCTTTTTTAGTTTTGATTTAAATACATTTTTGCTCGTACTTTTTCTGATAGTTAGTGGTATATTGTTGTATATTTTAGGGACAAGATAAGGTCTGGATCTCTTTCCATAATAATTGACCATTCTAGGTAAAATCAATATTTCCTTAGCCACCTTCCTACGCAAACGTGGGTTAGTCACAGGGACTTTAAACTCACACGTGTCAAACTGTTCCAATGCTATCTGAAACGATACCCTCTCATTGACCGGCAGTATATTACACTTAAGGAATAACTTGCTATAATCCCCCCTACAAAGTTGCTTTGCTTTTCCATCTACGAGAGCTTTCATAAACCTAATCTGCAGGTGTTTAATTTTATCAAGATAGGTTTTAAACGTTCTGCCGTACGTGCTCAGTCCATAAGAGAGTATCGAATCAGTGAGTGCATAGTAAACTGTATATAAGAGCGCTCTATTTGCGAAAAACTTAATGTGGTGAAACTTTACAAGCACCGCGCGGAGCTTTTCACACACTAAATCCACATGGGCACTCCACGTGAGGCGAGAGTCTATCATAAGGCCCAGATACTTGTATCTTTCCACCACCTCAAGTTCTTCACAGTGACAGGAGGACTGGATACCGCTATGTAGACAGTCATAGTTGTGGCCTACAATCTTTGGTGCTGTTGTTATACACTTATTGTAGGGCGAGTAAATGTGCATACATTTGGTTTTCACAATATTAATTATGATACCATTATCATGTGCCCACATTATCTTCTGTCGTCCACTTTTGCCCGTGTGGCCAGGTCCATCTTTTATCTTAGTAAGGACGGCCAAGATGAAACAATGAGTAGGAATTTACGCATATAAATTAAGCGTGACATTTAAAGCGTTAATGATATTTGGTAGATGTTTTCATTATATCTAGAGTATATTACCGTGTGCGATTGCCAAGTCCTTACATTTTATTATAAAGATGTTTAATACATTACATTATTAATGCGGGCACTAAAACGGTTATGGCAATATGTGTTTAGTTATGTAATTCTGTGAAAATGTATGTCAATGTTATAATATAGGCCGGGGGTCACTTAATGAATAAATTAACCGACTTGGTGTTATATTGTATCACAATTTTTTGCGGTAGATGGTTGCGAGACTTGCATGCATGTTATGTTTTTGATGGGATCTCATTTTTTTTAAGTGGTCCTCCTTTTTTTGACAAGCCAAGACGGTAAATACTTCTTATTCTATTATACTCTGCAGTTGCGGAGTCGACGTGAACTAGATGTAAACCGCACAGACTTGTCACTTCCTCTTATGATCCATAATGATCTCTCTCAAAATCCGTCATGATCCATATTGATCACTCTCATGATCCATAACGATCTCATGGTAAATAATGACTTAGCGGAGGCACTGTCGTGCCCCTAGATCCTTCTCATGATCCCTCTTAGCATCCATAATGATCTGTCTCTTGATTCCTCTCATGATCACTCTCATGATCCATAATGACCCATCATCACCACAAGGATTGTCATCACAATCATCGTCATTATTCATCATCAGTCATCACCATGACCATTACCATCTGAATCAACACCGCCATCATCATTCCTAATCACCATCATCGTCATGACATGACCATCATTATCATCAGAATCATCAACAACAACACAATCATCAACAACACCACCACTATCATCATCATAAGCATGACCCACAACACCACCATCATCATTATCATCATTACTATCACCAACAGCATCATTATTTGACGAGTCATCATTATTGTTCTACCTATGCCTGTGCACACGACCATTTCAAAATTATCTACGCAGAAAAAACGATTCCAACTCACTGCCCCTGCGGGGTGAGGTAACTCAATTCGGCACGGGGGTGTGCGTGTCCATTATGTATGTATAAATTCTGTGCCTGAGGTTTTAGTATCTAAACCGAAGGTTATATGAACCGCAAAATCAACTTTGTAATCGAGTATTTTTTATAGGGTTCATAAGGAAATACAAATTTTCCTATGCAGGTCGCATAACTGTACACTAAACAGTAACAGAGTTCAAAATTTCAAGCTTGTGTGTCTGCTGGAAATAACTTAGAATTCGTATGATCGTGTGTAAATGAGTCAGTGAATTAGTGAGTGACAAAATTAAGGAACTTTGACTCGCAATAATTCTTAACTTACTAGTTCAAATTGAATGTAACTTGGAATATGCCTAGGTTATACTATGCCCACCTAGTTACTGAAAATTCAGGCTTCTAGCTTTGTTCACGACGAAATACAGGGGGTTTCAAAATGGTCTGAATGGCTTCGAAAAAAGGAAAAGGATGTTGCGGTGTGCCGGTAAGCGCGTTTTCTCGAGTTGGAGGGGGCAATGGCGTGCCTCTAGATACAATTAATAAAATTATTTGTTTTTTTAGATACTTTTAAATGTGAAATAATCTCAAAGGTGCTATCATACATAAACAGACTGCGCTAAACAAATTACCCTCCTTTGCGTCGCGCTGTCGGGTAAAAATATACTACATACCTTACCTAGGAGTCGATTGTTGCTAAAGGCCTCAAGAAAGAACAAGTACTGAGGAGCATTTGTAAAGTACAGTTTTTTTTACTTACCTATATCTAGGTTACATAACATACATAATCATGCCTTTTCCCCAGGCAGGGACTTAAAGTACTGATATATGTTAACTGTGTACTAAATCCATGTTCCAAGTTTGACAAGAGACATAAGTCAGAATACGCTAAAAAACTTAATTCAGATGAAAAATATTTGTGGTAATAAGTACGTAAGTCAATTTGACACTTAATGCTTTGAGCAATGAGTTCTTTTGTAGGAAGTAATTATGTTGTTTTAAATTATGAATAAAGCGTTATTAGCATATACTTGAACATGTCAACCGTGCCACTTTTTGACATTTATGTTCGGTTCTGTTAATTTATTATAAATAAAACATTAACTTACTTTTTGGCATTCCTTGCTCGAGCATTGTCTTTTTTTATTCGTTTTATAATATGAAAAGCTTTTTGTTTACGTTGTACTGCTTTATTTCTCATTTTTTTGGAACAATAATTCGTAAATGCGATCACGTGGTCGCGCGGAACAAATTGACACAGGTCCATCCCCTTCAAGCGCCGAAGCGCGACTGAAATGGCACCGCGAGCTATCGCCCTCACAGTTTTAGTAGATATTTCGTTCTAGTGATTAAATAAATAATTTTATTCAGAAAATCCCATCCACTTCAACTAGATAATGTTAGTATCTATACATTTACGCAAAAAACGGGTAAAAAAGGTTCGTATTTTAGCTATTCTATAGAAAAGATATTACGAATAGAGGTAACTTTGGGATCGTTTTCTATCGACCGAAATTTTTCCAATCATGTTGCTCAACACGATTTCATATTCAGAAGATCCTTAAGTATGATATATATGTTTTTCATAATCTTCAAACACTGATTAAACGTCTACGACGAGTCTGAAAATGAGTGAGTTCGGCGTCTACTGGGAAAAGCCCGCCTTAAGGCCTCTCATTATGTATCAGTTGCATACACTACTATATCGTCGCTCGATAATCACCTGAGCTCCCTAATGACAGTCAGTTCCCTGTTCTCGGCAGTCTTGAAGGCGGCCACGATCTCGGTGGGGGTGGACTCCTCGCTGAAGTTGCGCAGGAAGAGCCCCGCCTCGAGCGAGGAGGGCTGCGGGGACGCCGCGCCCGCGCGCGCGCGTCTCCGCCCCGTCGCGGCCTCCGTACGCGGCGACAGCGCCTCAAGCAGCGAGTGCGCCCAGCTCTGAGATGACCATCACGCATTATAGTTTTACTAGCACGCCCCGGCTTCGCACGGGTGCAATGCTGATAAATTATACATATAAACCTTCCTCTTGAATCACTCTATAAAAAAAACCGCATCAAAATCCGTTGCGTAGTTTTAAAGATTTAAGCATACAAAGGGACATAGGGACAGAGAAAGCGACTGCTTTATACTATGTAGTGAAGAGCCCTTTTTTTTTTAGATATTTTAGGTTGGATCTTCAAAACCCTTCCGTTTTTAACAATGTTTTTTTAGCTTAATAGATGCACAATTATAAGTTCTCAAAAACTGTAAAACTATTTTTAATATAAAATGCACACGTTTATGACACAACTCAAAAAACATGATTTCCGCGCTTCCGAGCACACACTTCCATCTCGCTCACGCTTACGCTCAGTGAGAGAGAGAGCTAGCCAACGCGTTGGCGCCCTCTTAAAACGTAGGATAGCCGACCCTGACTGACCAGTTATGCAGAAAGCTTAATCGATGAATGAGTATGGTCGCCTTTTGCATTACAACAAAATCTATGATCATTTTCCCTGTCAAAACTACGGTCTTATAAAAATGGTACTAAAGCCGAATAAAGAAGAATAAGAAACAAATAACTCACCTTCTTCAAAAACATGTCTCCGGCCCCGCGCTTCCACTCTTTAGCAGAAGCCAGAGCGGCAGCCAGTTGGTCTTTCTCGTATAACGCGAGCGGGATCTGTTGTCCGCGTTTCACGAGCGCTTCTACGCTGTGCATGTACGGATATAAGTCTTTTGATTGCATCTCCTCCACCTGTGAAACATTTAATTGGTTTAGTAAAAAATATTTATGTATCGGGATTCATTTTCATAGTGCTTTTTTCGATTTCAAGTTTCATCTAATAAATAATACAGTTCGTAAAAGGCTGCATATTTTGAATACGGCCCCTAAAATCGGCTGCATATTGATGCACTTAAGAAGTCAATATCCTGGTCACGGCACCAAATGTATAATACATTTGGTGCCGTGACCAGGATATTGACTTCTAAAGAACTTGACAATTCACCTTTGCGAGCCAGTCTTGCGCATGCTGTTTGGCGTGGCTCAGCGCGTGGTAGGAAGGCAGCGCCGCCTCGATGTCCTCGCGCTCGTCCAGCAGCCGCTGCACCTCGGCCAGCGTGGTGTGCTGCGGGGGGTCCAAGGGCGGCTTCGAGGGGTCGATCAGCAGCACGCGGGCGCGCTCCTCCCACTCTTCTACTTCGGCTATCGACAAAAACGACATTGATAAAACAATATAGTAAGTATATGAGCAAGATTCCAAGGTAAACCGATTATCCTATGAGAATCGTAGGGAGCCGTTTGATGTTGGAAGCGCGAAACTAATCATCATATCATGGATATACTCTCTTGGAATGGAGATACTCTCTGTCCAGCAATGGACAAAATTGTTACGAGTAAGACTTGGTGGTATGTGAAACAATTATATTCCGCCAAAGTGAGGAGAGGATAGTTTGTTGGCGGATAATGCGCTCACAAACATTTTCGTGTTCTACCACTTTAACTAACTACACTCATTTATATCGCCAATTCGCCACCCATCAACAACGACGCCGCACCCCACGGCATCACGCTTAATATGTCAATAGCTAAAACCATAATAATATAAATGTGTAACCTTTACCTTTGAGTTTGTATAACAAAGCCCTTTCAGTCTCAATTTTGTGATGCGGCATCACATTCTCAGATTCTTGGAGCAGCCGAACGATGACTTCCGGAGTCAAGGTTGTGTAGTCTTCTCTATAAGTCCTAACTTCTTCCAGGAACTTGACTTGTTGAAGGCGGTGCTGTAATGGCTCCAACTGAGGCAGGAGGATGCAGAGGCGAATGCCGAGATCTACCACCTGCCGAAAAAAGGTGTTATTAAAAAAAAGTTCATAACGTTAACGTGTATACGGCATGGAAATATTGGTCATAGAAATTTCATGTCGTAAAAACACAATGTACCTAACATCCAAAAGAAAGTAGAACATATGACCAAATCTAGACAGTTTTGAAACAAAAAAAGCTGCTCTAAAAGTTGGTTTTCTCCCCACAGAAAAAGCTAAATGTGAACAAAATTCATGATCACACAATTATTTCTTTACTCGCTTCGCCTCGCGGTGTTACCCACTCATCCTAAGGGATAAAAAGTAGCCCAAGTTTTAATCCAGAATGTCAGTTACCTTCATACCAAAATATTACCAAAATTGGTGTAATATAACACTTTATACTCTCGCGGTTTGTACACATAATTAAAACTTATTGAACCGGGTCTATCGCGATATTTTGATTTACGTCAGGCAACGAAGGTTAATCAAAATATCGCGATAGACCCGGTTCAATAAGTTTTAAAATTAGTCCAGCCGTTTGAGCGTGAAGAAGTAACAAACATACACATAAACACACACATAAACATTCGCCTTTATAATATTAGTATGTTTTTCAAATGGCATATAGTCGTAAAGCTTGTTCACGTCTTATAACTATACCACCAAGCGTTACTAGCTTTCAACCATTTTGGTTAAAAGACCCTTTGTCTTATGATGCCTGCCTTAGTGGGCCTTACCACCCGGTGTTTCCAGCCAGTAAGTCCCCCTGTTATTACCTCTTCCAGCTCCCTGACGATGCCCGGGTCCGTCTGATCCAACTCCTTATTCAGCATTTCTGTAGCGCGGGACTCAAAGTCCGATGTCTGACGTAAAACCTCCTTTACTGCTGATCCTGTATAAAAAAGCGGAATTTTAGAACTTAGAATGTATCCGGAGTATCTTTACTCTAAAATGGTGTCAAAGTAGTTTGATGGGAAATAGAAAAGTGAATAGGCCATGTAGCTGCGTAAATACACCCTAGAAAAAACTCAGCAAATCAGGCAACTTTAAGATGCTGTAAATGCTACAAGACAATCAGCTTTAAATTGAGCCAGTTATTATAAAGTTGATCTATCCAAATGGGTCAGTAGGGAGAAAACGGAAACTATAAGACATAGGGAAATCTTTTCTTAGGGCCAATGGTGTCGATTTTAAATTTAATACAAACTACATTTTTTTTTTTATAGGACCTGGTGGAAATTCGGTAAGTCATCGCATGTCGTATTGTAACATTCTTTACAGCGATTTTGACAAGGTTATGTATGAGACTTATAAAATAAAAAAAATGCAGCTTTTAAATGAAATGAAATGAAATTTATTTGGTGCTGAACATGAGTTTGATTAAATCTACTATAGTGAAGCGGTGATGTCTAGAGTCAAAGTTATGTCCTGTAGAATCGATACAGCGTATAAGAGACCTAAAAGTAGAAATTGATTTGATATTTAAATTGATTCTGCAGTTCTACAAATTAAATGTACCTATCTATTCCAATTTGTATTTAAAAAAAATTGTAATAGAAATGTGTTGACTTGTAAAATGTTGACATTTTATTATTAAATTAGTATGATGAGTATAAGTATGAGTACGATGTGTATGTGTATGATGAGTATGAGTATGATGAGTATGAGTATGATGAGTATGTGTATGATGAGTATGAGTATGATGAGTATGAGTATGATTAAATTACGGAAAAATTTACCTTCAGGCAGCACGCAGGCCAGCATATCGATCTCTGACGCGAAAAGCGTGAGCTCGTGAACTGACAACTTATACTTCGGGTCGTTGTGGCGTGTCCGGGTCCGCATCTTATTGAGGTCCAGTTGTTGTATCACTGACGCACATTTCTCGGCGTCTTCTATTGCTGTTTCGAGCGCGCGGACTAGCTCGGTTTTTTGCATCTGTTGAAGAGAATTGTCAGTAAGAAATCGTGGACAAGGATTTCAATTATAGCCCAACAGAGTATTTTACAGCCATATTGTGGATTATTAGTGTACTATTTATTTTACTGACGACGGATTTTTGGTGACTGACGTTGAAAGTCAGTGACTGTCTGATGAGAACAAAGAGGAAACGAGACTTAATATTCCGCAAATTCCAAATATTTTTTGCAAAATAAAGCCAAAACTATTTTTTTAATAGGATTCTGTATTTATTTCGCAAGAACGAAGGATTGAGCAGCATCGGTAAATTTGGCCGATGACAAATCCTTGACAAACCACTACTGAAGTTTAATAGTGCAAATATATTCTGGTGAATAAAATATCATTCATATACACATTAGTGCCTGGAAATCTATTCTGATTTTCAGTTCAAAAAAGATGAATGTTTACATTACAATTTGTCCGCATCAAATATTTCAATTATTGTTTGGTATTCAAGGTCCAGATTTATTAAAAATTGCTTTTAATTCTTCATACATTTTTACTATGGCGGCCGCGCGCCGATCTAAATACGCATTCCCCGCGCTCTATGGTTCGGTCGCTAACGCTCGGCGCAGTCTTAAGGCGCTCTTTTCCCAGTAGACGCCGAACTCACTCATTTTGGAATGAGCCGTAAACATATTAAGCAGTGTTTGAAGATTATGAAAAACATATATATCATACTTAAGGATCTTGCGATTATAAAATCGTTTTCACCAACATGATTGGATAAATTCCGCTCGATAGAAAAGTTACCTCTATTTGTAATATTTTTTCAGTGGCAAGGCTAAAATACGAAGTTTTTTTACCCGTTTTTCGCTTAAATGTATGGATACTAACATTATCTAGGTAAATTCGCCAGGATTGTCTCGATACAATTATTTATTTAATTACTAGAACTAAAAACCTGCTAAAAATCGTCGCGCGTCAGCGCTTGAAGAGCGTCAATTAGTTCCGCGCGCCCACGGCCGGACAATATTTTTTTTTTTTTTTTATGTCGTAGGGGGCAAACGAGCAAACGTATCGCCTGATGGAAAGCGATAACCGTCGCCCATAAACACCTGCAACACCAGAGGAGTCACAAGTGCTTGCCTACCCGGAGGACGAAGATAGAATGCCTCTATGCTAGTAATTTCACCGGCTGTCTTACCCCCACACCGGAATACAACAATGCGAACATTGCTGTTTGGCGGTGGGATCGCCTTAAGACATACCTTGAGTTCAATAGACCTCCTCAGGTGAGCTCGCAGCCCGTCCAGGTCGCAGGTCTTGGGCGTGGTCGGGTCCAGCGCGTTCTGCACAGCCACCGCCCACTCGCGGAAGATCTCTGTCTTCTATGGTCCAGTCGCTAACGCTCGGCGCAGTCTTAACACATACCTTGAGTTCAATAGACCTCCTCAGGTGAGCTCGCAGCCCGTCCAGGTCACAGGTCTTGGGCGTGGTCGGGTCCAGCGCGTTCTGCACAGCCACCGCCCACTCGCGGAAGATCTCTGTCTTCTTCTTCAATTTCTCCAACATTGCTGGTAACTCGTCGAGGGTGTAGCGATATCTGCAACAAAAAGGTCAATGATTGGTCGGTGAAGCTAGTTCGACACCCGTTCGTGACGCGTTGCAACGTGTCGTTAAACGGTAAGTCGAATAGTTGTCATCCTATAAGGATGACTTGATAACTGCGCATGGTCGTAGCATTTGTCCTGATAATTATTGTTAACATTAAATGTTGAGTTTTTGGTTTTCTTCTCAACAGCGGTCTCCTATTTTAAAATTCCGGTAGATTCAGTTCAGACTTGTTAAAGTGCCCTTGTGGTACTTACAGAATAAACATTTTGATTGCCTTTTTTGATTGTGAGTTTCACTTGTAGGATGTCAAAATAGTTTTGGTTGTAGGATGTCAAAGTAAGATTGGTTATTAGGCGTGCGTCGAAGTAATTTTAGCTGTCGAATTTCCAGGTAGTTTAGGTTTTTGGGTGTAGTGCAGCGTAACGCACACACACTCATCTCTCCTTCCCGGTGTAGGTTATATTGGTAATAAATGATACTTAGAACCAAACACTTGTTTGTATCAACGTCCATTCATACATGGTGTAGAGGTGGTAATGGTTGTCGGGTGGGCAGAGAGTATCACCTGAGAGTGTGCGCTTGCGGCGGACAGGCGCACAGCTGCTGCGCGTGGCGCAGGCAGGCGACGCGGCGCGCGCAGGCGCACGTGACGCAGGACAGAGAGTATCACCTGAGAGTGTGCGCTTGCGGCGGACAGGCGCACAGCTGCTGCGCGTGGCGCAGGCAGGCGACGCGGCGCGCGCAGGCGCACGTGACGCAGGACAGAGAGTATCACCTGAGAGTGTGCGCTTGCGGCGGACAGGCGCACAGCTGCTGCGCGTGGCGCAGGCAGGCGACGCGGCGCGCGCAGGCGCACGTGACGCAGGACAGAGAGTATCACCTGAGAGTGTGCGCTTGCGGCGGACAGGCGCACAGCTGCTGCGCGTGGCGCAGGCAGGCGACGCGGCGCGCGCAGGCGCACGTGACGCAGGACAGAGAGTATCACCTGAGAGTGTGCGCTTGCGGCGGACAGGCGCACAGCTGCTGCGCGTGGCGCAGGCAGGCGACGCGGCGCGCGCAGGCGCACGTGACGCAGGACAGAGAGTATCACCTGAGAGTGTGCGCTTGCGGCGGACAGGCGCACAGCTGCTGCGCGTGACGCAGGCAGGCGACGCGGCGCGCGCAGGCGCACGTGACGCAGGACAGAGAGTATCACCTGAGAGTGTGCGCTTGCGGCGGACAGGCGCACAGCTGCTGCGCGTGGCGCAGGCAGGCGACGCGGCGCGCGCAGGCGCACGTGACGCAGGACAGAGAGTATCACCTGAGAGTGTGCGCTTGCGGCGGACAGGCGCACAGCTGCTGCGCGTGGCGCAGGCAGGCGACGCGGCGCGCGCAGACGCACGTGACGCAGGACAGAGAGTATCACCTGAGAGTGTGCGCTTGCGGCGGACAGGCGCACAGCTGCTGCGCGTGGCGCAGGCAGGCGACGCGGCGCGCGCAGGCGCACGTGACGCAGGACAGAGAGTATCACCTGAGAGTGTGCGCTTGCGGCGGACAGGCGCACAGCTGCTGCGCGTGGCGCAGGCAGGCGACGCGGCGCGCGCAGGCGCACGTGACGCAGGACAGAGAGTATCACCTGAGAGTGTGCGCTTGCGGCGGACAGGCGCACAGCTGCTGCGCGTGGCGCAGGCAGGCGACGCGGCGCGCGCAGGCGCACGTGACGCAGGACAGAGAGTATCACCTGAGAGTGTGCGCTTGCGGCGGACAGGCGCACAGCTGCTGCGCGTGGCGCAGGCAGGCGACGCGGCGCGCGCAGGCGCACGTGACGCAGGACAGAGAGTATCACCTGAGTGTGCGCTTGCGGCGGACAGGCGCACAGCTGCTGCGCGTGGCGCAGGCAGGCGACGCGGCGCGCGCAGGCGCACGTGACGCAGGACAGAGAGTATCACCTGAGAGTGTGCGCTTGCGGCGGACAGGCGCACAGCTGCTGCGCGTGGCGCAGGCAGGCGACGCGGCGCGCGCAGACGCACGTGACGCAGGACAGAGAGTATCACCTGAGAGTGTGCGCTTGCGGCGGACAGGCGCACAGCTGCTGCGCGTGGCGCAGGCAGGCGACGCGGCGCGCGCAGGCGCACGTGACGCAGGACAGAGAGTATCACCTGAGAGTGTGCGCTTGCGGCGGACAGGCGCACAGCTGCTGCGCGTGGCGCAGGCAGGCGACGCGGCGCGCGCAGGCGCACGTGACGCAGGACAGAGAGTATCACCTGAGAGTGTGCGCTTGCGGCGGACAGGCGCACAGCTGCTGCGCGTGGCGCAGGCAGGCGACGCGGCGCGCGCAGGCGCACGTGACGCAGGACAGAGAGTATCACCTGAGAGTGTGCGCTTGCGGCGGACAGGCGCACAGCTGCTGCGCGTGGCGCAGGCAGGCGACGCGGCGCGCGCAGGCGCACGTGACGCAGGACAGAGAGTATCACCTGAGAGTGTGCGCTTGCGGCGGACAGGCGCACAGCTGCTGCGCGTGGCGCAGGCAGGCGACGCGGCGCGCGCAGGCGCACGTGACGCAGGACAGAGAGTATCACCTGAGAGTGTGCGCTTGCGGCGGAGAGGCGCACAGCTGCTGCGCGTGGCGCAGGCAGGCGACGCGGCGCGCGCAGGCGCACGTGACGCAGGACAGAGAGTATCACCTGAGTGTGCGCTTGCGGCGGACAGGCGCACAGCTGCTGCGCGTGGCGCAGGCAGGCGACGCGGCGCGCGCAGGCGCACGTGACGCAGGACAGAGAGTATCACCTGAGAGTGTGCGCTTGCGGCGGACAGGCGCACAGCTGCTGCGCGTGGCGCAGGCAGGCGACGCGGCGCGCACAGGCGCACGTGACGCAGGACAGAGAGTATCACCTGAGAGTGTGCGCTTGCGGCGGACAGGCGCACAGCTGCTGCGCGTGGCGCAGGCAGGCGACGCGGCGCGCGCAGGCGCACGTGACGCAGGACAGAGAGTATCACCTGAGAGTGTGCGCTTGCGGCGGACAGGCGCACAGCTGCTGCGCGTGGCGCAGGCAGGCGACGCGGCGCGCGCAGGCGCACGTGACTAGTGATGTGCCGTTACCGTAAATTACGAGAACAGGGAGAATTTTCGGGTAATGTTCTCGGTAACGTTCTCCGTGACGGTAATTATCGAGAAAGTTGTGTTATTTTTTTGTTTTTCTAACTTTTTTTTATGTGATTCGATTTCAATTAGCGATAATAATGTACCCTAAAGAAATTACAATAATCAGACCATAGGAACTCGTATATTACCAAAATTACCGTAAATTACGGGCGTAAATTACAGGCGTAACTTACCGAGCATGTTCTCTAGGATGTTTCTCACGTGATAATGCTTGCAAAAATTTAACTTGTTGCGTTTAAATAGGTGAACTTAATTAAAATTGCTTCATATTCTTAAATGTTTAATAATAATGAAAAAAATAACAATAAATTTTGTTCTTTTTTTTGTTCAATAATTTCCAATTATGTGTTATATAGCATACTAGCTGTGCCCCGCGGTGTAACCCGCTCATCCCGTGGGAACACTAAATTTATTCGGGATGAAAAGTATCCTATGTCCTTCCCGGGACTGAAACTATCTATATTATATACCAAATTTCATCTAAATCGGTTCAGCGGTTTAAGAGTGAAGAGGTAACAGACAGACACACTTTCGCATTTATAATATTAGTATGGATTTTGTTACATCGCTCTGTCGGAATCTATTTCTTTTATTTGTGTGGATATTCGCAAATGTCGAAAATGACCTTTCTACTGATGCAGATGTGGCTGGTACTGACAAGATTTTTAGAACTACCTTTCCCAACGCAGAATTTGCATATAGCGATTGCCACCATGATACAGGCTCGACGATTTGCCATACAAATTCTTTTTCGAATATCCCGTTTCGACATTTGTACTCTGATAGCTCTTTCAGAATTACTTGAGCATCACATTCAGCAGATTCCATAATGACCGAATATCCGTCACGGTGCTCTTCAGAATTCAGAGAGATCCCCTGATTTTTTGGGTCAAGAATAGCTGTAGTAAAGTGTATGGGTTTTAAACAGTTCTATTCTCTTGAAATTTTTCAATCAAACTGCACAAATGCTCTTCACTAAATACGCGTCTAGCCACGTCATCACCAATTAACATGTTTTCCAGTTCTTCTAAACCTCGTCGCACTAAGTGAATCGTACACGCATCTCCTTCGAGTTTAATTATTCATTTTACAATGGGTTTGAACAAATTAATATGCTGCTCCAGGTTGCTCCATGTATTTTCTTCCAGCAGTTCACTTTTGAACTTTTGCATGTCTCTATTATTTTCATTGATTACCATTGTTTGCAGAATTGCTTTTGATTTTGTAAAATTTTGTAGACAGTGCAAGCTTCCCCATCGTGTTTTCACCGGTAATACTAAAGTCACATTTAATGATTTGTCACAAGCTATTTTTTTGAATTCGGCGCATAATATGTGTGATTTCAAAATACACTTTACAACAGTAACCACTGTTGTAAACATTTCATGTACTTCAGGCATTTTTAGCACACCTGCTACTTATTAGCAATTTGAGGGTATGGGCAAGGACCCAATCCTCGTGGTCTTTTCATACCTATCGCCTAACAATTTGCCGCATTTTTTCATGTTGGCTGCGTTGTCCGTTATAATCCCGAGATATTTTACAGCCCCAATTTCTTTCTTCCAATCAGGAACCGCTACTATCTAGGAATACTGAGACTGGGACCCAGCTTCTAATTAGTTGAAATAATACCATATACCTCTAGCGGTTTTTTTACCTGCTAGAATACAATACGAATACGACCCTATTTGATAAGCATTTACCTGTTTGCAAAATAACGTCCTAACTTTAAAATTAACACGAAATGTAGTTAATAAAATTATTGAAAAGATACTTGGCAGCATTTTAAGCGATTAATAACCCAACCTTAACCCAACCAGATTTACTTGTGGAGAACTTTACCGAGAATTCTCGGTAAGTTACGGTAATTTCTCAAGTTGAGAATTACGGTAAGTGCGTAATTTCTCAGCGGCACATCACTACACGTGACGCAGGACAGAGAGTATCACCTGAGAGTGTGCGCTTGCGGCGGACAGGCGCACAGCTGCTGCGCGTGGCGCAGGCAGGCGACGCGGCGCGCGCAGGCGCACGTGACGCAGGACAGAGAGTATCACCTGAGAGTGTGCGCTTGCGGCGGACAGGCGCACAGCTGCTGCGCGTGGCGCAGGCAGGCGACGCGGCGCGCGCAGGCGCACGTGACGCAGGACAGAGAGTATCACCTGAGAGTGTGCGCTTGCGGCGGACAGGCGCACAGCTGCTGCGCGTGGCGCAGGCAGGCGACGCGGCGCGCGCAGGCGCACGTGACGCAGGACAGAGAGTATCACCTGAGAGTGTGCGCTTGCGGCGGACAGGCGCACAGCTGCTGCGCGTGGCGCAGGCAGGCGACGCGGCGCGCGCAGGCGCACGTGACGCAGGACAGAGAGTATCACCTGAGAGTGTGCGCTTGCGGCGGACAGGCGCACAGCTGCTGCGCGTGGCGCAGGCAGGCGACGCGGCGCGCGCAGGCGCACGTGACGCAGGACAGAGAGTATCACCTGAGAGTGTGCGCTTGCGGCGGACAGGCGCACAGCTGCTGCGCGTGGCGCAGGCAGGCGACGCGGCGCGCGCAGGCGCACGTGACGCAGGACAGAGAGTATCACCTGAGAGTGTGCGCTTGCGGCGGACAGGCGCACAGCTGCTGCGCGTGGCGCAGGCAGGCGACGCGGCGCGCGCAGGCGCACGTGACGCAGGACAGAGAGTATCACCTGAGAGTGTGCGCTTGCGGCGGACAGGCGCACAGCTGCTGCGCGTGGCGCAGGCAGGCGACGCGGCGCGCGCAGGCGCACGTGACGCAGGACAGAGAGTATCACCTGAGAGTGTGCGCTTGCGGCGGACAGGCGCACAGCTGCTGCGCGTGGCGCAGGCAGGCGACGCGGCGCGCGCAGGCGCAAGTGACGCAGGACAGAGAGTATCACCTGAGAGTGTGCGCTTGCGGCGGACAGGCGCACAGCTGCTGCGCGTGGCGCAGGCAGGCGACGCGGCGCGCGCAGGCGCACGTGACGCAGGACAGAGAGTATCACCTGAGAGTGTGCGCTTGCGGCGGACAGGCGCACAGCTGCTGCGCGTGGCGCAGGCAGGCGACGCGGCGCGCGCAGGCGCACGTGACGCAGGACAGAGAGTATCACCTGAGAGTGTGCGCTTGCGGCGGACAGGCGCACAGCTGCTGCGCGTGGCGCAGGCAGGCGACGCGGCGCGCGCAGGCGCACGTGACGCAGGACAGAGAGTATCACCTGAGAGTGTGCGCTTGCGGCGGACAGGCGCACAGCTGCTGCGCGTGGCGCAGGCAGGCGACGCGGCGCGCGCAGGCGCACGTGACGCAGGACAGGAAGCACGTGGTCTTGCACAGCGCGCACTGCCGCTCGTCGTCAGGCAGGAGCTCGAAGGCCTCACGCTCGGCTGATGTCACGCCCTGGAAGCAAAATGGTACGTTACGATTGGGTACTTGAAGACTCTTGAACTATCATCATCATCATCCTCCTAGCCTTTGTCCCATTTTTTGAGAATGAATTCTCAATCGGGGTCGGCTACCTAAATCCCAAGATTTGGCGTAGGCACTAGTTTTACGCATGCGACAATCTTAAAACTACTCACCCAGTCTAGCAGCGCCTTCCTCAGCCGCCGCTCGTCGTGCAGCATGGTGCGCATGTCCCTGTAGGCAGCTAGAGCCACTCCCATGTTGAGTGCGTCGTGGGACAGCGCCATCTATATGGACAATCTTACAACTACTCACCCAGTCTAGCAGCGCCTTCCTCAGCCGCCGCTCGTCGTGCAGCATGGTGCGCATGTCCCTGTAGGCAGCTAGAGCCACTCCCATGTTGAGTGCGTCGTGGGACAGCGCCATCTATATGGACAATCTTACAACTACTCACCCAGTCTAGCAGCGCCTTCCTCAGCCGCCGCTCGTCGTGCAGCATGGTGCGCATGTCCCTGTAGGCAGCTAGAGCCACTCCCATGTTAAGTGTGTCGTGGGACAGCGCCATCTATATGGACAATCTTACAACTACTCACCCAGTCTAGCAGCGCCTTCCTCAGCCGCCGCTCGTCGTGCAGCATGGTGCGCATGTCCCTGTAGGCAGCTAGAGCCACTCCCATGTTGAGTGCGTCGTGGGACAGCGCCATCTATATGGACAATCTTACAACTACTCACCCAGTCTAGCAGCGCCTTCCTCAGCCGCCGCTCGTCGTGCAGCATGGTGCGCATGTCCCTGTAGGCAGCTAGAGCCACTCCCATGTTGAGTGCGTCGTGGGACAGCGCCATCTATATGGACAATCTTACAACTACTCACCCAGTCTAGCAGCGCCTTCCTCAGCCGCCGCTCGTCGTGCAGCATGGTGCGCATGTCCCTGTAGGCAGCTAGAGCCACGCCCATGTTGAGTGCGTCGTGGGACAGCGCCATCTATATGGACAATCTTACAACTACTCACCCAGTCTAGCAGCGCCTTCCTCAGCCGCCGCTCGTCGTGCAGCATGGTGCGCATGTCCCTGTAGGCAGCCAGCGCCACGCCCATGTTGAGTGCGTCGTGGGACAGCGCCATCTATATGGACAATCTTACAACTACTCACCCAGTCTAGCAGCGCCTTCCTCAGCCGCCGCTCGTCGTGCAGCATGGTGCGCATGTCCCTGTAGGCAGCTAGAGCCACTCCCATGTTGAGTGCGTCGTGGGACAGCGCCATCTATATGGACAATCTTACAACTACTCACCCAGTCTAGCAGCGCCTTCCTCAGCCGCCGCTCGTCGTGCAGCATGGTGCGCATGTCCCTGTAGGCAGCTAGAGCCACTCCCATGTTGAGTGCGTCGTGGGACAGCGCCATCTATATGGACAATCTTACAACTACTCACCCAGTCTAGCAGCGCCTTCCTCAGCCGCCGCTCGTCGTGCAGCATGGTGCGCATGTCCCTGTAGGCAGCTAGAGCCACTCCCATGTTGAGTGCGTCGTGGGACAGCGCCATCTATATGGACAATCTTACAACTACTCACCCAGTCTAGCAGCGCCTTCCTCAGCCGCCGCTCGTCGTGCAGCATGGTGCGCATGTCCCTGTAGGCAGCTAGAGCCACTCCCATGTTGAGTGCGTCGTGGGACAGCGCCATCTATATGGACAATCTTACAACTACTCACCCAGTCTAGCAGCGCCTTCCTCAGCCGCCGCTCGTCGTGCAGCATGGTGCGCATGTCCCTGTAGGCAGCTAGAGCCACTCCCATGTTGAGTGCGTCGTGGGACAGCGCCATCTATATGGACAATCTTACAACTACTCACCCAGTCTAGCAGCGCCTTCCTCAGCCGCCGCTCGTCGTGCAGCATGGTGCGCATGTCCCTGTAGGCAGCTAGAGCCACTCCCATGTTGAGTGCGTCGTGGGACAGCGCCATCTATATGGACAATCTTACAACTACTCACCCAGTCTAGCAGCGCCTTCCTCAGCCGCCGCTCGTCGTGCAGCATGGTGCGCATGTCCCTGTAGGCAGCTAGAGCCACTCCCATGTTGAGTGCGTCGTGGGACAGCGCCATCTATATGGACAATCTTACAACTACTCACCCAGTCTAGCAGCGCCTTCCTCAGCCGCCGCTCGTCGTGCAGCATGGTGCGCATGTCCCTGTAGGCAGCTAGAGCCACTCCCATGTTGAGTGCGTCGTGGGACAGCGCCATCTATATGGACAATCTTACAACTACTCACCCAGTCTAGCAGCGCCTTCCTCAGCCGCCGCTCGTCGTGCAGCATGGTGCGCATGTCCCTGTAGGCAGCTAGAGCCACTCCCATGTTGAGTGCGTCGTGGGACAGCGCCATCTATATGGACAATCTTACAACTACTCACCCAGTCTAGCAGCGCCTTCCTCAGCCGCCGCTCGTCGTGCAGCATGGTGCGCATGTCCCTGTAGGCAGCTAGAGCCACTCCCATGTTGAGTGCGTCGTGGGACAGCGCCATCTATATGGACAATCTTACAACTACTCACCCAGTCTAGCAGCGCCTTCCTCAGCCGCCGCTCGTCGTGCAGCATGGTGCGCATGTCCCTGTAGGCAGCCAGCGCCACGCCCATGTTGAGTGCGTCGTGGGACAGCGCCATCTTGCAGACGAGCTCGTCGTGCGAGAACACGCAGTAGCGGCGCAGTGTTGAGTAGTGCGCGATGCATTCGCGACCCATTTTCAGCTGTGGGGCAGAATAATTAGAATTAGTGTCATTACAATTTTACAGTTAAAAAGGGACATGAATGAATGCAAACATGATGGAAAGCAATTTGAGTGTTATGATGTATGATATTTTTTTGAGTTTGAGGTTTGGAATCCTCATTGAAATTTGTGAATGTAAAAATATCAACGGTTTGCCGCTGACAGATGTTTATCAGTTTATTAATTGCTTTCATAGATATATTTACATAGATAGTTGTCAATAAGTGTCAACCATCTACCATCAGTTCTTTTATTGGGTTTCGAAGACAGAGAGCCATTGGAATGGTAAACTGTCATGCTGAAAACTTAAAAAAATATTTCGCAAACCCATATTGAGGAAAAATTAAAGAGCTTCATGAATCCAAACAAGTTTTTTTGCACAATCAATTCTGGTACTGACCCAATCGGCGGGGGTGAAGTTGACCGCCTCAGCGAAGTTGTATCCCTGGTTGAAACCCGCGTGGTACGCGCGTGGGAATGTAATCACGAATTCGCCTGCACGCTGGTCCGTCCTATAACAAACAAGTTATTAAAAAAAATGACAGCCTATTTAATGCCAAGCGGTAAGCCAATCCACAACATAGAAATAAAGTAGTGCCCCAAAATCAGCGATGGGGGGTATCAAAACACATGTTTAGAATCGACATGTCGATCGATACGCGACTTACACGACGTGAGTATGAATGTGTTTTAATATGTCTGAAACTCGAGGGATTTTTCTATCTGAATTACAAGTAATTGCAGACGGACTCTAGACCGTCAACATCTCCTGATGATGCCTCGTAGAGGGGCGAAACACGTGCCGAGTCCTTTTCTTATTTTGGTGGTGGTTTGTTATGTTTATTTCCGTATGTATTTTCTTATCGCGGTGGGACAGTGATACCATTTAATGGTATCACCGCGATGAGCAAAGCATTATTATTATTTTATTTATTTATTTAAACTTTATTGCACAAAATGAGTCAGTAAAAATGGCGGACATGATGCCAAATGGCATTCTCTACCAGTCAACCATAGGGCCAAACAGAGATACTACAAGTGGGTGCAAATCAGAAATCTGATGGATGATTATTATACGGATTTCCTGACTCAATTATTTGAAAGCTAGCAATATGCTTTTGGGATTTTGATGAAATAAGCAAGGTTACCTGTAGACGGGCACGCCGGCCCTCATGAGGATGTTGGGGTTCATGATGGTGACGAGCTGATGCAGTAGGTCTGGTTGTAACTGGAACAGCTCTGGGGCTTCCGCCTTCATGGCGGCTTCGAACTGCTCGGCTTTTGAGCCCGGGACGCCGTACCTAATGATAAAAGTATTAAAATAAGAGTGATTGACACACGAACGTATTTTTTAAACTATACATACAGCTACGGCCCTTCAGCGGCATCTATTAGTAAAAAAAACGGTCAAGTGCGAGTCGGACTCGCTCTCCGAGGGTTCCGTACAAACACTTTCCATCCTTAAGTGGTTAAGTTAAGTTTGCACCTGCTATGTATAGCGCTCGATACAAATGAGGTGCAAAGTTGAAGCAACCAATCCACATTGTTGTATAGGAGCCCCCCTTAAATATTTATTTTATGTCATTTTTTTTTAGTATTTGTTGTTATAGCGGCAATAGAAATACATCATCTGTGAAAATTTCAACTGTCTAGCTATCACCGTTGTTGAGATACAGCCTGGTGACAGACGGACGGACGGACGGACGGACGGACAACGAAGTCTCAGTAATAGGGTCCCGTTTTTACCCTTTGGGTACGGAACCCTAAAAAAAAATTTGACGGATTTTTACCAACTCTGATACAGGGGTAGCTGGACATCCAAAGATGATTATGAAGTACTATTTCTCAAACATGCAATGAAATATCGTCATAACGTGCTTGGAAGTATCACGTTTCGGGCGGAACAACTTGAGAGAACTGTAAAGGAATTTCATACATTTGAAGGCCCAGGGAGGAGTAATCATTTTTAAAACATGGCGTCTATGTTCATGAACAGGCTAAACAGCTGAATTATATTTTTATTAGCGGTGTATTTTTTTTATTTTATTGCATATGTTTGAGTAAAGCACTATACATGCCTTAGCCGTGAAAAGGGCTTGCCGGCTTCGTATCACTATCCTCTATACCTACTCACCCGGCAAGCCCTTCTTCCCGGCGTCTGCAGTAATGTAATATTTATCGGACTATGTTAAGGAAACAAATAAACTCGCGGACGATGTTTCCCCTATATTTGGTGAATATTTTATTATTATTTATTTATTAACCAACTTACACTAACAGATAAACCAAACATGTAAGTTATAGGTTATGTTTACAATTTAAAAACTTATCTAAATTAACCTAAATCTAAACTCTAATTACTGCAATCATATCATCAACATCTAAATATATTTTACACATATTTCGCATCGCGCCGTTATCGCACAGTGGTGGGAGCAACGAAGGACTAGATATCTTGTCGCTGTTGCCAAGAACCTCGGTTCCGATTGCGAAAACAAGTCCAGCGTGGCGTCGTAGAGCAGTATATTGTTAATGTGGGTTAGTGCCACGTACAAGGGGCTAGTGACGAGGGTCACTGTGCTGGTACTGGGGACCAAAAATAGCGGACGAGGCCGTGGACGCAGTGTACTACTACTATATTACCAGGAGCCGCAAGATATTCCCAGTTTGTGGTACCCAAAGTACTTACCAAGTCTTAGGCTCGCCCCAGTGCAGGTAGTTGATCGAGTAGCTCCAGTGGTCCTCGTTGTGCCAGCAGAATGTCGCGAAGCACATGCCGACGTACAGCCATGGCACCTGTGGAACGTCGTCGTTTGAAAACACGTTTTATTTCATATCATTTCAAAAACTCTCACGAAAACTTCCCTAAAGCTAGCCACACGCAACAACATCCTACATAAACTCAGTGGCACTTCATGGGGCGCGTCTGCCGATGTTCTCCGAACTACAGCGCTTAGCCTTGTGTATTCTGCAGCAGAATACTGCGCGCCTGTATGGTGCGAAAGTGCACATGTGCATAAAGTTGACACTAGGCTAAATGACGCAATGAGATGTATATCCGGCACGATCAAGTCCACACCATTTCACTGGCTGCCAGTGCTGAGCCATATTGCTCCACCCCATTTACGAAGAAAGCAAGCACTTGTGAGGGAAGCCGAAAAAATATCAGCCTGCACTGACCTGCCTGCCCACCACGAGTTTACTGATCCGCCACCGCAGCGACTTAAATCACGCCGACCAACGAGTGTTGCAGCGAAAAATCTGAAGTCTGATGGGTTTATGCTAGAGCAGTCCTGGAGGACGGAATGGTTGGAAGCAACTGCTGGTCACCACATTGGATTCTCAGAACCCACTCAAAAGCCTGAGGGTTTCTATTTACAGAGGAAATATTGGAGCCGCCTTAACAGAATCCGCACAGGACACGGCAGGTGCAACTTTTTAAAGCACAAGTGGGGCTGGAGTCCGACCCCAATGTGTGACTGTGGTCTTGAGGATCAAACTGTGCAGCATATCGTGGAGCGCTGTCCAAAACGACGCTACTGGGGTGACCCAAAGGACCTCTATATTAATTTGCTACCTGAAGCTACGGACTGGTTGCGTAACCTGGATATAAATTTATAATTTCCTACAACAAGCTTTTCACCATACGATTAAATAAATAAATTTCAAAAACAAATCTTTCTTCATCTCAATAAATGATAAATTATTTGAGCCCCCCCCTGACGTTTCGTAAACTTTCCAGTTACCAGTGTGTCCAGTTACAGTAGACAGTTGCGGAAACCGAAGAAAATATTTAATTTTTCTTTCTGCTTCAAACTTCAAGTACTGTAAAATCTGTAAAGACGCGTACGCACAAACAAACAAAAACATGGTGAACCGAAGGGAAGATGAAATTGACATCAATATTCAAAATGTACTCAGATGAACCATCATAATCATAAGCAGAAATACTAATAGGTTCGATTGGAGTTTAAAAAAACTTTATATGTCAACTTACGTTTACTGTCCATAGGGTAACGTAGTTCAGAATAGATTACTTAACCCATTTTTGAAATGGGTAATAATTAACGTTCTCAATTTATCTGCTTTGCCCGAAGGTTGACTGGTTGAGAATGCCTCATGGTATTAAGCCCACCTTTTGTACGGTAAGTTTTCTTTTGTGCAATAAAGATTAAATAAAGAAATGAAAAAAAATATATTGTATTTTTTCTTGAGCTAGAAAGAAAAAATATTAATTTTTAATTGAAATTTCATGAACGGACATAGCGCTTCCCGTCACTCTTTCACATTACTACACAAAAAGAGACGGGTGATTATCCCGCGCTTGCGTATGACAGTTATGTTAAAGTTAAAGGTGCAGGAGGTCATTTTAACAGTTTACGAACTGCATTTTATCTAGTATACAAGTAATGTTCAGTTACCTTCATTCCAGATATGTCAGCGTTGATGTGTCCGAGCACGGATCCTTCGAGGACTGGCAGGTTGTTCAGGTTCCAGCTTGATTCGGCGTATTGTTGTTCACCGGGGTACAGGTGCGCACTTGATTTCGTCGGGAATCCTGCACATACCATAAAAATAATAGCATTTGTTGGATGGTATAGCACTAGATGCTATAGTGACAGGAAAGATGCTCCCGGCTCTGATTTTGTATGGCAATAACCGGGAATTCCCGGTACTGGATTTGTATAGAAAATGAGTACCGGGAGCACAGCACCCTAAAGAAGACCAAGAGAAAGGAGTCCCATGCGTTGGACCGATCAGATTCAAGACACAACGAGTGATAAATAGAGGTCACGACCCTCAGAAATTAGAAATACGATACATGAAGTTGGATGCTATGGAAACGCAAAGAAAGAAATTGGTCGACCGTTCAATATACAAAAATTAAATACAAAGAATTGACAGCATTACATTTTTTTAAACAGGCCTTTTTCCGATATAATGAAAAAGGATAAAAAATCAAATATAACCGCTTTTTTTATTATTCAGATTACATCGTGTATGATTATTTGAGCCTCCCTGACGTTTCGGTAGCTTTCCAGTTACCGTTGTCAAAGGTGGACTTAGAAAAAACAACTCTGTCAAAGTTACATTTGTGCACAAATTTTATTGTGTACAGACATGCCAGGTGGGCCTAATGTGTTAAGACAGTTACACATGTGCCAGAAGGGCGTTAATTACGTTATTGATACGTGTGAAAGTCGCGGAAACCGAAGAAAATATTATTATATGAAAGATTTGTCAATAAAAGGGATCCCGTGGCTTCCCATACAAAAAAAAAATATTGTCTGTAAAGTCGGTTTACAGACGACAATTTTACGTGATATCGTATTCCGGCCGATGGAGTGGAAGAGAGATAGATGCGTCACAAGCCGAACACTTAGGCCGATCGTGCCTCTCTACCGTTTGTACCGCGCTCTTGCTTGCACGCTCGGCTCAGGCGGAAGGTGACAATGATTCATACTTTGTCGAGCGTGCAGCCGGCGTTCATTGATTTATAAGAGGTTATCACGTAAAAAAAACTGTAGGAAATAAATAAGAAGAAACACTCGCCTGATCCGTGATCCATGGAGTGGAGGTCGGCGCCGTACTCCACCGTCACGTCTTCGTCGATGGACGAGACTACCCGCCAGAACTCCTTCTCCACAGTCGGTGTTGGCACCATCTGTATGCAAAACAAATTGTATAGATACTATTTATAAAACAAAGCTTCGAACATAAAGCACCGAAGTCTTTGAGCCTCAGTTTTAAGGCAGCCTCGACGTCTACCCTTATTCCGGCATCTATCTGTGTAAATTTGGTAAAATACGGTATTTGACTATAGTGAATATAAATTGTGGCATTGAAACCACTAAACACTCATTAAAAAATACGCGGAACCAAATAAACTATCACTAACTTTTGGACATTATACTATTTTTAATTGTACAATAACTAAAAAGAAGACGTGTTATGACTACTGCTTTTTATGACGTCACATGCCTGTATCATCATAGAAGCTTCATACTAACAGATCGTTTTTGACATTTCATAACGAGTAGCTGATTTGAGCTGTCATCAAATACCGTATTGACGAGTTCAAGTGACGAACCAATCAATTAAAACCCGGATAATGTTATTCAAGAAGAACAATATGTCAACAACAGCTTCTTATCGGCGAAATCAAAAGAAAAAAACTTTGTTTCCTGTGTAAAAAGTTATTGTAAGTATCTAAGTATTCTACTTTTCCTCGCACAACGCGTAGCAAAACGTTGTATGATACACGTGCTGATGATTTCTGACTCGTGTCGAATTAGTGCCTCGCTCGTGAATAAAAATGTTACACACGTCTTAAATTACCTACCTTCCACACTTGCATCATTTATAACTTTGTCAGTTATTATGAAAACGGGACAGCATTACATTAAGAGAAAATGTTCGTCTATCGCAACTAGTTCCCAATAAAGTCCAAAAATGCTCTCATCGCAACTGGTTGCGAACTACAGTTGCGATGGCGGCCGAAGGGATTCTCATTTCGGTGATCACGGACTGTTCCTATATTCTGGGCTCAAGCATCAAGTTTATAGATGAATGATCTTAAATCGGACTTAAATTTTGTCGGGATAAAAAGTAGCCGAAAGTAGCAGTAGTATGTTGATCCAGTGTGTCAGCTACCTTCCTATCAAAATTGGTCCAGCCGTTTGAGCGTGAAGAAGTAACAAACATACACATAAACACACAAAAAACTTTCGCCTTTATAAGATTAGTGTTATTACGACATTATTTATAGACCTGATGAGCGTTTATTACTCGCACGTAAAATAAACTTACATGAACAGGCATGTTGAAGTAATCAGACTTGAACTGGTCAGCCATCTCTCCAAATTGTTGAAGAGTGTATTCGCGTGACGCCTGCTCGAAACCGAACGCTTCTGCCGGTTTTGATACCTGTAGAAAAACAAAAAGGAAATTGAAATAAAGGTATTAAAATATATACCCGCTATAAGAACGTTCGCGGAAACGAATATTATTATTATGATTTGACGACGCGTTTGGCTCGGTTGGTAGACACCTGCCTACTGAGTCGGCGGTCCCGGGTTCGAATCCCGGCCGGGGCAAATATTTGTGCAAAATATTTGTTCTTGGGTCATGGATGTTATCTATATATGTATTTATATATTATGTATATCGTCGTCTAGTACCCATAGTACAAGCTTTGCTTAGTTTGGGACTAGGTCGATTTGTGTATGATTGTCCCTTAATATTTATTTATTTATTTATGATCTAGTTACCTCTTCGGCGAGGCAAACAGGACAGCGCCAGTCTCCCTTAGGCACGATGGCGAGCGGAGGCACGAGGCAGAACGTGTGGTACGAGTCGTCGCAGCCGTCACAGAGTAACATCTGCTCCTCAATGTCGCCGCGCCCGCACACGCGGCACATGTATTTAGCCAGCTGGGAATAAGAAAGTTATTGTTAGGCTGGTTTCCTTAAAAAATAAGATGATTCCGAAAGTTTATTATCAAAAAAATTACAACATTTTTTTTTGTACTGTCTCGTAAACAAAAAATTACAAAGAACCATCAAGGTATAATAACATTTTTTTTATCCAGAAAACGATGATATTGACGAAAGTTTGCGTCCAATTTTATTACGTTGCAGTTACGGATATAATGAACGCCTTATATGCTGCGATATGTCTGATGGCGACTGTACCTAAGGATCCAAGGTAAAAGTTCGTAACCAGTTTCGAAACGGCAAAAAATTCCCATTCGGTAGGCTTCGAAATGGGACTTTTCCCTTACCAATTCGTAACCGCGGTTGGTAACCAGCTTCGAAACGGGAAAAAAATCCCATTCGATAACTGGTTTCAAAATTTCAACAGGGAATTGGTTAGCAATCTTTAATACGCACTTACGCAGGCCCATTACGTAACCGGCTACAAACAGGGAATTTCGGATCCCCATTTTGTAGCCAGTTACAAAACTCGGTTAATAAACCTGGTCACTTTCCAACAAGTGAAACTCGGGCCAATTTGTGATCCAACTCTTCAAATCAATCGCTAATTGATTCGATTTTAAATAAATCGGAACAGAATTCTACTGCAAAAAAACTTGCAAAATTCAGAAATTTGAAATCTTAAGTGTAACAATTTTCAAGTCCTTTTGGATTTTATGGTAGCTGATCACATGAAGCTCGCGAAGTCCAACTTGCTGTACGGCGAAGTTGCACTCTCACGCAGGAGTCAGAGCGCTATATCAGGTAAGTAGAGGTCGTGGGTTCGATGTCCCACCTGCAATGTAGCGGATCGCGTAAAATTTTGTATTTAAATTATTAACTGAATCAAAATCATAAACACTAGCAGAAAGAATAAATAAATAACGGTAGAAAATTTTACACATTATTATTTAAAAACGGAACCCAATCGCGTTCAAAGAAGTGTTTATTTAATAACCTCGACGTTTCGGATGTGATATATCGTCCATGGTTTCGAAGAGTACATTCATAAACACCTTTTATACGCGATTAGTTAGTAAAATTTATGGAAATATTAGGAAACAAGAATTTAAACATCATACCTAATATATATTTGTGAAACATGTAAGGTGTAGTTATTTTTGATGTGGAACATTTTTTATATTAAACCATTGATATAAAATCTAAGCATAAAGAAAATTTTTAATGCGTAACCTGGCGGAAGAGACCGGGAATCGAACCAGGTACCTCTGGATCCGGCTTAGCGTGTTAACCTCTTCGCCACCCTAACGCTAGAAAACCTTTCCAACTTTTCGTTATGCTCCGTCACTTTTTATGTGAATGAAAAATAAAGCTATTTTTATATTGATAATAATTATTTTGAGTGGCGATTTACGCCAAATGTCCGACTTTTTTAGGGTTCCGTACCCAAAGGGTAAAAACGGGACCCTATTACTGAGACTTCGCTGTCCGTCCGTCCGTCCGTCTGTCACCAGGCTGTATCTCAAGAACGGTGATAGCTAGACAGTTGAAATTTTCACAGATGATGTATTTCTATTGCCGCTATAACAACAAATACTAAAAATAAAATAAAGAAAATATTTAAGGGGGGCTCCCATACAACAAACTTGTTATAGATTATGGTACGAAACTCTTCATGCGCGAGTCGGACTCGCACTTGCCCATTTTTTTAAGTCTTTGTCTGGGTTCGGTGAATTTTGAAATGGCAGCGCTCTCACTAACCATAGTCGTGCTAGACGGACTGGCATTTTTTTTTACTTAGATTAGACAGTTGGAGTGTCTATCCGAACACTCCAACTGTCTAATCTAAGTAAAAAAAAATGTCGGGGCGGACTTACGGGGTCCTGGTGGTCGTAGGGCGGCGTGACTGCGGCGTTGGGCGGCGCGGGCGCGGGCGTCACGGACACGGTCATGTTGCTCATGCGGTGTTCGCGCAGGCGCGTGGAGCGCGTGACGCGCGCGCGGGAGATATGCTACCCATCCCTTTCTGTACAGTATCGTGAGAGAGACGGGCTATGTCGAATCACTAACCATATAACTATGATAATTAATTATTGTACTAGACGGGCGTGCGATTAGAAAGTTGAAGTCTGAAATGGGATAGTGTCGGGGCGGACTCACGGGGTCCTGGTGGTCGTAGGGCGGCCTGACTGCGGCGTTGGGCGGCGCCAGTTGGAGTGTCCATCCGAACACTCCAACTGTCTAATCTAAGTATAAAAAAATGTCAGGGCGGACTCACGGGGTCCTGGTGGTCGTAGGGCGGCGTGACTGCGGCGTTGGGCGGCGCGGGCGCGGGCGTCACGGACACGGTCATGTTGCTCATGCGGTGTTCGCGCAGGCGCGTGGAGCGCGTGACGCGCGCGCGGGAGATATGCTACCCATCCCTTTCTGTACAGTATCGTGAGAGAGACGGGCTATGTCGAATCACTAACCATATAACTATGATAATTAATTATTGTACTAGACGGGCGTGCGATTAGAAAGTTGAAGTCTGAAATGGGATAGTGTCGGGGCGGACTCACGGGGTCCTGGTGGTCGTAGGGCGGCCTGACTGCGGCGTTGGGCGGCGCCAGTTGGAGTGTCCATCCGAACACTCCAACTGTCTAATCTAAGTATAAAAAAATGTCAGGGCGGACTCACGGGGTCCTGGTGGTCGTAGGGCGGCGTGACTGCGGCGTTGGGCGGCGCGGGCGCGGGCGTCACGGACACGGTCATGTTGCTCATGCGGTGTTCGCGCAGGCGCGTGGAGCGCGTGACGCGCGCGCGGGAGATATGCTACCCATCCCTTTCTGTACAGTATCGTGAGAGAGACGGGCTATGTCGAATCACTAACCATATAACTATGATAATTAATTATTGTACTAGACGGGCTTGCGATTAGAAAGTTGAAGTCTGAAATGGGATAGTGTCGGGGCGGACTCACGGGGTCCTGGTGGTCGTAGGGCGGCCTGACTGCGGCGTTGGGCGGCGCCAGTTGGAGTGTCCATCCGAACACTCCAACTGTCTAATCTAAGTATAAAAAAATGTCAGGGCGGACTCACGGGGTCCTGGTGGTCGTAGGGCGGCGTGACTGCGGCGTTGGGCGGCGCGGGCGCGGGCGTCACGGACACGGTCATGTTGCTCATGCGGTGTTCGCGCAGGCGCGTGGAGCACGTGACGCGCGCGCGGGAGATATGCTACCCATCCCTTTCTGTACAGTATCGTGAGAGAGACGGGCTATGTCGAATCACTAACCATATAACTATGATAATTAATTATTGTACTAGACGGGCGTGCGATTAGAAAGTTGAAGTCTGAAATGGGATAGTGTCGGGGCGGACTCACGGGGTCCTGGTGGTCGTAGGGCGGCCTGACTGCGGCGTTGGGCGGCGCCAGTTGGAGTGTCCATCCGAACACTCCAACTGTCTAATCTAAGTATAAAAAAATGTCAGGGCGGACTCACGGGGTCCTGGTGGTCGTAGGGCGGCGTGACTGCGGCGTTGGGCGGCGCGGGCGCGGGCGTCACGGACACGGTCATGTTGCTCATGCGGTGTTCGCGCAGGCGCGTGGAGCGCGTGACGCGCGCGCGGGAGATATGCTACCCATCCCTTTCTGTACAGTATCGTGAGAGAGACGGGCTATGTCGAATCACTAACCATATAACTATGATAATTAATTATTGTACTAGACGGGCGTGCGATTAGAAAGTTGAAGTCTGAAATGGGATAGTGTCGGGGCGGACTCACGGGGTCCTGGTGGTCGTAGGGCGGCCTGACTGCGGCGTTGGGCGGCGCCAGTTGGAGTGTCCATCCGAACACTCCAACTGTCTAATCTAAGTATAAAAAAATGTCAGGGCGGACTCACGGGGTCCTGGTGGTCGTAGGGCGGCGTGACTGCGGCGTTGGGCGGCGCGGGCGCGGGCGTCACGGACACGGTCATGTTGCTCATGCGGTGTTCGCGCAGGCGCGTGGAGCGCGTGACGCGCGCGCGGGAGATATGCTACCCATCCCTTTCTGTACAGTATCGTGAGAGAGACGGGCTATGTCGAATCACTAACCATATAACTATGATAATTAATTATTGTACTAGACGGGCGTGCGATTAGAAAGTTGAAGTCTGAAATGGGATAGTGTCGGGGCGGACTCACGGGGTCCTGGTGGTCGTAGGGCGGCCTGACTGCGGCGTTGGGCGGCGCCAGTTGGAGTGTCCATCCGAACACTCCAACTGTCTAATCTAAGTATAAAAAAATGTCAGGGCGGACTCACGGGGTCCTGGTGGTCGTAGGGCGGCGTGACTGCGGCGTTGGGCGGCGCGGGCGCGGGCGTCACGGACACGGTCATGTTGCTCATGCGGTGTTCGCGCAGGCGCGTGGAGCGCGTGACGCGC
Organism: Apotomis capreana; assembly: GCA_947623375.1. Lineage (NCBI taxonomy): Eukaryota > Metazoa > Arthropoda > Insecta > Lepidoptera > Tortricidae > Apotomis > Apotomis capreana. Next base: position 2,150,360 of record OX392522.1, read on the forward strand.
GCGCGGGAGATATGCTACCCATCCCTTTCTGTACAGTATCGTGAGAGAGACGGGCTATGTCGAATCACTAACCATATAACTATGATAATTAATTATTGTACTAGACGGGCGTGCGATTAGAAAGTTGAAGTCTGAAATGGGATAGTGTCGGGGCGGACTCACGGGGTCCTGGTGGTCGTAGGGCGGCCTGACTGCGGCGTTGGGCGGCGCCAGTTGGAGTGTCCATCCGAACACTCCAACTGTCTAATCTAAGTATAAAAAAATGTCAGGGCGGACTCACGGGGTCCTGGTGGTCGTAGGGCGGCGTGACTGCGGCGTTGGGCGGCGCGGGCGCGGGCGTCACGGACACGGTCATGTTGCTCATGCGGTGTTCGCGCAGGCGCGTGGAGCGCGTGACGCGCGCGCGGGAGATATGCTACCCATCCCTTTCTGTACAGTATCGTGAGAGAGACGGGCTATGTCGAATCACTAACCATATAACTATGATAATTAATTATTGTACTAGACGGGCGTGCGATTAGAAAGTTGAAGTCTGAAATGGGATAGTGTCGGGGCGGACTCACGGGGTCCTGGTGGTCGTAGGGCGGCCTGACTGCGGCGTTGGGCGGCGCCAGTTGGAGTGTCCATCCGAACACTCCAACTGTCTAATCTAAGTATAAAAAAATGTCAGGGCGGACTCACGGGGTCCTGGTGGTCGTAGGGCGGCGTGACTGCGGCGTTGGGCGGCGCGGGCGCGGGCGTCACGGACACGGTCATGTTGCTCATGCGGTGTTCGCGCAGGCGCGTGGAGCGCGTGACGCGCGCGCGGGAGATATGCTACCCATCCCTTTCTGTACAGTATCGTGAGAGAGACGGGCTATGTCGAATCACTAACCATATAACTATGATAATTAATTATTGTACTAGACGGGCGTGCGATTAGAAAGTTGAAGTCTGAAATGGGATAGTGTCGGGGCGGACTCACGGGGTCCTGGTGGTCGTAGGGCGGCCTGACTGCGGCGTTGGGCGGCGCCAGTTGGAGTGTCCATCCGAACACTCCAACTGTCTAATCTAAGTATAAAAAAATGTCAGGGCGGACTCACGGGGTCCTGGTGGTCGTAGGGCGGCGTGACTGCGGCGTTGGGCGGCGCGGGCGCGGGCGTCACGGACACGGTCATGTTGCTCATGCGGTGCTCGCGCAGGCGCGTGGAGCGCGTCACTCGCGCACGCGCACCGCAACTGCCGGCGCCAGACATCCACTTGTTCTCGCGAGGGCCTGAAGAGATGCAACCAGTTATAACAAACATATCTCAGTATAAATCCACAGGAACTCCAAAGTGCCGTCGAGATAAGTTTCTGTCAAAAATGTCATTTTAGTGGCAAGCTTTTATAGCCGACTGTACTCTTTGGATATCCATCAAATGCTCACTGAGACGATTCTAAAGAGCCCAAGCTCGGTAGGATTGCTTTTTCTATTATAGAGTTCCTATGGCCACCTTCCGGCTCCATCATCAGATCAGCCCCATGGTACCATATATTGTATTGTCATCAAAGTTAAGTAAGTATGCAAAATTTCAACTCAATCGGTTGACGATATCTGCTTCAAAATTGAGTTGCAAGATTTCACTCGAACAAACATACTTTAAACATACCATGCAAGCTAAATAAAAGCTTGTAAAAAACGACATACTATGAAGTTCGATCTTCAGAGCAGCTGCTCACAGATATATGGATAGTTAGAATTCTCCCTGATATTTGTTTGAATGTGTATGGGAAATGCTCTAGAAACAGTGACAGTCAGATTACTTATTTACTTTGTCACATTTGTGCTTATTTTTTTTTTGTGTTGACTAGAGTTGTCACCCAACAATTAAGGTACAGCCTTTAGCTGTAACCTTTAGCAATACCATTGACAATCATAATAATTTATGATAATAATAACTTAAATTAACTTAATTTTGAGGTATATGCATGTACTTATTTAATAAATTTTAATAAAAAAAAGAACATTTTGAATAGTTCTTAAGTATCATTTAATGATAATAAATAATTATTAAATTATTTGTTAATGACAAATACTATAATGATGTTGAGATTTGTCTCTATGTGGTAATAGTAAGTAATATAGATACAAACTGTTTGTCATGAGTGATAAGTAGATAAAAGGATTTTCAAAATATTTTCGGCCTAGTACAAAAGTTCTCAATAACAGCACAGTTTCTATCATGGAATTTGTAGTATCTGAACACACCTCAAATGGAGCTATACAAATGATATTTTTAGACAGCTTGTCTCTCTCCTGATCTATGGCATGGTAAACGTCGACTTGTAGCAATATTATTTTCTCAAACATGCAATGAGATGTCAACATAACGTGCGTTAACAGGCTTCGAAGTACCACAAGGAATTTCATACAAAGTTAAATAAATAAATAAATATCGGACAACCTCACACAAATCGATCTAGTCCCAAATTAAGCTCAAGAAGGCTTGTGTTATGGGTACTAGACGACGAATTGAAGGCGGGAAGTAATTATTTTAAAAAATGGCGTATGTTTTCATGAACAGTCTAAACAGCTGAATTATATATATTTGAGTGGTGTATTTTTTTATTCTATTGCATAAGTTTGAGAAAAGCACTAAACATGCCTTAGCCGTGAAAAGGGCTTGCCGGCTTCGTATCACTATCAGTTTATACCTCACCCGGCAAACCCATACTTTCACGGCGTCTGCAGTAATGTACTATTATGTGAATACTAGCTGTGCCCCGCGGTGTTACCCGCTCATCCCACGGGAACACTAAATTTATTCGGGATGAAAAGTATCATATGTCCTTCCCTGGACTCAAACTATCTATATACCAAATTTCATCTAAATCGGTTCAGCGGTTTAAGCGTGAGAGGTAACGGACAGACAGACAGACACACTTTCATTTATAATATTAGTATGGATGGATGTTAATGTTATGTCTGCCTTCAGCAGTGACTAAATTGAGTGACTGTACTCAACAACTACTACTAGTTACTCACTGCGTCGCTGCTCCCCATTCTCCTTCTCCTCTTTAACTGGGGTCTTCATCTCCCTGGTCTCATCAGCCCCAGCCAGGGCTCCCTCAGTATGGCTGCCCTCAGCAGGCTCAGGGTCGGTTGGAGTTGGGTGCTGTACATAATTACTACACTAGTGACTCACTGCGTCGCTGCTCCCCATTCTCCTTCTCCTCTTTAACTGGGGTCTTCATCTCCTTGGTCTCGTCAGCCCCAGCCAGGGCTCCCTCAGTATGGCTGCCCTCAGCAGGCTCAGGGTCAGTTGGAGTTGAATGACTGTACATAACTACTACACTAGAGTTACTCACTGCGTCGCTGCTCCCCATTCTCCTTCTCCTCTTTAACTGGGGTCTTCATCTCCCTGGTCTCATCAGCCCCAGCCAGGGCTCCCTCAGTATGGCTGCCCTCAGCAGGCTCGGGGTCGGCGCTCTTGAACCGGCGCGCGGGCGGCGGCGTGGCGGCGGGACACTTGGAGTTGGAGCGGCTTCGGGCCGTGTTGGCCTTCTCTGGGGTCTGATCGCCTTTCACTTCGATTTTCTGGTGAACAATCAGTACCGATAAGTATCATACATATGTGACACCCTAACCTCAAAACTTTACTTTTTAATCTATATTCATCCTCGATTTTAGCATGGATTTTAACCCAAGATTCCGGTAAAAAAAAAGTTTATTGATGAGCGCAAAACAAAATTGTGATAATCCGAAAATGGTAAGTTTCGTTATCTTTTCTTTTTTTAATAACATTAGCATACATGGATATGAATAAATCTTTAGCTAATCAAATCAAAAGTAAGCCTGTCTTATACTTACCTAGATTTCGTAAATGTCTCGGTGAATCAACAATTATAAATACTCCTTTCAGTTTTGTGTATGTAAATGCGAAAAAAAAATTTTTATGTGTGTGCGCGTGCGTGATGTGTGTGCGTGTGTGTACATCATACTAATTATTTAAAGGAGACAAGGAAATAGACCAGACAACGAAACTAGCACACCTAGTTGAGTAGTTTTCACGATAATACGAGTGTGACCAGAAATGGTTATACTTCATCCATGTCATAATACTTGTTTAAACAGCAAATTATAGAACAGATCGCACTGATAATGATAGCGAAGATATCTAAAGAGGAAGTTAAGGTATACCTAACCTCGATAGCGATCAAAGCACAGTTATAACTAGGCTTTAGACTTTTCATTTTTCAGGGCCTTATTCCTTTTTTTTTAATAATGGCTGAAACATGTATTTTTATTACGATTTCACCTCCGCCATTAAAAAAATCGATAACCTGAGTAGACAAAAAATAAACTACCTATACAAGCTGCTCGCAAAATTTCGCGATGATCGGTTGAGAAACGCGACCTGCAGGCGAGAGCCGGTTATCCGAAAGAATTTTTGACCAAGCCAAAACGGAGGATGCGACCTTCAAGAAAGGAGCGTACCCCCGCCGCCTCTGCGGCCGGCAACGCACTTGTGACTCTTCTGGTGTTGCAGGTGTCTATGTGTGACGGTAATCGCTTTGCTCGATCTCGAATCCGTTTGCTCGTTTACCCCCTATGACGTAAAAAAACGGAGCCGCTTTGCTCGGTCGGCCAGTCACGAAAACTCGCCGTTAGGGTTTGCAGAACCGGGAAATTTTAGTATGGTAGTACCGGGAATACCTCTCCTTGGCGTCGGGGGTACCGCTGCTCTTGAACACGTTGTACGGGAACAGAATGTGCTCGTAGTGGTTCTTGAGGATGGACCCGATGCCCTTCCCCTGGGGGTGGCCCATGCACTTCTCACAAAGTATCAACCGATTGAGAAACACGACCTATAGTCGAGAACCGGCCATCCAAACATCCTAAAGAATCTTTAACGAGGCTGAAACACTTCATAACGAAAACTCACCGTCTCCTTGGCGTCGGGGGTACCGCTGCTCTTGAACACATCGTACGGGTACAGGATACGCTCGTAATGGTTCTTGAGGATGGACCCGATGCCCTTCCCCTGGGGGTGGCCCATGCGACGCGCGATCTTCGACCACTTCCGCTCCGCTGAACACGTGTCGAAGCCGCCTGGGGAATTAATTGTGTGTTCAAATATGAAAGGCATAAAAGTTTCAAAAGTATTGGAAAATTCCTCGGAAGTTTTAGAAAAAAAATATTGAAGGTTTACATCATGTAAAAAGGAACTGAAGATAAATTACTTCATGTTTAGAGCGGCGTTCGTAATCTTGGAAATTTTCTTTAATGCACCAAACGAGAAAATGAACGTGATGCACAGTATACATTATCAAAGGTGTATATAAGTTGTTGAAACACATGGCAGAAGCCATTTCAGACCGCTGGCACCGATCTCTAAGTACCGTGCTGGGCTGGCTTAGAGCACGGGTAAGCGTTGCGATCATACGTGCAACTAGCATGTGTATTCGTGGCACACGTTACAAGTTCAAGTCATTAGTGAAATGGCTGGGATTCGACGACGGTGCTGCCCTCCCACACATCGACTGAATTTTATTTTTTTACGACAATTTAATGCACCTATTTGTATTGAATCCACTTTATTGAATAAATTATGTGCGTTAGAGAAATTACAGAAACAGGATATAAATCTTCACCTGATCTATTGCACAACCGATTTTTGATAGGAATAACTTTTGAGTTCCTTTGTAAGTAAGTACCTAAGCAAAATTTCAACTCAATCGGTTAAAGATATCTGCTTCAAAATTGACTTGCAAGATTCCACCCAAACGAACATAGTTCCATACATACATTGCAAGTTAGATAAAAGCTTGTAAAATACAATACAAGCACGCTTTATAGCACACCAAAAAACATAAATCAAATATAAAACTAATTAAAAACGGTAGACAACAGGCGGTCTTATCGCTAAAGAGCGATCTCTTCCAGACAACCTTTGGGTAGTGGAGTTGGTACTAAAAATACAACCGAATTATTTGGAAGTCGGTTGTAAAGTGTCACTTACCAGCCTCCTTGACAATCTTGTGCAGGGCGTAGAGATCGAGGGGCTTACGCTCGACCGTGGGGATCTTGAACGAGGAGCCCTGCAGCTCCCAGAACTTGATTATTTGATCCAGGAAGTTTAGCTTCACTCGGGTGATAGCCTGTGAAACAAGGGTAGATAGTATTTATTACTTCACCCTAGGCGAAAAGTGGGATTTTCTGCCCGCTATGCTGGTAGATGTCGCTCTCTAGCCAAGGCAAGACGTAAAAAAACCCTGCACCTATTTATATTTTGACAGGTGATTATGTTTAGCCTTAAGTGTAATAGGCAATGAAATAGTCTATCTAATAGACTTTAACGGAAACATACACTTGGTATAAAATAAATTGATATAAAGTTATACTATATAATATGTATAACGTTTGGTATAACGTTTTTAATATTTTATTATGTTTCCGCGATTTTCACACATTTACATAAAACGATTTAAACGGATTATATCAACCTCTGATAACAGTGGAAAGTTACCGAAACGTCAGGGAGGTTCAAATAATTAATATACGCGATATGATCCGTTTAAATAGTTTTATTTAAATAACTTTTTTGTTATAAATTACTTTACTTATTCATTAATATACTGTTATAATTTTAAATAATGGGAGCAAAGGACGAAGCTTTTCCTTCATGAGGGACGCGGTACACAAGGTATAGTCGACTAATTATATTTATGAGCAAAATGTGATCATAAATATCTGACCACGGTTCTACGCCGTTAACAATATAGGCGAGTTCACATATCGACACCTAAGAGCGCAATCGTAGAATAGAATAGAATAGAATATAGAATGTAATTAGTACGAATGTGTTGATATTTCTGATCATAATTCTAGTCCTTATGAATTATAAATAATCATTAATTCCAACATTTACCTCTAATTCATTTAACCGCTGTATCCGTGGCGTAAACCTTAGTCGGTCGACGTCCACGGCGAATGGGGGTTGCCAGTGCTGAAACAATGATAACAACAATGAGGAAAACACGTTAAATTAATTCGCCAGCAGTTATATAATACACAAGAAGGTGCCCGAAACATTATACGTGGTCCGGTAAAAAGTATCCTATAAACATCTTTGTATGTCCAGCTGTATCTGTACCAAAATTGGTTAATATCCGTCAGCCGTTTCGTCGTGATCAGCGGACAAAGAAATGTTTACCAACACATGGGCACCTTCCAGTAAAAATAACATTTACGAAAAGCTAGATCCAGGCCAAACTTTGCAAGTTTACAAAATAATTTCTAATATTTACTTTATGTTGATAATGCCTAGATGAATAACATTCTAAGTAAAAAATAAAAACATTGTAAATAATCTTTTTTGTAACAGAGTTAAAAAAAAGGTTCTCAGTTTGACCCGTAAGTATGTATATATGTATGTATGTTTGTCCGCGATTTTCTCGAGTTTGGCTAAACCGATTTTGATGCGGTTTTCGGAAAAGTATTTGTTACACTTAGGAGAAAGATTTAGTATTTTAACCGACTTCAAAAAATGAGGTTCCCACAGTTTGACCCGCATATATGTATAACCTCACGTAAACTATAATATATAAATATAATAATAGAGTGGTTTGGCACCGACTTTAAAAGGTTATTCAAATGTAGTCCGTACTTGAACGGGTTATTTTTTTTCTTTTTAGTTTTTTGAAGTCGGTTCTTTTTTTGTATTTTTTTTTAGTAGCATGTTTTTTCCGGTTCTGTTTTAATGTGGAATTAAGTACCTACCACATTTTTATTTGTGTAAATATTGACAAAGGTAGATTCAGAAAGAAAAATGCAATTTGATCCACTGCAATGTAAGTAGGACTCGATCCTGCGATTTTAAACACATATGATGCAGAGGGCGCTCCAGTAGCCTAGAAATATGAAATCAAAGTCATTTGGTGGGATTGACGTAACGATGTGATAGCTCAGCTGGGAGAGCACTGCGCCGGAAATGTCGTAGGCTCGCAGGTTCGAGTCCCGCGTACATTGCAGTGGATCACATTAAATTTTTCTTTGATATTTTCCTTTGTGTCAATATTTATAAATGTAAATGCAATTATCACTTATCTTCCAATGCCAGGTCAGTGACAAGTTTGTTTATTTACGTTTTCTATTAATTCTGTTTCAGAATTCTTATTCAAAGTTAAAATATGAAATTATTAGTATTTGTTTGTAACTTTATTAAGTAAAGAAATCTTCTGTTACGTAAGTAACATACACATACCTACAGGCTGTGTGCTGTTAAAATGGACTTTGAGTTTAAGGGTATATCCAACAAATACCTACATGACTGTATTTCTTCTTCTTCCAAAACTTGATAAGAATAATCGAATCACTTGAATAACTGTCATGTCCTAAATATCATCAGTTAATCAAGGACAGGGAACGTTTTAAAAAACTGCTTTAAAATCAATCAATTCACTGTAAATAAAGTTTCACTAGAGATGTGTAGTATAACATAAATTCAGTTTTAAAACCCCCCTCCCCTTAAGAAAATATAGCTAGGAACCATCTCGACAGACAAGGTTTTCTATTAAAAACGCATTTAAATTGGACCATCTGTTTGGGAGCTACGATGCCACAGACAAACACACATATACACATAATCCATATCCATAATATTGCATATATTAATTACTTGAGCCTCCTTGACGTTTCGGTAGCTTTCCTGTTACCGTTGTCAAAGGTTGACTGAGAAAAAGACAATTTTACCTCTCAAAGTTACATGTTGTGAGGCTCATTAGTGAATGACAGCAGGACTGGCAACTAGGTTTTACATTAAAAATATATTTAAATATTTAGAATTATGGCCGTCTCTGTCACTCACCAAGAGGGCCGGGCATTCATGTTTTAGCTCTGTATCGTGGCTGAACGAATAATAAAATTACAATCGAAGTCCTATCTTCTTTTAATATTCCTCTACCAGGGTTACACCTCCCACAATGTGTATGCACATGTTAAACTTATAACATCCATCTTCTTTGTCAGGGGTTAAAATTTTCATCTTTGTACAGTCAGCATCAAAAGTATTTGAGAATTTTACAGGCTTATATCAAACTGCATACTAAAAGGCAGCCTTGATGAATACAATACCAAAATGTTTAAACTGCATTCATACTTCATGCGAAAATTATTCAGGGTGTGCGACAATATTGAATTTCATAAGTGCTTAGTATTCTTAAGGTGACTACTGCCTGACCTTTGGTTTATTTCAATTGGTTTGTTCGGTATAATGTTACATATTTTATCTTATCTTCGGACTAAAGTACTGAGGAACATTGTAACTTTAGTTAGATGAATATGCTATTAAGACAGGACTGGTAGGATATATAGGGCTAACGTATCTCGCCGCTTGTTCGCTCTTCGCGCGATTCTGCGTCACCTGTCTTGCTCGCTTGGTATTAAAAGGAAAGTGACAGTTAGTATTAGTCACAGTTATGCTAGACGTTCTGGTTTCATATTGAGAAAGAATACATTGAATAATAATCTCTTGTCATTAGTTCCAATAAGGGCCTTACACACTTGCGATTTCTGAGCGAATTTTGTATGAAGCAGCGAGTTCGCTGCGACGTTTATTTGTACAGAAAACTCGCTAGCAAAATCAGGCCAGGAAAAAAGCTGAATATCTTGAAGGCGACTGTTTTTATTTCCACCAAAGATAGTTAAGAACCATCTTGCCAGATATGTCTGTGATGAAAAAACTCTGAAATAGGTTATTCCGTTTGGAAGCTACAATACTACATACACTTGTTAAAACTTAAAATTATCCCAGGGGTTGTTTGGAGGTAAAAAGCCAGCTAGGTGAATTTCTTGTTTCTTTTTGCTTGGTGTTATGTATAAAAGGCTAGAGGACTAATGTCACCGGGAAGAATAAATAAAACAGAGATAATGTATCCAATTTTTCTTAAAGCTAGCAAAACCTGAACTAAACTTTGATAGCATAGCATAATTGGTAACTAAACTGTCTGGCCCAGAAAGCTGTGGGGATGTTCAAATCCTGCCCAAAGCAATTAACTTTGAAAATTTTCGCTTCTATATAAACATTTAGAGATAAAGTAAATTATATAAAATCTATTGGCAGCATATTATATTCCACAAAATTTGTTGTGAAGCTTATTCTATTTTTCTCAATACTTTTCGAGAAAAACGCAAAAAACCGTTTCCAGAACTTTTTCCCCGAAAAAATCGTAAACTTTGACGGCCTGTATCTCAAAGTCAGTGACATGTGAAAGGTACTTGATACGGTATTTTGTTGTGGAAAAACTATGTTATTATGATTAGCTATTTATAATATGGGAAAATCTATCGCAACAGATCGAAGGTCATTGAGAGCGGGGAGCCCCTTAAGGAGAGGTAAACAACTGGTGTTTTCATTGGTAAAGACTAGAGGCATCATGTACATGATTGTCACGGCTTGCATAGGTAACATTGAGAACTTTCATCCCTTGCTTTTGAAAAATAAATAAATAAAATCAGTTCCGTCTTAACCAGAAATTTATTTAATTTTGCACCACTCAAAATCAAAATATTTTTTATTCAAGTAGGCCAAGCTATAAGTACTTTGGAATCACTGGTAAACATCCATATCTCCAAGATGAGGTTGTAGGTATGAGTTTTCCAGCTTTAGCTGAAATGTTTGGTTTTTACGGACATGTCCAGACAAATGTGTTCTTGCCTGGTCTGGCTTAGTTACGCTTTTTGTCAGGCTGTTGTGCAAGACAAAATTCGAGCCATGATAAGCTATTAAAAATGTATGACAGGCTTGCAAGGTAGGGTTTTAGGACCTGGCAGCCCTAGTTCTAGAAAATTATTGAGAGGTGGACAACAATTTTGATGATCTTTGTCTGCAACTTGATTGTTTGTGATCATTTTATCATGGTCATAAATGGAAAGTAAAAGCATTAGCCCTTCGTGTGGCAAATTCCCGCTCCGGGAGACAAGGTCGCTAGTTCAAGCCTTGTTATGGTAAAATAGAGCAAAAGATTCTGGTTTGACAAAAAATGGAAAGAGGTCAAAGAATTTTTTCACCCTGCCATACACACCAAATTAAGGGTTAGTCATTGAATTTGCAAACAAATTCACTTGACATGGTAATTATCTATTATTTTGACAATTACTCATATGGAATTACATGAATATAAAAAACACAATGTTTTGTTTATAATGAGCATATCACTAATCTGGCATAAGTTTTCACTACAGAGTTGTCAAATTTGTACAGTACAAGTGTACTTACATTTAAATACTGATTAAAATTTTGTTGCAAGTGCCCATGCATGGATGAAGCAATTCATTAAATGAAACATGCTAAAGGCCATATATGTAACTTATATGCCTATTTTACATATTTTCCTTATCATTAGAACATTAAAATTATTCAATAACTACAGTGAATGCTTGATTGTGGTGCTGGTTGCAAGTTGACATTTCACCACATTTTATGGTTTTTTTTTCAGATTTTAACCATCATATTTTATATTTTAGGGAATCAAAGATTAGTTGGATGATTTGTTTTATTTGATTGAATAATTAGTTATTAGTACTATATTTCAACATATTCATAGCAAATATATCATCCATACTGCCTCACATCTTTTTCATTTGCTTTCATGAATGCCAAACTGCCATGTTGGTAAAAACTGTACAATCATTGATGAAAAAACATTTTATAGGCTGAACAAGGAAAAATAAGGTACAAAAGTTATTTTCAGCACTCTCTGGGAGTGTTTTGTGTTTAGTAGCAACAGTTTACTCTATTAAAAGTAAGTATAGATGGTTACTTGTGGTATCTAGCCCAAACATCAAAGGATCAGTGAAAATCCTTGTCATCAAAATGCACGAAAATAGACCAAATCTAGCAGTATTTGATGACAGTACAGTTACACGCCACAAAAAACGTCGCAATAGTTATTTTTTATCTTAACTATTGTAGGCAGCAGGGCACAAGACAAAATGGCAACCTGCCTTCTATGCACAATATGCCACTGCATTTAATGACAATAAAATGCATTTTGCATAAGTGTGTGCTCTCAAAGTGTGCCCACACATGTTTTATTAAGGATTACGCCCTAAAAACAGAAAATAGATAACGCATAAGAGTCACAGACGGGCTTATGTGGTTGCATCACACAACAATTAACGTGCTAGTTTAGGGTTAGAAAACCACTTAAAAACGACGATTCCTAACAGTAAATGAAGAAATAGTGATGTAAATAGAGGTTTACGATGTTTTGTAACAAAGGGTACTAACCGCAGGGGGTTTGATCTTGCATATTCCTGACTTCTCCGCAACTGGCCTTATTTTGCTTATGTACGCCAGAGGGTCCAGGAACTCCTCCGGTGTCGGCTCGAACACGGGTGCCTCCGGGGGCACGCTGAACGTAAAATTATCAGGTTTCATGGGGGACGCCGAGTCCCCCATACTAACTTCAACATTGGCTTCGTCACATTTTCCCATTTTTGAGAAAAACTATGCAGTTCACACAAATGCAACAAATAATATCACTACAGCATCATCAATCGTTAAGGAATGAATAACGCACGTCCACAAAGAAATAAAAGCATTAGAATTTGTCCTTCCATAAGGAATCACAACGAGATAATTGAAATTATCACCAACAAATATCTGAGTCTTATTGCACGTCCGCCATGCGAAATTGAACTTTCGAAACTGCAGTGTTGCTACAGAAAAAAAACAGTACGCATTTAATTTTTTTTATACAGTGCATTTACATGTCACAATGTAAAGGAAGTTATAGATGCGATGAAATCACACAGTTAACGTATGTAAAAAATAAATAAATAATACTAAACACAATAATCTTAAATTTCATTACTGTTAACTCAAAACAGTAATTACTAATAACATTTTTTTTTAATTACTGATTTCAATTCCTCGTCTCTTACAAATTTCAGTGCATGACTAAGGCATGGTATGACTTAACCAGGTGAAGTCGCTTCCACACGGAATTGGTTTCCTGACATTCAATCTGGCTCCGTCTGTATCAGGTTGCCGGCAAACTTTTAGAACAAAAATGGCGGATCTGCGCATGTACATTTGTACGTAAATCGGCTACTGCGCAGTCAAGGTTATGCTCTGTAAGTTTACCGGCAGCTGTATATTCGATGAAATCGAGTCCAGGTCAATCGGGCAAATACGCGCCTAAACATTCATGACACCAAATGGTTTTCTTTATCTGTCTCTCAATATTCAATAGACGTCTATAGCTGGTCATAGATCCTCCTCGTATCTCACCAGAGAGTGAGGCCGTTAAAAATTCCCCAGTGCCTGAAGAAGAAAGTCTTCAAACAGTTTGTGTTCCTAGAAACTTTCACTGGTACATAGTGCTTTTCATAAAGCTGCTTAGATTTACGCAACGTGCAATAGAAAGAGCTATGCTCGGAGTTTTTCTGCGTGATAGAATCAGAAATGGGGATTGAGGATATCCGCAGAAAAATGAAATTAACTGACATAGCTCGCAGATCTGGACAGCAGGAGTAATAGGGCCCAGCCCACGAAGCCCGGAGAACGGATAGCCTTTGGGATATTAAAGTTCTGGAAACTATTAATGTTCATTTACTTTTAACTAACAATGTACTTAGAAACGAAGATGCAAACTTAAGACGTCAAGAAGAGGAAGTATTCAGTCAATAGCGGAACTGTTCAGTGGTTACAAGTAAACCCAGAGTTAAGAGTTGGGCGTTATACCGATGATTCATATGGTTAGGTTATTCAACACTGTAGGTACAATAAAATTATATGATTTGACGACAAATTGCCTAATATTGGCCGTTAATGTCTAGCACAACGGTAGGCAGTTTCGAGGTAAGTAATGAGTTAAGGGCAGGTTGTTCTCGTGCTTACTTGGAACTGGAACAAAGCCAACCTTTATTTTGTACGTCATTGCTATCTTAAGTTTGTTATTTCTCTCAAATTATTTTAAATATACATTGAAATACTGAAAATGACATGACATGATTAATGGAGTATTATTTCATTTATTTCTTTTTTTAACATTTAGGGCCAGCGATTTAATAAGCCACAACCCGTACTAAAATTACAAAAAAATGGCAAGTAATCAAACGAGAGCATCTTTTAACTAAAACTAATAATAATTAATTCTTGAAAGTCGGCAATGAGATTGGGTTTGGAAAGGATGGTTTATTCCATTATGCATGCAAACATCATACTTAATACTACTTTTTGTATCTTTTTGTAATGCATATGAAATAATAGTTCCCATAACGCGCGCATTGCATTATTCTGATTACGGTTTGATAAGATACTTTGTTATACTTAATATTAGTTATTACTGATTACGGATTCACTTGTGTTATACTTTTTTTTTTTTGATAGCCTGATTAGGTGTCCCACTGCTGGGCAAAGGCCTCCCCTTCTTTTCTCCATTCGATCCTATTACCAGTGCGGTTCTGCCATTCTCTGCAGAATGTGTCCAGATCGTCCCGCCATCTCCTTTTCGGTCTACCTCTGTTCCGATATCCATCTTGTGGGATCCATTAGGTTGCTATTGTGGCCCACCTTTCCGGATGCATGCGATAGACATGTCCAGCCCAGTCCCATTTCAGTTTTGCGGTCTTGACACCCACATCCACTATACCAGAGCGCAGTTCCGTGTTTCTGATTCGATCAGTCCTCCGAACACCTAGTATACTGCGCTCCATCACCCTCTGGCAAACCTTCAGTTCAGACTTTAAAGCCTCAGTCAATGACCAGGTTTGAGCACCATACGTTAGTACCTAATATTAAGTATTATACTAATAAAGTATCTAATCAAACCGTAATTAGAATGCATAAAAAAATGTGAATCCGAATGAAAAAAAGATTTTAAGCAAAATATTAAGGATTCGTGTATGGTTCTGAATTATTTAATTTGTTTTGTTATGAGTTAGTTTTCTTTCCTTATGTTATTTTAAAGGAATAAATTAACATGTGTATAGTCTGGCTAATGAAAGTAGAGACTGAGATTTATTTAAAACTTTTTACGTGGCAATAATAATTGAAACGTCAAATGTGTCACACGTCACTTATTTGCTGTATCAGTTGAGAAAAATATTCTTGACGCTGGCAGCATTGTCCCAATAGACAGTATCCATTGAGTTAAAATTGGAATTGAATTGTGAAAAATATTACGGTAATTTTCTACGAATTCGTGTGAATCATGAACAAAACCATTAAAAGTAATGCAGTGACTTTTCAACATGATCAATACATATAAAGAAAAATGAGACGAGCGGGAAGTGATTTCGGATACGAAAGCAGCGTACTTACGTGCGATATCAAAGTTCGTAGGTTAGTATGTTGTAGCTATTTTGATACTTGATGTGCAAAATGTCTAAGTAGCAGTTTCCAAAAATATTTATTACATCCATACTATCCATACTAATAAATGCGAAAGTGTGTATATCTGTCTGTTACCTCTTCACTTCACGCTTAAACCGCTGAATCGATTTTGATGAAATTTGGCATGGAGATAGTTTAAAATCCGAGGAAGGACAGGATAGTTTTCATCCTGGAAATTATTCCTAAAAAGATTGAAAAGTGAGTAAGTAATTCATGATGACATTGATGACCCTGTAGGAATGTAATGATTAGACCAAAAGCACAATTGCTCTTAAATTTGTTTAGGCGCTTTTAATAATCCCTTTTATTAATTAAGGTGATTAGGAGGATATCTATCGTGTTGTACGAGGTTGCTTCCATACTTCCAAGTTCCACGCGGACGGAAAGCTAGTTGTTTATATTTTTCTTTCAGCGGCTAGTATGGAACGTGTAGAAGACGAGGAGGAAATACAGTCCTGTTAAAAACTTCAAGGACCTGAAGGAAGAGGGCCGAATAAGAATCAATAAATATTTAGGGACAATCTTATACAAACTGACTTGGTTCCAATCTAAACAAAGTAAGGGCTTTGCTATTAGGCAACAATATACAAGTACATACTTAATTACACAGAAAACTTTCAAGATTTAGGAACAACCAGTCAATCACTTATGGTCATCACACAAACAAGTGCCCCTACCGGGATTAAAACCTAAAATTTTGAGGGTCACAATCGACTAGGCAAAACAGATTAAGAAGTATTTATTAATAAATTAATATCTGTCAAATGAGACTATGCAACGAATTTAGTGTCTCTACACTAAAGCGGATAAAACATGAAAATAAATGTGAAGGATTATCTAATGCAACTTGCACTTTTCGCATTAGATGAAACTTACAATTCATCTAATATTTTATTCTTAGATAATTATTAATTAGATGAATGCAACATAGGTGTAGAAAAAAACGGTCAAGTGCGAGTCTGAATCGCGCACCGAGGGTTCCGTTCAAACACTTTTCATCCTTGATTATTATTTTTGTACTTAGAGTATAATTTGAACTCTTAAAGCCTGAGATACAGGATTCTCCTAGTTCAGGCACCAGTATTATGAATGCTCTGTATAGATCTAAGACCTTTTATGCCAATTGACAACATTTCATATTTTTAAGACTATCATTTTATTACTTTTCTGAATTCTGCTTAAAAAGATGAAGTAATCTCTGTTTTTCTTTATTTTCTGAGATGATTATTTATTTTATTATTAATTTATAAAAACATACTCATTTTAAAATGTGGCAACACCAAAACCAGAACTTAATGGAACGGTTACTTTAGTCGGTTTTCTTATTAAAAAAAAACTTAATAAAACTCGGTATGCATCTGTCATCTGTCAACGACAAATAAAAAAAATATATATAATTTTTCGCTCTTTGGTTTAGACAACCCTATTCAGCCCGTATTGTCTTAGATTGCCGTTATTTGATGTATTTTCTTAAAATTCTTTAAATACAGAAGAATAAATTCAAAGATTTTTTTTTAAGGTACACGATATAAAGCCCTGTCGATCTCTATATTAATTTCCACCTGTTATAAATATGAAATGTTGTCAATTGATTGCATGATTAAATTATTTTATTTTATGATTATTACTATGATTTCATGAATAAAGATTTTATTATTATTTTTATTATTATCTCCTTTATTCATTTAAAATCTTAAGTTAGGTTTTTTACAATAAAGTTATATCAAAAGTAAAATACAATAAAGAAATTACAAAATATATAAACACATTATAAAAACCTAACCTAGGGTGCCGCCGGCAGCGGGGCAGGGCCCAGGCTACCGGTGGTTAGGGCTGCAGAGAGAGGAACCTCCTGACAATGCGCGCCGTGTCCAGGAGTACCGCCTTCTGTATCTGGCCCTTGATCCAGCCATCTAGCGAGAGTCTCTTAAGATGTTTGTCGAGACTCTTCGCTATAAGACCGTTCGCCGAAACGACTATCGGGACAATGATCGTCGAGTCAACATCCCACATGACGGTCACCTCGTGAGCCAAGTCAAGGTACTTGCTGAGTTTGTCCTTCTCGGCCTTCACGAGGTTCTCGTCATGCGGGATGGTGATGTCGACGAGCACTGCCTGGCGCTTAGATCGATCTACCAACACGATATCAGGCTTATTGGCTACAATAGTCCTGTCCGTGATGATAGATCGATCCCAATAGAGCGTGGCACGACCATTTTCGAGAACTGGCATCGGTGCGTACTTATAGTACGGCACCTCAGACCCCACAAGACCGTATCGAAGAGCAAGTTGCTGGTGAATGATCCTGGCTACTTGGTTATGTCCGTGCAAGTACTCGCCGTTAGCAAGATGAGAACAACCGGAGATTATATGCCTGAGTGACTCACCGGGACGGCGGCATGCCCGACAAATGTCGACCGTACCGTCCTTCAGGATATATCTCCGGTAATTGTTCGTCATCATTACTTCGTCCGCAATTGCACAGACAAAACCTTCGGTTTCCCCGAAGAGATCCCCGAAGCGTAGCCAGTTCACCGACGCGAGCAGATCTACATCGGGCCCCGTAAGGGCCTTGTAGAACCGCCCGTGTAGCTCCTTGCTCTTCCATACAGCCCTGCGGTCATCGGTGCTAAGCACCTTTGGTCTGCGCCAGTTCTCGTTCGCTAAGGAGAGAGAGGTGAGGCCTTTGTCAACTGCTACTACATCGCGATGAATCCCACACTCGTTGTTTAGGAAATACTCCCTAAGACTGCACACCTCGCGGTTATGGAGGTCCTTGGCGTTTAAAAAGCCACGGCCCCCACACTTACGCGGGATGTACATTCTCATAACTGACGAGCGTGGGTGCCTCATGCGATGTGTAGTGAGCAGCTGACGGACCCTCGTATCCAGGGCGTCCAGCTCAGTCTGAGTCCACCTTAGTATGCCAAAGGAGTAAGTGAGTAGAGGCATCACCCAAGCGTTGAAGGCGCGCGCCTTATTGCCACCGGACAAAAGACTGTTAAGTGCTTTTGTCAAACGACAAAAGAAACGCTCCTTCAACGCCTGTCTAATGTCTCCGTCCGCAATACCCAATGACTGTGACATACCAAGGTACTTGTAGGTTTCAACTTCGGAGATAGACCTGAGGGACATTGTCTCAGAAAGCTGTAAGTTCGCAGAATTTACGACTTTCCCCCGCTGTACATGCATGACCGCACACTTGTCTACACCAAACTCCATTTTGATGGCACTACTGAAGGTTTCTGTTACTTCCAGTAGTTCCACCAGATCCTGGCGTTTTGGTGCATACAGCTTAAGATCATCCATGTACAGCAGATGAGAAATGACCTCACCTCCTCTTCGAAGCCGACAACCTAGTCCTGAATCCTTCAGCAGCGTGCTGAGCGGATTCAGAGCTAGGCAGAACCACAGAGGACTCAAACTGTCACCCTGGAAAATACCTCTCTCAATCCTTATCAAGTCCTGCGGGCCAGGGGGGCCATCTCCGCCACCTGGTTGACGAAGGACTGTGGTCCACTGCCTCATACACGCGCTTAAGAGGGATCTTAGAGCTGTATCGATTTTATACAGCTCTAAGATCCTCTCCAGCCATGAATGAGGCACCGAATCATAGGCCTTCTTATAGTCAATCCAGGCGGCTGAGAGAGACCCCCTGTTCCGCCGGACTTGTTGGCAAATGGTCGTGTCAATGAGGAGGAGCTCCTTAGTACCACGGGACCCAACCCTACATCCATTCTGAGAAAAGGCCAAAACGTTATTCGCAACAATGTGCGTGTTAATTTTTGTTCTCAGAATGGACGTAAGGAGCTTGTATAAAGTGGGCAAGCACGTGATGGGTCTATAGTTTTTCGCTTCCGTGGTACTACCGGACTTATAGAGCAGGAAGGTAGCACCAGTAGTCATGAAAGATGGCAGGGAACCAAGCTCGAGGGCGTCTTGAAATTGTGTTGCCAGGCGTGCGTGTGAGGATCGAAACCACTTGATCCAAAAGTTGTGCAATCCGTCCGGCCCGGGACTTTTCCAGTTCTGGGCCGTACGGACCGCACAACTCACATCATCGGGGCTGATGATCACAGCCCCCATGTCTTCGATCGGCTCACACTCACGTCTGACAACATTCATCCATTCGCCCTCGGTGTGCTCGACTGGAACCGACCAGATACTACGCCAGAAATTAATCATGGCAGTAGGATCCGGCAGTTGCCCGTCGGTCACACATTGATCGGTTCCCTCCCACTTTCGGTATACCTTCCTTTGGTCACTTTGGAAGAGGCGATTTTGCTGGAATCGATCCACACGCTCTCTGTAGCGACGAATACGGCTTGCCCATGCATAAACTTTCTGCTTTAGGTAGTCGATGCGCTCCGTGACACATGCCATGTAATCGCAGGGCCTGGTGCCAGTCCCCGCGAAGGCTTGTGTCACGTAGCGCATCACACGGGGGCGGTTGTTGCCCCCCCTAAAACAGATTAGCTTGGCAAAAGAGAGTCTAAACGAGCTGATACGCCGCTCGATCCGTACTTGCCAGGCAGGAACACCCCCGGCGGTCCGCGGTGCTCGGTCAGTGTCCGGGAATCTGACACGAGCAACGCGGCACGCCGCGATGGCCCCACAGTACATGATCGAGTGGGTATCAGCTAAATCTTCGCTAGCCCGAAGGTACGGGTCTAGCAAAGCGTCCAGGGCTCCCATCAGCGCTAGGTTACGTTTGTGCATTGGCAAGCGTGGTAATCGCGGCCTAGACTCAGGTGTGGATCGATATCGCACAATCGCCTCCTCCAAAGCCCTCCTCAGCTGCTCATTGGCCTGGGTACTTACGCTGCTCGCACCGTCTTCCCCATCGGCTTCGGGATCCGTCAGCGGCACCCCCGGCACCAGGTTGGGCGCTGGCGTCGGAACCGGTGACGTAGCAGACGTATCCCGAGCCGGCGTGGAAGCCGCGCGAGTGGCCAGTACTTCCAGGCGCAATCGATCAAGTGTCGCGTCGTCCAGCAGCTTGCGCCGCTGGATGAAACGCACTTGATCGGATAGCCGCTGCGCAGATACGGCGATGGTCGGATCAAATGCAAGAAACAGAGGCAGCATCCTGTCTCGGTACGCGGACAGGTTGATTCCCCCCTCTGTAGCCCCGTAGTAGGCGCGCATGCAGTTTTCGTTCATTACTTGCGTCCATCGCATGCGACGCACTACACCACCGGTAGCGGGAGCCGTGGTCGGAGCAGGTTGCCCCGTAGGCCCCAAGCATGCCGGCAGCGGTGGCCGTCCACGTCGCGCAGGTGGTCGCGGCGGCGGGGGCGGCGGCCCGCGCACGTCGTCGCTCGACTCGCTGGTGTCGGGCGCTGTGGCGAACTCATCACCCGACGACGATGGCGAGGAGGACGACGAGACGGGCGGGGGTGTTGGACGTGCGTTCTGTGTGTGCGCGGCTGTGTTTCTTCTTGCCTGGCTCCTTGTGATCATCAGTATTTTTTCTTGGAAGTCTTGTTTATTTTGCTTGACACATAGTTGTCAACTTGTATCGCGGACGATTTCTATTGAAAACTACACATTTTTCACTTCCCTTATGGTTTTCCATGGTGTTTAATAGGTTTTCATTGTAAACAACTCAAAATCCGCAATAAACAATTCCAAAAATGTAAAAAATATTAAAAATTCACGGGAGCCTACATTTGTGACATCATGTGTCAGCCGTCATTCAGTTAAGTTTGCACCTGGTATGTATAGCGCCCCATACAAATGAGGTGCAAAGTTAACGCAACCAACCCGTTTGTTGTATGGGAGCCCCCCTTAAATATTTATTTTATTTTATTTTTAGTATTTGTTGTTATAGTGGCAATAGAAATACATCATGTGCGAAAATTTCAATTGTCTAGCTATCACCGTTCTTGAGATACAGCCTGGTGACAGACGGACGGACGGACAGCGAAGTCTCAGTAATAGAATCCCGTTTTTACCCTTTGGGTACGGAACCCTAAAAAAACCAAGTATCAATATTGTTTTATCGAGTTATACTATACGCAGTGTTGCTAGCCCACTATTGCATGCTCTAATGGGTAGATTATGCGACTCTACGAAAATTGTAACATCTTCACCAATGTGAATTTTCCATAATCGTGCAATAAAGAACATTTCATTTCATTACTACGCGCTGTTTTTTAAATTTTGCCGCCATTTTATAGTCTACTTTCATTAGCCAGTCTATAGAAGACTTTGAAGCGTAACGTTTTTAGCTGGCAACTTTGATCAACATCGATCTCGTCTAGTGAGTACTAAGCTTTACAAAAATCGTAGCTAGCTTCGTAAACGCACCATCTCGAATGTAATCGATGAAATCACATCCGTCATCCGCCATTTGCGAAAGTAGCTGATCGCTGCTTCGCAGCGCGAGTGTCGTACGGTTGAGTATGTCGAGTGTGTAATTTTGTTATTTTCAATTAAACTGTGACTTTAGTGCGGGATTTGAGCAGTTAAAATGATAGTGAGATTTTTGAGCGTGCTGTGCCTGGGAGTTTTGGTGGCTTCGGCGCACAATGCCGAAGGAAACAACGACAATGAAGGTTCGTAATTATAATCTTCAGTCTATTTATTTTTTATCGGTCTCAGTTTTATTTATAAACAGTGAGTAAAATATTAATAAATTTATTAAAAGAGTCTCGTACAGTTCGTTCGCCTTAGAATTATTTTTATCTCATAAATCACAGTTTGACGTGATTGCGAGGATATTTTTCTTAAAGTTTCCTCGCAATTTTCCTATAAGAGCCTCCATTATTTTCCTGACTTTCTAAAGTGTCCAGAGGTTGATTATTATGTCGTTGAGCGGCCCGTGGGTGTAAAGTTGATAGTATAACCGGCCCGACGACTTCTGAGACTTGCCAGAGCCCGTGCATACAGTCTGCACACACGTGCATTGCCCTATGTAGGCGTCGTCTGATTCATGCCGTTGCCGTGTGTTAACACTTCGTCCCATTTCCGAACTGTATTACCCTTTACCTGAGTACCTGATGATTTTTTCGGACCATGATTATGTTAAGATCATCTCCAGTAAAATTCTTATCACTTTTTACCTCTATACCTATGTTTAATTTCCATTGAATAGTTTTATGATCATTCCTGTTTTATTTTTATTCAAATCACCTAGGTACTTCCTGAATTTTCCTAGTCAAATATCCAATATTATTAAATTCATAATTGTTAAATTTGACCAAGTATTTATTGTATTATGAGCATATACATATAAAAAAACGTTATTAAGTACTAATTTCATAATTTTCCTTTTCAGTCCAGATAGTTACAGTTGGCACTGTGCTATAGGTAGAAGAGTTTCTAAACCAATGAAAATCCTTTCCTGAACCTGAATGCTGTCCCTAGTCCTTGTGGCTTCATCCTACAACTTCAAACATTCCAAATTTGTTTCCTGCTAGACCCTAGAATAGTTGATCCAGGGAATGCAAAATGGTAAAGTTTTCTGTACAAATTACAGGTAATTTCCCAGTATCCGGTTATTCCCATACAAAAATTTACCGGTTTGCATTCCCTAATTGCCGCAAAGATTTAGGTATAAAGAAAAAATAGTGCGAGGTGTCTGATGGTCTAATGGAAATTGAAGAGCTTGATTCCCGCTTAGACAGATAACATATTTTTTACTTGATAGGTTAGGTACCTAGATATGTTTGTGGCAATATTGTAATTAAAATAATGTTTGTTATATCCAAATAAAATATTTATTTATAACACAAAATGTATTGATCAATAAAAAAAACAATTCCTCATTTTGTCAAACTCTAAAACAAGCGTTTCATTAATCAATGTATCTGTTTAAATTGTTCTTAAATGAGGTGTAATTGAAAAAACAATTTTTTTACTTTAAATAGGGGATGTTCTGAAAAATGCAATGAACTTTTTCTGTTGCAGATAAAAATATTGTTATCAAATGTGTGCCATAAAACGCACAGTATACTTGTATGCAAAAATAATGATTGAGGTAGTTTAACCATAATACATATGCAAAACATGACTGTAAGTGTGTATAAATAAAATATGTTGTATAATAGGTGTTTCATTATAAAAAGCAATTCACTCTCATTTAATAAAAGTATAACTGTAACTATAGAGGTAATAGTTACATTTCCATATCCTGAAAAAACTAATTTACTTACTTTTTTGATCTTATGTCTACTGGAGGAACATCAATTCAATATTTAGTGATAAGAATGAGAGTTAAAGGAACTGATAGTATTTTTTTTATTCCATGACTTGAACTGTGTCAGGTCGGTTTTCCTCTCACTACCAGTGAGTCCGACTTTGTGTGGAAGTACAAATCCACTAACGAGAATTTCTCCGTTTGCACCAGTTTCAAAATCCTACCCTAGTCTAGCATATGACGAAATACAGAGCGTTTCTGTTATTTGATATACGTATTGACTGCATCGTTGCTTCTAGTAGGTACAGTCAAGGAAATTGAAACACGTACATTTTTCGCTCTTGTTGCAATGTCAAAAATGTGACTGTTTCAGTTTCCTTTACTGTACAAATGTCGCAATAGTTCGAGCAACCTTAATCCGTTTGCGTAATCAATAACGAATCGAGTGCATGAAAACTGATACGATTCGAATCTAGTTGCTACTACGTAGATCGACAATAATAAGACAATAGATAAATATAAATAAATATCAGACCACCTCACACAAATCAATCTAATCCCAAATTAAGCTCAAGAAGGCTTGTGTTAAGGGGACTAGGCGACGATATACATACTTATACAGATAAATAAATACTTAAATACATAGAACATCCATGACCCAGGCACAAATATTCGTGTTCATCACACAAATATTTGCCCTTGCCGGGATTCGAACCCGGGACCGTCGGCTCAGTAGGCGGTTGCTTAACCACTGCGCCAACCGCGTCGTCAATCGATATAATATATCGATTGACGACTTATTATGCATATGTAATTGAAAAGGTCCGTGGGGCCTACAAACTACTAAATGAAATTAGTAAAAGGCTCATTGAGTCCACTGGTGATCGACGAGCTGGCAGCTTCCTCGCACAACGCATCAGCATTGCGATTCAGCGAGGAAATGCTGCCAGCGTCTTCGGGACTATGCCGCGGGGGCACAGTTTTGTAGATTTATTTTAGCATAATTTAATTTACTTTATTTTAGTTCTTTAGTTTTAATTTGAATTTAATTGTCCATTTATATATTTTGTTATAAGAAAGATTAAAAAGATTATCTTGTTTTGTATTTGTTATCGACATTCGCGATAATACCTCGGTAGTGATGTGCTGGACTATTTTATCTTTTGATCTTAAGACGCCTGAGAACTTTATTTTATTGGTTGTTTGTGTAAAATGCGAAGCAGTTCGATATGCAACAACACGCGACACGACCTACCGAGCTACCGACACTAGTTAAGAAATTTTGACAGTCGTAAGAAACAACAGATCTCGATCTAGGTTTTTTGAACTGGGGCAAAAAATGGATGCGGCGCCCTTTTGTATTCAAATGCATGAAAATTCTACCCGGGGAGATCCCGGCTAGCCCCTAGATCCGGGGGCTAAGATATACTATCTTTATGCTCGTGTAGCTCTAGTGTAAGTTTCCATTTCCAACGCAGCAAAACTACTCGATTGCGTTTACGTTAGTATAATCAAACAACATTGTCAGGTCAGAAACGCGTTCGACGACTTTTATGCATAGAGACAAAATTACACAAGATCCACACATAGTGGTGTCCTGTTTCCAAGAGTTTCCAGAAACTTTTCTCATTTTGTAATGGGAAACGTTCTCGAGAACGAGTCCTTAGTCTACGAATCCTTTCATTAGATTCCAACGATGATTAACTCGTTTCCTTGACTCAGATGTAGTGTGTTAGAAATTTAGAATTAATGTGTTTCGTTATTCTGCATTAAAAGTAATAGTCTCTCAGATTTCATCAATCATTAATTACAGAAGATTCTCTTCTTTGGTTTTAACGATAGCTGTCTGAGAACTGTTTTATTGGTTGTTTGTCTAAATATGACACTATTATGGATGCGGCAACGCAACCAATACTTAAGCACCGCCGCTAGTGACGAAGTAAAGACGTAGGACGGACCCGTACTGCAGTGCCTAGTGCGTAGTATAAGATAGGTTTTATAGCGAAACGCAGCGTATCTGTCTTGATAGCAATCAGCTATTTTATAGGTCGTAGACACTGAGTTACAGCTACAAGTGTGAACACTTAGATTGTCCATGAGAATTGGGCAACGCTATCACACAGGTTAATTGCTTCGCTAAACGAAGAAACGCTGAGTGTACGCAAGTCATTAAATCGTGGTATTTCGTGGGTGTATTATGTGTTGAAGTTGCAGACGCAGCATACGTTTACGACTGGAATTCCCTACTGTTTATAGTCTACACGGTGCTAGGATTCCTGTTTTTAAGGATTTATGTTATTTAGGCGTTTAGTTAGTTGGTTTTGTTTTAGGCCGTATAAAAATGTTGTTAATATTTGAAACTAAAGCAAATTTTGATAATGGGTCAGAATTTTAGGTTGCTTTCCGATTCGTTCATTTAAAATAAGTTCATTATTATTAATTAGTTACAGCTAAAAGCAATGCCTTTGGCGATATTAATAATTTAATATCACAGAAGAAACTATAAAAAAGCTATACTTACTTACTTTAATTATGTTAGAATTAAAAAACAAATGAAAATATTTTCATGTGATTTAAACCCTGAGTTTATTTTATACTTTTATGGCATCAAAAGAAAGTTCCTTCGCCCTCCAAATAAAAAAAAACTAACATTACTATATTACTATACTATGCACGAACGCATAGACGCTTAGACGTCCTGGAATGTGGACATTCCGACGCGATAGGTGACAGAATAAGGCGACAAACCAGTTTTATTTACAGTGTACGTACCTTTAACGAGATCACTCATTCCGTCCATTGAAGGACTAAGTAATCAAGAACGAGAAAAAATTACACTACGACCAATGGATTGAGGTTTCTGTTTACGTTATTCACATAATAACGTAAAAAGAAACATCTTGTCATTGAAAACGTTATTTTTTTCATTTGTCACACTCTTTAGCGATAAGACCGCCTGGTTGTTACCCTACTTTCTGTTATATTATTTATTTGTTGTATTATTTTTCACCACATGAGTAATAAAGAATATTACTACTACTACTTTTTTTTTTGCTAGCCTGTGTTTGTGTCCCACTGCTGGGCAAAGGCCTCTCCCTCAGACTTCCACAGGTCCCTGTTTACTACTACTTATTTAACCTAAAATATATTCTAATTCTAACTTTAAAACAGCAAAGATTTTGATCATCTTCATTTTATTTCGAAGTTGCGCGGGCACCGTGGCAATGTTGAAATAAATATGGAACATTAATCAATATGGGCATTACATAACAAAGAGCAAGATAAAAGGGAATACGAACTCTTCAAAAGGCTAAATAACACTCGAAAACCATAAATACACTGAACAATATCATTTGACACCGCATCTGTGCAGTTCCGGAAATTTGAAAAAACACCTGTCGCGCTCGTTCAGAAACAGGTTGGAAAAAAAAGCAAGCGGATTGTCGATGGTTTTTGTGCGAACAATAAATATGGAAAATGAGAATTTAAGTACTTGTTGATGGAGTTGTTCAGTTATAAGGAATGGTTGTTTGTTTAGCGATAGCAAGACTCGTGTTGAAGATAAGCGTAGATTTACTAGATTTAGTGAAGATAAGATTTGGTGTAAGTATACTTATTTAACCGCGTAGTTAGTAAAAAAATGTGTTTTAACTCTAAAATCGAATCTATATTTTATCATACGTAATAACGTGTGTTAATTTAACAACAATTCATTGTGTAATCACCATGGTCTAATATTATTATACCATGGTAATCACATAGTCTATTTAGATTTAAAATTCCATGATATTTCGTTAAGACCAAGACCAAAGTTTATGACCAAAAATAACCATTTAATTTAAATGTTTCATCCATTATTTTATATGTATATTTAGACTTTGTTTTTTTTTTACAATTATTTAGCATCTACGAATTCACTTCGCACTTCGGCACTTCGCTGCAGAAACTCATACTTGGCCTCTCCACACTATCATATTCGACAACCCTGGTCAAATGTTTGTAATGATGCGAAAAGTTGAAAAATTTAATGGTTCGGACAGGATTCGAACCTACGTTTCCAACGGGTTTCCGGGCCAAGACGGGCGTCCTACCAACTGGACCACCGAACCAGATGTCAGAGCCATTGAATCTTTCAAACCAGTTGCTTCAACATGCCTTAGGGTGGCATCGTAGCGCCATCTACCGTAAAGATTTAGACTTTATAGCCGGCACCATCGTCTCAAGTTTGTTGAGAA
Source organism: Apotomis capreana (assembly GCA_947623375.1). Lineage (NCBI taxonomy): Eukaryota > Metazoa > Arthropoda > Insecta > Lepidoptera > Tortricidae > Apotomis > Apotomis capreana. The sequence goes on from OX392522.1 coordinate 2,178,103, forward strand.
ACGATAACGATTTTTCAACTTTTCGCATCATTGTAAACATTTGGTTTACGTTAGCAGACGTTACTGCTTTAATAAAAATAATTAACCTTGGTCAACTTTTTTTTTCAATAAACAATATAAACTGTAGTAACTTCGCGAGTAGTGTATCTGTGTGCTAGGTGCTAGGATAACAATTCTCGAGAACTAATCACAGCTTTACACTACACTACTGAATCAAACAGACGTAGCCCTTTGTCCCGCCAGTTCAGCTCGCAGCCTCGCTCCGGGTACTCACGCTTATTACAACAATGGTATCCGTTATTCCCGCATGTGACACCATTGTTCTAGTGGAATAATTTATTCAGATGCGAGCTCTGTTGCTAGAAAGCGGAAACTTCCCGCACAACTAAATTTCGCGACTTGTCGTGCGACCAGCATGGCCCGTCACTCACGTTACTGCGAAGATACATTGAGGTTACGTCAATGCGAAGATAGGATATATTTCTCGCGCGAGAAAGAGTCTCGTGAGAGAGAGAGTTGTGCTAGAGGTGCAGCTGCAGCCTGTCTAGCAGAACTGGGTTTCGCGTCTCTTGTCGTGCGAGATACGAGGGCGAATTGAAAAGTTTTGAGCCTGAGGTTGATAATGAAATTAAAAGAAAAAAATAATACTGGCACGTAAGACTTGCATATTTTTTTATCATAATGCACTATCTTTTGTTTTTCTTCTGTCACAATTGCAAATTTTGTGATAGAATTACTATAAGGGTCAGCTCACACCGAGACGCGACGCGACGCGACGCTGCGCGCACATTTCAATAGAGTGACTCAAATTTATACTTTATTTACTACATTAAAAGGGACACATTTCATCGTGAGAATTCAAAATACGTTGCGCCACGCACCGCTGCGTCTCGCGAAGCCGCGCGGCGCAGCGCGGCGCGTCTCGGTGTGAGCTGACCCTAAGAGGTTCGCGATTTTCTTTAGAATGGATAAAATTGAGCACCGTTCTGTAATAAAATACTTACAAAAAAAGGGCTTAACGCCAAAGCAAATCTTTAAAGACATGTGCCAGACTTTAGGGGAATCCGCTCCATCATATGCCACTGTAAAACGATGGGTAGCAGATTTCAAACGCGGCAGAGAAGCAGTTGAAGATGAACCTAGGTGTGGCAGACCAATAACGGCTTCTACAGATGAAAATATCAATAAAATACTAGATATGATTATGAATGACAGGCGGTTGAAAGTTGCAGAGATAGCGGAGACAATTGGTATTTCCTATGAGCGAGCGCCAAACATAATCACTAAGGATCTAGGTTTTTCTAAGGTTTCTGCAAGATGGATACCTAGACTGCTTTCAGCTGAAAATAAACGCACCCGCCATACAGTATCACAGGATTGTTTGGATCTGTTTCAATGCGACCCACAAGATTTTCTTGGTCGTTTTATAACTATGGACGAGACTTGGGTCCACCACAATACACCGGAGTCAAAAGTGCAATCCAAACAATGGAAAAGGTCAGGGTCTCCACCTCCTAAAAAAGCTAAGGCCATTTTATCAGCGAAGAAGGTAATGGCTTCAGTTTTTTGGGATTGCAAAGGGGTCATCATGGTTGATTATCTTGAAAAGGGTAAAACCATAAATGCTGATTACTATTGCATCCTCTTACAACGTCTGCATGAAGAAATTAAAATAAAAAGACCTGGTGCGATTTCTAAAAAAGTGTTGTTCCACCAAGACAATGCTCCTGTCCATACTGACTAACTTCTAAGACGGAAATTTTCGACAGATATTGAGGTGCAAGAAGCTGCGACTGAATATTTCAATCACCTTGAAGATTCATTTTTTTTACAAGGAATAATGAAGTTGGAAGCAAGGTGGCAAAAGTGTATAGATCGTTTTGGAGACTATGTAGAGAAATAAAATTGATATAAAAACCCAAGTCTTTATTTTAAAGGTTAGGCTCAAAACTTTTCAATTCACCCTCGTAGCTTCGCCCGTCACTCTCTCACAGTACTATGAAGAAAGAGTTACTCGTAGGTAACATTTATCGCGCGAGATCGCGTGTCACAGTTGTGCTAGAGGTGCTGGTATTTTATTTATACCACGACGGTGGCAAACAAGCATGCGGCCCGCCTGATGTTAAGCAGTTACCGCCGCCTATGAACGCTTGCAACGCCAGGAGCATCACACGCGCGCTGCCGACCCTATTCTGCTGGTATTCGTTGTATGAGGAAAATTAAGGAGCAGACAGGAATTAAGTTACTTTTTGACCTAGCGAGGGTAGCGTCTTCGCCTCAGCTTGTCCAAAATTGCTTCCGTATGTCCGGATGTCTAGTTTTCCGGATGTTCACGCCTACAGGTCAGGTGCAGGTTCGATAATTTTGTTACACGGATTTTTGCCTATTAAATTTATCAAAATAGCGGGGAAATGGGTTAAAAAAACGTTAAAGAATAATGATTTTCCAGACATTTCGAAAAAGACTCACATCGTGACATCACAGTCACTAATTTATAATTATAATGTTCGTAAATCTATTTAATTTATTTCATTTTAGTCACCATGAATGACCACGTCCCCAATTTTGAGAGCGGTGGTAGCCTAGTGGTTAGGGCATGCGACTTTCAATCCGGAGGCCGCAGGTTCGAACCCGGTCCGTACCAATGAGTTTTTCGGAACTTATGTACGGAATGACATTTGATATTTACCACTCGCTTTTCGGTGAAAGAAAACATCGTGAGGAAACCACCTAAGCCCAATAAAGCCTAGTTTCCCCTCTGGGTTGGAAGGACTGATGGCAGTCGCTTGCGTAAAAACTAGTGCCTACGCCACATCATGGGATTTAGGTAGCCGACCCCGATTGAGAATTCACTCTCTACAAAGATATGGGACAAAGGCTAGGAGGATGATGATGAGACCACGTCACCAATTTTATTATTGATTGAAACTGCCATATTAAATTATGATTGAAGTTATAATCCCCACTGCTATGTGCTTAATGACTTCACAGTCAACAGTCAAGGCCTTCTTGAAACCTAAAGTTGTTTTCGCGATTTTTTTTTCATTTACACATCGTCTTCTGACGTCGGTATTACACAAACAGCCACAATGTCAATATCAAAACGTCTCGAAAATTACAGAGATTTCAATTTAGTTATTCTTGTCTCACTTTCTAGATACCGGCTCAAAAGATCCTATAAAGTATTAAAACTTGAACAATTCGTTGCTGCGTCACGAGGCTTTTGTTTTGTTTTTAATTCCCTGTCCCAGAGTGATTAATTACTGTCTTAAACTTTACGTAACGACTTTGGGAACGACGAACTCTGAAATGAGATTAATTTAGAGTAAGGTGTTAGTTTTCTAGGCTTTACGTTTTAACTTTCAGGATTTGTGACAGTTTCGTACGATGGAGTCGAAAGTTTAAGCGTTCTAATCATCGAAGACGTTTACATTGTTGGGTTTTAATCGAATGGTTGTGAAGTGGAAAGACAGATCTTTCAACTTTATGAATGTATTTACGATTTTTAGGACAAATCCTAACCTTTACGGTTAAGTTGACATTAGTTTCTATGTTATTTTAATGACCCGATTTTCTGGCAGATGACGATATTAGTTTGGGAATAATCTTCATACTCGTATAAGTTCTAATTTCTTAGATTTCTCTAGTCAGTTTTTTTTATATATATATTCTTTGATGGCAGGTAAATTATGTCTATTACTTAATTTTACTTCATTTAATGTTTAGTGTGTTTGAAGGGTTGTCTTACAGCTACTTTGTTGTTTTGTACTACTTACATAATACAATGCAGTAAAAAAAGAATAGTAAAATGACCATGCGAAAAAAAAAAGTACGTCGTAAAGTTGCTTAAAATAAATGAAAATCCTCTAAAAACTCAATATCACAAAGAACGTTTTATCATTATTTTTCATACCGAGCAAAAACTTGACAAAGCGTCAGTTACGTCTTGACAATTTTTTTCCTTATTACGAAAACATCCGTACATTGTTCAAAGTGTTGCCATGTCGTCTAATAGTCTGGCTCGACAGGAAGCTATGACGTCTTCTGAATATAACACCAGTATCATATGCTAATAGTGTATTAATTCGTCATCCATTTTCAATGCTCGTCCATCGACGAAGCGAAGAATCTAGATTCAAAATGGAGCCTATCTGAATATGTATTAGGCATTGTCTCTTCATTTGGCAAACATATTTGAATACTAAATATATTAGGGCTGTCAATTAACCTTGGTTACCATATTTTTATTGCTAGATTTATTAATTTTTACGTTTACATGCACTAAACATATTGTTAGAATTTAACAAAGTTAAGTAAATACAATTAGTCTTGAGTAAAATACTGAGTTATTTTAGATGAGATTTTTTTCGGATCTATTATTAATTTTACTTTGACATGGTGTGTACTTTGCAGAATTTTAAATGAACAAATATATTAGTAGTCAGCTCGAAAATAAATTGACCTTGTTTTTTTCTATTGTAATTATATTTATTTATTTTGTATGCGGTCTAATTTAATTATTAGCACCATTAGTGAGAAAATTAAATGAGATTCTAAAACCAAAGAATAATAAATAAGCACCCCTAAAAACCTAAATATATTTATAATACCGATCTTTTGTTCTAAAATTACATTGTAAAAAAATCCACAAACGCCGGAAATTCGATTCCTTTCGCATCAAAAGAAAAAGTTGCCAACATATTTTCCTCGAAATGTAAAATCAAATTTCACAAGCAGAAAGGGTTGCCCAAACAGCGTATCCGAATACCGAATGCTGTAGATATTTGAGTACGGCGTTCATTTCGGAGGCTCGAACGAACTTGTGTTAACGGGATTGCAGATGACAGTGGGAGTTTGTTTGAGGAGTTGATAGGTGAAATTAATTCCTGTTTGGCTTCCGGTTTGTGACTTAAGATGGCCGCATGCCTTTAAGTTTAGTTATTCGTTATTTATTCATTTTGGTTGTTCAATGTGTAGTATTGATAGCCTATTGTGCAGTGAACTAACGTATGAGTGAATGGTTAATGAAGAATTCAACTTGAAGCGTACATAGCCCTTCTTGGGTCAAGGCCCGGTAGACCGCGTGGTTTTTTGTAAATCGCTATCACTTTACAAAAAGCTCAACTCACCGTACAACGTTCGTCAACTTTGACACTGGCAGAATTGACCCAATGGGCAGTAGCCATTTTTTTTTATATAAAATAAATAATAAAAATAATAATTCCTGTTTGCGTGGATGAGAATACAGATACTTCTCTAAATAAGGGCCCGAACCAAAATACTATTCCACTTAAACGTGACATCGTGTGTGATTCACATTAATTAATCTAGAAGCAAATTGCAATTTTTAATTTGAAGTTAGACTTGTCGTGAATTACAGCGTGAAAATTCTTTCATTCTCACCAATTAGGTAGTTGGCAATCTACAACTCTGCGTTTTCTCTAGACAATTCATACCTCGCACGACTGTATTGCGGAATGAATTGTCGCTTGCGGTATTTCCGGAACGATACAAACTTCAATTCAAGAAAAGGCCGGCAACGCAGTTGTGACTCCCCTGGTGTTGCAGGTGTCTATGGGCAACGGTAATCGCTTTCCATCAGGCGGTCCGTTTGCTCGTTTGCCCCCTATGGCATTAAAAAAAAAGACAGCGTATATAGTGGACAGACAGCCTAATTCCTGTTTATATCTACTTGAATACAGCCTGATTCTCCGAATAATATAGGCATATTGAATTATTGATAGGGCATTTGCTTGGTAACTGCGTATTTCCTCGGAAGCTGTGTATTACAGGGATATGTGCTAAGAAATATTATTCGCAGGTACTAATTTGTCAGGATTTTCCTGTAGGCGAAAAATATATAGGGTTTTGGTTGTATTATGTATGATTTTTGCTTGGAGATAGTTAGGGCTAATTATTAATTAATATTATGAATATACCACTGTTTTCGAGGGGCGTAGATACTTTTTTAACATGTCAATCGATCCTATTTATTTATTAGTAGCTGTGCCCCGCGGTGTTACCCGCTCATCCCACGGGAACACTAAATTTATTCGAGATGAAAAGTATCTTATGGCCTTTCCCGGGTCTCAAACTATCTCCATACCAAATTTCATCTAAGTCGGTTCAGCGGTTGAAGCGTGAAGAGGTAACAGATAGACAGACACACTTTCGCATTTATAATATTAGTATGGATTGGGATCTTATTAATAAATCTTATTAGAATATAATACTCTATACACGTTACACCAAAACGTATGGAGGTAAACCACATACGGTCTTATTGCTAATGAGCGATTTCGTCCAGATTTCTGTACTCATCATCATCATCATCATCATCATATCAGCCTGTAGATGTCCACTGCTGGACAAATGCCTCCCCCAAAGTTCTCTACAATAATCGGTCTTGCATCGTCCTCATCCAATTGATTCCCGCGATTCTAACCAGGTTGTCGGTCCACCTTGCTGGGGGCCTTCCCACGCTGCGTCTTCCGGTCGCCACTCAAGAAACTCTGCTCCAACGGCCATCGGTTCTACGAGCAATGTGTCCCGCCCACTGCCACTTAAGTTTATCGACTGTCTGAGCTATATCTACAACCGTTGTTCCCTTGCGGATCTCCTCATTTTGATTCGGTCACGCAAGAAAACTCCAAGCATAGCTCGCTCCATTGCCCTTTGAGCAACTTTGAGCCTTTTTATAAGGCCCATTGTGAGCGACCACGTTTAAGTGCCGTATGTAATCACTGGATTTCTGTACTAACATGTTATTTTTTGTTTTTACAGGTAAGCATAAGGCGCCAATCATCATAGGCTGAAAATGGGTAAATTAAGGCTGATACCTCACTATAGTGTCGCTATTTACAAGACGGTGGAGTTTAAATATACTTCGAATCAGCATATCATTAAGCTCCAGCAATTAAAATTTAGGCGCACCCTGGCACTCCGAGATAACGATCACTCCAACAGATCATTACGACCTGCAAAAACACGCCTACGACCTATTTCCAGTTATACCTACCTTGGAAACTATTTGATGTGATTGTTTGATTTTTCAACGGTAAAAGGAAGATATTGACACATTGTGTTAAATTTCAAATAACTTTTCTTCGCATTAGTAGTGAAAAGCAATATGTTCAATCTCGGCTGAAAGTGAACTCGTATTATCGAAATTTACTAGTTCATCTATTGCTTACTTTGCAACCTCCACATCAATACTACTATTTTTCTAAGTGCTAAGTGCATTTCTAGTTCTGAAATAATCATTATGAGACCCTGTACTGAGTGATACAGAAAATACAACTAAAACTGGACATAAATCCATTCTATGTCTGAAATTCCTAATCGCGGCACCACACTTCTCCCGAAGTTGACCGATGTTGGTAGGGTTGCCAGGTCGAATGACCCTATTATCGGGAGAAACAACCATTTTTTCGGAATTCTGTGTCTGTGGTCGGGAGAAACAAAAATTGAATCATATTAAAATGTATATACTAAGAACAATATCGTTCGCTGCCGATAGAAATGTTTACGTATATACGAACAAAAAAAAAACAAAATGATTTTCTCATTATTATTATTTTATCTATAATCTACAAAAATGTGATAAGGTAATTTATTTATAGTTAAAATTATTCACAAAATGAAGTTGTTTTTCGGGGGATGTTTTACTTTGTCTAGAGTCGGGAGGACATGCAAAAATTCGGAAGTATCCCGCCAAATCCCGACCATCTGGCAACCCTAGATGTTGGCCGAGGCGAAGTCGGTCGAAGTATGAGTTTCCGCAGCGTTGTGCTTCTACACTATCATATTCGCCCAACTTCGGTCTACTTCGCGAGTGGTTGGAGCCCCAATAACATTGTCTCAGAAAATGGCTGATTATTTTCAAACGGCTGAAGCTGGACAGATTTTTGTCAAACATACTTAAGAACCACCGTATAAAAACTGCATCGAAATCAGTCTATCCGTTCAAGAGCTCCAATCTCCAATCATGCAAGACGCTGAGATGAGGTCAAACGTATAACCACTTTTTGCGTTGTAGGCTAAAAATGAAGAACATCCTAGAGAATAATCGAGAACGATGCAACAGTAATCGGAACCGTTGCTTTTGCCCTTAAGGAATGTGAAAGTTCTCTTTGTGTCAGAGCGGTGTACGTAAATAAAGATAAAGATGCACCGATCGATAGGCGAAACAAGACTCAAATACTCAAGAATCAAGATAAATTACTTATCATCTTAATTTAAATATTAGTAACAACATATTTTCGTTTCAATATCATAACATTAATAACTAACTAACCAAAGTACATAGTACAACCATGACAAAGCACAAATATTCGAGATCATCACAAATATTTGCCCTGGCTGGGAATCGAACCCGGGACCACCGACTCACTAGGCAGGTGCTCTACAAACTGGGCCAACCGCGTCGTCAAATATATAACATAACCATTGATGTCTAACTTTGGAAGGCGAAAATGTGGCAGGAATTCACAACAATCCAATTCTAACTAACCTATCCTAACTCATTTAAGTCTAATAAGACAGGACAGATGAGACAAGGCTAAAAATATGAGAAAAATATACCTACAATTTAAAACCTTATAAAAACAGTTTCAGCTGTAAAGCTACATCAGTTCAAAGGCCTTTATTCAGTTCAAATTTAATGAAGTTTCCGCACCAACTATTCGTATGGACGAAGATTTCCGACTCGTATCCGGCGGTCAAAGGGATTATTAACAACCGTACAGGAATATTCATTTAGATGACATAATGAATCCCGCAAAGTCACGTTTGAAATTAACATTTATGACTATATTATTCTTCGAGAGGAATTCGTGGGCGAGGATTGGAAAAGCTGATTCATTTGGCAAATGATGTGAAAACTACTAAAGTAATTAACTTCTAAAGATAGTACAAATCAATTGGATACATCGGCTTTTTAATACTTTATTTTTTCAACATTTTAGCATTTTTATTTGTTCTCAATTCCCATGTCGCCTAAATCTATAAGGATTATAGGTAGGTGTATCGCCTGAAATCAATCCATTATTAATGAAACACAAGCCCCGCCACGCTATATTAATCTTTATTAACGAGTTGCCAATTAGCAGCTCTTGTAATGAAACTCAGGCGCCATTATAAACGACAGATACGTCAAATGCTCCCGGGAATTCTTGGTACGGGTTTTTAACAGGAACACCTGATATAATTAGCATATTACAGACAGATTTCTGAGAAATTGATTTCCACATATTATGATGCCATATCGCGACCAGGAACGACTGTAGGCATAATAGGCTAGGATGTACCTTTTTTCTTTAATAAAGAAGACAGACAAACGAACAAGGAATATGCGCAGAGACTTATATAATGCAGTATTTATTGTTTTCTGGGATAAAATTCCCTTAGCGTTGAATTATTCGTTTAGAATTATAATAGTCAATACCCCGTTGCGTTCTTTGTTTCAACTAATTATACGCTTAATTTCTAAATGCTTAGTTATTCCAGAGTTAGAATTGGAACAGCGATATAAAAAGAATCAAAAAAGAAACGTCATCGGAGCAGAATTCAAGTTTATTAAAATTCCCCAGCACGGTACCGTTTGAGCCCTTTGATGCGAAGTGAAATTCGCAATTACAAAGGTGCTCAGCTACTCGGAGACTGCAGTAATTGCCGCTCTGCGAATAAATCGACGATCAACCAGCCTTTAATCAATGACTTTTAAAACTCAGAGGACCAACGATCCCCCTCACAAAAGGCAGGATGCTAAAAAATCTTATCCAAGTGTTAAATAAAGAAACAAATCCGTAAAGGGATAGCTTATACATTCATTAGATTCCAATGTTTGGGCGTCAGTTCTCAGAAACGCAGGTATACCGTTTGTTTGGTCAACGGACTTCGGGCGTCGTAAAAAGTCGGCTCAAAGCATCGACTCAGCACCGAAGAAGACGGAATCTTGATTGCAAATACCTCTCCAAATAAAAGTAGGTATAATAAAAGGATCCCCGTCAGAATACGACAATAAATCGGGGCGAAATAATAAAAAATGAGATTCGGAACACACGAAAAATTCCCATTTAATTTATTGTGAAGCCCCATAAACGGCTTTGTAGGGCCCCGGATTTTTCCGATACTAAGCAAAAATTACGAGTTTGATTTGCAAATTTCGCTCCGTATTGCGCTCTAGTTTAGTTTGCGAGCCTTTGAAAAGTTTCGCGTCCATTTCAGTCGACGCCGGGACAGAAAAAGAAGTTTGGACATTGCGAAAGTCGTGGAATACTTTATTGGTTCTAAACAGCGGCTGCAAAGGAACAACAACCTCTGAGAGACTTTAATTAAATAGCGTACCGATCTAAGCACCGACCAAACAACTTTAAAAAGCAGAACTGAACGGGAAAGTAAAACGAAAGCCTTATACCATATCTATATCTAATGATTTCAGTGTAAATATTAACCTTAGCATTTGAAAATCCGTACAGCTCATTTAAATTCAGCAAGGCAAGGCAATCAAACTTACCAGATGAAAAAGTTGTACAAACCGACCCTGTACTGTTTGTTTCTTTTCTTACTGCTTTATTATTTTTTATTCCTCTTCGTTAGGTACTTTCTCGAATTTATCGGGGATGTTTTGTGATGTAGGCACGCGCTTGAAAGACAAATGTGTTTTATAGCGATATACGATAACGCTCGCTGCATACCAACAGGCGTATCATTTGTCTAAATCACGACCCAGATGCTCGATCCTTATGTGATATGTAAACATGAATTACTCAAAGGGATTCCATTTCGGAAAGCAATTATTCTGTATACGTTTCTGAACTGTTGATTTTCATTGTTTATTTGGAATGTTTCATTATAATCTGCAATAAATCTGCCGTGACGTGGGTCGAGGAAATCATTTTCTATCGTCCATTTCTCGGTCATAATGAACATATCTGCGGTTGGACAATGCGGCCACCGACGTGAGGGATAGAGACGGGTGAAAGCCTATTTCAATTGCTGTAACAGTCTAATTCCGGAAAAATCACTGTGACTATCAAGAAACGTTACAATAATGCTGTATTGCACAACAAAAACAGTTAACAGAAAAATACACAATACAATTATAATAACGGTAGACAACAGGCGTTCTATCGCTAATAAAGGGCGATATCACTTCCAGACAACCATTGTGTAGTGAAGTTAAACAAAATTAACTAAATATGGTATGGTGACGCAAAAGGCGACTTACTAAAACGCTAGTGTACGTCGTGGAGCCAGGTCCACCATTAATGGACACACGTCAAGGAGGACTATACTATATATACTACTACTGTAATTTGATCAGATCACATGACATTACTGTCATCACAACTCTTTCTGTAAAGGCAATGTTTGGTGATTGTCACACCTGACTCAAACCTGATTGACACATTTCGCAAAAAATACTAACAGAATAGACAGAGTGGCGATTACTCCGTAAAAGCGCAGATCTGAAATATACGCACACATATCGCTAAGAGCGGATGAACGATCTAAATAACACTTTTCCTCGTGATTATTAAAAATACTCAGTGATTTTTAGATGTTCGATCACAGTGACTTCATGTCGTATTCACATCACCGTTTTCACATTGCCATGGAATCGAGCAATATTGAGCCTTTGAATGAAAGCGGTATAGCGTTGAAAGACAGATTCGTTTGTAACTGGGTCACGGGTCCGAATCAATAGAACGTGGTCAATCAAGGGACGCTGGAACTTCGCTGTAATGGTTGAGATCACTTATCGAGTTATCAAAGGACTAAAGATTTTTACCCAAAAAGGGTTGAAGTGGAGATAAGCGTAAATCGTTGTAGCATTTTTCCTCTGCGCCGTACCTAATTCGGGACACGGTTAGAAAGAATATCTTGGCTTGAGAATGTAAACTAAATTGAGGTGATAAAGCATTCATTACGTATCGTCTCGGCTTTAGTTTGTAAATGTTATATTAACTACTAGCGACCCACCCCGGCTTCGCACGGGTGCAATCACTCGACCTGTTGAAAAAAACCGCATTTAAATCCGTGGCGTAGTTTAAAAGATCTAAGCATACATAGGGACAGACAGACAACAGGTAGTGACTTTGTTTAATACTATCTAGTGATTTAGCTAATGAATACGAACTTGGTTAAGTGGTACCTGATAACGAGAGAAACCTCCATATTAGCTGGCATGGAACTCATGCTGAGGTCCCGACACTTTGTCGACATAACGACCTAGTCCCAAGTTAAGCAAATATTCAATTTTCAGAACGCGAAACAATAAAAACAAGGTTTTAATTATTTATTGTGCAATAGACACCTTGCAGCTGTCTATTATTGAATATTTGTTGCACATTAAATGATTAAAAACCTTGTATAAGGAAAATTGATAGCCATTTTATTTACGAACCAGACTATGGTTTCATTTAAAATGTCGTTGAAATTTCAAAATTTTATTAATTTCATCCATACATTATTTGAACGAGCGAGAATAGTGAGCGAAGACATATATGGGTGATTCTACAAAAAATGGGTAACTCGATGTCATAGGGCAATAAAATAATGTTTTGTTATATTTTGTTTATATTTTTAATTTTATTTGAATACTACTAAAAGCCTTTTATTTGGTCACCCAATTTCAGCTATTCATTTTAAATACAAATTTGTGAAACTCCACAATTTATCCTTAAAACGTCAGTACTTTGGCATGTCACAACCTCAAAAGTGGGCAATCAAATGGCTGTGTATTAAATATTACCTCTAATGTAAGAAAACTTACTGTTTCAATACAATCTATGATGTATTTAATAATGTATATCACTACTTTCATAATATAATATTCTCACTGTTGTTGTAAAAAATACAAGAAACTTTGTGTTCAGTTTTATTCGTCAGTCCGCTGTCTGTTGTTCGAATTGGAATTTCGCGCTAAATATCGGCGACTCAAATTCAAATCCGCGTTAAATTTCAAGGTTGATAGTAAAGTTAGCTGCAGGTCGAGCCATTTTACGGCCACTATTACTGAGCCAGTACCAGAGTTGTGGTTGTCATGTGAACACGTGCCGATCCAGTCAAAAAGTCAGTCCTATGGTAAATCGTTATTTCCTTGTAAATCTGTGTTATACTTGAATTTATACACAGTCAACTTTGTTTTGTTAAAATGTAGCTAGTTGATGTTAGAAAATATCAAATTAAATGTTGATTCTAAAGATAACCCCAAATTCATGTCTTTTTCATCAGTCCGTTGGCGTCAGTCCTTTGTGTTATATTGCGCCAAAGGACTGACGGGTTTCCAGGGTACTGACATTTGTAGCGTGTTGAAGCTGTATATTTTTACTTATTTCAGTTTAAACTATCGTGCCGCCTCTTAAAAAAAGAAGGAACAGGGGTAAAGACATTTGTTAAGGAAATAACACCTTGGGAGCAATGATTAGCCACAAAAAAAAGAAAAATTCATCTGAGTACACGCAAAAAAAAACAACTTCTGAATCATACTACTTATATCTTTGTTTTACTACTGACCACGAAGCATAATCAATAGATGGTGAACAAATTACCTATTATAAACGACGACCAAAGAGCAAATGAAGCGAAAGACAGAAAAAGTCCAGAAATAGGCAATTAAAAAATATTGAACCAAGCAATGGTTTCAAAACTGAGAACTAGACTGAAAAATCATCGACCAAAATATAAGAGAGTTTTGACTCTCAAAAAAGCAGTCTAAGTAAGTTGTAAAATCTGTGGAAGAAACTCCATAAACCAGAATTGGAGAAATGAGTGAAGATATTACTAAAAAGGAAAGAAAGGAAACAGTGAAGAAGGGCCTTTTCGGAAGTGTTATTTAAATTAAATTAAAAGAAACTACATAAAGAGGTAAAAAAGTTCGAACAAGCTACAACAAATACAAAATTATAGAGAATACCAAAAATAGCAGTGACTTATAAAAAAACAGGGATGCTGTTAAACTACCTCAAAGTAGAAAAGACAATTAAAAAGCTGTTTGAATGGTGGAGATAGATCTTTCTCACAGTATTACACGTTAAACAGTTTATTCAATTGTTACTTCACTGAAGTTTTCAGTTCACTGAAGTGAATGAAGACTAAGAATAGGACTAAAAACATAAGAATAAGACTAAAAATAGCTTCTATCGTCTGCAAATCGAAGGTGAGTGAGGTACTCGCCGGTAATGTTGATGCCAAGTCCGTTCCAATCCAGTAGCTTGAAGGCATATTCCAGTGTAGCAGTAAACAGTTTTGGAGAAATTACGTCTCCCTGTCTTACTCCTCGCTGCAGTTGGATAGACTCTGGTCTTGGATTCGGACTGACATGGTGGTGTTTCAGTACAAACACTTTAGCACTTCGATGTATCTATAGTCGATACGGCACCGCTGGAGAGATTGAAGCACAGCCCATGTCTCGATCGAATCAAAGGCTTTTTCATAATTCACAAACATAGTGGCCGGTTATACTCCTTTCTCTTCTGTACAACCTGCCGCAGCGTATGAATTTGGTCTATGGTGCTAAAGCTTTTCGGAATCCGGATTGTTCGGGAGGTTGGAAATCGACTGTGCGCGAGACGATTGGTAATGACTCTGAAGAACAGCTGATAAACATGGCTCAGCAGTGAGATGGGCCTGTAGTTCGTCAATAAAGGCTATGCTCGAAGTTTCTGTGCGCGAAAGAATCAGAAATGAGGATATCCGCAGTAGAACCAGGGTAACCGACACAGCTCACAAGATTGCACGGTTGAAATGGCAATGCGCAGGCCATGTAGCCCGGTAAATGAACGGCAGTTGGAGCAGCAAAGTCGTAGAGTGGCGACCACGTATAGGAAAGCGCAGCGTGGTAAGGCCCCCGACTGGATGGACGGATGACCTCCTGAGGGTAGCGGGGAATCAATGGATGCGGTCTGCACGGGATCGCACTTTGTGGCGAGTCATGAGGGAGGCCTATGTTCAGCAGTGGACGTCTGTGGCTAATAGATAGATTAATTCCTAAGAGATTTATTTCTAAATTTTAATAAATATCAAGCATATGTTATGAAGTTGTGTGTTATGTAGTGTATTTTGTCAGTACTTTGTCAGCCTCGTCAGTCCCCTGGCAGTCAAATTCAGAAAAACCGAAATTTCTCCGGTTCTACTTAAAAAAGTTACTGGCCCAATCTCGAGCAATATATTCATTACATTACCTATCTTATATACCCGAATTTGTAGCATTTTGATTAAAAAACTATCATAAACAAAATATCCCGAAAAGTTACCCAACTTTTGTATATTCGCCCATATCTGAGTGTCATGGCTTTTAACCATGTGTTAAACTGGTCATGTCTGAATTAAAACGTAACTGTATAATTTGTTTTTGATAAAAAATCGTGCGCACAGATGCATGATTACATTACTAAACAAATGTGAACAGCCTGAAAATGCTTCTCGTCAACACCTGTACAAAGATGGTAATTTTTCTCCCCTCACACAGTAATAAGATTCCGCGAGAAAGAACTTGCTTGGTGTTTATTAAGCTTATTAATCTAACCTACTGTTGACAGAGAAACACGTATATTTTGGGGAGAAAAATGGGCTTCGCAAAATATACTCTTCTGACTGATCTGTCGCCTTAGTTGAAAAATAAATAAAAGGAGATACAAAAATCGTAGTTTTTCCACGTTTTTAGGGTTTTTGCTCTATCGGTTACAGTGATATGTAAATATTTAAAATTTTCGCGTATTGTAATGGTCGCTGTACCCGTACAACAAATACATAATAGAATATAAATATTTTTTTTTTTATTGTAGCTTCGTACGTGAGTCCAACTCGATAGAGACGAGTTCTTCAAGCCGAGGATTAGAAAGAAAGAATTAAATATTTATTTGCAAACACACGAACACAATAGTAGTACAAACAAAAACAATAAAAACGCGCTACGATGCCACCCTAAGGCATGTCGAAGCAACTGGTTGAAAAATTCAACGGCTCTGACATCTGATTCGGTGGTCCAATTGGGAGGACGCCCGTGTTGGCCCGGAAAGCCGTTGGAAACGCATGTTCGAATCCTGTGCGAATCATTAAATTTTTAAATTTTCGCTTCATTTGTAAACATTTAACAAAAAAAAAACATTCAGATTAAATAATAATGTATTTCTGATTTGTAATTTTTTTTTCAAATGACTTGTACTACGCACAAAACTGTCTTAATAACTGTACCTACCTACTAGATAAAAAAATGATAAACATTCCTCTTGCCAACAGTTACATTATTTTTCAAATATACTGTATTAATTGACAATGAATACTTAGTATGTATGTATGTAAACTCTTTATTGCAAATTAAAATACATATATATATATATATATATATATATATACAGGGTGTATATTTGATATAACCACGCTGTATACATAACAACTTAGCAAGCGCCCCGATGGGATGTCCTTAATACCGTGGAGGATGGGGCGCGAGTTAAGGGTGCTGCAACGCCCAAATCCTCTCGCGTCAGCGATAATTATCGCATATCAGCATCAACGCAGTAAACACCTTTCTGGGACATGCGTCAATGCTGAAGATGCAGAAATTAGCTATAAATAGTAATATTAATTAATTTTAAGATTAGAATACTTTTGATTGTAAAACTGTACTGTTACTCTGTTGGTTTAAATAAAGATTTTTTTTAACTTAAATCTCTGCCGTTCACTTAATTGGCGCTGAGGACAGGATTCCCGTCGTTTTCCTGACACGTCCAGTGACCGATATTTCGCGATCGCACCGTGCCGGGCAACGTACGTTTCAACGTTTCAACGGGAAGCCGAACAAATAAATTTATTAAGTAACGCAAGAAGACCAGTCGCAGCAGTAACAAGCAGCCGATCCAGAACGCTGTCCAACTCCAGCCGACCGGAAACAATCCAGAAGGTTCCACCACAGTGAGGACTCGTGAAAGCAGCCGGGGGGAATGTGAGTCAATCTTTTTCATCATCCTTTTCTTGCTCCTTTTATACGTATCCTCACTTGTATTAAATATATGTGTGTTATTAGGGATTAAAAACGCCGTAATAACATTAATATATCGTCATTGAAGGTATCAAATTCTACTTTCAATTGACATCGTTAGTTAGGTACTATATAAAAATAATAAGTAGTTATTTCTGTTGAGTGTATTTATATCGCAATTTTAAAATAATGGAAGGAATTACGGAAGTTCCACAGTCACTCATCAATCTTATCCCGCTTTTTGAAGGCAATACGAGACAATTGCCAGTTTATATAAAGAAATGCGAGTATGTTATTAGTAGGTATACTAGGAGTCCCGAACAGGACCGATATCTGTACGAGATTATTACTAGTAGGTTAACAGGGCAAACAGCTATTTTAATAGCCGAACAGGAGGACATCACAACATGGGATGACCTTAAGTTAGCCCTTAGTAAGCATTTCGGGGATCATAGGAACGAGCATGGCCTCAAATTGGCTTTAGAAGGACTCGTTATCCAAAAGGACGAAAGTTATTTAGAGTTTTGTCAACGAATTCAGCATCATCTTGGTATATTACTTGCGAAAGTCACAGAGACAGTAGCAGACCCGAATACGCGAAGGTCCAAAGGCGAGCTTTACCATCAGTTAGCTTTTGATACCTTCACTTACAATTTACCACAGAAGTTAGTTGAATTAATTTACGATAAAGGCGTAAGTAAGTTAGAAGACGCGTTAAGGGTAGTTTTAGAACGCCAGAACCTCCAAAATGTGTATAATTTAAAGAATCCCTTCAGGAACAACGTAAATAATAGGCAGAACCATAATCAAAATAATTTCGAGCCTCATAATAGGCAGGATAGACATCCGAATAGGAATATTTTTAATTCCGTTAGTCAAAATAGTAACCGTAGACCGCCAAATAATTTTAATTCACCAAATAATTCATTCCAATATCGAAATAACAGGCCACAAAATAATAATTCTAATAATATGCGCAATCAATGGCAACAACCGCTGGTATCGGGGCCGCCGCAAATGCACAATCAGCAACCTTCGGGTTATTCACCGTTCGCTTCGCAAAACCAAACGTGCCGCCGCCGCGTAATGTACCGTCGGGCTCTAACACTGACGTCACCATGAGAACGGCTAGTTCGAGACGTGTTAATTATACGGAAAATTATGATACGAACCCTATACATTTTGAATCAAATGAGGAACCAACCCCGGGACCATCCCACAGCTATACTGAGGCGGAAAATTTTTTCATAATGGCCTCCACGATAGAAGGCGAATAGAGTTAAATTTTAATAGGTTACGTAGACTGCCACACATTTTAGTTCCCGAACTACAAGGCGTATTTATGATAGATACTGGTAGTACTAGATCGTTCATTAGTCCCGAAAAGGTAGAAAGATATTACAAAAATTATAAGCAACAGGAAAGATTTGAAGTGGTCAGTACCCACGCATGTAGCAAACATGACACGGTTGTCTCTATCCCGTTACCTAAGATTTTCAATAGCTTAGAGCGGCACAAGTTTTATGTATATAGTGTCGATAGTAAATACGACGGATTAATTGGTAGCGACCTGTTGAAACAATTAGGTGCAAATATTGACATGAAAAGTCAAATGTTGTATACAAATACAACACGAATACCTATTGTTTACACGCCGCCAATGCGAGAGAAACTCGAATTACCTCCTCGCAGCGAGTTACGGGTCAAGTTACCGGTAAATTTATTAAATGGCGATGCCATATTAGACTTTAAACAATTTACTGAAGGCATTAGAATGCCAACCGCACTTGTTAGCTGTGTCAATGGATACGCTACAACTGTGATTCAGAATTATAAGTCAGAGAAATTGACTTTAGTAATTACGGCACCTTTCAAAGTCGAGCCTTATTCTGATGAAAAAATAAATTTAAATTTTTCGCAAGACGCGACCTCCACGAACCAATTATTGTCAGAAAATCTCTCAAAATTGAGATTGGATGACCTGAATAAAGAGGAAAAAGAACAAATAAGTCAGCTATGTGAGGAATATAAGGACATATTTTATTGTGAACATATTCCGTTATCTTTCACTAACCAAGTGAAACATAAAATTCGGACGGTCAACGAAGACCCTATATATATTAAAGCGCATAGAATGCCTCCTGTCCAGACACAGGAAATTAAAAGACAAGTGGAAAAGATGCTTAATGACAACGTCATTCAAGAGTCACACTCTCCATGGAGTGCCCCAGTCCATTTAGTACCTAAGAAGATGGATATGTCAGGGGAACAAAAGTGGCGTATGGTCATTGACTACAGACGTCTTAATGACATCACAGTTGATGACAAGTACCCGCTACCAAACATAAATGACCTGTTTGATATGCTGGGAAAAAGCACATACTTCACCACTTTGGACCTGGCTAGTGGGTATCACCAGATCGAAGTGAATGACGAAGATAAGCCCAAAACAGGCTTCAGCACGCCATTTGGCCACTATGAGTTCCACAGGATGCCCTTTGGACTGAAAACGGCTCCAGCGACGTTCCAGCGAGCCATGGACAACGTCCTGAGAGGACTTCAAGGAATACATTGTCTTGTATACCTTGATGATGTTATAATCTTCTCAAGCAGCCTTCAGGAGCACATAATCAAACTGAAAGCAGTATTTGATAGGTTCAGAGAAACAAATTTAAAAGTCCAATTGGATAAGTCTCATTTTCTCAGGAAGGAAGTCCTCTATCTCGGACATACCATAACGAGTGAAGGACTTAAGCCAAACGACGACAAAATTACAGCGGTACTTAATTACCCCATCCCAAAAACCACTACTGAAATAAAAAGCTTTTTAGGGCTCATAGGATATTATAGGAAATTTATAAAGGATTTCGCAAAAATTACGAGACCAATGACTGTATGTTTGAAGAAAGGGAAAAAGATTTTATTAGATGATGAATACAAGGAAAGCTTTGAACTTTGTAAGAAAATATTAACTAACGCACCATTGTTGCAATTCCCAGATTTTAAGAAACCTTTCATCTTGACGACAGACGCTTCAAACTACGCAATAGGCGCAGTATTATCTCAAGGAACCATTGGTTCAGATAAGCCCGTAGCATACTTTAGCAAAACATTAAGCGACACTCAAGTTAGATACAGTACTATAGAAAAGGAACTTTATGCCGTAATAGAGGGTGTAAAACATTTTAGACCTTATCTGTATGGAAATAAGTTCTATATTTATACTGATCACCGTCCCCTCGCTTGGTTGTACTCATTGAAAGAACCCAACAGTAAACTTACGCGATGGCGATTAAGGTTAAACGAGTACACATTTGAAATTTTATATAAAAAAGGTAACCAGAACACGAACGCTGACGCTATGTCTCGTATAAAACTTAATGTAACAAACGATGACAATGAGTCAATGACAGTTAATGTAGACGAACAAGAACAAAAAATACAAAAACACGTAGAGTCACTTGTTGATCAAATAACAAAACTCAGTAGGCCTGAATCAGAACCAGAAATAGAAACTATAGAGCTTTCAGATTCAGATGATGGAGCTACAGCTCACTCTGTCTCGAACCGAGAACACGAAGGTATCCCAATAATGAATGAAGCGATAGATATGAAACCTAAACAGATTTTAGTCTATACTTGGTTCAAAAATGATATCAGTGTCAAGGATAGTTCTAATAAAAAACAGAAAATCCTTGAAGTCCACATGCCAGTTGGGAACGAACAGTTAGTTAAGAAATTCTTAAAGGAATATGTAGATTTTAAAAATAAATACTATATTTATTTTGAAGTACCAGAGTTTCGAAAGACCTTCAGTCACGTTGTAACGAAACTTTACAAGAAAGGTACGCAAAACTTAGTAGAATGTACAGAACGAGTTGTGAACATGACGGATGAAGATGATATAAAAGAATTAGTCAAAAAATATCACGAAGGAAAGACATGTCACAGGGGAATAAATGAAACTTTAGCCAAACTTAAAAGGTCGTATTGGTGGAGCAATATGAAAGAAACAATTTCCGCAATAATTAATTCATGTGAACAATGTCGCAAGATGAAGTATGAAAGAAAGCCCATCAAGCCATTTATCCAACTCACTCAGAGTCAGGAATCACCATTCCAGGAAATTTTTATAGACCTCTTATTTATTGAAGGTAAATATTACCTAACAGCAGTAGATGCCTTTAGCAAATTAGCACAGGCAATAGGTATACCAAATCGAAGCACTCCAGAAGTCGTAAGAGCTTTGATTAAGTATTTCAGCATGTATGGTATTCCCAGGAAAATCAGTTGTGATTCTGGCGCAGAATTCAACAACGAACTAATGAAGGAACTATTGAGCTTATATAAAATTGAATTGCACATAGGAACCCCAAATAACCCTAATTCGATGGCTATAGTAGAACGATTTCATTCTACTCTCATTGAAATTTACCGTTTAGCAAAATATGATAAAAGCGAACAGGACGCGGCATCTGTCATGACCTATGCTATAATGGCCTATAATAACTCCATTCATAGCGCAACAACGTTTACCCCATTCGAAATGGTTTTTGGTCATACAGACACCGGAAATCTGTTCGATATAGATAGGGAACGAAATCTTATGCAAAAATTGCTTATAGACCACAGGAAACGATTGAAAGTACTATATGAATATGTTAGTGAGAAATTAGTAAATGATAAGGTCAAAGTTAGGGAAAAGAAAGGAGGCGAAATCCCACCAGAAATTAAGGAAGGCGATACGATTTTTATGAAGGACACGAGAATCCGTAAAGCTAAAGAGCTACCTAGATTTGAAAAAGCTAAAGTTATAGGCAAACCAGATAGGAATATAATCCCTGTCCAAGTAAAAAAGCGTAACACCCGAGTAGCACTCAAGAATATCAAACGACCTCCACAGGTGGCGTGTGATATTACTGATGGCCCTGGCGCATCAGGGATGCAGCCTCAACATCCAAAACCTCGAGCGGAGTCCGGGGATAGCTCCAGTCAAGATGGGTACAGCTCTGATGAGGACTAGTTCCTGGAGCATTATTAAGACAATAGATCTAGAATCGATAAGTTTATTATTAGAAGCTAATTTAGAACAGTATAGTAAGTTGAAACAAATTATTGAAAGTAACATAGATACTAGAAGAGAACTGATGGGTTTAGAAGTACAAGTAAATTCTTTTATAGAGCTTTCTAGAGATAGATTATTACAGATTCTGCCAACGGCAAGAACAAAACGAGGTATTCTCAACCCATTAGGATCAGTTGTTAAACTAATTACGGGAAACTTAGATAACGACGATGCAATTAGATTTAATACGGCAATCGATAATATGAAACATAAGGAGATATCAGTAGAAAATAAGGTAACATTACTTCAAAAAGCTCTTGATAAATTAGTAAACGTCTCAAGTGACATTAATTTTAACGTTAAACATTTAGGTTATAAAACTAAACAATTAGAGTCAATTCAAAAAGAAGAGTTTAAACTTTTTAATTTGGTTTCCATAATGAACAGCGTTTACCAGATTCTAAATAACTTTCGGACTATTTATAATATTATTCAGGAAATAGAAACCGCCATAGCTTTTAGTAAACTGTCAACGCTACACCAGTCCGTAATAAATTCAACTGAATTAATTAATGTTCTTTTTGAAATAGAGAAACACGCTACTGTAGTTTATCCAGTTTCAAAAGAAAATTTAGTTAAGATAGAACGTAGTATAGAATTAAAATCGTTTATTAGTAATAATCGCTTAACTTTTGTATTAGATATCCCACTTATTGAAAAGAACACATATATTTATTACAAGATTATCCCTATTCCAATATATAAACCTGAAACCGATAAAACATTCACAATAATTCCCAAATATCCATTCCTCATGATGAATAGATTGCAATTCAAACCCGTAGCTAGATATTGCGAGGAAATAGAGGAAGACAAATACCTCTGCACTGATGATGACGTCGTGCAGCATCCAGCAGCAACCTGTATAGAACAACTGATGCTACTTAAAGATAGCCTAACAAAATGTAACCAGCAGACAATCAAAACTGAAGACACAATTATCCAGAAAATTACATCTGACCACTGGCTCCTCTACACCAGAAGAAGAGCAGTGATAACCGAAACCTGCGGAGATGAAGTCTCCAAACACAACCTAGAAGGAACATTCATACTGACACCAACCAAATACTGCGAAACCCAAATAGATGATATAACCATAAAGGCAACAAGCAATACTACAATAACCAGCTATACATTACCGTCTGTAATATTACCAGAACCACAGCTTCAGATCCAGAGGAACGAGAACGAGGTAGATCTTCGAGGCGTGGACTTCAGCGATGTAAAGGACATCCTCAACAGCGTCAAGTACAATAGTGATAGTGATGATAGTGAAAGCTATGTCATTAGCTATAGAGTCAGTGTGTGGACCATTGCGTTATACGTCGCAGCACTTATTATAGCATTAACATATATCTCCCATAAGCTACATTCTGTATTTTTCAGACGAAATTATCTGAAGCCAACTGTGTCACCTTCAGATAACTTCTCTCTTGAGGAGGGAGGAGTTAAGGGTGCTGCAACGCCCAAATCCTCTCGCGTCAGCGATAATTATCGCATATCAGCATCAACGCAGTAAACACCTTTCTGGGACATGCGTCAATGCTGAAGATGCAGAAATTAGCTATAAATAGTAATATTAATTAATTTTAAGATTAGAATACTTTTGATTGTAAAACTGTACTGTTACTCTGTTGGTTTAAATAAAGATTTTTTTTAACTTAAATCTCTGCCGTTCACTTAATTCGCGCGCTGGTGTGGGACGCGACGTGCGCAGACACACTAGCGGCATCCTACCTCCCGGCCACGAGTAGGCGGGCGGGCGCGGCGGCGGACGCGCGGGAGCAGATCAAAGTCAGTAAGTACAGCTGTCTCGGCGCCCAATACGACTTCATCGCTTTTGGCGTCGAGACACTTGGTCCGTGGGGCCAGGGTGCGCGTGGACTCCACAGGGAGCTCAGCAAGCGCCTGAGGGAGGCAACAGGGGACCCACGCGCGGGCAGTTTTCTCGCGCAAAGGCTTTCTATAGCCATACAGCGTGGGAATGCTGCCTGCGTCATGGGCACCCTACCGAAAGGTCTTAGTTTTATAAATATATTTTAATCTTAGTTTAATTTTTAGTTTTAATTCCATAAATTTGTTATTTGTATATTTTATTTTTGACCCATAATAAATGTACCTTCACTTAGTATTCTGAGTAAAAAACTTATTATTGGTCAGCGCTGTCCGTTCAGTTGACCGCACTGCGGATTATATCTACTCATTGAACTGCGATCCATCTTGCCGTCCTTGCCAGGAATTAACTAGTTTCGAACAAGTCAGATATACAATAAATAAATAAATCATCATCATCATCATCAGCCTATTCTTGTCCACTGCTGGACATCTTCTCCAACTGCACGCCATTGTGAACGATCCTCGGCTACTCTCATCCAGCTCTTGCCAGCCACCCTGCAAAGATCATCGCCCCACCTAGTCTGAGGGCGTCCCACACTACGCTTGCCGATCCGCGGTCTCCACTTAAGAATACGTTTACCCCACCAGTTATCGGTTCTTCGGCTAATATGGCTGATAAATAAATAAATATTAAGGGACAATCTTATTAAAACTCACGTGAAATTGTCAGGAACGGCCGACCATGTTTTGAACTCGTATGTCACTCGTTTGAGTGACAAAGTTGCCGCGCCGCTGGTAGCAGTCCCTGATAAAGAGTTGCATTTGAGTTTGGAACATGTCAGGCCGTTCCTGGCAACTTCACGTGAGTGTAAACCGCTTAATACAAAGATTAAGGGACAATCTTACACAAATCGACCTAGTCCCAAACGAAGTAATGCTTGTAGATACTATGGGTATTAGACGACTATATACATACATAATATATAATTACAGCCATAGCCATGACCCAGGAACAAATATTCGCGTTCATCACACAAATATTTGCCCTGGCCGGGATTCGAACCCGGGACCGCCGGCTCAGTTGGCGGCTGCACTACAAACTCCGCCAGCTGCGACGTCCAACAGTACAATACAGGTAATTCTAGACAACAGTTGGATAATGTGCAAATAATTTTCGTCATAAAGCCCATAGCCATAGTCCGTAGAGCGTACTGATTTTAAAAAGTAAAAATGTGGAGCTTTTCTCAATGTTATTTTTTTTTTTTTAAGTTAATGCTTCCAACTCTTAAATCTGCAAATAATTGTTAATCGATTTTGATTCTTTGTTTGGCAGATCATACTTCAGAGGTGGTCTCATATAAATTTTATCGAAATAGATTTAGCGCTTTTGGGAAAATCAATAAAAAACAAAACGACATGCCCACTATTCTCATTGAAGTCGGTCATTTTATGAAGAGGCCTTATTCTTTTTAAAATTGTTTTTTTTTTCATGTTAATGAAAAATATATTGATAATTTCAACCAACTTTTTAAAGTGAATATAATACTTTTCCCTGAGTTCTGGAAAGGAAAATAGCTATTTCATGCTTTTATTGCGTGCAGTCGAAAATATATAAAAAAAAGTGTTTTCCAAGTGATTTTTCTAAATTTCGAGTAGTTTTTGAATAAAAATCATCAATGACAAATTCAAACTATAGGTTTGAAATATATATTAATAAATCTCAATAATGTTCGATATTACGGTATTTTTGAACGGACAAGGAGCTTTAACCTTATCCAACTGTTGACATATACAACGACCAACAAAATACTCGTACCAAAATATAAACCAAACATTTCCGGCATTCATGCTTACTTTGTTTCTGTAATGTTTTCTGTTGCCTTACGCCAACGCGGAATCCGTACAATATACACAATTATACAGCAACCATCATAAGTTCGTGTGGGAGTCACATCTAGGGTTGCCACCCGTCCCGGTATACGCGGGACATCCCGTGACTGAAACGGACTGAAAGGGTCCGCGCCGATTGTCCCGTTTTCAATCTAGATTATAGATTACTAGCTTTTGCCCGCGACTACGTCCGCGTGGAACTTGGAAGTATGGAAGCAACCTCGTACAACACGATAGATGTCCACCTAATCACCTTAATTAATAAAAGGGATTATTAAAAGCGCCTAAGCAAATGTAAGAGCAATTGTGCTTTTGGTCTAATCATTACATTTCCTACAGGGTCATCAATGTTATCATGAATTACTTGCTCACTTTTCAATCTTTTTAGGGATAATTTCCAGGGTGAAAACTATCCCATGTCCTTCCTCGGATCTTAAACTATATCCATGCAAAATTTCATCAAAATCGATTCAGCGGTTTAAGCGTGAAGAGGTAACAGACAGACAGACACACTTTCGCATTTATAATGTTAGTATGGATAAGCATCGAAACGAACGTTCAATTGTAATTGTGATTTTAAGAGGGCATGATATTTATTACAATACAAGTACGCGTTATTACACACCAAAATACATTTACACAATAAATAAAATACAAACAAGTTAAAAAACGGTAGACAACAGGCGTTCTTATCGGTAAAGAGCGATCTCTTCCAGACAACCGGCGGGTAATATACCACGACGCGGTCGCTCGCTTGTCACTACCCCACGTTCTCTTCAGCTTTTCTTTGCTTTTTCATACACATACTCATACTTATCTATTTTAAAATGTTTTGTAATTTTACACTTTCTTTGCATACTTTTCAGTTTAAACCATTGAAACAAAGATCAAAGCTCAAAGAAAAATTTAAATGAGCTTTGATCTTTGTATCAATGGTTTGATATAAAAATTGTGGTGTGTCCCCATCCCCACATTTAAAAAATTAACCATTCCATGTTTTATTTTACTTTTCAGTTTGTTGGCGGCCAATATAAATTACCCAGTTAAGATGGGTGAATGAGTCCCGCATTTTATAGCCAAATCCCGCAATTTGATTGCTAATCCGCAAATCTGTGAACCAAGGTGACAACCCTAGCGCGCAGTACATGAGCAAATTGACAAAATGTTACCATTTAATACGATCCAATAAGGTCAATGGCTGCTTAACGAAACAATGCCAAATATGGCTTAGTTACTGTGATTAGTCATTGCGGAAAACAATGAAAGTTAATTAGAGGATTTATTTATAGTCGTATGAGATAAATATTGTTTTTTTTTTATTAGGTTATAGAATAATGAACAATAGCAAAGGTGGAAGCCTCCTATTAAGCAAGTAGTTTTACTATTACTTATATACTATGAATAAGGTAGTTTACTAATTCAACCCTAAAAGTCACAAAATAAAAAAAAACCCGGGTTCAAACCTCGGTGCCGTTAAAAATAGTAAAAAAATCTGTTTAATAAAAAAATACAAAATATGTTAAAAAAATATGTATATTTCGTATATTCGACCCGGCAACCCTACGTGTTAGCCCGGAACCGTTGGAGACAGGTTCGAACCCTGCGCAAACCATTAAATGTTTCACTTCATTGTAAACATTTTGTTTACGCTACCCGTCATTACTGCTTCAATCAAAATAATTACTTTCGGTGTAGCACACGTGACTATCGATTCTCAGCAAAATTTGAGGCGATGGTGTCGATCATGAAGTCTGAATCTTTACGTAGATGGCGCCACGATGTCACAAGGGCTTTACGATTCCGAGGCTAACGGCTCAATTTTCCAATACATACAAATAAAGAAAAAAACTGTATTGTATTGTATGGTGGCGCCATGATCGGTAAAAAAAAATATATATACACTTTTTGTACACTATACTTTTTTATACACCTGCCTACCAAATTAATGATATTATTACTACAAAAATAAAAAGTAGATGTAAATTATTTCATTAAATTGGTAGGTAAAGTCGTTAAAACTATTTCAACTTGTACTTACATGTATGAATTCGATATGTTCTCATAACTCGTACTAAACAATGGGAATTGACATTGCTTTGTGTTATCATACAATTAATTATAGTCTAAACGTAACCAATTATCGAAGAGTTACGAGTTTGCTTATTTAACTTATGAGAATATTATTTAAATACGAGATATCTGTTACCATTACAAACTATTGAACATATCGGCTGATACAAGTATAGTATAACAAGCGTCGGTCCGTTCCAGGGATAGTGGCGCTACAAACAGCTTTCATTTGGCAATAATGTGCATACGTCATATTATATTTGTCGGTTTGTGCGCTAATTTTCACAAAATCATTTTTTCATAGCAGCGAATTTTCACATCGCGTTTTTTCATGATCGCCAATTTCTTTCTTCATGTAGCGATCTTTCACGAAGCGTTTTATAATGTTCGCGTTTATTTTTTTCGCTAATTTTACCAGTAAACTATTTTATAATTCGCAAATATTATCAGTATAATATAGAGTATTTATAGTGCGGTTTAATAGATATTTTACTCGAAAACATAACTCTAACAAATCATTATCGCTCGTGTCACATTATTTACACATTAATAGGTGCTATAGGTAGGTTAGGTTCGTTAGGTATCTTCAGATGCCCGAAGGGCAGACCGCCCAGAAATAGAAGCCCCACGAAGTGGGGCTCGTCGACATAAGGCGTATGTTGCTTAATACTGCTGAAAATATATGCGATTGCGACCGAAAAAATAATCTATTGGTAAAATAAGCGAAAAAAATAAACGCGAATATTTTAAAACGCTTCATGAAAAACCGCTACATGAAGAAAGACGAATAATAAAATTGGCGATCATGAAAAACGCGATGTGAAAATTCGCTACTATGAAAAAACGATTTTGTGAAAATTATCGAACAAATCTATTCGTCACTAGCGATTTGTCAACGATTTGTCATTAACCAAATTAAAAAAATGTTTACCGGAATGCCACTCAACCCTTCGTTCTTCAAAATAAATACTGAACACAATTGAAAAAAAAAAATGCAATATTCATCACTGTAGATAGTTTTGGTTTTATTATACACAACAAAAATTACTTGAAATTCTGCGGATTATTTACCTCTGTTTCTTCTTTGTTTACATCAGTGACATTCACTGACTTTCAACGTCAGTTGCCACGGTACAAGTTTTAATTAAACCAATTTCGGTATGTACAGTCGAGTTCATGTACATCTACACACTTACGAGAACAAAAATATCTGAACACGACCCTATTGTCTGGAGCATAAAATCGTTTTCAGATATTTTTGTTCTCGTAAGTGTGTAGATGTAAATGAACTCGACTGTACAGGGGAAAGTTGGACATCCTAGGATGGTTATAGAATACTTTATACCCCAAACACGGTAAAAAAAAATACAGAGACCAAGTGGGTACCTTCTGGTCGAATATAAGTTAGTAGAAAAAGTTATCGCATCTCTCAGAATAGTGTCAAAGCGATCGTTATTCTTAGTCCACGCGTGGGCCGTCTGACCCGATAGCCGCGTGCGTGAATCACAAATTGTAAGAGAAAGTATAATCGTTTATTATACAGGGCGGGTCACAGCAGGTATCTTCCTGTGGAGTATCCATTACGGTTTTATGGACTTCACCCTTAGCGTAACTGACACATGCGAATTATTTCGCGAGATATTTATCTATCTCTTTCTGTGTAGTAATGTGAGAGAGTGACGGGTAGCGCTATGTCGCGCGAAGCATAGTTGTGCTAGACGAGCTGAAAAGTTACAAGTGTAGTGTCCTTTTATATAGGAATACATCTTTTTTTCTTGAAGTCCTGATGTGCGATTTTTAAAGGCATTTAATAGCTACTGCCGGCTAAATTTTGACATTATCACACTAACATTATAAAGGCGAAAGTTTGTGAGTGTGTTTGTGTGTAAGTATGTTTGTTACTTCTTCACGCTCATACCGGCTGGAATAATTTTGATAAATTTTGGTATGAAGGTAGCTGACACCCTGGATTAACAGATAACGTCGGAGATAGTGCAATACCGCGTAAACGCACTTTGCACTATCCCCGACGATAGGAAACTTTTTATCCCGAAAAATTTCGTGTTCCCGTGGGATGAGTGGCGCAGCTATATATATATTTTCTCGCAAATCGGGTGCCATATACTACGCTTGTTATATGTTTTAAAATTTGCTTCCCAAATACGATATCCAAGATACAAGAGGTGCGCCAACATTCCTTAATTTAATTTACAGAAGTTGGTCCGTCGGTTTAGAGACTTAGTAATTAATATTAAAGTTCGGAGTTGGGCATTGACGGATCGCTAAGTAACTTGCACCATTGCGCTGCGGATAAACATCCATTATTGTATCTTAAATATTATCCATACTTAATATTATAAATGCGAAAGTGTGTCTGTCTGTCTGTTACCTCTTCACGCTTAAACCGCTGAATCGATTTTGATGAAATTTGGCATGGAGATACTTTAAGATCCGAGGAAGGACATAGGATAGTTTTCATCCTGGAAATTATCCCTAAAAAGATTGAAAAGTGAGTAAGAAGTGAGGCCCGAGGGATGCATTTCCTAGACGCCTGTGTTATTTCTGGCATTATCAAGCCCTGTAGAGTAAGTAATTCATGATGACATTGATGACCCTGTAGAAAATGTAACGATTAGACCAAAAGGACAATTGCTCTTACATTTGCTTAGGCGCTTTGGTGGATATCTATCGTGTTGTACGAGGTTGCTTCCATACTTCCAAATTCCACGCGGACGTAGTCGCGGGCAAAAACTAGTAGGGATATATTTTGAAAAATAATAGAATCACCTTTAAAAGAAAAAAAATACTTTACTGGCTTCGACCAAGTATACGCCTAGAACGAGACTTCATACAACAGATTTGCGAAATATGTAGCCGTGTTTGGTTTAATGTGTGCGTGTCTACGAACCAATCATAGAGACGTGTTGTAAAACGTCAGTATTTGTCAAGGATTTGTCATCAACCAAATTCAAAACATTGTTTACCGGAATCCTGCTTAATCATTCGTTCTTCTTGCGAAATAAATTCTGATCCTATTGAAAAAAACTTGACTTTCAGCATTGTAAGCTCTTAGCCAAAATTATCGGCTGTATTATGCAAAAAATACTTGAAATTTGCGGAATATTTAGTCCTGTTTCCTCTTTGTTGACATCAGTGACATTCACTGACTTCAACGTCAGTTACCAAAAATTAATCTTTGCCAGTAATATAAATTAGTAGCACTAAAAATCCTCAATATGGCGCCGGCTGAAAAATACCCTGTTAGGCGATAAACTAATTGTTTAGCAAAACTGCCAATGCGTGATCGAAGTAACAGTAATGTCTATTCAAAAACAATAAATAATAAAAATTGTATGGAAAATGGTGACAAAGAAAAACTACAGTTTCGCAGCAAGCCGCCATCTTTGTACGTTGATTATGTACACCAGCAGTACGCCAAATTCACGGCTTTCAGACCGCTTTTGACCGAACCAAATTGAATTAGTCGTTCCCATTCGCTCATCGAATGAATGGACTGAATGTATGAACGAGCAGCGAACGATTGGAATCACATTTAGGATATTGCGAGTTTTAGTTTTATTTATGGATATTCATTTTTCATAAGTACGTGGAATTGTTGGCTTTGTTGTAAGTTGTGAGATTGATTAACGAAAATTCACACTGTTGATCTATTTGTTTAGAATAGCTCTTTCGAATTGGCTTAAAAAATAATAATATTACAAAAAGACTGTGCCTTAATATTTAGTTAAAATATTTTTTATCAAAGCTACTTATTAACGTATTGTATATTGACTGGAAAAGATCCCTCACAGGTTAAGGTCACCTTCATAATGTTACCAAATCAATGCGCAATAAAGTATCGATATCACATATTACTTAAAACAAATTAATGGCACATACATTTTGTTTGAAATGTGAGAATATTCTACTTAGGGCCGATTGTTCAATCACCAGAAAAAACATATCTGTCAGATAAATGTTGGCTGTCACTTTTCTTTTATATGACGGGAGAAAAGGATAGCAATAATTTTAACTGGCAGATAAATTTATCTGGTGATTGAACAATCGGCCCTTACACGGAATAATATAATGCATCTTGGCATTTTTTTGTCATGGTTTCTCTGTTCAAAAATTCAAAATGCCAAGTTCGTATTCTACTATTCTTCTCGCTCAGCTCCACATAAGCATTCAGTATAGGTACCCTATGCACATAACATAAGCAATATTTAAATTAGCAGAACGGCGCGGGTCACACAAAGTTTGAATTTCGAACTTCCAACTAGCCCTTCTGCAGCGAATTTCCAAGAGCGGGCCACAGATTAAATACAAAAAGCCTTGCACAACTGCCAACCTAATAACACGGTGTCGCGCGGCGTAAGTGCCGTAACGAAGTTTCTCAAAGTTGGTAGTACGCGATGCACGTACTAATTTGTGCCAGTGTGTCGTGTGGATTAATTAGGATTTATTTTTATGTATTTATTCAGTAAACATGCGCCGTACTCTGCGTCGTCTTGGTTTTTTTTATAGCTTGTGTTTATTAGATTAAGTGATTACGTTGGGTTCAACGATTGTTCATTTAAATATGAAAAGAAGATGCAAATTACAAATATTTATGGAGATAAAAACGGAACAAAAAGAAATATTTTATTTAACATTGCATTCTCTTTTTTTGGCATTTATATCAAATGGGAAGTTCTATCTTGTCACGTTTTCAAGTGATGCAGTCTAGAGACAAATCATAACCAAAAATAAAACTAAGACAACATCCATAAGTATTTGTACTATGTAAAATTCAACTGCTATTTCGGCGTAAATCCTTTTACAGGTTATACCTATAATTCAGACGGCAAGTTTTATATAGTTCTAGTGTAGGGTTGCCATACGTCCCGGTACGCCGGGACATGTCCCGGTTTGAAGCATGGTGTCCCGGCGTACCGGCCGATAAGCAAATTGTCCCGGTTTAAAAAATTCATAGTTATTTAACAAAGGACTGGACTTGGTAAAGAGTAATATACCTATAATAAACGCGACTAACTAGCTAGGCTAATCGTACGTGGATAGAACCAGGGACGTATTTACCCGGGGCGCTAAAGTAAGTCTTGGTCGAAAACACGCGCCGAAAAAGTTCGCGCTCGCTACGCTCGCGTTTTTTTCTGATTGTGTTACTTGCTATAACTAAGTGCGTGATAGACACAAACACAACTACCATTATCCATTATAAAAAAAGTTAAATATTTCCTTGACTTTTTGGGGCGGCGAAACTTATAGGCCTGGGGCGCTAAATTTCAAAATACGTCCCTGGATAGAACGACGCACGTTTCACGAATTACATTACAAAAATAGGTAACTTTTAAAGGTTTAGTTCTTCGCTAAACACAAAACAACTGTTAACACAGCCATTCAATGCCAGCGAGCCGCCAGTCGGGTTTTCTGTTCGTTAATGTTTTTCGCTACAAAGGTGAAAAAGCATGTTATAGGCTACGAGCGCAGCGTGTTGCATGCGCTGCTGCGGCTGTGTTAATTCTGATATAATTAAAAAAAATCCTTTTCAAACAGTATCATATTCGAAGAACTCGGTAGCGTTAAGTTTGCACCTCGTTTGTATGTGGCGCGATACATTTCAGGTGCAAACTTAACTTGACCAGGTCAATAAGATGGGATAGGTAGATAAAAATTTGGTCGGAACCCTCGGTGCGCGAGTCAAACTCGCACTTGGCCAGTTTTTCTTAAAATGTCCCGGTCTGAGCCCCCACACTTATGGCAACCCTATTCTAGTGACGTTTCGAAACCAGAGGTTATAAATCTTCAAAGTCTAACTTAAAAAGTACATCTTCATAGTAGTTTTCATGGCAGTTACGTCTTTTTGAGACAATAGTAAGAAACCCATTTGAAGGTTGACGTTTGACACGGCGACTTTTATGGCGCGAACTCTTTTATAGTTCTGTTGCTGATGTCACTTCAATTCTTTTACTATTTTGGGCATGGGTAACAATATAAACGGCTTAGTTTGTAGTCATAGAAAGGAATTCAAGGAGGTCAGACAAAACTAATAAGTTCTCCGAACGGATAAATAAATCATAAACTTAGTAGCTTAAAATCTCATTACGCCTGAAAGTACAATATTAATATTTAACGCAGTTATTACGTTATTTATTAGTTATTAGACATAATATTTTTTAGAGTTCCGTACCCAAACGGTAAAAACGGGACTGTATTACTAAGACTCCGCTGTCCGTCTGTCTGTCTGTCTGTCCGTTTGTCACCAGGCTGTATCTCATGAACCGTGATAGTTAGACAGTTAAATTTTCACAGATGATGTATTTCTGTTGCCGCTATAACAACAATGACAATATTTTTTAAGGGGCCTCCCAAACAACAAACGTGATCGGTTGCATTAATTTTTTGCACCTCATTTGTGTCCGGCGCCATACATACCAGCCCGTCTAGCACAACTATGTGACATAGCATCACCCATCACTCTCTTACGATACTGTATAGAAAGGGATAGGTAGTTTATCTCGCGCGAGAAAGAGTCGCGCGTCAAAGTTGTGCTAGAGGTGCAGGTGCAAACTTACTTCTTCCTCGGTGCGCGAGTCAGACTCGTACTAGACCGTTATTTTTTTTGTATAGTAACACTTTCAATTCGGACTAGTCAACTTTTCCAAGAAAAATATCCGCGATAGAATTTATAAAACATTCAGGCAAAACATTTCTAAAGAATCAAACGGTCTTAAATACTTAAAATTGACTTAAGAATTACCTAACAAATAGAAAGTTCTCCAAATTAAACTCGACGGGAACAATATTCCGGATTCTTTGTTCCATTGAGGCTTGGACTTGGGCGTTCGCGAACTCACCAAAAATACCGTCAATCAGAATAACTTTTGCTTTCGGAAGTTAAAATATTATCATAAATTGTCGTTGAGCTGCTCTATGGGTAGAGTTTGGCGGTAAACGCCTACGGAAGGAACTTTGAGAGCGGGTTGAAAAAACGACCATGCAATTTTTTTTTCTTTTATTTAAGGAGCTTAGATAATTTATGGATAATTTTGACGTACATGTCCAGCAGGCCTGATACAATACTTATTTAGTGTTTTTTTTTTTATTTATTTGTGTTAATGAAAAAAATACAGTGATCATACAGAGCAATTCTAATGCAGTCTGTGCCTCTGTGGCTGACCAGAGGTGTAAGTAGCGGTTTTATAAAAAATAAATTAAATAAACGAATGTTTTCTTAAAATTGTTTTTTAGGCTCATCTTTACATCACAGGAGAGTGAGTGTCCCAGTATATTGTATGTTCATCGAAATTTGAATGGAAATACAGGAAGAAACCTGGCATGGAAATTTTGGGGAACTTTTTATTCTTGTTTCTTGTACGAGGTTCAAATGTACACGGATTCTAAGATGAGTCGAAATAATCAATATCCTGAAAAAGAAACTTGTTTTTTTATCGCTCTTCAGCAGGGTACCTATAGGTACTTATTGTTGTTGATTTCCCATGCTAACCCAGTGGTACAGAGAGTCTTCATGAGCCGTCGCCATCCGCTAGTTACTTATAGTGAGAATAAAATACGAGTATGGTCAAATGTGGTAAAAGGTGATTTACGCGCAGCGGCCATTTTGCTGTGGCTTACTGGGCTGAGTTATGGCGTGTGGGTGTTTACCGTTGTCGATGCCAATATAAGGTTAAATACCCTAGGCACTCTTGACCAAGTTTAAAGTTAAACTATAATAGGTATTATAAAATTGTATTTAAATCAGTTTTCTATGGATAGGGGTCATTATGTCAGGAAAAATCTTAACAGCGCTATTAGAGATTTGCCGTTCTCGAAAACGTTTCCTGATTTGTTTGGAGAGAGAACGTTCTCGAGAACATTTCCCATACAAAATGAGGAAAGTCTCCGGACATTTTCGAGAACGACACATACGGATACAGCAGCGTGTAACATTCGTACAGCGCCATCTGGTGGCTTTTTTTGTCCTCTCATGACGCCTAAACGTTTGGACGGATTTTTACAACACGGTTACAATATCTGTGGACCTCCCTGGAATGTGAAGCCCCTCCCCCTACCCTTGTACCTACCCGCGCTCGCCCCGTCGCGTCGCGCACCGTACCAGAGCGCCGACGTGACGTCATCGACGCCAGGTCCACAGATATTGTAACCGGGTTGTACCAATTTTGGCACAGGGATAGCTGGACATCCAAAGACGTTTATATGATACTTTATACCTGTCTATGGTAAAGAAAATAAATACGGGGACAAAGTTGGGAGCAACTTCTAGTTTACTATAAGTTTGGACCACGGTCTATGAGCATCTGTCACTCACACTCGCATTTTGTCAAAACGTGACGGTTACTTTGTCACTTATTTATCGCGTGATAAAAGCAACCATCATATGCCCGCTGGTATCAATACAGATGAGGTCAAAACTTATAGGAATGGAAATTCTATCAGGCAGACAACTAGTGTTCTAGTAATGTCTTTCATTCAGACAGCTAATAGTATTTCCAATTGGAGAAAGAAAATCAGGCTTATCGGTAATAGGCTTACTGTAGTGGGTGTAATCGCCGACCAATCAGCGCTTCCCACGGCACAGATAATCCGCTTTAGTATGACGTGTAAAAGGGAGGAGCGGAAACTTCATAAAAGAAAAGAAAGAAATACATTTATTCGTGACGTGACCATAATACATAATTACGTAAAGGGTGTAAAAACAAAAGAATAGGGAACTATAATATCATTATGGCTGTGCGGTGTGCCACGAAAAGGTCCCACCTCAGCAAAAAGAGCGTACTCCCACCTGAAAGGCAGGCAACGCACTTGTGACTCTGGTTCTGGTATTGCAGACGGTAATCGCTATTCATCAGTCGATCTGTTTGCTCGTTTGCATCCTATGATATGAAAAAAAACTGTAGTAATATACCCAGAAGTGTTCACTGAAAGACGTTAAATTGATGGCGCTACTGAGGCTGAAAGTAGTCCCGTTACTTAGCAACAGTTTGTTACTACATTTTTAGTAAAACTTTATTATGCGTTTTTATCTGTATTAAGGAACTACGAGTAAGTAGGAATACTCTGGTTCTGGTCACCTAAAATATTAAAATGTTCAATTCGACACAGTTCACTCCCTCTAAAACTTGGAATTTTTTCATACAGTCTTGCTACTCTAGCGCTCTTGCGGACGACATTGGAACTTTTATTATTGCTTACCGCTGTCACTTTTCAAATATTCTCTTATGAAAGATTCCGCTCCTCCCTTTTACGCTCCATACGCTTTAAGTACTTTGACAGGTAGCCAAGCGCGAGTTGCCATAGAGGATTGTTTTTTTTTTGTTTTATAATAAAAGGCAAAGGTCCTTTAAGTTCTCTTTTATTATTTGAGATCGAGTTGACTTCCATCGCGATGGTAGAGAAAGGAAGTGAAAAATGTAATAAACACAATGGATTGCATTTGATTATTAGACTGAATTGTTTTTATAAGGAAATAATGAGGTTACTTTTGGACCTCCAAAGTTACACACCGTAAATTAATTTTGATTATATATCAATCTTGCTTTGCGTTTCGATCGATCACATCCAAATAATCAAAAATCTTCTAAGAATGTACTACTACTACTACTTAATGGCTCAGCGACCCAAAGCGGGTCCCAAAACTTGATTGATGATTAGTTGATTAATGATTATAAACTTATATATGCAGTTGGGGGGGGAAGCCAGGGCATGGTCTTGGTGGGAATCGCTGTAAGTGAGAACAGCATTGCCTACAAAATGCCAAGAAACCATCTGCTGTGTTAGTGGCGGAACACCGTATTTAAGCAGAGCCCTGGCCAGTCCGAGTCACCTCACGTCCCCGTCGTCCCTCCTGGGAACTGCTGCAACCGCGCAACCATGCGGCCGCCACCTCGACGTGCAGCTGAGCTGAGGGTGCAGGGCGAAAGGCGAATCTTCTGCGCCTCAAAACAGAATCAACCTCACTAGGGAGGATACCCGAACAAAACCGAGCACGCCCACAGGCTCCAAGGTGGCAGCCCCGCCAGTGGGCTAGGGTATAGTGGGCTAATCACTCGCTTACCTGAACCCCAAACAGATTTTTGAAACTGATATAGTACGAAACCGGACCGATCACACTACGACAACCTTTGGCATGAAAACACGGACACGAATTGCTTGTTGGAACGTGCGAACACTGAGCGAGGATAGCCGACTAGCCCAAGCAGAAGCAGAAATGCTACGATACAAGCTGCAAATAATCGGTCTCAGTGAAGTGCGCAGAAATGGATTCGGGGAACTGAGAACGTCCAGGGGCCTTACGTTTCTTTACTCCGGGAAGGAAGATGAAGAGGACGTGCGTGAAAACGGCGTAGGATTCCTCCTTTCTGACGCTGCGAAGAAGAGCCTGCTGGACTGGAAACCCATCTCAGAGCGAATCATTACAGCCCGGTTTAACAGCAAAGCCCGCAAGATAACCGTCGTTCAGTGCTACGCGCCCACAAATCTGGCATCAGAGGAAGACAAGGATGATTTCTATAGTGCACTCAACCTGACCCTAAAGAACATCCGCAAGCAGGATATAGTTATCGTCATGGGGGACCTGAATGCCAAGGTCGGCACGGACAACGACGGTTGTCAAAGACACATGGGCACACACGGGCTTGGAGTCCGGAACGAGAACGGAGAGAGATTTTTGGAGTTCTGCCAGGACAACGACCTTACCATCGGAGGCACTTTATTCATACATGGAGACCACCACAAGTACACATGGACCTCACCCGATGGAGTCACCAAGAACCAAATCGACCACCTTGCTATCAGCTCCAAATGGCGCTCATCACTGCTCGACGTCCGCAACCGTCGAGGCGCGGATATCGACAGTGACCACCACCTAGTCGTAGCTGAGGTGCGGCTCAAAGTAGCTGTAGCTCGAGCATCCAGTGCGACCACCAGGATATGCAAACGATTTGAGGTCAACAAACTGCAGGATCCAGACGTAGGCAACGCCTTTAGACTCGAGTTGCGAAATCGTTTCTCCGCACTCGAAATGGACTCTACCAATTCTGTTGACGCGGAGTGGAACCACATCAAAATGGCCTATACAGAGACCAGCTCCGTCGTCCTTGGACACAAGTCATCCACACGTGAAGACTGGATGTCACAGACAACGTGGAACCTCATTGAAGAAAGGCGCCAGCTCCATCTTCAACTCCTTGCACCCAGTGACGTGGCAGTGCGCGAAGACCGGAAGCTGCAATACAGACAGATTCGCAGAAAAATCTACCGCAGCACCCGTCATGACCGTCGAGTATGGGCTGATAGTGTTGCGGATTGCGCCCAACGCGCTGCCAACTCCGGCAATCTCAGGGAGATGTACAAGGCGACGAAGGTCTTGGCCGGAAACCGGAACCAGAGGAAGAAGAAGCCCTTGAAAGACAAGAGAGGCCAGCTGATTGTGACATCGGAGGGACAGCTTCAGCGCTGGCGGGAGCACTTTGAGGAGATCTTCCGAGTCCCCAACGACCCCGTTGCTACGGCTACAACTGCTGCCAACTTGCCCGCACAAAGCCTGGACATTGATGTGTCTCCCCCTACAGGAGAAGAAGTAGTGAAGGCCATCAAATCATTGAAGAACGGGAAAGCCCCAGGAGTCGACCTCATCGCAGCGGAAATGCTAAAAGCTGACATCCCCACCGCTGCGAACGCGCTGACGCCCCTTTTGAGGAACATCTGGTCAGCCGAAGAGCTGCCCGACGACTGGAACAAAGGCCTTCTTATCACCGTACCCAAAAAAGGAGACCTCAGTGAATGTGGCAATTGGAGAGGCATCACCTTGCTCTCGATTCCTTCTAGGGTGCTCTGCAGGATCATCCTAGATAGGCTGTCGGGGGCCGTTGAACCTCTTCTTCGCAGAGAGCAAGCTGGCTTCCGACCCAATCGATCGTGCACGGACCAGATCAACACCTTGCGCATAATTCTCGAACAGGCATCAGAATGGCAGAGGGAAATGTACCTGACCTTTGTGGACTTCGAAAAAGCTTTCGACACGCTGAGATGGAGCTGTATCTGGGATCGGCTACGTGAAATTGGAGTCCCCGAGAAGATCATTAACATAATTAAGGCCATCTACGGGATGTATTCTTGTAGAGTAACTCACGACGGCCTCGTCTCGGAAGACATACCGGTCCATGCGGGTGTACGCCAGGGGTGCCTTCTTTCACCTCTCCTTTTCCTTGTCGTCCTGGATGGCATCATGAATAACACCACCAACAGCAAGCGCCGCGGCATAGAGTGGGGACTGTCCAACGTCTTGGAAGATTTGGACTATGCCGATGACCTATGCCTATTGAGCCACACGCGCGCAGACATGCAAGCCAAACTGGACGACCTACGACGAGAGGCTCTGGAGACGGGACTTAAAATTAACACCCGGAAGACCCAGGAAATGAGGTGCGGAGCGACAAGCTCTTTGCCGTTGCTCATCGGCACAGAGGGGGTGGAGAGAGTCCACAAATTTACTTACCTCGGTAGTGTAGTGTCGGAAACAGGAGGGACCGAAGAGGACACCGCTTCGAGAATCGCCAAGGGGAAGGCAACCTTCGCACAGCTCCGTCCTGTCTGGCAATCGCGGAAACTGACTAGGAGAGTTAAGCTCAAGATATTCCGGTCCAACGTGAAAACCGTGTTGCTGTACGGATGTGAGACGTGGAAGGTCACTAAAGACATCACGCACCGGTTCCAGGTCTTCATCAACCGCTGTCTTCGCCGAATTCTCGGTGTATACTGGCCCGAGAAAATCTCCAACGTAGACCTGTGGGAACGCTGTGGTGAGACTCCGATCGACCAGCAAATCAAACGCCGCAAGTGGAACTGGATCGGCCACACGCTCCGAATGGACCCTGATCACATTCCAAGGCAAGCCCTAGACTGGAATCCCCAAGGAAAGCGGAAACGTGGTCGCCCTAAACAAACCTGGCGGCGGACGATCACTGCAGAAGCGAAGGCGATAGGAATGACCTGGAGCGAAGTGAAGCGCGAAGCCCAAGACCGTTCGGGATGGCGACGTACTGTGGACGCCCTCTGCCCCATCCAGGGGACATAGGACATTAAGTCAAGTCAAGATTGCATTTCATGGTGGGTACAAGTTGACGGATGGCTTTTGTGGCTGGTCGCTAGTATCCATATCAATATCCATTTATTCAGTATTAGTCATACATTGTCAACAAATGTAATTATTCAGCAATAGTAATTTTATTTAACAAGTAAAGTATATAAATTCATATTAAAGTTAGGGATAAGGTACAATGAATGAGATATAAGTTATTAAGTAAACTTTATTAACTGAATAGCAGGCCTTCCGAAGTAGCATTAATTTTAATAATTGGGAGTTAAGACCCGTAATGGTCTTTATACCTTTAATGTCACATGGAAGTTTATTAAAAATGTTGACTCCAATTATATGCGTAAAAAAAATAGGAAAATAAAAAAAAACACTGGCAGCATCAAAAGAAAAACCTCAAACACGGTTCTTAAAAAAAAAACTTTAAATAAAGTTCCTAACACGTCTTCATCCAGTAATTACGAGGAGCTACGTTATTTTCTTTTTTCTATTCCCCGACATTTCCCGCCATATTGAATTCTCTTTGAAAAGAAGTATTAAGACTGGCAATTAATTATTGCTAGTGATGTTGTTCAAATTAATTGTCTCCAATTTTGTGAATTAAATCAAGACTGAGGAGTCAGAAGGCAAAGAAATGAACCAATTTATTTGATTATTAGACTGAATTGTTTTTATAAGGAAATAATGAG
Source organism: Apotomis capreana (assembly GCA_947623375.1). NCBI lineage: Eukaryota > Metazoa > Arthropoda > Insecta > Lepidoptera > Tortricidae > Apotomis > Apotomis capreana. The sequence continues at coordinate 2,219,811 of OX392522.1, forward strand.
GTTACTTTTGGACCTCCAAAGTTACACACCGTAAATTAATTTTGATTATATATCAATCTTGCTTTGCGTTTCGATCGATCACATCCAAATAATCAAAAATCTTCTAAGAATGTACTACTACTACTACTTAATGGCTCAGCGACCCAAAGCGGGTCCCAAAACTTGATTGATGATTAGTTGATTAATGATTATAAACTTATATATGCAGTTGGTAAACTAACCGCCACCAAAGCAATGTTTGTCCCTCTATGAAGTTTATCTTTTCGTTAGAGAAATACACCGGAACCCTCGGTGTCCGAGACCGACGCGCTTAACCGGCTTTTTTTAAAATGGACCACAGAAGTCGCCATCTTACGAGCGCATCCTTCTTAGAGTTGTGTCGTTCTAGTTCTCTTTAATATAGAAAAATATCCACGTTATTCATACAAAATTAAAACATACTGTGAAACATGAAACCTCCTTTTTTGAAGTCGGTTAAAAACAGTGAAGGTTTTCCAAAACGAAACTGCCACCAACTTGGCAAAATTACTTCTCAGTTATAAACTTAACTGCACTAATGTTTAAGTGCTCAAAGGAGTTTGCTCTACGCTTGTTACTTCTTAATGAGAGCGCTAATTACTTAATGCATGATTAGAGTAGCTGCAACACGCCTACGCTGACATTATTATGGTTATATAAGATCCCACTTCTGATATTGGATGTCCTTTGTTCTATTCAATTATCTGAGATATCTGGCCGGTAATTGCAATACATATGTAATCACTACGTCAAAATCTGTATGTATGTATGTAAACACTATTGAGGGAGAATATGATGCAAGCGTCCATGGGTGGCGGTAACTGCTTATATCAGGCGGGCCACTGGCTTGTTTGTCACCGTCGTAGTATAAAAAAAATTGGGCAAGTGCGAGCCCGACTCGCGCATGAAGGGTTCCGTACCTATACATATAAGTATATAATCTATAACAAGTTTGTTGTATGGGAGCCCCCCTTAAATATTTATTATATTTTATTTTTAGTATTTGTTGTTATAGCGGCAATAGAAATACATCATCTGTGAAAATTTCAACTGTCTAGCTATCACCGTTGTTGAGATACAGCCTGGTGACAGACGGACGGACGGACAGCGAAGTCTCAGTAATAGGGTCCCGTTTTTACCCTTTGGGTACGGAACCCTAAAAAAGAAGTTGAATGACAGACGAATAACACATACACAGTTTTCACAGTTTTGTAATATATATTATATCAATTAACGTATAAGAATGATTGTTTTTGCAAACAACGGATGTTATTATATATACTTATATTCTGTTTTGTGTACCTACCCGTGTCTAAAGATACTAATCACGATCAACATACTTTTACCTAAATTCTTATAACAAATACGTCTTCATACAAAAGATTTGCGAAGGATGAAGCCGGTTTTGGTTTTATGTGTGCGTGTCTACGAACCAATCATAGAGATTTGTTTGTGATATCGACGTTGTGACGGTTGCGTACGGACGAAACTGAGCCCGTGACAGACCGTGATGGCTCACTTAAACTGGCTACATTAAAGCGCTGACTACGTTTCTCGGTGGCTTTATTCTAAACTGAATGATATTTGTGACTATTTTGTTTACGCACATGATTAATTCGTAATATTTTACACCGACTTACCTATCTATTGAGGAAAAAACAAATTAACACTATTATGACAATTCTAAGAATGTATTTGCAAACATTATCTTTGTGATTGTAATATTTCCTTTTGATTGTTTCAGGTATGGCTCCATTCCAGTTTTGAACAAAAGGAAACATCGAAGGTGGATCTAGTGTTTTTAAAGTTGGTTGAGCGTTGGGGGGTTTACACACGTAAGCAACAATCTTAGACAGGAGAAACGCATAGTCTTGTCGATATGGACCCACCTCGTATAGCACAACTTTGTTGCGCGACATAGCGTCACCCGTCACTCTCTCACATTACTGCATAGAGAGAGGATCTAGTGTTTGTGAAGTAGAGTGTTGAAAATGTGGTATTTCCACATAAAAATATGAATCGATAAAAAGATTCTATACAAATATTTAGAGTGTTAGGGGTTAACACTGCACATCGGCGTTAGTCTTAGCCAGGAGAAACGCATAGCCTTGTCGATATAGACTTATAGACCCAACCCGTCTAGCACAACTTTGTCACGCGACATAGCGTCACCCGTCACTCTCTTACCGTACTCCATAGAGAGAGATAGGTAGTATTTCTCGCGCGGGAAACAGTTGCGTGTCACGGTCAAGTGATGCACCTCTAGTACATCTGCGACACGCGACTCTTTCGTGAGATATACAACCGATCTCTTTCGTCGCTGTAGTGACAGAGTGACGGCGATATATAAGCTAAAATATGGCATTTTCTACGTTTTTAACCCTATATCTCCACCATTTTGAACAGACGAAACGGTTGTTAGAAATGCGACTTATAGACGAGAATGTCCGGAATTCGGACATAGGAAGAAACTTTTGGCCAAGCTGATAGGGAAAGGCTTCGCTCGGTGAATAAAGTGCAATGACGTCTTCTCGAATATTTAAACAGAAGTATTTTCACATCTGATATCACGATGTCTATTCCGGTACACGAATCGCAACGATCTGTGAATCAATCTGAGTTATATTTACGTTTTAGTTTCGGTTCTGATCAAAGATTCGAAAGTGCTTGTTGGTAGGGCTTTAATAAAGAATATTTCGACTTTCATCGTAAATATGTCATCCCTTCGGGGTTTTCGGGCCACGACTGATTTGACGCCTACTGTCAGGCTAGTTCGCGTTTAGTCTAAATCATTTGAGCACCAAATTCCCCGGGATATGCTCATCACCGAATATATTGGTCTCGTCCAGTTAAGGAGACCTGGCCCTTGACACGGTGAAATAGTAATTTTACGATTTCATAAAGTGAAATATTATAGCTACGCTACTTTCCTTTAAAATAATAACAAAACAAATTGAAGATAATTCATTAAACGGAGATAAGATAAATATTGGAAATATCGTTTATCAGGGGAAACTCGGCGTAAATCATCCGCTCTCATTTTCTGGCCCTCATTCCTTGTTAGGGTTGCCAGGTGTCCAGTCCTCCTTTTCTTTTTTATAAGTTTATTTATTTTTCCTCTAATAGACATGTCCGACATTTCAGCCGTTTACTGGCCAAATGCGTAGAAATGCGATTTAGCAATAATGCATTAAAATAAAAAATTAAAATGTCACTAAAAATTCGAAGTGAATATGAGTAATTTTCAAAAAACATGACATAGTTAAAGGCTTAATAAAAACAAAATTACGATCGCTTCTTTTTTGTTACGAAAGTTACTCATACAAAATATATGGGTAACTATCTTAACACAAAGGAATAAATTAGTTTTGTTTTAATTAAGGCAAGGGCCTTAATTAAAACAAAACTAATGAACATGTATTTTGAACTATGGAACAGGGAATTATGTACATGTATTTTGAAAAGGACTGAACTTATCTCATTTGTAATCAGGTAATTATTATTCTTTCCATTCTTGTCATTGAAATAAATCTTAAAGAAATGTGGTCAAATGTTGGATCTGATTCCTAAATACTACAACGACTGATTACATTTCAACTATTTTGCTTTTATGCACAGATGGTACTGGTGTTACTTTTACGTCAATACTATAAAGCAAAACAGAGGATCATGATTTTGCCTTCCGCGCGAGAGGTGTTGCGGCTAGTCCTTTATAAAAATTCCCAGCTGGCAACCCTTCCTGACTCATTATCATTAGCCTCGGTAATGTCTTCAGGAATCCTCTTATTAACATTTACGCTCCACAGCGCTGTGTGTATAAATTTATTTATTTATTTATCTTTCTTTATATGGAGTGGAGGGTCTGTTTGCAGCTCACTAATAGTTGAAGGAAGGAATCACATGTGGTGAAACTTAAATGTTAGTATCTAGTACACAATCTGGCGAGTGACAACCCTATTCCCGACTCATTAGCGCCCGGGTAATGTCTTCAGGAATCTTCTTATTAACGTTAACGCTACGCAGCGCTTTGTGGAGTGGAGGGTCTGTTTGCAGCTCACTAACAGTTGAAGGAAGGAATTGTGAAACTTCAATGTTGGTCTCTAATCTAGTACACAATCTGGCGAGTGACAACCCTATTCCCGACTCATTAGCGCCCCGCTAATGTCTTCAGGAATCTTCTTATTAACGTTTACGGTACGCAGCGCTATGTGGAGTGGAGGGTCTGTTTGCAGCTCATTAATAGTTGAAGGAAGGAATTGTGGTAAGACTTCAATCTAAGTTGTGTATTGTTATCAAAAATCAAAATCAAAAATCAAAATTGTTAATTTGCATGAATACAGATATTCAACAGATCTTATTATTAAGTATGTACAAATGTTCCTTCACAATGTATTCTGCCTGCAAGCAGGCGTGCAAACATTTGAGCGCTCGCTCCATTTCTTAAGTCGAGATAAAATAAAAACAATAATTTTTTACATATAATCAAAAGTATACACACATCACAGTGTCAGAAAAATAAATATAACTACCTACCTAATAGGATTAAATTTTGAAAGTCAGTCTAAATAACTATTGAGTGAATCTGAGTAGAAAATACCAATATCTCGAAAATTAAAAAAAAAGTGGGGTGTACAACTTTAGAAAAAATGGCCCGTGTAGTGCTTTTCTCAAACATATACAACGAAATAAAAAAAAGCACTTAAAAAAAATGCCTGTTTAGCCTGTTCATGAACACAGACGCAATGTTTAAATAAAACTACTTCCCGGCCTAGGCTCTCTCGAGTTGTTCAGCCCGAAACGTGACACTTCGAAGCCTGTTATAACGCAGGAAGGCTAGTATAAAGTCATGAACTTTTTAAAAGCATTTACATACGAAAAATCGCAATCGGAAACCGAAAAGTGCGTTCAATTGAACTTGCAAAATTTGATTACCGACATTTGGACACCAGGACAGGTGAATCTAAAAAAACTTTTAAATAAGGATGACACACACGAGCGGTGGTAGTGGCATTCTTTGTGAGAAGCCTATGTCCTACAGTGCAAGTCTCTAGGCTGATGATGATCATCCTAATCGTTTTTGTCTAGTAATGAGTTTTCTAATTTCTGCCTGTGTGATTCTACAGGTTATATACAAATACTTACCTTACCTGATAACGGAGTTACCTAGCTCTAACGACGCTCTCGGGGTTGTCGGATTCAATGTGTATTAGGTATATAATAAATAAGTAACCAGGCACAAATATTCGTGTTCATATTCCCTGGGTGTACTTATAAATAACCGGTACCGTTATTTATTCACTGTTTCTAACAAAAGGCTCTTGAATGGAACAATAACTTCGTTCCCAAAATAGTAACACCCACGCCGCCGGGTAACGCAACTTATCCAGTGTTGCCAACTCAGATTTTGACAAGTAGCTACTTAATTAGTGTAAAATATCACCATCGTTTTTTCCTCTTTCCTATATTATGTTGGCATGCCTTACTTACTGTCATCCCTTGCCCGCTCTGTTTAGTAATAATTGTACAAATGTCCTGTGTTGTATGTGCCGTCTAACACACATGTTTTTCGTTTTAGGTTCCCTACGTGATCTATCCTCCCACAAAAACCAAAATTTTACCGACCATTCTCCTCATGTGGGATATGTCTTAACGTTGACATTGGCGAAATACCTCTGGCCAAAGCAGCTAGTGGAAGCCATCTAAAAAAAAAACACCATCTTCTCAAATTTAAGAGTCAAACTCTTGTCGGTGTAACTGACGAAGTACGTAAATATCACCAGGTGCATGCATCTTTGCTCGTAGTTTCCTTGCATGTTTCTCCGATGCTCGAAATTCGACCGTCGTATAGTGTTGTCCTGCTCACTCAAATATACTATAGCAAGAGATCGAGAGGGGCGGAACTATTCGACGGTCGAATTTCGAACATCGGAGTAACCCTTAAGATCCGCAGAACAGCTTACATAGGTAAAGGTTGTTGATAGACATATTTATAAATATTGGAATATTGATAGACACCTGAAGGAGATGCCAGTTTAAAAATAAAAAAGATAATCCCTATTTAGTTACGATGAAGTTCATATTTGTACCAAAAAATGTTTTCAATTCCATCTTAGCTATTAAAGTTCCATTTAGTTAAACTCAGTTCAAGTTGTTTGAATATAAATTCGTCAGAAAATAAAATAACTTCCCAACTTGTATGTAAACTTATTTGGCATTTTGTCAGCTTGGTCTTGAATATGCGAGTGGATTTAATATTTATGGATAGCGGCCAAACGTGCTCTATTTAAACTTGTTCCCGGAGTACTTGAATATGTCAAATATGAAATATGATGTGCTTGTTTATTTGTTGGTTATTCGTTGCTCCGTCTGAATAAACAGAGAAACCGTATCACAAATAACCTGAATTAAAATTTAAATCACCCTCGACTCAAGTAACGGGTCCTCATGAGACCCTCACACTAGAAAATGCTACTAAAACTGAACATAACTACAAAATTTGGAATTCATTGCTTCAATATTGGCTGATATCTTGTCACTTGCTCTAATTAAAGCTGAATATCTTGGAAACTGGTCATATTTCCACCAAACATAGCTAAGAACCATCCACGAAAAAATGTAATATTCCCGTGGGATCAGCGGGTAATACCGCAGGATGTAGCTAGTATTTCATAAGACGACGATCATACTTCTTTTGTTCCCCAAAACATGCATGATTGCTAAAGAATAATCAAATTATTACCACGGAAACCAAGTACTATGAAACGCCTTTGAGTTATAATTAAAATATTGAAAGTACCTCTACAAAACTCGATCGCATTTTTGCTCGAGAACCCTCAGGAGTGATCAAAGGCGCATTATCGAGTTATTCAATCCAGAATGACGTAATGACGCATAATAATGCTTTTATCTCAACCAACTTTATAGTTTGGAGCCATTGAACAGGTGGTTTAATTCGTAAAAGTATAGCGGGAATTGGAAAATTAAAAGGTTTGCTCAGTTCAGAAACGCAGATAATATGACGCAATTCGGTACAATCGTGGATTTCTACATATTTTGCAAAAGGACTTGAGGCGATTTCACAGAGTTATCTTAGGTCAGGTAGACCTACCATGAAAATATCGAAAAGTAACACCCAACATTATTCTTCTCCTATTTTCATCAAAGAAGGAACATTTGAAGAGAGAAGGAAGAAGGCCAAGAATTAAGTTAAATTGAACGATAAAAGAGAGAGCAGACGTCATGTCTATAGAGTCAGGGATATGGAGCTACATATTTCATCAGCTACACCGATAAGAATTTGACTTTTTTATGCTGACTCGAAAAATCGGGACATGATGATGATGATTACATAGTTACAAACATTGGAAAAATATTACCCTTTTTCCCGCAGTCGAGTAACGCGACGTTGCGTGTTTGCTATGAGCTTTAATTGAGTACATTTAATTAATAGTGAAATTGTTTTATTTGCTCGTCGTCTGTGTTTGCTTCAACCCCGTTTCACCCCTGCAATTAATTAGATAAAGCAAGCATCGTGTTGATGCTTCAATTTAAATGGTTTCATAAGTAGACAACTGGGAATAGATTTACTTGTTGTTAGTTTTATTTTAGTTTCTTTCAGCGTTTCTTCGACAGTGGTCTCCTCTTGTGAAATGCCGGTAGACTCAGACATGTACAGTACGCTGCAGAATTGCATGGCCTTTTTATGAATGAATTCATTCATGGCCATGCATTTGTGCAGCCCATACTACAAGTGCCCTTGGGGCCTACTGACGGAATAAAGTTCATTATTTAGAACTAACTAGAAGATGCCAGAAACTTAGTCCAAGTAACTCATCTATTTCACCCACGACGAAAAAAGAGGGGTGCTTACGTACGAACATAAGTTTAATAACAGCTTGTAAGAACACCAAAGAATGATGACTATAAAGCTACACGTTGACTCTGTAATTCATTGTCGAAGAAATTGGAAAAACTAAGGCAATAAATTAGTGTTAAAAACGCATAACGAAATATCAACGGTTTTATTACCGAGAAAAATCCAAGATACAATTTCAACCCTTCAAATGAGCTCATAAAGAAGCTTAAATGAAACCGCCTCTTTCTCGCGTAGGGTTGCCAACGACTTGATTTCTAATAGGAATTTGACTATCAAATACTGTCTAAATGCCCTTTGTATATAGTCTTTGTCGTGGTCTCTGTCAATGGCAGCTGAGATGACTATATTAGTTGTTCACCAAAACAATCATTAAATTGTGCCTATATAAGGTCGAAATCACTTAGACTGCTAGTAATATTGTCGCCAAAAATGACGAGGAAAGACCCTTTTCAGTGACTTTGCTGTATTTGCATATTTTTAGGAAAAACAAAACAAAACGGCTGTACGACGCCAGTGACACTAATTTATTTACAATTTTATTTAATCATCATCATTATATCAGCCGAAAGTCTTTAGCTGAAGTCAGGCCTCCCCAAAGGTGCTTTACGACTCCGTCGAGCGCCTTCCTTATCCGGCTTTCCGCTATCCCGGCCAGATCGATGGTCCACCTTATTGGGGCCTTGTCACGCTGCATCTACCAGTAGACAGTATTTCATTGTATTCTTCTTCTTCAATTTAAGTGCTGCGCTCTTGTCGGTATAGCAATCGGCAGCCGTCTCTTTCTTGGGCTTTCTCCTTGACTTCTTGGTAAGACACGACTTTATTTTATTTCATATGCTCAAAGTAATTTCATAAAAAAAAAAAACAGAAAAAATGTCGTAGTTGTCAACCCTATCGCTCGGGTACAATGAATGATGCCCATCGCTGAACGGCCGAAGTTGGCCGGCGACTTTACGGCGTCGTTTCAGCGACAGTCTAATTTATTCACAATTTCATTTAACAATTTAATATCTAAATAACCCTAAATGTCTTTAGAGGCATTTACTTAGGATGACTTTTGATTTTGTAGGATTTTTATACTTCCTGTTTTTGAAAAAAATATTTAAAATGAAATGGAATCAAATGTTCCTCTAGCTTGAGGATATTGAAGATGGTAACCGAAATAGTCATTGTAGAAAGTCAAAATAAATAAATAGGGCCCAAGAAAAAGTCGGAAACTAAGAAATGTAAGACGGAACCGAAGGGCCCATTTACTCAACTTGGGAGTATTTGAATTAATCTGTTCGACAATAGAGGTCCTGGGTTCGAATCTCGACAAGACTATGTAACTCCATTTATATGAATGCAATGCACCTTCGCCAGCATATTTCATTTCTTTACCGTAGTCGGGTAAAAATATCCTCTACCACCGAGCAAGCGACAAAGGGCGCTATTATTTCTCGCTTGCTCGTTCATTGCTGTAAGATGTGAATATTAAAGTTCATTAAGTTTTGGAGAAGGAAACACGAAACAAAACCTCGATTTGTATGAAATAAATGCTCAGTAGTATTCCCTCTTAAAAAGTAGATATGCCAATAGTTGACAACCCTATTTGTCGGGTAGAGTGAATAATGGCCATCGCTAGCCCGGACTCGGCCGCAGGACTTTACGCTCGTTTCCGAGACACAGACTAATTTATTCGCAATGGCGCCTCTTTGTAACACTGGTAAATCTTATCGCGTTTAGCTGTTGTACTTTTATGCTAGGTACCGGGTTACCGGTTATATTTCTAACTAGCTGCGCCGCGTGGTTTTACCAGCTCATACCACGGGAACACTACATTATATCGGGATAAAAAGTAGCCTTATGTTCTAATCTAAGGTGTCAGCTACTTTCATACCAAAATTTATCAAAATTGGTCAAGCCGTTTAAGCGAAGAAGTAACAAACATACACACATACACTCACAAACTTTCCCCTTTATAATATTAGTGTGATGATATCTGTCGAAATATATACTATATGTCTACTTTTTTTTAGATGTGCTCTATTTACCTTTTAAATGACAAATATATATTGACAATTTCAACCAACTTTTTAGTGCATAAATACTTTTCTCTGGGTTCTAGATAGTAACATAGCGTCATGCTTTCATTGCGTGAATTCGAAAATAAGTTGAAAAACCGTGTGAATTTTGTCAATTTCGAGTAGTTTTTGTAACAAAAATTATCCATGACAAATCAAACAGTAGGTTACAAATATATACACCAATAAATCGCAATAGCCCTGTTCTAAGTAAGTAGTAACATTGATAGCATGTTAAGAAACATGTATGATCATAGAGAGATATGTCTAAAACAATCAGTATTTTTGAACGGATAAGGAGCATTAATGCAGCTTAAATATAATTCGGCCATGAAGTTCCGTCTGCAGTTGTCACCAGAGGAGTTCCAAGTGCTTTGCACTTTTCTTGAACGAGACCAGGACGCACCCAGGGTTGCCAGACGTACGATAATTATCGTACATGTACGATAATTTGGCCTCCGGTACGATGTGTACGATACAATGAGTACTATCGTACGCAAAAGTACGATTATTTGCAGGTCGTCGAAGATTGGGTTAAATACTAGGGTTTTTTAATAACATTCACTCGCAGTCGCATTCACTGGAGTGACCTTGAATCGAGATATACGTCCGGTCAGAAATGACTGCCAACCTGATCAGATCGTGAAAATTTTTGACTGTTCGGTCGCCATTAGCAGGGATGCCAATATCAGATGTCTGGCTTCCCCAAAATATCGAAGTGGAAAACATCAAATTGAAGTTAATTTCGCAAAAATAGCTCATAAGCACCATACCTAAGCATACATTGCTGTATAAAACCTTATAGAGTCCTTACACAGCTGATATAAGTCGTATATACAGCGTCGTACTCTTATACAGCCTGTGTGCTACCTGAGTAGTTCAATCCAATCCCGCATCGCCAGTTTCAAACACAAAGAAACATCCCATCTGAATATCGGAGCTTGGATCATATAAATCCCTGTCGGGGCCCCGTTTGGGAGTACGCGTGAAAAATGTTGCCCAAAACTAGCATTTATCTCTTCTCTTTACCATCTGATCTGTGGCTTTGTTTGTAGATCGTAGGAAATACAAGTTTACGCGAGAATGTCGTAACCCTCTCTTTGCCGATCGTTTAAAAAAGTATCCTGTGTGCATTCACGGCAATCTAGCTTTCCCAATACGAAACACAAGGACTGACAACTTTAAGGGAGCCTATGATGGTTGCGTTTATCACGTGATAAATAAGTGACAAAGCATCTGTCACTCACACTCGCATCTTGTCAAAACATGACGGATGCTTTGTCACTTATTTATCGCGTGCTAAAAGCAACTATCATAGGCCCTCAGGAATGAATACAATACAATACAACAATACTTTATTGCACACCAGTAAAAGTTTACAAAAGGAAACAAGACAAATACTATTTATAAATGACGGTAGACAACAGGCGGTCTTATCGCTAAAGAGCGATCTCTTCCAGGCAACCTTTGGTTAGTGAAATTGATGAAAAATTTAGCTTAATACAGAGTAGTTGTAGTAGCGGTGATGAATCTTTGACCCAATAATGAATATAATAATAATAAAATAATAATAAAATGGAGCTATACCATATGATAGGTCAACAGATGTGATTTGCAGCTGTATATAGTGTATATCTCTAATGTTTCTTCCGACTGTTTTTTTTTACTTTTTGAGTATTTTCTGAGGCATACCAAGTAATGGTCACGGCAATCAGTGTAATATTATTTTGGTATAATTGCCAGCATTAATAATTCCGGGACAAAAGGCAAATGTTTTTGACATTTTCCCGGGATCAAATTAGGCGGGAACTTAGTGATAAAAGGTCGTCGAAGTTTTGTTTATGGGTTTGAATGAGTTTTTTCTGGGTTATCCTTACCTTATTGTTGTCCGTATTGTAAACTACAGGGCACTTTCTAATAGATCGGTAGCTATCACACTAGTATTATGAAGGCGAAAGTTTGTGAGTGTCTTTATGTGTATGTTTGTTACTTCTTCACGCTCAATCGGCTGGACCAATTTTGATAAATTTTGGTATGGAGGTAGCTGACTGGATTAACATATAGGCTACTTTTTATCCCGAAAAATGTAGTGTTCCCGTGGAATGAGCGGGTAACACCGCGCGGCGCAACTAGTAGTAAATAAATATCGGAGAGAACCCCCCTCCACCTGTCGCCAATACCAACTATACCAAGTAATTTTCTCAATAGATCATTGAAGATTTATCCAATAAAACTGAAAACATCTTCATAATCCTTAGAACTTCATTTTCACAAATTGCAAGCTTAATATCCGCTATGCTACTTTCTGCCGTGTTGCGAAGGCAGAAAAGTCAATTTTGCAATATGGCCGACATCGCCAGCTGCTAGTATAACTGTTCAATATGTGAAAGGTAGTAACCGCCTTTGAATTCCATGCTCACTTAAGTTGTTTTATGTGTTTGGTCCTTGTCGCATAAAATTTAAGGGATTTATTTAAAGAAATATATAGTACCTTTCTTTTAGTATACCTATATTAAGATTGAAACGTTTCCAACCTTTAAAGGGTAGAGGTCATTCGAAGAAAATTTAGGTATTTTAGCGACTTGGATTTTAATTATTTCATATATTTCATGCTCCGTTAGACCCAATTAAGGATTTCAATTAGGTAAGATTTTCGTTGTACAAACTTGTGATTCTATTTCAAGTTCTTGGTTTGATTTCGTTTGAATAAGATAAACCAAACGTATGTATATGTACATTCTGACTGTAGAGTTTTTTCGGCGTTTCCTCTCAACAGTGGAATCCCCAGACATCTAAAAGTGCCTTTGTTGCCTACTCACAGAAACAGAATAAAGTTCATTACTTATTTATTATTTCTCTATACGTGTCCCAAGCTGTGCTAAATACCCTACGTACCAGTGCGTACTAGGGTTCCCGAATTCTTCCCTGCTCGGGCAAAATCGGCGCAAGTTCGTTGTTGTAACAGTACACGCGCTTCAGTCGGTTGCGTTACCATGCCCCACGACCAATAGCGTCGTATTTCACACAAACAACCAATAAAATATCTTTGTACTAAAATAACTACGATTGGTTACGTACGCGCGCGATTTTGGCCGTACAAAAACGAGGTGGAGTCAAAGGCAGAATTATTATAACGAAACGGGAGTTAATCGCGCTTGAAAAGGTATTTATTTAATAACCTCGACGTTTCAGTGGTGATTTTACGTCCACAGTCTCGAAAGAACTGTCCCTTAAACATCTTTTCCCACCTTTTATCTGAACGCTATTAAAAGTCCCGTTTTGTTATACTAATTAAATTATAAGAGATATGCCTTTTCGGAAATTTAATGTTGCATTGGGAAAGAGGAAAATTTCCCTAAACTTTCAGAAATTACACATCTCTAGTTATAAGATAACCTTCTGTACTGTTTGATTCTGTGCGATTCGTTAAATAACGTGTCAAACCGAATGGCCTTCAACAGCTCCCAATTTTAATTCCACAATTTTAGGAGTCATATTTCGCTAAAAACTGTGAACGAACGCAAAAGTCCGCGTCAAATTACTCAATTTCACACTTTACCGGCGAAATAAACCAATCAAACGACCCATAACCTCCCGAACGACAATTAGTATAAACCAGAAGTGCAATAAAAACAACCCTGCCCGCAGCACAGTACTGGTATCATGGGCAGTATCTTGACTTGTTTTGCACGCCCGTGGTAATCAAGGTTCAGATTGCGCTCGGATCTCGTGTTGCTGCTTTTTATGGAATACCATAAAATGCTTACCGTGACCACAGTACAAAGATAACTTAGTAATACTCCGGCGGCGACGACACCAATGAAAAAAGTAAAAAAACTCCGGCGGTGACGACGCCAATGATACCTACTTCGTTCGGGATCACAGGGTTGTACCTGCATATTTTTCGGGTAACATTTATAGTTTTTTTGGTACGTTTGCGGTAAGAAATTCCTCTGGAATGAGAGTCCGCACAGTTCTCAACCAATTAGGCTCTAGTTTGCTGCCTATCGCCAAGTGACTGATACAGATCGATCGATCATTATTGCTGTTTAAAAATTGCGTTTGTTGTTGCAATAGTGAGCTTGGATCGCTGATTATCCCGCCTTAGTCGCATTTAGGGTTTGCAGAATCGGGAGCTCCCGATACCGCCATACTAAAATAAATAAAAATAAATAAATAAATATTAAGGGACAATCTTACACAAATCGACCTAGTCCCAAACTAAGCAAAGCTTGTACTATGGGTACTAGACGACGATATACATAATATATAAATACATATATAGATAACATCCATGACCCAAGAACAAATATTTTGCACAAATATTTGCCCCGGCCGGGATTCGAACCCAGGACCGCCGACTCAGTAGGCAGGTGTCTACCAACCGAGCCAAACGCGTCGTCAAAAATTTCCACTTCTGCAAACCCTCGCATTGAACGGTATGATATCACGGTCACCGCTGTTACAGGAATCGAAATGCTATCGTTAGATGTGATCTCGCATGATACCTGGTCGCCAAAAACAGAGTTGAGTTTCTGTCGGTTCGGTCTCTTGGAATTGGAAAAAGCAGACTCAGCCTTTTAAAACTGCCCTTTGCTTACGAGACGTATTTTTTCAGCGAACTTGCGCGACCAGCGGCGTTGCGAGCGGTTGAGCGAGAGATCCGAGCGCGGCGGCAATACGAGTGAACGAGACACACGTATCGCGCACTGCTACCGCTGACGCGCAAAGTCGTCGCAACTCCGTTACAAGAAACTGTTTCACACACTAACTGTGATCGCCGGGTGATTTAAAACATTCCCCACTCGTGAAAAATTAAATTTGATGCTTTATACCACAATAAAACATTCGTTAGGGGTAGTAACGGGGTGATTTCGGAACCCATAAAAATGGTCTAACGATACATCATTTACAAGATGTACCGCATCAGCGTGATAAATGTTATAGGGTGCCCGGGTCCTTCCGCCTTTGCCCGGGCAAGATCGGCGCGAGTTCGTAGTCGTAACGGCACACATGGTTCAGCCGCTAGCCGGTTGTGTTACCATGTCGCATTTTACATAAACAACCCATAAAATATATTTGTATTAAAAACAGAGGTTTCCCGAGGCTTCACCTCAAAATGTCGATTAGTCGAAAGGCGTAATTGGCTGTTATAATATGTAGTGTATGACGACGTTGGCGCAGTTTGTAAGCACCTGCCTACTGAGCCGGCGGTTCCGGGTTCGAATCCTGCCCAGGGCAAATATTTGTGTGGTGAACTCGAATATTTGTGCTTGGGTCATGATTGTTCTATGTATTTAAGTATATATTTATCTATATGAGTATGTATATCATAGTCTAGTACCCATAACACAAACCTTCTTGAGATTAATTTGGGACTTGATCGATTTGTGTGAGGTTGTCTGATATTTATTTATTTACTTATTTATTAAATATCGTCATAAAACAGAAGTATATAAGGTTTTATGATCGTGGAGCCTCAATCCAGAACGCAATTGCTGCGCCAAGCACCCTTTACCAGAGCGCCTCGCACTCTCAATCGAGTAGCAAATGTATCAGATCTTTTCTTTTGTTCTTTGAACGAATTCACAAGGGCCACACTATGTTTTATGTTATGCTGTACCTTGTCACAGTGAACGTCAATATGAAAGCCGCTTGAAATCTCATATCATTGTCATTGTGACAAGGTTCTATAGTGGCCTAGAAAACAAATTGGTTGACTGTACTATGGGCTGCAGAATTGCATGGCCCCTTTTTAGGGTTCCGTAGCCAAATGGCAAAAAACGGAACCCTTATAGATTCGTCATGTCTGTCTGTCTGTCTGTCTGTCCGTCTGTCCGTCTGTCCGTCTGTCCGTCCGTATGTCACAGCCATTTTTTTCCGAAACTATAAGAGCTATACTGTTGAAACTTGGTAGGTAGATGTATTCTGTGAACCGCATTAAGATTTTGATGCAAAAATAAAAAAATAATAATAAATATTGGGGGCTCCCCATACTTAGAACTGAAACTCAAAATTTTTTTTTCATCAAACACATACGTGTGGGGTATCTATGGATAGGTCTTCAAAAATGATATCGAGGTTTCTAAAATATTTTTTTTCTAAACCGAATAGTTTGCGTGACAGACGCTTCCAAAGTGGAAAAAAGTTGGTCCCCCCCCCTCTAACTTCTAAAATAAGAAAATGAAAAATCTAAAAAAAACATATGATGTACATTACTATAAAAACTACCAACGAAAATTGTTTTGAACGAGATCTAGTAAGTAGTTTTTTTTTAATACCTAACTTTGCAAGTTTGCACCTAATTTATATGGGGCGCTATACATACCAGGTGCAAACTTAACTTAAACACTTAGGGATGGAAAGTGTTTGTACGGAACCCTCGGTGCGCGAGTCCGACTCGCACTTGGCCGGTTTTTTATGAATGATTTCAGTCATAAATGGGCAATTCTGCAGCTCATTGTACATATAGGGAACTAGCTGAGCCGGGCGGTGTTGCCCGCTCATCTCATGGGAACGCTACATTATCGGGATAAAAAGAAGCCTATGTGATAATCCAGGGTGTCAGCTACCAGTATACCAAATTTTATAAAAATTGGTTTGGCCGTTTAAAAAAGCGTAAAGAATGAATGTGTTACGTTTGTGTAACTAGGTATGTCTGGATTTGTGTCTATATTGTAAAAAATTAGGTTAGCCTGTAAGGACACTGGACAGTCGTGTGTAAATAAATAAATAAATCATTTAATCTTCGCTAATGTAATTTACAACATATTTTAAGAGCTGGCAGGATAAATGGAACGAAATTCACTTTGCAGTGATGCATTATTGCGAAACAAACGTATAATTCATGCCCAAGTGAAAGCCAAGAAGGAAAAAAAAAATTCATGCCCACACTTTATATTATGTTTTAATTTGTTCTATGTATTTTGTAGTTTCCTGTTTCTATTATAATTTTTATTCCATCTTTTTATATTGTCTGCGTTATGTTAGGTCTGTAATTGTTTTTGTACCGTTAAAAAACAGTTCGTGTCGATATTTTAAATATTTTAGAACTTAAGTTTGTCAGTGCCTTGGCGTACCTATAGTTGTAATGCTGGTGAATTTATGAATGCCAATTAATAACTATCAGTCAGAATTCATTATTGTGCTGTACATACATTGTAAGTCCCTTTTGAATAAAAGATAAAATTTTACATAGAAAACTATCGTGAGTCTCAGACATATTAAAATACTTAAACGGGTTTACTCACGTCGTAGAAGTCGAATAACGCTCGACATGTTTCGAATCGGTACGCGATTCATCATCAGGTGAGACGATCAGCCGCGGCGGCGGCCAAACGAACACTGTGGGCACGCGCCCTGTCCGCGCGGCCGCTCGACGCGGGTGTCACCGGCGATGGCGCAAAACTACCCTCATCATCACGCACAATGTCAATTGTCGGGTTGCACACAACACTCACTACGTCATTTACTAAGGCTCATCGGCTTGCTGCAGGATATTCAACTGAACGAAAATGAAGTTATGGTGAGTTTTGACGTCACCTCCTTGTTTACTAATGTACCGGTAGAAGAAACTTTGAACATTATTTCTGATCTTATTAGTGCTACTGATTTACCTACCGTCTACATGACAGCCATTGAGGTGTGTCTGAAAAGTGGATACTTGTTGTGGCATGGCGATTATTACCTCCAAGTTGATGGAGTGGCCATGGGTTCGCCAATAGCACCCGTCACGGCCAATATTTTCATGGAGTGGTTGGAAGAACGTGCTTTAAATAGCGGGCCTATCACACCTAGATATTGGTGGCGGTATGTGGATGACGTATTTGCTGTTGTCTCGGAGACCGGCCTACTGGAATTTACGGGGTACCTTAATACATTACATCATAAGGTCAAGTTCACGGTGGAGAAGGAAAGTGAAGGACGGTTGCCGTTTTTGGATGTTTTGGTGATGCGTAGACCTTGTGGGCGGCTGATGACTACAGTGTATCGTAAACCAACTCATACTGACCGGTACCTTAGGGCGGATTCACATCATCACCCGAGTCATTTGTCTTCTGTGCCTAGGACGTTGATCAATCGAGCCTTATGTCTGTGTGATCCTCAGTTTGTGGATGGTGAACTAAGTCACGTGAAACATGTTTTGGAGCGCAACGGCTACAACTGGAGGCAGAGTAATCGGGTTGCGAACGCATCGGCTCGTCCCCGCCCAACTGCAGTAGAGAGGCTGCCTTTATACTTGCCTTATCTTAAGGGCGTGACGGATAAAATCGGATACTTGTTACGCCGTAGGTATTGCATCAAGACGATTTTCCGCCCTCATATACAGCTCAGGCAGTTGATGCGTTCCCCCAAAGATAAGGAACCTCTAAGTAATCCTGGAGTTTATATGATTCCGTGCTCCTGTGGGAAGAATTATATAGGAGAGACTGGCCGGAACATTTCTACAAGAGTGACTGAACACATACGTAGTATGAAAAATCAAGATACCCGGGGTTCTGCGGTGACGGAACATTCACTGAATTCGGATACGTCTCACTATATTCGGTTCGATAAGGTAACTGTGCTGGCGAGAGAAAAGTTTTGCATTCCGCGGAAAGTCCGGGAGGCTATCGAAATTAGTCGTCATCCGAATTTTAATCGAGATTGTGGATGGTCAGTGCCCCCTAGTTGGAGGACGGTTTTGGATACTACATCGGTGGTTAGTGTGGACGAGACCTTAGTAAATGACGTAGTGAGTGTTGTGTGCAACCCGACAATTGACATTGTGCGTGATGATGAGGGTAGTTTTGCGCCATCGCCGGTGACACCCGCGTCGAGCGGCCGCGCGGACAGGGCGCGTGCCCGCAGTGTTCGTTTGGCCGCCGCCGCGGCTGATCGTCTCTCCTGATGATGAATCGCGTACCGATTCGAAACATGTCGAGCGTTATTCGACTTCTACGACGTGAGTAAACCCGTTTAAGTATTTTAAAAGATAAAATGTTTTAATTGAGTTAGTTATAATAGTTATTACTGCTAAAGGAACCGCATTCCTTTGCTGGCGTCATTGTCACTCGACACTGAATGCTGGCGTCACGTTTACATTGTTTGAAACTGTGCCCTTGTTATTGAGTGTTCTACAATAGGTACTATAACGATGTCAAGCCACTTATACTCTAAAACATAGAATAACATATATGTAGGTAACCAAAAATAATCTGTATGACGCAGATCGCAGGTATTTGTTGGTGAGGGCTTGCCTTGGGTAGGAAGTCCCACTTACGGCCTAGGGTGGCGCTAAATACTTTATTAAAATAATCAATCAGAGTTTACATATTCCTTTTTGACTTGGTTCGGAGTATAACTGATGTGTTGGAGGATAATGATATGGCGGTAGGACTATTCCTGGATCTAAGTAAAGCATTCGATTTTGTTAATCACCTGGTCCTCTTAAAAAAGCTAGAAAAATATGGTATACGAGGGCCGGCATACATGTGGTTAGAGAGTTATTTAGCGGACCGAAGGCAAATAACGCGAATAACTCATACATGTACGATAAAAAATACCACTTCAAACGTCGACTCTACTCCGCGAGTAAACCCTCGTGGGGTACCCCAGGGCAGTATTTTGGGACCTCTCTTATTCTTACTATATCAACGACCTTCCTAACTTTATTACCCATCGTTGTCTTCTGTTTGCCGATGACACAACTGTCATCATAAGAGGGAAAAACGATATGGAGTTAAAGGAAAACATCCATAATACATTGACACAGATATCAACTTGGTTGGAAAATAACGGTTTATATATGAATGCTTCCAAAACTAAACTTATTAGATTTGTAACCCGTAATAACAAAATAAAAAATAAATTAGAGGTGAACACGGGTATGGACGAAATAGAACAGGTATCACACACCAATTTTTTAGGTATTGTTATTGATGAACACCTCAATTGGAAAAAACAAGTTGACTTAGTTTCCGCAAAAATAAACAAATCTGTATACGCTCTAAAGAAACTAAGATCTATAACTTCTGAAAGCACTGGTCTACTAGTATATCATAGTTATGTCTGTTCTGCATTGCGCTACGGAGTGGTATTATGGGGTAATGCCACAGACATACAAAGAATCTTTATAGCGCAGAAAAAGTGCATCAGGGCTTTAAGCGGGATAAAACAGTCGGATACTTGTAAACCATTCTTTAAAAAATTCGGGATCCTGACTGTTCCCAGTCTATATATTCTAGAAATTTGTAAATTTGTAAGAAATAATTTGGAACTCTTTAACATGAAATGCAACAAGGGAAAACGAAAAGTCACACACAAATCTTTGATTATTCCTAAAAGCCGTCTACAATTAAATAAAAAGAATTGCTACCATATGGCAATAAAAATATATAATGCAATCCCTATTTCATGGACAGAACTTCCAAATAGACTTCTCAAAATTAAAAAAAATGCTACTTGAGGAGTGTTTTTATTCAATAAATGATTATTTTATTAAAATGGCAAACATTGTAAGGGACATTTAAATAGATAATTTTTATTAGTTAATTTATATAGATTATATTGTTAATAATAGGTATATGGATTTTTGTGATAATTGGACTTATTTATATTTATATTATTGTAAGAAACAGGATTATTTGTTTTCTGGAAATGTAAAGTAATTAAAATGTATATTGTAGACTTTAAAATCACTGTCGCTGACATATATTATTATTGTATACCGTTAACCGGTTTATTGTGACACTCTCCCATGTTCTTATTTAACAGCTTCTGTATATGCACAATCGAACAATAAATGATTTCTTTCTTTCTTTCTTTCTTAATGATATTTTCTTTGGTTTCCGCGACCGTCACATGAAATAATAGTACATTACTGCAGACGCCGAGAAATAAGGGCTTGCCGGCTGAGTAGGTATAGAGGATAGTGATACGAAGCCGGCAAGCCCTTTTCACGGTTAAGGCATGTATAGTGCTTTTCTCAAACATATGCAATGAAATAAAAAAATACACCACTCAAAAAAACAGAGTTATTATGAGTTGTTATGCGACAGCCGAATGCCCGTGCGCATAAAAGGACGAGTATACAGAGCAGCCGTCCGACCGGCCATGACATACGGAGCCGAATGCTGGCCACTCAAAAAGCAACACGAAAATCAGTTACACTGCGCAGAAATGAAGATGCTCAGGTGGGCAGGCGGTGTAACTAGGCTGGACCATGTCAGAAACACGCACATAAGAGGCACCTTCAAAGTGAGACCTATCCCAGAAAAACTACAGGAGAGCCGTCTGCGGTGGTACGGACACGTTATGAGGCGACCATCCGACCACATGACCAGAAAAGTACTGGATATCGAAACTAAACCCCGAGGACGAGGAAGACCCCGAATCACATGGATGTCCGTAGTAAATAAGAACCTCAAAGAAGCCCAAGTTAATAAAGAGACGACCCAGAACCGAGCAGCCTGGAGACGCATGATACGGAGGGCCGACCCCAAATAAAATGGGAAAGGGCCAGGCAAAAGAAGACTCAAAAAAACAGAGTTCAGCTGTTTAGCCCGTTCATGAACACAGATGCCATGTTTAATAAAAAGTTACTTCCCGGCCTAGAGGCCTTAAATTTTGTATGAAATTCCTTTACAGTTCTTTCGAATTGTTCCGCCCGAAACATGACACTTCGAAGCCTGTTTTAACGCACGTTACGACTATATTTCATTGCATGTTTGAGAAAAACGATTTAAACGAATTATATGACGTATATTAATTATTTCAGTCTCCCTGACGTTTTAGTAACTTTCTAGTTACAAAATGACAAAATGCGTAGTTTGCACAAATATAACTTTGACAGAGGAAAATTGTGTTTTTCTCAGTTTCGGTAACTGCTTAACATGAAGCGGGCCGCATGCTTGTTTGTCACGGTCGTAGTATAAAAAAAATTGGGCAAGTGCGAGTCCGATTCGCGCATGAAGGGTTCCGTACCATAATCTATAACAAGTTATTTGTATGGGAGCCCCCCTTAAATATTTATTTTACTTTATTTTTAGTACTTGTTGTTATAGGTAGCGGCAATAGAAATACATTATCTGTGAAAATTTCAACTGTCTAGATATCACCTTTCTTGAGATACAGCCTGGTGACAGACGGACGGACGGACAGCGAAGTCTCAGTAATAGGGTCCCGTTTTTACCCTTTGGGTACGGAACCCTAAAAATACCAATTTCCATCTCCATCATGAGATCAGCTCCAATTTACTTACGTGTATATTTTAGCGCAATCGAATACCGGAAAAGAGGGTCAAAATTACTATGCAAAATGTCATTCAATATACAAATACATGACAGGCAGACTGGCACCACCGGGGCAGAAAATAAATAAAAGCTAGTAAAAGATAAATATTTTAACTGAAAACGTTCCTATCGATGCTTTTATCTCAATCCCGGAACCAAACCATCCTGAACTGTCAAAACAGTCATCCAGGGATTATGCTAAACCCATATTTAAATTTTATTTCCGCGCTGAAATT
Organism: Apotomis capreana; assembly: GCA_947623375.1. Lineage (NCBI taxonomy): Eukaryota > Metazoa > Arthropoda > Insecta > Lepidoptera > Tortricidae > Apotomis > Apotomis capreana. The sequence goes on from OX392522.1 coordinate 2,242,276, forward strand.
CCAACTTAACTGAAAAACGTAATAAGCTCCAACAAAGTAAAGAGACTTAATGCCTTTCGTTACGACATCAGTTGTGGTAATCTGGTTTTGACCGGTTGAAACTAGTTTTACAAGTCGTAACGGAAGGCTTAAGTCAGTTACTAAGGCTTTAAGAAGATTCTTGCGGTTAAAATAATTGTGCTATTTTATTATCTTTACTGAAGAAATTTGTGACGAAATTGTTGCGAACTTCGATGAAAATAACTATAATAGATTACCTTACTTAGAATAAGTACGCCTAGAACGAGTCTTCACACAACAGATTTCAGAAATATGAAGCCGCTTTTGGTTTTATGTGTCTACGGACCAATCATAGAGACATTGCTTGTCACATTGACGTTGTGACTAGGGCTTACAATCCATCCCCCAACTCGCCCCGCCCAACGAATAATGGCGTCGTATTTTACACACACAACCAATAAATTTCAAATCTCAGGGAGCTTTAGCGAAGAGTGAACTTCTTTGGTGTTATATTTTCTGTCCGTGATAAGTCATTGCTCAATTGAAGCTACATACTTATAGCAAAGTATCGTAAATTTTGGAATCCCGTTTATCAGAAAATATATAGGTAAGCCATAATCAAACCCTATCAACACCCATTTTACCTTACTCGCTCCCTCTTTTTAACATGCATTTCAAACTAAAGTAATCCAAGTTGGAACACCAAGTCCTCTAATTTTAAGCAGCAACTTGCATATGCATGAACTCAAAATGCATAGACGATGGCGGCACTGGGTTATGCTAAATTTCGTGTAACTACTGTAATTTAGATTTCTTACCGGAATTTTCGCATTATTTACAAAGCAGAGATTTTAGTTAACGCTTTTGCTCAAAAAGCATAGACATTTTTTTTGCAGAAGGTTCTCTGTTTTTGATTTTTTCAAATCCACCTGAGAACTATAGAATAGAATACTCTTTATTGCATCTATGCCTCTCGCCGCTTACCGCTGCCGCCAGTCGCGCGTATCGTGGTCAATAAAATATGGTCACGCGTTTGGTGTCCAACAAAATTACCAATGAACCATTTTAGCAAGCCGCTACCCAAAGGTTGTCTGGAAGAAATCGCTGTTTAGCGACAAGACCGCCTGTTATTACCTCTGCCTGTTGTTTGAATGTCATATAAAGATCAAAGCATAAATAATAAGTTTCTGTCAAAAATTTCATTTTTGTGGCAAGCTTTTATATCCGACTGTACTTTTATTTGTATATCAATGAAATGCTTACTGAGACGATTCTAAAGAGCCCAAGCTCGGTAAGATTGCTTTTTCTATTAAAGAGTTCCTATGGCCACCTTCCGGCTCCATCATCAGATCAGCCCCATGGTACTGTAGATATGTAGGCCGGTAATAAAGAAGTATTTGGTTTAAATAAAGATTCCGTCACTGTCAAGTGAACGACATATTAAAAATATTAGATTATTCCTCTACGAGTCGCCACCAAACAACCATATAAATTATTGTATTTCGATCTAATATATATTCTAAATTAACAAGTAAAGTGTTTCCCTGAGCCACCACCCCACAGTACCATATTATTGTATTGTCATCAAAGTTAAGCAAGTATGCAAAATTTCAGCTCCATCGGTTGACGATATGTGCTTCAAAATTGAGTTGCAAGATTCCACCCGAACAAACATACTTACATACATACATACATACAATGCAAGTTAAATAAAAGCTTGTAAAAATTGAAATGCGTAACCTGGCGGACGAGACCTCTGGATTACAATGAACCACGAACACGCTGGATTGGTTAAACATTTAAATTTTTCTTTGAGCATTGATCTTTGTATCAATGGTTTAATATAAAAATTGTGGTGTGTGCCCACAACAATAATGAGACAATACAAGTTTCATGCGTTTGTATCTCATGTTGTTCTTTATTTTCCTTGATGTCTGAGGTGTGCAATAAAGGGTATTTGTATTTTGTACCTACAGTCTGTATCGGCCGCATACACACGCAATCTAAATAAGAAATGCATACATCCCAGATTACTCCGACCGCAACTGCGTGCAACCAATATAGTTAAAAGCCTGTAAACTGGCCCCCCGTTATCCCATTGCGAAATAAAAGGTCAAAAGTGCACACAACTTACAATGCACATATGTCGTTTTTAAACTAGAGCAAATACTCATTCCCTTATTGCAGTGCTATACAACCTATACGGATGCGTTCTATGTTTAAAAAGTTGTAAGCGACTGAGAACTTTCTACTCAAATTGGCTCTTTTAAACTAGAGGGACCTATCACAATATCATCCACTTATGAAAGGTCGTAAGCGACTGAAAACATTCTACTATTTACGATCTTATAACTTTGGAACGGTAGCGGTACGACGCCCTGATTGTATAAAAGGTTGTAAGCGACAGGGAATGTTCTATCAAAATAGACTCTTTTGGAGTTAACGCTTGCATGGGAATTGCAGCGTGTGACCCGGAACGCGAACCGCAGCATTAGCATAGAAACCACTCGTTTAATTTAAAGAAAACCGCCATATTTTAACATGACAAGATAGAGAAAACAGCTGTGTGTAACCGACTTTAAAAAAGTTGATTCTATGTTTATGCGATATGTTAGCAACGAACGCAACATCGTTAAATATATAAAACATATTCATTACGTTTCGTTTACGTCATGTTTTGATGATAAATAAAAGTAGTCTGAATTCCGTATGGTTCGCCAATAATTTCCGTAGCTCTGGCAACGCTGGAAATAGCCGTGGGCATCATGACAATTATGAATCCCTCATCAAAACTTGATCCAAACATTGCCCAGATTTACCGCCCAACTTTCCAAGGGACAGAGTATTAAACAAATTTAGTTTTCTTAAGGGTAAGCTATACTAAGAGCTTGTAAATAACGTCCCAAAACCCTTTAACGACGAAATGGCCTATTAGATTCCGGTCCAAAGTCAACACTTTGAATTTAAAACTAAAGTTGGCGGGTCGTGACCATTATAAGGGTTAACTAGGGAAGGGATTGTCACGGGTTTAGTACTAGTCGAGTCTAAGATATAAAATTGTAGAACTTTTGATGAAAAGCTTATTATTAATAACTTTTTAATTAAATTAAAGATACACTGAAAAAAAAAGCCAGTGAATCCTGCTTCTAAGCTATCACGGTTCAAGACAGACATTATCGAATAAAAGACGGCAATATAAATCAAGTTCGTTGTATGGGAGCCCCACTTAAATATTTGCTTTATTCTGTTTTCAGTATTTGTTCTTATAGCGGCAACAGAAATACGTAATATGTGAAAATTACAATGGAAGTTTTATTTATTTACCAACAAAAACATATATAAAATACAAATTTAAGTAATTTCTCGCCAAACTGTAACGTTTATTGGCGAGACGCGCTCAATTTTAACAAAACAACAGCGTATCTTTTCAGCAGAATAAGCAATGAAAAGGTATTTCTTTCTCGACAACAATTTCCACAGGTGTCCGATTGTATTATAGAATGAAATGAGGTTCATGAGCCACAGCCAGGTGATAGACGATATGACGGACAGTTGAGTCTTATAGTGTCCCGTTTTTACCCTTTGGGTACAGAACCCTAAAGAGGTGCGAAAATTCACAAGCCCTGAGTGTTTCGTCGAGTCGCATCACTAAGCCAAAGAGTGGCTTCGTGTGGGGAGGCAGCTAATTTGTTTATCCACCTTGTTTAACACTACTATGGGCCGAGATTGAGTTAGATAAGGGTTTAATAAAACCCGTATATGTTGGTTTCTTTCTTAGAATATCGAGTTTTTTAGTTTCTTAGCATATTGTTTTTTTTTTGTCACCCAAAATAAAAAGACGTCGATTGATATGAGATTCTACAGCACACTGTAGTTATATGAATATAACCTAAATTAAAAATTTACAACACCCTCAACACAAGTATAGCTGGTCAAAATAAGACCCTCATTCAAGGAGTACTAAAACTAAACATAAATACACAATTTGGTATTCGTAACTTCAATTTTCGCTGAGATCTTGTCACTTGTTTCAATGGAAGCTGAATATCTTGGAAAGTACTGGTCACATTTCCACCAAACATAGCTAAGAATTATCTCGACGGACAAGTCATTCGATTTAAAAACCCGCACTCAAATTAGTCCATCCGTTTGGGAGCTTCGATGTCACAGACAGACACACAGATACACATGTTAAACTTATAACACTCCTCTTTTTTCGTCGGGGGTTAAAAATTAGTGTTACTCGTATGGAGCCTTTTTAGCGCTCCGTAGGAATGTTGAACTTTGACGGTAATTTCTGAGCATTCTAAGTGTAGTTAGTCCCATATCGACATTTGCTCCTAATAAAAAAAAGACCCGATTGACATCCTCAAAAAAAAATTTCGGTATGCGTCTTTGCGCTTCGACGTGCACCGAGGGTTCCGTACTAACCACGAAAGCTATAAAGCTATCAAGAATATTGTACCCGAAAAACTCCCGTTGTGGTGGTCTATTTGGAATCAGAATCATTATTTATCTATTTGCTAGAATACAGTCAAGTGAATGTCAAATAAATTTTCGAGGTACAGTGTATTGTATATTCTGCCTGCTAGTGGGCATGCAAATATTATACAATTCAAAATTGGGTTAGTAAAGTTGTGATATTTGATTTTTATCCTCATTGTTTTCCTTTCTTGGTTTTTCTGTAAACAAGTTAATTAGACGCCAGCTCACCGTACAAATGATCTCAATTTGTCTAATTTTATTAATTACGGCCATCAAGTAGCCGCCTTTTATATTTGTCTTGCGAACAACCGTATAAATAACTTCCGCGTTCGGATTGTTACAGCAGTTTCTGTTTTCGTTGATTTATGCAACAAAGGTGTACTTAGGTTTCGAATAGATAAGTGTTAAAACCTAACCTAACGATATTATGAAAATAACCATAATTGATCACTTGGCCCTAACGTTTAATTCATAATGGCCAGACATTTTGTAAAATGTCTGGCCCCTATTTATCAATTTATCTAACGATTATTTTGTTTTGGTTTCAGGTACGCAACGCAACATCACATCAGTTGGAAACAGTTCGAAATTCAAATTCAAGCAATCTACCAAAAACAAAACATTCTACGCATTTTTTTTTATGAAACAAATTTTAATGTTGCCAGTGCGAACTCGTAGTGCTAGTTTGTTTCCGCGCCGCCTGGCGCATTTCAAATTCAGAACTCTTTTTTTTAATGATTCTAAAAACATTACTGTGTTCAAAATTTAAACAACTGAACTAGAGAACATTACCTATTGAATTGAAGAATTCATAATATCTTCTCCGTACTGTGTTCTGTGTTTAAATAACCAACTTAAAGTCTAAGTTCTATCTTCTCTGTTTAATCGCCATTAAAAAAGGAGGGAAGTAATTTGGAATAAATGTTTTTTTTATGACATATGATCAATTATATAATCAATTATGTGTAATGAATTACTGTTAGGCAAATACAAGGCTTCAACTTTAGGTCAATCAGTGGCTACATAAATAGTAACTAAAGAAGTAAAAGATATGCAACATTTGTTGTCGCTATCAAGCTATGTGCTGTCATGTCGATGCACGTAGGCACGTAATTTATATTAATAACACTATTTTTTTCAATTCTGAACTAATTACTTCTCATAATTTACTTATTAATATTAGCACGTACTTAACAGTATATTTAAAGTGTGCCAAACTGTGTAACCGTTCGTTAGCGTCGCATTCTGAGACTAAAAATCATTGCGCAAAGAGTAAAATAGCCGCTTAAGTAGACGAACTATAAAATTTCCCATTTCCCAAGTGAGAATGTTGCCATATAGAAAATGGCGTTCATTAGCGATAATCCTCAGATCACCGGCCGGCTGGCAATGTGCCGACACTGCCATACATGAAGCGCAGATTTTATAAAGCTTACGTTGGGATGGAATGGACGTTATAATATATAAGCTCCGTAATCCATAGGTAGATTCCAACGGCATTCATTTTTATGACTCCGTATGTGATAGAAAAGCTAGCACGTCCCGGGTATCAATTTATTGTAATTTTGCCATAATTTTGCCCAGTCATCAACATTTTATTATACTTATTGGAACTTAAATATCTTCAATTAAAATTATGGCTATGTATCAGCTTTTTGACCGCTACAATTCTGTCCAGAACTTACTTGTAAAATCTCACATTTAAATGTATAGTGTGCATTTTAAAGCATTATGTCCTATTTAAATGAAATTATGTATATTAGAAGTCTAATTTCTTGGTAACTCCAGAGATATTTTGAGTAACGCAGGAGACAGTCACGAGTGTCAGTCAAAAAATTTATTCGCCAGACTATAATGATGTTTGCTTGATGAATTTTAATAAATTTACCATTATTTTTTCTTCGGCTAATGAAATAGCTGGCAAATTCTTTCGTTCCAATGTGTGCTTTTAACGGCAAAGGAATCAAGGCAAAAAGGGCGGGGATGTGTGGAAATAATTAAAAACCAGCCAACCCCTCAGAGGGTCTCATTACTTGTAAAAAGGCGACTTGAAAAGCCACATTCCGGTTCAGACCGGATTACACCGGCTTGAAGCGGTTTGCTGTTATACCTAACCCTTTCATCCTCACCCATAGATACTATAAGCAAGAGAAGGTTAGCATGCAATGGGTGGTCTTGGCATGAATGCGAATGGGGTACTATAGTTTGTTTTTCCGGTTTACATCGAATCCATTGTTGCAATAGGGATTGTGTGTTTTTAGGGTCGCATTTAAATTTCAATGAACTGCTAGCTACAAATAGACAGATAGGTATTTAAAGTAGAGTAAATAAAGGAACTTAGTAGCTGAAGTATTGCATGTAAGAAATGGGCGAAACAACTTTTTGAACGACACAAATCTGTCCGCAACTGTTAAACTTTGTTTGTAAAATTTCACCTTTAAAATAATGGCTTCTCTATGTTTAAATTTATGTTTTAAGTTAAAACAGTCAATGTTCCAACTGTAAACCTAATAAACAGACAATATGTCTATTATAGATATTCTTGGTAACTCCACTTACATTTTGAGTAACGCCGGAGACAGTCAGAAGTGTCGATCAAAACGTTGATTCGCCCAAATAATTATTGATAATAGCGGTATACTAAGTATGTAAAACTAACCTCACCTTGTGGAATAATGGCTAAAAAGAGAGAAACGTTAGATTCCTACTGTGGACCACTAGTGAGTGCAATTTAGTTAAATATCTGTATCGCAATATATATCCTACTGTTTTATCCATGGGTTTAGTCAGCTTTGCATCAAGCTCATGTGTTTAGCTAGTTAGATTAATCACGTACTGCTACAGATAGAACGGGATGCTCCCAGCGTGCAGACTAACGATGTTTGCCTGTGCATCTGATCCGAAGTTACATGCGTCTAATGTTTGCGTTGCTATGGTAACGCTTGTCACGTAACTAATCTCTGAACAAGCCGGGACTGATTTAGCTAACTTTTTCCAAAAAACAATAGATAATCTTTTATAATGCAAGACGGTGGCCACTGCCGCTCAATTGCTTTTGGTAACTACGGTTACTGACTTGTCAAGGCTCTTAGGTATTTTTAACCGACTTCAAAAAAAGGAGGGGGTTCTCAGTTCGGTTGTAGGTTTTTTTTTTTTTTTTTTTTTTTAATGTTTGTTACCTCAGAACTCCGTCATTTATGAGTCGATTTGGAAAATTCTTTTTATGTTCATGAATAGACATCTCAAGGTTGGTCCCATAAAATTTTGGTGAAGATCGGATGACGAGATCCATGAGGAATCGAAGGAATTCCTGAAATTTTATAGGCACTTATAATATTTTTCACATATTTTATAAAACTATTTAAGTATTTGCATATGGTAGTCATCATCTTCCAATGCTGAGCTGATGATGGAAGGTACAACTCCTCAACGGTTAGGAGTTAGGAGATAATTCAAACGAGATGCACGCCTTCAAGACCTCCCTGATCACCCTGCCATAAGTGTTTTTAACAATCACTAAAAAGCAAAAAAAAAAAAAAAATTAACAAAAAATAGAACCGACTTCAGTAAAACTAAAAAGCCAAAAATAACCCGTTCAAGTACAGATTACCTTTGACTCACCCTTTGAAGTCGGGGCCAAACCTCACGTAAACTATAAAATATAAATATAATAACTGAGTGGTTTGGGATCGACTTCAAAGGGTGAGTCAAAGGTAATCTGTACTTGAACGGGTTATTTTTGGCTTTTTAGTTTTACTGAAGTCGGTTCTATTTTTTGTTAAATTTTTTTTATTACATACATAGCGTTTAACTCAAAATTCAAACAAGCGAGTGTTAATCCGTTAGTCAAATGGAACTTATTGCAAAATTTATCTAGTAGCCATTTCAGATAGATGGCATTGTCAAAAGTCGAATTGTACCAAATATAATAGCTATTTGAGGAAATGACTCAATCATTTGACATACATAATTATCAAATTCGATTGTTACTGTTCAAGCTGCATTAAATAAAATCGATTTGTTTTCTTGCCACGGTAAATAGATCACATCGCTAAAACAGATATAATAGCGGAGAGAACTGGCGCATACGCTTTATAAACGTCGAATTTGGTCCTAGGATATCTAAATCCGCTTAAAAGGAAAAGAATCCTCGCAATTTTTAATAAACCGCAAGCTTCGGCATCAATCATAATCAGAATCGCATCTATGCAAATGGCATTCGCTGGCAGCCCGGTGAACCAGAATATTCCGGAAAATACCGGCTCAGGAGCCGTGCGGTTTTCACCAGGTGGAGGCCGATAACGGTAGTTTAGAACCGTTATGGTGTTCTGAAAAAAATTTAAACTAAGTTAAAATAAAACGACATAAGAACACTGCTATCTGACAGCGCGCGCCGAGGTGCTTGGCTCCGATTTGTTGAGGTAAAGTAGGCACGCGTTTGCAACCAGTCGTAGGCGATGGTCACTGCCGCACGAACAACCGAGAGATAACTTTTTGTACTATTTTATCATTATGACTACGATACCTTCAAATAGCATAATCACGCCAAAATGTCTAATTAGATTATTAGATTGTGGCCACTTTCGGCACAGCAATAGCTGGACATATAAAGATGGACACTTATTATTTATTACTTACTACCTACCGTGGAGAGGTTACGCAAAGCAAATTTCATCTTTTAGTACTTAGGTATATAAAAATCTTCAATAAATAAGAACTAAATTTATGTTTCATTACCCGTGGAAACACCACATTTTTCTATTAAACATTTGATACAATTTACGAGGCACAAATATAAACTTAAATGAAAAAAAAACTCTCGGTCTCCTCCGCCAGGTTTACGCATTAAAGTGTTTCTTTTCGCTTTCATCTATGTATTAATGGTTATTTAAAAACTAGGTAATAAAAACCAGTTTTAACCGGATAAGGGCACATCCATCGTACCCCGCCGATCCGCATTAGCAATTTGAATATTGCAACTAAATTTTGCATAATGCGCACAAAACCGCTTTATCCCGAGATGAAAACGTTAATTAAGATTTGTTTATAATACAAGGGAAGCTGGGGATTATATTCGCGTTTAATAAGATGAATAACTTAAGGTAATATTTCAAGTTAATGGAATAGGATAAGGGCTTCAATTTGATGATTGACACTGACTGAGATCACTATAGTTCTACTTTATGTATCTAACTTTTAACTGTCATTAAAACGCGACGTTTGCGATTCGAGTTGCATAAGTTAAGTTTGTGCCTGATATCTATGGTGTCGCATATAAATGAGGCGCAAATTTAACGCGACCGGGTTCGCGAGGTGGCGATATAGATAGGTTAGGTATATCGCATCTTCGGAGATCTCGACGATATCCAGAGAGATTATGGAATTAGAGTATCGTTCTCTTTCTCATTGACATTGACTGGCTGAATTCCACTTTGTGATGCCCGGAGTATATATCTTACGGATCCTTAAAGATATCTTGGACATTTTATCATAAAGTGAAATTCAGACTGTCTTTTCAACTTTGCAAACGCCGCTCAAGTACTGTATTTATTATTGGTTGTTTGTGTAAAATGCTACGATTGGCTAGGAACGCGCGCCGCCGACTGCACGGACAAAATTGGAAGGCGCTGAGCACCAAGTGGTGTGTCTGTCGCTACCGGTGTGAAGCTCGTCTTGTTAACGGCTGTAGTCATCTCAAGAGTTAGGCACTGCCCGTCAGTTTTTATTGGCCTTCGGATTCGGGTATAATCAGAGAACCTACAGTTTTGACTATCTCCGGCGTTACTCAAAATGTCTCTGGAGTTACTCATTGGGTTTAACAGTCGGGACATTGAATGTTTTAATTAAAGTAAATCTTAAATTTAAACATATGTCGAGAAGCCACTACTTAAAGTATAAGAACGTTTAAAATTTGTGGACAGCCGGCACATTTTAGTCGGTCAAAAAGTTAATTCGCTCTCATATCTTGATCGCGTATTCGCGTATGAGCGAGCGGGACAGGTGGGTATAAGACCCGAATAATATTTTATCAGGTCACGGATAGACGCCGACAAAAGCGTCGTGCACATCATCTTTATCTCCAATGACAACGGACTGTCACAATTGCAATCATTATTGGGGCTATAAAGGCTTTATGAGGGTTTGGACGCAGGAAATATTATGACATAGAAGCTTGACTACCAGTGAAGAGACAATAGCGATTCCAACAGTCCTTTTCGTGGTTCATATATTTGGGTTAATTTCAAAGCGTTTCAGTGTCGACGGGTACAGTTACGGTAATCGCTATAAATGAATTTTCTAAATATAAAGCTATGGATAACTTAGATACGAATTGAAAAGGGTTCTCTACCTCTACATAATATCCTAAACTACTATTTCAATTTGTTAATTGATCATAAAACCCTGCACTATAGTGCCTTCTACGAGATTACTTTTTATGAAATATTACTGAGTTCTGCCTTTCAGATTTTTCATATTACATAATATTTAATCTCCAGGTACGATGAAATTACTTCGGACCGGAATCGATGGAGATTGTCCGATTGAGAGATTCAAGTGACTACACAATCTTAAGTAATGAGGGACCGATTGAAGAAGACGATGAAATATCGACGCACAAAGTTACATCAATCTTTATTCTTTTATAATTCGTACTACAGTCCCGACGATTGAAATACTTTTTCCCAATATATGGAAGTCTGGCTTCTGCGCTAGTATATCTCTTGCGCTTAACTTTAATAAGCCCGTGGTTTAAAGACTCCCGGGAAGTCGCAATAATGTGCTTTTTACGACTAGATCGTGCCCACCGCACTGGCTGTGCGGGACTCTGCTTTTACCTACGTACAATGGAATAAACGGGAACCAGAACAAAATTTCATGACGCCATATAACCTGGTTAACCTGTGTCAAGATGGGCTTATAGCCCGCGCTCCAGCTTGCACCAGGGAGCTAGGATCCGACTTCAGCTTTTGTTTGAAAAGAAAAATGACGTGAGATCAAATAGAGAGCCTTCTCTAGTCTTTTACCAATTTTGGGTTTTAGCCAATAGAGATGGTTGGACACCTCAGATGATTATCTATCCCTCTATTATACTTTTTACCGGACTTCGGCAAAGATCCTTGGTTTACCATGAACAGACAAGGTTAATTTTAATCATTGTAAGTAAATTAAATAGTAGATAGTACTGATATTTTCTTCGGCTTCCGCGACTGTCACACATTTAAATAAAACAAAATTGTGTTTTTCTCAGTCAACAATATAATAATACAAAATGCTTTATGGCACACCAAAAAAGTTTACAAATTAAACACAGAGACAATAATTTTAATATCGGTAGACAACATGCGGTCTTATCACTAAGAGCGACCTCTTTTAGGCTCAAATAGTTAATATACGCGATATAATCCGTTTAAATAGTTATATTTAAAAGGTAGTACTGATGTTATTTTTCATGGACACTTCGAGTAGTGTACCCGCGATACGATACGATGCATGTCCAATATACTTATGGGGTATCGACGGTCGGAGTTAATTTCCCGCGGGAGGACATCCGTCCGACGATAATTCCGTCACGATACATGCCGATTAATAGTTTATATAACGTCTAGTGACACTGGTGACAGTCTAGTGTGCCGATATCTCGGCGAATTAACTTTTTGACCGCCACAATTGCCACAAATCTGGCCACAGCTTTGAAATTTCAATGTAAAATCTCAACTTAAAATAATGGCATTTTTTTGTTTACCTATGGTGTACCTCAAAACGTTCAAAGTTCCAACTTTTAAACCAAATAAACAGAAAATATGTATATCAGAAGCTCGATTTCTTGGTAACTCCAGAGACATTTTGAGTAACGGCGGAGACATTCAAAAGTGTCTGTCAAAAAGTTGTCACTATTATAAAACCGTATAAATTACCTATCTGTACCTGTCAATGGAAGAAATTTTACAAAAAATAAGTGAAATATACAATTTTTAAGTCATCGAATAGAAAATTGTATAAACGTGAAGGTTTGTGTGAAAATACGTTCCACTTAGACTGCGATTCCACCAGAGATGTGCGAGGATGAGTAGCGAGGGATGTGTTGTTGTTAACCAATGGAATGGAATAACTTAATTTTACTTATCTTAACACATGCCTCGCTCTCGCTATACGCATCCTCGCAGTGGTGGAAACGCAGCCTAAAACGCAAAAAATGCGTATCAGATTTTCATAAACTTCTCAGTAATATAGCTGATATATATCAATCAAAGCTGAGTATCTTGGAAACGGTATTTTTAAACAACCATCTCGACAGACAAGGCTTTTGATTAAAAAACCGCTTTGGAATGGGTCATGCATTTGACTGACTGACACACAGAACAGATACACATGATAAACTTATAACACCCCTCTTTTTCGTCGGGTGTGTAATCTATAGACATCGTTATATAATAAAGTGTTGGTAATCGGTATAGTCTGCACATATCTCTGTACAAATTTGTGTTAACTAGGTACGTTGACATGACACACTGACTAAAAATAACTGCTCAAATTGACTATAACAACATCGTAATGATATAATGTCGGTGACATCATGACTCGCTTGATTGATGACTTGTGATGACTTTAACATCATCAAACTATGGCGGCGAGGCCTTTAAATTTTGGTTTTAGATAATATACCATTTAAGCAGGGTGCACATTTTCCGCAGCCGTATTGTTTGCCAAATTACAGTCTGACACAAAAGAGTAGAAATTATAAAGTGGTTGTATTCACATCCCCGTTTTGTTAGATTGATTAGAAAGGCACGACACGACAGTATTGCCACTTTTTAATTTCTACTCTTTTGTGTCAGACTGTATACAGGGTGATCAATCCAAATGGGTCAGTAGGGAGAAAACTAAAACTATAAGAGATAGGGAAATCTGTTCTTAGGAACCATTGCGTCGATTTAGATTTAATAGAAAATGCATTATTTTTTTTATAAATCTCATATAAAAAAAAAAAGTGTGTGTGTCAGCTCCGACGCACGACTGGAGTTTACTCTTCAGGCCAGGCGCGCACCACGTTTTTTTTTTAGTCGCGCGATAATTTTGTCGCAGAAATAAGCGTACTTCTGGGTTTATGAAAATCGTGGTGCGCGCACTCTCATATAAACCCATATCTTGCATTTATGCGACAAAATTATCGCGCGACTAAAATTGTGGTGCGCGCCTGGCCTTAAGAACGATTATAAAATATATACTCAATACTCAATATGTTTATTGCACATAATGATTAGTAAATAGTTTAAGTATCACATTATGTACCCTTTTGGGTGCTGCAAACAAGAACGAGAACGTAGGCACTTACATAATATTAATATACGAGTATAATATACAGCAAAATTACAATATTTTACAAGGAAAATTTACTTCCGATTCATTTTTAACAAATTGGAGAGATCATGAGTAGTAACTAAATAAGGAAGCGTGATGTAAAGCGCCCTCGAGCGGCTAGTTTAGTTACTACAGTCTGAAGTGCTACGGAAAAGAAACCGTATCTTACTATGAAATCCATACAAAGATACGACCTTTCTACCGTAGTATCGCAACACTTTTTTTTTTAAATCTATTAATTAAGGAGCTTTGATCATTTTTATGAACATGCCAGCTCCAGCAGGCCTAATACACAACATCATTCATCAAAAGACATAGATAAATAAAAACATAAACCGTATAAACTTAAAAATAACATGTACACGAAAACAACTAAATTTGTATACATTATTTACATTAAAAAAACTGTATACAAATTTAGCCGATTCCGATAAGGGTTCCGCCAATATTGAATTGAACATTACATTCAAGAAAGATCTGGTATTAGACCTAGCCATTTACATTAGACAAAAACAAACGTACAAAATCACCTTCCTTAAAAAAATTCTTAAATAAATCCAAAATCTCCTTAACAACAACTCCAAACAGCGTTTTGAACTTCTCCTCCCAACTTTCGGTAGAAAACAAAATATCTTTCGTCTTCTCAACCAGCCTTTCAAAAGTAATACGTCTCTTCTTCTTGTCCTTATTTTGTCTTTGATCTTCCATATCAGCCCGCTCAATAGTAGGCTGATTGACCAATAGACACTCGGACCTCTTCACATCTGTTACTCTTTTTGACTTCCGCGGCTTACGAACCTCTTGTTGTGGCTCGCTCTCTAATCTGTACTGACTTACTGATCGCTGGCCCTCAGCCTGACTGACAGAATCTTCAGACTCTTTAGATTGTAACGGCTTCGACAAAACAGCATCTCTATATGACTTTCCAAAACTTAAGTCATTCTCAAAAACAGATGGCGCATCCTGACTACAAACATCCATATCCTTTTTTTCCTTATTTTGCATATACAACCAAAAAGCCCGTTTATATATACATCCCTCAGCAGACATAATCCTGCGAATTTCTTACTCCTTCACAAAAACCGGGCACGACTTATCTAAGGCCATATGGCTGCCTTTACAATTAATGCATCTAAAAATAGTCGTTTCGCAATTGGCATGCTCCCCGCCGCATTTCGGACAAGTAACTTTAGTAGTAGGACAAAACCTGCTCAGATGACCGAACTTCCAACATATTGAACATTGGGTAACCGGGAAAGTGTACTGATTTACCTTAAATCGGCAACCGTAGGCATAAACATATGGCGGTAAAGAAGTTCCCTTAAAACACAGACGAATAGCTTCAGCCTTAACCCAACGCCCATCATGATCCAAACGGTTCAGTCTACATATTGACAAAATGTCTTCAGACCCTTCAATATTCTTTAAAAATTCGTCTTCCTCAACCTCCAACTCAACCTGCCTTATAATTCCATAAGTGCAGCATGCCATATTAGACCAATAAGAACGTCTCGTCTCATTGTTAAACTCCTGAGAAGCCAGAAGCTTCTCCGCATCATCCTTAGAGTTAAACTGTATGCGAACTTTACGTGGACCCATAAACTTGACGGATAAAATTCCTTTTATACCCTTAAATTGCAGCAACTTTGCCAAACCAATCTGTTTCGGTAAATCTTCATTTGACACTATATAAACTTCAAATAGCTTGTCAGGCACACCGTCCGGCTCCAGCTGCGTTTTGGCGGTTGCTAAACCCCGCAAGCGTTTAGGTTTCCTGCCTATTGTGATAAAACTATCACTAATCCCACAGCTTTCGTCGCTCAGACCACAAGCACGCTTCACCGCTATATGCCGCACATCCGACATGGACTCAGCGTCCGATACAATATCCGATTGACTCGGCCCTGCCTTATTATCAAACTCCATTTCAGATAGCCACGACGGAGCTGCCCGCTGCCCACATTCTAAAAGTGACGTATCACTCACGACACCTCGACTTGACTCACTCATCGCAAAAACAGCGAAAAGGACTCTAAAACTGAATTAACTTATAAATAAAATAAAATTTGATAAAATTTTCAACCGTCGCCTTTGACAACCAAACGTCAATCCTCGCAATACTTATATTTTTGGAACGTATTTGCCGTGCTAATTTAAAAAGTCGTATCTCAGTATACGATCGGGGTAAAAATACTACTTCTTAATTTAGCAGGTTATGCGTTAAGCGTTATAGACTAAGCTCCCGATATAAAATGACCTTCACAGAGATGTTTATTTGATGAATTGTATTTTATATTTAGTTTAAAATGTCAATAAATATATTGCATTTGGGTTGCATAACAAATTTTAGTCCGGGGTATGTTTAGTTTAAAATTATTATTATCATTTTTTTACATTTCACCGATTTGATTATTAGATAAATTCATAATTAAATAATCTTTAATTTTATTTAATTTCAATTCAATAATCAGACCTTTGCAAAATGCTAGTAGGTATAGATTTAAACCTGTTTATACCTGGCTACCCAATAGTTGTGACGGGAAAAGAATAGGCAACCTAACGTTTGCATATTCTATGGGCTTCATACTTTCGATTGGTATAGAATTTATCTAATATTAATCAAACCGGTGAAATGTTTAAAACATTTTTTTTTTTTATTAATTAAACATACCCTGGACTAAAATTTGTTGGTTGCCTAATGCAATATAATTATTGACACATTAAATTAAATATAATAAAATACATTTCATCAAATAAACATCTCGGTGAAGGTTATTTTATATCGGGATCTTAGTCTATAACGCTTAACGCATAACCTGCTAAATTACGAAGTCGTATTTTTACCCCGATCGTATACTGAGATACGACTTTTTAAATTAGCACGGCAGATACGTTCGATTTTACACCCCATATTTTTCATACCCCGGGCTTATATATGAAAATCGATTCTTAAGGAGTAAACTCCAAAAATAATACTGCAGTCTTATTTATTTCATAATAAATCTCCTAGCGGTCAACTATGAAGATATGTATGGAAATGCCACCGGACTCCCGTCTCAAAATAAACCCGCTTCTGCTTATGTTTTATTCAAATAACAAGGCGGGGATGAAAAACTGATATTGAATTATCAGAGATTGGTTCAGCGAATTAGCATTTTAATATCACAGCTGGCTTACCTACTGGGGGCCTTGGGTGCAATGACATTCTTATAATAGGTATTGTGGACTAGCAGCCTGCAATTGTGTTCCGAGAATCAAGTTGACAGTTTCCTTTTTGTAGTCTTGAAGTCGGGTAAAAGTTGTTCCATGGATCTAAAATAGAAGTCCGTAACAACATTTTGAACCTGTTTTGATTTACCGTTCTAGTATTGACCTTTCACGTTTCGTATGTGAGATCACAAAAAAAAATAGCGAGTTTAAGTTTCATTTGTGCTGTACTGAGTAAACATAAATATTCGTAAAAAATGCAAAAAAGCTAATTTTATTCATATAACTACAATATGCTGTAGAATTTAACATTAGTCGACGTACGACTTACCGCCCGCTTGTCGAGCATGTAAACCCTTGTTTACGAGCAAGTGTGATGAAAAAATAACTAACATCTGTTCAGCTGTTTTAGCGTG
Source organism: Apotomis capreana (assembly GCA_947623375.1). NCBI lineage: Eukaryota > Metazoa > Arthropoda > Insecta > Lepidoptera > Tortricidae > Apotomis > Apotomis capreana. The sequence continues at coordinate 2,259,744 of OX392522.1, forward strand.
GCAACGCCGCAAAAACAAACTACAATATTTTTCGACCGTGACCTCCAAAAGCCCGAAGATTTTAGTTTTTTTTTTTTCAAAATATCTTCTTTATTCGCGATTTTTATTTGATTTTATTTAATTAGCTTTTACATACATTTGTTTATCTAGCGTCTTTTGCTCATTATGACTTCTGAGACGCGTCATAATGGTAACTCAGTAACTCGTAACACAGCGTGACGCGTCTCACGCGCGATATCGCCATCTAGCGCGCATCTGCTGAATATTTCATCAACTCGCTAATATCGCGTAATGGAGGTAATATGTGGGCTTTACGCTATTATTGCGTACGGGGTATACGCGGAGCTACGCAGGAACAATAGAATGTATACAGTGTAGATAGAGCCAAACCACGCTAATACTTCCGAGTAAATGAACTGTCAAACCATACAGAGTGAGTCATGTATTGTTTGACAGTTCGGAAGAGTTAGCGTGGTATGTTCTATGGCCCAACGAGTTTGTTTTTTAGTCCACGTCATATTGCCGTTTTTTAAGCTAAAGAAGCATTGAGTTAAAGCTCTGCTCACGTTCTTCTCGCTCCTTGCTCACATTACACTACACTCACTGACACTCACACTCACACTCACAGACAATGAAACAAATTTTTATGAACATTATTTATTATTACGCCCTAAATGTATTTTACATAGTATTGTTCATTTGTTCGTTTTAATATTTTCTTCTTTAAGGCATGTCTATAGCCGCATTGTTAATGAACCTGATGTGTATGATACGACTTCCACGATACAGGGTATGCCTAGTGTGGAAGTCACTGTTAAATTATGTTAAATGTAGAAATGTTTCTTTTGGTAAAATAAAAATTATTCTTATTCTTTTAGTGGTGCTAATTGGCAATTTTTTGGTAACTGACGTTGAAAGTCAGTGAATGTCACTGATATACTCGTAAAATTCGACTAATTTTCGTATAACAAAGCCAAAACTGTAGTGATTAAAGTCAAGATTTTTTAAATACGATTTACGAGTAGTATTGATTTCGCAAGAAACTGCCCCCTCTTGACTTTTATCGTCATATTCTTGACGACGCGGTTGGCGCAGTGGTTAAGCAGCTGCCTACTGAGACTGCGGTCCCGGGTTCGAATCCCGGCCAGGGCAAATATTTGTGTGATGAACACGAATATTTGTGCTTGGGTCATAGTTGTTCTATGTATTTAAGTGTATATTTATCTATATAAGTATGTATATTGTTTCGTCTATAGTTCCCATATCACAAGCCTTCTTGAGCTTAATTTGAGACTAGATCAATTTGTTTGAGGTTGTCCGATATTTATTTATTCTGATCAGGTATTATCCAATATCCACTTTGTAGGGGCCAGTTAACCCTTACACTTGCTTGATGTGGTTGAGTGCGTTGAGAGAGTGAAGAGGTTGAGCTCACGTTAAACTTGTTTATTGTATGTTAAATGGTTACAAATTAAGTTGACTAATTAGCCGTTCCTTCAATTGATGTTTATCGTATGAAAGTAAGGTATGCACTGTCGTTAACTTAGTTATAATATTTTAGTATGGCTCGGTATAAAGTAGGTCGCAGCGTTAGCGGAAAAATGTACAGTAGTGAGACTGTACATGCTGGCAACTCCGAAGAAAGGAAAGTTAAGATAATTGTCAATGGAAGGAAAAGCTATTACAAAATACTTAACAAATTTTAAATCAGTCAAAGTTGAACGCCACATTGTCGTTGGTCGCGAGGCGATGGCTCGGTGGCGGCGCGGGGCTGCTCGTCGGTCTCGCTCTGGTTTGTGGCCGGCTTCTCTCTTCTGGCATCGGTTGAAGTTCGATATCTTCGTAGATTGGTTTCTGTGATTTCCGTGAGCATTGTTTGCGGTTCCTCGGGTTACATAGATTGGGATAGCGCCTTCTCACTCCCCAAATTACGGCAGCAGAGATGCCTGCGGCCAGCAGAATGTAACTAATGGCATATTGATGAACATCGTGGGTAGTGAGAGTTGTTCGTAAGTTTTGCTCCTTATTCTTCTCGTCTTGTAATCTTCTGTCGATTTCTTCTGTATCCGTATTTTTGTGTTCAGCATAGTACGGATGCGGTATGTTGTGGTAAGTCAGATTTGCAATTTGATTAATTGATGATGTCACCGAGGGCACGTTAATTTCGTAGTTCATCTTCATCTTGCTGTTGTATTGGTTGAGCGAATGTATAGTTAGATATTTAGATTGTAGTACGCAGCTTTGTGCTAAGGTGACGATACCGGATGACGTCATAGTGTGTGACGTCACATTTTCTTCACATATGGCTCGTAATGTACAAGTGTCGCAACAAATAGCGAGCCAAGTGTTTGGCGAGTGCAACTCGATCCAGGCGTCCTTACATGACGTGGGCGCTACGTCACATGGAGTACGCGTTCGATGACCTATTAACTTTGCTTCGCATGGGATATTTTCATTGTGAAGGTTGAACACTGGTAAGTTTTTGTAGCATATAAAGTTGTCACGTTTTAGTTGGACGCATTGTTGAAGGTCCTCTTCCCTTAATGATATATAGGTATTTTTCTGAAGGTTAACAGCTATGTAACTGGCGCTAGTTTTCACGATGACAGTGCCTTGCGCAGTCTTGACAGGCAGCGGTATAGCGCGATGTAGTGTATAGTCTTCATCCGAAATCAGAGGTATGTTGAGCTCGAATAAGAAATAACTGTCGGTGACTCGAGCTTTAACGTACAGTACCTTGTAAAGGTCCTTTATCTCTTCTCGTATGTTATTAACAGGCAACGATACGGTTCTTGGTAGCTTGCCTGCGATAATGTTCATCTGTTCGATGAGGTTGACCGGCGTCACGAGGTGGACGTCGATGTGGCCCTTGTAGGCATCAGTTAAAGTGTTAAAGAGCATTTCTTGCATGTTCTTCAGATTGTTGATTAGTAGATAAGCTGAGAATGATGCGGAGTTAAAATAAGCGGTAGCCATAGCGATCTCCACTGCTGACTCAATTTTAGCTAGGTTTATATTCGTTTGGTTCATGAATGTTTCCATAACGTTAAATTGTTGTAGAATGTTGGCTTCGTTTTTCTTTAAAACCTTGTTTTCTAATTCAACGATAGATGTCTGGTTTTTTATTAGTTCGAGTAAGTAGTTTTCGTTGTTATGCACAGCTTCTATGTCTGTTTTGTATTTTTCGGCAAAACGCTGATCGAGGATTCCGAATAAACTGTTGGTTAAATATCCAACCCCATCAAAAAGTCCTCGTTTCTTCCTGTCAGTCAGATGTTTGTGAGGGCTAATCAACATGGTGTTGTAATATTCTAGGAGGTCCATCTCGTGGTACAGTTGGTTGAGAGTAGTTTTGCAATATCTTGGGTCGGTCTTCTCACACCAGTTCTCCACTCCGTGCAGGTACGTTTCAATACGACGAACTCCTTCCCAATAGTTAGTTAGATTGTAATACATTAATAATGTCCATTTATTATGTATTACTTGGACCTTGCCAATTGTATCGTAGTATATCGGTCGCTCAGGTTCAAGGCTAGTAATATGTGCCGACGTTTGAAGCATTGGCGCGCCGGCGGCGTGTGAGCCTGATATGGCGCACATGGTTAGCAAAGTTGTGAACAATGTGACAAAACATTGTTTGGCGTTTTTGATTCTTCTAGGGTTTCTTGTAGGGTTTCTCGTGTTGTTTTGTTTACTTTCGTCTTTTTCTGTTGATGATTTGTTCTTCTGTTCAGTTTTTGGTTCGATCGGTAAGGGTGAAAGTTTGACAATGGGACGCTTGAGAGTCCCATTTTGAGTTTTTATAGTTGTTACTCGAGTTAGGCCGTCGGCGCCAGGGTGAACGTCTATGACGCGGCCAAGGGCCCATTTTGCTGGAGGTATGTTGTCCTCCTTCACAAGAACAATGTCGTTCTTTTCAATATTTTTGGCGGGTGTGCTCCACTTGCTTCGTCGTTGAAGTTGAGTTAAATAGTCATAAGACCAAGCTTTCCAAAATTGTTGCGTCATATGTTCAATGAGTTGCCATCTTCGACGCAGATCGATGTTTTTGGTGTCGCTGTGATCCGAGTGTGGCAGTGATAGTGTAGCGGATCCGGTCAAAAAATGTCCCGGAGTTAAACAATTGTAATATTCGTCGGGGTCCTCGGTGAGAGGGCAAAGCGGCCTTGAGTTCAAGCACGCTTCGATCTTCGCCAGCAAGGAGATAAATTCCTCAAAGGTTAGTTTCTGCTCCCCGAGTACTCTTCTTAAGTGATATTTTAATGACTTTACTGCGGCTTCCCATATTCCGCCCCCACTAGGCCACGCAGGGGCGTTGAAGTGCCATTCCACTTCTAGTTTACCAATTGTGTCAAAGAAACTTGAGTTAATTAGCATCTGTTTGAATTGTTCAAATTCTTGGCGCATAATCTTTGATGCCCCAATAAAGTTTGTACCGCAGTCAGAATATACATGTTTAGGCGTGCCGCGGCGGGCACATAATCGTTCGAAAGCGGCCAGAAACGTTTCGGCGCTCATGTCTGATGTAAGCTCTATGTGCACAGCTTTCGTGGCTAAACATACGAAAATGACAATATATCCTTTCGATGTCTTGACACCTCGTCCTTTGTTAATTTTGACCTCTACGCTCCCCGTGAAGTCCACACCGGTGTGCGTAAATGGCCTTGATGGGATAGTTCTCTGCGGGGGCAAGTCCGCCATTAGTTGATAAGTGTTCGACGGCTTGAATCGGTGGCAGCGTACGCAGTGCTGTAATTGATGCTTTACCGCCCTGTTTCCACCGATGATCCAGTAACGCTGCCTTATGTAGTTAAGGGCCACGCGTGCTCCGCCGTGTAAAGTTGACATATGCCCGTGATGAATAACAAGATGAGTCATGCGCCCCTTCCTGGGTAAGATAACTGGATTTTTCATTCCCGGGGACAAGTTGGAGTTGTTTAAGCGTCCGCCAACTCGAATTAATCCCTTCTCATCCAGGTAAGGCTTCAGTTTGTACATACAGCTTTGCTTCGAAGTAGTTTTATTTTTGGATAATAGTTTGTATTCGTTAGCAAACGCCTCCTTTTGTGCGCATCTGGTTAAATATTCATTTGCAGCGAGCAATTCATTTGTAGTTATATAGTTGGTGTCCGCTTTCTGCTTGCGCCGCAAGGTTGTAGTGAATCGCATTATCCACGCCGTAATTCGTATTACTCGTGATAACGAACTGCATTTATCAAGTAGGTCATGTATGAAGTTAGTGTCTTGATTTGTGGCTAGGGCTGCCTCTTCGTTTTGCATTTTTTTGATGCCAGTAGTAACATGGAAAGTTTGGGCTTGAAGTTCATTTTTTAAGTTTGTTTCGGGAAGGGATGGTCCGTGCCACCAGAGGTCGAGGTTAATTAGTTTGCTCGGGGACACGCCCCTTGAAGCACAGTCACTTGGGTTATCCTCAGATTTGATGTAATGCCATTTGTCTGCCGGTATTACTTGCTTGATTTTCATGACTCGGTTGGCCACGTATTTATCCCAACGCGTTACATCCCCCTGCAGCCATGCAAGAGTTACTTGGGAGTCGCAAAATGCTCGTATGGTTATATCATAATCTTTGTAGGCTTCCATCACCTTCATCATTAGTTGAGATAGTAGTAGGGTTCCGCATAGTTCCAATCTAGGAAGAGTAGTTTTCTGCGATATGGGGGCAACCCTAGTTTTTGCAGCTAGTAGAGTTGTTCGTGGCTTCCCGTTATCATCCTTAGTTCGGGTGTAAATAACGCAAGCAAATGCTTTCTCACTTGCGTCTGAGAAGCCTAAAAGTTCGATGTGCTTTGATGTCCCTCCGATCCATCTGTAAAGCTTGACCTTGTTTAGTAGTTTTAATTCCGTTTTAAGTTTTAGCCATTCTTCTTGAATATCGTGCGGTAAAATTTGGTCCCATGAAATATTACTGGTCCAAACCTTCTGGAATATTAGTTTTGCCGTTAGGGTCACGGGGCTATACCAGCCTAATGGGTCATATAGGCGTGATATTTCAGATAGTAGAGCTCGTTTCGTTAAGTTAGTTGTAGTTTCATTTTGTAGCTTCCAGTTGAGTAAAAATGTGTCCGAGTTAGGGTTCCAGCCAAGTCCTAAGGTTTTCATGGACTCATCTTGTTTGAAGTCAAATATTTGTGTTGAAATTTGATCCTTGGTTAAGTTTTCAAGTAGAGTTGGATCGTTTGCGGACCATTTTCGTAAGTTCATGCCGCCGCCCTTGAGTAAGTTTATTAGTGAGTTTTGTAGTTTAGTTGCTTCCTCGATTGAGTTGCGGCCGCTTATGAGGTCATCAACGTAGAATTCGTTCTTTAGCGTTTCGGCAGCTTCGGGATATTTGTGGCCGTCGTCAATGGCCAATTGCTTAAGAGTTCTTGTTGCTAACCAGCCTGCACATTTTTGTCCATAAGTTACTGTGCGAAGTTGGTATTCCTGAAGGGCTTCGGAGGGTGAGTTTCGCCATATAATTTTCTGAAGATGCTGCTGGTCCTCAGAAATCCAAATGCATCGGTACATCATCTGGACATCAGCACAAAATGCATATTTGTAGGACCTCCACTTAAGTATCAGTGCTTGAATGTCCCTTTGTAGGTTAGGACCTTTTTTCTGCTGGCTGTTTAGGCTGTAGCCGCTGCTTGTTTTTTGGGATGCATTAAAAACAACCCTTAGTTTTGTGGTGGTGGCATTTTCCCTCAGCACCCCATGATGTGGAAGGTAGCAGTCCTGAGCTGAGGATGAAGTCGCAGGCTTCATATGCTCCAAATTAATATATTCGTTCATGAAATCCCGGTACATTGCGGCAAGTTTATGTTGTTTTTGTAGTTTTCGTTCAAGTTGTAAAAACTGGGATATCGCTATTTGTTTGGAGTTTCCCAGTTTTTATTCGTAGTCCACATTCAGTGGCAGTTTTACGACGTATTTTCCATCGGAGCCTCGCTCGACAGTTTCCTGGTAGTAATTTTCGCATTGATCGTCAGATCCATTTTCGTCGTTTTGGGTGATGTCTTCTGTTTCCCAAAATTTCGTAAGCTCTTCCATGTTAATTAAAAATACGCGGCAGTTTAGTGAGGCACGGCTTGTCAGTTTCCCACTGATTATCCACCCTAACTGGGTCTGTTGGGCAATCAGATCCCGCTTATCAGCCTTGATCACTCCATCCATGAGAGCGTCGGCGTAAACGTGTGCTCCTAGCAAGAGGTCTATGGGGCGCGATACGTTAAAGTCAGCATCCGCCAGTTCCAAGTTTTGTAAATGCGGCCAGTTTCCTTTTCTGAACGTTGAGTTGGGTAAGTTTCTAGTTATTTTCTGGGCGATAAGTGCATTCGTTTTAAATGTGTAATCGGAATGCAGGGACTTGCAAGTAAGCTCCGTTTTTCCTTTGCAGCTTAAGGTTCCAATTCCAGTTATGGTCCCATTTATCTTCACTCTAGGTAGCTTTAGTAGTTGTGCGGCATTTTCAGTTATAATATTTATCTGAGACCCCTGGTCCAGTAATGCTCGAAGTGTGATAAGGGACCCGTCTCTCGCTTGAAGTTGAAGTTGAACCGTAGTTAACAAGACTTCCAAATCATCTGTAGCTATGTGATGGCTCGATGATCGTTGAGTTGAAGTTGATGGGTTCGGCTCGGAGTTATTTTTTCCATAATTAGAAACTATTTGTTTCTTCATCATATTATTGTGCAATAATGAATGATGTTTCAAGTTACATTCTTTGCACGTTTTGTTAGATCTGCATTCTTTGTCCCCGTGACTAAATAGGCAGTTTTTGCAGACTTGTAGTTTCGCAACCGTGCTGTTGCGCTGTAGTGCATCTAGGTCGATGAACTTCGGACATTGCATCAACACATGTGCCCCGTTACATAGAGGACATTGTCCATATGTCGCATGATATGTTCTAGAGTTATTCTTTAAATAGTTGAAGTTATTGTAGTTAGTTTTTTTGATTTGATGCTCCTTGAACGTTCTTACGAATGCTGGTTTTTGGAGAGTGGTGACATCCTTTTTTGCGCGTTTCATGGTTTCGTAGGCCATGAATTTGCTCTCGAGAAAGAAAAGAAAGTCGTGTAGGACCGGAATTTCCCTGTGATCCTGAAGGTCCCGTACGTAGTCGCTGTGCGTATTGGAGTCCAATTTCAAAGTCATTAAGTGAACAATAATGGGATCCCAGGTTGCAGTATCTAAGCCAATATTAGTTAGTCCGCTCAGACACTCAGTTATGACGTCATGCATTTTCTTTAGGTTGTAGGCGTCCGGTTGTTGAATGGTAGGTAAATTTAGCATAGTGTTCATAAACGAGATAAATTGAAGACGTCGATTATCATAGCGTTGATTTAAAATGTCCCAACATGAGTTGTAGTTGTCAGCGTTGATTGTTAGGTGCTGGACCAATCTTTCTGCTTCTCCTCGGAGTTTCGTTTTGAGATGCTGCATCTTTTGTGCCTTGTTGATTGTTGGATTGTTATGGACGGTTTCAATGAAAAGATCCTTAAACGAAATCCATTGGTTGTAGTTTCCTGAGAACTCGGGTATAGAGATGCGCGGCGCCGATCTTTGGTAATGTAAAGTTGACCACATCTTGCTGTTAAGCTCCCTTCGCATAGAATCGTACCTATTTTCTATATCGGCGAATATTTTGTAGTAAGTTTCATGAGAGCCCTTGAGCAAGCCATCTATCTCCCAGTGCTGCTTGTCGATGTCCGCCCATTTCGATTTCAGGATATTGAGATTATCTTCTAATTCCCATTTTTCGGTATTGGAGGAAATATCGATTTTTGACATCGCTCGATCGATTGCTTTGAAGTGACATTCTTGTTTGTTTAAAAGTTGAATAACATCACCGTTCCCAGCTTCCGTTTCCTCCAAAAAGTCCGTTAAGTCGAACTTGAATGAGCTCTTAGCGTCAGTTAGATTATGCATCAAGTTGAGCATATCCGCTTTAGTAACGTCGTACATAGTTTTAGTTTTTGAGTGGATATCCTCCAAGAAGTAGTTAATGTTCTTGTCCTCGATTTCCTTCTCGAGGATCTCGTGCTGGTTCTCGAAGTCACCCCATAAGGCATCGAGAGAAGTTAGCCGCTTAGTTAAGTAGTCGCGAGTTTTCCTGTCCTTTGAGTCCTTTTTGTAGTTGACACACAAGGACTTGATGCTTTCAAAGCAAGTTTGTTGTTGTTGTAGCTTGTTCATTGTAAGTTAAAGTTGAAGTTGAAGTTGAAAGTTGAAGTTGAAAGTTGATCTTGAAGATAGTTAAGTTGAGCCCCAGAGTAGTTAAGTTTAGTTAAGTAGGTTTTTTTTTTTGTAGTAGTTGCCCGACGATAGGTTAGTTGACTGGTTCACAACACGTAGACCTTGCTTCCGTCCACTTCCAGATCCTCTTGTAGTTGTAGATCCGAAGCACGAGCGGAGATAGACACGTGAAGTAATCCTGATGTTATTTTTCGTTGGTTCAATCCGATGCCCTTCTTCACAGGTAAGTAGCGCTTCTGCCCTCTATATACGATATATCTGTGCCTTCTCAATTTACTGGTGAGACCCGCTTGTGGGAGGCCAGCAAACCGATTCACTATCGCAATAAAGTAACAAAAACACTATGTACCTTTTTTTGAGTTTGCAGGACACGGAGAGGTTCGAAGGACCATAAAATGTAGGGGCCAGTTAACCCTTACACTTGCTTGATGTGGTTGAGTGCGTTGAGAGAGTGAAGAGGTTGAGCTCACGTTAAACTTGTTTATTGTATGTTAAATGGTTACAAATTAAGTTGACTAATTAGCCGTTCCTTCAATTGATGTTTATCGTATGAAAGTAAGGTATGCACTGTCGTTAACTTAGTTATAATATTTTAGTATGGCTCGGTATAAAGTAGGTCGCAGCGTTAGCGGAAAAATGTACAGTAGTGAGACTGTACACACTTGTTTCTGTATTTCTATTTTGTAATAAAGATCGCTTGTTAAAACATGATTCTGTAAACATTATAACTATGCTATTAACTTTACATAGCGGGTTTAATGTCTCACCTTCACCCAGATGCGTAACGTTACAAATAGGTATTTAGGACGTGTATTTCCGTCTATAAAGTTATGTATCTGGAAGCCGTTGACCCTCATTTCTCTTCGGTAGATGTTTTACTACGATCACTTTACTACACGTAATAAACATAGTATATTACTGCAGAAGCCGGGAAGGAAGAGCTTGCCGGGTGAGTAGGTATCGACGGATAATGATACGAAGCCGGAAGGCCTTTTTACTCCTCAGGCATGTATAGTGCTTTTCTTAAACATCCATACTATAATATTATAAATCCATACTAATATTATAAATGCAAAATTGTGTCTGTCTGTCTGTTGCCTCTTCACGCTTAAACCGCTGAATCGATTTTGATGAAATTTGGCATGGAGATAGTTTAAGATCCGAGGAAGGACATAGGATAGTTTTCATCCTGGAAATGATCCCTAAAAAGATTGAAAAGTGAGTAAGTAATTCATGATGACCCTGTAGGAAATGTAATTATTAGACCAACAGCACAATTTATCTTACATTTGCTGTGGCGCTTTTAATAATCCCTTTTATTAATTAAGGTGATTAGGTGGGTATGGATATCTATCGTGTTGTACGAGGTTGCTTCCATACTTCCAAGTTCCACGCGGACGTAGTCGCGGGCAAAAGCTAGAATGCAATAAAATAAAAAAAAATAAAAAATACATCTCTAAAAAAAAACAGCTGTTTAGCCTGTTCATGAACACAGACGCCATGTTTAAAAATAATTTACTTCCCGGCCTTAGGCCTTCTATTTTATGAAATTCCTTTACAGTTCTCTCGAGTTGTTCCGCCCGAAACTTGATACTTCGGAGCTGTTATAAATAACGCACGTTTTAACGACATTTCATTGCATGTTTAAGAAATTGTATCATCCGTATATACCTACTCTTTATATACTATATATCTTTATTACAATATGTTTATTTTAAGTTAGGAATTCAACAGGCCAGGCTCACGAGACCGCTCCCAGTCCTTCGGCTTCCTTTCACTTGCGTGTAATTTTAGCTGCATTATGCAGACTGTATTAATGCATTAAACCGCATTTGACGCAAGATGACCGCATTAGACTATTAATCGTACCTAAGCGATTATTTGAGCGTCTTAACCGCCACTTTAAGAGGCCTTAATGCTTTTAAAATTTGTTTTTTTCATATTATGACAAACATTTATAGTGATAATTTCAACCAACTTTTTGAAGTGAATAATACTTTTCCCTGAGTTTTAGGTGTAACATGGCTATTTCATGCTTTCATTGCGTGCAGTCGAAAATAAGCTAAAAACAGATTTCTGCGTGAAAAAGAAAAATATCTAAAACAATCAGCATTCTAGCGAGGATTCCGGATACAAAACATCGCTAAAGTAAACATAGTAGCGATATCTCACTCATACCTAGGTACCATTAGAATAAAATATTTTTTCACCTCACCAGCTCAAACATGGCGATTTTGCTGGCAGATAACAGTGAACAAAATGCGATTTTGTTTCGAGCGTGAGTAGAAAGTAGCTTTTTAATTTTTTCAGTATCTGACCACGATTTGTCATTCTTCAGCCAAAGGTTAATTGTAAAATTCTAATCATTTGAATATGTATAAAAATTGGGCAAGTGCGAGCCCGACTCGCGCATGAAGGGTTCCGTACCTATACATACATATAATCTATAACAAGTTTGTTGTATGGGAGCCCCCCTTAAATATTTATTTTATTTTATTTTTAGTATTTGTTGTTATAGCGGCAATAGAAATACATCATCTGTGAAAATTTCAACTGTTTAGCTATCACCGTTATTGAGATACAGCCTGGTGACAGACGGACGGACAGCGAAGTCTCAGTAATAGGGTCCCGTTTTTACCCTTTGGGTACGGAACCCTAATAAAAGAGAGGCATAGAAACTTATCTATTTGAATTCAATTTTCGAATCCGACCTCGATTGAGAACAGTTCGGATACGCGTTATACCAAAAAAATCATTAAAAACACCCGAAAAAGTTTTAATTGCACCGTATTTTTTTTCTTTATTAAATTTTAATTTAACGACCGAATATTTTAAACTATTGTGCCTTTTATATAAAACAATAGATCATTGCTCAAAATAAATAAGATTTTTCAACTTATTACTTATTGTAAATATAATAATAATTTATAATTTCACCATTTATCATGCATATTCGAAACGTACCTTAAAAAATATCGAGTTCATATTGTAATTGTTATTTTCTTTTGCATTTATTTTGTTTGGTGTTTTACGAGTAAAAATATTAATCAATTTATAAACAAAATCTCGTAATATAATATGTATTTATGAATAAACACGTCATGTATCTGCTAAATCTTCCAATTTGATCAAATAATGACAATAACCGTGTTGGTTGGTTGATTATAATTTCAATTAAATTATATTGTTATTCCTTTTTAAGCAGCACTTATCTATTTTGTGATTAATAATATTATTGAAATCAGCAACAAAGACAATAAACATACGTTGGAGGAAAAAGCACAAAATATCGAATAGGTATGTTCTTGCTGATGAGGTGAAAAGTTGTTTGTGCTACACGAGAGCAAAGTTTTTTGCATCTCGTGCTGTTGAGTCCCTCGCTACACTCAGGATTCTAACATAGAATCACTCGCTACGCTCGTGATTCAAACGTAGAATCGTTCGCTTGCTCGGGACTCAAAATCAGCACTCGTAACAAAAAACAACTTTGCTCTCTTGTTGCACAAATAACTATTATACATGTCGACACAATTATCACAATGTATTGAATTGTCCTATATTCCCCTGTGACATCCATATTTGATCACGTTCAGGAATAGCTGTTCCTACGTTTCAGCGGCAGGTCAGAAATAGTGGAACGGTCTGGAGTCTGCGACAAATATGGCGATAATTATACAATCAGCTACGGCACTAACTCGACGTCGGGGACTGACATATTCAAAATTCGACACTTATGAATGAATTCATTCATTAATGGGTCGTGCAGCCCATAGTACATCATCATCATCATATCAGATATAGATAGACGTCCACTGTTGGACAAAGGCCTCCCCCAAAGTTCTCCACAACGATCGGTCTTACGCCGCCCGCATCCGATGTCGCGATCCTAACCAGGTTGTCGGTCCACCTTGTTGGGGGCCTTCCCACGCTGCATCTTCCGGTCCGCGGTCGCCACTGATCAACCTATCGGTTCTAGGAGAAATGTGCCCCGCCCACTGCAACTTAAGTTTGGCGACTGTCTGAGCTATATCTATAACCTTGGCCAACCAGTACCTACCAACTTGTACTGTACAAATGCAAATAAGCAAAAACGACATTTTAGGACTGCTATAGGAGGAAAATGACAATTTGGGTAGTAGACGTCTGTATTTGGCCAAACCGCCTCTAACGGAAGCCTAGTACGCAAATGCTATAATAATTTGCGCAAAAATCAAAATAGTTTAATAGGAATAAGGCCTTTTAAAGCGAAGCAAAGGCCTCCCGACATTAAATTTTGCGTTCGCTACTGCGCCAAGGAGAACTCGTCATGGTAAACGAGAGGGTTCCATTCTGTGCATGACCTAGCCAACGTAGCGTAATTTCTATTCATAGCGTTTATATTTTTTTTTTAATAACAATTAAAGATTATTTAAATAGAAGCTCAAAACTTGCAGTGACCTGTACATGAACAATGGCGTCTGATTCACCGCCTTGGCCTGCCCGTGAATGGGTACATGATGTCACCAATCTCTTGACCAGCTGGCGACAAAACACGATGATGTGTTTTTAAATAAGTGCATGTACTTCGTCTACTTAATATATTTATTCAAAACTTTTTACATGGCAATAATAATTGAAATACTTAAAATAAAACTAAACCTAAAAATTAAACTAAACTCGCACATAATAAAGTTAAACTAAATCTAAAAATGGCCCCTGCGGCATAGTGCCAAAGATGCTGGCGGCATTTCCTCGCTGAATCGCCAAACTGATTCTTTAAGCGAGGAAACCGCCAGCTCTCCGGTCACCAGTAACATCAATAAGCCTCTTCGAGATATCTTTGAAGAGGCTTAATGCGCTGGGGCCCCACGGACCCAGGGTCTCGACGCCAAAAGGTATGAAATTTTACTCGTTGTATGATGTACTATGTGGTGCCTATTTTACAAGCTTTTATTTAACTTGCGATGTATGTAACTAACACAAATGCACACATTTGGGCATAAAGTACTTAACATTATTCTAGTCTAAGATTTGAATAAAACCCTAGTAATTGTAACTATTACCGGGGCGGTCCTATGGTGGTTACTTTTATCAACACACAACGCATCCGTCACGTTTTGTCAAAATGCGAGTGTAGGTAAGTGACAGATGCCCTTGTCACCGATTTATCACGCGATAAACGCAACCATCATAGGGCATCTGCACTCTGTGGGCATCTGTGACCATTGTAGCAAATAAATAATTATTTCTCAATCATGCAATCAGGCTAAACAGCTGAATTATATTTTTTTGAGTGGTGTATTTTTTTGCGTTTTTGGTTTCGTGTCACTATCCGACCTCCCTACGGTTGGCCGTCTATAAGGCCGTTCGAATCCCGGCCAGGGCAAATATGTGTGTGATGAACTCGTATATTTGTGCTTGGGTCATGGTTGTTCTACGTATTTAAGTATTTAATTATCTATATAAGTATGTATATATCGTCGTCAAGTACCCATAACTCAGGTCTTCTTGAACTTAATTTGGGACTAGATCGATTTGAGTGAGGTCGTCTGATATTTATTTATTTATTATTACAATACCTACTCACCCGCCAAGTCCTTGTTTCCCGACGGCTGAATTAATGTAATAAATATAATATTCTATTCCTCTTTAAAAAAAAGATATATTCTCTTTGAGAAAAAGTTATTCTACTATAGGATTGTTTACCTTACCTTTAACTCACACTTTTATCTAAGTCATCCAATTTAACCTTTTTTACGTAATTGTGACATAATTTTAATGAAACTTCTTTTATTCCAGGTACTTCATCCGATAAGAAAGGCGCAGTAAGTTAGGAGGGGCCTCGAGAGTCGTCAACAAATTGGACTTTTTTAATTCTATATAAGAGTTTGGGTAACAACGCAGGTCTAAGTATTAAGTGGTTCGTTGAGAACATTTTCTTGTAAGGACATTTAAGAGCATATTTTTCAAACAAAAACCGGCCAAGAGCATGTCGAGCCACGTTCAGTGTAGGGTTGCGTATTTGCCCATCCTTCACAATATACGGGCGTTAAACAGAGGTTTTAAGCCCGAGGTTTAAATTACGATAAAGATTTCAAGCTCTATAAAAAGGTCGTAAACGGCAAAGGGCTTGTGCACAAATCACGTGAGGTTTTTTCGGCTACTTTTTGACCCCCCCTACCCCCTGGTGATATTTGGTGAGGATATTTGCTAACCCCCCCTCCTCACTACCTCACGTGTATTTTTTTTTCCGCCAATATTTCGTAAAATAGACTCGCTAACTTAAAGTATTTAACAAGTGCAGATTTATTTTTAACGAAACCGAGAAAATATATCGATTTTTTTCTTAGTTCGTTCACTGTAGAAAAATACACGTGAGGTCTCCCCCTCCCTCCCCCAACGTGATAAATCGTGATTTTTTTCGTGAACCCCCCCCAAATTAATTATTTTCTCCATACAAATACTGGTACCCAATAAACAGATGACATCATGTAAATAATGTTGAACTTTGATGGTCATTTCTGACTTTTAGAGCAGTCTAAGTGTAGGTTATATAGACATTTGATCCCAATAAGGGCCCTTACAGACGAACGGCACTTTCCTATACGTAGTACAACTGCAGCCGTCGCCACCTGTTGACGGCTGCCGTCGCCACGGCTGTAAGGGCCCTAACAAACATTAAAGAACATCACTGATTTTGTACCTCCATGCCGCACCGCCGCCGCTGCATAGTAATGTCGATTTAGGTTTACCTATAGTATTTGAACTTTTTATAGTAATTTAACAATATGACTGTAGATAAAAATAGGATAAATTTGAACATGATACCTTGTTAAAGTTAATTAACTTTCAGACTTGTTTAATTTTGTGTTAATAAAATTTTGCCTCAGGTAAGTAAAGTAATATACCAGTTACTGCAGTGTGCTTCATAATTATATTTTGGGACATGATTTAATTCAGTTTGATAACTAGGAATACATTCGTTAAAGTCTGAATATATTTTAGTTGTAATCTCGTTACGTTATTAATTATTATGGCCCTATTAGCGATAAGTAATATTAATATTAATAAGTAATTACAATTTGATTTGGAATATGTGGATATTCATAAATTTTCTACCACTGGCATCGTCACGATTAAGTTGGAATCAATTGCAACTTTATAAGAAGCACCCATCTATAGACAATCATTAAACAAACAAATTATCTGCTTTGCCCGAAGGTTGACTGGTAGAGAATGCCTCATGGCATTAAGTCCGCCTTTTGTACGATAAGTTTTCTTTTGTGCAATCATGATTAAACAAATAGTAATCACACTAATATGATAAAGGCGAAAGTTTGTGTTATATGTTCGTTACTTCTTCACGCTCGAACGGCTCCGATTCAGATTCAGATCTTTATTAATAAAACTAGATGACCCGGTGAACTTCGTATCACTTACCTTTTAATATAAACCATATGTATTTCAGAGTCGGTAACTTTATAAAGGCATAATCAGTAGTCTAAGTATCGGCTCCATAGTATGCGAAAAGAGTGAGCAAATCACGCACGTGTGCGTGCATGTGTACATGTCCAGCATGTCACATTATATTAGATTATAGACACTTATGTTAACAAATAAGGTACCAGCCTTCTTTTTTTCGGTCTGTATCGACTGCGCCACATTACTAAACGTAATAGTAGTATAGTAACCTGGCAACACTGACTGTCAGTGTCACTGTCACCGAACTTTCCAAGAAAATATAATTGATATTTCACAACTATTTTTCAAAACTTATAATTGATTTTTAACAATGCATTGTCCCTTTTGTAAAAAGTGGATAGAACGGCAGAACAACAAAAGTACCTGTCCTAGTTGCACAAATAAATTGTTGAGATACGACGAATGTTTCACAATAACCACTGATACGCTCAAGTTTTCAATCAAGTGCGGTCACAATTTGAACCGAATAATACGAATTAATAGGGCTAATGAACAAAAAAGATTGAAACTACAACTGTTATTAAAACCGAAATTCGTCTCAACAATGCCATCATCATCATCTGAATAATTTTCAGAACTTAATAAGAACATTGAATAGTCACCCTATGTTGTACAACTAAAAAAAATAAGCCCATTTTAGAATTAAAGATGGTTGATATCACTGCTACACATATCGACACCCATTCCAAAAAGTGACGTCCGCCATCTTGGATTTCAAAATGGATGTCATTTTCATAATAGGAACCCCGAGCAACCTTGCAAATGACACCCATATCGATATTTAAGAAAAAATAATGTCCGCCATCTTGGATTTAAAAAAGGATGTCATTTTCGTAATCGTCACCCGAGGAACCTTGGAGATGACACCCATATCGATTTTTAAGAAAAAATAATGTCCGCCATGTTGGATTTCAAAATGGATGTCATTTTCGTAATCGGCACCCCGAGGAACCTTGGAGATGACACGGTTACCTATCTGAAACACTAAAAACGTTAGTCCGAATTTCATTTCGACAAAAACTATTCGACAAATATCATTTTAACTTTTTTTCATTTGTCCGAAAATTCAATTCGATAATTTACGATTGGGCATTAATTGTTTAGGATTTTTATTCACTCGACTAATGACACGTTTCCCTAAATCTCATTTGTCCGTAATATCAGTTTTCCGATGTAACGTTTCGGTTTATTAACTACTCGACTTTTTTTGTATGACTTTGATTTCATTTGACCGATGTAACGATTCGATTTATTAACTACTCGACTTTTTTTGTATGACTTTGATTTCATTTGTTCCATGTAACGATTCGGTTTATTAACTACTCGACTGTTCTCAAGTGGACTTTTTAATTTTAGTCATATTATTGTATCCTTTTTCAACAATTTGTCAAATTCTAATCCAAAAGTTCTAAACTAACCTAACCCAACCAGGTCGGTTTTGGCGGTTTGTCAGCTGCTGCCGCAGCACAGTAGCTTCGCTCGCTCGGCTCGCGGGCTGTTGTGGTCGCAGTTCTAACCTAACCAGGTCGGTTTTGGCGGTTTGTCGGCTGCTGCCGCAGCACGGTAGCTTCGCTCAGTCAGCTCGCGGGCTGTTATGGTCACAGTTCTAACCTAACCTAACCCAACCAGGTCGGTTTTGGCGGTTTGTCGGCTGCTGCCGCAGCACGGTAGCTTCGCTCGCTCGGCTCGCGCGCTGTTGTGGTCACAGTTCTAACCTAACCTAACCCAACCAGGTCGGTTTTGGCGGTTTGTCGGCTGCTGCCTCAGCACGGTAGCTTCGCTCGCTCAGCTCGCGGGCTGTTGTGGTCACAGTTCTAACCTAACCTAACCCAACCAGGTCGGTTTTGGCGGTTTGTCGGCTGCTGCCGCAGCATGGTAGCTTCGCTCGCTCGGCTCGCGCGCTGTTGTGGTCACAGTTCTAACCTAACCTAACCCAACCAGGTCGGTTTTGGCGGTTTGTCGGCTGCTGCCGCAGCACGGTAGCTTCGCTCGCTCGGCTCGCGCGCTGTTGTGGTCACAGTTCTAACCTAACCTAACCCAACCAGGTCGGTTTTGGCGGTTTGTCGGCTGCTGCCGCAGCACGGTAGCTTCGCTCGCTCAGCTTGCGGGCTGTTGTGGTCACAGTTCTAACCTAACCTAACCCAACCAGGTCGGTTTTGGCGGTTTGTCGGCTGCTGCCGCAGCACGGTAGCTTCGCTCGCTCAGCTCGCGGGCTGTTGTGGTCACAGTTCTAACCTAACCTAACCCAACCAGGTCGGTTTTGGCGGTTTGTCGGCTGCTGCCGCAGCACGGTAGCTTCGCTCGCTCGGCTCGCGCGCTGTTGTGGTCACAGTTCTAACCTAACCTAACCCAACCAGGTCGGTTTTGGCGGTTTGTCGGCTGCTGCCGCAGCACGGTAGCTTCGCTCGTTCGGCTCGCGGGCTGTTGTTGTGGTCGCAGTTCTAACCTAACCTAACCCAACCAGGTCGGTTTTGGTGGTTTGTCGGCTGCTGCCGCAGCACGGTAGCTTCGCTCGTTCGGCTCGCGGGCTGTTGTTCATTGTGGTCGCAGTTCTTATGTAATGCCGAAAATATCACTGGGTAAATGAAAAAATAGGTATTAAACAAAAGACGTCGCAATTCAGATGGCAAGTGAATGGGGCGAGAAAAGTTAAAAGGTGAACTGAAAATTTGTTCAAATGTATGCAGTGCCAAAAGTATCATAGGGTAAATGAAAAATGGGCTACGAAAAAAAATACGTAACAACTCATAGGGCAAGTGAATGTGACGGGAAAAGTTTTTCGGACAAACGATACTTCTACTAAATGTAAAATGGTGAAAAGAAAAATGTACGAATCCTGACATCGGAGAAACGATAATAATTCGAATAGTTTTCGGGCAAATGAAATTCGGTCAATGGTTTTTAGTGTTTGAGATAGGTTACCAGATGACACCCATATCGATTTTAAAGAGAAAACAATGTCCGTCATCTTGGATTTCAAAATGGATGTCATTTTCGTAATTGGAACCCCGAGGAACCTTGGAGATGACACTCATATCAATTTTTAAGAAAAAATCATGTCCGCCATCTTGGATTTCAAAATGAATGTCATTTTCGTAATCGGCACCCCGAGGAACCTTGGAGATGACACCCATATTGATTTTAGGAAAAAATAATGTCCGCCATCGTGGATTTCAAAATGGATGTCATTTTCGTAATCGGAACCCCGAGGAACCTTGGAGATGACACCCATATCGATTTTAAAGAAAAAATAATGTCCGTCATCTTGAATTTCAAAATGGATGTCATTTTCGTAATCGGAACCCCGAGGAACCTTGGAGATGACACCCATATTGATTTTAGGAAAAAATAATGTCCGCCATCTTGGATTTCAAAATGGATGTCATTTTCGTAATCGGAACCCCGAGGAACCTTGGAGATGACACCCATATTGATTTTAGGAAAAAATAATGTCCGCCATCTTGGATTTCAAAATGGATGTCATTTTCATAATTGGAACCCCGAGGAACCTTGGAGATGATTCATCGGCCATCTTTGTTCATGTTCATTTCATCTCATGTTTTAATAATTTAATTTTTGTTTTTATTCATGGTTTTATTCTTTATAAAGTGAATATTATTATAAACTGACATTGGCAAAAGCCTCGAGCTGCCATTCCTTGATTTTTTAACCTTGGAGATGACACCCATGTCGATTTTTAAGAAAAAATAATGTGCGCCATCTTGGATTTCAAAATGGATGTCATTTTCGTTTTCGCACATTTGATCGACTTCGACGACTACAGTCCGATCAAAAAGAGTAGAAATAAAAACTGGCAATACTGTAGTGTCGTCCCCTTTTTCTTAGATCGATTAGAAAGGAACGATTACAGTATTGCCACTTTTTAATTTCTACTCTTTTTGGTCGGACTGTATGTTAGGTCGTTTTCTCCTCGGCATGGTTAACAGTTTCAGTTTTTTTTTTATTTGTCATTTTTCGTTTATTCTTACACTGATTTAGATCGTGTAAACCAAACTTTACTCTTTCAAGTATATTTCTGAACGCACCGAATACAACAACCATGTGTCATTATAGTATTGTCAATATTTTGCATGTTTAAAATATAAATACGCGATAATCTGACTATTATGCATATATGTTGTCGATTCCAAACCCTTATTTAATCTAGATCTACATGTAATTATTCCAAAAATACCGAACCGACGGGACAAACGTCATATGTTTGACGGGTAAGAACAGTTTGTATTTGTATGGGAAAAGAAAATTGTCGTTTTTACTATTTTCCTCTCATTTTTTCCATATTTTCCCACCGTTTAAACCTTCCCTGGACTTTCACGAATATTTCAAGACCAAAATTAGTCAAATCGGTTCAGCCGTTCTCGAGTTTTAGCGGGAGTAACGAACAGCAATTCATTTTTATTTATATAGATATACATTTTACAAGTCATGTCATCAAATACCTACATATACATTATATAAATTATTATTTAATGAAATTAACAAGTATACATTATACAATATACATTATTGTATACATTATTATTAAAGTAACATTATACATAATTGATAATCATTAAAAATACCGTGATTTTTAGTTTTAAGTCAGCGCTCTGGGAGACTTTTCAATAACTTCATCTATGCTATAGTACGCGTGTTCAGTAAGTAACAGTTTAAGCTTGTTTTTGAAGATCTCGTCACTTGTCGAATCGATTATATCAGTCGGCACTGAGTTGTACAGAGTTACTCCCATGACGCTGAGTGACTTTCGGGACTTGGCGAGCCGGCGTCGCGGCGCGACCAATTTTGATAAATTTTGGTATGAAGGTAGGAATCAGGTAAGAATCAGTTTGGCGATTCAGCGAGGAAATGCCGCCAGCATCTTATTGGGACACCCTGTATTAACACATACGCTACTTTTCATCCCGAAAATATGTATTGTCCCCGTGCGATGAGCGGTTACCACCGCGCGGCGCAGCTAGTTTATTATATGTCACCAGCCGTACTTATGTAGGTAATAATAGTAGTTTATGTGACTGGTTCATAATGAGAGGCATTAATACACGAGTGTTG
Source organism: Apotomis capreana (assembly GCA_947623375.1). Lineage (NCBI taxonomy): Eukaryota > Metazoa > Arthropoda > Insecta > Lepidoptera > Tortricidae > Apotomis > Apotomis capreana. Next base: position 2,281,530 of record OX392522.1, read on the forward strand.
TTTTATGAAACGAGCCAAAGGCGAGTTTCATAATAGTATAACACGAGTGTTTTAATGCCTAATTATGTACAGTCGCATACATAACTTTATCTACATGCATATAATAAGTTTTCTACAATATGTAGAGATAATTATGGCATAAATTATCAGGTTAGTGGTACTTGACGCGGTTGGCGCAGTGGTTAAGAAACTGCCTACTGAGCCGACGGTCCCGGGTTCGAATCTCGGCAAGGGCAAATATTTGTGTGATGAACACAAATATTTGTGCCTGGGTCATGGATGTTCTATGTATTTAAGTATTTATTTATCTATATAAGTATGTATATCGTCGCCTAGTACCCATAACACCAAGCCTTCTTGAGCTTAGCCGTCATTACTCATTTTTTTATCATATATTTCACGACAAACTATATATTTAACTTTATTTCTCTTAGTTTAAAAAAGTTCAATGCACAGGCTCGATGTTTGAAACGAAACAAACATGAAACAAGTGACTGACGTTTGTTTTTCTTTTAATTCATAGACAATATATAGTCTTGAGTCGATATCGATTCTAAAATCGATTTTTAATATTCGAGATTTAAAAGAATGTATGGAATATGAATTTTACTGTGAATGAAATTACAAATCGATGAATTCGATAATTGCAACTAAAGTACGATTTTTACTTTTTAACAGAATGTTCCAAATTTAAATGTAATTATACTATCGGTTGCCGATATCGTAAAGTAAAAATTACGATGCACCCACAGATACAGATTACCTAATATAGTCTATTTGCTTATCGCTGCCAAACATATTGTAGAGAACTTATAATATGGATGTAGATAAAGTGTTTAATAGAATACCTACCTAATACATATTGGACAAAAAATTATGTTTATCATTAAAAAATAGTTTAAACTCCCGTAAAAATTGTCAGACACGGTCCGATATGTTTCGAACTCGTATGGAGCTCTTCTTCGATGTCCAGGATAGAGCGAAGTGGAAGAGAAAAAGTAGGAAAGCGGAGCGGTTAGACAAGAATACAAAGTAATTAATCGTTTTTAAATAATACTTTATTGCTTCTCTTTCACTAACATCTTATGATTGTTCATTAATGAGGCGAATTTTCAACTAAAATCACAGAACCATTTGCATCCTTATGGAGTTTCGTAAAGTTATTCTTCGTATCTGTTCATTGTGTTCTTCCAACCTTTATCACATACCCTGACTTAGATATTTCCAGACCACAATTCGTGTTCATCATATCTTCAGTGAAAATTCTGCCTTCATTCTTCTTTACTTTCCGATCAGCGAGCTGCCAAAACCACTTCCTCCGAAACTGGAGCCACCTTGTCCAAAGTTGTTGAAGCCGCCGCCACCCTGCTGGGCTCCGAAGCCAGAGGAACCAGCTGAAGCTCCTCCAGAGGACTGCTGGGCTGAGGTTACCTGGAAATTGAAACATTACATTTAAATCTGTTCAAAATAATGGTGATATTGGTTCTAGAATGGCTAATGACACGAAGACTTAAGGAACGATAAGTTTCAAGTTGATGCTGGTCAAGAAACTGAAGACAAATATTAATACAGATCACAAAAGCATGGGTTATGTGCGAAAAATTTGGCCTAACTCCAAATAATCCCAATAAATGATCCAATGATGAAAACAAACAGTTTATTTCCTCTGGTTCCCAAAGGTTGGTCTCAAAAGATAGCTCTTTAGCAAGACAATTGTTCTCTATTGTTTTGTACATTTTCCGTATATTAGGTACGATCTATGCGGAGTATTAGCATCATATTTGGACAAATTTCAATAAGTACAGATGATTACGGGCTAAAAAGTATTTATCAGAACGATCAGAACTGCACAAATAAGCCCTGCATTGGGTTACCTTTTGTTATTTGCGTTTGATAAAAAAAAAACCTGTAGGCAAATGATAATGAGAGGGAAGGAAGTTTTTTTACCTGCTGAAAGCTGCTCTGCTGTCCACCCTGGCTGAATCCTTGCTGTCCAGCACCGACGGCAGAACCGCCTCCGAACCCAGAGCTGCCACCAGCGAACTGCTGGCCACCTCCATATTGTCCACCGCCGATTCCACCTAATCCAGCACCTCCTCCCATACCAAGACCACCGCCCATACCGAGACCACCGCCCATACCGCCCATATGGCCGTGGTAGGGGGGGATGATGGGCCCATAGGGCACTGCGTGGGCAGCCACGGCGCAGACAATGGTCAGGATCTGGAATAAAAAAAAAGTTAGTAACCGTGTCTTTGTGGATCTTTGGAGCGAAGATACACTTAAACGGAATGGCGGGGTGACATGGCACATTGCTATCTAATCTACATTGCTGAATGTAGGTCTAGCCGGCGTGGACCGAATTCCAGTGACCCTCACGAGTTCATCGGTCATTTTGATGTAACTCTCGCAACCAAGCGTGCCAAAAGACATCAGCTCGATCGTTGCTCACCGCGCGCAGGCCAGTCTTACATCTGCCAAGCCTGTGGTCGTGTGCCGTTCTCGTATTGGCTTGCATAGCCATGAAAAGCGTTGGTTTCCTACATGACACTGTCTCTCGTATAGTCTGTTAAAGACTGAAAGGCCTTCGATTGATTGATGCAACTCGTAATAGAATATAAAGTCTTATTGAATGTTGATGAGGAAAAACATTAATAAAAAATTGAAATCATATAAGATTTTCATACAAGTCTGTAAATAACGAAGGACTAATATTGCGACAGGAAATTACAAAAGGGTAATACAAAAATAGATTTCTGTTTTGTCTTCCGGAAATTGCTTGGTAGGAGATATCGCGTCCCATATTCCGATTATCGAACTATCAGAAGCACAGAAAATAGGACTTTGACAGTATCTTTTCAGTTTTGATAAGATAATCAGCAGAATTTGGTGGAGATTTTAGCAAATATACTATCGTATAGGATTACTGTGATCCATGGCGTATAATCATAACTTTTCAAACAAGAAATCTATTGCTGAATGCGGTCATAAGATTCCATTATGAAGCTCAAGAAAAATATTTCATTAAAACAACTATTTAGTTTATCAATGGTACCCTCAAGATAAAATTACCCTAGTACACGATGTTACTTTTATTGTACACTAGCGACCCGCCCCGGTGTCGCACGGGTGCAATGCTGATAAATTATTATACATATAAACCTTCCTCTTGAATCACTCTATCTGTTGTGTAGTTTTAAAGATCTAAGCATACATAGGGACAGACAGACAGACAGCAGGAAGCGACGGTGTTTTATATTATGTAGTGATTAAACTATTGAAATATGACTTACCAGGAACTTCATGGTTCTCGTCTGGACTCACACAATCGAATGATGATCTGACCACACCAGCTTATTCTTTTATAACCACACAACCTATTTTACTAATGACTTTATATATTCAACCGTAAATATCCCTAATGGATTCTCAGATTCATGATTTCTCGTTTCTCTACATAGCTTCCTAATTACTTTTATTGAAGTTTTAACTGATATTGTCATTTGATACTCCTTGTAATTAGTTGGGTTTTTCGGCCTCGCTGGGGAGTCCGCGTATCATTGTTTCTGTGGAATCACCCGAAAGTGTTTCCCGTTAGATTTCCATTCACTGTTTTAATTGTACCTATAAAACGTCTCGATTCAGAATGGATTTTTACAGCAGTAACAAGTTCTATCGGTTGTTATAATTGTCATTAAGTTATTTTAAAATGGTTGAAACTCACGTGAAAATTGTTACGAGCACCGGACATGTTTGGTTTTACGTTTATACTTTTTAATAATTATTAAAGATGCCTCACGATAATGTTGATAAGTTCATTGTCATAAAGTTATGTCAATAAAGTTTTTAGGGTTCCGTACCCAAAGGTTAAAAAACGGGACCCTATTACTGAGGCTTCGCTGTCCGTCCGTCCGTCCGTCCGTCTGTCACCAGGCTGTATCTCAAGAACAGTGATAGCTAGACAGTTAAATTTTCTAAAAATAAAAAATATTTAAGGGGGGCTCCCATACAACAAACTTGTTATAGATTATGGTACGGAACCCTTAATGCGCGAGTCGGACTCGCACTTGCCCAATTTTTTTTTGTAGGCTCACTATAACGAGCTGCACAATTGTGCAGCCTATAGCACAAGTATATGTGCAAAGCGTATTTGTGTGTTATAAATGTGTGTGTTTGTGAATATGATCCCATCAAAAACATAAATGTAAAATGAGAGCCAAGTTCAATATCGCGTGCACTTCGCCGACAAAAGAATTGAGATCTGCAAGGGCGCCAAGTTCTTTGCCCTAAAATTTTAAGATACAAGGACATGCGACATACTCGATGCATTTATTTTACTTGGGGTGTAATTCAATATCAAGATTTGACTTGGCTAGTTTTCACAAACTAACTAAATTTTATAAAAGAAACATAGTCATAGTTCATTATCAAGCTAACAGTAGGTATAAGTAACAAGACGTACACTAACTTGCGTACTTACCTTTACGAAAATAGGTTAATGATTTGATTGATTTTGATTTATAATATAAATTTATATTTTAAAACTAGCCAAGTCAAGTCTTGATATTGAATTACACCCCAAGTAAAATAAATGCATCGAGTATGTCGCATGTCCTTGTATCTTAAAATTTTAGGGCAAAGAACTTGGCGCCCTTGCAGATCTCAATTCTTTTGTCGGCGAAGTGCACGCGATATTGAACTTGGCTCTCATTTTACATTTATGTTTTTGATGGGATATCATTACTTTTTGTACAGAAATTATTATGATGTGTAAATTACTTAATTATTATTTGTTAATTAGTTCTGTGTGCTATTCTAGTACATCTTTTGAAAGTTTTGAATAAACAAAGAATTTTCCAAAACGGTTAGTACGTATTGGATTTTTATGTGCATGTATGTGTGTGTGCGTGTGAGTGTATAGGTATGCTATTCTAGTATATCTTTCAAACAAAAAAAGAATTTTCCAAATCGGTTTATAAATGACAGAGTTCTGAGGCAACAACCATCAATAATAATAATAATAAAAAAAATTAAAAAATCACTGTTTTAGATTTTTATATGTATACACACACAATTACTAAGCTGGATGCCAAATTTCACCTTTCTAGGTCACCTGGAAGTGGGTTAGGTTTTTGATTACTAGTGAGTCAGTCAGTCAGTGATAAAAATACCGTTTTTTGGACTTTAATATCTCAATAACTATTTAATCTATATTAATGAAATTTGGGGTTCTACTTGTTCTAAAGGATCTTAATACATAAGCCAAATTTCATTTTTTTATGTTAAATAGATTTGGAGTTATGGGGGGGTCAAAAGTGGCTCCAAACGGTTCGTGTAATATAACACACGGCTGCTGCTCGCCAGTTCCTGCGGTGAACTTGGCTGGACACGCTGCCGCGTGTCTAGATATTGAGTGTTGTGTAATCTTAATTTGAACTTGTCTGATATTTATTTATTGCTTGTTTTTGTGTACAATAGTGTTTACATTCATACTAAATATAAACCACCATGGAAAGCAATCACCGATTTCACGGTCAATAGAACGCGGTGATTTGGGACCAGTTTGTTTGTATTCGGTTCTGGTTTCTGGTTTCCCATGCGGTCGCCTCATGCCTATTGTTTACTTTAGTGTACTGCTTTTTTGGGAGCCATAGATCAATTAATGCCTATAGATAAGTTAATCAAAAATATTGTACATATTTATGGCCTTAAGAAATAAAAATAATCTTTATTGCGCACCTCAAATAAACATGAACAAACAAAACATGAGAGATGCAATAAAAAAAACATATGTAATCAAAAGGCGGTCTTACCGCTAAATAGCGATGTCTTCCAGACAACCTTAACGTTCAGGTCACTTTTGTCAACCGGTTCTTTTAAGAAATGGTGACCAACTGAATTTGAATAATTGTAATTATATCCTCGGGGATAGTGCAATACCGCGTAAATAACAGCTGTCGATAAAGTTCGCATTTCAATAAAATACTTAGCATTTGTTTGAATATTGATTCATATCTATACCTACTTATTACTTACGCGGTATTACACTATCCCCGACGATATGTAGGTTTAAGTAAAAAACAAAATAATTTTTCAACCATTTCTAACCGACTAGTGTATTTTCTTTTATCGATATTTTAATATAAAACCCTCGATGAATTGTTATTATAAACAGAGAATCTCATTGAAAAATTACTGACACGTTCTTTACGAGTATATGAAACGCGTCTATTTTTAAATGTACATTTTCGTTTAAAGCGCCAACAAAATTTGGTGTTACCTACTACGTTTATTAAATTTTCGTGTCTAATACGATTACACAAATAAAACAGAAACGAAATAACATTTGAACAAGCCGTCACGAAATTAATTTCATCTGAAGTATTTTCTCCCGAAATTGCAGTTAGCGAACGAATCAACACTTAGTTAGTTAAGTCAAAATGGATTTTCTTAATAGCCTTTTCGGTGGTATTTTTCTAGAAATATATTAACATATTGAAATACAAAACTGGTTTGCTCACGTAGTAGAAGTCGAATATCTTTGTTGCTCGGTTGGCGACTGATCGGCTCTCCTGATGATGAATCGCGTACCGATATTCATCTACGACGTGAGTAAACCCGGTTTTTATTTTAATATGTTTGAGACTAACGGTAGTTTTCTTTGTAATATATTAAACTGCCTTATTAAAGTTTTATATTTAAAAAAAATCCTTCTTATTTTATGTATTGAATATAGGACATATTTATGACAATTTCTGTCACTTAATGAAACTCGAATATGAGTCATTTTCAAAATACATGTACATAGTTAAAGGCTTAATAAAAATAAAATTACGATCGCTTCTTTTGTGTGACGAAAGTTACTCATACAAAATATATGGGTAACTATCGTTACACAAAGGAATCAATTAAGTTTTGTATTAATTAAAGCCCTTAACTACCTACATGTATCTTGAAAATGACTCATATACACAACGCGGCCCAGCTAGTAGGTATTAGATAGATGTTTATCTTTAAAATGCGCTAAAGAGACTATGTACTAGAAACACTTTAGAATTGAATCTCCTTTATCCGTCTAGATATTATCTAGAGATACCAAATAGCTAAAGTAAAATTGTGTTAGCTCACTGGCTCAGATCTAACGAAGTGTAGATTCCTAAGTTCATTAGCTGGAGTGGATTTGCTGCAATAAACAAGACTGGATTGCTCGAGGCGACGTTAATGAGTGCTGTCCGATAGAGGGAAAAGGTATTTAAACTTATTCCGTTTATTTTAGTTTTTGAAAATAAAGACAAGCCATTAAAAGACATACTCCACTTGTATACACATACCTACTACATACCTTTTTTATATCACTACATAGTATAAAACAAAGTAGCTTTCTCTGTCCCTTTGTATGCTTAAATCTTTAAAACTACGCAACGGATTTTGATGCGGTTTTTTTAAATAGATAGAGTGATTCAAGAGGAAGGTTTATATGTATAATACATGCATAATTTATCAGCATTGCACCCGTGCGAAGCCGGGGCGGGTCGCTAGTAAATTAATAAAAGTATATCGTCTGTTGAAACTCACTAAGTAACAAATACCTACTTAAAACTCGTATCTCAATGTCAATCCACTTACTAGATACGAGGTTTTGATTAGCAGTGACAGAAATTTTAGTGAGTATTGTTTGTCACTAGGCAATATTATTGTACGAAACATAAAAAACAATAAAACCTAATACATAAAACTAGAAGGAAACAAAACAAATACAATTTTGGTCCTTAAGTGTGTAACAAATTATGACTAGAAAATTTTATTCTACAAATATTATAAAGTAACCTGGCACATACGCACACACACGTATACACACACAAACACACTCACACTGTCACATGCACATACTTGCACACAAGTTGTATTGTACCCTATACTCTCCATACAAATATTGATGCCCAACATGGAAATGACGTGACTGGCCATTTGTATGGAGCGTTTTCAGCGCTCCGTATTAGGAATGTCGAACTTTAACGATCAATATTTAGTCCCATATAGACATTTGATCCTAATAAAAAAATGTCTATTGACATTTAAAAAAAATGGTCTATTCCTACGCCTATTCATGAATGGATACGCTAATGCAAGGACCCGAATCTAACATTGATTTCATCTCATCTACGTCAGTTTAATCCGGTGTTAGGGTGCGTCTTCATTGAAGCGACGTGCGGAATAGACCAATCACTAGGGTTGAAATCTCTATCTCAGCTCCGCTTCACTGTGATTGGTTGATATCAACTAAACTGGAAACAGCCAAACATAGGTTGACGCACATAGAGATAGTTACATAGGGAGTGATACTTTGCGCGACCAGCGGCGTGGCGAGCGGTTGAGCGAGAGATCCGAGCGCGGCGGCATAATGAGTGAGCGAGACACACGTACCAGTAGTAGGGATTCGCCGATACTACGATACGGGGCGGACGGGCCTGATGGGCGGCATCCAGGGCGGATTTGGCGGACCACCAAACCTAAAAAAAAAAAAAAAAAAAAAAAAAAAAAAAAAAAAAAAAAAAAAAAACAAATAGCCCCCTACTTAGAGCGTTTGGAATAGGTCCCAGTACGCTCAGACAGCTCTGTCAGGACTTACAGAACGCCCTACGCTAACAATGCAACACCTTCCCCGACCCATCGACCCTTTTCTATTGTCTACCCGAGCTCGGGTTTTATTGCCCTCTCGGACGCCGAGCTCACTTTTATTACGGTCTACTATTGTTTCCCTCTTTTATATTTCTCTTTGGCTTCAACTGCCTACAACTTCCTTTGCAAACGGTATACATCTTTTAAGAACATTCTTTAGGTAAAGCTGGACAAATACCTAAACATCTCATACCTAAACTATCAGACTAGGTCCGCCACCTTGGTTCTTATTGGAATCGCTGTTTCAACCCAGCCTGTCTCACATCGTCTCTTTACTCCAAGGTTTCTTACTACGTGATGTGTGCTACGGTGTACGTATCACTAATCTAAGCTAACCTATGCTAGATCACAATTCTAACCTAACCTAACCTAAGCTACAGGACTACGCCCAGCTAACGCAGGATACGTTACCTGACTACTTAACTTCAGGTAGCCTTACTTCAAAGTATGTATTTTGTTACTCACTACATATGCTGCATTTCGAACGTTGTTCTATTTATATATTTTATCTTGTTCAACTTAACATTACTTCTAACTTAACTATCACCTAACTTGGAAAACTTAATTTTGAAGAACTGCTTTATTTACTTACCTACTTAAAACTAGCTACGAGCACAGTACAGTTGTTTTGGTCTTAAGAACGCTGTTCTAACCTAACCTAACCTTGCATAAATTTGAGTACGTACTCAATGTTACTTTCATCTCTTTTTTGTAATAACCGACTTCAAAAAGGAGGAAGTTCTATGTAAAAATATTGCCTGTAGCATAAGGATAATACGAATCTAATCTTACAATAGTAATGCGGGATTTTATACAGTAATAACTGCTTCAAAACTATACTAACTTATTTAAGCTGTAAGTTAAAAATACGAGTTCTAGTTTTGCATATTTATTTATTTCGTCAAATATTATGTTCTTGAATAGATGCTTAAGAAAATACCTGAATAAACTTTGTAACTTGTACTAACGTGTATTTGTAGTAGGCTGAACTAAACTCGTTGATTTTTTAATTTGTTTGTTGGGTCCATATTGTTTGTAAAGATTTATGACAGGTTTCTTCTCCGAATCATCAAAAGATTCGAAAGTCTATTATAAATTTTATTACTGTTTGTTGGTGGCTGTTGGGCGCGGTACAAACTAGTCGAAACGTGATTTTAACGGTAATCTATTGTCACATCCTTATAAAAGCCGATGGACAGTGACGATCTATAAGTATTCAGAACCGAGTCGTGCTTGTTACCAGAGCTCTCTCAGTGTACAGTGACATAGTGTTGAATCGTGCTACAGTGCTTATAAAAAATGGCAAATGTAAGTATGTACTATTTTTTATAAAATATGTATGTAGTATTTTTATGTACTATTTGTTTAACAGTGTTTTTTTTTCTGTAACTTGTGTTCATCGTGTTACTTGTTAAGTGTGTTAATCGGATGTATAACTTATTGTTGAATATTGTTACAGTTCACGGAAAACACTTTCAAGAATTTTTATTACCCTGAACCTGAACATGATGATTCAGGGAGTGATGAAGAAGGCACACTCGGTTTTAAAGTGAAACAAGCCATAGCGAAGAAACGTCCTGCAAATAGTATCGAGAGTTTCTTTGAAAAACCGCAGAAAAAAGTGAAACCAGTGAAGAGATCTTCCAGTGTGTCGCAAAGTTCCCATACCGGTGTTGCTTACCTATCTTCGGGTAAAGACGATGCTGCGTATGCATCACACCTTATTAAAATAGAAATATACGATCTTGAAAAAGTTAGGAACATCGCACCAGAAGAGCACTGGAAGCACGCCGATGTGAGATTAAAATCTTACATCTCAACTGAGCAAGATCCACAGCTTGAGACTGTCCGTGATGTTATATACAACATGACGAAAGACATAGCTTCGAAGGACACGTGCGTGAAATATTTTATAAACAATACGAAAAAGTAAACTAAGTGTTTGTGTAGTTTTAATACTAGGTTAAAACTGTATTTATTATATAAGACATTAGATAATATTTTATAACATACCCTTGTGTACTACTAGTATTATATATTTCTTACTGCTTAAACAACAACTTTTTGTTATTCAAAATTGTTAACTCGTTTTATAACCACATGTTGTAATTTGTTTTGTAGCCTAATCATATTGATCTATTTCCCTTTGCAAATGTATAAAACTCTCCACCCTTTAATATAAAATCACTAAGCTACGTTTGTTATTTTAAGGAAAAAATTTGTTGTAATGTAATCACTATTTTTAGGTAAATAAGGTATAATTAAGGTATTATTTATAAATAAAAAAAATCAGTTTAGTATATATATATATTGTTTTATTTCACAAAAATTGACTTAAACATATTTCTTAAAATTAAATCGTTACAAAGAGAATTCTCAGAAAACAAACTCAATAAATCGCTCATAGTTTTTCCTTGATACTTAAAATATAAATAAACTAAACAATATTCGCCACAAACTGAAGTAAAATGATTTTGAAGTGGTCTTTGGTTATAAAACCACCGTTTTGCATTTCTATTCAAAAATAACTTATGATAACCAGTAGGTTTCCGACCAAATGAGTCAAAGTATTCCCCTACACCTTTAGCATCAATATGCATTGCAACCCAATGGGAACCTGGTTTCGAATCAGGGTCCAAATTGCTTACAATAAAAACTGGACGAGCAACCCAAATAGGGATTCGGTTAGCAGCAAAAACATTTGATTTAAATCTAGGGTTAATTTTTTTCATACAATATTGAATTTCATTAGTATCCATAATAAATAAAATATGTATACATTCATCGATGATGTTACAAACACAGATTAAGAAGAAATGAGATTAATTGTTAATTTCACTGTATTTATATTTATTTTAACTGTTGTAATCTACAGATACATCACGATTTTTGTTTATTTCAATAACATTATCAAATTCAGCGTACACAATACAGTTAATAGTAGTGCTCAAGGCATTATCAAAACGAACTTCTATCCGAACACTTCCGTGTCTTACAAGGTTCCAGTGTGAGGTAGAACTGGCTGACAGGTCAGGCGTCAAATCGAAACATAACAAACAGTAACCTTCCCCGTAATCGGTTCTGCTTATTGCATTACCTTCATTGTGGAAGTGAATACCAGTCCCAGAAAATAGAGTATGATATGTTGATGCTATTAAACCAGAACTAAATGATGGTTGTAATGTTCTAGAAGGAATTTCATGACCATCTACAAATAAACTAAAAGAGTTCATATTATAATTTTGAAAATTGAAAGGGTTCAATGCAAAATTACCATTAAACGATGAATTTGATACAAAACCAATTATACATCTTTTAGGTACTTGTCCAAGAAATATGTTATCTAAAGTTTTACCCTGTATTCCTGACGGTATTGTAAGTACCTTTACTTCTGCTCTTGTGATAGGGTATTTTGCAGTTGTTGATGCTAGCACTTTCTGATGAGCTAACAAAACACTTGGACTGATTCTAGCTCTTCTTATTATGAGACTAGCGTCCATTATTTGTACCTTAAATTTCTTATCTTGGTGACAAATAAGATTAAACGATTCTTTTGATCGCACTAACTTAACACGCATTTCTACACCATTCACTAGAAACTTCTCTTGGTTAAACATATCACCATGTAAATGTCCAATCATTTCAACTTGTTTACTATCTGTAACAAATTCCATCCTTTTGTGAAATCCTTTATTATTTGCGTCAACGGTGTCCATATAATGTGCTGTATCTTCATACCATAACCCACAAGTAAGGTGAGTTTTTTTAGCGGCTGGTCCATAGTTAAGTAGATTTTCCATGTAAGCACGGTAAGCATATGTGTTGTTTGGTGGTGAGATTAGTTTTTGATTTAAATATACGTCAAGTTGATTAAAAAGGGAGTGCAACCAATTATTAACGGGGGCAACTTGAGTATCAGGCTTTAACTTTGTACCATCCTGGTTTAATATTTTGGCGTTTATATGTAATAATGTATGTGATAAGTCAATGTAGTCATCGCCTGAACCGGGGACTTGAAACTCAATAGGACCATCATCACTTAAAGATGAGATTGGTTTATAATGAACCCACTGTCCACTCTCAATACTTGTCTGTGTCGAAGGCAGGGCAAATATATCTAACTCAGATTTTGCACATTCACACGAATGATTGTGTAGGAATGACATGATTTACTTTGAAAATATATCGTCACTATATTTATTTCTCTTAGCTCCTCTTCGGCGCGATGCTTTCAAGGTAATGAGAGGTTCCCGTCTCTTAGTTGAGATTTTATACCCAGATCCCGACATCAGAGAATCGATCTTTTCATCAGCTTTTCTTTTTAAGTTAGCACTAGCTTCTTTAAATCGAGACCTAACTGAACTATCTATAGGGCGTGAATTTACCATATCAGATAACAAACCAACCCCCGCATCTAACGCTTCTTTTCCAACAGTTTTAAAACCACTAGACAACAAAGGAATTACTGACCTAAACAGTCCCCCCAAAAAACTTCCAATCCCATGCCCTCGCTGAAACGGAACACCTTTATAGACAATTCCTATACCAGAACCAGCTTGATGGGTATAATAATGATCGTAGGGACAAGAGTGAGATGATCTTTTATAATTCATCTTAGCCGTTGAAAGTGTAGTTTCACACAGGAAATTCCGAATTGAAATGGCACTCTTGCACCGGTAGTTGTTCTTATATCTATTTCCATAGTATCAAATTCTCTACGTAAAACAGGTACATAATGAGCGGGTGAGAAAATGTGTGTTTTATATGCTCCATAATGGAATTCTGTTGGATCTAATGGTATTATTCTAAGCAACGTAGTTATAACATCACCAACTACCTGTGGTTGTATGATGTCTGTATAAACAAATAATTGTGATGGTAAGCCCAAATACAAATTAACAGGATTTTTACCAAATGAAACTTGCCGTAAATTTGTTTTCGGTTTAAAACCTAACTGTAGACTTAGTATTGGGGTTGTTATAAGAGAAGTTATATCGTTATTAATTGTTGCTACCCCAACCATTTTGGTTAGATTATCATATCTAAACTTTACATTATTTTTCAGTTGTGGGTTGTCATTAAAAGCTTGAATAAAATGGTCAACGTTGTCATATGTAGTTGCTGGTATATGAGTTTTTATATCTACAATTTTGGCTATCTTGTCAGTGGGTGACACTACTTTCTTTTTTAAATAAATCATATTTTCATGATCTTGAACATTGTACATTGAACAAGGGTATTGAAATTCTACTAAGCCAACTACCCATTCTCCTTCCAACTTTATACTCCTGGGTAATTTGGTTAAGAAGTGTGCAGTCGTATTATCGGTATAGTAGTCCGAGGAACTGTTACTTAACAATGTAATATAAAAGCTGTTTTCACTCATATTTTTTTTAAGCTTGAAGCGAGTATCCAAGAATTAAATTTGTTAGGATAACCTCGCCACTTCACTAGTACTTCTTTTCTGGCACCAACCCCACGTGAGCGTATTATTTTATCAATTTTATAATCAATGGAGGGGAGATAAGTCACTTTTTGTAATTCCTTAGAATAAAATGTACCAACGATAGGCTCACCTTCTAAATCTCTTAACGTATACACAACTCGTGGAAAGCGGTTTATTATTGAATCAATTCTAAATATTTCGTCACTCCAATTAGTTTCGTAACCCTTTTGAAATATATGTTTATATTTAGTAATTCTAACATGATCACCAACATTTAGTTTTGTGATTTCCAAAGTACGTTGTCTATCCTTTTTTCTGTTATACAAATTACACCAAACAGTCATGATATTATCAAAATTTACATCGATAGGGCGCATTTTAATACTAGAATGATAACTGTGATTATAAGAATAAAGAAGTTCTTGCAAAATATCTATATATTTGTATGTATTCTTATGAGTAAAGTAACGCCACATTTTCATTTTAAGAGTTCTTTGAAACCTTTCTACTATACTTGCTTTAATGTCAGGATTGTTAGTAGTATAGTAGTTAATGTTTTTGCTCCTAAAGTAATCCCTTGCTGCCTTTGAAACAAATTCGGTGCCTTTATCAGATTGGATGTGACGAGGAGTAGAATTGGCTTCAGTAAATATGCTTTCAAAACAATTTATAACGGTTGTGGCATCTTTCTTTTTCATAGCTCTCGCAAAAGCATATTTACTGAACACATCAATAACACACAGAATATATTTGTATCCATCATTATATTGACTGTAAGTACCCATATCACTCAGATCAGCTTGCCAGAGTTCATTAAAGTTAGATAAGACGTATCTATTTCTTGTGAATCGCCTTTGAACCGGTTTATGCAGTGTGTACGTTTCTTGAGATTGTAACCAGTTCTTTACTTCGTCTTTGTTCATTCGTCCTTTCATTTGTTTACTTAATTTATTTAAACTACTGTAGCCTGCTGGATTAGATACATCGTAGTATATTGCATGAATGTCTAATAAGGGCTCCATCTTTCCCAATCTAGTTTCTTTTTGTTTGCCTTGAGCAGTACACTTGAAAGAGGTGTACTGGCGCTTGTGTCTTTAAATGACGATGACGATCGAGCACTTGATGGAGCAGATGATGCGTGAGGTTCACTCGATTGAGGTTTATTTATAAATTCTAGATTAGTAGGATTACCTATACAAGACGTAGGAACTTTTATATCTCTTAAAAATAAAGCAAACTCTTCCCATCCTGTTGGCTTAGGGCGTTTAAGAGATCTAACCGTATCGCTTACCAGATCGAGAATATTGCTGTTTGGAATAGTTCGATTGTTTATTACAACTTCACCATTTGTTTTCCACCATATTTTTGGTCTGCTTGACACAATACAAGTCAATAATGTTCTGGTTTTTTTCTCATATGATTTTGGTAAATTATCTATAATACGAGATGGACTGAATAGTACAGTTTCTGGATTTTTTGTATCAGACGGTGTAGCTGCAGTAACTGCAGAAACATCACCATCTGGTAGTGTTTTATTTGCAACTGATTCATAATTTTCATCCTCCTCCTTTTTGTTTACTTTTAAGTTTAAATCCTTACTTTCATCGTTGAGTTGATCAAACCCCTCCATCACTATTGGTATTTTAAATGGTTTTCGATCTGATTCAATAAAGTGCAAAAATCGTTGTAGTGCTTGAGAATATAATGCCCACTTTTCACGATCATTAATTTTACTCTTCAGGATTTTTTGCATCTCTCCGTCTAGGCGAGATGATACATTTTCGGGTTGGCTATCATTTCGTTTGAGTCTTTCAATAAAGTCTGGTTCAACTAACAACATTTTTTTTGTGTTTTCCATTTTATTTTATGTTACGGAGCTTACTAAGGCACTTAAAACTGCACCTAATATAATAGGTAGAAATGCACCTCCTTTTTGAATAATAACAGTTTTCCTCAATTTGTGTTTCCCTTTCGAAACTAGTTTTCGTAATGTGTCTTTATATTTGTTTAGTTTTGATTTATCTTTTGATTCCAGTGGTATTTTTCCTTTTAAAACGTTATAAATACACTCACAAATAATATTAATTTCTTCATCTTCACAAGATTTTAGCAACGCTGTGCGATACTTTGGTTTAAGTAACTGCAGTGCTTCAAGTAAATGTTTATATGTGTGTACTCTTGGATGCATTATTTGGAACTGATTAAAACGTGTTGATTCTTGTCGTATTTAAACCCTTTCTTGGGAACATATACGGTACAATGCCCATCAAAAGGAAATATTTTAGTTTTAAAACGACATATGTCATCGGTATTTTGCTTCAGATCAATCATAAGGTAACCATGAGCATCTTTAGTGGCATCTTTGTAGGCTTCATCTACAAATTTTGGGTTCTCCGGATAAACTTGTCGTGACAAGTAGCGAATTTGTGTTTTATCCCTCGGGTTTTTGAAGTATACAATATAGCTGGTATTCAATGAAATATCACGTTGTCCTTTGCCTTGATGAAATATGTTTTGAGTAATATAAAAAACACTTAAGTTTCTATGGTGACTTCCTTTTGTAAAAATATCAACGATTCGTCCATCCGATTCTCTCATCAAGTCATCAATTATGAGAAGCTTGGGCTTTTTTCCATCAAATAAAGAAAAATCTGGTATTCCTTGGCTATAATTTACATTTTCCAGATTGTACAAAGGTTGCATTTCATCATAACACCAAATAATTTCATCAAATTCAACATTACATACTTCTTTTGCATTGTTTAAAAAATTGGTAACAAACTGAGTTTTACCACACCCACTTGGACCCGCTACTATTGTAGTGAAAGGGTGGTTAAAATGAATCATTATAAATTTTTAAATATGTGTGTTCATATGTTAACGGATTGACTTCAAATGAGAAAATTTCTAGACCATAGCTTTTTAAATAAATTTGGTAAAAAAAAATGGGGTAACAAATAAAAAAAAAAAAAACAAAAATTTTGCTAATTATTTTTTAATATTTATATTATTCTAGATAAATCACATAAAAATTTACAAAAACATATTTTTTGCCAATCATTTTATTGCCAAAACTTAAAAAATAAAAAAAAAAAACATCCTAAAATACAATATTATGTACAAAAAATAAATATGAAAATTGAATGTTCCGTGTATTTTTTTTTTTTTTTTTTTTAAGAATTATGAGGTATTTTATAATGACCCCACGCAAGAGTATCCGAAGTGTTTTTCAATAAATATCGTTTTGTGTCGTTGTAAGATAATGATATTTTATTGACATTTTGCGTAAATAAAACATGCTTTATTGATCGGAATCGTAACATTTGAGCATGTTGTATATTTCTATCAAATAAACAACTTTTATAGTCGTTAAGGGTTAATTTCTTGGTAACACACTTGTTTATTCCTTTAGCTTTGGATATAATACCACTATTTTGAACATCTAAGGCATACATTTTTGATCTAAGACCAACAAACTCTTTCAAAATTTTGCCATTATTTTCGTCTTTAAAAAAACCTAACCTCTTTTTATTTAGTAATGGTAAACCATATGCATTGTTGGGTGGGTAATCAGATGTATCATAATACAAGTTCAGGTCAGATTTAATGTCCTCATAAAAGTTAGCAGTGTTTATTTCATATATTAAGCTATCAGTATCCGTGTAAAGGAGCTTGAGATTTTCCGTATATTTGTATTTCATATAATTGTAGTGGAATTCGTACATTAAAGTTTTCGATAGATCTAAAATGCAGAATCCAAGGTAAATTGGTTTGTTATAAAAGATTTTTGTTTTTTTCAATTGCACAGCAGCTAAATTCTCAGAAAATATTGATAAACTATGAAATTCAGGTTTAGATATTAAGGACTGTACCCCTTGGGATTTTCCGCGATTTTCCCAGTGACTTAATAATTTAACATTCACACGTTTCGTGACATTTTCCATTGTTTTACCAAAAACAGAATTATTCATAAGTTTAAAGAAATCTTTTTCAAAATCAGATGTCGCCAGCGAACGCATTCGGGTATTCAAATCTATGTAACTTTTTAACCAAGTAGATTGTTTGAACTTCAACACACGATGGATTTTCACTAAACGCAACCCATTTTTTAAACATTGTTTAAGATTTCTGTAATGTAATACATAATTATATTTATTGTTTAAATTGGGAATCAATTTTTTTTCTTTAGAATCACCTAGACATACATTTTCTGGACAGAACGGCAAATCTGAATGAGAGTCATGTAATTCCTTGGGGTACTCTAGATCAACTTCTAATATAAACCCATATTCAGCATCGTCTGAAACATTGAAATCGGTATCTTTATTTACCCATTCAAATTTGCCAGACGGAAGACATTGTGACATAGCCCACCCATAGAGATTATTTGCGTCTAAGTACATGAGAAAAGATGAAGGAATATTTGGATCATAGTCTTCCATAAATGTATTATTTGCTTTTGCATGTCTGTTGCTACATTGGGAAATCCCTCCTCGAATGTTTTTCGCTATAAAAGCTATTTTGTCGACATCTGTTAAAAGTTCTAAACTTATTTTGGTAGTCCTCAACATCGAATCAAAGGAAATTCCAGGCGCGGTATAATAATGGGCGGGATCTAAACCATATGTCTTAAGACACACATTTCTAAAATTTTCAAATATGTCAGTTAGTAATAAAACATCTGTTTTCAGATAAAGATTGGAATAATCCCCCATATTTTTGCATTGGAAATGAGACCAAATATCTTGAGCATGTAGGAAATCGTTTTCGGAAATGTGACTGTCAGTAAGAGAACTATAGAATTGATCCTGTGTAGGAAGCGAAGTTAATTTCAGTGAATCATACGAAGTCATGTACTCATATGGATAGACACCCTTCCGTATTAGACGTTTAAAGTCTTCTTCACGAGGAAAGTTCAATTTCAATTCGTAAAATTGGTCAGTAGTCAAGTTTTTAGCTAATTTATCCAAGCTACTCGACATAAATTTAAGAGAATCGACAAATCTCAATTTTACAACACGATTATTCACTTGTAAAGACTTAGAAAACGAAATATACTTTTCTTTATTTTGTGGGATTAGTTCTATGTCACCATCTTCAAGACCAAGTCCATGTACAATAAAATGACTATCGTAATTGCTCAAATTATGGAAAAATACAGGTACAAAATTGGGTGGTTTGTATTTTTCAGAACAAAATTTATGTGCAACGCCTTCGTAAAGTCCAGTATGATAATTATAAGAAACGGTTGAGTCATCATTCAAATTTCTATCACAAATATAACAAGCATGGCTTTGCATAATGTCTACCTTATTAGCATCTGTTAGAGGGAAAGAAGTTTTAGCAAACGCATTACTTTTACAAATAGTTTCTAAATCTTCTTTTATGACTTTCATAAATGTTTTTGCACAGTCTTCACCTGTATATGTTCTGTACACAGATAACTTGTCATTATAAGAACACTTAATATAGTAACCGAAGCTATAAACTTCATGTTTTTGAATATTGGTAGTAGAAGATGTACTGGGGTTGTTAGAACAGGATTGAATTGGATTTAAAAATGCCTCAAAATCAGCGTATACAACAAAAGGTACTCTTAATTGTCGTTCATAATTATTAAAAGTAACTTGATTCGATGGAACATATTCGTTAAACCAATTTCTTGTGTCTTCTTTTTCGGATGGTAAGTTTGTGCATACGTGGAAGCAGTCGTTTTTTTGATGTTGGTTTAGTCTCTCGTGTGATGTAAATTTAATTAAGCAACCATCGCAAATATGAACAGCATGTTGTGCATTTGACAATTGCTTAGACACTAACCTCGATAAATTTTTGATAAAACAATAATGTCCTTGGTTATCTTTAGTTATGTACAACAAGTTTAAGTGATTAGACTTTTTTAATTTAGTTAAATGTAGTGGGCCTATAACATCGTGTTTCTTGTTTTGAGAGTTGTACTCGAGACCAAATACATTAATGCTAATATCATTATTTTTTTCAAATTTATGGATATCTCCCAATTTAAATGGAAAAGTTAAATTTTCAAAGTTCAATTTATTCTTATGTAATATGTATGAACTGACCATATTTGAATGACTTTTGGGTTCGTATAAACCAGACAATACAGCCCATCGAAAACACTCATGGTCATTGTTTTTTACATTAATAACCGCTTTTTTATTCTTTATATCACGAGGTAATTCGATAAAAGAAGAGCCGCGTAATGGATTATATTTGTTAATATTGAGATCGATATGATTAAATGTTACTAAACTCCACCCACTATCTTTTCTTTCAAAGTTTGACAACCTTATCACAATTTCATTTACTAGGGACGTAAAAACAGCAGCTTTATCAGTGCTGATATCAACAATACTATTACTTAATTGGAAATCAAATGTATTATTTAATTGTTTGGTATCTTGTGTAAAATTTGCATTAAGAATAAAATTTACTTTTAAAGCGTGATGTTTGTTAAGTGAACGATCTAATAATGTAAAGATCTTATCCTTGTGTTTTTGTAAAATAGTTTCGGGATCAAGAGGTTGGTGATCCATTTCATTAAATAATATTCTGTAAGTAGCGACTCTGTTTTTGAATGCATTTTCAATTAATTGGACATTAACATATTCACTATCGGATCTCAACACATTATTTTTGTGAATATTACTATTTAAATGGTTACCAAAATATCTTTTTGACACGAACTTTTTACACACCGAACATTCAATTTCAGAATTATTTTTTGTACTTACATTGACATCGGATAATGGTTCTTCGCTTGAGAATGTAGACATATCAGACTGTTGGAAGGGTAGTTTCTCTTCACTGGTACTTCTGCACCCGTACTTGTAGCTGTCCTTTTTCTCCCCCGTCCTACTTGGTTAGATCTGTAATAGAAAAAGTGAAACGTTAGTATTTAATACAAGATTTAAAACTTCAAAACAATGATTAAATTATTATCATTATACTAACTTAAGTTTTTTCGACATTGCTGGCAATATGCCTGCATTGTTAAAACCCCATCAATGACATCTGATGACAAGTTATGCATCGACTTATTGATATGCCCATCACATGGTGTGTAATAGGGTATAATATCTTCATCTTCCAAAAGCGCCTGAGGTAATTGATTGTCAATATACCACAATCTTATGTTTCTATGAAATACTTTTAAAATGAATCCTTTGCTTAAAACTGCAATTTTGTCGTGGGTTAAACTAGTTCCCATATGAAAGTATCCAAGCACCATTTTTAAAACAGTATTTTGTACAATACACAGACACAGTACTAGCACAAACACAGTAACTGGAATAATGAATGATTTCTACACCAGAGACGTCGCTTATAAAGAACCTTCCAGGATCCCCACCCAACAGAGAACAATGAAACTGAGCCATAAAAAGGCAACAACTCAATGACACTGGTCAATGGTTTTGTACAAGTTTGAACAAGAATAAACTGTTTAAATTGCATGTCTAAATATACAAGTACAATATCAATAAACAATATAACAGGTTGGAACAAGAGTACTCACCCTTGACTATGCAGCTGGCTTAGTAATTCCCCGATCTCATACATTTCTTGATCACTTTCAATTTCTTCGCATAGCCTGACGAGCTCGGAATCGTAAACATCACAGCTTAAACAGTCCATCGTGAGATGTGTCTAAGAAAATAGTGATTACATTACAACAAATTTTTTCCTTAAAATAACAAACGTAGCTTAGTGATTTTATATTAAAGGGTGGAGAGTTTTATACATTTGCAAAGGGAAATAGATCAATATGATTAGGCTACAAAACAAATTACAACATGTGGTTATAAAACGAGTTAACAATTTTGAATAACAAAAAGTTGTTGTTTAAGCAGTAAGAAATATATAATACTAGTAGTACACAAGGGTATGTTATAAAATATTATCTAATGTCTTATATAATAAATACAGTTTTAACCTAGTATTAAAACTACACAAACACTTAGTTTACTTTTTCGTATTGTTTATAAAATATTTCACGCACGTGTCCTTCGAAGCTATGTCTTTCGTCATGTTGTATATAACATCACGGACAGTCTCAAGCTGTGGATCTTGCTCAGTTGAGATGTAAGATTTTAATCTCACATCGGCGTGCTTCCAGTGCTCTTCTGGTGCGATGTTCCTAACTTTTTCAAGATCGTATATTTCTATTTTAATAAGGTGTGATGCATACGCAGCATCGTCTTTACCCGAAGATAGGTAAGCAACACCGGTATGGGAACTTTGCGACACACTGGAAGATCTCTTCACTGGTTTCACTTTTTTCTGCGGTTTTTCAAAGAAACTCTCGATACTATTTGCAGGACGTTTCTTCGCTATGGCTTGT
This sequence comes from Apotomis capreana, assembly GCA_947623375.1. Classification (NCBI taxonomy): domain Eukaryota; kingdom Metazoa; phylum Arthropoda; class Insecta; order Lepidoptera; family Tortricidae; genus Apotomis; species Apotomis capreana. The sequence goes on from OX392522.1 coordinate 2,304,014, forward strand.
TTCACTTTAAAACCGAGTGTGCCTTCTTCATCACTCCCTGAATCATCATGTTCAGGTTCAGGGTAATAAAAATTCTTGAAAGTGTTTTCCGTGAACTGTAACAATATTCAACAATAAGTTATACATCCGATTAACACACTTAACAAGTAACACGATGAACACAAGTTACAGAAAAAAAAACACTGTTAAACAAATAGTACATAAAAATACTACATACATATTTTATAAAAAATAGTACATACTTACATTTGCCATTTTTTATAAGCACTGTAGCACGATTCAACACTATGTCACTGTACACTGAGAGAGCTCTGGTAACAAGCACGACTCGGTTCTGAATACTTATAGATCGTCACTGTCCATCGGCTTTTATAAGGATGTGACAATAGATTACCGTTAAAATCACGTTTCGACTAGTTTGTACCGCGCCCAACAGCCACCAACAAACAGTAATAAAATTTATAATAGACTTTCGAATCTTTTGATGATTCGGAGAAGAAACCTGTCATAAATCTTTACAAACAATATGGACCCAACAAACAAATTAAAAAATCAACGAGTTTAGTTCAGCCTACTACAAATACACGTTAGTACAAGTTACAAAGTTTATTCAGGTATTTTCTTAAGCATCTATTCAAGAACATAATATTTGACGAAATAAATAAATATGCAAAACTAGAACTCGTATTTTTAACTTACAGCTTAAATAAGTTAGTATAGTTTTGAAGCAGTTATTACTGTATAAAATCCCGCATTACTATTGTAAGATTAGATTCGTATTATCCTTATGCTACAGGCAATATTTTTACATAGAACTTCCTCCTTTTTGAAGTCGGTTATTACAAAAAAGAGATGAAAGTAACATTGAGTACGTACTCAAATTTATGCAAGGTTAGGTTAGGTTAGAACAGCGTTCTTAAGACCAAAACAACTGTACTGTGCTCGTAGCTAGTTTTAAGTAGGTAAGTAAATAAAGCAGTTCTTCAAAATTAAGTTTTCCAAGTTAGGTGATAGTTAAGTTAGAAGTAATGTTAAGTTGAACAAGATAAAATATATAAATAGAACAACGTTCGAAATGCAGCATATGTAGTGAGTAACAAAATACATACTTTGAAGTAAGGCTACCTGAAGTTAAGTAGTCAGGTAACGTATCCTGCGTTAGCTGGGCGTAGTCCTGTAGCTTAGGTTAGGTTAGGTTAGAATTGTGATCTAGCATAGGTTAGCTTAGATTAGTGATACGTACACCGTAGCACACATCACGTAGTAAGAAACCTTGGAGTAAAGAGACGATGTGAGACAGGCTGGGTTGAAACAGCGATTCCAATAAGAACCAAGGTGGCGGACCTAGTCTGATAGTTTAGGTATGAGATGTTTAGGTATTTGTCCAGCTTTACCTAAAGAATGTTCTTAAAAGATGTATACCGTTTGCAAAGGAAGTTGTAGGCAGTTGAAGCCAAAGAGAAATATAAAAGAGGGAAACAATAGTAGACCGTAATAAAAGTGAGCTCGGCGTCCGAGAGGGCAATAAAACCCGAGCTCGGGTAGACAATAGAAAAGGGTCGATGGGTCGGGGAAGGTGTTGCATTGTTAGCGTAGGGCGTTCTGTAAGTCCTGACAGAGCTGTCTGAGCGTACTGGGACCTATTCCAAACGCTCTAAGTAGGGGGCTATTTTTTTTTTTTTTTTTTTTTTTTTTTTTTTTTTTTTTTTTTTTTTTTTTTTTAGGTTTGGTGGTCCGCCAAATCCGCCCTGGATGCCGCCCATCAGGCCCGTCCGCCCCGTATCGTAGTATCGGCGAATCCCTACTACTCGTACCTTCACCGCTGCCGCTGTCGCGCAGTCGTGGTATCTAGTTTTACGCTGTAGTGTGGTTTTTGGCACTCGCGTCGGTTCGCGGTTTGGTTAATTGCTTTAGTAGTTACTATAATAGGATTGAATTGGCATTAAATTACCATTACGAAGATTTGTGTTTCTAATACAATACAACAATACTTTATTGCACACCAATTAATAATTGTATCTAATTCATCATCTCATCATCAGCCAAAAGACGTCCACTGCTAGGCATAGGCCTCCCCAGAGAACGCCAACATGACCGGTCCTGCGCCTCCCGCATCCAGCGGACTCCAGCGACCTTCACCAGGTCATCAGTCCACCTTGTGGGGGGCCTTCCCACGCTGCGTCGTCCGGTGTGTGGTCGCCACTCAAGAACTCGATGGCCCCAGCGGCCGTCGGTTTTACGAGCGATGTGCCCCGCCCATTGCCACTAAGTTTTGCTATACTTCGGGCTATCTAATTATTAGTATTTAATTATTTATAAAAAATTGCGGCCGTGGCTGTCGCTCTCGTATCGGGCTATCCAGCCATTTTCGTAAATGCCGCAGTTTATTAGACGCTGCTTAACTGTGACTGTTTTAGGGAAAAGGTCCCATTTTGTCGATATGGAGTTATGAGTAATTGTAATAAATGACGACGCGTTTGGCTCGGTTTGTAGACACCTGCCTACTGAGTCGGCGGTCCTGGGTTCGAATCCCGGCCGGGGCAAATATTTGTGCAAAATATTTGTTCTTGGGTCATGGATGTTATCTATATATGTATTTATATATTATGTATATCGTCGTCTAGTACCCATAGTACAAGCTTTGCTTAGTTTGGGACTAGGTCGATTTGTGTAAGATTGTCCCTTAATATTTATTTATTTCATTAATTTGATACCAACCACTCCATAACTTTAAAGTACAAGTGTGTTTTTTGCCGTCCCAAACTTTAACAAACGTTTTCGCAGCTGTCGCTTTTTCACGTTTGCAACTTTGAAGAATTTTCTATAGCTAATTGTTCTCTATATATCTAATTGTTTTCTATAGCACCTAGAGACATAGTTCTTTCACCAAAAGATAGCTTATGTTCTGCAGTATTAGGAACTAGTCATAACTCCATATCGTCAAAGTAGAAAGTTTTCCCTAAAACAGTCACAAATACGACATCGACGATTTTTTCAGATATTCGACAAAGTGAGACGCTAGGCACTAAACTTTGAGGCCCTAAAAAAGTGCTTAAAATGGACATTTATGCGTCGACATCAAAATCATAGCTTTATTACAGTATGTTCCATCACTTTTTATTGAAAGCCGATTTTCGGTAGGTTTTGCCATTATATTTCACTAAACTGCCCGTAACTCCGTAACTAGAATCGACAAAGTGGGACGTTTTACTAAACACACACACAACTAATCTGTTATAGATGTGCACCCCAGGCCAAAAGATACAAGAAATTGATGAATTTATTTTGCTCATCTGAAGGTTGCCTCAAAGAAATCGATTTTAAGCGGTAAATGTGTAAAAACATGACGATTTCCATATGTTAACATATTTTCGATTTTGTAAACTGTGTAAAACTATTGAGAAATAAAGAAATTTAAATTTATTTTTACTAGTTAACTAGTAAATAATGTTCACCCGAATGTAATCTTAAAACCAAACTAGCGGAGCAAAATTGCATAATTTCGAATTTCCCGTACAAATGGGCATGTAAAATTCAATTTTATACCTAAATTAAATTCAGTACCAGAGCCGTGCCTTAGCGAATATTCACAGAATCTCTAACGAAACTACTTAAGGCTAAAAGGTACTTTAATACGTTATTAATGAAGTTTACAATATTGGACGCGTTGGAGTAAAATGGACGTGAAAATGGCTTTAATGGAAAGTTTTCGTATTTTATTTTTGTCGTTCATATTTTGTGAAAATCTGGATATTTCATTGGTGCAAAAATATGGGACGGGACACACTGCACATAAGTATTCTATTTTTACTACACCTTATGTGAAACTCCACCTCCATAAGTTTTAGTTGTTCTTTTTTAATAAAGCTTAAACTTAGAGGGCGCATTTTTTCATTAGGTATGTTTTTACAAGCTTTTATTTAGCTTGCATGGTATGTTTAAAGTATGTTTGTTCGGGTGAAATCTTGCAACTCAATTTTGAAGCCGATATCGTCAACCGCTGAAATTTTGCATACTTACTTAACTTTGATGACAATACAATAATATGGTACCATGGGGCTGATCTGATGATGGAGCCGGAAGGTAGCCATAGGAACTCTATAATAGAAAAAGCAATCCTACCGAGCTTGGGCTCTTTAGAATCGTCTCAGTGAGCATTTGATGGATATCCAAAGAAAAGTACAGTCGGCTATAAAAGCTTGCCACTAAAATGTCATTTTTGACAGAAACTTATTAAACTATTGATACACAGATCAAAGCTCAAAGAAAAATTGAAATGAGTTACCTGGGGGACGAGACCGGGAATCGAACGCGGTACCTCTGGATTGCCGGTCCAGCGTGTTAACCACTTCGCTACCCGAACTCTTTATACTTTGTGTGCCGATCATTGTTTATTTGAAAGGTTTTTACACCTTAGCGACCTCTATGTGAATACGTTAATATTCACATCTTACCGCACTACTTTACAGCAGTGAACGAGCAAGCGAGAGAGGGCGCTGTTATTTTAATAAATTTATGAAACGTATGTTTTTTTTTATCCAAAAAGAATTGTTTAAGTTTTTTTTATAATCTAAACTTTCAGAATTCTCATAATTTAACAAAATAATAATTATATGACAACCATGGATTTGAACGCACTTTTTCACGGTGAAAATAGCAAATTACTTATTGTCTCCATACAAATATTGGTACCCATAACATATAATGACGTCACAATTAGGCCATTGTATGGAGCGTTTTTAGCGCTCCGTAGGAATGTTGAACTTTGAAGGTCATTTCTGACTTTTAGAGCAGTGTGAGTGTTAGTCCCATATAGACATTTGATCCCAATAAAAAAAAGAATCGATTGGGATCCTCAAAAAAAAATCGTAACCAGTAGTGTGTACCCACACGAAAAAAAATTAGACATTACATGTTTCATTTTACAGTAGTAATATTGTCAACTACTTTTATCGCTGACCGTACACGACCATATCAGTGCACCTGTGGGTCGTTGACCTGTTATCGCGAAAGATAACCTACTCGTTACGGAACCATCAGGCTTATCCATGTGTTGGTAAGTTGGTATACTATACATAATATGTATATATATAATATTATTATGTTTACACAAAACATTCTTTCCCTCTCGTTTGTGTCTTATTTCTTTACGATCAATCGAGATGGAATATAGATAATCAGTTTTGTATGGTCATGATTTCAGCAAAAAAATTGAGAGCGCGATGCAATACCACCTTTTGTTTTGTATAGGCGCGCGACGCCATGCCGTCTCTGCACAGATTTGAATTAATTTTGGTACAGGGATAGGTGGACATCCAAAGATGGTTCTAGTATAAGTACTTTTTAGCTGGTCATCATGAGACCCTCATTCAATGATAAAGAAAATGCTACTAAAACAGAACATAACTACACAATTTGGAATTTTTAGCTTTAATATTTGCTGAGATCTTGTCAGTTGTTCTAATTAAAGCTGAATATCTTGGAAAAGACTGGCTCTATTTCCTCCAAACATAGCTTTCGATTTACAAAAACCGCACTCAAATTGGTCCATGCGTTTGGGTGCTATGATGCCACAGGCAGACACACATGTAGGTACACATATACACATGTGTAACTCTTAAAACCCTTTTTCGTCGGGGCTTAAAAATAATCATTGTGGATGTGTAAGAAAAATCTTACTTTAAGATAAGGGTACGAATGTGTGGGCCGCAAGCCGCAGCCCGCCGCCGTGTGCGAAGGATAACCACGGCGTTTTGCAATTTTCCCGCCGTTTTAAATGGACTATGTAGGTATTAATAGTACATTACTGCAGACGCCGGGAAGTAAGGGCTTGCTGGCTGAGTAGGTATAGACGGCCGACCGTAAGGGAGGCCGGATAGTGATACGAAGCCGGCAAGCCCATTTCACGGCTAAGGCGTATAGTGCTTTTCTCAAACATATGCAATGAAATAAAAAAATACACCACTCATAAACATAGGTAATTCAGCTGTTCAGCCAGTTCATGAACACAGACGCCATGTTTTAAAAAAAGTATTTTTAATTTTCCCTCCAATCCCTCCATATTTTTTCTTTCGGAAGTCGTCCACGTGTGTAGTGTTCGAATATTAGGGCTCATTATACACAACCTGATAATAAGAATCTTGAATCTTAATTTCTATAATAAATAAAATAAAGGTAGAGGATTTTTAATATTGTCTATGGTCTCTGGTGATTTACATATAGACAGTATTTTAAATTTATTCATCAACACATTGAATCATACAGATTTGTATTCTTAATATCAGTTCGTGTGTAATAGACCTTAACGCGGATATTGTTGGTCCGATACCCATTCAGCCACTAGAAAAAGAATTAAAAATATATTTCAGCTGTTTAGACTGTTCATGAACACAACGCCATGTTTATATTAAAATTAAAAAAAAAAAATTACTTCCCGGTCTAGGCCTTCAATTTTGTATGAAATTCCTTTACACTTCTCTCGAATTGTTCCGCCCGAAACTTGACACTTCGAAGCCTGTTTTAAGTTAAAACAGTTAAAACTTTTAACGCACGTTATGACGATATTTCATTGCATGTTTGAGAAAACAAAATAATTGGGTCTATATTGACTCCTAGAATTATTTTTCGTGAAATGTTTCATTTCGGCGAAGAAACATTCAAGTAATAGAAAGCAATTTTTTCTTTGAAACCGTAAACTATTTGAGATTTTTATAAAACAAACCTAACCTAATTAATAGAATGATAATTGCAAGAATTATGAAAAATATGAGGAATAAAATTATACATTTCTAGGAAAGAAAGGGCTCCCAAAATAATACAATACAACAATAATTTATTGCACACTAAAAAAAAATAACAAATGGAAAAGAGAAATACAATTTATAAATAACGGTAGAAAAAAAAGTGTCCCAATGTTTTTTCGTTCCATTCCATTACCATTTCCATATAACCTACTACAGCGGTAACGGAATGGAAAAACAAAATATGGATGAATATTTTGGGACAGTTTTTTTTCTCATTAGTTCGAAAGAGCTCGTGATTCTGAGTAGAAAATACCCAAAATATCGAAAAAAAAGTGGGGTGTACAACTTTAGAAAAAATGACCCAAATAACGGTAGACAACAGGCGGTCTTATCGCTAAAAAGCGATCTCTTCCAGACATAACCCGGGAGGACGTGTAAGAAAAATGTTACTTTAGGGTAAGGGTACGAATGTGTGGGCCGCAAGCCGCAAACCGCAGCCGCCGCCGCGTGCGAAGGGAAACCGCAGCGTTTTGCAATTTTCCCGCCGTTTTCATGTGGCTTGGAGTTCATTTCCTTAATGTGATTCAGTTATCTGATTGAGAATGTGAGGTGTGAGGAAAATATCTACTTTCGTATGTTTACGAGTAACTTATAATTAGTGGCTTTGCGAGTAGACGCTGATTTACGTCTTTTTTAGGGTTCCGTACCCAAAGGGTAAAAACGGGACCCTATTACTGAGACTTCGCTGTTCGTCTGTACGTCTATCACCAGGCTGTAGCTGTATCTCAAGAACGGCGATAGCTAGAGAGTTGAAATTTTCACAGATGATGTATTTCTATTGCCGCTATAACAACAAATACTAAAAATAAAATAAATATTGAAGGGGGCTGGGACAAACTTGTTATAGACTATGGTAAGGAACCCTTCATGCGCGAGTCGGCCTCGCAGTTGCCCAATTTTTTACGTATTTATCCCTCATAATAAATAGAGTGATTCAAGAGGAAGGTTTATATGTATAATACATGCATAATTTAATTTATCAGCATTGCACCCGTGCGAAGCCAGGGATGGTCGCTAGTATGAAATAAACGGCCAAACCGTCATTATTTAGGAAATACATGCAATAAAACAAAAACATAAAAGCGTTACAAATGTGAAGTCTATACATTTAAATATAAAATAAAATAAGTTATTTATTTAGTCAATATCATAATAACATGTAATCACTGGTGATTATATCATTGTATATCATTAAAGCGTATTTATGAACCATTAATTAACTATTCACAGATTTTACGATAATGCTGTTCATTACGTTTGTTCCGTCAACTTTCACATCTGTCACCATTGCCCTTACCATTTTACAGTGACCGTACTCGCCAGCGACTGCGTAAATGATTTGTATGAACAATTGACAACATTTCATATTTATAACAGGTGGAAATTAATATAGAGATCGACAGGGCTTTATGTCGTGTACCTTAAAAAAAAAACTTGGAATTGATTCTTCTGTATTTAAGGAAATATAAGAAAATACATCAAATAACTGCAATCTAAGACAATACGGGCTGAATAGGGTTGTTGTCTAAACCAAAGAGCGTAAACATAGATTTTTTTTTTATTTGACGTTGACAGATGACAGATGCATACCGAGTTTTATTAAGTTTTTTTTAATAAGAAAACCGACTAAAGTAACCGTTCCATTAAGTCCTGGTTTTGGTGTTGCTACATTTTAAAATGAGTATGTTTTTATAAATTAATAATAAAATAAATAATCATCTCAGAAAATAAATAAAAAAACCGGCCAAGTGCGAGTCGGACTCGCGCACCGAGGGTTCCGTACAAACACTTTCCATCCCTAAGTGGTTAAGTTAAGTTTGCACCTGGTATGTATAGCGCCCCATATAAATTAGGTGCAAAGTTAGGTATTAAATTATAAAAAAAAAACTACTAACTAGATCTCGTTCAAAACAATTTTCGTTGGTAGTTTTTATAGTACTGTACATCATATGTTTTTTTTAGATTTTTCATTTTCTTATTTTAGAAGTTAGAGGGGGGGGGGGGCAACTTTTTTCCACTTTGGAAGCGTCTGTCACGCAAACTATTCGGTTTAGAAAAAAAATATTTTAGAAACCTCGATATCATTTTTGAAGACCTATCCATAGATACCCCACACGTATGTGTTTGATGAAAAAAAAAATTTTGAGTTTCAGTTCTAAGTATGGGGAGCCCCCAATATTTATTATTATTTTTTTATTTTTGCATCAAAATCTTATTGCGGTTCACAGAATACATCTACCTACCAAGTTTCAACAGTATAGCTCTTATAGTTTCGGAATAAAATGGCTGTGACATACGGACGGACAGACGGACAGACGGACAGACAGACAGACATGACGAATCTATAAGGGTTCCGTTTTTTGCCATTTGGCTACGGAACCCTAAAAACAGAGATTACTTCATCTTTTTAAGCAGAATTCAGAAAAGTAATAAAATGATAGTCTTAAAAATATGAAATGTTGTCAATTGTAGTTCGACCAGTGACCGCCAGGGGCACTGTACCATAAGGATTGAGTAGCGTTCCGGTGGATAGTGTTCTGAATCGGGTTAATGACAAATTGTCACAAAATATAAATAGTAGATTGTTAACCAAGGGTAGAAAGTTACCCATTGCACCCGAGATATTTCTGGCGCTCGAACGAAGTGAGAGCGCCAATAGTTCGAGGGTGAAATGGGTAATTTCACCCGAGTTAAACACTCTACTTTTCATTTCGACTGCGAGGAAAATAAAATACTACACTCACATGTCATGAGTGAGTTAAATTAATGTCCATGTTATTTTTAACCAATAATCAATAAAAGACATGGTATTTATATGTAATCTCGTGTTCCCGCTTTTTCTATTGCAAACTTTCATTATAATTATTATTAATAGAAAAAAAAGTTAAAATATATTCGCCAATATTAAAAAAAAAAACTTCCAATGGTTTCAATTTTGTTTTATAAATGTATGATTCTATCAATATCTAACTTTGGAGATTTTTTTTAATGGCCACTTACCACGGCCGACTAGATTGTACCTAATCTTTGTAAACAACCATGGTGCAATGAATAAATGAAATGAAATGAAATAATTGAGTTGGTCACGACGTGCATCTAGATGAGATGGCAATTGTCTTTGACTCCGTGGCAATTAAAAAAAAATTACTTTCCACCCTAGGGATGGAAAAGCTATTTTCCACCCGGCTATCTACTCATGAAAATGACACTTTCCGAACAGGAGAGATGAAAATATGATTTATAATAGCCATAAAGTTACCACCGAGTGGGTCCCACAAAACAGCATCCGGCGTCGTGGTAGACCTCGAAGGAGATGGCGAGACGAACTTGACGCCTTTCACCGAGACTGGTGGGAGATTGCTCGGGACAGGGACGCGTGGAAGAATGAGAGGGAGGCCTTTGCCCAGCAGTGGGACAATATAGGCTCTTAATAATAATAGCCATATACTTGGCAGGTCTAGGCTGTATGCGTGCCGTGCACTGCAATTCACGGTAATTCATGGTAAGGGTACTGGTATTTACATTAATGGGGCCATTATGATAATGATAAAAGATAAGATACGATTAGGCGCATGCTTAGTTAATGTTCCACGGAACAGGAATAAATTACTTTGGGAGATAATTCACCGAGCGAGCGTAGCGTTTCCGTGTTCGGTGTTCCGGCTGTTCTCGCCTACGGTACGCCTCGGTCACATTTATTACCCGATTCTCCAATTTTTTTTTTATCTATCTATGGAGGTAAACCGGTAATTTTGAAAATGTCGCGAGGTCCATTTACAACTTAACAAATTTTACAATTTACAACTCAAGATAAGGCCGTATCATACTTGCGATTGCAAGCAAAGTCACGGTTCACACGAAAGAGTAAACATTTTCGATACGAAATTCGTCATGGAACAGTAAAATGTCAAGAGTTCTCATATGAATTATTTACACCATTCGGGGGGTAATCTTTCAAATACTAAAAGTTCTAAGGTAACAAAAAACATAAACCTCATCTTTTTAAGTCGGTTGGAGTAGAAAAAGGTTGGAAAGCGCCATCTCCCTCGTGGTCCTTGCACTTGCTGAAACTGTAAAGCAATGGGGACTGGGGATCGTGCTTGTGCTTTTTATTTATTATTAATCTTAGGAAAAATATAAAAAACAGTGATTACATCCTCTTTGTCAGCGGAATACGGAAAAGTAATAAAATAGTATACTTAGTCTTAAAAATAAGAAAAGTTGTCAATAGGCTAGTAGACCCAGGTTTGAAATATATTTCAAATGGTTAATAATGATCTTACTAGCTCTAAAAAAAAAGGCTTGTATTTTTGTGAAAGCTAGAAAGCTAAATTTATTTAATTGAAAATTAGAAAGTTCATGAACAGTCAAAAACGCCGTCCGCCATTTTTGCCTTTTGCTAATCTGTGGCGTGATGTAGAATTACCTGTAAATATTCGAAATTCGACCGTCGTATAGTGCCATTCCGCTCACTCCAATCCAATATACTTTGACAGGAGATCGAACGGACGGCACTATTCGAAGTCGTCAAAGTAGAATTTCAGTTTTGTTTACATGACCGATGACGTCACTATCATAAGCTAAAATGGCGGACAGCGTTTTAAGCATTACAAAATACAGATTAAAAACCATATTTTCAAATTCAATTTTTTCAGCTATCTTTCACTTTTATGAATTGAAAAATATATATTTAGGTTTCCTTTGCTAAATACTATACGGAATAAACATTAGTTTATTACAATTTGATATGAGTCAACTAGCCTATTATAGGTACACAAACATAAGTCGACTAAGCGGTAATCGATAACAGCCTTCGATATATATTATATAACATCAATACCCCGTGTTACAGTGAAGGCCGACAGCTGCCCAACTATTGGGTAAAAGTTAACTCATTATGGGGTTAGCTCGTTCACCTACTTAACTATATCACCGACCCTTACCTCAACATAGTACGAGTATCTACAACTTCACTGAACTAAAGCAGAAAGAAAAACACTACAGAAATTAAATGATAGGTCATTCACATATTACAGATAAATAAAACTATATTAAGTCCCACTAATACTTGGACAAATAAATTATTAATTAGTATACTCAGATAAATAAAAAATATTTACACGTATATACAATACCTGAACCCTTTCTAATAGAATATTTGTTTTGATTACAATTTTAGTATTTTGCAATTTACATTACCTACCTACTGTGAAGCTTCTTCTTGCACTATAACTAATCATAGAACTATTCCATGAAACTCAAATCTCTATTCAAAGGGTAGTAGCTACATACATATGTATATGTCACTGTATGTTGAAACAGTATCTGCGTCGGTATATAATGGGGGAAATGCGTCAAATTATGATCTGTCGGCGTGTTCAGATATACGAGATCTGAGGTTGTGGTCCCACAGTCCGCGGGTAGCGGAGCGGATGGCAGAAGCGGCTGATGCTTTATTAGGTGCAGTTGAGAATAAAGTTGCCTACGGATTGTCAATGTAGTCGAAAGACTCCTACAGCTGGATACAGCCAGTCCCTGTAGTTCTTTAAGAAGTAGATTTAAGACCAACTGTATGTACCATGTTTGAGCAAATAAATGTCTGATTCTGATTCTCAATGTTCTTTACAACGACCGGTCATGAGTCACCCTTATTCAACGGCTACCTGTGGTCATGGCCAGATTGTCGCTCCACCTTATTGTGGTACTCCCTACGCGTCTTTCGTTAAACTGTCGCCACTTGAAAAAAATGCTTACTTAATGCCTTGTGGCATTAAGTTCGCCATTTGTACTAATTTGATCTGTGCGATAAAGTTTAACTAAATAAAAAAACACGTTCTACCCCAACGGCCATCGATTCTACGAGCAATTAAATGAATTACTGATCGCACACTACCTCTAAAGTCTGTTGACTCTGATTTATTTCGACGATCTCGGTTCTCCAGCGGAGCTCCTCATTGTTGATTGATTCAAATAAGGAAACTTTAAGAATAGCTGGCTCCGTACATTTCTACACGAACATGTTCGCACATTGTCGTGGCTCTTCCAGGCCTTGGCCTTGCCCTTGTTCTAGTAATTTCTGCGTCCCCCAGGGTCTGTGCTCTATGCTAGGTTGGAAAATATGGTAAAACTTGGCTTTGTAGTACACTGGCCTGCGGCCTGAGCTCTTCCAGGGTCTGCCTGCATTATACGGAGGTAGCAAAATATTTTAAGGATTCCTGCTACAAGTAGCACCACAACCTTAGCTGGAACATTGGATCGATGAGACTAATGGGACCTTATATGATGTTTGAACAGTGCTCAGTACAAGCGTAGGATAGTTCGGGGAAGTTCTGTTTGTCTTGCTGAATGGCGATTAAGCAGCTGCGGTTTGTCTTGAGATCTGCGGGAAACATCCAGATGTACTGCTAAATCAATCAGTACCCATCGCGAATTATAACTGAAAACTCCAAATACACCATCTCAAAATAACAAATAGTAACGTTTATTAGAAACAAATTAAATGTAATAATTAAGTAATTATATCTACAAGTAAAAAAACCGACCAAACGCGTGACTCGCGCACCGAGGGTTCCGTACAAATAATCTGAAAATTTCAACTGTCTAACTGTCACGGTTCATGAGATACAGCCTGGTGACAGACGGACAGACAGACAGACGGACGGACAACGGAATCATAGTAATAGGGTCCCGTTTTCTACCCTTTGGGTACGGAACCCTAATAATACATATGTTTTTATTGCGTATAAACGAGCTATCAATTCCGCATCATCCGCCCTTATCATCTCCTTGTCTCGGATGATTGGATCGTGATCGCACCTGCGTTTCTGGGGCGTTATGGTTTTATCTTTACGTTCGGGAGAGGGGGAATCCCTAAATCGATTCGATCCAATTCGCCATATTACAATTATTTCCCTACATATTTGACGAATGTGAAATATAACCAATTTGTATGACGGCGAAGTAGGAATAAAACAAGTCTCGTAATCGCCATGCCTGATAAGTGGATTGGCTATTTTTATTCGATATTTTGAAATGCTTAAAACGCTGTCCGCCATTTTCGCTTATGATAGTGACGTCACCGGTCTCACGTCACGTCACGACTCTTAACTTCCATCAAGGTATATTTGAATGAGCGGGACAGCACTATACGACGGTTGAATTTCGAACATCGGATAGTCCTTTTGTTTATTTACTCCGTATTTTACGTCACGCCACAGATAAGCTAAAGGCAAAAATGGCGGACGGCGTTTTTCTCTGTTCATGAAATTTCCATATTCTATACAAAAATTTAGCTTTCTAGCACTCACAAAAATACAATAGGTACCTCGGACAGGGGTTACTTTGATCCGCGGGGGTAACATTAGTCACTAGTTTTTAGGGTTCCGTAGTCAACTAGGAACCCTTATAGTTTCGCCATGTCCGTCTGTCCGTCTGTCCGTCTGTCTGTCTGTCTGTCTGTCTGTCTGTCTGTCTGTCTGTCTGTCCGTCCGCGGCTTAGCTCCTAACCACGGTACATTTCTTTAGTTAGACCTACCCAAGTAGCATTTTAGTGTCAGTAAAATCAATATACCAGCCAATTTAGAACTTATGGTATTTTAAGGGACTTGTAAGAGTGTCAGAGAAAACTAACCTGAGCTCAAGCTGTATAAAATCATTATAAAGGAATCTGCGTACGCATGGAGTGTCATATCAGAATATAAAAAATCTCCTATAAAACTTTAAGTGTTATGTGACACTTCGAGCTAATTCTATCGTTAAAGCTGTATACAGGCTGTATTGTAGTATCAATTGGCACTTGTTGCTGTAAAGAAGTATCTGTAAACTCAGTTATAAAACTTTAAGTGTTGTGTGAGGCTACAAGCTTATTCTATCATTAAAGCTGTATAGAGGCTGTAGTGTAGGATCACCTGGCACTTGTTGCTGTACAAAATTATTTCTCAACTCCGATTTAAAACTAATTCTTATGGCGTAATTTTACACTATTATAAGTATAATAGTGTTTTAACTTCTTTCTGTAAGGTTATTATAAAACTAAAAGAATAAATTACAGCTGTACTACAGTTTTTATCTATTTTTCTGACCAAAGCTATTTTTTGGCGTAATTTTGCACTCGTATAAGTATAGTTGTTTTATGATTTCTGACAATGAGTGTATTATAAAACTAAATGAATAAATGGCAGTCATATTACAGCTTTAGTCTGTATTACTGACAGTGGCTCGAATCTATTTCGGACAGTGTAAATATGTGGAATAAAAGAAAAAGATCGGGTGCAGTCAAGAGACGAATCAAAAATGAATACTTAAATATAAAAAACTACGACACAAATATAAGTAATAATAGTAAATCGTCATTTAACGAGGAAGAAAAATCATCCAGTCAAGCGCCACTTCCATCAACGTCTAATGAGGGTTCCGTAGCAAAAATATTCTACAGTGACAATAATGAACAATGTGTGGATTTATTTGAATCTCCGAGACCTGGCGATGACGTTTCTTCTTGCAGCAGCAGCAGCAGCGCAAGTAGCTCAAATATTGATAATGACGAATTTTTAACAAATGAGTTGTTTCGTCAGCAAATAAAGAAATGGGCTATAGAAAGAAATATATCTCAAGTGGCTGTTAATGATTTGGCTTCAATTATTAATAGCAGATTTCCAGAAACTTTGCCTCGCGATGCTAGAACGATTTTAGGTACCGTCAAAGAAGTACGTATTAAAACATTAGAGCGAGGAGAATACTGGCATAATGGCCTCACTAATTCTCTTAAGAAATCGCTGGAGACATGGATTAATGTTCCAACTAAAATTTCTTTAAACTTCAATTTCGACGGTCTCCCAATATACAAAAGCTCAAATAAAGAGTTTTGGCCAATTTTATGTACTATATTTGAAAGACCCGATATTGAACCGTTTGTAGTTGGAATCTATTTCGGTGTTGGAAAACCACATCAAATTGACCAATATTTAGATGATTTTATAAAGGAAATGGAGCATTTAATGAAAGACGGAATATATATTGAAAAAATAAATAATAAAGTATCAATTGAAATTAGATGCTTCATATGTGATTCGCCTGCCAGAGCTTACATAAAAGGTGTTTGCAATTTCAACGGCAAGCACGGTTGCTTAAAATGTGTTACAGTTGGAGAGTATTCACATTTATCCCATACAGTGACCTTTCCTGAAACTAATTGCCGACCTAGAACAGACCAAGAATTTCGCGAAAAAAAGTATGGGCCTCATCATAAAACAGACTCTCCATTATTACGGCTTCCTGTAGATATGGTACAAGACTTCCCGGTAGCAGATTCTCTACACCTTGTTGACTTAGGGATAATGAAACGGTTACTTGTTGGTTGGCGCAATGGCAATTTTGGAAAGTACATAACCAAATGGAGTGCCAAAGATACCGAAACGGTTTCAAATTTTCTGATCAAACGCAAACTGCCATCTGAAATCCACAGGGCTGTGAGAGGACTAGACTGTCTTTCTCATTGGAAAGCATCTGAATATAGAACTTTCTTGCTATATTTGAGTATTGTTATACTTCCAGACGTATTATCACAAGATGCATTTTCTCATTTTTTGACGTTTTTCTGCGGCATAACAATATGTTCTAGTAAAAACTATATGTACTTACTTCCTTTGGCAAAAGAACTTCTGCTGTATTTTGTTCAACACTATAAAGATTTTTACGGAGCAGATTATATAACTAGTAATGTTCACAATATAGTGCATGTCACGGGAGAAGTTGAAAAATTTGGCCCACTTTATACATTCAGCGCGTATCCTTTTGAGAACAAACTATATTTAATTAAAAGGATGCTAAGACATGGTAATAGACCTCTTGCTCAAGTTGCAAAAAGATTTAGTGAAGATTCGGCATCTGTGAAAGTGACTAGGAGCAGAGAAAAGCAAGATCTCGATCATCAAGAACCTTTCATAACTACTAGTAGTAGGAATAAAACTGTTCTACATTTCAAGGATTATAAATTATCATCGAAATTTAATGACAAATTTTTTTTATTAGCCAGCAATAACCTTTTGGAGGTAACAAAAGTTATTGTTGTTAATGATGATATACAAATACACGGTTATAAAATTGTACACTTAACGGATGTATTTGAGAAACCCGTGAAATCATCATATTTGAATATATTCAAAGCTAACTTACAAGCTAACAGCAGGACCGAGATCATCGTTCGTCCTCAGGATATAAAGATTAAACTAGTATGTGTAGAACACAAAAATCTATTATATTTCATTCCCCTCTTGCATACAGTTTGAAACGAAATAAAAAACTTTTTATTGAGAAAACGCTTTTTATTTTTCACCTCCTGTTTTAAAAGTACACTTAAGTATAATTCAAGATGTTTAATCAATTATTAGTCATGTTAATCTCTGTACGGTTACTAGATATGCTAAAACAGTAATAGGATTCCTGTCTAAACGATAACCACAGCATCAAAATAACGTGTTTATCTTAAGCATAACTGCTCTCAGATAAGAAAAAAAAAGTCAATCAGAAATAATTTTTGTCTTATGGACAATCACAGCCACGAGATTACGTATTTCTTACAAATTTAGCGAAAGAACAAACAATTCAGTAAAGAGTACCTAATCAAATATAAGGCTTAAGGACAATTAAAGCCGTAACAATATGTGTTCGTAATTATAGTTTTGTTAAAAATTTACCCCGTCTAAGGTAGGGCATTATTTAAACAAACTTATTTTTCCTAAAGACAATCACAGTCACGAGATTTCGTATTTATCTTATAACTAGGTAAGGTAGGAAAACAAAAATTGACATGATTATTAAGAGTAAAAGATTATAGGTACACTTTTTTATGTAAAAGGCATTAACAAATAGATTCTTCCTCTGCTTCGTTGTCATTTAGTGTAGTGTTGTTTTCATCTAAATCCGTTTCAGCTTGATTATTTTCTTGATTTCTCTGGTCCGATTCAATTTTGCTAGACGGCCCAGCTGAAGGATCAGGCATATTCATCTTTTGAGGTGCAGCTTTTTTGGTTCTCCTGCGTTTTGTTGAAGCTCTTTTATTTTTACTGAGTTTCCTCTTAACGGAATTTTTCAAGACAATTTTGAAAAAGTTTTCGTTTTCCTCAGCAGTATAAGTTTTATCCCATAAACGTACTAATTCACAGTAAAAGTTTAGGATGTTCTTATATCCTTTAAGTCCAACTTTTACTTCTTCACTGCCTCTGCTTCCGCCTGTCCAAGAGCATTTACATAAGAATTCTCGAGAAAAGAATAAATCCAATACTTTGTATGCACATGTTCCTCCCTTTCCATCCGACTGTGAGCATACAAAAGAATAGTGCTTTAACATTTTTGATTTAAGACTTTTATCAGACAAACGTAAATCCATTTCCTGTAGCTCCTCAGCAGAATCAATAGGCTTTATTATAAAAGCCTCGCGTTCAATCGGGTTAGACTCGCCCAATGTAATCACATCATTATTTTTAGTTTGATTACAACATGAAAATCCCTCATCAATTTGCACAGTTAGATTTGCCAATTTGCGGAAAATCTTGTTTTGATTTTCTTCTAAACCATTTATTAATAGTGCTAACTTATTTTGATTATCAAGAATTATTTTTAGATAATTTTCAATCTGATTTGCGTCTGTGTTTAAAGGGGTGCCAAGCTCATTTTGATGACTGTCAACTGGAACTGTTTGCAACTCTGAATTATCTACATATTGAATTACATATTCTGCTGCAGTCGTTTCTTCTGAATTTAACGTCGATGTTGTAACTGTGGATGAAATTCTTGATTTCTCTGGCTGGTTATTCACCTGCAACAATATATAGATCAACATATCAATAAAAATATAATCTAAGACAACCAATAGTATAACACAAACCAATAGTACGTTGTTTTACAAGGGTCTACAATGAGCAATATTATTTTTATAATTAATAAATAACTTTTTAGGTGATGTCAGTGGTTTCATTCATCTACCAAGTTAAATTAGTGAAACCAAAAATATCGCAACGGATTTAATATAGTATAGTATTCTGATTAGACAAAATAAATTGTTTTGTATATTATGTATACATACGAAAAATATTTTTAATAAAATAATTTGATTTGCTCCTTAGTCACATTAATAACATTATTAGTAAGGAGTCGTAATTGTCACGAACTTGAAATTACTTATTAGCAGTGATTGAATGTAGTTTTGGTTAATTATGTTACCATTAAGTTATATCGTATTTATTATGCTTATTTAAATGGGCGTAACACATGCATGCATAAAAATAAATGCTTTAATTTTCGCACTTATTTTTATAAAATGGTTACCTACTATATATTTAAAAGAGTATAATAGATATTGTAAACGATTTGATTGATTGATTAAAATTTCAACCAGTTTAAACTAAACATACATATCAAGTTACAAAGCGCGTTGTGCCGCCGTCCGCGAACCACCACATGCGTATAGTTGTCACTTGTCAGTGATAATGTGTGATAACACCTAAAATTTTTGTCAATGGAATTTGCGAACTAAGTAAACAAACCGCCATATACTCGTAAAAGTGACAGTTCAATATGGCGGTTTGTTTACATAGTTAGCAAAGACCATTGACGGGGAATCGTTCGCTCGTAGAATCGATGGCCGTTGGGTCAGAAAGGTTCTTGAGTGGCGACCGTGGACCGGAAGACGCAGCGTTGGAAGGCCTCCAACAAGGTGGACCGACGACCTGGTTAAGATCGCGGGTAGAAATTGGATGAGGGCGGCACAAGATCGATCGTTGTGGAGAACTTTGGGGAGGCCTTTGTCCAGCAGTGGACGTCTATCGGCTGATATGATGATGATGATGATTGACGGCGATCTTAATCAGCTATTTCTTCTCGCAAAACCTAATGATAGGACCAACTTCTCAGTAATTTATTTTGCAAATAGTGACTGAGACTACAGCTTAATGATGTAAATGGTCCTTGTGTTAAGTACAGTCGAAGACAAAAGATATCTATATGTTTACATATTTCGCCTTATTACACCATCGCATTGTAATATGAACCATTATCAAGGTGCAAAAGTGTAAACATATTATTTGTCGTCGACTGTACAATACATGTAAATAGTTATAATAACAAAAGAATACTTACCAATTGACCCGCTATATCATTAAAGTTGATCATATTTTCATCTGATCTAATCGTTTCTGTTGCATTGTCAACTTCTGTGTCACTGTTTTGGACCATGAGATCTAATTCTCTGACTGCTTCTTCGTATGATGATAATGATGGCCTTTTTACTGTGCACTTAGAGGTAGACCAATCATTCGCAGGTTTAGAATATTCATCCTTAGTTAATTGTTTTAAATTGAATCTCTTTCTTGGCCATCTTAACATGCCTTGCGACTCCCACAAACTTGGTATAATACTAAGTCTACTTTGGCCCTTCTCATATGTCTCTATAATTTTAAATGGCATGTTTTTCTGAAATAAAAAGTAAACCACATGATATAAAAAAAAACAATGTTACTTCACAACAAGTTTAAATAATTTATACATATGTAAAATATATTAAATTTGTCTTATTATTGTTGCTATCCTCACCTATGTAACGTACGAGTATTACCACGCACCGAAATTTAAAACAATCGTAACGCATCCACTCTTGTTCGAGTCTTGCGATCAACTAAAGTAAACAAAACATTACGGACGGCCAAACTCGTACGCAACATAGATAATGTTGTAGGTAGTTAAGAATTATATGATGTAACCGCATTCAAATTTAATAAATCAGTTGCTGTTTTGCATTTACGTGTATGAAGGCACTTTATATATATATAATTGTTATAATGTATGTATGTACAACGTAATATTTACAATACACATTATAAAGGTTTCTATACAAATCGTGAGCGCAGATAAAAGTGCTGCGTTGGTTAGAATAGGATAATAATTTCTTTGTATAGCTAGACAGTAACACCGCTAGGAAAAATAGACACGCCACACCATTAAGCCCCTAAGGCTTTTTTATTTTTAATACGGATCTCTAACAGGAATTATAACTTATGTCCGGAAAGCCGAAATACAGTCAAACGTATAAAAATATTCTATTAAAAATCTGATATAAATCCAAAAGCTGTAGAAGTGACTCCATTAATTACATAGTACAGCTACTAAAATTATAATGTTCTCCAACTATCCTATAGGCTGTTTAAAAACTGTCGCCATTTTACTATGAATAAAAACATATTTAAAAATATAATTAAAGATACACTTGCAAATATTTAACAAAAACTAAAGTCATATTATGATAACCAGCTAAAATAAATTGACTTTAGCCTTAGAATTGTCATTAAAAGAAAAAATAACCTTAACCTTAATAACAAACACTAAACTTATGTACCGGTTTTAGATATTTTTGTTATGTTTATCTTGATTATTAAGCAGGCGCGTGAATATTTTGCCAGAAAAGATACACATGTTCACAATAAATAATAATCGGCACTTACCAATAGTAATATAACTGCTCTCAAGATCCTTAACTGCACTTTATCACTTTATTCACTTTATATTTGTCATTTGTCGCCATTACAAATATTAACGAGTACTCTATATACTACACTAGTGAACAGAAGACATTTTAGACTTAAATATTTTTTATTATATTGTAATTCTTCTTAAAAACCTATTTAAAACTTATATTCTTAAATCATACTTATAAGAGATAATCTGTAGTGCTAAGGTTTCCTTTTACTCCTAATTACAGCTATTATACAGCTTATCTATTGCTTGTACAGCTACTGTACAGCTACTGTACAGCTCTAATAACGCGAAAAGTTGTATAATTGGGGCCCTTTTTTAACTTATAAGGGCTGTATAAGCGCTTATACAGCTGTAGTACAGCCTAAATGTACAGCTTATAGTAGTCAAATAAACTGATATACAGCTCTTATACAGCTTGCAATGCTACTTGGGTAGTATGGTCATTATTACCCGTTTCAAATATATTTCCAAAATGGGACAACTAATAGCCAATTTGAGGGAACAATGTACACACGCACGCAGTGTCACACGCACACACACACACGTATGTATACACACACGCATAACCTGGTAGTAGCTCTCCTTCGTTCACATCCAATCATATGTCATTAAAAAAAGAAATAGTCGTTTTCTTTTTTCTCACTTCATTCATCATTGTTAATAGCATATTTTATTGTTTCCGTGCCTTAAGCACGCTCGTTTCGTGTCCTCACTCAGACTCTTATTTGTATAATCTAGGGAGTTCTGTTATTGGCTATATATAATTAAGCTCGTCATTTAATGTAAACGCTGTTGAACTTCTTAAATAACTAAAATAAAAATAAATAAAATAAAATGTTTTTGGTCCTGGCAAACGTACACACTCTGCGTTTAAAGAATTTGGCCGGACATTTTACCCTACGCGTTTTTTTGGGATACGGATTTACTTGCGATCGAATTTCGTCTCGCGCGGCAGCCAGGCAAAAACCCGGACGGCCGGACCGGAGAATATTCAGCCGGACACATTATAAAAGCTTAACATGTCCTGACACCTGGCAACCCCCATCTAAAACTTAAGAGGCCTTATTCCTTTTTTTTTCTTATTATTGATTATGACAAATATATGAATACTTTCAACCAACTTTTTAAAGTGAATTTTTCCCTGAGTTCTAGAAAGTAACATAGCTATTACATGCTTTCATTGCGTGCAGTCGAAAATAAGTTGAAAATTCGAGGGTTCTGCGTGAATTTTGTCCATTTCGAGTAGTTATTGAAACAAAAATTATCGGTAAAAAATTCAAACTATAGGTTTCAAATATATACCAATAAATCTCAATAGTCCTGTTCTAAGTAGTAACATTGATAATATGTTAAGAAACGTGTTTGATCATAAACAAATATATCTAAAACAATCAGCATTTTTGAACAGATAAGGAGACTTAAATTAAATCAGTATACGTCATTTTTAAAACATACTGTACTTCTGTACTTCTTATAATTTCCCTTTTATACTGTATCGTAAACAACAACAAAAAACTTTACGAAAATAACTTCGAACTCAAAGAATATCCACAAAACTTCTTTTAAGAAAAACTAACTCTAAAAAACTCTTCGCACATGAAAGCCTATCCGTGTTTACGTCACATCGCTCAATTTAAACTTAGAAAGTAGATACGGCCCAACACAGAAGAGCTTATTTCCATAGAAATACTAAGTCTGTTAAGTCTTTTTGGCTTCGAGGCTACATGCACTGTTTGCGATCCAAAAGGTATTATCTATATAGGTCTTGTCTGTTAAGGTTAAGTATGTTACTCTCTACTCGTAGTTTCTTTCATAGTTGACAATATTTTTTTATTTGATATTATTATTATTATTTAAGAGCCTATATTGTCCCACTGCTGGGCAAAGGCCTCCCTCTCATATACTAATGAAATAAAGGATAATAAATTGAATATTACCATATTTTTACATATTTAGAAATGTTCCAATTTGTGATTGAAAAATTCATTTGAAAAGATCTGCATTCTTAAAGAGCGTAGGCGACCCGTAATAGATTTGGTCACAGCGCAGTATCTAATCTAATTGGCAATCATATGAAATAATTATTTTAAATTGGCCTTTATTGCGAGATTTAAGAAAATTAATTGTTTATTTTTTACGAAATTAAATTAGGGTGTGATTGATCAGAGTCTCTCTCATTATATAATTATGTTTAGTTTATTTATTACACCATTACTACCAGCTCTCCGTGGCGCCACCTATGGTCCCATCGGAAGATCAGCGCTGGCTCTCGAGCTAGCATCTTGCTGAGGTGTGCCCTTTTCGTGGCACAGATTAATAATATAAGTTGCCTATTGTTTTTTTTTATCATATCTGTCACTTCCTTCATGTAATTATATGTTTTATGGTCACGTCACGAATAAATGTATTTCTATCTTTCTTTTTGCAAATCCATACCTATCCATACTTAATATTATAAATGCGAAAGTGTGTCTGTCTGTCTGTTACCTCTTCACGTTTAAACCGCTGAATCGATTTTGATGAAATTTGGCATGGAGATAGTTTAAGATCCGAGGAAGGACATAGGATAGTCTTCATCCTGGAAATTATCCCTAAAAAGATTGAAAAGTGAGTAAGTAATTCGTGATGACATTGATGACCCTGTAGGAAATGTAATGATTAGACCAAAAACACAATTGCTCTTACATTTGCTTAGGCGCTTTTAATAATCCCTTTTATTAATTAAGATGATTAGGTGGATACCTATCGTGTTGTACGAGGTTGCTTCCGTACTTCCAAGTTCCACGCGGACGTAGTCGCGGGAAAAAGCTAGTTTCTTATAAATAAAAGTACATGTCAGTTTATATTACTCTTCTGAATGTGATCATTAAAAATATTATAGTATGGATTTTAGAACTACGTTTTATTTTACTGTGCCCCTTATAAAATTATACATTCCCCCGTCAAAAACCCCATTTCACCACAATGCCGCTACCTGTCCGAGACTTGCGAAGTTGTGATTTGTTTGTACTGTTCACAATTTGGGCGCAATGAAATTATGATCTACCGACCCCAGCGAGGGACCTCTGGAAAGGTTCAGTATTAAAAGGTTTTGTATTTGATACAGCTTTCTATTTAGGGTTCCGTACCCAAAGGGTAAAAACGGGACCCTATTACTGAGACTTCGCTGCCCGTCCGTCCGTCCGTCTGTCTGCCACCAGGCTGTCTCAAGAACGGTGATAGCTAGACAGTTGAAATTTTCACAGATGATTATTGCCGCTATAACAACAAATACTGAAAATAAAATAAAATAAATATTTAAGGGGGGCTCCCATACAACAAACTTGTAAAGGATTATGGTACGGAACCCTTCACGCGCGAGTCGGACTCGCACTTGCCCAATCTTTTTGTGTTTAGTAAACCATTGATACAAAGATCGACACAAAGAAAAATTGAAATGCGTAACCTGGTTGAAGAGACCGGGAATCGAACCCGGTACCTCTGGATTGCCTGTCCAGCGCGTTAACCTTTCCGCCACCATAGCGCCCAAGCAACCGCAGTCACTCACCGGGGAAGCTGAAAATCACCGATGGAACGGCGTCACACCAGAGCGACTAGGCTCCCAGCACATTGAGCTTGTCTTGTTGCTATTGTCCTATTAGCTATTTGATCTTTTTAGGCTTTTCAAGCGGCTTTTGGCTTGCTGGCAGATGCAAACAGAATTAATAAGGTTAGGTATAGAGGTGTGTCGTTCGCGTGTGAGTGAGTCTAATGCAGTTGAGTCGGACCACAATAACTCTTCCAAGCAAATGAACTGTCAAACACATCAAAATTAAGTATGACAATATTAACCAACGATTAACCAAAAATTTTAGTAAGTACTTGCTTATTTTAGTTTCAAATAGACCCATACAGACTTTTATCTTGTTTTAATCCCCAGAGCCCCTAGAGTAAGAATGTCAATAAACACTGAAGTTACTGTTTTGAATGTAAACTCATTAAATACAACGCAAAAGTCCTCCGAAATATCTTTTATAAATATTTTTATAATTACAATACTGATCAAAGTTTTTTCTATTTATATTAAATTTGCTAGAACCTAATACTAGTTTAAATATTAAGAATAATACACAAGTATCATGACTAATTAGTGCTATTCAGCGAGGAAATGCTGCCAGCGTCTTTGGGACCATGCCGCAGGGGCACAGTTTTTTTACACCTTTTTTAGTTTACTTTAGTTACGTAATTATTTTATTTAATAATCAAATTGGTTGACTGTATACACTTGAATTCTTGTAAATACATGATTTTCATTCATTAATAACTACTTCGCCTTTGTACCTATATGTTATTTGTAATAGATGTATTTTGTAACTGTTTTTGTGTACAATAAAGTGTTTACTTACTTACTTACTTACTTACTATCTAATTATGATCTAAGTACTTACATCATTTTTCATATTGTCACACGACAATAGCGACGTGTTCCAATGATTTAACGTCCTATTACGAGTATATACAAGTTTTGTTACGTTTTACGTAATTTTTCTTGCAAATCCTAGTAAAGTACTTTAAGGATATAATAACGGCACATTTTAATATTCGTCGGCGGGAACAATCACGGTTCTAATTATAATTGCCGGGGTTTATTAACATTTTTGTAATTTTTCAGAGGAACGAAAATATATTTAGTTACAGTACTTAAAGGAATCCGGAACACGTAATTTTTGTCCTTTACTATATTATATACGCGACGCGTTTGGCTCGGTTTGTAGATACCTGCCTACTGAGCCGGCGGTCCTGGGTTCGAATCCCAGCCAGGGCAAATATTTGTGTGATGAACTCGAATATTTGTGCTTGCGTCATGGGTGTTCTATGTATTTAAGTATATATTTATCTATATAAGTATGTATATCGTCGTCTAGTACCCATAACACAAGCCTTCTTGAGCTTAATTTGGGACTAGATCGATCTGTGTGAGGTTGTCCGATATTTATTATTTATTTATATACAAGTTGCGCAGCGCGGTGTTACCCGCTCATCCTACGGGGACACATTATGTCGGGATAAAAAGTAGCCTATGTGTTAATCCAGGGTGTCAGCTACCTCCATACCGAATTTTATCAAAATTGGTCCAGCCGTTTGAGCGCGAAAAAGCAACCAAACGTACACACGCAGACACACAAACTTTCGCCTTTATACTCGTAATATTAGTGTAATTACTAGTTGGGGGGTCCAAGTGCTGGAATTATTTTTAAGGGTCCTTATCAGTTCAAAAAGCTAAATGTTTTAGACAAAATAAGCCATTGCGACAAGAAGTTGCTATTTGGACGACCGAGCGAAGCGAGCGAGTACAAATATAATCTCAGTGTCATAATGCCTTTTAGCTACGTGTCTGTGAATTAAAGTAATGTCCTTAAGGATCTTATTACGGCATATTTTAATATTGTCCGCGGACTCAATCACGGTTCTTATTCTAATCGCCGTGGCTTATTAACATTCTTATCATTCTTTCAAGGAAAGGAAATTTTTAGAAACATTGTCCTAATTTTATTGAATTTTATGAAATGGAATTGTATTTTCATGTTGACTAGCGACCCGTCCCGGCTTCGCACGGGTGCAATGCTGATAAATTATGCATTTATTATAGTACCTATAAACCTTCCTCTTGGATCACTATCTATTTAAAAAACGCATCAAAATCCGTTGCGTAGTTTTAAAGATCTAAGCATGCATAGTACAGACAGCACGAAGCGACTTTGTTTTATACTATGTAGTGACGATTAGTAATTTCTAGCATTTCTAAAAGCAGCCTAAAGCAAACGGCAAGTCAAACACCAGTCCTGAAACTCTTCAACTGTTCAAGCTTAGTTGCTGAACTAACCGTCAACTATAAAACGACGTATAATATTACATTCCCATAGTAACTTACAACCTTTTAATGTCAGATTTGAGGCAACTGATCTGTATTACGAAAAAGCGTAACCGTCTACCTTTCTAAAGTGACATATGACCATTTACAGTTAAAGTTGCGGCTTTCACTCAGAGCACGATTATGATTCCATACTAAGATAGGACGTTTTGTAGTGGGAGTTGAGAGGGTCTCGACTTTGAGGACTATGGGAGTGAGTAGTAAAGTACGCAAAAACTTTAAAGTGAACGCAAATAACTTTTAAATATGGATTTTTCTCGTTGGATTTTCGACTTCCTTGTGTTAACGAAAAGTCTAGTAATATTTATACTAGCTGCGCCCCGCGCTTACCCGTTCATCCCACGGGAAGACAACATTATTTCGGGATAAAAAGTAGCCTATATGTGATAATCCAGGGTGTCAGCTACCTCCATAGCAAATTTTATCAAAATTGGTCCAGTCGTGTGACGGTGAAGAAGTAACAAACATTCACAAAATTTCGCCTTTATGTGATTGTTTCGAAGAAGATTTGATTAAAGACCTGCACTGATATCAGTGCAGATTAAGGGATCAAAATAAAAATAAAAAATCCCCGACCCAACCATGCATCTCGACTATAATATCTGAACCATCTCGACAGACAACGCTTTCGATCAAAAAAACGTATTCAAATCCGACCATCCATTTTGGAGCTATACAATGCCACAGACAGATATCCAGAAACAAATGTTATAGTACATTACATACCTAGCACGGTGAATTCGTGAATGTCCCAGATTGCAGGTGTTCGTAGCCCGAACCGAAGGGGCGGGCGATAAATATGCGATCTGGAGCTTCCCTATTGCCCGCGGTTTGTTTACAGTTTTACGTCCTGCCTTGGCTATAGTAATCGAAAGCCTAGGTTGACCTAAAACGTATAACACCCCTCTTTTCTGTCGGGGGTTAAAAATGAGATGTACCAAAACTTTTTCAGTTTATAACGTGGCTACTCAATTGACGGCAGCAGGAAATTCCGAAGCTCCTCGCCCGTGAAATTACTCATTTGCATACAATCTCGGACGAATTGTTTATAGTGAAGTCGAAAATACCTAAGGAGAAATATTTTATTTCGAAAGTCAATTATGTTTTTCAAAGATTTTTTAATTCACTGTGCGTTTTTTGAGAAATTTCCTGCTCTTACGACTACATTGTGGATTGAATTGTTGCTTGCGGTATTTCCGGACCGATACGACCTTCAATCAAACCTACAAGAAAAGTGTCTCCCACCTGAAAGGCCGCTACGCACTTGTGACTCCTCTGGTGTCTATGGGCGATGGTAATAGCTTTCCATCAGGCGATCCGTTTGCTCGTTTGACGTTAGGTAAAAATTATTTAGTCGTAACACTCGGTGCGCGAGTTCGACTGGCAGTTAGTTTTTTTTTCGTAGCCGGCCATATTTTTCATGATACAATTAGCAGCAAGAAACTTTGAAACTGGACCTCAAGTCCATAATGATGAAAATAAATGTCGCCAATTTGTACGGAAAGAAACAAATCTTCCAGACCTTGTTTGTCCCCAAAAAATCTATTACCATTTATTGTCCGTTAAAATTCAACCCGACATCTGTCTAGTATAATGAGGGGCCCCGGGGGAGGGGGGGAGACACGACTAGTGCTTTAAGGGGATAAATAATTCAGGGGACGGAAATGGGGGCTCTTGTGGCCTTGGAGGTAGTGTGACGGTTCGAGAATTGGGCAGTTTTTTACTGTGGCAGGTTTGCTGAGCGAGCGAAGCGTTGTAGCTTTTCCCAAAATGCTTTCGCGTGTTCAGATTTTTGGATGTCTTAATGGTGTGGCTGCTCTCACCTAGACTTTGCATTCCTGAACTTATTCTCATGCAATTTTGTGAGTAGGTAAACAATTATTAGTTCGGTAAATAGAGACTAAACATAAACAATTGAACCTTACAAACGGTCCGGGAGTGAATTTTTTATATGTTGTCTAGGATGGTTAGTGCGTGTTTAAAGTGCAAAATGTAAAATTCCCCCTCCTCCGCGCCCGCCGCCATATTGAAAAAAATCGGAAACGTCAGATTTTTGCTTATACCTTCGTTTAGGTGTGTTGTAAGGTAAAACCCCTTTATTCTCTGGATTATATTTATATAGAGTTCTTTTTGATTCAGTTTTTTTTTGTTTTAATGGTTTGTACTTTTTTTTAATGATTTTAACGAGTGTGTTGTTTGTTTCAGGTAAGGGTTCACGAGGAGCTGCCGCACGTGATGAAAAAAAATCGCTCAAGTGCGAGTCTGAAATACGTAGGGTTCCGTACTATTAAAAAAAAACTGAAATATTAAAGTTTTGGAAAAACATAGCTTTCGGGCAAATGAAAATTTGGCGAAGCGTTACAGATGGGAAATAAAAATTAGTGTTTCAGATAGGTAGCCCCGGAAAAGCACCTTTAATAATAATAATAATAATAATAAAAGCCATTTATTTCCAAATAGAATATCTTACATTTATCATTATCATGCAGCAATTAGATTAGTAACTTCTATTTATATATTTATATTTCCTGAGATATTATTTGACGTCTTTCTTTATTGAAAGACTTACAATACTCGTTTATTATATTCATTAATTCATTGTTATAGTTCATTTAAATTCATCATATAAATACAGTATTCATTATTGCCTCGCTCATTAATTACGAACTATTTAGTACATTTATAATCTGTATGATCTCATTATTTATTTTTAAATACATTAATCTTATTTAACAATTTATTTTAGTACCGTTTACTAATTTATCAGTATTTACATTGAATTAAATTGATTTATATTAACATGTAATTTATTTGATAAGTATTTATAATTCTAGCTGTAATTTCTTAAATTGTAGTTTATTTAATATTAAATATAAATATTTTTAAATACATTAATATTATTTAACAATTTATTGTAGTACCGTTTACTTATTTATCAGTATTTACATTGCATTCATTTGATTTATATTAACATGTAATTTATTTGATAAGTATTTATAATTCTAGCTCTAATTTCTTAAATTGTAGTTTATTTAACATTTAAATTATAGGTACATTGTGTATATTCTATTGGGATGTCCATTTCTGGACATAGGCCTCCTCCCTCCTGTTTGGAGTGGAGGGTAACAGTCTAACGCTCCCGCGGGGACCGGCCGTATTGGGAGGTCTCTTAGTATTGGTTCTGTGTGTATTAGTTTTTGGTGGGGAGGGGGCCATTGTATCTCATATGGACTCGCTGAAATCTGTTTCTTGAGAAGACGTATACGTTGTATAGTTTCCGTCGATTCTGAATTCTTGTGTCTTGGAGGAACTTGCTTGTGATTGTGATGTATTTGGGATATCTCTTGGTGTATGAGTGATGTATTCTTCGAGTGTGCAACCAGTTTTATTCTTTTTATGAACTTGCCTTCTTTTTGACGAGTTCGTCAGGTCTATATCCGGTGACACGGAGAGATTTCTTTTGCCATTTTGCTTATGTTCCGTATTTTTATCTTTTAAGTACACGATTTTATCATACTTGAGAACTACCTTTTTCCCATTTTCCTTTTCTTTTATAAGTTCTTAAATGAGCTCCTTGCGCTTTTCCAAGACATTTGGCGGAAAGTCTTCCTTGATATTTATTTTATATTTTTCTAAACGTTTCTTGTTTCTTAAAATGTGAATTTTCTTTCCCAATGTTGCCATTGTTACTACGATGGGTCTGGTTTTTTCTCCCTTTTTACCTATTCTCCTGATTGCTGCAAGCTCAATTTTTTCGCAATGTATGTTCATATTTTCATTAATTATTTTCATAATATTCGATTCGAGGTCGTCGTAGTGGCGTTCATTTTCTAAGACCCCAAAGAACACTAAATTGTTTCGTCTAATGCTTTTTTCAATATTATCTATACGGTTTTCTTGGGTTTTCAAATCTAATTCCAATTGTTCGTGCCGATTTTCTAATTTTTCAAATTTATTGTTCATATTTTCGATAATGCTTGCTTTTACATTTTGTAATTCCTTCTTCTGTTCATTTAATTCTCCTTGAATTTTCATAAGAATTTGCTTTATTTCATCCATTTCTTTTATTGATATTCACGCCCTCTCTATTTTTTAGTGTCGAAACTCAACTGAATTTGATATTGACGCCCTCTAGTAGCGAGTAGGTAAACTACGTCGATATTTATTTTATTGAGTATTGAAGTTGGTCCTCAACCTCTCGACCTTTGTAGTATGGCTACTGGTCCAGAGATGGCGCTATAATCAATTGTTGTCGCAGGGTGACTAATGATTTTCTCTGATCAGTTTTAATCAATAAATTGTTCACAAATCACTTATTTGTTGATAAGTCTGTTTGAATTGTATGTCCAATATTTAAGGAAACCAATAAACACTGCACGGGTTTGTACAAAGAATAGTTTCTTGTGACACTTTTTGACGGTTAATGTTCGTATACTTGCTGTAACTATTTTGTTAGATTAAGTCACTGCCATCGCTGGTGAGTAGTATGTTTTATATTGTCCTTAATTATAGTAATTATGTGTTTACTTTTAATCACTTTTGCAGCACTAGAAACACTGTTTACTATTTTTATAACGATAATAATCACAGAGTCCACGTAAACAGAAACTTGTCAATCTACCCTCCCCACCTTTAACAAGTAGTGTAAATAATCCAGGAAAGTAACTAAGTCCACTTAACGAAACAAGGTCGCAAGTTACCGGACGGTAATGTCCTAACTTAGTCCTGTCCAGGTGGCGTGACGGGCGGCAGAAGTTGTCTACTTGAGTAAAGCCTGACCAGAAATATATGAGGATTGTCAAGAGGGCGCTATTTATAAGATTTATATGGCAACAATTTTGTAACCAACCGCAACCCACTAAAATGACATTAGTTTAAATACCTGTCAGTTCCACTATGTTACCCCGTAATGTCATTCAATGGAATGCACTCTTTTCCTGGCTGTTTTTCGTGTAGTGAACACGTGTACACTTTATTTATAATCTTACGTTCCCGACTGTGAATGGTTTTCGGCATTTTCTTTGGATAATTTTAAATATTTGTCTTTTAAAGAAACCACCACGAATGACATTGACATTGTTGACAAACCATCATAAAATCATTGCCATTGTAAGATTAGTTCTAGTAAAATCCCGAAATATACCAATCACATTCCTCCTGTAAATGCAATTAATAAATGGTCGAGAACTGTCCGGTTCCAGAGGAACTTCCTACAGCGAACGCTCCGCACGTGGAATGAGCTCCCTGCCGAGGTTTTCCCCGGGGGCTACAGTATGCGGTTCTTCAAGAGGGGAGTCAATAGGTTCTTAAAGGGTCGGCAACGCGCGCGTGATGCTCCTAGCGTTGCAAGCGTTCGTAGGCGGCGGTAACTGCTTAACATCAGGCGGGCCGCATGCTTGCTTGCCAGTTGCCACCGTCGTAGTATAAAAAAAAAAAAAAAAAAAATTCTGGTTTCACAAAGACGCAGTCTGAATGATCATTGTCTCCGCTTTGCTTCTGTGGATAGGCAGCCTTTAGGGTGCGTCTCCACTGAAGCGGGGCGGAATGGAGCGGAATCGACCAATCACAAAAGTGACGCGGAGCTGAGATACAGATTTCAACTCAATCACCTGAGTTGAAATCTGTATCTCTATCTATCTATTCTATGGTCTATTCCGCACGTCTCCGCTCCGTTCCGCTTCAATGGAGCCGCACCCTAAGGCTGGTTTTAGTGTCACGCGGACCGTCCGCGCGGATCACGTACGATGTATTAAGCTTAAGGGAGCGTTTTAGAGTAATGCGGACGGGTCCGCGCGGACGCGCCATACACATTGCTCCGCGCGGAGCGATCCGCGCGACGGTCTGCGTTACACTAAAACCCGCCTAATTAGAACTTTCACCCCGGCCGCATAAAGTTAAACCTTTGGTTTGAAATTGGTTTCTTATTCCGAACGAGTTCACCGGCAGGATTGGTTGTAAAATTGTACTTTTACTTTTGAATTGGAGTATTTTTTTATTGTTGTTCGTTATGCAGAGAGCAGGATTGGTTAGAAAATTGTAGGTACTTGGACTTAAAGTTGGCGTCTTTTTTATTATTTGTGGTTATGTTGTAGGCGGGTCATAGCACGACATAGGCAGTTCAAAAACCAAAAGTCATTCCTTCGTGGTCAAGAGATAAGAGCTTGTATGAATCCAGGTTTTATCAGAAAATTAGGCCCCTGTATCCTTGAAGGACTCGAACCTAAGACCAAGGATTGGTTGTTTTAACATATTTTTACACTGGTGAATTGACGGAATTGATAAATTAACAAAAAATGCTTGAATTAACATGCTAATCTTCATTAAATTCATCGCTCTTCAAGCGATTGGATCACCTATTATGTACCGCTATTGTCACGCTACGTGTTATCTTATCTGTGTTTTTATTTCTTTCTTGTTGAGGTGAGAAATAAAGAGTATTTCTATGCAATTCTAAATTGAATGTGTAAACTAATAAAAGTGGTGATTTTAAATGTCATTCTAAAGCTAAATTATTTTCTTTAATTTGAAATGCGCAACCTTTTCGTAATCATACTAGGGTAAAATACCGAATCACCGAACCGCAGCTTCTTTTTAAAATTGTTTCAAGCTTAATAACTACTAGAGAGGATGAAAGATGTAGGAAACAAATGATAAATGGGCCAATTTTTATTTTGGTGTTGAGTCCTTTTTTTTCTCTGATATCAGTCAAATTTGGTGAGTTGGTAAAGTTGCTTATACGGTAAGCCTAATTTTACGATATACACTACAATTTTTAACCGACTTCAAAAAAGGAGGAGGTTCTCAATTCGAACTATTTTTTTTTTATGTATGTTATTCGATATCTCCGGGAACCGTGAACCGATTTTAATTTTTTTTTTTATCGAAACGGTATAACTCCGAGTTGGTCCCGTTGGCACTAAGTCGGGATCTGATGATGGAATCTTGGAGAAATCGAGGGAACTCTTCAAATGTTATAGGGACATGTAAGGCGCTTTCGGTAATTTATTGATAAAGTCAAGAATTTACATTCAGTAAATAGGATTTGGTGTAAGGAAATTGATGATGAACACCACAGATGGCCACTAGAACTTTTATATGAATCGCTAAGAAGGAAAAAAAAAATAACAAAAAAAATAACCGACTTCAGTTCAATGTATTACATATGATGTAACAAAGATGTAGCCATGGACGCTGAGAGAGATATATTGCACGTTCCAATACAAAAAGGTAAACAAAACTCGATCGCTGACTCCACAACTCAGCCGCCAACTAACCCGGTCGCCATCTTGAATCCATATTGACTCAATATTGCCGTGCTAGTAAAGTCGTATCTTGCTATGAAATCCATATATACATACGACCTTTTGCTGTAACACGGCAGAATATTGCTGACGCGCGAAAAACGACGTAAGTACCACGGATTTCCTATAACTAAATAACCTTTCGCTTGCGGTGCTGAATGTTGATTCCTGATCCAATATCTGATTTGTGGAAATGTTCTGCCTAATAAGAGTTTTATTGTTTGAGGTCGCTTGTAAGATAATGCTGTTATTAATAATGAGAGGTAGATTTCGTGGTTCGTCTGTAAAGGAGAAAACCTTTAGGATGCCTAAAGGTTTTGGTCTAAGGATAGATGTATCTAAAAGGTTTAATTGGCTAGAGTAGTCTGGGGTAAGCGCACCAGTGGCCTACCTTGATATCAGGGTATACTCAGGTAACTTTATTCCTTTCATTAATGGAAGCGCCAACTATTACGCGATATCGAGTACCTATTGGGTTTCCGGCCTACAGCAAAAGAACGTAACCATAAAACAGTTATTTGGAGAAGAATCGTGTAGTTGTCTTTTGTTTTTTCATATTGCTTCTGAAATATACCGAAATATGCTGCACTGTGCTAGTTTCTGTTTGACCCCATATGACTAGAGAATGCCATTTGGCATTGACTCCGCCATTTGTATCTACTATTTTGTACTGTGCAATGGAGTTTAAAAATATATATTTCAAAGGTTACATTTACATTATTTGTAAGTTTGTAAATATAATCGAGATACTTAAATCGTAACTGCATGGACGTATAGTGAACATGAACTTATACCTAAAGGTATGCCTTTAGGTATAAGTTCATGTTACACTGGCAGATGGACGTCCATTGACTACTTAGATTTCCTTTTTAATTTTCTGGTTTTTAGCCGTCACGTTGCACCATTCCTGACGATGTGAGCGTAGCGAAATTATATACCTACATGGGTAGGTACTAGGTACTCTAATTTTTTGGCCCTCTTATACAACTGTTGCATAAAATACTATTTCAAACTTTCAAAGGCTGTATATTAAAGAAGACAAAGGCTAACTTAGTAATAAAAGTAAGTAAAAAAACCGGCCAAGTGCGAGTCGGACTCGCGCACCGAGGGTTCCGTCCAAACACTTTCCATCCCTAAGTGGTTAAGTTAAGTTTGCACCTGGTATGTATAGCGCCCCATATAAATTAGGTGCAAAGTTAGGTATTAAAATATTAAAAAAAACTACTTACTAGATCTCGTTCAAAACAATTTTCGTTGGTAGTTTTTATAGTAATGTACATCATATGTTTTTTTTTAGATTTTTCATTTTCTTATTTTAGAAGTTAGAGGGGGGGGGGAGAGTAAGTATGGGGAGGATCTATAAGGGTTCCGTTTTTTGCCATTTGGCTACGGAACCCTAAAAAGGCATTTTCATGAGACGTAATTAAGAAATGATGTTCAATTTTGTAACCAACATTTTCATGTTAAGTACTTAGTAAGAAAGCGGAATTTTGTTAGACTAATAATGGGGCTTAATTTATGCCAAAAATGTGATTATTAATTCTGTCTATTCTGTCATTTTTATAACTAACTTTTTCGATAATAAGGTCTTTAAGAAATGTGAATAACATTCCACTATACGTTACTATTTCTAAGACACTTAAATGAAAAAGTTAATAAGAAATGTTAATACCAATCCACAATGTTACTATTTTTATTTATGCCAATTATGTATAAGAATAAGAATGATTTGAGGTACTTAGACAAAAAAAAATGTTCCAACAGTTACCTGTTTCAGGCATGCAATACTTTATTATGATTTAATTACAATTATCTATTACTAGCGACCCGCCCCGGCTTCGCACGGGTGCAATGCTGATAAATTATGCATATATGTATCATACATATAAATGTTTCTCTTGAATCACCATATCTATTTAAAAAACGCATCAAAATCCGTTGCGTACTTTAAAAGATCTAAATAAGCATACATGGGGACATACAGACAGCAGAAAGCGACTTTATTTAATACTATGTAGTGATTTAACGTAATATATTTAATGTAAATACATTCAAATAATTATTTTAAGCTATAAAATGCTTTATCAATTAGCCAATTTTTTATGTCACAGTTAATTGCATCGCTCTCGGGAAAATGGCCAAAAGCCTAAAATATAAGCACGGTCGCAAAATGGCGCATAACTTATTGGAGTGAACAACTCTTTGAATATTTAAAAACGCCCGTCTGCCTCAGACACGCAAGTAAAGGTTGAATGTACTCACATATGTACTCCTACTGGCAAAGAATAAACTACTACAGATGGTTCTATGTCGGTTTAAATGATTATAATTCAACATCAATGGTAGACTCATATGGAGCTCTTCATCTTCACGTCGAGCCGTTCCTGTCAATTTTTACGTGACCGTTTTTATAATGATTAAAGATACACGATAGTTTTAATAATATTTTTCTCAGACATATTAAAATATTTACGTAATGGGTTTAGTCATGTCCTAAAAGTCTAATATCCCTCTAACGAGCACGGTTGGCCGCCGCCGTGGCTGATCGGCTCTCCTGATGATGAATCCCGGACCGATTCGAAACATGTCGAGCAATATTCGACTTTTAGGACGTGAGTATATATTTCGTAGATATTTTAATGATAGTGTTAAATAAAAGCTTGCAATAAGGATTACTAGCTGTGATCCCGCTATATCCCGCTGCTAATAAATGAGGTGATACGTTCAGACCGTAATGCGTCCATTTTACACAAATGCATAATTAATACGACGGGCAAATAAATCTAATCCGCCGTTGGCATGGACATGGATTAGTCGGCATTTACAGCAAAAAGGGCGTTTATTAGTGGCAAGTAGAGTAACAGGGAAAAAATCGCAGTGATCTGTATAAAAATGACACTGTGGCAAAATCACCGACGCCCCAGACTGACTTTCGATTTGGTTTGGGCAAAATCGACACGCGTTTGTAGCTAGTCGTATCGTCACACACGCTACGGTCTATCGCGTTGCTACGCCTCACAACTAATACACATTTTCCTCAAACAAAACTACAGTGGATTTTACACCAATGTATAATTAACACGACAGGTAAATAAATCTAATGCGGCGCTAATCTGCCGCTGGCATGGACAGATGAGCTATAGAAAAAAAGGGCGTATATTATTAGTAGCAAGTACAGTAACAGGGAAAAAATCACAGTGATCTGTATAAAAGTGTCACTGTGACAAAATCACCGACGCGCCAGAGTGAAAGGTTCCTTTTGATTTGGTTCGGGCAAAATGGGCTCGCGTTTGCACACACGTACATATTTTCCTTAAGTAACAAAATACAGAGTAGCGGTAATGCATCCATAAACCTTTGTAAAGCCTTTCAAATAAACAATGCAAAGATCGACACACAAAGGGTAAGGAAAAATTCGAGGGTTGCTTGGGAGTTAGGGTGGCGGAAAGGTTAACGCACGTTCGATGCCCGGTCTCTTCCACCAGGTAACTCATTTTCAATTTCTCTTCGAGCTTTGATCTTTGTATCAATGATTTAATGCATCCATTTTACACAAACGTATAATTAATGCGACGGGTAAATAATTCTAATGCGGCGTTAATCCCGGCCGAATTACTGCGTTAAAGCGAATGCCGCGTATAAATTATTACTTGTGGATAATCGCCACGCACACCCGACTGGTGGCATAATCGCTTTAATTCCTGTTACATTAAATGTCAATCATACATGATTCTGTTAAGATTTTTCTTTAAAGCAGTGACGCACCGCTGCTCAAAACACGGCGATGGTGTGTTTACGCAGTGACGTCACAGGTGCGACAGCGGCCTATCGGTGTAACTCGGGCGTAGGTGACCTTGTAAAGCTGAATCCTTCGACGAGGCGTTCACGTGAATGCCCCTCACCCCCGCGTCCCGCACTCGCCCGCGCTCGTCCCTACACACGCACACATAGCCGCGAGTTTTGTTACTGCA
Source organism: Apotomis capreana (assembly GCA_947623375.1). Taxonomy (NCBI): domain Eukaryota; kingdom Metazoa; phylum Arthropoda; class Insecta; order Lepidoptera; family Tortricidae; genus Apotomis; species Apotomis capreana. Next base: position 2,342,526 of record OX392522.1, read on the forward strand.
CACAAGTGTCGCTGTCGTTTCTTTTTACATTAGTATGTAATTATATATATTCTTTGGTCGCATCCATACCGTCTTTACTGCAAGCACATAGCGCTGATCAAAATATGCTGACATACGTCAAATGTATGAAAAAGGCGTAACGCAAACGTCACACACCTATTGTTTTTCATACATTTTGATTGCGTTTTTTCACCAGCGGTGTGAAAGCTTGCGGTTAAATTGGTACGGATATGACACGGCCAACGGTGTGGGAGTTTGCTGTAAAAACGGACGGATACGACAAGTCATGATAAAAACGACAAGATAAAGTTCATGAAAATGCTTACCAAATAAACTCAAATATGTATATTATTCCGTCTTATTAATAACGAAACCACATTATCTGAACAATAAACCTAAATACTCTTATTCTATGTTGGTGGAAAACAACCTCAAAACTCAAAACTCCGTGGGAAACGTACAGACCAAATGTATTACCGTTAACACTTTCAAAGCTACAATACCCTCGAAATAAGGTCACTTGGAGCTAATAAAAACCTTCCCTTAACCCCAAACTGATATAACACTCTCTTCATAAAACAATGGTCTAACTCCAAAACATACCTGTTCGGAATACAACCCTAATCTGATTGGTAGTAGATCGCATTTCGAACGTATACGTTAGTGAGATACGTCTTTATTTTTAGCCTGCGATAAGCTTAAACAGAAAACTAATCGGACAAAACTGGAAAGTTTCATTGTGTTCGGAACCCTTGGGTTCGCAAAAACGAAGGTTTTCTGTGCTGTCTAAAAAACGTATGTGTCATAGCGGCGTGTATACACGTACGCCCTTCTTGCTCTGAAAGACCGCAAAAACGAAGCCCATTTGTGCTTTGCGTAAAAAAACGTAAGTGTCATATCGTTCTATTGACACTTACGCCCTTTATACTTTTAGTTTTGGCGTACTGAATAAATGTTCAATGCTTTTGTTACTAGTGAGTAAAGGATTAAAAGGATTATCAACTGTAAGTGATATTGCACAAAAGTCCAATTCCTCTGACGCGTATTTTTAGTTTAATTTGTTTGTTATTTACTTATTAATCACCAGATCGCTTTATTTAGCCCACGGGGCTCGTTATATGGAGGATACCTTAATTACGACACGGGAGAATAAAATCATTTCTAGTAGCGAGTTTGAATTATCCGGTTACGCCAATTTTACAATTAATATCTTCACGACCAAGTATTTTTCAATTCATAAAAATAACACTTTCCTAAATTAGTCACTGACGAGAGGGATATATGCAGCAATATGTGTGACACGTATGGAGATAGCTCCCTCTCACTTATTCGTATTGCTGCATCCCTCTCGTTAGTAAATAATTTAGGAAAGTGTAGTAGCTGCATTCGTGAGCGGTATAGGGTACATGCACAACGAAGGTGCTGCCAACTGGTGTCGCTAATCTGAATGTTTCACCTTCTGATAGACATATACATCACAGTAATATTATAAAGGCGAGTTTCTGAGTGTGTTTATGTGTATGTTTCTTACTTCTTCACGCTCAAACGGCTGGACCAATTTTGATAAATTTTGGTATGAAGGTATCTGTCACCCTGGATAAACACAGGCTACTTTTTATCCCGAAAAATGCAGTGTTCCTGTGGGATGAGCGAGTAACACCGCGCTGCGCAGCTAGTATCACTTTCATTACATAGTATAAATATAAAACAAAGTCGCTCCCTGATGTCTGTCCCTATGTATGCTTAGAACTTTAAAACTATATACGCAATGGATTTTGATGCGGTTTTTTTAAATAGATAGAGTGATACAAGAAGAAGGTTTATATGTAAAATACATGCATAATGTAGTAGAGGAACACTGATAATTTTAGAGATTCCGTGCGAAGCCAAATGATACTTAAAATTCATTCATAAGTCGTAATAGGATTTCGCAAAAATTACGCCATCGCCGTCACAAAATGGCGGCTGAATTCGACTTGGTTATTAGTCGTAATGACCATAACCAAGACGAATATGAGTTATTGTCGTTAGTAATGTACGTTGGCTGACCCTTCAAATCGATTATGCATATAAAGAGAAATGCTGTAACAATGATTTAATAAAAACAGAGACGACTTACATCGTCGACAAAATATAAAGTAGGTACTAGCTTTTGCCCGCGACTACGTCCGCGTGGAACTTGGAAGTATGGAAGCAACCTCGTACAACACGATAGATATCCATATCCACCTAATCACCTTAATTAATAAAAGGGATTATTAAAAGCGCCTAAGCAAATTTAAGAGCAATTGTGCTTTTGGTCTAATCATTACATTTCCTACAGGGTCATCAATGTCATCATGAATTACTTACTCACTTTTCAATCTTTTAGGGATAATTTCCAGGATGAAAACTTTCCTATGTTCTTCCTTGGATCTTAAACTATCTCCATGCCAAATTTCATCAAAATCGATTCAGCGGTTTAAGCGTGAAGAGGTAACAGACAGACAGACTTTCGCATTTATAATATTAGTATTAGTATGGAGTATGGATATGGATAATTAAACTATATATTTATTTATTTTTTATAACGGCACAACATAGTGGCTCCACTTCGCCTGATGGTAAGCAAAAAGGGGAGCACAAGTCACAACACAATGGCAACTGACGAGAAACCAACGGTGCTATGTCAGTTGACACTGCCATGCTGACCCAAGAGATGCTTTCTTCACTCAGATCATAGAAGGGAATAGATATGAAACGGGGGCGTGGCGCGTGACTCCGCGACATGGCCAAAAGGAAACATCGCTCGCGTAGCAAGTGGCGCCACAAGTTAGTCGCGATTCAGACGTACTTCGGTAATGTTCTCCGATATTTTTGCAAAATGCCGAACTGTTCTGTCGTTACGTGTAATAACAGAAGCCAAACGAAGAACTACAAGAACAATGGAGTCACTTACCATATGTAAGTATTGCAAATGCATTGATATTTTGCTTATAAATCTAAAAAACCAAAGATTTTTACGAAAAAATTCAGTGCCGCATTAGTTACTGCGACACCGCACTTAGTAGTGATAAAATTTTAAACACGTTATACATTGACGATTTAGTTGAGCAACCACTTTATGTCATGTTTAACTACAGCGCAATGTATTTTACTCCTTTCGATATCCACTGCCGCGTGAAAATACATGGTACGGCCGCATGTGGCGTTCGTAACTTAGTGCAGGGCGCGTATTTTTTGCGGTTTAAGTATTATCGATAAATAGACGTAGATTAGTATTATCTATTTTTTGTTTATGCCGTTTATTTGTGTTACCTGACTAAAATTTCATTGCTATATTAGGTATATACATATTAATTGAGCATATTTTAGAATGTTTGCACGAATAAATATATACAAATAGTTTGTAACTACGTTACTTGTTCCTAGAATTCAATATTTTGTTTAGTGGTATTGCAAATAAATATATTTAATTTCATTTAATAGATTACTAGATTGGACATTAAAATGAGTTGCGTGTGTAAAGTTATTACCTATGACTTAGAGTATGAGAATTGATTAAACTACGTTGGTCTTATTCCAGATTTCCGAAAAATCCAACTATTAAAGAAAAATGGATAGACGCTACGGGCAGAGGTCCTAATTGGTTTCCTGTCCAAAAAAGCGTGATATGTTCGGATCATTTTCTGGAGAAATGTTTTCAACCTCTTAATAAAAGCCGTAGACTTTTCGAATGGGCACTACCTACTTTGAAGATTTGTCACATTGTTTCATCGGTAAGTTTACCATTTATACTGTATCAGATCCTGGAAGTGTGCTTATTAGCCTACTTCTTGAAATAAAACAAAGTTAGTTTCCGTATTCTGTAAAAATAAGCACGCAGTTGGTCTCATTTAAGTTGAAAAAATAATAATCGAGTCATACTTATGGTTCTGAAGTTATAGTTTTGTAACATTTTTATTCGTAATTGTTACTTAGGGTATGAAGCTGAATTGTTTTAATAAATGGATTTTATCACATTTTGCATATCTATATCATATCTGTTACATTTTATTGGTCTCAATATATACATTTATGTTTTTAGGATTGTTCAAAGCCTATGCCTACGTTAAGACAGTTTCCCGAATCAAACACTGATAATTTAGCGAGGAAAAATATGACAGTAAGTTTCGAAGCCTTTTAATCAATTCTTATAACGAATCAATTGACGGCATTTCAAATAAGCAGTAATTAGTAAATAAGAAAAGCATTTGAGTCATACACTTCTAATTACTTTACTAAGTTATGCGTTTTTCAGATATAAGGATAGATTGTCTATTGGGACTTTTGCAAAATACACATGTTAAATTACTTATTCTGTTTCAGCCGGACTTCACATGCGTGACTTGTGGTCACAAAATAAGCCCAACATATGCAAATATAGATAATCAGGTACTATATTAACCCTAGTTTTCATGTACAGTAGAAGTGCGTGCTTTTTGTCGACTTATATAACTTAAAGCATTTATCAGAGATTAATTTTCGATGTAGAAACAAAAGGTTCTGTTGAGAAATTTGTTTTTATTGCGTTCAAGTGTTGACCAGATGGCTAAAAGGCAAAAAATGTAAATTGTACACTTATTGTTTTATGTTTGAATTCATTGCGGCTCTACCTGAGGCCCAAGTACCGTAACTTAACCATTATTCATTGCAATTTTTATTGTTATTCTCAGACAGCAACACACATCACTGCATCAACATCGTCATATTCAGGTGTTGAGATGCTTGCATCTGTTCCCAAACGGTCCTGCTCACCGGAAAATAAAACTAAAGTTCGTATTTTATTATATTACGATGTTAGTAAGTTTCTTTGAGGTTTACACCAAACGAAAGTGCTTATTTATATTATATTTTATGAATTTTATGGTAGTTTATATTAAAATTATTTAAGCGACACAGGCCAAATTTGTCAGAACTGAACCCCACTTTTTCCGTAGCTGGGTTATTTGTTTTTGTTTTAATAATTCAGTTTATTAGAGTTGTGTATTTTTTTATTTTCCAGCTACCGGACGAGTCTAACGATATTTTTGAGACACCCCGAAAATTTAAAATGCGACAGAAAATTGAAAAATGTGAAAACATGTTAAATAAACAGAAAACCAAAATTAAGTCGCTTCAGAAGAAAAGCAGCCGCTACCAGAAAAGAATATCGAAACTGGAAGATATACTGAAGGAACTAAATGAAAAAAATCTCGTCAACGCAGAGCAAGTCGCACATTTAGAAGATTTGGGTGTTAATGAGTTAATCCAACGTTTTAGTCAAACACAAAAATCAGGCCAAAATGTAGCAACTAAATATTCACCAGCTTTAAGAGCTTTTGCCTGTACACTTCATTTCTATTCGCCAAAGGCATACGATTATGTAAGGAAAAAATTTCACACGTGTCTACCACATTCAAGAACAATAAAAAAGTGGTATCAAACAGTTGATGCCGAGCCGGGTTTCACACACGAATCCTTTAAAGCTTTAAAAGAAAAATCTGAAGTATCAGAATACAAATTGCTTTGCAATTTGGTAATGGACGAAATGGCAATCAGGCAGCGTGTGGAGTGGGACGGAAAAAAAATGCATGGCTATGTTGACATGTGCAATGAAAAGAAATCGGGAGATTATTTGCCTGAAGCCAAAGAGGTTTTAGTGTTTTTGGTGACTGCTATCAACGCACCATGGAAAATACCTGTTGGGTATTTTTTTGTGGCCGGTGTAACTGCAGAACAGCGTGCAAGCCTTGTGCTACAGTGCTTAGAGCTACTTGAAGAAACGGGTATTCAAATAACATCATTGACTTTTGACGGTTGTCCGGCAAACATGAGCATGGCCAAGAATCTTGGATGTTCCTTCGAAACTAACAACATCAAAACGGGGTTCGAACATCCGGTCACGCATAAGCTTATCTATATAATGCCTGATCCATGTCATATGCTAAAATTGTTGAGAAATGCCTTTGAAGCATATGGCACGTTTCTTGACGGTTCAGACAGAGTTTTGATGTGGAGTCATATAAAAAACCTAAATGACATCCAAGAAAAAGAGAATTTGCATTTAGCTAATAAATTAAGGAGAGGACATATCTTTTTTAAAAATCAAAAAATGAAGGTTCGTTTGGCGTCACAATTGTTTAGCAACAGCGTAGCGGATGCCTTAAAGTTTTGTGCCCAGCGTAACATAATAACTGACAGTCGAGGTCTAGATGGAACAAGTGACTTTATTCGAAACATAAATAATTTATTTGATTGCCTAAACTCCAGAAATATGGCCCAATATGACTTCAAGAAACCTTTGTACTCCGGAAACAAAGAAAAAGTATTTGAGTTTTTTGATCAAATGGAGGCGTATATAACATCTCTGAAGCTTGATAATAAAGACAAGACCCAAGTCGTAAAATCAGACAGAAAAACCGGCTTTATAGGGTTTCTAACCTGTATAAAAAGTGTGAAAGCTCTTTACAATGAGCACGTTGAAAATGAAAAACAATTGAAATATATTCCCGCTTACAAGCTCAGTCAAGACCATCTTGAACTCATGTTTGGGAATATACGAGCACACGGTGGGTGTAATACCAACCCTACAGCAAGGCAATTTCTTGCGATTTATAAGAAACTAACGGTAAAAGCGGAGCTCAGGGACGTGGATACCGGAAATTGCCAATCGCTTGAAAAAATTGACATACTGACATGCTCATCAGCTTCAAAACAAATAAACATGTCTATAGAAGCGCGTTACCTTAACGATAATCCTGAGGAGGATGACATAAGCCAAATATACGAACAGGCTGTTTTTGACGAGGAGGTTAATGTACTCGTTAAAGACATCACAGAATTTGGCTCTCAGGCTGTATCTTACATTGCAGGCTTTGTAGTGCACGCTTTGTTAAAGGCCCTGAAATGTCAAACCTGTGTTGGGGCTTTGATTGCAAATAAAATTCAAGACTCGCATCACGCGTTTATCACATTAAAAGATAAAGGTGGACTGATGTATCCTTCGCATGATGTCATCACCATATGCACGAGAATGGAAGTGGTCATAAAATCAGCTGTTCTTTCAGATAAAAAGAAGCTGAATGTGACCACAAAAAATATCAAAGAACAGCTGATATCTAAAGCTCTGCCCCATTTTATTGGTTTGGAACTATTTAAGGACATACAATTTCACCAGTATGACCAATCACCATTAACAAACCATTTAATTTTACTTACCAAAGCGGTAATGGAGAAATATTTAAATATCAGACTTCATTACCTCACAAAGAACGCAGCACCCAAATTATCAAAACGGCAGGTATTGAATAAATATCTGCATTTTACAGGGCAGTAAATCAGTCAGATTACCAAATCCTTAATAATAAAAAAATATATATAATATAATAAAGAATTGATTGTATTTAAATTGTTTTATTTTGAAAAGAACATATTTATATATGTACACCATACACCATAATCAAGTGACCACTGTTGACATTTATTAAAGGAGGTAAAAATTGATAATAGTGGTCGCGAAGTAGTGTGGTTCTGCACAGCTGTTACACAGTACCTACTCACGTTGTGTCATTTAGGTTACCACTATGTTTTAATAAAGGTTTATTTTTGCTATCACTAAATTTTATTTACAGTGAGAATCAATAAAAAAAATCACCTATATTTCACGGATTTTGTATGGTGAATAAAATTCAAGACGGCTTATTTTTACATTAAATATTTTATGGGATAGAAGATAGTTCTATCAGAACTTCACTGTTACACGACAAACGTTTCAATACCCCGAAGGATTTCAAGTATCGACATCTTATCGAATCCATTTTATCGTTCTTCTCTCACTAGCGTAGGTGAAAAATAAATTGATTTTGTAAAAGTGTGCGTGACGTGCCTTAAGGCCAATCATAGCGCTTGAATGCCTGTTGTCGTAGACTCTCAGGCTCCGCCCGACGCTTTGTTTATACACAGTTCAATGTGTGTGTGGGAGCTGTGGTGGGCAAAACGTGGCGACACTGGTACTCATCGAAGTTACGTGCGAGTTCATATCTATTCCCTTCTATGATCTGAGTTTCTTCACGCTTCGTTTGAAGGGTCCCAAGTTATAAGAAGGAGGAAACACATGAGCCGGCAAGGAGTTCCATATTTTAATAGTTCGGCAGATGAAGGAATTGCCAAATTTCTAATAATTGGAAAATAAAACTATTAACTACCTATAAACCTGCTTAAATTACAGTTTACACAATGTGACCAATCTTTACACCATATTATGTGCATAGTCTGACGATGGATTTGCCAGCAACTGCATAAAAGACCCCGTTTATTCTTTAAATAAACATTTTTAAATATTCTGCACTGTCTCATTTATTGAACACAGATAGTGCTCCTCCTTTATATACTCCAATGTATCTGGTATTGGCGGCCATCTTTGTAGCTTACGAGCACGGAACGAGACGATTGACTATTGATTAGCTTTAGGGTTGTCAGATGGAATACGCTTGTCTTTTTTGACGCATTTATTGGCCAAAAAATCTATCGTATGATGTTCGACTGTTCTCGCCTACAGGTCGCATTTGTCATCTGATCATAATCTTAAATTAATCATAAAATTAAATTAATTTGGAATTAACTTCGATATTTTACTTTTCCCACGCTTAGTTAAAGCGGGTCAATTCAAAATGAAGAATCAAACCATATACAATTTTGAACCACTGCTTTTTAGGTAAAAATTAACGTGTTTTTGTTTAAGTTGTGCCGGTTTATTAATAAGTATGGGTTTAGCTTTGTGCAATAAAGTTTAATTAGATAAATAAATATCAAGGATATAGAAGTCTATTATTTGTAGTAACCCTATTTCGTGTACAAGTCATTACGATACCGACATTAGGAACGAACTTTATTTGTCTGATAAGTAGCAATGTTTAACGCCAATACTGCTTCTAACGCAAAAGGTTGCAACTGCACCGGTTACCTCAGAACATACGCCCTTACGGACGTAAGAGCTAAATAGAGTTCGTAAGGTTTTTGATAAACTCATTCTGAGTGAGAAAGTTTTCTCACTAACCAGGCTCCTAATTGCAATACTTGGAGAGCAAAGGCTGTGGAAAAGGCGCAATCATACCAAATTAACAACGGACCTCTCAAAAAGTGAGGAGGTATTTTCTGTTTGGTACAATAAGTACAAACATGCAATAAATTGTCGTCATAACGTGCGTTATAACAGGCTTCGAAGTATCACGCGTCGGGTGGAACAACATGAGAGAACTGTAATAGTACATTACATCAGAGGCCGGGAAAATGAGGATTTCCGGCCAAGTAGGTATATAGCCGGATAGTGTACGAGGCCGGGAATCCGTTTTCACGACGAGGCATGTATAGTGCTTTTCTCAAACATACAATGAAATAAAAAAATATACTTCAAAGAACAACATTGTATTAATTGACAAATAGGACATTTTAGTCTAACAAACAACCTTTAAAAACAAAACCTGCTTTTTGTCAAACCAGCCAGCTGTGTGAATGACCTTGTTGTTGAAACCAAAAAAAAGTTACTTTGCAGGCCTAGGCCTGAAAAGCAGTATGAAATCCCTTTACAGTCCTCTCGAGTTGTTGCGCCCAAAAAGCGATACTTCCGAGCCTATTATAAGGAGCGAAAAGACAATATTTCATTGCATGTTTGAGAAAAGGATTTTCTTACAAAATTAAAGGCCTAAGCCGGAAAGTTTTTTTTTTTTAAGATGGTGTCTGGTGGCTACACAGCTGTTTTTTTTTTTTGAGTGATGTATTTTTGTATTTTATTGCATATGTTTGAGAACATAGAAAACATGCCTTAGCCGTGAAAAGGCCTTGCGCGGCGTCTGCAGTAATGTACTTTTTACTATTACTCATTTGTTTTAGTTGTTGATGACATAATCATTGATATCGCGTGGAATTTATGGTTAAACTATTATCTTTTCATACCAATTTACTTAAATACGGTAAAAAATAATAATTTTAATAGAGTTAAAAGTATGCCTAGCTACCCGTGTACCAAAAACAGTTGAAATCTGTCTAGGCGTATTAGACGTGATGAACGAACAAAAAAACATAACGTCGCGGGTTCAAACCCCGCTTCGATTGTAGTAGATCGCATTCAATTTTTCTTTCTTAATTTACCTTTGTGTCATTATTTATAAAAAAAACATACATATACAAACATACATAGTTTTTTTTAATGGTATGGACGTATAATTTTTACAATTTTATAGATAGGTATTACAACGACTACGGTTTGTTGTCTTTGTCTGTCTCATCATCATACGCGAATTGTCTATTATTTTCCTTTCGTGGACAGCTTTAAGGCTAAAAAGGCGTGTCCTGACAAAAATGTACCCTTAATATACATAAAGGGACGAATCCATAGCTTCCTGAACCCTGTCATTGGTCTAATTCCATAAAGTCACAAGTCACTTCCATATTAAGGTCAGTTATGTCTTTTTGTAGCACGACACATGGTAACATTTGTATAACCCTTGAAAACTCTCCAAAAGTCACAAGAACGCAAAGTAATGTATTCTAATTTGGTCTCATGAAAGCGAAGCGGACATAATTAAGGGCGGAGTGTTTTTATGCGCTCCTGGGGACGAACACAGTAGTGATGTGACAAACAGTAAGTACCTACATTCTGAGAGCACACTTTTTATTTTGAGATATGAACTGTATCAGGGCTTGTTAGCCCTCACTACAAGTAGTCGGACTTTGTGTGGGAGTATAACCCGCTAATTTATCGGATTTTCTCCGCGCCACAGGGGTAATTTGGTTTGAGGTGACGCGGGCGCACAGGGCGCATGGACTGCGTCGTGAATAGACAACCAATTCAGACTTAAGGCGGGAGGAGTAAGTGAGAGTACACCAGAGTCTTTATATAACAGGTTTGCGAAAGATGAAGCCGCCTTTGTGTTTTATGTGCGCGTGTCTACGAACCAATCATAGAGACGTTTTTCTTGTGGCGTTGACGTTGTGACAGATGCGCACACGGACGTAACTTAGCCCGTGCCTAACCAAAACTGGCTTCGCTTTCAAGCGGTAACTAGTATTCTAGGAGTATTTTTATTCGAAGAGTATATTATTATTATTCATTCAAAATGCCTTTATTTAATCACGCCAATAGATTTTACAGACATACAGTTGAGGCGATCAGAATCTTATTTCTTGTGTTTCGTCTTGCAATTTGGTGTACTGACTTATTTTAAGCCGACTTCAAAAACGGAGTTTCTCTTTATGTACCTAAGTTACGCGATCAATTGTGAATCGATTTGATGATAATTTTTTTCGAAATTGTATAAATTTTTATCTAAATTGATTTAACGCTTATTTTTATAGTAACGCCGGTTATTTTTTTGGGAAAAAGTGATCACCCCTAATGGTTTTAGTTTCCTAGGTATTAAAAAAATGTATTTAACACAATTGGTTAGGTTCGCAGGTGTCAAGTTGTTTTTATGAAAAATCTGAAAATTTTCGGAAAAAATATACATCGTGAAATAACGCAGTCATTCTCAAAACGTGTATGAGAGTTTTTTTTCATTGACTACCAGTCACGTATAACGTCAAAAGTAGCTGATAATTTTACTACTCGCTTGTCAAATTTTAGTAAGTATACATAACACTGAAAAAAGACTTTTAATGCTGACTGTACTGAATGTTTTTTTCATCAGAGTACCCTTACCATGAGCCAGTGACCGTACTCTCTAGTGACTGCGTAAACGATGTGTATGAAGACTTCAGCGCCCCTAGCGGTGAATTTGTAGAACTAATTTTTTTTTGCGTTGACTCGTGGTTAGGGTACTGTAGACAATGTGTATACTGTGACGGTGGCTTACTTATCATAATAAATAAGGGTTTTGTCAACAACTTGATTTAGTTGAAAGGCTAATTAATAAAGAGTTTGCTTTTATGCTTATTTATTTAACTATGATTAGTAGCTGTTGTCCGAATTTAGAACTTCCCCTTGGAAAATTGTTAATTCTGAATAGTTTCTACTTTTACATCAAAAACTTCCTTTAGGTTATCTGATATTCTAAAATTAAAGAATAAATAATAACTCGAAAGCAACTTTCTACGGAGGCTTGTATAATTAACGAACGAATGATAATCGGTTGGGAAATGCAACATCCAGGCGATATCAGCCGGGAATCCAAACATCCGGCCACACGAAAGAATTTTAGGCTAAGCTGAAATTGACACGCTTCGCCCGCTCGGTGAATAAAGCTTAAACAATGTCTGTTTTCGCCGCAAACCGCGGGCTTTCGGTGCGCGGATCATTTAACACGTAGGCATCAAATAATCCGCACCGAATACCCCGGGTATAGTGTTGAACAGTTAAAACTAATACATTTGGGTGCTATTCGGTGTATTCTGCCGTGTAACGGTAATAGGTCCTATCTTTATACGGATGTCATAGTAAGATACGTCCTTTTCACGTAGCATGGCAGTATTTACATTCAGAAACCGTGAGAAACCCCCATTAGGTTCACCGCAGTTCCTTTGCGGTATGATGGATCGCAGAATGGCGTGCCTTCTATGTCTTTATTGCAAAACGACGAATTTCCGTATAAGAAACATACCGCTTATGCCCATCTTGATATAAGACACTATACGCCCGTAGTGGTATAAAGACGTAAGTACTATAAAATTGCTATTAAGTTGCGGCGTTTCGTTATATACTGGATTGCGAAGCGTGTCTGGTATATTTCGCTTGCAAAAAGACGAATTTCCATTCAGGAGACATAGCCGCTTACGTTCTTTTTAAAAGCAGTATGTTTCCTTGACAGTAAAATGACTTATGTGCTTAAAGAATGAGAATAAGCTACGTTTCGTTATAAACTGGATTGCGGGCATCGTGCCATATTCGTTTGAAACATAGTACATTACATCAGAGGCCGGGAAAATTAGGATTTCCGGCCAAGTAGGTATATACGGCCGAGCGAGCGTGCGAGCGAGGCCGGATAGTGATACGAGGCCGGGAATCCGTTTTCACGACGAGGCATGTATAGTGCTTTTCTCAAACATACAATGAAATAAAAAAATATACTTCAAAGAATAACACTTAATATTGTTTGTCCGATATTTTCCGAATTTGACCGAATTTTAAAAATCAGATTTCATATTCTGACTCAGGAGCCCCAAAAACCCCCGGATACCGAATTTCAGCCTCCTAGGACCAATTTGAAATTTTCTCCATACAAATCGTTTTTTTTTTTTGATATTTTCCGAATTTGACCGAATTTTCGGACAAGATTTCAGATTCATATTTTTGAGCCCCGAGAGCCCCCCGATACCGAATTTGACCGAATTTAAAAAATCCGATTTCAGATTCTGACTCAGGAGCCCCAAAAACCCCCGGATACCGAATTTCAGCCTCCTAGGACCAATTTGAAATTTTCTCCATACAAATCGTTTTTTTTTCGTAATTTTCCGAATTTGACCGAATTTTCAGACAAGATTTCAGATTCATATTTTTGAGCCCCGAGAGCCCCCCGATATCGAATTTGACCGAATTTAAAAAATCCGATTTCAGATTCTGACTCAGGAGCCCCAAAATCCCCCGGATACCGAATTTCAGCCTCCTAGGACCAATTTGAAATGTTCGCCATACAAATCGTATTTTTTCGACATTTTCCGAATTTGACCGAATTTTCGGACAAGATTTCAGATTCATATTTTTGAGCCCCGAGAGCCCCCCGATACCGAGTTTTAGACGCCTAGCACCAATTTGAAATTTTGAAAAAAAAAAGTCGCCATCTTGAATTTTTTTTTCCACAAGTGTCTAACAACCAACCTTTAAAAACAAAACCTGCTTTTTGTCAAACCAGCCAGCTGTGTGAATGACCTTGTTGTTGAAACAAAAAAAAAGTTACTTTGCAGGCCTAGGCCTGAAAAGCAGTATGAAATCCCTTTACAGTCCTCTCGAGTTGTTGCGCCCAAAAACCGATACTTCCGAGCCTATTATAAGGAACGCAAAGACAATATTTCATTGCATGTTTGAGAAAAATGAATTTTAATACAAAACATGCATCACTTACGTCTTTTTCTAAGCAAGCCCAATACAAGGCTGGTGGTAAAAGGCTTAAATGCCATGAAACATCTTTTAAGTTATGTTCTTACGTCTAATACAATGGAATAGTTTTTGAGCTGTTGAAAAATGGTAAGGAATTTTGCTGTTCTTCCGAAAAAAAATTGTGTAGAATATGTTCTAGAAAGAAACGCTTTTTAAATCCTAAATTTAAAAATAAAAGAAGGTTCAATATCCGTGTAACCAATTTTTTCTATAGTCGAGTAAAAAGTTCGTCTGGATATCCAGCTATCCCTATGTAGGTTAAATCCATCTAGGTGGAATAATTGTAGAATATGTTTTCTTGTTGGTGTACAATAAAAATTGTTGGAGGCCTTGGAGGCCCATGTTCAGCAGTGGACATCTGTGGCTGGTACATAGATAGATACGTGTAGATGACGACTAGACAGATCTTTGTCTCATTTCACCTACATTCTCTAATATATTTGTACATGGCTTCGTAGTCGGGTAATTAACGTCAAGCCAGATATCCGTAGCGGATGCCCCATCGCACTACTACAGTATAATCCCGAGGCACACTGAAAGCGGCACGGCACGGCAAAGGGATCAGTAAAAAAATCCGATGTTTCATTTATCCAAAACCATCAATATTCCGAATTTTCAGAACTCCGAAAGTGAAATAAATGAAAATGTTTTATCAGAACCTGGTTTTGAAATTATGGAAATTCGGAATGATGATGTGTATTCGGACAAAACCTCGGAGAAAACTGAAACTTCGGAGAATTGTAGTGTACCCATATTCGCCCAACTTAGGTCAACTTCGCGAGTACTGTAGAGCTTAGGGGGACAAGACACCCATTCAGTTTGACCTGTATTTATGTACGAATGTTTGTCCGCGATTATCTCTTGTTTGGATGAACCGATTTTGATGCGGTTTTCCGAAAAGTATTTGTTACACTTAGTAGAAGGTTTTGGTATTATAACCGACTTCAAACAAAGAGGTTCTCCCTTCGACCGCAATTATAAGCTCATGTATTTTGCATCTGTTTTCATAGTAATAATTCAGTGGTTTCAAAATGCTATCTATACATAAACGCGTAATAATTGGCTTTTCAGTTTATTTTGAAGTCGGTTCTGTTGTCGGTCGGCTGTGAATGTGAATAGCTATTCAAATCTTCGCTACGCCGTAGGTGTGCCGCATGCTTTAGCTATTTCCCTAGATATTATTCCGTACAATAAACTGGTGAGAATTTCGCATGCCGCGCCATAATGAGTTTTCCCGCTTTGGCCAAAATAACTCGTCGTTATAAACGGAATTTTATCGCAAACTTATGAGATATTATGATAATAAATCATGTTGCTGTATGAACTTGCTAGTCCATTTCAAGCTTTGACTACAGTAGATCGCAATCATTTCTTAGTAAACCATTTTTGTACCTACATTATTGATACCTACTTACTATTATAAAATTCCAAAATTGTATTGATTCTCAGTTTTCTATGTAGAAAAATCTTAACAGCGCGATGCAGGAGCGTGGCAACAGTCGTACAGCGCCATCTGGTGAATTTTTCTTTGTCCTCGTTCCTCTTTTGACGACGCGTTTGGCGCAGTTTGTAGACACCGGCCTACTGAGCCGGCGGTCCCGGGTTCGAATCCCGGCCAGGGCAAATATTTGTGTGATGAATTCCAATATTTGTGCTTGGGTCATGGTTGTTCTATGTATTTAAGTATATATTTTTCATATAAGTATGTATATCGTCGTCTAGTACCCATAACACAAGCCTTCTTGAGCAGTGAGCTTAATTTGGGACTAGAACGATTTGTGTGAGGTTGCCCGATGTATATATATTTATTTATTTGTCCTCGCATCACGCCGAAACGGCTGAACAGATTTTAACCAATTTTGGTGAAGGCATAACCAGACATTCTAAGATACTTTTCACCCGACTGTAGTCATGGAAAAGTTGAAATGCGACCTTCAAGTCATCTTATAAACCTTGTTTTGTTCTTCACAATTACGCTTCCTTACAAATAAAACTTTCAAGTCAATACTCTCTTTAAAAAGACCGAAAGAGGATTTGACGGTTAAAAAACAGATGAAAAACTTTCAAGGACTAAAAACGTCTAACTTGAAGTTGGAAGTTGGAAAAGTTTCTCGAAGTTTCTCGAAGTTTCTGGAAAAAAACCGATAGTCGAAGACGGAGACAATACGAGATGGCGTGACGACTTGAACACAAATGAATTGAAGTTTTTGAGGGTGTTTTACTTTGAAGTTGTTGATTGGATTACAGTTTTGTTGAGTTTTAGCTATACAAGGTTTTTGTGTTATTGAGATTCTCGTGGTTCCTTTTTTCGTCATAAAATATGGGAAACATTAATTGTTTAACAGCCAGGCTGTTGTAGGTAAAGCAATTTTAGAGTCTCTGTCATTGAGGTATTATTTATAATACGTCAATGGTCTCTGTCATAAAATAGAATACTCTTTATTGCACACCTCAAGAAGAAAGAAATACAAATACAGGTGACACTCATCTGATGATGTCATATGTCTTGTTATTGAAAGGAAAGTGACAGGTAGTATATATGCAGGGTGGAACAGATCGAAGCAAACAGGGAATTGTTCAGACCGAGTACTTTATTTCCACCAATGAACTATGTAAATATTTGTATCCATTCTTGAGATACAGTTTGTCAAATATTAGTGTAAAAATCTGCACATATCAACCCCAGCATCTTTTGAACATTTGAGTTAAAGACAGGTGTCAATTTACAATGTAAATAAAACCTTTGAGTTAGTAGGGTTGACTCTGAATTAAAAAAAATAATTTGATGATTTTTTTCACTTTTAAATCCACCTTTATAATTATAATAGGTCGATTGTAGATCACTCAGATGACACTGTCCTGTCAACTCAGTCTTTACAAATGTTCCACCTGTATATCGCCGTCACTCTCCCACAGTACAGCGATGAAAGAGATCGGTAATATATCTCGCGAAAGAGTCGCGTGTCACAGATGTGCTAGAGGTGCAGCACTGTGACACGCGACTCTTTGTCGCACGACAAACACTACCTGTCACTTTCCTTTCAATACCGTGCAAGCAAACTCGCGCGACAAGCGAAGTCGCGGCAAGATATGGTTGTAAATTGTGGGCGGTGCAACTAACTTAGCATTAGTAGTTTATTTAGTATTTATCAACTCTTTTACCACTTATCATTTGTATATTGTAAATATGTTTTTTTTTATTTGTTTATTTGAAAATAAACTGTTAAAGCACTAACTTAAACAAGTTTTAATAAATAAATATTTAGATAAATACATATATTCATATAATATACATACACATATAAATAAATATATACGGATGAAACATACTAATCAGATACCCTGAGAATTCACAACTCTGCTAGCGTAGAGGATAATCTAACCTATTAAATATTCTCGTGTAACCTATTAAATATTAACTGAAATTGCTTCTTAAAATTAAATAATTTAAGTTCTCCAATGATAAATCTCATAAAGACCATTAAATAAAATGTGTTAACTTCTGATAAACGAGGCAGGAATTTTTAATATTCTCAAAAAGAATTTTCGAATGATCGTTAACCCGATCCGATCTACCGGGAGCTCATTACCGCTCCCGATTAGCCCTTAGATCTTTATACAGAGATTATTCAGCTAAATGACCGAAGGATTTTAACTATAATTAGAATCTGATAAAGGTATTAAACATGTAATGTCTCATTACTTGTTAATGTGTACACACCAAAATTGATATATTAAACTATTGATACAAAGATCAAAGCACAAATAAAAACCCGGCCAAGTGCGACTCGGACTCGCGCACCGAGGGTTCCGTACAAACGCTTTCCATCCTTAAGTGGTTAAGTTTGCACCTGGTACGTATAGCGCCCCATACAAATGAGGTGCAAAGTTAACGCAACCAATCCCGTTTGTTGTATGGGAGCCCCCCTTAAATATTTATTTTATTTTATTTTTAGTATTTGTTGTTATAGCGGCAATAGAAATACATCATCTGTGAAAATGTCAACTGTCTAGCTATCACCGTTCTTGAGATACAGCCTGGTGACAGACGGACGGACGGAAGAACGGACGGACAGCGAAGTCTCAGTAATAGGGTCCCATTTTAACCCTTTGGGTACGGAACCCTAAAAGATGCCTATTTTTTTATGTGGATTCACACATTCTCATTGAGGTCGCTAAGGTGTTAGGCTTTTCAAATAAACAATGTAAAAGGTCGACACACGAAGCATAAGGAAAAATTCGAAAAGGGCTTGTGTACAAATCAAACGCGAGGTTTTTTCGGCAACTTTTTGCGCTAAAGAGCGATCTCTTCCAGACAACCGTAAACGAATTAATAGATATACACATACATACCTAAATAGATATATATAAACATACTTAAACATAAATAAATATAAATAAAAACAAGACAGATAAGGAACACATAAACAATCAGAAGCAAACGAACGAAAGCAGTTTCACAAATCACACCATCAATTTTATTAATCGAGAGATAAATAGTATTATTTTATGTTATTTGATTTGAGCCACTATGTTGTGCCAATACAAAAAAAAAACTTCAGTTACTGCTCCATCTTTGTAGCAGCAGTAAGTAGCAACATCCACGAATTCTTTCTTCTTCTTCTTTCTAACAAGTTGTATTCTATTAAGCCATGACATTTCATTGAATTGTTGGCTTCCGCGATACAGGCTTAGCCTAGTGTTGGGTCCCCTGATAAGTAATTCTGGATTTTAACATGTTATGCACGCTCTACAGTCAATTTCTTGCTGTACTTATTAGTGTTTTTTGATGCAATAATAGTACATTACAAAAGAGGCCGGGAAAATGAGGATTTCCGGCCAAGTAGGTATATACGGCCGAGCGAGCGTGCGAGCGAGGCCATACGAGGCCGGGAATCCGTTTTCACGATGAGGCATGTATAGTGCTTTTCTCAAACATACAATGAAATAAAAAAATCAAAGAACAACATTTTATTAATTGACAAATAGGACATTTTAGTCTAACAACCAACCTTTAAAAACAAAACCAGCTTTTTGTCAAACCAGCCAGCTGTGGGAATGACCTTGTAGTTGAAACTAAAAAAAAGTTACTTTGCAGGCCTAGGCCTGAAAAGCAGTATGAAATCCCTTTACAGTCCTCTCGAGTTGTTGCGCCCAAAAAGCGATACTTCCGAGCCTATTATAAGGAACGTAAAGACAATACTTCATTGCATGTTTGAGAAAAGAATCTTTTATCTTTATCTTATCTTCCCGCCTGTGCAGAAACAAAATAGAGAGTTATGCCCAAAGAGTATGTAATCACTACGTTGTTATGCCTTTCTCTGCCGTATGGGCGAAGTTATGTGCGCCTCTTATCATTGATACCTAGTACTAGTATTTATAGATATATTCCTTGTGGGCAATATTCCCGTTACATTACATCATTAAGCCTATTGCCTGTTCTATTTGAAATTCAATCAAGTTCATAATTCGCATTGCGTAATGTAATGATATTGAAATTGGAATCAGTTTCAATTTGGTGGCAATTGCAAACCACGTACGTACATGTGGTTAGATGTTAAATTAAAACATTCAACACCGGGAAGCTCCGTGCGCTGTGCTCGTAGTAAATTTTCGCTACATACGCATTTCCCCATGTTATCGGCTACGCGCGTAGCGCTACGAAATCGTTGGCAGTGAATGTGTTAACACTTTTTTTTTTTTTTTTTGATTAGGGATGAGCCCGAGCCTTTCGGCTGTACCAGGGCGGTCTGATGGTGCGGGTGGGGTCACAGAGTGGGAGCTCCAGACCCGCAGCGTAGTGTTTATGTACAATGCTGTGTCACATGAGTGACAATGACCAGCTATAGTGATTAAATGAATTGAATGTGTCAGAGTGGTAGTGATGGTGTTTTAGCTTTGATGTTGTTTATCAATAACTCGTGCTAGAAGGTATCTTCGTATGTGGCTGCTGCGACAGCGCAAACGATTTGTATGGAGAATAGCGCCCCTATTGGTAACTTGTAGAACTACGCTGTCGCTAGCATTACAGTCACTAAACTCATGGTAGGGGTGGAAATAAAAGTGACATGGCGTGCTTGTATTGTGTCAATCAATAAATCATTATTGGTGGCGTCATTAGATAATTATGGTGGCTTGTAGCAGCGGTATTTCTTCAATATTTAATTTGAACAGTCGGCAGTATTAGTCTTATTAAAACTTTCGTGAGACTCACGTGAAATTGTCAGGAACGGCCCGACATGTTTCGAACTCGTATGGAACTCTTCATCAGGGCTGGCTATGGTTCGGCCCGATATGTTTTGGACTCGCATACAAGTCCGCCAAGCTTGCTTCCTCAACCAAGTTTTGCTCGGTCATCAGAGATGCGATGAACAGGCACCGGTGGAGGCAGATCATCAAAACTAGGTGTATAGCATCCATATCCACCGATGACCACGATCCTCAGTCATGAGGGAGCGACCACAGAGAGAGAGAGAGACAAGTCCGCCACCGCTCCGTCGGAGCGTGCTTTTTCTTTTTTTTTTTTTTTATGTCATAGGGGGCAAACGAGCAAACGTATCGCCTGATGGAAAGCGATTACCGTCGCCCATAAACACCTGCAACACCAGAGGTGTCACAAGTGCTTGCCTACCCGGAGGACGAAGATAGAATGCCTCTATGCTAGTAATTTCACCGGCTATCTTACCCCCACATAGGAACACAACAATGCGAACATTGCTGTTTGGCGGTGGGTTAGCAGGCAAGACGGTAGTAATAATCCGGACGGACCCTGCACGAGGCCCTACTACTCCAAAAACTCCGCTTTAGTGCGGAGCGTCCATCAAAAAAGAGTCAGTGACAAAGTTACCGCGCGACTATACGGGTAGCAGTCCCTGATGACGAGCTCCATACGAGTTCGAAACATGTCGGGCCGCTCCTGACAATTCACGTGAATGTAAACCTTAATATGTCTCACGAATTTAATAACATTAACATTCGTTATTCATTTATGATTTATTATTTTGTTGCCAACATCAAATTACGCTCAAATTACGTAAACGTATTAGAATTGGTTTCTCGGTCCCTTTTGCTTTGTCATAAACTTAATTGAAACGCGCTTGTTTTTGTTAGTACAAGGTCGTACAATATTTGTATTTTAAGCACTATGAGGTGCCCGCGACTCCGTCCTCGTTCTTTTTTCTTTACCAAAGACGGGTAAAAAGTATCGTATAACCATCTTTGGATGTCCAGCTATCCCTGTACCAAAATTTGTTGAAATTTGTCCAGCCGTTTTGGCGTGACCAACAGATGGCGCCAGTCTGGCAAGATAGCGCGCGCCCACACAAAACAAAAGACGAGCAATGATCACGAATGAAAGATAAATGAATTAATGATTTATAGCGTGTGAATAATAGGTTACATTTTCAGAAGTACCTACAACTACATGCTTAATTTACGAGTTCTGCATTGCGCTATTAGGATTTCCTTAAGGCATGACCCCTTTTCATAGCAAACTGATTTCAGAATACAAGCCTAGAATTGTATAATAGGAAAGACACATTAAATATACAGTTTTCTTGTATACGAGTACAATACAATGCAAATCCACTTTATTGCACACCTCAAACAACAGGGATACAAAACATGAGAGATATACAGTAAACAAAAAATAAACAGAGGTTAACAACAGGCGGTCTTATCGCTAAATAGCGATCTCTTTCAGACATCCTTTAGGTAGCGGAGTAGATCCACCTTTAAGCCACAAAAATACCTTAACCATTGTCTCCAATATTTAGAAGCGTACCGTGGAAAAACGCAGCGTAACAAACAGCAACGAGGCATTTCCATAATAATAACAAGAGCGAGATATCGGGAACTTGGCCGAGATTAAATACAAGATTCCCGCCCCCCCCTGTCCCGGGGTTGGGGGGGGGGGGGGGCACTATTGTGGTCTGATTGCGATATTGTCGGTTGTGGTGAAATCAGACGGAAAAATGTTACTTTTACATTTCGTGGTGTTGTGGATTTTTCCCGTGAAATTCGATTATTGTTACGTATGATTGTGTATTCATAAAATGTGTGCAAACAAGTTGCGTACACGGATTTATCAGAATATGTGTCATGGTAAATTATGTTAGTTACAATGCAAATGCTGCATTGTTAGGGTTCCGTAGTCAACAAGGGACGGTTATTTTGTCTCAAATTTATTTTTATTTGGTACATACTCGTATATCAATACTTTCGCCAAACATGTGTTTATGGGCGTTTGCTGCACTTATTCTAGATTTGCATTGAATATAAGTTTTCAATGAGGACGGGTCATCATTTCAGGACGAATCTTAATAGCGTGATGCAGGATCGTCTTTTGTTATGTATGGGCGCGCGGTGCCATGCTAGCCTGGCGCCATCTGTTTTCATATTTTCCTTTATTCCCGGATCACGCCGAAACGGCTGGATAAAATCCAACCAATTTTGGTACAGGGATAGCTGGTATCTAATATTGAATAAATGTAACAATACATTAATATTAAGTAGAAGATTTCTGGAAACCATTATAACTTTTGTATCAATTTATACATAGCCGTATTCAGCGAAATATTTTTTTCTAACCATCTACTTTTTTCTTTTCAGGTAATGTAATTAAGCTCCATTCTTGGATCTGAAAGATGCTGGTAAGAATAAATAACCATTCTAGCATCTACGCAGTCGTTCCGGCGCAGAAATGAGAACATACAACAAGATACATTGTGCCAATCAAATAAGATTTCATACGGAACAATGAACATACATCCCATACTGACCAAATGATTAGGAGATAAAGAACTTCAGAAGTGGGAGTCGCTTCAGAAATGGGAGTCGTAGTGAGACGCATCAGGTTCAGTGGTTCAACAAGGAGTGGTCCGTGTTGGCCCGGAAAGCCGTCGGAGACGCAGGTCCGAATCCTTCCTGAACCACGAATAAAAAAAATCGCTTTATTGTAAACATGAGCCGTGTTGACTGAACGCCAAAAACTGACGTGTGACGTGCTACTATACCCCGCGCGGCGAACGATTGATTCCTATGACACCTGTCATCTCAGTACATTTTTCCGATTATAGGTTATAAAATGTACTGAGATGACAGGTGTCATAGGAATCATCGTTCGCCGCGCGGGGTATAAGTGCATGTAAAAAGAGGTATTTTATTAGTTGTTTATGTGCGACACTTTGGATGTGTCAAAACAGTTGTGTGCTGAAAAAATATACATATTCAATTAATTGAAATATTGACTATAAGAGAAATACATTTCGGGTGCGTAAGAAAGTGATAAATAAAGTACGTGAAAGCCTTTAAATTCTGCTGTATTTTGCCAGAAACATCCAGGTGGAATGCCTTTAAGTCGAAAGGCAATAAATTAGTATGGGTAATGTATTGGCTTGATATACGAGAATGGGTTTGGGAAAATGATTGGCCCAGCACCCACATCAACGTGACTTGTGTACTGTTAGGGCCTTATCACGTACTGGGTTTTCGGTCCACGTATGATTTGAATGCTGGGGCGACGGTACACTGATAATAGTATTTTTTATACTCGCGTACTTAAAAGTAATAAATAGTAGTCCGTTACCGCCCTAGGGCGTAATATACGGGTGAATCAACTTTTAAGTGCACCTTGTTGCTATGGTTACGCAAAATTTGTCCCTCGGACACCCTAAGCATTTTTCTATGAAACCGTATGAAGATGTCACTTGGACAACGGAGACAGAGTATACAACACAAAAAAGTTGATTCACCCATACAACTTACCGCCCGATTTTCTAGCTTGTAAACCCTTAAAGTGTGATATAACTTATTTACCGCCCTAGGG
This sequence comes from Apotomis capreana, assembly GCA_947623375.1. Taxonomy (NCBI): domain Eukaryota; kingdom Metazoa; phylum Arthropoda; class Insecta; order Lepidoptera; family Tortricidae; genus Apotomis; species Apotomis capreana. Next base: position 2,366,438 of record OX392522.1, read on the forward strand.
CGTAATTTACGTTCTACCGCCCGGTTTTCGAGCATGTACACCCTTGATTTACGAGCAAGTGTGACGAAAAACATCAAACAACATTTATAACACAGCACAACACAACAGATCAACAATTACTCATTGAAATACGTCTATCGAAATATATCTATATTGTACAATCAGCTGCAGAATTGCATGGCCCATTTATTAATAAAGTCATTCATAAATGATTTGATTCGATTCGCCATGCATTTGTCAGCCATGCATTTGTGCAGCACATAGTACTTACTTATTATTAAACTAAATGTACCATCAAACTATGTCTAAAAATGGTCCCCGTGGCATTGTACCAAAATCATTTAGTTTCTGATAAAAGCGACAAAATCAAAGAGATACAGTTGATAATGAAACCAACTTAAGGTGAAACGTTTTTGTAGTGATTTATTTAATCTCATGGCCGGTTTGTTCCGTGTTTAGTGGTGATCAAAGGTGTATTAAACATTTAATAGTTATCTACTAATCTGGTGGTTAAAACAACAGTCAACCAGCACTGCAAATGACAACATTTTAAGCAGACTCCGATATTGCGTAATTAGGTACGCCGTGATTTTAGTTGGTGCCTATTTAATACGGTTAATTCTGCCGTCATACCGAAATAGGGCGCTTCTACATAAACTTGAAAATGGAGAAAAAAAATATTTTGTAAATTTGAAATTAAAAAATTCGCTGCGTGAAAGAAAATAAAAAATGTGATACTGTTTTAATGCAAAAACGTGTAAAAGCATTTGAGCTATAGGGGTTGATATGCAAAATCCAATTTGGATAACATTTAATAATAAATAAATGATATTTTATCTTTTCTCTTAGTAAATAAAATACAAATAAATACTTTTATACTACAGTAAAAAGACGTGTCTGGCTAGAAACGTCTTTTCAGCGTAGTAATTTATTAAAACGTCTTTTTTACTTAGTAATAATATACGCATAGCGCATTTTAGTTAACGAAATAAAAAGGACGCATTTAGCCATTTACTGCTTTTTAACGTAGGTTGTAAGTAAAACATCGACCTACTTAAAAAGAAAAAAGCAGATACGTCTGTAACGCATTTTGATTTTTGATTTTTGACCAGCCCTAACACTTGGTACATTATTGTTGAAGTGAAGGAAGTAGGCAATTGCTTTGTTTTTTATAACGTTACCTACAATTAAGTTTTAGTTTTACCGCTTTATAAATGTCAAAACGGAATTCTTGCATTGACGACTTTTTATTTGTTTTAATAAAAAAGTACAAGTGTATTTTTTTCCGAAAACGTCAAATGTCATTTGAAGCAACTGAGCTTTAGCTTATGTACCTATGCATTTTCTATATGGCTGTTTTTAAAACGGGACCCTATTACTGAGACTTCGCTGTCCGTCCGTCCGTCCGTCTGTCACCAAGCTGTATCTCAAGAACGGTGATAGCTAGACAGTTGAAATTTTCACAGATGATGTATTTCTATTGCCGCTATAACAACAAATACTAAAAATAAAATAAAATAAATATTTAAGGGGGGCATCCATACAACAAACTTTTTAAAGATTCATCAAGATGCGAGTTGGACTCGCACTTGCCCAATTTTTTTTAATAATTGTACCTGTCTCCTTTGAAGAAAATGTACCTATATTTTAATACGACAACCCTTTAAATTTAAAGAAAATCAAACTAATATTTTTATGTATATTTATTACTTACAGTAGACTCAAAATGTACACCAGACATCAAAGCAAGAATAGGTTTAGCAAACGTGGCTGTTAAAAATAAAAATAATTTAATGACTGCAAATATATCCCAGAAAATAAAAAAATAACAAACGAAAACTTTTTATGGGGTGCATAGTTTTCTATGGGTGTGAAAATCGATCATGATGCAAAGGTACAGGAAGGTACTGAAAGCCTTCGAAATGTGGTGTTGGCGAAGCATTTAACAGTAAATGGTTGAACACCATAAGTCCGGTCCGGTCCAGGGATAGTGGTGCTACCAACAGCTTTCATATGGCAATAATGTGCATACGTTATATTGTTAAACGTCAGTATAGCGATTTATCACAGACTAAACTGAAAACATTGTTTACCGGAATGCTGCTCAATCCTTCGTTATTCTTGCGAAATAATTACTGAACTCTATTGAAAAAACTTGACCTTTATCACTATGCACAGTTTTGGCTTTATTATTAAAAATACTAAAATCGAATATCTAGTCCTGTTTCCTTTTTGTTTACATCAGTGACATTCACTGACTTTCAACGTTAGTTACCAAAAATGTGTCGTTGCCAGTAAAGTAGTACCACTAAAAATCCGCATTATGGCGTGGGTTAAAAAACACCCTGTTAGAGTATTTACGAGGGTCAAACTGAAAGTTTTTAGAAAATCAAAAACTGAACTAACTAGCAAGTTGTTAGTTTTATTATATCTTTTAGAAATAGTTTCCCTTCACATCAATACATCGCTGTATCCGATGGAACCACTGAAAAAAGCGCTTTGCCCACTCCTCCCTAGGGTTCTCTTCGACTACCCTTTGACACGCAGCCACTGCTTCCTCGGCGTTCATAAACCGTTTTCCTAGAAGTTTTTCTTTTATTTTCGGAATTAAATATAAATCGCAAGGTGCGAGGTCGGGGCTATACGGTGGATGACCCAGTAATTCTACGTCTGACGTCGCCAAATAGTCGATCGTTTGCTTGGTGGTGTGCGACGAGGCGTTGTCGTGGTACAGGAGGACTCTACTACGAGGTAGCTTCTCCCGAACTTTTTCCAAGACAAGTGGTAAACAATTGTTAGTTTTCCAGTCTGCGAAAACTGTGTTTTGATCCTCTATAACAATTGTTGCGATATGACCTGTCATTCCGAAGAACCACGCTACCATCTTTTTCCAACGCTTCGACCTCTCTTCACATTAGTTGGCAACTCCTCAGAAGGAAACACCGACTGAGCAGACTTTTTTTTAGTTTCAGGTTCATAACAGTAAATCCAACTTTCATCATCCGTAAGCATGTTGAAAACAACTTTTGAGTCACCTCCGGTAATCTTTGAACCACCAACCACGGCACCAATCAACACAAGAGAGTTTTTGGGACTATGTCAAATTATGAGGTATCCACCGGGCACAAAGATTCCTGACTGCTAAATGTTCATGGAGGATTTTGTGCACTTGACTCATACCAATGCCTAAGCTCGTCGGAATCCGCTGATAGGTCACGCTTTTGTCAGTCTCTATCGTACGCCGCACAACACCGATATTGTCTTCAGTCGTCGCCGTCGAAGGCCGGCCCTCACGCAGATCATCGGTGAAATTAGTGCGAACGCGGTTAAACTCATTAAACCAGTTGTAAACAGTGGCACGAAATGGGGCTTCATCATGAAAGGCCAATCGAAGTCTATCATAACTTTCTTGTTGACTTTAATGACATTGAAAGTCATAAAAAATCATTGCACGAAAATTTTCTCGCCTAAAATTTATGCCTACGTGACACAGACAATTTTAAATTCATCGCCAAATCGTAAAACAAATGACAAACGAATTAAATACATACACAATAATATTCGCAGAGAGATGAATTTTCAAAATCTGAACTTATTTTTTTATTATATCGTTTACAAGTGGCCTGTTCTAAAAACTTTCAGTGTCACCCTCGTATATCAGCTACACCGACAGTCTTAAATTTATGATGATAATTTAAAGAAAACCTTAAAATTTCCTTCAACTGCCTGGACGCATCTGATTGAATTGATACCAACCGCGAGCCCCCTTTACCCCGCACGCTTAACTATACTACGTAGAAAAGACGGTACTGACACTTGCGCCTGACTTATTGCGACTTAAATGGTGATTTCACTAAGATGAAAAGGCACAACTACGCAGAACCGTCTTTTCTTCATATTATCGTGTAGAAGTGCCATTTCTTTTTATGAAAATGTCCATATTTTTCTAAAATAATAAAACGCTTTTGCTTAGATGTGTCTTTTTATTTTAGCATACATCAGAAATGCCTTTTCTCATTCGTTTTATACGCGGTATCCCGCAGATACGTCCTTTTTGATTGTAGGTTTCACAGGGTTCTGTTCATCTTTAGTCAAATTTAAAAATACTGGTAGATCCGTCTTTTTTTGCTGATTCCGAATATGTATAGAACTCATTTTTGACAAAAATGTTAGATGCGCCCTTTTTCGATATGACGGCAGAATTAGTAAGCTCCACTGACGGTAATTTAGGCGTACAAGTATTAAGTATTTAGCAGGGAGTGAATAATGTTAGGCTTAATAATCAACAACACATAATAATTGATATGTAGAAGTGCATGAATAAAAACGCTTAAGAAGATTCTGCTTTTTTTTTTATATGACTGTTGTGTAAAACGCGATGCATTGGCTAATGGATGAAATTTTTCAATACAGAGGGATATAGTCTATTTTTATACGACGGTGACAAACAAGTATGCGGCTAGTTGCCGCCGCTTATGGACGCTTGCGACGCTAGGAGCATCACTCGCGCGTTGCCAACTCTTTAAGAACCAATTTACTCCCCTCTTGAAGAACCGCATGCTGTAGCCCCCGGGGACCTCGGCAGGAGCTCATTCCACATGTGGAGCGTTCGCGGTAGGAAATCCTGGTATAACCACATGAGAGTGAGCGAGTTTGGCAACCATCGCGGCGCTCATAAAGTGAACGTTCGTAGATCCGCTCTCACTTTTGAAGGCGACTTTTGCTTTCGTACATTTTGGCTACGAACGCGCGCCGATTTTTCCGAATACAGGCAGAAAGCGGAATAGAGCATTGGCACTTACATAATAAGCTGGTGGAGCATGCCATAATTTCCTTGTCCTGTTTATTTGGGGTCGGCGCAGCATGTTTTTTTTTTGTTTATCCTTTAGGCTGCCTGTCTCGCTCACTCGTATAGCTGACGCGCTCGGATCTCTCGCTCTACCGCTGTCGCGCAAATTAGTGGCATCTTCGTTAGTTTTAATTAATAAAACATAATTATTCTTATTCTACAAAATAAATCATTCTTATTATTATTCTTAAAAATCTAAATTAATTACATCAGTAACATTCAGAGACTTGAATAGTGTAATTTAATCAAGAAATAACATCATGTCGACTATAATGCTGCATAATCAACAATTTACAGCTTTAGAAACGTCAAAATTGTACTGAGAATTTCAAGTTATTTCTGAAGTTTCCATAATTGATTAAATTATGGAATTTATGGATAGTGTCAGCCGTCGAGTCAGCTATCAAATCCGGATTGGTGATCTGCTTAACTGGCGTTCGTAATTATAAATGAAGGTAGCTTTGAATAAATTGTGCGATATCATGGATTTGTGTAACAATTTTCCTTTGATATTGTATTTTGAAAGACAATTGTGTTTTTGCAATGTTTTTTTAATGTGGGTAAATTAACACCACGTTTTTAATACGATATTTGATGGCGGATCTAATCGGCTACTCTTTATGAAATGTCAATAAAAAACCGGTCAAGTGCGAGTCGGACTCGCGCACCGAGGGTTCCGTACAAACACTTTCCATCCTTAAGTGGTTAAGTTAAGTTTGCACCTGGTATGTATAGCGCCCCATACAAATGAGGTGCAAAGTTAACGCAACCAATCGGTTTGTTGTATGGGAGCCCCCCTTAAATATTTATTTTATTTTATTTTTAGTATTTGTTGTTATAGCGGCAATAGAAATACATCATCTGTGAACATTTCAACTGTCTAGCTATCACCGTTCTTGAGATACAGCCTGGTGACAGACGGACGGACGGACGGACGGACAGCGAAGTCTCAGTAATAGGGTCCCGTTTTTACCCTTTGGGTACGGAACCCTAAAAACGATCTGTTAGTGTGTGTGTTAGTCATAAACATCATCAATGTTAAGGTGTAAAATACTGTAGTACATTATTTTGATCTATCTAGTAGGTGGGTCGATTGCAAAAAAATTGTACATAGTTATTATTTATTATTATTATTTATTTAATCAAAACAATGCGCAAGTTTACAGTGCAAAACCAAAACACTTACACATTAGAATATACACAAAATCATTACATTAATTAATTCGTCATTATAAAATAAGATTACTAACAATAAAACCAGAATAAAAATTGAAAATAAAAATAAAATAAAAAAGGAATTATTTAGTACAATGTCATAGGATCAAAAAAAACAATAATAATAGGTACTAGTCAAGATCGTTAAAATTACAAAATTACAGAACATTTAAGATAATAAGACAAAAGAATAGTAATAATACATAATTGCAAAATAAAACAGAAACAGGTACATAATAATGGGTAAATTAAAATAACATCATAAATTGTGAAATTATTGTCGAGTCGGTTACTTTGTGCAGTTGTTGAGATACAATGCGACCAATCTGACAAACATTCCCACCCCATCAGCGAACACGTCGGCATCGGGTAAGCGCGCTAGCATGTCATTAAGTAGAGCGCATGCTCGGCGTGTTGGCGCGTTGTCGCCGCGGCGAGTGCGCGCCGCACACCGCGCGAACAGCGGCGGGCGGCGCCGCGGCACCACACTCACCGAGCGTCCTTCGCCGCCCACCGCCGGCACGGCCAGTCCTATTGCCTCCAATACAGACGGATTGCTCACTCTGTTGTTGAGTAGCTGGTAGTAATGCACTAAAGTTAACATTTTCCTCCTGAGCTCTAGTGTATCTAGTCCTACCATGCCAGACACGAATAATGACGGATAAAGATACGGATAGTATCCATACTGCCGCCTATACACGAATCTTGCGAATTTACGCTGGATTTTTTCCGCCATTGTTACATATTTTGATTCATGTGGATCCCAAACTATAGCGCCAAATTCTAATCTACTGCGGACAAAAGCATTATAAAGTAGAACCGCAACTTTGACACCTGTGAATTGGTATACTACCCTGAAAATGAAACCTAGCATTTTGCATGCATTTTCACAGGTGATCGTCACGTGCTGTCTGAAGTCCAGTTGTCTGTCAAGTGTCAGGCCAAGGTCTCGGATTTCCGTAACACGCTCTAGCAGAACCTCTCCTACATGGTAGTTGGCCGTTATCGGTGTTCGAACTCTCGCAAATGTAATAACTTTACACTTGGAGGTGTTGAAATTCAGCTTGTTTCGGTTGCTCCACTCCATTACAGCATTTATATCTTGCTGAAGTGACTCGCAGTCCACTCTATCCCCCACTCCCAAGAACAGTTTTAGGTCGTCAGCAAACAATAGGCACCTGGCAGCCCTAACAGACCTCGGCAAGTCGTTTATCATTATAATAAATTGCGTAGGTCCAAGATTACTCCCTTGGCTCACGCCGGAGCGAGTGTAGTATGGTTTGGACTCGTATCCCGCCATCCTAACTACCTGACTACGATTTTTTAAATGGTTTGCGAAAAATCTTAGTAATTTTGGCGCAAAACCCACAGCAGCAAATTTCTCCAGCAGGATGTCATTATCGACGAGATCGAACGCCTTCCTGAAATCGAAGTATGCGGCGTCAACTTGCCGGCGAGCATCCATCTCTGCCGTAATGTAATCCGCGAAGACTATGTGGTTAGTGGTAGTCGAGCGGCCACGGCGAAAACCATGTTGTTCGTCACTGAGCTGGGGAGCAACCTGATAACTAATTTGATAGTCTATAACTGACTCAAACAACTTACCGAAAACTGAAAGCACAGCGATAGGCCTAAAGGTGCTCACATCTGACCCTGGTCCGCCCTTGGGTACGGGTGACACCCTAGACTTCTTCCAACACGAGGGGTAGACGCAAGTTTGTAAGGCGAGGTTAAATATGTGCAGAAGAGGGTCCTCCAGAGCAGAAATACAGTCCTTTACCAGGTAGGGCGGCACAGCATCAAGGCCGGCTGCAGAACGCGATTTAAGCTTTTTGGCCGCTCTACGAAGATCCGTGGCATCGACGCTGTCTAAAGCGATGAGTGGTGCGTTCGCAGCCGTTCCCTGTACTGCTCGTGCCGCCTCTGCCGCGTCGAGCCGCGGTTCTGTACTGTGGAAAACAGAGCTGAAATATTCCGCGAATGCATCCGCAGCAGCTTGCCCTGACACTATTTGGTCACCGTAGGTGAAGTCCTTGGTCTGTTTTCGGTCCTTTCGCTTACTTTTAACGTATTTCCAAAATGTTGTCGGGTCGTCAGTAATGTCCAGCTCCATTTTTGTAATATGTTGTCGGTAAGCATCGTCTATCAAAAATTTTACGTGTCCTCTATAATACCTATACAATTCACGATTATAATCTAGTCCCAAAGTTTTGTATTTTTTCAAATGGTAATATTTTAATTTGATGTTTGATATTATCTCAGCAGTAAACCAGGATGGATAAACAAACCGCTCACTAGTAACACCAGCCTGTTTTTTGAGGGGTACATGATTTGCGATGCAGGTATTTAACATTGTGTAGAAAGATTCTGTGGCCTCCTCAACACACCGCTTATTCAGTACATCCCCCCAGTCCACGTTGGCTATGGAAGAATACAGTGCGCTAAAATCAGCCTTACGAAAATTCCATGCAGGAGCTGTGTCAGGATCGCGTGGCGTCGGCGACGGTCGTGGTGCCGGCTCAGGCCCGGCCCGCGGCAGCGTCAGTGTAATCACCAGTGGCGGATGGTAACGGTCCACAGCTACCAGTGGTTCCACTTCATCGGATATACACACCCTTTCCGGCCCAAGCGTACACAATACACAGTCTAGGATACCACCATAGTCATTACACACTTTATTGTGTTGGTATATTTTACAAAATTTGAGAAAGGTTTGGAATTGTGTTTCAACAACTGCACTACACGAGTTTAGATTAAAATCTCCAATAATAAAAATATCTAAATCCGAATATTTGCATATAACATTCTCAAGGCAATCTAACACATTTAAATATTGAGCATCTTTGTAATTCGGAGGCAAATATACTACACAACACACGATTTTAACATTTTTCCAACTAATTACAGATATCAGCAATTCCATATCGTCCGTATAACCATCTACATCCGTAATCTGTCGGACCGTGTAAGTGTCTCTCACAGCCAACAGAACACCGCCCCAGCCTGCGTCGCCGGCACGGTCGCGCCGCAGCACTGTGTATCCCGAAGGGAAGATTTCCGCGTCACTAATAGAACTAGTCAAAAATGTCTCTGTTAAGGCGATGATATCCGTTTCACAATTTAGGACGTTATTGTGAAAAGTGCTAGTTTTTGTTCGCAAGCCTCGGACATTTTGATAAAAGGCAGACATATCTTTCGATTTTTCATGTGGCTGTAGACCGATTGAAGGCACGAAAGGGCTGCCGCCACGGCTTTATACAAATATCTCTGGCCCAGTTTTCCGGCGCTAAGACTCGTTCAGTTAGAGCAGATGGAACGCCTAGCTTGAAAGAGGCATACTTGCCTCGGGCCTTCAGTTCCTCCACAGTACAGTCGTTGATATTGCAGATGCTGTTTATGTGTTGTTGTACCTGATCCCTGGATGTACCCTGTTTTACGTAGTACAGATGTAGGTATGTCCAGCGTTCTGCCGCTTCAAGCGAGCATGTTGTTCCTGGCTCTGCATTCCCGCGGGATACGTTGACCGATGAAAAACGCCCAGCCGCAGCCTTAGTGTTTTGTTTAGTCCTGTAATTTCGCACCTCAGGTTGCGATGCCTCACGCTGTGTATCGGTTGGTCCTGGTATGATCACAGTAGAATCAGTGGCTGGTACAATCGGTTGTTGTCTATAGGACTGTAACAGCGGGCTTGTGGTCGTCATAGCAACAGCAGCAGCAGCAGTACCAGTATGCGCAGGAGGTGCAGTTTGCGCAGCTGACGTGAGTACCGGCTCTGATTTTCTCGGATCATTTATTATTCGTTGCTGCGTAGTTAAAAGCTTAGGTAACATAAAATACGATCGCTTCCTTTGTGTGACGAAAGTTAGTCATACAAAATGTGTGGGTAACTTTCGTCACATAAAGGAATCAATTAATTTTGTTTTTAATTAAAGCCCTTAACTATTAAACAATTTTTTTTGCAAACGACCTAGGTTTCACCCAGCGTTTGTAATGTAAGCGCATAAACCATAAACATGTGTTTATTTACACTACATTAGAAACCTCTTAATTTATGAGTGCTTCTCTACTATATTATACATGTAGTATATAGAATTAAACAATACAGAATATTAAATCAGAAATTATTTATTTGCTTAGGCACAGTATAGGGATATTACAGTAGGTACATTATGTCACATGTATCTAGCTTGCATGCAAGCGTGCAAATATTGCAGTCAATTAAAATTAAAATGTCAAAACAATATCAAATAAAATAAAAAATATACAATCTTAAATTGAAATAATTGAGAAAACAAAAATAATAATAATAATTTAAAAAGATTGAGATAAAAAAAAAATAACAAAAAATATATAAAAAGATTAACATAATAGGCATGATAATAATTACAACATAGCTAATAGTTACTAATTCTAATATAAAGTACTCGAGTGTCGATGTTCGAGATACGCCTTTACGCTATAAAAACAATGCTCCAAAAGCCAGTTGGTTAGACTGCGTTTAAAGGCGCTTCCCTCCAGTAACCTTAGTTCCTCTGGAAGAGTATTGTAGATATCTTTTTGAACCCTCACAAAACAGCATTTTAAATTGTGTTTTATTGGCTGTTTATGTAAAATGCGACGCATTTAAACGCGTATTGGTTACGAACGCATCATTCAGTTGCCACGCCTCACGATGAATTACTTCATTTTGTACACGAACAACCAATAAAATTTCGTCGCGGCTTTTGCGAGTCCAAAATAAATAAGCTTTTGTAGACTATGTCTACTTTAACGATGTGCTTTATTCGAATCGGAACCTTACATTTTGATAGATAAAAAAAATACAGTTTTAGGAGCATTTAAAAGATCGGTCCCCAGAATATTGGATATATTTAAAATCGCCGTAACATAAGTGATTGCATTTTAATTGACGTTTGACGTGTCCTCAAGGGTTGGCAGTAATCCCTTAAGTGATTCGTTGAGATACTGTCAAGCTGATCCACGGTGTGGTAACCGTATGGATATAATATAGAATTATTCAATACAGAATGTTCTCTCTTGATCTTCACAAAAACCGTATTTTATTGGTTCTTTATGTAAAATACTACGCAATTAAGACGCGCATGACTGGCTATGTACGTATCATTCAGTCGTGTTTCTGGTTGCATTCTACGCAAACAACCAATAAAATTAGGTTCTTTAGGCAAATGCAAGCTTAAAAGAAATATCCTTTTGTAGTGTAGTCTTTTGTATCATGATTACTTTTTCATCGCCTACACAGTTGCGATTACCCATAAAACATTGTATTATATCCAGGGTTCGGAAATTTGGATAGATATTTACCTAAACTTTGGCGGCGGCTTTGTCGTTCAGTTGTAGGCATAGGCGGCTTTGATTGAGGTCTGAGTGAGATAGCAATAGGATTTTGGCAACTTTAGGTAAATATTCCGAATTTCCGTTGCCTGATTATATCTTGTGACTGTGCTTTAACGATGTGCTTTATTCGAATCGGAACTTTACATTTTGGTAGATAAAAAAACGCAGTTTAAGAGCATTTAATTTATTTCCCCAGAATATTGGATACATTTTAAATCGGAGCGGCCATGATTGATTACGTTTTAATTGACGTTTCGACACGTCCTCTAGGGTTGGCAAATGGCAGTATCTAATCCCTTAAGTGATTCGTGGGGATACTGTCAGAGCTAATCCATTACCACCGTTACTGAAATAGTAAATGTATATTCACTTATTTATTTATACTTAAAAATATTCAATGTATATTCACTTATCAAGACTGTTTTATAAGCAGGTTTTGTTCGTCATTTTAAGTTCAATCGACTTTTGTCGCATTTTCCGATCCTCACACTATTTATTTATAAGAGATATTTGTTTATAAGATCATCATACTATTTCTTTATTTAATCGTATGGAATGTTTTGACCAAGTCGTAGTTTTTAGGGTTCCGTACCCAAAGGGTAAAAACGGGACCCTATTACTGAGACTTCGCCGTCCGTCCGTCCGTCCGTCTGTCACCAGGCTGTATCTCAACAACGGTGATAGCTAGACAGTTGAAATTTTCACAGATGATGTATTTCTATTGCCGCTATAACAATAAATACTAAAAATTAAATAAAATAAATATTTAAGGGGGGCTCCCATACAACAAACTTGTTATAGATTATATATATATGTATAGGTACGGAGGAACCCTTCATGCGGGAGTCGGGCTCGCACTTGCCCAATTTTTTTTTTTTTTTGTTTTGGTCAAAATTATTGCGCACTTACGCATTTATACACACATGTATATATGACGCCGAGGGCGCTCTAGTAGCGTGTAATTATGGAATCAAAGGTAACGATGTGGTAGCCGTGTAGTACCGTAGGGTCGCAGGTTCGACTCCTGCTCACATTTCAGAGGATCACATTACATTTTTCTCATTACATATTAAAACCGTTTACATTGAACCCTCTAACTATAGCATTAAGTATAAACTTTTAATGAGGGTTGGTTCCCTTTTGAATAAATACGTCCAATTTACCTGTGTCTTGTAGTTTGTGTTATAAAATTTGGTATTTTCACATTAGACAGTCGACAAAAAAATATTTTTTAAGACGTTAGTTTTAAAAAATTTAACAAACTAGCTTCCACAGTAGTTTGCGTCATTGCGTATATTCGATAATTTCCATAAAGAATCAGTAAAACGCCTAATTTAATTTGAGTTGACCAACATTCAATTAGTAAACCCAGATGCATCCTCCATACGAAATTTCACTCTTTTCACTCCCTTAAGGGATAATTATAGTTACACAGTATAAAACTGAGTCGCTTCCAGCTGTCTGTCTGTCCCTATTTATGATTAGATCTTTAAAACTAATACGCAACGGATTTTGATGCGGTTTTTTTTAATAGATAGAGTGATTCAAGCGGAAAATTTAAATGTTTTACACATGCATAATATAGCATAGTAGAGTTAGTATCAGCATTGCACCCGTGGGAAGCCGGGGCGGGTCGCTAGTTGTGTATAAATTTTCGTTTGTATAGTTAGCAGAAAAGGTGATACTTTGAGTCTTGTTCCGATTACTTTTTAAAATGCGGCTTGGGTTTTCCAAGAACTATATATTTTTTTTTTGTTAAAACCCTTTTCCGTTACATTTTGAGAAGCACACAATCATTGCTCCATACATATTCGAATACGGCATCGGTAGAATATAAAGTAGTTTCCGTAGCGTCGGTAGTGAATAACTAGTTGGCATTGTCCCATACAATACGCGGATAATTGTGAACCAGTTTAGCTAGGCCTCTGGTCTTTTGATGGGCCTTTAAGAGGTCTTGGGAGGCTGCAGGTCTATTCGAATGGTCGGGCTTTATGGTTAGTCACAATAAAGATCCGGATTGTTCTGTAGGTCCGCAAGGGAAGGGAGTTGAGCGGTTAACACATGAATAATATACGTGAACTGTCATAATGCGATTCGCGTTTTATACCTGTCTCGCTCGCTCTTACGCGATCCAGATAAGAACCTCTCAGTATTCACCCAAACCTAAATGGTAATCTGAGAGCTGTACACAAATTACGCCGGTGTTATCCGTTTATTCCAGGGGAACAGTAAATTTTTTCGGGATAAAAATAAGCCTATTTTCTAATCCAGGGTGTCAGTTACCTTTATACTAAACTTTATGAAAATTGGTCCAGCCGTTTGAGCGTGAAGAAGTAGATAACAAACATGCACGTAAACACAATCACACACTTTCGCCTTTATCACAAACTTTATATTAGTGTGACACTTACCTTACAATATATAACATAGTCGTTCGCTGCTGTCTGTCTGTCCCTATGTATGCTCAGATCTTTAAAACTACGCAACGGATTTTAATGCGTTTTTTTAAATAGATAGAGTGATTCAAGAGGAAGGTTTTTAAGTATAATACATGCATAATATGTATAGTAGAGAAACACTTTTCATTAAGTATCAGCATTGCACCCGTGCGAAGCCGGGGCGAGTCGCTTCTTAAATATAAGAACAAAATAAGCTTAACAACTAGGTAATAACATAATTACTGCGATGTGTTTACGCCTGTTGCGGCGCCACCTATGGTCCCACCGGAAGATCAGCGCTGGCTCTCTCGGGAGCTAACTAGCATTATGCTGACGTGGGACCGTTTCGAGGCAAGCATAATTTAACATTGTACTTAGTTTATAGTTTTTTTCTTTTTTCTTTGTTTGTCACTATTTATCTGCGTAATTGTGTTTGTCCCCGAATAAATGTTTTTCTTTCTTGCTTTCTTCTTTCTGTTGGTGGTGTCAGGTAGCCTGCGGAATCGCCACAACGTGATACCTACAGTGTGCTAACAGTTATCCGCTACCGCTCATACTTTAAGCAGCGTTTTATAGCCGAAACTAAAGGCGCAGGATCGATCGACGCCATTGTCTATAAACCACAGGATAATCCCCGTTTGTCCCGCCTAATCAAATTTGGATAAACTTACGAGCGATCATATCTGTATCTTCATCTCACGTACCCTCATGTACCTTTACCTCTTATATCTTCACTAGCATTAACCCGCGGCTTCGCTCGCGTGCCTATATAATATACTTCATCCTACGGGAACAATGCTCTTTTTTTCAGGATTAAAAGTAGGCTATTTGAAAGTTAGGGTATAATCTGCAATCTGCATTTCCCTCATGCATATCCGTCCAGCCGTTTTAGCGTGAAAAAGTAACAAAACATACACAGACTTTCGCTTTTCTAATATTACTGGGAAATACTTTTTATTTTATCATAACTCCACTTTATCAAATCAAACCGAAACCTCAAGCACTCAAATCAAGCGATCTCAGCTTTTACTGTACCAAATAAAGTTCACTTCAAAATTCATAACTCGAAGTGAAGCTAAGACAACGGGATATGTGTGCATTTTATTTGTATAAAGCTTTTATAATGTCCCGAGCCTCCGCTTATCGACTTGGGATATTCGAGATTGGTTTAATGATTCTAAGCCAAGTTCTAATTTACGTCATGTTCTATTGTAAGATATTGAGGTTCTCTTCGTTGATGAATGAAAAATGTATTATTCTGAGCCAGATAAACGTAAGTTTAGTTATTTAGAATTCTGAAATGACTTAACATAATTATTGAAAAGCTTGAATGTATTTATTACGGATGCAGGAAGTTTCCCGATTATTACTCCTCCCGTCCCAACGCGCCGCCCGCCTATAGGTACCGATTGACGACGATCGAGATGCCACCAAATACTATTTTTTTAATCTATTATGATAACGCGGGTCTCTATCCATACCTCAAAAGCAAAAACAGAACCCCCTTATAGGATCACGTGTAGCTGTCTGTCAGTCCGTCTGTTACAACCGATTTGCTGCAAAACTACTGGACCGATTAAATTGCAATTTTGATTTGGCGCAAATGCTTTCAAGAATTTTCATGACCACAAATAAAATTTCAAAATCGGTGGTATTTTCGTAATTAACGTCCCAACAAACCATAAAAATTACACTATACTCATATTTAGTCATTTCAACCCCATCGCACCCTAACAGGCGAGACGGTATTTCACGTCCACCACGTTTGTTTTTTTAAATCGTTGTTGTTTTGGTAATCAGCGACCCGATAAACCATAGAAACATTACCCTTGCTGATTTTCAGACTTTGTCACCATATTCTCCTCCTTTAGGGGTTGAATTCTCAAAAAACATGAAACACGTGCTTACTCATTTATCGTTAGAAATACTCCTTGGAAGTTTTCAATAAAATAGTCTAACTAAACTTTTCCCCATACAAACTTACGACCCCCATTTCACCCCTTTGGGGGGGGGGGGGGTGACTTTTGACAAATGCTTCTTTTATTGCACCCCTAGACTTTATAAGGACATGTAGGTTCCAAATATGGACTCTCTAGAACCAGCGGTTTAGTATTAAGACATTTCAACCCCATTTCACCCCAACAGGGAAGATGTTAGATCACGTCCGCCACGTTAGATTTAAAAATCGTTGCGGTTTTTGTAATCAGCGACCCGATAAACCATAAAAGCATTACCAATGGATTTTCAGACTTTGTCACCACATTTCTCCCTTTTAGAGTTTGAATTAAAAAAAAAAAACCTGAAACACGTGTTTACTCATTTATGCTTAGAAATACTCCTGTGAAGTTTCGAATAAAATAGTCTAACTAATCTTGTTTCCCCATACAAACTCTGGAACCCCATTTCACCCCTTTAGGGGGTGAGTTTTGAAAAATCCTTTCTTAGTGCACCCCTACACCTTATAAGGAACCTACGTGCCAAATTTGAACTCTCTAGAACCAGCGGTTTAGTATTAAAACATTTCAACCCCATTTCATCCCAACAGGGGAGATGGTAACTCACGTCCGCCACGTTGGATTTTAAAATCGTTGCGGTTTTCGTAATCAGCGACCCGATAAACCATAAAAACAATACCCATGCTGATTTTCAGACTTTGTCACCACATTTCTCCCTTTTAGGGGTTGAATTTTCAAAAAAACTGAAACACGTGTTTAATTATTTATCGTTAGGAATACTCCTGTGAAGTTTCGAATAAAATAGTCTAACTAATCTTGTTTCCCCATACAAACTTTGGAACCCCATTTCACCCCTTTAGGGGGTGAGTTTTGAAAAATCCTTTCTTAGCGGATGCCTGCGTCATAACATCTACCTGCATGCCAAATTTCAGCCCGATCCGTCCAGTGGTTTGGGCTGTGCGTTGATAGATCACTATGTCAGTCAGTCAGTCACCTTTGAGTTTTATATATATAGACTAGTGACCCGCCCCCACTTCGCACGGGTGCAATGCTGATAAATTATGCATGTATTGTACATATATACCTTCCTCTTGTTCTTTGCGTAGTTTTAAAGATCTAAGCATACATAGAGATAGTCAGACAGCAGGAAGCAAAAGGTGTCGTGTTTCGACGTTTTCGCGGCCGGTTACCCAACAATAGAAGTTGCGTCACATGTCGCCCCTAACTTTTTAATGTATACAATACAATACAACAATACAAATCCACTTTATTGCACAGCTAAAATAGGTACACAAGGATACAAAACGAGAGATACAGTAAAAAATAAACAGAGAAGTCCACTGCTGAACATAGGTCTCCAACCATGACATTTGATATTTGCCCTTGCCGGGATTCGAACCCAGGACCGCCGGCTCAGTAGGCAGTTGCTTAACCACTGCGCCAACCGCGTCGTCCTTATATATACGAGGGTGGATCAAAAAGTACCTGTGTTGGAAATGAAGACGCATATATTTTTTGAAAGTTTTATTTTATATTTGAACATAATCTCCTTCTAGGTCCTTAAACTTTTCCCAGCGTTTCGGTCACTTCTTTAACCCCTTCAAAACATAGGATTTGGCAAACTCTTCAAAATACGCTTCTGTCTTAGCTATAGCCTCCTCGTTTGAGCTGAATTTCTTTCCCCCGAGCTATTTTTTCAGGTTGGAGAATAAAAAACAGTCACAGGGAGCCAGATCCGCTGAGTAAGGCGGCTGTGGCAGCAATTCGTAACGAAGTTGGGTTAATTTGGCAGTGACAATTTTGGATGAATGTACTGGTGCGTCGTCATGATGGAGCAACACTTTCTTCTTTGCCAAATGGGGCCGTGGCTCCTTTCTTTTTTTTTACCGGTCGGTCCAATAACTCACTATAGTACGGCCCTGTGATAGTTTTCCCTTTTTGTAAGAAATCTATAAGGATTATTCCCTTACTATCCCAAAAAATCGTGGCCATGACTTTTCCGGCTGATGGGGCCGTTTTCGCCCTCTTTGGGGCAGATTCGTTAGAAAAATCCATTGTTTAAACTGCCGCTTGGTCTCAGGTGTATACTAATGGATCCAGGTTTCACCAACAGTAACGACACGACGGCAAAAATCCTGCGGATTTCACAAAAAAGCCCAAAGACTCCTTCGACATTGACAGCCGTAACCGCTTATTTTCATCCGTGAGCAATCGCGGCAGCCATCGGGCGGACACGTTTTGCATATTTAATTTATCGTGTATTATATTAATTGCTGTTCCGTACCATACCCCTAAAACCTCTGCTAATTTATGCACTTTGGTACGTCGATCGGTGACCATTTTTTTTATACCTTTCGCACGACTTCTTCGGTAGCCACGTCTGCCGGGCGCCCTGGTAGGTCCTCGTCGAAAACAGATGTACGACCTCGTTCAAACTCACTAAACCAATATCTCACGGTTGTCATAGACGGCAGAAGACCTCCGTAGACAGCATCTATTATAACTTTTATTTGTTCGCATGTTTTTCCATCCAAAAATAAGAAGCTAATTACGGAACGATATTGCTCTTTCTCCATTTTGTACGAAAAACAAAACAAGTCTTACAAAATTTTGCCGCCAGAAAAAAAACCGAATCATAAACAAGTGATAGTTTTCATTTTATTATTTGATAAGTTCAATACTACACGATGGTAATGCCAACTTTCCTAAGTAACGGCACTTACCATCAAACACGGGTACTATTTGATCCACCCTCGTATATATATAATAGGCTACCCAGTTTTTTTTTTATTTTTTTTTTTTTCCGCCATTTTTGCCTTTTGCTAATCTGTGGCGTGACGTAGAATTACCTGTAAATATTCGAAACTCGACTGTCGTATAGTGCCATTCCGCTCACTCCAATATACTTTGACAGGAGATCGAGAGGGATGGCACTATTAGAAGTCGTCAAAGTAGACTTTCAGTTATCTTTACAGGACCGATGACGTCACTATCATAAGCGAAAATGATGGATAGCGTTTTAAGCATTTCAAAATACAGATTAAAAATCTTTCACTTATGAATTGAAAAATATATATTTAGGTTTCATTTGCTAAATACTATACGGAATAAACATTAGTATATTACAATTTGACATGAGTCAACTACTTAGCCTATTAAATTAACAGTAATAATACTTTCCCGTCTTGTCTCGTCTCGTTAACACTTTGGCGACCAAGGATTTCATAGCGTGTAGCCGATACATGGGGAAATGCGTATGTAGCGAAAACTCGCTACGAGCACAGTGCCCACGGGGCGGGTTCCCGGTGTTCAAAGTGTAGACAACAGCTCTTTTTCACACGGTTTTAAAGGCTTATTTTGTTGGTTCGTACCGTTGCCCCCTATTCGAACGTATTTCGGATTATTTTCGCTTGTCGCGCATTTGATTTTATTGTTGACGAACGCTTTGTTTGACGAAATATAATGAATATTGTGTTCCCGATTTTTAACATGATAGATTACATGAAGAATTGGATTGAAATTACATACTTTGTTTTAATTATAGCATACGAGTATGTTGAAACTGGTGAAAGGCAGACAATAGACTTTACGTCCATACATTCAAAATTAGGTTTTACGCTTTTTTTAATATATTATTTTGTGAATAAGTTTATCATTGATATCAATTCGCAATTTTCAAGTGTACAAATATCTAAACAGTAAATAAAGTTGATACCTTAAGTTATTGCCATAGAATTCAATCAATTATGATACGAAATCAAAAATAGGTATAGGTATCATAAAAATATAGCTAAAAAACTTTGTATACTTGGCATACCATCGTTATTTAAATAAAGTGTCCATGATCATTCATGAAATGATTTAATAAAAACAATAATAAAGCGATGTGCACGCAGATATTTTTAATTCATGGTGTCTGAATAAGTATTCGAAAACTATGCATTCAGATATATTAATGGCAATAAATCATGTAAGTGGTGCCGCGTGGTGGTGGTGGTGCGAAGTGGGTGCCGGATGATGGGCGGCAAAGGCGTGGCAGGCCGAGACGGAGATGGCGGGACGACCTGGACACGTTCCTAAATAATTGGACAGAAATAGCACCGAACAGGGAGTTGTGGAAATCGAGGGGACAGGTATTTGCCCAGCAGTGGGACACAAACACAGGCAATTAAATCATGTACAGAGTCACTTAATTGAAATTTAACGCTGCTTCGAAATATTTGACCACCTCGCCCGCTACGATATATGTGATGGCGACTATACAGTTCGGTAGAGCGATGTCAATATGAAACAGACGAGTATTTGTACTCATTCCAGAAACTTTTAGGTCTCTAATTTGTTTCTGAAGTCGTTATCTGCTGCCTAAACTGCCTAGCATAACATTCAAAATTACAATAAAATTATTTTTTTACGATTCAACAATACCGTTATTTTTTTTTTAGCTTGAAGACCAAATTTCACATTTTTTTACAAAATTAAAAAAAAATCGGTATGTACCTGATTCAGGTAATAGCTAATGACCTCCTCTACTCGCCTGTTTCATATTGACATCGCTCTACCGAACACCCTGTATATGTGTATCAAAAATAGTGAGCATTAGGTACTCTGTCTGTGCATATATTAGGAATCCTTTTTCGGCGCCGAATAGAGATACTTTAAATTTCAACGGATTGACACTAAGATGTGTCAAAATATCAATGGTTTGATTTCACTGACGTGTGTCAAAATTTCAACGGTTTGACATTGACAACTGCCGACTGTTGTCATTATTTTTAAATTGGGTTTTGAAGGGCCCTCTATCCCTTCAGCCAAGAATATTGCGAATTGACAAATTGTCATTTATTTTTTCGGAAAAACCATGGTAAAGAAAAATTACAGAGCTACTGTTTGATCATAATGGAAAAGGCAGAAAATCCATATTGGATGCCACTCATTTTGGAATCACGAGTATTCCAGCTTCGAGCTATTCCTTTGAAAGCATAAAGTTGAATTCCTACATTTTAAACTACGTTGTTAAGGGCACACAAAAGAGCTTATATTTAAGGGAATTCATGGCTGTTACATCCTTTCGTGTACCAGAAGAAGTGGGAATTTTCAACTGTTTCACTGGTTATTGGTATCCTTTTGTACGTTTTGCTTTGGTGAAGGATGGAAGGACACTTTTGAATTGCATTGAAACCGGTTGTGACGTATCCATAACTAGCTGCGCCGCGCGGTGTTACCCGCTCATCCCCGGGAATACTCAATTTTTAGGGATAGAAAGTAGCCTATGTGTTAACCCAGGGTGTCAGCTACCTTCATACCAAAATTTATCAAAATTGGTCCAGCTGTTTGAGCGTGAAACCGTAACAAACGTACACATAAACGCACTCACAAACTTTCGCCTGCTAAGCTGACACCCTGGTTTCACGTAAGCTACTTTTACTCCGGGAAATGTAGTGATTTCGTGGAATTAGCAGGTAAAAACGCGTGACGCAGATAGTTTTTTTAATTAAATCGCTAAGATATCGGCGGGCTATTCCTGCATAGGTATCTACTGAATTTCTCATCATACCAAGTTCAAGGCATGTAAATAACAAGAGGCGTTTAATAAAGCCGGAGCACACGGAGTGCATATTGCATTCCGTCTGCGAGGAGCTTAATGGCGGCTGTAAATCCTCCCCCCTCCCTCCCCCCTCATCTTCTGGTCTCACCCTAAAGGTGATTTTCCATCGCCGAGACGTGGTAAATCCCCCTTTGGTCTCACCTTAAAGGTGCTTTCCCGTGGCAGAGACGAGAGTTTTGGTGCAAATCGACCTGCAAGTTTACCGTCTGGGCTCTCACCTCGTGTCACAGAGCGGACACTGCCTACTGAAAACTGAATCTGACATTCAAATGTCAGTGTCAGTGCGTGTAAGAAGCACTGGGCTCAGACCCATTGCAAGAATGTACGGAGGTCTATACTATGTAACAGATATAAATAGGCAACGTGCAGAGATATACGCTATAACTATAATCCTTGTGTGTTGCTAACCACTCGAGATTACATTTAGTTGTAGCGGGTTCAGTTCCCCGGTAGAACACGGTTAATTGAATATGAAACATCCTGTGATCTGTGTGTTGACTAATATTAGCTGTTATGTATAAATTTACTCGAAGTACTAGGGAGAAATACTATCTTGTATTTATACTTCTTATAAGTATTAATTAACTGTTTTTAGAAATATCGGTTGAGTATGAGTTGAAAACTTGAAAGCATAAATGTTACTGATGAATAAGAAAACGAGCGAATGATTTGTATCTGTTGACCAAAGTTAAATTATCGCTTCACTAAATCTGAAATAATACAATACAAATACAAATTACTATAGGTACAAAAGTGATTCGTAATATTTCATAACATTTGTTTTATGCCGTTACTAAAATAAAATAGGTGAGCTCCCATTAACCACTGAATCATTGATCTTTAATAATAATATCTTCTTTGTCGTCTCATCACGCCGAAACAACTAGACGGATTTAAACAAATTGTTGCACAGGGCTAGCTGGATCCTTTGATGGTTAAAAAATACGTTTACCCGACTATGATTAAGGAAAAGAATTACGCGGGCAAAGCTGCACGGATACCTTCTAGTCCCCAATACATTACGTTGAATTTTTTTAAATAGGTATCTGTTATTTTTAGGACAGTTATTCCATTATTTTTGGAACACCCTTTTACACCTGTTCCAACATTTCGGAACAGTTATTTATACCTGTTCCAACGTACTCGTCCCAATTCCGGGTGTTTATCACACATTCCGCCCGAAGTTTGATGAAACCGAGTTGCTAATTTGATTCGCGGAGCTCCCGGCCTCCACATTATTAATTATTAATAATTACCTTTCACGGCGCGGTGTCTAATTTATCATTATTACTTTTGGTGTAATGCAGTTTATCACGCATTTGTTTCGGTAGGGCTCCACGCAAATGACATACAGTGACATACTATTATAAAATGTGAATTGAATTGAGGGGTCATTATTTAAGGAGAATTCACATCTAAAGATGGACTCACGTCCCAAAAAGCCTACTAACTAGGTAGGCTTCGGCCTTTTTTATACAGCCTGGTATTATATACATGAACATAAAATGTTTGTAGGACACTTTACTACGATAATGAAAAAGTTTTACGCGCACTATTATAGGTAAACGAGTGACAGACTGTATTTTGTTTAATATTATGACAAATATATTGATAATTGCAACCAACTTATTGACGTTAATAATACAATTCCCCTAGTTCTCGATAGTAACATACCTAGCTAATAGCTATTTGATGCTTTCATTGCGTGCAGTCGAAAATAAGTAAAAAAAAAATTGAATTTTCGTGACTTTTGTCAATTTTGAGTAGTTTTTAAAAGAAAAAAATATCAATAAAAATTCAAACTAGGTTACAAATAACCCATAAATCGCAATAGCTCTGTTCTAAGTAGTAACATTGATAATATGTTAAGAAACGTCGTTTGATCATAGAGAAACATGTCTAGAACTATCAGCACTTTTGAACGGATACGGAGTCTTAATTTGCTCCGCTTTTGTCCAACTCACAAAATCCGGTAACCGACCGAATCGATGCGGTGCGGAACTCGGACATTGATTAATACCACCGCCTAGGGAACCCTAATTAGTATCTCTCGGGAGGCTCACTTGGCAAATCTGCCATGCTACGTTAAAAGGACGTATCTTACTATGACATCCGTATAAAGATACGACCTTTCACCGTAACACGGCAGAAATGTCCTGCTTGTTAAGAAGGTCGTAAGTGCCGAGATTTTTGTAATAAATTGTGACGTTTTGGAGTAACAGACCGTGTCTTCGTAAAGGTCGTAAGTGCATGCGTTTTGTTAGCAAATTGTGACGTCTTGTTCTCAGTGGAAAAATCGCTTGGTTTTGATTTAGGATTTTTTCAAGATAAGGCTGACTGTTCACTGAAGCGGCGCTGTGTATAGTTGACCAATCACATTCCTCAGATTTAAACTTCTTTTGGGCTTCAGAAATAACGGACCAATCAGGCTCCGCTTAATACAGGCACCCTAAGTACGAGATTGTACGTTTTTTTAGTTGTATAATAATAATAATCAATACTACTAATACTCATACCTATACATACAACCAAAATCTCGACAGATAAGGCTTTCGAAAAAAAATCTTTATCAAATCGGATCATCCGTCGTGGGAGCTACGATGCCACAGACAGATACACAGACACACAGATACACATGGTATACTTATAACACCCCACTTTTTTGGGGTTAAAAACTGAACTAAAGATTGCTAAACATAAATATGTATAATTATACAAAGTAATTGCCTAACAAAAGTGAGTCTTCATGTTACATAGTATGTTTATATGTTATTGAAATTACTAGCATAGAGGCATTCTATCTTCGTCCTCCGGGTAGGCAAGCACTTGTGACTCCTCTGGTGTTGCAGGTGTTTATGGGCGACGGTAATCGCTTTCCATCAGGCGATACGTTTGCTCGTTTGCCCCCTATGACATAAAAAAAAAAAAAAAAAAATGTTAGCACCAAATACAAGTATAAAATGGTCTAATTATTGTATTAAGGGGTTTACTTACACTCACGTAAAATTGTCAGGAACGGCTCGACATGTCACTGTGTGACAAAGTTACCGCGCCGCTGTACGGGTAGCCGCCCCTGATGAAGAGCTCCATACGAGTTCGAAACATGTCGGGCCGTTCCTGACAATTTCACGTGAGTGTAAACCGCTTAATAAAATAATTAAATGTCTCCTGAAAGTTTTATTTTGTTTTAATAGGATTATGAAATGATCTTTTCTAATTTTGCATTTTTTAGGGTTCCGTACCTCAAAAGGAAAAAACGGAACCCTTATAGGATCACTTTGTTGTACGTCTGTCCGTCCGTCCGTCTGTCAAGACCCTTTTTCTCAGGAACGCGTGGAGGTATGAAGCTGAAATTTATATCAATTACTCAGGTCTACTGTCCCTTGAAGCTGTGAAAAAATCAAACTTCTAAGCCAACGCAATCAAAAGATACAGCCGTTTATGCCGCAAATTTTCGACACTTGCAAGGGAATCAAAACCTACACAGGGTGCTTCCCGTGAACTCAGAATCTTGAAATTTGGTACGAAGCAACGTCTTATAGCATAGATAAAGGAAAAATTACGAAAACCATAAATTTTTTTTTAATACCTAACTTTGCACCTAATTTATATGGGGCGCTATACATACCAGGTGCAAACTTAACTTAACCACTTAGGGATGGAAAGTGTTTGTACGGAACCCTCGGTGCGCGAGTCCGACTCGCACTTGGCCGGTTTTGTTTCAGGTAAGGCTCCTTTTTTGTCAGGTTCCGTTCCGTTCGAGCAACTCATGTAATTCCGTGGTTAATTCATCTGCCACAGCTATTATGCTCAATTTATAAGCAAGTACATGTATTTCGTATTCAAGACGTATTCGCAACTAAGTTTTAATCAACGTAGCGTACTGATATACCAGCAAGAACACTCCGCTAGAGACCGGCGTAAGGGAGACGCTTTTCAGGTGTGTTATTATCTCAAAATTTTGGCACAAAACATCCACACAAAAATGTCTAGTGATAGCGAAGTGAGTACAGAAATGAATTCACAACATTCCTGTCATGTGAGTTACAAGGAAACGCATTTGAAACACATCATTGAGTAAGTTGAAAACACTTTATTTCATGACATGATTTTTGGAAATTATTTTGTCAAAAACATACAGAAAACAGGGTATTGGTTGAAGCTTAAGCGTCAAGAATTTAGACCAGATCCCCAAATGACTGGTTACTCTGAAGGAATGGGCCACCGACGGCAAGATCATAAGTCATGACGCTGACTTGCGATTTGAGCCTTCGTTGTAAGACTGGTATTTTAGCGGCTTCAATATTTGTCGAACATCTAGTCCTCTTCTTAGGGTTCCGTACCCAAACGGTAAAAACGGGACCCTATTACTGAGACTTCGCTGTCCGTCCGTCCGTCCGTCTGTCACCAGGCTGTATCTCAAGAACGGTGATAGCTAGACAGTTGAAATTTTCACAGATGATGTATTTCTATTGCCGCTATAACAACACATACTAAAAATAAAATAAAATAAATATTTAAGGGGGGCTCCCATACAACAAACTTGTTATAGATTATATAATATATGTATAGGTACGGAACCCTCCATGCGCGAGTCAGGCTCGCACTTGCCCAATTTTTTTTAATAACGATAGAAAAAACATTTGGTAATGTTTGTCTATTGCGGCATTTGTGGCCAAGGGAAATGCCTTCCTAAGGATTACGGACCTAGTCAAGACGACGGAGCTACTGAGACGAATTAGGCCGTTTTTTTTCTATTGAACATTCTGTTTCGGTCTAATCTGCGTGAACGCCTAACATTGGATATAATTACCAAGAGCAGGTAGTTAGGCGCCCACTCTACCGGAGTTCCCATTTATTACACATAATTTGATATACATAGTTAATAGTTCTGAACAATTGCGAGGAAGGTTCCTGGGCTTTTATTTACTTATTAGAAGTCGCACGCAAAATCGATCCCATAACCCTTCGTTTATTCCTCCGCAGGAGTTACTGGCAGTACTAAGTACATCATATCTATCTACATAAAAGAAAATCTTGATCAGTAGGTGTGTAGATAAGTAGTGTATGCAACTGTACATAATTAGGCCTTAAAACATTCGCGTGTTCTTACTATGAAACTCGCCTTCAGCTCTTTTCATAAAACCACACTAGAGTTAAGATCTCTCGTTATATAACAGTTGTATTAAGTGTTTTATTCTTCTTATTCCATTAAATAGCTATGATCCTCCCGTTGTGGTAATCGCCGGCCCTCTCGTCTAGCGCGTTCTCCTTCACTTCTTGGTAAGACATGTGAGACAGACTTATTACGGAGATGCCACGACTTTGCGAGACAGTGGCAGCGGTGTAGCTACAGTCAACCAATTAGATTCTTAGGCCATTTCGTACCTTGTCACAGTGAACGTCAATATAAAAGCCGATTGAAACCTCATATCAATGTCATTGTGACTAGGTTCTATAGTGGCCTAGAAATGAAATTGGTTGGCTGTACTTTGTGTCTCACTCACTCTTCCGTCGCGCTCGGATCTCTCGCTCACCGTCGAGGCACCTCTGTACGTCTAGCATAACTTTGACACGCAACTCTTTTTGTCGCGCGAGAAATACTATCTGTCACTTTCCTTTCCATACCGTGCGAGCAAGATAGGAGATGCTCAGTTTTGCGACAAGCGAATTCGCTGCAAGATATGCTAGCCCTGCTGGTTTAGTTATTATTATCGATAGTTAAGTTAAACTATTCGAATCTATCCAGTATTGGAGGACTGCAAGAGTTCGACCGTGTCAACAATAATCTTACATTTGTGTTGTATCCGGATAAAATAAAATGTTAGCAAGGTTTTAAGGAACACAATTCGTTTGGGGCGTCTCTAAATTAGCTCTGTCAAAATGGCCGGTCACGTCCGCCATCTTTGCTACACCTTAAGACTAGGGTTGCCAATACGGGTTGGCTTATCGCTGAATTATTTTTCGTCGAATATTTCATTTTGCCGAAGTGTCATTTCGTAGAAAGTATTAACAAAGCAGAACACCTGTCAATAACCTTGTTTCTTAACCCCTGTTTCAAATAGGTTTTATGATTGAAATAAAACAATTTAAACGGATTATATCGCGTATATTAATTAATTGAGCCTACATTGACAACGGTCAACCTATGACAACGGTAACTGGAAAGCTATAGAAACGTCAGGGAGGCTATAATAATATACTTGATATAATCCGTTTAAATTGTTTTATTTAAATGTGTGACAGTCGCGGAAACCGAAGAAAATATTAGGGTTTATGAGTTTATGGTGTGTATTTGTTTAGTGTCTGTATGACTGAAATTCAACGAGAATATTAACGTTATCTAGCTGCTACAGCATTTTAACGCGATGTCGCGTCGTACCACGATGCCATGTCGCATCTTTTAATTGTGTTTTGACCCTTACTAGCAAATATTTTACGTAGGACTCTAGAACATGAGTCTAATTAAATATGTCAAGGACGAATTAAGCTCGTTTTAATGTTGATATTCAGCACGACACTCCTGAATTGCTCATTTCCCAACGAGGTCATGACACTCACGCATCGTGCAATATAATTATAAATATTAAAATACGTGTTTACAATTTAGCACGTGTGGCAACCCTACCATAGGTACTTGTCTGAAAAATCTCGTCCGAGGTGTCGCAATTTATATGCAAATTTCTGACCCAAAAGATCGCGTGCACAGCTTAGTGGGGACGAAGAAAGGTTGGTTGGGGATAAACACGCTTGACGCTGTAGCGCGTGAGGTAACGCTCACGGCTGCGTTGCTATGCGGCATTGATGCTGGGATTAGGTAATAATTAGATTGGTCCAACGATATGCGCGTACGATGGCTTGTCGTTGCCTGTTGATAGAAATTAGTCCCACATTTTTATGTAGATAAAGACAATTGCCGTACTCGAATTACTTATAATCTAAACTTAGAGCAATTGCACAATGGGTTGCACAAATGCATGGCCCATTTATGAATGAATTCATGCAATTCTGGAGCTCATTGTACATAGACGTTTTGTGTGTATTTTCAATAGCACTCAATGGCAAACGATACATATTTGTTACTACAGGGAATTGCAAGCATTATACATTTTTGGCATAATTGGTTAAGAATGGGTATTTTATTTTCATAGTAAGACAATATAATTCTGTTCTCAATCAGATCGTAATAACGTTGATGTAGTGTCTATGGAATATTAAACAAATCAGGGTTTCTGAGTAAGTATAAAAATAAAAATTGACAGAAATATTTTGACCGACGAAAATGCTACATCAATTTACACATAAACTGTAAGCGTATCAAAAATCTATTTTTGAAGGATATTTTATGATAAAAAAAATTATATGTAGTTTTCTGTTCGCTGATAAAAGTATCTACTGAAAATTGTGCTACCAAGTAGCTAAATTAGGTGAGTACTAAATGTAAAAGTAGGTTGCTAAACCGTTTGAAATTATGCTAAATTTAGCCAGTGCCAACATTTCGAATTAGGTCAGCAATTCAGCATACTCCTGAAAGTTTTATATCCAAAGTGCCTTCGCTATGTTTAGTTATATTCTTATATCTTAAAGTTATACGCATCTCGGGTATATTGCAGCTTGGAAGCTTTAGAATAGCCTCTTGGGTTTTATGCGCACATGAATATATGGAGAGAGGATAATGTTTCTTGAATTTTCTCTAATACACTAAACTTGACCGCCTAGTTAAGATCGTTTCGTATCGTTTCTCGGCCTTTTTAACCTGCGATAAAAAAGGGGGTGTTCTATGTTTAACATGTTTATTTGTGTGTATGTCTGTGGCATCGTAGCTCCCAAAATGATGGTTCGATTTAAACGCTTTTTTAAAATCGAAAGCCCTATCTATTGAGATGGTTCTGAGCTGTGTTTGGCTGGGTCGTGGGTATATATTATTTTTATATTTCGGTTTATATCAAACTGTAGCAAGTGTAGCTTGTCTATCATCTCTTTATCGCTAAATGTGTTGCTAAGCTCGCAGACTGCAGACCTGTTGCAACGACGGTGCTTGACATCGGCTACATGCTCCTTAACCCGTGTAGCTATACTACGTTTCGTTTGGCGAGTGTGGTCTGTCATACATTGGCATCTTCAGTCTGCGAGCATGTCATGGACAAACCAAACCATTCAATTAAGTTTGATAACACTTCAATCCTTGCCAGAGAGAAACGATATTTTCCCAGAATGTTGCGCGAGGCTATTGAAATCAAAAAATATCCCAATTTCTATAGAGAAGATGGTTTGTCATTACCACCGGCTTGGGATCCTGTTGTACATCTTATCAAGGATCAAGCAAGACACAAGACTGGAAACCTTGGGCCTCGAACGGTGTAAAACAAATTAGTGTTAAAAGTAGTATATGTAGTTTTTGTTTAAAAGTATTTTATAGTAATAAATAAGGCAATCTGGAAGTTTTCTTTGGCGGTTCTTTCTCCTCAGTAAGCCTTTAGTGAACCGCTGGTAGATATTTTAAATAAATAATAAATGCCCTTCTGGCACATGTGTAACTGTCTTTGCACATTAGGCCCATCCGGCATGTATGAAGACCTTTATTTTAAATTATTATTTACAAAATGGGTAGTTTGCACAAATGTAACTTTGACAGAGAAAAATTGTGTTTTTCTCAGTCAACCTTTGACAACGGTATCTGTAAAGGTACTGAAACGTTAGGGAGGCTCAAATAATTAATATACGCGATATAATCCGTTTAAATTGTTTTATTTAAATACACAAAGCTTGTATACGATCTCAATCTTTTAGCTAATTATCCTTTTCTGCATACAATCTTTTTTCCGCTGAAAACAAAGATTAAAAATAGCAGTAAACTTTATAATAAAGATCAGCTTAAAAAATCAAAAACTTGAGTAAAATACAAAGCAGATTGCTCCTTATCTAAAAGAAAGACTTCTAATTCTAATTTTAAAATATGGCTTCCATCATAGTTAATGATGATTTCGCCAATTTCAAGTTTGCTCGTAGAGCATGCCGTTGTTCGGTGAGGTTTTGCTTTTTGTAAAGTGATAGCGATTTACAAAAAACCACGCGGACTATCGGGCCTTGACCCAGGAAGGGCTATGAACGCTTCAAGTTGAATTCTTCATTAGCTATTCACTCCTACGTTAGATCACTGCACAATACGCTATCAATACTACACATTGAACAACGAAAATGAATAAATAATGAGCGGTAAACAAAACGGGCACCACGGTAATGCTACGTATTTATAGTTTTTATGCTCTTGGGTACAAAGACGATTTTCTCCAGTTTCAAAGGCTGCTTTTTCTTTCCTTGGTTTAAGTCGTATCGGACGCTGTTTGCTGTGGAGATAGGACTTTTATGAAAGAAGGTTTCAGTAAACTCCCTGAGGCGCACTGGAATTCTTCCAAATAAGAAAGTTATTGCGCGTTTTTATCACCAGAATTTTGAGCAGGATTCGAAGAATGCTTAAGAACTCACTAAATTATATGATAATAGCATAACTTTGTCTGAATGCTATTAACTATAGCCGGTCTAGCATAACTGGCAGCGATTTTTTGTATATCAGCACTACAAAGTGGCTCCTCTTTACCTGATAAGCAAAATGGGGAGCCCACGTCGCAATGATAACTGACAATGTTGTTAGTTTGCTTCCCAATGTTATAAATCATTATCAATAACATTTTGATAATAAATTTAATAAAACTAGTGTGTTTGTTTCGAAATTGCTATTTTTTTTTAAATAATCGAGAAATTGAACCAGTTTTAAAATTCAATGTACTTAACGAAGCTTTTTCGCAAAATTTCATGAGAATCCATTGGGAAATGCGACCTTTGGACGAAAACGCTGAAATGCTGTACACACGAAATTAATTTGGACCTAGCTTAGCTCGCTTCTCTCGCTCGGTAAAATATAAAATGTAAAAAAAATTAATTGAATTCCCCCTATATTTAGCGTGGCTTGGCGAATACATTTCGTATAGGTATATATATAATAAGCACTGAGAAGGCGTTCCCCTTTTTCCTTAAAAATAATTAAGCTTAAATTTGATCGGAAATATTCCGTTCATTATTCCGGAATTCGCGTTGGAAAATTTAAATTCGTCGATTTTACTCGCAAATTTTGGCGAT
Source organism: Apotomis capreana (assembly GCA_947623375.1). Lineage (NCBI taxonomy): Eukaryota > Metazoa > Arthropoda > Insecta > Lepidoptera > Tortricidae > Apotomis > Apotomis capreana. The sequence continues at coordinate 2,397,992 of OX392522.1, forward strand.
CCGGACCTCGAAATTTTCGCTGGCGATTATCGGTTAGCTAAGTTTGCACGCCACGATTTACTTTTTGAGTTTTTATTTTTATTTTCATGACACGAGGCAAAAAGACGAATCGGCTGATTGCTATATATTTTTTAAGACACGGCTTGAACTGTATCAGGGTTTGTTTGCCATCACTGCCATGGATTTAGTGTTACCCGGTAATTGGAGTATCCCCTCGTCACAGGAGTGATCAAAATGGTAAGTCATTACCGTCACCCATGGACTCATGTGTTTACAACTTTTCAATTGAAATCTATTTTGACGACGCGGCTGGCGCAGTTTGTAATGCACCTGCCGACTGATAGACCCGGCGGTCCTGGGTTTGGATCCCGGCCAGGGCAAATATTTGTGTGATGAACTCGAATATTTGTTACTGGGTCATAGATGTTATCTATATATGTATTTATATATTACGTATATCGTCGTCTAGTACGCATAGTACAAGCTTTGCTTAGTTTGGGACTAGGTCGATTTGTGTAAGATTGTCCTTTAATGGTTATATATTTATTTATCACTGTGCAAGAATTCTAGGAAATCACTCAGCGCTTTTCTCCTTGTGTTCCTTTAATTATCCAATCTCCAGTCGTTCAGGAGGCTGTCTGTCAATGCCGAGCGAGAATTCTTATGTAATGTAGTAGAAATAGAAATTCATTCACGTAATCCTCCTTTTTTCCCGTAGTTCGATACAAAATTGGGCAAAATTCATCCGGCCGTCTAGCCCTGATGAGTACTGAATGATATATTAACATTTAAATATACGAGTATCGATACTCAATGAGAAAAGATTTTTCGATTAAAGAATATTCAATTTATTACATCAAAAATTCTGCAATGTACAGATATTCAATTCTTATATGCGTATGAAAATTCATGAGAGCAGCATTCTATGCAGTTATATGTCGATACGATGATCATGTTACCCGTTAAGCCAACCCAATATCGAATATTCGGCGTTAGTGACGTGCCGTATTCGATTAATTTTGCGATTAATTCGGCATTCGAACCTAATGGTCGCGATCGCTGGAGTGAATGAAAGCGAATAAAGACCATTTGTTATAGCGTTGCGGGGGTTGGGAATTATCGTTGGTCTACTGAGCATTTCAGCTGGATTTGAACTGTATCGGTTCATTTATAAACGCTTTTGGTTTGATACATTATCTTTTATTTTGAATATGACTTTTGACACAGTCCAAACTCCAATGACGTATATAATCAGTAATTAGATATCGCTCTGTAACGATTATGTTTAAATTATTATTTTTACGATTATGTTACACAAGGAGTAGGCGCAGGCGCCCAACGTAAGGCCTAAAGTTGGCGCCCAACGCGGGGCCTAAAATTGACGCCCAACGTGGGGCCTAAAGTGGGCGACGAGTTTTACACTGTCGTGTTCCATTATTTCGACATTCATACCTAACCATCGCGACTATAGAATTGTGAGTTGCAAATATTGTTGGTCTCCTGAGCATTTCAGCTAAATTTCAACTGCTTCGGTTCATTTATGTGATTTTAATTTTAGCCTTTATATTTCGCTTATTATTTTTGATACAATATTATCTTTGTTTTAAAGAACGCCGCAGTTTTATTACGTTGCAAAAATGCGTTTATTGTGGATATTTGTATAAAATTAAAAGAGTAAATGTGGTAGGGATAGTTGGACATCCAAAGTTGGTTATATGTTGCAGGCATATTCTATCATTAAGACTGGAATAAGACTGGAATAAGCATTCAACCAAACTTGAAAAGACTTACTAGGAGATTAAGAGACATGAAATGTCATAGAAACTTTACCATTACTTCTAATAATAAACCTTAATATATGTTGGTCGAATCCAGCCTTAATAAAACAATTATTTCCTTATGTTGATTCTAAAAAAAATACTCCATCACTACCGCCGGATGTAGCCCGCCGTGCGTTATAAATTAATATAATTTAATTTCCACGGTAGGCCGGGTATCGGCGACTTACCCTACATACATGCCGATGATACGCCGATTTACCCTTAACGAATTTGTAATGGAAGGCATATTAAATGAGCGATATTTTGGGATTATTTCATACGCATGGAAGATTATTTAGGGTGGAAATGTACATATCGTTATCGCCATAACAGAGTAACGTTATTATAACACGTGATGATCATCATGTGGTTAACGAAAAGGATGGATCATGGATGTATTGTATGTATTAAAGTACATATTTATGTATACCGGGTGATCAATCCAAATGAGTCAGTAGTGAGAAAAGTCACAAACTGTAAGATTATCTTCTTCCCTATCTTTTACTAAAAGATAGGGAAATCTGTTCTTAGGAACCATGGCGTTGATTTTAGATTTAATCAAAACTATAGGTATATATATTTTTTTATAAATTTCATACATAACCTGGTCAAACTCGCAGTAAAGAATGTTACAGTACGATACATGCGATTGCTTATGAAATTTAAACCCGGTTCAATTCCTAGTTATGTACTTATGGGATTATAAAAAAATCAGTGTAGTTTCTACGTATTAAATCTATAATCGACTTTCGAATTTCCCTATCTCTTATAGTTTTCGTTTTTCCCTACTGACCCATTTGGATTGATCGTCGTCTACTTAGTACCCTGACCTGATCAAACAACATTTTTTTTTTGTTTGAATCGTAATATATAGCCCAATTTAAGGTACTAATTTTATTCGTTTGTCAATTAGATACGTTTAATCATTTTTCTCCGTAGTTAAGCATTTTGCGATGACGTCACGATTGACTTGAACTGCAAAACGGCAGACAAGTGGAGGTCAAAAAAATAAATATGAATATTTTTTCACAGGTGTCATATTGTACAACCTAATTGTTTATTGCGGCATAAGAGCCCTATTCCCAGAAATGGTTTCGGAATTAACATAGGTCGTAAATATATATCCCGATTGGTCTAGATTGATGTTTAAATGTGATGTGACCTCGCGGGAAAACCCCTAGCATGGACTATTTTATTGCTCTTTAAAACCATAAATAATTACCTAATTGTTTACAAATGAAGCGAAAATTGAAAAAAATTAATGATTCGGACAGGATTCGAACCTGCGTTTCCAACGGCTTTCCGGGCCAACACTGGCGTCCTTCCAATTGGAAAATTGAAATTTTTTTTTTTCAATTTTCGCTTCATTTGTAAACATTTAGTTTACGTTAGCAGACGTTACTGCTTTAATAAAAAAAAAGTAATAATAATAATAATAATAATAATTTGGGTGTAGCACATCGTTACTATCGATTCTCAACAAATTTGAGACGATGGTGCCGACGATAAAGTCAAAATCTTTACGGTAGATGTCGCTACGATGCCACCCTAAGGCATGTCGAAGCAACTGGTTGAAAAATTCAATGACTCTGACATCTGATTCGGTGGTCCAATTGGAAGGACGCCAGTGTTGGCCCGGAAAGCCGTTGGAAACGCAGGTTCGAATCCTGTCCGAATCATTAATTTTTTTCAATTTTCGCTTCATTTGTAAACATTTAGTTTACGTTAGCAGACGTTACAGCTTTAATAAAAAAAAAATAATAACAATAATAATAATAATTTGGGTGTAGCACATCGTTACTATCGATTCTCAACAAATTTGAGACGATGGTGCCGACGATAAAGTCTAAATCTTTACGGTAGATGTCGCTAAGATGCCACCCTAAGGCATGTCGAAGCAACTGGTTGAAAAATTCAATGACTCTGACATCTGATTCGGTGGTCCAATTGGAAGGACGCCAGTGTTGGCCCGGAAAGCCGTTGGAAACGCAGGTTCGAATCCTGTCCGAATCATTAAATTTTTTCAATTTTCGCTTCATTTGTAAACATTTAGTTTACGTTAGCAGACGTTACTGCTTTAATAAAAAAATAATAATAATAATAATAAATTACCTAATTTTTCACTATATTCAGAGCACCCACATTTATCTTTCTGTTTAGTTAATCCTACAGGACTTTATGATACTGATACTTAAATCTACCACCCGTAAAGATATGACTTGGCACAATAACCTAAATTTGGAACAATTATTCTAAAGTCACAGATCAAATTACTCTGTTCAACATCTAAACTGAAAACGCTTTTGTCATTCCGGCGCTTAAGCCTTTTTTATTTCTACATGCCTGAGGTTTTAAGTGAAGTTGGGAGGAGTAATGACTTATCCTCCTTCGTTTAAGGAAACGGGACGTTCCCCCTTTCCCTTAAAAGCCTTCTGAATGATAATTATTATTCCGTAAACAAGATATTTTATTACGGACTGACAATATCTTATTAAAAATTCCTTAGAAATACGGCAGTAATAAAGAGAGAATTTCTTTTGCGACTAACGCTCGGAATTATGGCTTTTTGCTTTTTTTAATGAGTCGTTAAAAATGTAATTACTTTGTGTTTATACGGGGCTTTGTCAAGGACAGTGGGGGTCAGAGGTACGTACACAGTTTTATTAAATGATATATAAATAAAAATGTATTTGTTCAATGTCAGCATTTCAGTAACATTACAGTGTATGATGCCTCTTTTTAAGTGTGTGTAGCAAGTTCTCTGTCTTGGTAACTTTTAGATTATACCCATTTATTTCCTTATTACTTTTTTTTATAGACATAGTATGATAGAGGATAAATATTTAGTTGTTTATTGATGTTATTTATTATATAGTTTCCCTGATTGAATATTTTATTATCTGTTTGCGGAAGTTGTATTTTTCGACGTGGCTAGGACAGGGAAATATGAATATTGTGAAAAATAGGAGATGGGATATTTAAAAAAATGGACTGAAGACCTCTAATTAATGTGACGCGCGAGAAATAGTACCTGGCTTTTTTTTCCATGTAATACCTATAGTACAAGCAGTGCTTAGTTTGGTACTTGGTTGATTTGTCCCTTGGCATTTTTTTTTTCATTATATTATCTATACATAAATATAAAGGTTTACTGGTAGACAATGTCTCATGGCATTAAGTCCGCCTTTTGTAAGATAAGTTATCTTTTGTGCTATGAAGATGAAATAAATAAATAAATGAATGAATTAATTAAACAATTTATTTATGTATTTAGTTATATTTATTTATACTAAGACCGTTACGAAAAAAAAAGAAAATCCATAAAATCTACAGCCACTCGTTTCAATCAGGAAGAAGTGATCTTTTAAAGCCTTTTAACCATCAGAATAGAAGGCCCATATTTTAAACGCCTTTTCCGCAATCAATCAAGCTGTTTTCGATTATTTGACTGCGTTATTAATGTTCTCAGGAAGCGCCTTTTCAGCAGAACCGGTAAGTTATCTGTGGAATGCGTAGGGCTGCCATCTTAAATTAAATTCGCCTAACCCGGACAAAAACTTAAAAAATCCCGGACATAGTGCCTTGATTGCGCTTTGTATTATTTATACGCTTTTAACCTACTTTGTACACAATCATCATCATCATCAGCCTATTCTTGTCCACTGCTGGACATATGCCTCTCCAACTGCACGCCATTGAGAACGATCCTCGGCTACTCTCATTCAGTTCTTGCCAGCCACTCAAAGATCATCGCTCCACCTAGTCTGAGGGCGTCCCACACTACGCTTGCCGATCCGCGGTCTCCAATCAAGAACACGTTTATCCCAACGGTTATCGGTTCTTCGGCTAATATGGCCAGCCCACTGCCACTTCAAATTGCTAACACGGTGAGCTATGCCAGTAACTTTGGTTCTATGACGGATTACTTCGTTCCGAATTACACAATAATGCCGGTAAATAATTAATTCAATAAGGTGTTTCCTTACTTACAAATTGTCCCCGGACACTTTGAAAGCTCCCCGGACGGCCCCCAAACTAGGTCAAATCCGAGAAAACCCGGACAGAGTGCAGCCCTAGAAATGCGAAATTAAACAATATACATTCATGATGAATCGTGGACTTAGACCGTAGGGTTATCACACTAATATTATAAATGCGAAAGATAGTGAGTGTGTTTATGTGTATGTTTGTTACTTCTTCACGCTCAAACAGCTGAACTAATGTTGATAGACTTTGGTATGAAGGTAGCTGACACCCTGGATTAACACATAGGCTAATTTAATCTGAAAAATTTAATTTTCCCGTGGGAAAAGCGGGTAAAAACGCGCGGCACAGAGTATCATACAATTTCTGTCCATAGTTGACAACATTTAAAATTTTCAAATAGTGTTAAGATTAAACTAATTTAATTAGTAATTACTTTATTATTTCAGAATCCAAATATATTTTATTTGATGATACGCACTAGTTTTGAATATATATAAAAAAAAAACTGAAACGGAAACGCACCGCACCGAGCACCTTTTAGTCCATCATAAAAAAAACTGACTGTTGAGTTTCTTTAGGCATTTCTTCTCAACAGTGGTCTCCTCTTGTGAAATGCCGATAGATTCAGATATGTTAAAGTGCCCTTGTGGCCTACTTGCAGAATAAAGTTCATTATTTCAGTTCATTAGATTGCTGAACGTTGCCCTGAGATTTTTACATAAACATTAAATGATTGAATATTTTATTCGGTTTCCACGACTGTCACACATTTAAATAATAAATCAAGCAATGAATATCCGTAATATAATACGTTTAAATTGTTTTATTTAAATTGAAGGATGGAGTTCAAAGGGAGTATTCGCTAATTGCTCATTAGCCGGCACTTTCTTTGAAGATTAGCTCCTTAAGCCTCTGTAGTACGTCGGAGACCGAAGGCATGTTTCGTCATGCCTCAAGTGACACGCTGTATTATTATCAAAACCCGGAGTTTGCGGTGCAAAGATTTAACACTAGTGCATCCAAACCCCCGGGGTATGATTATTAGAGCCTAGAAGCGGCGAGCGAGCATTCTTACGGGCCGGCCGCGAGTTCAAACAACAAATGCAGCGGCTACCGCGCGAGGCGGCTTTTTTTTATTATATTGAACTTAGAAAAATAACATTTCACAATGTTATTACTCGCCAAACTGTGACGTTTAATGGCGAAAAGCGCTGAGTTTTCAAACATATAATAACTACTTTTTTTTTTTTTTATATATATTGCCTTTTAGGTGTCCCACTGCTGGGCAAAGGCCTCCCTTTCTTTTCTCCATTCGATCCTATTGCCAGTGCGGTTCTGCCATTAGTATCATCATCATCATTTCAGCCATAGGACGCCCACTGCTGGACACAGGCCTCCTCAATAGATTTCCACATGGGCCGGATAGCAGCGACCCGCATCCAGCGAGTCCCCGCAACTCTAACCAGCGTTTTATCGTAAGCCGAGATCGTTTGACGGGGGAACCCCACCCGGGGATTCTTAGCACCCCTGGCTCCAGTGCTCGGCCGACGCCCGTCTCCGCCAGCTTTGCAACTGGAGCCGCCGGGGACTTGGGGCCGTGGTAAAGTTTGTGCTTCCATTGAAGGTTCGGACCGTAACCCGCCACGCTGGTCCGATGCGGGTTGGCGGGTCGCCAGAGCCTCGTCCGTTGGTCAGCAGCGTGCACCGCGAGCAGGTGAGGTTGGCTTGGACCCCCGAGAGATGTAGGTTGGGAGCCCTTCGCACGCCATTAGTATCATACCTAAATTAAATAATGTTAGTATAGGTACAATACAATTAATGAAACGCTCGTGGCGTGCTTCATATATCGCTATGATTTTGTTTTTACCGATCGCTCACCGCTGCTAGAGCCGCTGATCACTCTTATAATCTTTAATAGACCACTTTTAGGGTTCCGTACCCAACGGGTAAAAACGGCACCCTATTATGAGACTTCGCTGTCCGTCCGTCTGTCACCAGGCTGTATCTCAAGAACGGTGATAGCTGGACAGTGGAAATATTCACAGATGAGGTATTTCTATTGCCGCTATAACAACAAATACTAAAAATAAAATAAAATAAATATTTAAGGGGGGCTCCCAAACAACAAACTTCTTAGAGTATGGTACGGAACCCTTCATGCGCGAGTCGGACTCGCACTTGCCCAATTTTTTTTAGTCCTTGTCGTAGGTTCTACAGCAGCTATTTTTTTACCATGGTTTTTAATAAAAAAAAATAAGTTGTCAAATTGACAGATCGCAATAACATTGGCTGAAGCGATGTTTGCCAACCGCTCGCCACGCCGCTGGTCGTGCAAAGTCGTGCCCTCTTCCAAACCGCTGCCTAAGTCAAGCAGAACATTTAGTGTCAAAGACCTAACATTCATAGATTTCGTATTCCACAAACGCTATGCTAACCTGCCTTTATTTCAATATTGAAGAGGCCTTAATCCTTTAAATTTTTTTTTTCATATTATGACAAACATATGTATTGATAATTTCAAAAACAATAACATAGCTATTTCATGCTTTCGTTGCGTGCGATCTAAAATAATTTGCGTGAATTTTGCCAATTTCGAGTAGTTTTTGAAACAAAAAGTATCAATGAAAAATTCAAACTGTACGTTTTAAATATATACCAATAATAAATCGCAACAGCCCTGTTCTAAATAGTAACATTGATAATATTATAATGCTAAGAAACATGTTTGATCATAGAGAAAAATGTCTAAAACAATCAGCATTTTTGAACGGTAAACTAAAAACACCTCAATTTGGAGCAAGGTTTCCCCACTCAGCGCTAACTCTGTAACGTATACTAATTCCAGTTTTACGACCGGTGTCAGCTCTGCAATATTACGGGAGGGCCGATTAAATATTTAACGACCTTTTTGGCATTAAAAACGCTTTTTTTCATCTCGGGATTGCTGAGAAATTGATTGTAGAGGTTTACGTTGTCGCGGCGCGGGGGAGGGGTGTAAGCGGATTCTGTCTAATTGCGACAATCAGTCGAAAGTTGACAGAGTGTATCGCAGTTTGATCCGAATGAAACACGGCTACAAAATTAATAAACCACTACGGAAGGTTATATATATTATGTATGTATGTAAACACTTTATTGTAAACAACATCTGTTTATCCACTCAATTGCTTCGAATTTTGAGTTGGACTCTATTTATATAATAAAATAAGAGCGGTGACAGGGTAGCCGTAGTTACCAAAAGCAATCTAGTGGATTATAAATACATTCATAGCAAATAAAATATGTAAATAGGCGAATCTATTCCTATTAAGGATATATTAGCCTTATCTCTTGTTTATTCGCCCGAATATTCAGCCTACACTGTATTTTATTGGTAGTGTATGTGAAATGCGGCGATATTTATATTCATGTTCATTTTGATATTCATATTCGTATTCATTTATTGATAATAATTAATTATTACATGTCAATAAAATGTTTTAGAAGTAATAATAATTTATAAACTGTATATAATGTAAAATTGATCAAGGGATGCGGTAACATGACAGACGGATGCATTCAAGTGTCTACGATCGCGCGTCAAGTTGTCCGAATACATCACCATGGTGCAATGTAAAACAATCCTGAGCGGCGGTCCCGGGTTCGAATCCCGGCCAGGGCAAATATATGTATGATGAACTCGAATATTTGTGCTTGGGTCATGGTTGTTCCTATATGTATTTAAGTATATATTTATCTATATAAGTATGTATATCGTCGTCTAGTACCCATAACACAAGCCTTCTTGAGCTTAATTTGGGACTAGATCGATTTGTGTGAGGCTGTCTGATATTTATTTATTTTTATTTATTTATTTACCCTTTGCTATCGCATCGGGTGCGTAATTAACACACTACAGTGAATTCGTAGGCTAGGTTCTTATGAGTAATTTTAACAATTACAGCATTTTCAGCATTAAAAACTGCCTTTTTCATCTCGGGATTTCCGAGAAATTGATTGTAGAGGCTTACGCAGACGCCGTACGGGAGGGGTAAGCGGATTCTGTCGAAAGTCGACTGATTGTCTCAATTAGAGTTTAGAATTGGATTCGAATGAGACACGAGCAATCAAGCGTGCCAACCCTAATACGAGTATAAGATTGTCCAGAGAGAGGTCTACAAATCGTCTAGAGGTTACATTCTCCAGATCCTTTTGCGGAGTTACCTATCTCAAACACAAATTTTTGTTTCCCGTCTGTAACGTTTCGCCAAATTTTACTTCGTCCAAAAGCTGTTAATTCAAAACTGTTAATTTTTCTGAGTGATGATAAAATAAACTTAACTTAACCTAATGGGCTAGAAAGGTATTATTCACTTCAAAAATTTGGTTCACATTATCAATATATTTGTCATAATATGAAAAAAAAACATTTTAAAAGGAATAAGGCCTCTTAAGGCGGCTCTTCCCCGCTATCTTCTAATTCTTGTGCCTCTCAGTGAAGTCTGCCTACATCACAGGAGTAAATGGCCCGCAAAATAACGGCAAAGTGGCACATGGCATGGGGTGAGCCATGGGCACGGAATGAAATATTTAGCGAGGTTTGCGTGACAAAGTAAGGACGTGCAAACTGGAACAGGCTACACAATGAATAACAAAAAAATATGGAAAAAAATATTGCAAACAAATAGAAGAAGATAGGCAGTTACGAGTATTCGAAATTGTTTTTTTTTTTTTATAAATATTGAGGGCCATTCACGCCGAAACGGCTGGACATATTTTAATCAATTTTGGTACAGGGATAGCTGGACATGCAAAGATGGTTATAGGATACTTTTTACCCGACTACGGTAGGTATTTTTATAATGTATTTATTGATTGTATGACTTGTAAAATGTTGACATTTTATTAATAAATGAGTATGAGTATGAGTATTAAAGATAGCGCGTTACGAAGTTGCGGACACTTTCTAAAAATCCATACGAGTATAGATAAAATCCATGACCCAGGAACAAATATTCAACGAATCAAAAAGACGCAATGCGTCTTTCTTTTGTTAGTTTTACATTTGCGTGTAGCTTAAGTAAATAGCTAGTGCTTGTCACGAACGGCAGTTAATGTGTGCTCTAGGGCGTTCGCCCTTTTGTGACCTATGTCTAACCTTGAACCTACGGCCTAAAAGACAACTGGGCTGACATCCGGCTTCGCCCAATTAGTTGTGTACATTAAGGCTTGGTCTTTCTAAGTGATATCATTTTGTCGCTGGTTGCGTATAACCTTTAGTCCTAATTCGACGAGACATTGCGGTAACTCCTGTTTAATTATTCCGCTTTATCACTCTTATATAATGGGCGCTTGTCAATTTTAGCTAATCGAATTACATGAAAGGACTTTTTTTATCTCCATTAGATTTTTTGCTCTATGATCAAACATGTTTCGTAACATTTTATCAATGTTACTAATTACAACAGGGCTATTGCGATTTATTGGTAGGTATATATTTGAAACATATACTTTGAATTTTTCATTGATAATTTTTGTTTCAAAAACTACTCGAAATTGACAAAATTCACGCAGAAAACTGGTATTTTCAACTTATTTTCGACTCCACGCAATGTAAGCATGAAATAGCTATGTTACTATCTAGAACTCAGGGAAAAGTATTATTCACTTAAAAAAGTTGGTTGAAATTGATCGATTGGTTGTCGTAATATGAAAAAAAAAAATACATTTTAAAATGTATAGGGCCTCTTATGGAGTATTTATGAAGATATAACTGTTAAGCATGACTTTTTCTATCGTTAATATAAACCGCGAATGGTCTAGTGCTCTTGAACTAAGTAGAATCTATTAATTTTCTTCTGAAACCCATATTTTTGTAGATACCGCTCTTCCCATAAATTTTCCAGACAGTTCTGACCTTCATTTGACATGAATTATAGTCAGACAGCTCGCAAGCTAGTAATTTGGCAGGATGCCTAACAGTTGCCTGTCAGATAGGCTATTGGCAGTTTAAGACCTGGGAAAGTGTAGGTTGTGAAGATATACCTAGGTTTGCTTTCGGTACTTGAAGGTTGTCTGAAAGAGATCGCTATAAAGCGATAAGTATTATACGTCTTCTTCAATTTAAAATCTGTGCTCTTGTCGGTGTAGGAGTCGCCAGCCGTTTCTCTCTTGGGCTTTCTCCTTCACTTCTTTGTAAGACATGACTTATTATAAAATTACTTCGAGCAAATAAAACAAAAGTTGGGTTCGTAAAATGCGAGCAAAATCATTGAAGTGCTAGGGCCGTCTCTGGTTTCAATCGATTTTACCCATATTTTACTTTCCCTGATTTTAAGCATATAGTTAATCTATCTAACTGACATGTTTGTATTTTGTCTCGATATACATATCGACGGCAAAAAGTCGACGGCAAAAAGGATGCTCGATGCTGGTATTCTTGTCGGATCTCTCCCATCGGTCCTCATCCCGACTGCAAAGGAAGCCACACTCCCAACCTGTAACTTCTGGCTCCCCGGTGCCTCGGATAGGAGGGCCAGTTGATCTTGCCGGAGCGGCAGAAGACGGAGGGGAACTCGGGACGACCCGGATGCGTGCCCTGCCACTGAACCGAAGGCTCCGGCCAGGGAATGTTAAGGTTTCTATACTACCCTGAACGACCTTTGGTACTGTGTCAGTATGCGTTTCTGAGCCTTCTCGCAGAGCCTCTTTGTCCCTCCTTCTCTTGCATGATCAACGCCTCCGCGTCCTTGCAGCAGAACTGCTGGCTGGGTGTAGTCACCGAAACGAAACGATATACATATCGACGGCAAAAAGCGGAAACGTAGTAAACGCAATGAAGTCCCTTGGCGTTTACTATGTTTCGTATATGAAATGCCGGTAGACTCAAGCATGTAAAAGTGTCCATCATCGAGGCCGGATAGTGATACGAAGCCGCCAAGCTCTTTTCACGGCTAAGGCATGTATAGTGCTAAACCATTAATACAAAGATCAAAGTTCAAAGAAAAATTTAAATCTGTCACCTGGTTGAAGGACCGGGAATCGAACCCGGTGCCTCTGGATTGCCGGTCCAGCGCGTAAACCTTTCCGCCACCCGCCCAGGCATCCTTTCGATTTTTTCCTTATGCTTTGTGTGTATCTTTGCATTGTTTATTTGAAAGTCTTTACACCTGAGGGACCTCTATGTCTACATCTTATCGCACTACTTTACAGCAGTGAACGAGCAAGCGATAGTTAGTTACGCATTCCAATTTTTCTTTGATCTTTGTATCAATGGGTTAATGTCAAAATTGTGGTGTGTACCCACATTAAAAAAGTGCGTGCAGCTCTCCGTGGCGCCATCTATGGTCCCACCGGAAGATCAGCGCTGGCTCTTGGGCTAGCATCATGCTGAGGTGGGACCTTTTCGTGGCACAGCCATAGTAGTACTCAATAAACGTTTTTTAGCATAAACTCCACTACCCAAAGGTTGTCTGGAAGAGATCGCTCTTTAGCGATAAGACCGCCTGTTGTCTACCGTTTTAATTTGTTTCTATGTGGATTTCTCGTGTAAATGTTTTTTGGTGTTCAATAAACCGTACTTGTATTGTATTGTATTGTATGGTCACGTCACGAATATATGTATTTCTTTCTTTCTTTCTAAAAAAATTAGACATTACATGTTTCGTAAATTTATGCATAGTTCTAACAAGAAAGCATATCAAACGTACATAAATTGTGTTAAACCGTCATACTTTCTTGTAGTTTCTATATTTTATTCTTACACTAGTCCTCATTTATATCTTAGAATACACTTTTAATATGTTTTCTTCGAGAACTACGTATAGTTAAGTTCATATTACTGTAATAGTTAAGTACTTATCCTTTATGAGAAAATGACTGACTGTTGAGTTTCTTGTGGCGTTTCTTCTCAACAGTGGTCTCCTCTTGTGAAATGCCGGTAGACTCAGACATGTAAAAGTGCCCTTGTGGCCTACTTGCAGAATAAAGTTCATTATTTCATTATTGTTATTAGAGCTTTTCTCAAACATACGAATAAAAAAAAAACACCACTGAAAAAATAAATATAATTCAGCTGTTTAGCCTGTTCATTAACTCTCCATGTTAAAAAATATATACTTCCCGGCCTTCAATTTTGTATGAAATCCTTTTCAGTTCTCTTCGAAGCCTGTTATAACGTATATTATGGCGTGTTTGAGAAAATATATTTTCCAATATTGCTTCATCTTACTATTATTATTACTAAGAAAACGATAATACGAGATTGCGAATCGCAATATCACTATAACTTTCCAGTAAGCCTTAGTAGTATTCAAGTATAAGAAGGTCTTAACTGCACCGTATTTTCAGCTGTCATACGACCTTTTGGCGTGGGTGGGATTCTACGAATATGAATCGAGTGCTACGAATTTGATGCTACGGCGTAGCAGTTTGCGTAGCCGTGTAAAAGTTTAGTGTAAATAATATAGGTATTACACACTAGTAAGGAGAAGATGTCCAATCCGGGTCTTGTAACAGTTAACATATCACTGGCTCCAATAATCAAAATGACAGGGTTGACTTTTGACGAGTTCAAATTTGAACATTGTCATAATGACATTAAATTTAATTTGAATTGCCCTGAACATGTAACTTAGATGTAATATTGGGCCAGCGATTTGTCCATACAAATTATACTCCATTTCAAATACCATGGCCCGATGCACTTGAGACGGTAATTAGGCATTAACAATAGGATTAGTGATAACAAAAGAGACCTGGCCGGACCCAGTACCGACGCGTGCCATTTTGAAGTGCTCCTTATTAGATAACAAAAGGCAAACATTGTGAGCCCTATTGTTAAGTTTTCAAGTGCATCGGCCTTCGTATTTGAAATGGAGTATAACCGGTTAGAGATTTCGGTTACTTTACGTTATTAATGTATGTTTATTTGTGCTTTAGGATTTAATTCGTATATCTGGACTTCTAAGAAAATATGCTTAATTGTCCCCCAAATGCAAAAAACAAGAATGAAGAACGAATTGTGAAAAAACCCATAATAACATCAGATTACAATGCAAATACCTACAAACATACACCCATAAACAAAGTGATGCGAAGTACCTTTTAAAATGTGCTATTTTCTGTAAACAAGATGGGATGAAGGGATCAAAGGTACAGTCGAGTACAAAGTGTATACACGTTTTCATTTTATCTTTCAAATATACACAACAGAACTTAGGTGTATATTTTTGTACTTGACTGTACCAATCAACTGAATGTACGATTCGTTGTAGATATATATGTTACTTTATTTTACCTCCGATAAAAGTAGGCCAGTTATAAGTTTGTTATGTGTATGTGTTATGTGTGTGTGTGTCTATGGCATTGTAGCTCCCAAAGTCGTGAACCGAGATATACCTACGTTTATTATTTTCTATACCAATCATTAAATTACGGTCTCATGATGAACTAGTAGTGTGTTTTAAATGTTTAATTTAGGTTAATTTTACCAGGATTGCATGGTTGAAGTGGCAATGGGCAGGCATGTAGCACCGTGAATGGATGGCCGTTAGGGCAGCAAACTCCTAGAGTGGCGACCACGTATAGGAAAGTGCAGCGTGGGTCGGGGGCCGCCCCGACTAGGTGGACGGACCTCGTGAAGGTAGGGAAGGGGAATCGGTGGATGCGGTTTGCACGGAATCGTACTTTGTAGCGAGTCATGGGGGGAGGGGGCGGCATATGTTCAGCAGTGGACGTCTGTGGATGATAGATATATAGATAGAATTGTACCAAGTGGGTGACACACTCAGATCATAGAAGGGAATCCCTTCTATGATCTGAGGTGACACAAGATAAGATAGATATGATAAGCAGGGGTCGGACTTTCTTTCGCACGGTAGGACTAATGGAGAACTATGGAGCCGTTATTAACATAAAATACAATTCATACGCATACTCATACTCATTCATCTATTTCATTCCAAACTGCCTTTGTGGGTTATTATGGTTAAACATTCCCAAGCATTAAATGACTAAAATGATGAATTATTTTATATTACCAATATTTCAAAATTCCTTATTTAACTCATGTATTGTCAAAATCATGAACTTTCTAGTATAAATGGATATTCGATCAATATAGAAGCCAATTTACTCCAGAATACATGGATAAAGTTGCAAATATTACGTATTTTATGGTGGCGAATAAACAATGCCTATGCCAAATCAGGTCTTTGTATATTCTTCTGACTTTGTCCTTGACTATAAAATAAAAATTGTGAATGAAATACACTTATGAGTATGAGTATGAGTAATGAATAGTATTTAATGTTAATATCGGCTCCATAGCTCTCCATTAGTCCTACCGTGCGAAAGAAAGTCCGACCCCTGATGATAAGATAAGCTAAGCGAAGATAAGATAAGGTGGACGGGGGATCTGGACACTTTCCTCACGGCACACACCTATATAGGCTAATAAAATAAAAGGTTTATTATAGTTGAGTGTACCGATCGACCGAATATAACCACTTGCTGTGTAGACGTATAATATTCTATTTTTGGGTATCGTTTAAATATGGTTGTTTGTTTCAGGTAAGGGACGAGACGTGGGCGTGAACGTGGTATTTCAAGATAATTCATATGTATCAACTCTTTTGTAAGTGAAACCACCTACACATATTACTGTAGATACGTATTTGAATTGTCTGTCAAAATATAATTTTTTAGATGAAGTTCAAAAAAATTAAGTGTAGCCGCCGCTGCGACTGATCGCTCCTGATGATGAATTGCGTACCGATTCGAAACATGTCAAGCGATATTCGACTTCAATATGGCGCAAGGAGAAGAAGTCCAAGTTTCTAATTTTCATCGTTTCTTCGTTTAGCACGCAAGTAATGTCAATGAAAAAAAACCCCTTAGCAACGGCAATATTTTCCGCCCACAAAAAAATAATGGACAACGCTCCACAATTGCCCATTGACAAAATGAAATTTCCCTAATAAATAATTCTTTGTAAATGTAAACATACAACGTTATTTGGGAGCTTCCGGTACAAAATAGCCGCCGGAAATTGTTTCCGTTAATTTTTTCGGAGGCCTAATCAATCGAGATGTTCCTGCACAGCCAGCTTGCATTGATTGTATTTAATATCGAGTTTTGTAACCGAAAAAAACCCTGAAAATCCGCTATCACATAAATCTTTCCTTTTTAGAGTTCCGTGGTCAAGCCCTAATAAGCCCTAATAGTCGCCATGTCCGTCCGTCCTTCCGTCTGTCCGCAGCGTAGCTCCGAGACTTTTTAGGGTCCCTCCCCTACACGGAAAGTAGGGATGTAATTCTTTTGTAGCTACCCCAAGGTCTATCGATGTCATGTCTAGTCAACGTTCCATAGATGAGATCGTCTATATTTTCTGCTACATTTGACTTGGCACAAGAATACACACCAAAACTCCACAACTAGCATGGTTAAAGGAACAGTCGTCCACGGTGTAGGCGACAAGCGACAGCGGCGAACTGAAATGGGATAGTTTATTTTGTTCTAGGAAATTCCCACAACTTCGTCCACGTACTTCATTTTTCTTGCCGTATTCAGGAAAAAGTATCCTATAACCATCTTGGCTGCGTATTAGCAATTTGAAGTAGCAGTGGGCTGGCCATATTAGCCGAAGAACCGATAACCGGTGGGGTAAACGTGTTCTTGAGTGGAGACCGCGGATCGGCAAGCGTAGTGTGGGACGCCCTCAGACTAGATGGAGCAATGATCTTTGCAGGGTGGCTGGTAAGAGCTGGATAAGAGTAGCCGAGGATCGTTCACAATGGCGGAATTGGAGGGGCCTATGTCCAGCAGTGGACAAGAATAAGCTGATGATGATGATAATAATAATAATAATAATAATATCGTTTATTGCATATCACATAGCTATAAAGGTAGGTACAATAAAGGGCAGTTTGACATGTGATACCCTGCATAGGGCGCAGCAATATGAGAGGGCATCTACAGCTTAATAACTATTATTTTTAAGTAAGTTATACATACAAATTTTTAAGACTTCAGATTCTAAACTTTATCATTAAAGAAATCGTCTATATTATAGTAGCATTTATCGACTAAATAAGCTTTTAATTTTGTACAGAACGATTTTAGTTCGGTCTCATTTTTTATAAAATTAGGTAAGTGGTTATAAATTTTTATTGTCATATAGTGCGGGCTAGATGTAACGAACTTTAATTTTGAAAAAGGTAATCTTAGTTTATTTAAATTTCGGTCATTTCTTTTGTTTTGCGTTATCTGGGAATATAAATCTATATGTTTTCTGACAAATTTACTCGACTCCAAAATGTACATGGATGTGACAGTCAATATTTTGTATTTTATGAAATGGGGTCTACACGATTCCATTTGATCTATGTTTGCCAATATCCTAACGCACTTTTTTTGTAAGATAAATATTTTTCCTATGTCTGTGCTATTACCGATGATGATATTTGGCTGTCCAGCTATCTCTGCAGTTCTGTTCTTTCCTAAAATGAATCTTCTCCATGGATAACTGAACTTCAATTCTAGTGCTTGCAATTCGGGAATTGGCATAGAAATGGGCAAAACGGGTACAGGTTGGCCACCGACTACCTGGAGGTGAAATATCCCAAACGATTTACTGACATTAGGGTTAATGCCAGAAACGACACAAAATCGCCAAGAATGGCGTAACAGTATCGGTAGGACTCACCCCAAATAGGGAAAAAACTAGGGGATTGATTGATAGACGTTAGGCCTTAAGGGCACTTTAAAAATTCTTAATGTCAGTCTACCGGCATTTCCCTAGAACGATTGGAGTCTCTCAAGAGGGAAGCGACAGGCAGCGCTCTGACACATGGCTCCGCTCTTCGTTCTCGCTTGCCGCCAATGTCGTGGCCACACCGGAAGCCGCCGCCCGCGCATCCGGCGGCTAATGGCGGACCGTCATGGCGGCGCTTCCGGTGCCTCGCAACTATTTGATAGATCGTGGCCGATACCGAAAACATATTTAAACTGAGAAAATTGAGTCATCTCTTCCGTAAAGTTCGGTACGGATGTATGAATGGCTTCCTAATGAATTATATGTCTATTTTATTTATGGTATTTCTTGTACGGTAGTTCTGGATATTCTGGAGATTTTAAAGGTTAGTTTTGCTGTGCTATGCTGTAGAGATAAACTGACTTAAAAATGCCTTTACTACTGTTTACGTCTCAAACGTATTTACGTATAATTTAAAACAGATCAGAATAATTGTAAATATAAAACTTATGTTACCTATATGTGTTCCTTAATATGTCTGTAGTGAATTCTATAGAAGGTAAACGCAACTTTGTTACGCGTCGGGTAGGGGCGAAAGAGGTCATAACCCCTTTTTTGATTTACCGTATTCGGTAAAGTGGATACTTTATATCCAAATACGGATAAAAAACTATCAGTCTCTAACCACCAAATAAATCCAGCAAATGCTTTCCAAAAATCCAATCCAAATATTCAGTAGCCTTGTCACTACATAGTTTAAAACAGTCGCTTCCTGCTGTCTGTCTGTCTGTCCCTATGTATGCTTGGATCTTTAAAACTACGCAACGGATTTTGATGCGTTTTTTTTAATAGATAGAGTAATTCCAGAGAAAGGTGTATGTGTACAATACATGCATAATACAGCAAAACACCCGTGCGAAGCCGTAGTTTGCTTATATTTCGTAAAATATGTACTTTTTCTAACATTTCATATTTGGTAAATATGAAATGTTATGATAGACGTAGATCACAGCTAAAGAAGTTATCGTTGAAATGTAATTATTAAACCGATAACAAAAGGGAGCGCGTAACATTGAGCATAATAATATACCGCAATATTCATTTTGTACCGAAATCACGGTACAAATATTCGGCAAATACTATAGCGAAACCGGATTTATAAAATTACGGGCTGATTGTGAAGCAATTGAATAATTATAGACAAATGAATGGTAATGAAAATAAACAAATGATTGTGATTAAATAGCATTTGACTTTGCCCAGAGCGAACAATCATTTTAGATACTACGTGGCAATTGTTTATTTAAATTGTTGGCTTACTTTGATACAGTAAAATCAATGTTAAGGCTTCAAACATGTTTCTTAACATATAACAGGGCTATTGCGATTTCATTGGTATATATTTGAAATCTACAGTTTAAATTTTTCATTGATAATTTTTGTTTCAAGAACTAGGTAAGTACTCGGAATTGAGAAAATTTACTCTTATAACTGTTTTTTTTTTAACTTATTTTCGACTGCACGCAATGAAAGCGTAAAAAAGTTATTTTACTATCTATCTAAACTCAGGGAAAGGTATTATTCTCTTTAAAAAATGGTTGAAGTTATCAATATACAGGGTGGAACGAAACGACGTTATTTCCTTTAACTGTGGCATTATACAGGCTTAGAATATCATTTTCTCCAAATAAACTTTATTAATATCTCTCACCGTTTTCCAGTTATAGCATGTTAAACTTTCATACGAAAAAGTGTGTGTGTACAACCCTATTTTAGAGTGCAATGACCTCTTCATAACACAGTTAACTTTTGTAAACAAACTTTTTACAAATTGCCTAGCCATTTCTTATCGGTTTAAAAACCTTTGAAAATACCCTTAAGATTGTTTTTAGACTTTTTAGTTGACATGATTGATAGACGTTACATTGACTTTTTGTATCGTATGCTGTGTGCAAAAATGCCGGAATTAAACGCTAGAGGCTATTTGAATTTGCTTCTTTTGTACGCGGAGTGCGATTACAATACTGGAGAGACTTTGCGCCAATACCGGAACAGGTATCCTCCTCCTCACCCAACACACTCTAGTACGATATTACGCGCTCTTGACCGTGTTGGTAACAATCGTCCTATTGTGCCACGAACGGGTCAGGATGACCAGCGCGGAGGACGCGTTATTCAACATGATGTCAGATTGGAAGAGAGAGTGCTGCAGTACTTCGAAGATTATCCGAGGTCAAGTTCAAGACAAGCGGGCCGACATTTTCGTATGACTCATACGAAAATACTCAGAATACTAAAACGTGAGGGCCGTCACCCTTACAAAATACAAAGAGTCCAGGCATTACTACCAAGAGATTGCCCCGTTCGCGAAGCCTATTGCCGGTGGCTACTGCAAAAGGTGTTAGAAGACCGAGACTTCATCAAACACGTAATATGGAGTGATGAAAGCTTGTTCACACGGAACGGTATGTGGAACAGGCATAACGAACACGTGTATGCCGAAGAAAATCCGTTTGCCTACCGTTATACGGGACACCAGTATCGTTGGTCTGTTAATGTTTGGGCGGCGATACACGGGGATACAATAATAGGCCCTGTATTTCTGCCTCAGACTTTAAACAGACACGGATACATGGCTCTGTTGAGGATAGAGCTCGACGACTATCTGGATGAGTTGACGCTGGCAGAAAGAAGACGCACTTGGTTCCAACAAGATGGAGCACCAGCTCATTCAGTAGTCGAAGTACGTGAAACACTGAATAATGTGTTTGAGGATCGCTGGATCGGCCGATATGGGCCGCACCGTTGGCCTCCTAGGTCTCCAGATCTCACACCCTTGGATTTTTTTCTGTGGGGCACCGTAAAGGACATCGTTTACAAGACTGAGTGTGAGACGGCTGAAGAGATGAGGGAAAGGCTAAGGGTGGCCTTTGAAAGTCTTCGCAGAAGAAATAACCGACACAACATCTTGTCGAGGGTGCATCGCCACACGCGGGCACGAGCAGCGGCGTGTATCGTACGCCACGGCGGTACTTTCGAACACCGGATGTAAATGTAGGTAATTGTAAATACTCCCAAACGTCAAATAATAGTTTAAAAAAACTAGGGTTGTACATACATTAAAAAATACAATTTTAATCGATTTTCGTTTTTTTATTATTAAAAGAATTTAACTATTGCAGGTCGATTCTACATGAAATACATAGCATTATAGTTTCAGGAATGAACATCGCTTCGTTCCACCCGGTATATGTGTCATAAATTTAATAAAAATTTACATTTTCAAATGTATTAAGGCCTCTTAAATTAAATGCGCATTCACTGTGTTTGAGTCAATTTAAACAAACTTTTAAGTTAGATGGAATCATAGACAGCTGCATGTTTTTTTTTTAATATAAATAAATACATTTCAACATCATATTTTCTTCGGTTTCCGCGACTGTTTGACACATTTAAATAAAACAATTTAAACGTATTATATCGCGTATATTAATTATTTGAGCCTCCCTGACGTTTCGGTACCTTTACAGATAACGTCGTCAAAGGTTGACTGAGAACAACACAATTTTTGTTAAAGTTACATTTAAACATTGAAAAAATAACATAGTGGTGATATCTCGGACACATACGAGTATCTAATTTCTCACGTAGAATGCAGCCCTGACTACAGACACAATCCCAGATTAATCAGGGGCCTCTGTTCTTTAAAACCAAACCAGTCCCAAAGTAATCCGACATCTCGATCCGTTTTCAATCAGGCCACAGAATATTAAAGTGGTACCTTAAAACTATAAGAGCACACGTGCATAGCATTTTCAACGACACTTGGGCCTTTTTCCACGAATAACTAACAGAAAGAGTATCAGAATGTCGCCTTAGTAATGAAAGGGCACATGTGCATATAATTTTCAACTAAAATATGTCATTTTTCAATGGCACATCTTGAACGTCGGAATGACATGAAACCCAGACCTTATGTTGGTAACATAACCTTAGATATGAAAGGTCATATGTGCATATCATTTTCAATTACACATACGACTTTTTAGCGGTTTACGCTACTCCAACAGTGGACCTAAATGAGAAAAAATGTGCATATCTTTTTCAATGGCATACACAATTTTTAGCTTACAACTTGAATACGGGATTGTGAAACAAAAAGAACGCATGTACTAGCATTATCAATGACACATACGTCATTTTATATTTTACTCACATCTTGAATATCAGAATGGCTTAATTAAAAAAGAGCATATGTGAGCACATTTTCAATGGCACTTACCACCGATCAGTTTCGTCATCCGGACGCAAAAAGCGCAGTAAGTTAATCAAGCCGTGTCCGACAAAAACCGGACCCGATCGATCACGGAACCAAATTAGCAGTTATTGGGAATCCCGTGGCAGAATGGGACGTAAAATGGATGCGATTGTTCAACTTCGGAAAGGAGGTGTTCAGCTCGTTTTTTTTTTTACCCCTGACGAAAAAAGAGGGGTGTTATAAGTTTAACAGGTGTATGTGTGTCTGTCTGTGACATCGAAGCTCATAAACGGATGGACCTATTTGAGTGCGGTTGTTTTTAATCGAAAGACTTGTCCGTCGATATGGTTCTTAGCTATGTTTGGTGGAAATAGAACTAGTAGTTTCCAAGATATTCAGCTTAAATTGGAACAAGTGACATGATCTTGGCTAGTATTGAAGTAACTGCTACCGAGAGCAGCATATTTACCACGTTTGAGGCTTTCCGCAGACGCAGCCGCCGCGCCAGCACCATTCTTGGTACCTGGAATATGAGACGGTGCCAGGGTGTCTACAAACGTAGCATCCCACCCATACTCCAAGGCACCAATTTTACATCATGCTAGTTGTCTATCTATTTATTTATTTGACAAACCAATGAAGTACAAGGCTTTCATTTTAATTTAAGAACTAGAAGAATAAGAATAAACGCGTGAACCGTCTTTATCGTAATTGGGTAAAAGCTATCCTATTACCATCTTTGGGGGTCCAGATATCCCTGTTCCAAAATTGGTTAAAATCCATCCTATATTACTATAATCCAGCCGTTTTGGTAATCCATATCCATACTAATATTATAAATGCAAAAGTGTGTCTGTCACGCTTAAACCGCTGAATCGATTTTGATGAAATTTGGCATGGAGATAGTTTAAGATCCGAGGAAGGACATAGGATAGTTTTCATCCTGGAAATTATACCTAAAAAGATTGAAAAGTGAGTAAGTAATTCATGATGACATTGATGACCCTGTAGAAAATGTAATGATTAGACCAAAAGCACAATTGCTCTTAAATTTGCTTAGGCGCCCCCTTTTATTAATTAAGGTGATTAGGTGGATATCTATCGTGTTGTACGAGGTAGCTTCCATACTTCCAAGTTCCACGCGGACGTAGTCGCGGGCAAAAGCTAGTGGATACATATTTTTATCACTGATAGATGGCTCTGTACGTCTGGCGTCGAACATACAAATTCTGCATCGCGCTGTTATAAATCCTGAAATAACGATCCTTTGCCATAGAAAACTGATATTCCATACAACCCGTCTGGCACAACTGCGCTTCGCGACTTCTATCGCGCGACATAGCATCGCCCGTCACTCTCTCACAGTATAGCGAAGAAAGAGATGGGTAATATTTCTCGCGCGAGAAAGTCAGTTTTAAGTTGTGCTAGAGGTGCAATTTTCGCATTTTATTATAGTATAGATATTCATTTTTTTAGGATTCCGTACCCAAAGGGTAAAAACGGGACCCTATTACTGAGACTCCGCTGTCCGTCCGTCCGTCCGTCTGTCACCAGGCTGTATCTCAAGAACGGTGATAGCTAGACAGTTGAAATTTTCACAGATGATGTATTTCTATTGCCGCTATAACAACAAATATTAAAAATAAAATAAAATAAATATTTAAGGAGGGCTCCCACACAACAAACTTGTTATAGATTATGGTACGGAACCATTCATGCGCGAGTCGGACTCGCTCTTACCGCACTTACCCATTTTTCGAAGAAAGAGATGGGTAATATTTCTCGCGCGAGAAAGTCAGTTTTAAGTTGTGCTAGAGGTGCAATTTTCGCATTTTATTATAGTATAGATATTCATTTTTTTAGGATTCCGTACCCAAAGGGTAAAAACGGGACCCTATTACTGAGACTCCGCTGTCCGTCCGTCCGTCCGTCTGTCACCAGGCTGTATCTCAAGAACGGTGATAGCTAGACAGTTGAAATTTTCACAGATGATGTATTTCTATTGCCGCTATAACAACAAATATTAAAAATAAAATAAAATAAATATTTAAGGAGGGCTCCCACACAACAAACTTGTTATAGATTATGGTACGGAACCATTCATGCGCGAGTCGGACTCGCTCTTACCGCACTTACCCATTTTTTTAAACAAACAGTGATAATTAAATTGGCTATTATATGATTTCTATCGAATGAGGGTTTAGCATAAATATTTGTATACCTGTCAAATTGGAACTGTGGCAAACCTCATTAGGCTGAGTAAACACCAACTATCCCCGTTTTCCGATATCAGGCGACGATGGGAATAACCCGATCAACGACGCCTTTTATATGCATTTAGGCAAGGGCAAATATTTGTGTGATGAACACGAATATTTGTGCTTGGGTCATGGATGTTCTTTCTATTTAAGTATTTATCTATATAAGTATGTATATCGTCGCCTAGTACCCATAACACAAGCCTTCTTGAGCTTAATTTGGGACTAGGTTGATCTGTGTGAGGTTGTCTGATATTTATTTTATTTATTTATTTATTTATTTGGGTCAATCAACTATTTTCTGCCACTCGTTGCCATGGTGATGTAACCTGGGTCACTTTAAACCTACGATTTTCCTTTAATTTAAGCAGTTAAAAGCCCATTCTTATGTGTATTATCTCCTGGCAATGCCAGTAATATAAACTATCAACACTTATTTTAGAATTTTAATCAATATTGTCCCCTGGATCACGGGACAGAATAAAAGCAAGAAAAAGTTGATCCACCCATTTACACCAGCTTATGCATACAAATTCCCAAATAATTAACTGAGCGAGCGAAGCGCCTGTGTTTCAGCTTCGCCAACATTTCTTTCGTACGACTTTTTTATTTAAATCAAGCGAGTAGTTTTGAAGTTATGATATTGTAAATTAATGTATAAATGATCCCCATTGACTGGAGTATCGGTTCAGTGGTCAGCGTGATCGTGATGGCGTTATGATTTGTGGACATTAATTAGTTGGGCAATGGCCGATTTAGGCGACGATACTGTTTAATTAATGGACATCGATATTTTGCTTCAATTCCATTTATTTATTAATTACTAGGAGTCGCCCGATTGCGTTTTTTTTTTCTTTACCGTAGTCGGGTAAAAAGTATCCTATAACCATCTTTGGATGTCCAGCTATCCCAGTGCCAAAATTGGTTAAAATCCGTCCAGCCGTTTTGGCGTGATGAGACGACAATGGAAATTATACCCAACAGGTGGTGCCAAACTGGCATCGCGCCGCGTGCCCATACAAAACAAATGACGATCCTGCATCTCGCTATTAAGATTTTTTCTGAAATCATGACCCCTCTCCATAGAAAACTGTTTTTCAGTACAAATCTAGACTTTAATAATAGTATATGTCGAAAACGGTCATGAGTATGGAAGCTCAACGAAACCGGCGCGCCATTGGAAGGCGACAATATCCCCCCTGAACCTGTTTTGGCGCGCTAGACAGTCTTGGCGGTTCACTCAGCGAACGCCTACTACACTTCACTTTGGGTCACCACCGAGTGCACTTCTGCCTTGGAACTGCCCCGTTTCGTTGTGCTATACCAAGTTGAATAGAGTCAGTGAATTAAACAATACAGTGTTAATTTAATAAAGACTATTCTGTTCGAGACTTTCATAACCTAGCTTACAGACCTCTGTGCCAGGAACTGTTATTTTATTTGTTGTTGTTTAAGGAATAAATCAAATTGATTGAAGTGTTTCATCTTGCTCACAACTACCTCCTCGTCCACAACTATGTCGAATAGCTCATCTAATATGCCACACACCGCACCGGCCAGCCCACCTGTCCCCGACATATGGATAATGACTAATAAAAAAACAGTTGAACTAATAGTTAGTACACAAAATACTGGGTCAACGTTTTGACCGACAGTTTTGTCTGTCTCCAGTGTTACTCTGGAGTCACAAAAAATCTAGCTGCTAATTCAAATACATTATATTTTCCGTTTATTAGGTTTAAAAGCATGGGCATTGAGCGTTTTGTCGTACACCATAAAAAAAAACATAGGGAAGCCACTATGTGTAGATGAATAGTTTAAGGTGCTTCATACATTTTAAAATGTATTTCTTTCATATTATGTTAAATATATTGATGATTGCAAGTGAATAATTCTTTACCCTGAGTCCATGCTTAAATTGCGTGCAGCCGGAAATAAGTTAAAAAAAAAACAGTTTTTTGCGTGAATTTTGCCAATTTGGAATAGTTTTTGAAACAAAAATTATCAGTGAAAAATTCAAAGTATATGTTTTAAATATATACCAACTAGCGACCCGCCCCGGCTTCGCACGGGTGCAATGCTGATAAATTATGCATGTATTATACATATAAACCTTCCTCTTGAATCACTCTATCTATTAAAAAAAAACGCATCAAAATCCGTTGCGTAGTTTTAAAGATTTAAGCATACAAAGGGACATAGGGACAGAGAAAGCGACTTTGTTTTATAATGTACCTAGTGATGATGAATCCCAATAGCCATGTTCTAAGTCGTAACATTGATAATATGATAAGAAACATGTTTGATCATAGAGAAAAATATCTAAAACAATCAGCATTTTTGAACGAATAAGAAGCCTTAAAAGTTGTGTCAGTCAAAAAGTTAATGCGCCCATTTTCAAATTATGAATTAGTTGTCTAAAAAACTGATGCTTTTCATCCGACTACAGTATAGCGAGGATGGTTATTACTCGACCCTCTCGGACGAAAGGGCACCCCAGTAATAAAATAAAATTCTTGGAAGGGTTTTAGTATGTAAATTATGTACGGCTTATAAACCGAAGTAAAGATCGTTCGCATACATATGTACTTGAATCCGTACCATATAAATGCCATTAAACTTTACTTTCCACTAAAATACTCATATATAACCCTTTTAGCATTTCACCTCCATTTAAGCGAAACTCGGCAAAGACAGATAAGAAAAAGGTTAAAAGTTCCACGAAATAAATTCTCGAATATTCCAAATTGACGTAGGTTTTTCTATGGAGTCCCTTTAAAAAGTTGGAGCGTTCTGATAAGTATCTGGTGACCTTTGGAGGGTATCGGACCGGTCGTACTATCGGTCGATTTCGCACTAGGTTTTCCTAAGGTTTTTCCCACGTGACGATCATGACATAAATAATGAGTGGGAATCGTGGAGTATTTAAGGATGCAAACCAACCAGAGATAGGCAAAAGTTAATCGATTAACGATTAAGATTAACCTACTTAATCGCGATTACCGATTAAAAATGACGATTAGTTAATCCAATCGTACGAGTTCCGATTAATTTAATCGTAAATTAATATCCAGCGATTAAATTTTTAATAGATGAATTAATTAGATAATTTTTCTCTCGATTAATATTAGGAAGAAATAAGATATTTTTTGTTAGTCTAAGTCACCTAGGTGATCTTAGAGTACTGCACTGTAAAAACCACCTTGTATTAATTACTGTAACAAGAATATTTCACACAGCACACTAGAATGCTTTTTAATAAATATATAAATGCACAAATTAGCGTGTTCCATTCCAACTTTAAATCATGACGATCATGATTAAAATGTGTCTGTCAGGATGGCGTGAGAGATGTCTGAATAGTCACAAAATTTGCACCAAATAACTGTACCTAAACTGTACTAAACTGTACCTATGTGAAAAAAAACTGTACCTCAAGCAATTAAAAATTAAATAGATAGTCACATAGACACGCCGTTCTGACGACAGAATGGCGTGTCTAGCTCACTATCTATTTAATTGCTTGAGGTACAGTTTTTTTCACATAGGTACAGTTTAGTACAGTTTAGGTACAGTTTATTGATGTATGTTCCAGAACATAATTCCCACACGTTGGGGCGATACACGACTATGCGCGCCAAGCTGACGTCAGAATGGCGTGTCTAGCTCACTATCTATTTAATTGCTTGAGGTACAGTTTTTTCCACATAGGTACAGTTTAGTACAGTTTAGGTACAGTTTATTGATGTATGTTCCAGAACATAATTCCCACACGTTGGGGCGATACACGACTATGCGCGCCAAGCTGACGTCAGAATGGCGTGTCTAGCTCACTATCTATTTAATTGCTTGAGGTACAGTTTTTTTCACATAGGTACAGTTTAGTACAGTTTAGGTACAGTTTATTGATGTATGTTCCAGAACATAATTCCCACACGATGGGGCGATACACGACTATGCGCGCCAAGCTGACGTCAGAATGGCGTGTCTAGCTCACTATCTATTTAATTGCTTGAGGTACAGTTTTTTTTCACATAGGTACAGTTTAGGTACAGTTTATTGATGTATGTTCCAGAACATAATTCCCACACGTTGGGGCGATACACGACTATGCGCGCCAAGCTGACGTCAGAATGGCGTGTCTAGC
Organism: Apotomis capreana; assembly: GCA_947623375.1. Taxonomy (NCBI): domain Eukaryota; kingdom Metazoa; phylum Arthropoda; class Insecta; order Lepidoptera; family Tortricidae; genus Apotomis; species Apotomis capreana. The sequence continues at coordinate 2,427,195 of OX392522.1, forward strand.
TCACTATCTATTTAATTGCTTGAGGTACAGTTTTTTTCACATAGGTACAGTTTAGTACAGTTTAGGTACAGTTTATTGATGTATGTTCCAGAACATAATTCCCACACGTTGGGGCGATACACGACTATGCGCGCCAAGCTGACGTCAGAATGGCGTGTCTAGCTCACTATCTATTTAATGTTTAATTGCTTGAGGTACAGTTTTTTTTCACATAGGTACAGTTTAGGTACAGTTATTTGGTACAAATTTTGTGACTATTCAGACATCTCTCACGCCATCCTGACAGACACATTAAAATGACGATTAGTTAATCGTTAATCGAAGACTGTCGATTAATTTAATCGTGATTAAATTAATCGCGATTTATTTTGACGATTAATTTTTTTAAACGATTAATTAATCGATTTAAAAATTTATCGATTAATGCCCATCTCTGAAACCAACTACATCCAATGGTATAAGAAAACAAGGTAAGCCACTCCGAAATGACAGGCGAGACTTGACGTCGTCACGTTATGATTGGTTGGTTGGTTCTGCCAATCCGTTTCTGTGTTGCCAGTGGTGAATCATAATACTCCCCGATTCCCTTGTTACCTGTATGAATCTCATCAAATCGTGAGTGTTTTAGTTGGCAGTCCACAACTATGCGTTTTTCTAGAAATTTCCTGCCTCGCACGATTGCATTGTGACATTAATTGTCGCTTGCGGTATTTCCGGACCGATATGATCTTCAAACCTTCAAGAAAAGGCCGGCAACGCACTTGTGACTCCACTGGTGTTGCAGGTGTCTATGGGCGACTGTAATCGCTTGACAAAAAAAAAATTATTACGACAAAATAAAATGTTGTCAAATAACATGACAACTGTAATCGAAAAATTGATATTTTTTTCCTTGCAATTAGTCTGGTACCAGACCCTTTAACTGGCAACTAATCAGTGACGATCAGTGACGTAGAAAGTCTCACTAGCCGGAGTGTTGTACCTTGTTTTTTTTTTATACCATGCTACATGAGGGTCGATACAGTTGGATGCTCGTATCAATGTGAATTTTAATTAATTTATGGTGAGAGTGCTGTTGATGTTTGCACGTCCAGACGTTTTCCGGCTGTTCTCGCCTTGAGGTCGCATCCCTCAAACGATTCTCATGGAACTTTGTGACTAGTTTCGATGAGTGAATAGATTTTTTTGTTGATTCCGTTATTCGAAACTTCCAAATGGTGGAGATGCGGCGATTTAAAACGTAAAAAAAAACGAAACAAACTCACGAGGTCTACAGAGCCACTACTTTTATTTTATTCTTTAAAAAGGAAAAGTAACAAACACTTTAACATTATGATATAGTTCAGAATACTCAGACTGCACAACGGTATAGCCTCAAAACCGCGCACTGAGCTATGTCAGCTGTCAGCCTCGCCCGTTTGCGGCGGGAGGCGGACGTCGAGCATCCATCTTCGTCGGCGTTGCCCCGAGTCCGGGCTTAAACTACAAATTTACTGCAGTTTTCCCCGCGTGGCTAAAAAATCTCATGATTGCGTACCAAACGAAGATTAACTAGGACATTGTAATATTTATGATACTGTCAGAATTATACGCAGACTATACAATGGTATAGTCTCTGAACCGCGCACTGAGCTATGTCAGCTGTCAGCCTCCCCCGTTTGCGGCGGGAGGCTGACGTCGAGGCATCCATCTTCGTCGGCGTTGCCCCGAGTCCAGGGTTTACTATAAGTTTCCTGCAGTTATCCTCGCGTTCCTAAAACTTGCGCATTAAAAACATGATAGCTAGTCTTCTGCCTAGCACATTGTCTTAAAGTGCTACCTCACCGCGAGCACCTTATAGCCACATATTGTTTTATTACTTATTCGCTAGTCTAGTTTTAGAAGTGTAAAATTCAAGATGGCGAGTCATAGTCATATCATTAAGTACAAAAATCATAGACGCAAGCATGTAATCCGATTTTGATGGTGTGTGCTGATATGTCGTTTAAAATATCCGTAATAAAGAATATAAAGGTACTGAAATATTGCTAAATTAGGGATATCGCACTGCTTCTTCGAATTATTAAGATCCAGGAATCCTGCATAGCTGACACGAATTTCACACATTATTATAACAAAACGCGATTTAATCGCGTTCAAAAAGTGTTTATTTAATTACCTCCACGTTTCGACGTTCATGGTCTCGAAGGGAGGCAACGATGGGAAACGTCAGGGAGGCTCAAATAATATATATATATATATATATATAATTAAATAAAAAATTAAGTATATTTTATTCACAACGAATTTCCCAAATCTTGTATAACGCGCTCAGAACGTGACAACTCTCAATTAAGCGAGGCGCGGAATGCGCATTTAAAATGGCGGAAAACAAAGATGGCGCCTAATTGAGTGAACGGTACACAAGCGGCACGTGTCACCACTCGGCCCGAGTGTCTGCACTGTTCTCTTCTGTGGCCGTTGCTGGACCGTTTATAATGATAATTGAGAACATTTTTTTTTTAATCTAGTAGCCGCGGTAGATAGCAACGCGTAAGGGGGCTAAATTCGATGTATCCAGTGACATCTATGTACACGAAATATGTCTGAAATGTCATCTCGTATGTGCTCTTGATCAACGTGATGATATTAATTTCTCATTGAAATGATTTACCTTATTTTGATTGGTATGTAAACTATAATGGTTTATTCTTAGGATTCATGTCAAGTTTATATGTATGGCATATTGTCTCATACAAATACTCTTTATTGCACACCTCAAACATCAAGGAATAGAAAACACATTCTGAGATACATTAAAATATCAGGCAGAGGCAAACAAGAGGCGGTCTTATCGCTAAATAACGATCTCTTCCACACAATCTTTAGGAACCGGAGTAGTTAAAAATTAATGTCTCTTAAGTACTATTCTTCAATTAAGTCTTATTCCAGTTTGGTTGAATTCGGCGTATATCTTCTATTGTATGTGTTTAGTACTGAAGATATACTTAAACTTGACTCTTTTCTAAACCACAACACACCCAATACTCCATCCTACTTATATATCAACTACCAACTAAATAAAACAAATGTACTGAAAAAGAAAACTACCACTAGAAATAACAAGCTAGTTCTTTATACCCGCTCTTTGCCTGCAGGCTTGCAGTAACAGTAAATAAATGCTCTGTGCAGCGCACTTTGTTCTGTAGCAGATATATGACGGTGCTTTTGAGTCCTTTTTCTGTGGACAAAGGACATTTTTAACTGGAAATATCCGTTGTGAGTAGACTTTGAGGAATGCTTCAAAGTTTTACTTGTGGATGTCGTTACATTGAAGTTTCTTCGATTTAATATTGTAAGAATTTGTATTTCGACGATAGAACATTATGCTTTGCTTCTGTCCATGTTTCAGGACAGAAGCAAAGACAGGTTAAGATAGGTAATCAAAGTCACCTGGACCTTATTTATGCTCTATATTTATAAAAAAGTGTTTGTTCAACCACTGTTCAGCGTTATACCCATCTTGTTCGCAAAAGCATTATGCCTATTATTCAAGTTAAATAAAAAAAATAACGTATAAACGTGACTGTCTTAAAAATGAACATTTTAAGTTAAAATAGTCACTAAAACTCGACTGATTTTCAAGCACCTCTTTACTTAACAATTCAAAAAATGTACCCCAAATTTCTTAAACCTAAAACATTCCCCAGTAAATAAAGAGAGAGCGGTAAATCCGAAATAACCTTTTCACAAGTAGGTCAGATCCACCTGCGAGCCAGCTGGTGAGTGCAATTACGTCTCCTACGTGTTTTTGTTTCGTCACTCGACATGACATTACTTTTTACTGCGGCCCCTCGTTGGGCGCCACTTTTGCTCATGTTATCGGCTCTCTGTTTTCTGTTTGTATCATTTATTTATTGCTCTCACCTTAAATAAGGGATTTGAAGACGTTTTAGCAAACATTTGTAGCTTTATAGACAGTTTGTCTTTTACATCTATTTTCTATAATCGCCTAAATTATTTTATGTACTTACACCCATGTTATTAATTATGACATTACTAGTAGTTCAGATATTATATATAACTGCGAGTCAGCTAGTGAGTGCAATTACGTCTGCTACGTGTTTTTGTTCCGTCACTGGACATGATATTGCTTTTTACTGCGGCCCCTCGTTGGGCGCCACTTTTACTCACGTTATCGGCTTTCTGTTTTCTGTTAGTATTATTTAATTATTACACTCACCTTAAATAAGGGATTTGAAGACGTTTTAGCAAACATTTGTAGCTTTATAGACAGTTTGTCTTTACATCCATCATCTATAATCGCCTAAATAATTATATCTATACTTACACCCATATTGTTAATTATTAAATCACTATAAGTTCAGATAATAAAGATAAAGCCCTACATTACTTGGCAGAGACGGGGTTGGGGCATATATGACCAAAATCCGAGATGTTTTTAAAAATATTACGATGTCCGGCGTTTCGCCTCATTGACTCCTCCGCTCTGTACATAAGTCTAAGACACTCGTGTTTTAAAACCTCTCTTTATGTAACAATTGCCTAAACTCGGTACTACTATGAAATTTCACCTTTTGGTAAGTAACCACTACCTTGGGGCTAATAGATATATATCAGTTTTAAGCCATAAATCCACCTAGGTTAGGTTTGTTTTATGACCATGGATAGCGGAGCGAGCAAAGCGAGCGGAGCGTCAAAATGCTTGCTTGCATGGAGGTACCTACATTAAAATTTGTAAGACCGTTTGGAAGAACTGCGATAAAATGGAATATGGGTCAAAAACCGAAAACTGTAGGTTAGGTTAGGTTCGTTTTATGACCATGGATAGCGGAGCGAGCGAAGCGAGCGGAGCGTCAAAATGCTTGCTTGCATGGAGGTATATTAAAATTTAACAGCGAACTATTACATAAGTATGTACACAATTGATAATGGCAGATGAAATTCTGGCAAATAGGAGTATACTGTTTGGAAGAACTGCGACAAAATGGAATATGGGTCCGAAAAACCGAAAACTGTAGGTTAGGTTAGGTTTGTTTTATGACCATGGATAGCGGAGCGAGCGTAGCGTCAATATTCTTTCTTGCATGGAGGTACATATATTAAAATGTTACAGCGAACTATTGCATAAGTATGTACACAATTGATGTGCAGGCGGTTATTCTATATGAGCATTATGCATTTTGGTGTTAGATGTATTGAGTAATATACATTATAAATCTGAGATATTATGAACGTTATACGTTATGATCGTTATATACAATGATATTATACTTAAATAACGTTATACTTAACAAAAATAGATATTTTGATGTTATATCTAACGTTCGTTATACACCTTGAACGGTATACAAAACAAGCTTATACAATATGAGCGTATATAATATGAATATTATAGTATAAGTTCTTATATCTTATATTACTTACCCCCTGTTACGACGGTAAAGCCTGAAATAAAATCTTGTAAAGGTATTGTAAAGTGACTATATCAGTGTTTGTTTCACGCCACACGCTATTACGCTTCCCGTTTTATGGGCGCCACTTTTCTCACGTTATCTGCTTCGCTGGTTCTTTAGTATCCCTCGTTTATTGCATTTTTCTTAAGAGCCTTTATTTCAAAGCGCCTTTTTTCAGTTTGACTATAAATAAGAGTCTGCTGCTCATCAAAAAGGTAGACCTAATGCAAAACTTATTGAATTACCAATTGTGTACCAACTTGTGATTTAATGAGTACTGTTAAAATAAACTTCTTCAAATATACTTGTCTCTTTACATTTACATTTCAGGTTGGCCCCACGTTGGGCGCCATATTTGTCATACCGCTCACAAGTAAAATGCTTTTATAATCTGACGCACTTTGTACCATGATACAGCTATTACAACCGGTTATGCTACCTTTCAGTGAAAGAAGAATATAAGCGACATAATTTTCCTAGTAATATGGCTCATATTGAAATGAGTAGGTGAATATTTGATAGCGGGGGCTGTTTTAATATGTCTTGTGTAACGACTATAAAAGTATCGGATATTACGATGTATGTTTGAGCCCGATAAGGCATGTACCTGGGTCGTTACCTGCAAATGTATGTTAGATATAATAAAAACATACTTTTGTTTAGTTTAACGTGACTGTCTAGAATAAAATATTCCGAAAGAAAACTGAATTTTAAATTATTGTGTATTTTATTCCCTAATAGTCTCCCGTACCTGAGTAAATGCTTTAGTTTTCTCATCGGGCTTTCTAAGTATTCTGAATCTGGTCCATGTTAAACATTGACAAAACTCCAAAAATGTACAAGATTTACAAAATCCAAGCCCCAAGAAACATAGATAAGGCCATATGTATTTCGGTGATATGGATGATACGTCGCTTAAATGGTTATATGTCAATGTTAGGTGATCCAGCAGTACTCGTATAAATGCTTAATAAAAGCCATCAACCACGCAATTATGCGTTTTTCTGTATAACTTAGGATTAAATGTAACACAAGCCTTTTTGAGCTTAATTTGGGACTAGATAGTGCTCCTTTTCTACTCTCCATCGAAGCAGGAATCTAGCTCGGCACGTGCTGGCACGCCAAAGGACGTTATTACGTCGTCCGCCACTCAGCGGCTGACACGTCATTTGTTTCGGGCAGAAATAAGCTTCCGCTGTGACGCCGCGCGCCACGAGTGGCGTGACGTGGCGGTTTACGCCAATCAAGGTGCGTACGTATTCCAGGTTTCATTACAAGCGTATCGTGAAGTTTATTGCTGTGTCATTTGATTGGCGATTGAAGCAGCCTTTTTTATAAGTTTCCTGTTAAACTGACAAAAGTTGCCGGAAAAACCTCGCGTGGTTTGTCCACAAGCCCTGTGTATTTCACTTTTGTAAACAGAGAACATTTCGTCCTGTCTGTCCGCTGACGGACATAGATGAAGGGTCATGAAAATAAATAGTGTCCTCAAATGTCAAGGGGATAAAAAAATGTACACACTTTATCCGCTTTCCGATTTATAACGAGAGACTTTGGTGACGAGGGATATACAGCAAGCATTTGTATCTTATAGTGGTCGTTGTTCGTTTAAATATCAATGATATTTTATAAGTAACTACATATGTTACTAGCGCTTCAAAAGTGAAGGCCTTATTCCTTTTAAATTTTATTCTTTTCATATTAAGTCTTAGCTGCTCCGTTAGACAAGACAATACGAACCTCTTATGAACCTTAAGAAGATTTGAAGAGCCATCTTGATTTTTTACGGAGTTATTACGTCATTATTTTTTTATGGAATTTTGAGAATTATTGTTCTGAATCCTATAGTAGCAACACATTTTATCCAATAATTAAGAGCACCACTTGATAAGAGCAAAAATTGACTTATAAGATTTTATTACCCTCCACGCCAGGTGAAACCTAACTAAACCTCTATCTTGGTTTAGAACTAATCTCCAGACGTTTGTTTTTGGCTTTCGCTCGTAATCGAATAACAATACCACGTAATGTCAATCCTGCCACAGTCTAATCAAGTTTCAAGTGGCAGCGTGGGTGTTCACTTAAGCAAATCGATTATTTAAGCCCGGTGCCTCGTTCGATATTTGATTCGTGATCTTTGGTTACGATTTGTGACTTGTAAGGCATTACGTGGCCAATTGAACAGGAGGAATTCCATACCCTCATACGCTATGGGTTATTCATGACTTAGAGGAAGACTAGACTATTATAAAAATAGCGGCGACCTACCTATTGGACCAATGAACTTGATTCGAGAGCCATTAAATGTTTCAACCAGTTGCTTCTTGCATGCCCTAGGGTGGTATCGTAGCGCCATCTACCCTAAAGAGTAGCTTGTATCATACGAAGAAATTGTAATACATTAATTTTTTGAGAATATAAAGCAAACCTGTTGAAATATACGTAACTAAAGTGTAATGTCAGGCAGGTTTACATCAACATATGAGATGGGATTCGCCAGCAAACGAGAAAAATAATTACAGATGGAATCTCAACCGCCGAATTCAACAAGGGCAGACATTTCCTCGTTTTATACATTTCCAATCCCGCGCTAGAGTTGGGACGCACCTCAAACTGTCACTTAAGTAGCTCAAACACCTCAAAATGTCACTTACGTAGCTCAAAGCTCACTTCAAAATTACATTTTACTCGCATCTATGTAGGAAGCCACAGGAAGCAATTAAATTTGACTAACTTTTGTGGTTTGATGCAGATAGCATGAACCGCGGTGATTGGGAAGGGAACAGTGGAAATAAACTAGACATTGGATATAAAAATATTTCAAACGTGCCAAAACCCAATTCACGTAAAAGTGTGTAAGAAAATTGTAGTAAAAAAGTTATACGATATGCTATAATTAAAAACTGTACGTTCTTTATCGTTATTTGGTTCTTCTGTAGCGCTGTCTTTTTATAACCCTAAAGTTTGGTTCTATACCACACCCACTGGACAGATCTAGATAACGAGAGCAGAAATGGAGTAGCATTGTCTGTATCACCTGAAGTCAACAAGATGATTCTGGGATATAATCCACTGGGTGACCGAATACTGACAGTAAAGATAATCTGAAAACCATGCCGTGTTAATCTTGTGGTGGTATACGCGCCTACTTCAACATCTGCAGATGTGGAAATTGTCGCATTTTATAACCAAGTTGAAGATACTCTGAGAAATCAGCTAAAAAGGGACACCACACTGCTGATCGGTAATCTCAGTGCCAAAGGGGAAGTACGGTAGGAGATAATCACCTCAGAAATATCGTTGGCAAGAATGGACGAGGCGACCGGAATGATAGGGGAAAAAAGCCACAATTCTGTGCGCAAAATTTTCTTACAATTATGTACACCTGTTTTGAAAACCACTCTATTCGGCTGTACACTAGACGACGATTAACATACTTATAGAGATAAATATACATCAATGACACAGGAACAGATATTCGAGTTCGCGCGCAATCTCAGTAGGCAGTTGCACTACCTCTTTAACCGCGCCGCGTCTTTTAAACAATAACTCAACCTATTTACGGATATTCGGTCGTTTATTGCTCGACATGTTTCTAATGTCGAGCGTTTCATATGTATTTTCATCTCAGACTCACGGAAGTTTTCTATCAGAACTCAACCTCATATATCTGCCGCCTCATTTGAGGTAACTCTGTCACTATCGATGTACATTACGAAATTTTAATCCTCGATTTATCCCTCCTCTTATCGCCGGTGGGCATGCGACGTTCTCTGTGCTACCTTTACAAAATTTAAAGTAAGCGACACGGGTTTCCAAGTGACATAAGACCTTTTTGTGTGAGGGCCAAGCGACGATAAATAATAAACTTTGTAGAATAAACAATTCCGAGTTAGGAGTTTAGCATCGATTTAAGATGCATGGTTATTTTAGAGATTAATGATTTGTTTTGGTGAAATTATGAATATTTATATTATATGGATGACGATATTTATTTATTATTTTATTTATATGGTTAGGCCCGTGGTGGTGCAGATTCCTACGAAGCTGTCGGTCCTGGGTTTTAATCCCAGTTCGAACCAATCCGCGTAATAACTAAAACAATTTAAACGGATTATATCGCGTATATTAATTATTTGAGACTCCCTGACGTTTCGGTACCTACCTTTATTTATTTATTTTATTTATTTATTTATAAAAATGTCTTACGGGCTTACAGTCAAGCCAAAGTGCCCGCAAGATAATGTGGAATACAAATTCTTAACTTAAAGCATAACTATACAATATACATTACACTATAGTTGTGTATAACAAATACTTAACTAAAAACAACTATAAATTACACTACAGTACAGTTATATATAACAATTGGACTTTAAAACCTTAACATCTTATAAGCAGTTATTGTTACAATTGTTTGCAAATATGATAATGTTACGTTTAAGTGTCAGCCATGAGTCTGCAAATATATCAGCATCCTGGACTTGTGCAAGGAACTCGTTTAATAACGCAATGGCTCTTTGTGTCGGGGCGTTGCGAGCTTGCAGAGTATGAGTTTTGTTTGTAGTAGCAAAGAGATTGCGCGTGCGCCTTCCTCTGCGGCTCACTGCACTGGTAAATTTGTCAGGCACAAAAAAACTAAACTCACATAAAGTAGAGGGGTTGTCGATTTTGTGACGCAAAAGTAAGCAGTAATGGGTAAGCGTTGAAACTTTGCGTCTTAGTTGAAGGGTGTCCAGTCCGACCATCCCAGTAACAAACAACGAAGGGTATAGAGTCGGGTAATATCCATGGTACTTTTTGTACAGATACCGTTGTCAAAGGTTGACTGAGAAAACCACAATTTTTCTCTGTCAAAGTTACATTTGTGCAAACTACCCATTTTATAAATATTAATTTAAAATAAAGGTGTTCATACATGCCAGATGGGCTTAATGTGTAAAGACAGTTACACATGTGCCAGAAGGGCATTTATTATTTTTATATAAAATATCTTATTAAATAACCTATTTTTTTTGTTGCGGGTAAGGGTCCGGTCCATAGCGCTCTCGCGAAACGGCAAGTTACTTGTGATACAGCCAATGATCACGCAATTGGGTACGCAGCTGGCGATCCTGGGTTTGAGTCCCAGTAAAGCTAGGTTTTCTTAGGATAGCGGTGGCGCTGGGTGAGTGGCAACTGGACTTGACTGCCGCCATCGCTATGAGCCCGTCCAGAAATCATATGATCGTTTATGGGGGGGTCAGCAAAATATCACGAATGATCATGAGGGGAGAGGGGGGTGCCCGAGAACACATCACGTCATCATCATCATCATCATTTTACACAGGTTCAAAAGTAGGTGAAATATGATTACAGTACGATTAAAATCAGTTAACGATTCGGCTTTTACCCCTATCTCGCACGCTCTTATTAAAATCGCATAAGTACGAGCAAGATAGATATACAATCCGAAGCGTTAACTGATTTATTCGTATTGTACATGATTTCTGGACGAGCCCTATCCTAGGAAAACAAAACTTTAGAGCAAGCCGGTCCAGCGTGTCCACGACTTGCTAACGTTCTCCTTTTTCGATTTTTAAAAATCGTAGTTACATAATCATTAATAAAACATGTAGGGTAAATCGCCAATTACTGGCCACCGTTCAATAACTGGCCACCTCATACTAAAAGTGAACTCTGTTTACCTGCAAAACAGAGTTCATTTTAGTATAAGGTTTTAATTACTGGCCATCCTTCAATAACTGGCCATACTAAAATGAGTTTAGTTTGTAGGTAGACAGAGTTAATTTTTAGTATGAGGTGGCCAGTTATTGAACGGTGGCCAGTAATTGGCGATTTACCCTATATACATATTACTTGTACATAAAAAGTAAAAGGTTGTTGTGCGTGGTAGGTAGGCGCCATTTTCTTAATGTTCCCAAGTCCGTTATATTTGTTTTTGCCTCGTGTAAGCTAGGCCGTTAGGCGTGTTACAATTACAACTGTGTAGTCCAGTCAATAAAGATAATTATCTATAGGGCCAGCCGGGATTTATATCTAAATTTAAACAGTGCTCTGTTGAGATTTCGCTTAGGAAAACGCGACGATTTGGAGTGACAATTATGGGACAGTTTTTCTTGTATGTGGTTTGAATTTACAAATGATACCGAAAAATATAAATTCTGAAAAGAAAGTTTGATGTACAATGTTGAGCTTCGGAATTGCATGGCCCATTATGAGATAATTAACTAATAATTCGCACATGCAGACAATCTTACACTAATCGACCTAGTCCCAAACTAAGCAAAGCTCGTACTATGGGTACTAGACGACGATATACATAATATATAAATACATATATAGATAACATTCATGACCCAAGCGCAAATATTCGAGTTCATAACACAAATATTTGCCCCGGCCGTCGTCAAGATAATACTTGTACTTTTTTTTAAACGCCTTACAACATCTTAGACGATTGAATAGAAACCCCCGTAGTAGTGCACTTAACTGTCATCATAATAAAGATTTTGAAATATCTGAAGCGCGCCTTCTTTTAGCACTTACGTACCTTTTTTAGCGCTGAAGCGTCTCCGTGCCGCGTTTCTCGGCGGATTCCCGTGAAATTTTGTGAGCTCTATCTTTCTTGCGTGAGATATATTACCTATCTCTTTCTGTTTAGTACTACACTAAACATAGTTGCGCTAGACGGGCATCATTATTTAATGGCGAGTTAGTATATCGGAATTTTTCAAAATGGCGGATAGGTTGAAAACGTAAAGAAAATCTAATTTCAGCCACGCGAAACAAACCCGAGAGGGAGCCTTTTTCTTAGTGGCTCTGTAGCCACTAGTCTTTATTGACTGGGCTAAAGTAGGGGTACGTTGGAGCGCGGTGGGCTGTAAAAAATCTCATTACTTGTACTTTGTGGAGTAAAACTTTCCCTAGGCCTGGAAGTTCAAAGTTTGCGTTAAGGTCCTTTTTTATAACTAGCTGCTTTCGGAATGTATAATGTAATAAAACTTTGGACAGATAATATTTTCTGGTTAAGTTTATGCTGTGCTATTGGTTTCTGAACCTCTGGCTACATTTTTGTTTTCATTGCTAACCGTAGTATGATTAGAAATCATAAATGGTTTTTGACAAAAGTGAATTTAACCACCGAAAACTATAAAAATATACAGTTTTTTTGAGCCTATGTAGTAAAAGTATTGTACAACCGATTCCTTATAAACTGTTATGTGTCAAATGTGTGCATAAAAAATAATCAGACTATAATATTCCTTTTTCAGACACAAGTAGGTACTGTTAGGATATCCTTAATGAAATAGAAACGTTCATAAATTCCAATATTACTGTAATCTTATT